>AP027102.1:99425319-100816319 GCA_028142955.1 Pinctada fucata
GGGCTGGTCTGTAGCCTATAACAACACAGCATTCGGGAATTCTTACTCCACAGCAAGTTGGGCCGGAATTCACTATGCTGACGAGGAAATAATTTATACACAGTGGCTTCTTGCTTCATTCCAATCGAGAGAAAGCTTCTGGAAAGCCTTCAGTACTAATCAAGATATATTTCACAGAATATGTTAATGAATTTCACATGTCTGCTTCCTCGGACTTAACATAAATGTCTTTAATTCAGGCACAAGTATGAAATCGGATCGACACCCAAGATTTATGTCTTATTTGAATACTTAGTCATTGATTCATAGTGTATTTTAAAGTTGGAAATCAATAAAACACGTTACGTCTACTTTATGTCAAATTGATGGTGGTAGCTCACTGACTTTTAAGGTTGTGTGTTGTTCTTGCATTTCTGTAGGAAAACGCTTGGCGGTGACAGTGACAGAGATATGCTCTTAAAATTATTTTCTGACAAATTTGTCGTATGCATGCCGTTAAACATTCCACTTCGTGCTTCAGTCTCAAAGTCGAGAAGGCAAGGCAAAATCATTAGAATGAGTTAAAGAAGTTCCTGACGATTATCTCATCAGCACTCCATTGGAACAGTTTCGAACCTCGGAATGAATAACATTCCAAAGTGAGCCCTGGTCCCCGGGGAGAGTCAGCATCTACTGATTGAATGCAACACCCGTCCCAGCAGCTGCTCCATGAAAACTTGTCATTTTCGGTAATTGTACCGATGTATATAATGATGTTCATATCAGGTACTAGTAAATATTTCTTGTTTGGTAATGATGACAGCCTTTCAATCTTAATCCAGAATATCATTGATCATGAATTATTTGTTGACAAATTTGTCGTATGCATGCCGTTAAACCTTTCACTTCGTGCTTCAGTTATTCAGTCTCAAAGTCGAGAAGGCAAGGCAAAAATCATTGGAATTTCCATTGGAACAGTTGCGAACCTCGGAATGAATAACATGACTCTCCCCGGGAACCAGGTCTCACCTCGAAATGTTATTCATTTGGAGGTCGCAACTGTTCCAATAGAAACTGCAAAAGCGAAAAAGAAATCGCATTACAATTGCCATAGCTGAATACGAGAAATATGAATTTATAAACTCCACGAAAGGCCAGGAAATAACAAGGACCCAAAGGGCCACAACGCTCACCTGACACTCACGTACACTCTTAGATGACTGACAGCTTATTGTCTAAAGTAAAGCACTTTGATATTTTTACTTCTCCATTGACGGAAGAAAAACAACTCTTGATCACATTATGAAAGTAAGTTCCCTATCAATCATTTGCACTTGATAAAAAATTTAAATATAAGTAAAATACCCCTATAAAAGCATTTAGGTACTTAAATTAGACAAATATCAATTTACTGTACTTGTGCCCTGAGGGGGGGGGGGGGGGCGCATCCCTCACTTCATACTTAACATTCTAACATTGAAAAATGAGTGCTAAGGCCAGAATTTAAACCCACAACCATTTGGTCCATTTACACATATGATAAACCTGAATAATCATATCATTTAAATAAAAACCATAAAAAAGTATTTGAAAATATATACATGTATATATTAATAGAATCTATCACGACTTTGCGACTGAGACAGGGGAATCTCATCCGAGTGTAAGAGATTTGCAATCCACGACGAGGCTTGCCGAGTAACGTCGTGATTGATTATTTTTCTCACTCACCTCATTTTATCATCACTATAATAATTAAAAAAAATAGAATCGATACCAAAGCCTACACAAATCTAAGGATGGCGTGACGTAACGTTCTATGACGTCATAATAATAGTCACGTGGAGTGTGAGACAAGGAAATCTCGAACTGCTACGTCTATGTTTTTTCTTTTGTCTCACGACGTAAGTGAGTGAGAAATATAAACGAGGGTTGTTCAAAAAGTTCGTAGATAACCGCAATATTTCAGAAATGCGTGACAATAAGTGTACAATTTTCTTACAAAACATTCATGAGGTTTATTGCAATCAATCTATACAATACCAAGGTAATTGGAATATTCTGTCATTTAAATTATTGTCTTTAATTATGTGTCGTGACATTTAGCGGCGTAATACAGAAATTGAGATACATGCAGATGATTCCTTTATGATTTCTAAATTAGGACGCAGAAAAAGTCAATGTATTTACTTTATTGTTTTACAGTTTTTGAAAGTTGTCATCCTGAGATTTGAGCATGTTACGATGCACTGGAATGTAGATATCAAGAAGCGCCATCAAGACGTAAGAGTGGTAAAAATGGCGTTTACCAACAATTTTTAAAGGACATGGAAAAATTGTCAATGAACTTTTGTTCAAGCTAATACAAATTCCATAAAAGATCTTATATATTTTTTAGCTGGTACACATGGCCATGGACTGCAAGAAAAATGTTTCGAGCACACGTCAGTATGCATATAATTTGCAACGAAATGAAAAAGTGATGAAAATTCAAAGAGAATGGTTTGAACATCCCGAAAGAACAAAACTGACCGATCCAAACGTTGAGAAATGAAATTTTTGATACATCGTCTGTGAACAGATAAATCTGACCAGGGAATAATTCTAGCACATCATTGTCTAATTTAATCTGTATGGTTTATTTTTGAACCGATTGAAATAAAAGAATGGAATGATCGCTGAGCGACATTAGTCCCCAACCGGTATAAATTTATATCCTGCATCTCTATTCGTCAGTTCATTATTTGCAATAACAGCCAAGCATAGTCTGGAAAACTGATTTTTCATGATATTTGCTAAGTCAAAGGGCATAACTCTTGGGAAAATTGGTCAATCGGAATTAAACTCGAACTTCATCTGTACCACACTATAATGTATTTACATACTGAAAATCAGCTCATTTTCTGCAATAACAGCCAAGAAATGTCCCGAAAACTGAAAATTTCAAAAAATTTGCTAAGTCCAAGGGACATAACTCTTGTGAAAATATGTCAATCGAAATCAAACTCGAACTTGATCTGTATCACACTATTATGTATTCACATTCTAAAAATCAGTTCATTATTTGCAATAACAGCCAAGAGAAGTCCATAAAACTGAAATTTTCATGAAATTTGCTAAGTCCAAAGGCCATATCTCACTTAAAAAAGGTCAATGGAAACCAAAATCAAACTTGGTCTGTATCACACTAAGATGTATTCATATACCAAAAATCAGTCCATTACCTGCATTAGAACCGAAGAAAAATCCGGAAAATTTTCATGAAATTTGTTAAGTCCAAGGGCCATAACTCTCGTAAAAACAGGTAAATCAGATCTAAACTTGATCTGTATCACATTGAGATATATCAACACACCAAAAATGACTTCAATATATGCAACAACAGCGAAAAAAAGTTCGGAAAACTAAAAATGTGACAGACGGACTGACATACGGACTGACAGACGGACGGACGAACGGACGGACAAACCGACAGACCGAGAGGAAACTAAGAGTCCCCTTCGGCGTTGCCGGTAGGGGACTAATAAACGACTTTTCCCCCCAAACTGATTTCAAATTTAAAGACAGAACAAAAGCAGAAAATTGCTAATTACTTCGTACTTTGCATAGCGTCGTTTTGGACGACATTAATACCGCGCCGCACTCCGAAGTGACTCTTAAAGAAAAACACGTACCGTATTTCTTTGCTTATGGACCAATTGCTTTAAATTTTGCACAATAAGAATATGCAATCTTGAGGATTAAATTAGTATGTAATTAAAATGTTTAACGATAAAGATAAAGAATTTATTAAACTTGTCTAAGAATTTATCGAACAGTCCTCGTGTATATATATCAAAGCATTAGATTACTTAATTATGACAAATGTGCAAACAATAAGTGCACAAAATGGAAAAAATGAAAATGGAAGATACAACAATTTTGGGATCAAAACTGAAAGTAATCAAATGATTTAAAAGCGCTAAAAACCTGACAAAATTGAAAAAAATGAAAAATGAATGAAAAAAATTGGGATGCCGGGAGTTGAATCCAGATCCTAGGGTACTTGTGCATATCTATTCATAATTAAAAAAAAACTTTAAAAAAAAAGATTTTAGCATATTATTTATATCAAAGCACCTAAAAATTTTAATATGTCAAATACGCTATATGCCGTTCTGAAGAAGAGATTTGTCAAAGGAGGGTTCCCTACTTGGCCACCCTCCTTGGCCTTCTTTTGCCTGTGGTGGCACCACCTGTTGACGGATCCGAAACTTCAACACATGTAGGTGACCATGAGTACTTTATTCCTACCAAAGAAACGAAGGGAACTCCAACAACACTCGGTTGCAGCATCAACAGCAAAACCCCAAAACACCCAATGCAAAAACACAGAGCAGACTCTTACAGAAAGAGGCACAAGAGGGACAAGGAACGCCAACTCACATCATGGAAACGTGAAAAACAAAATAAAATCATAAATAAAGCAACGAGACCAATGGGCAAGAAGCAGATGGTTGGGTTATCAGGATTATACGTGTGCACAGCCCTCCCACTTTACCAATTACCCAGAGGTCTCGAAGAACATAGAATTGTGGTGTAAAATAACCTCTTCACTGTAAGATGAACATAAAAACAGAAAAGTTTCATCAAAATCCCTTCAGTGTTCCTGGAGAAGAAGTCGAAAATGTGAAAAGTTTACGACGGACAACGGACCGATCACAGACGCCGGACGGTGCGTTATGACAATAGCTCGCTTGAGCTTCGTTCGGTTGAGCTAAAACACGAAACACTAGAATAATAAGAAAGAAAGGAAGGGATCTCCAACAACACTAGGTTGCAGCACCCAAAGCAAAATCCCAAAACACCCATGCAAAAAACACAGAACAGATACCCACAGAAAGAGACGCAAAGGGGACAAGGAACACCAACTCACAACATAGAAACATGAAACATAAAACACTATACATAAACCAACGAGACCAATGGGCAACTGGTGCCGACTTAGGACGGCCATCTTGAAATTCACTTGTTAAAATGCAGCTTGACAAAGTGAGGTTGTCTATTTTCCATATTGCCTTTAACCATTTTAATTATCAAGATAATAATGTCAAAGGGTTCCAACTCTATACCTTCTTTCATGCACCAGACACGTGTTTCGAATATTTTAAAAATTCTCATCAGTGATGCTTCCAGCCAAAGTGCTTTTCATAATGTGCACACTCTCCTCGTCTCTGCTTGATAAAATTATTCTTTGAATTTTTACTATAAGAATATGTGACATTATTCTTTTTTCACTATTAGAATATGTAAAAGAAAGTAGGGGATATCCAACAACTCTAGGCTTCAGCACCCACAGCAAAACTCCAAAACACCCAATGCAAAATAACACAGAAAAGACATCCAGGGAACACCAATTCACACCATAGAAACACTAAACATAAAACACCATATATAAACCAACGAGACCAATGGGCAACCGGTGCCGACTTAGGACGGTAATCTGCCACGTGAGTAGCAAATGGTGTGGTTATCCTGGATTACGTGCGCACAACCCTCCCACTATTCCGATTTCCCAGAGGTCTCGAAGAACGCACAATTATAGTGTGAAACAACCTCCTCACTGTTAGATAACCACACACAAACAATACCGTAGAACGCAGGGGTCCAGCAACACATATGAATATGTAAATGGATATAAAAAGAGGACGTGCGTAATACAGTCCGTGCTCTGCAGGCTGTAGCGAGCTCATATATGGCATCACCCGAGGAGTCCGACTGACATTCAGAGAGACCTAAAGGTTTCTTTATAATTTGTGAATTTCTACTATGAAAATCCAGAACATCAGTACATGCTCTAGCATACCGGATGAGCTGTGAAATGTAGATACCGTATGACGGTAATCTATGGACATCATCGTCAAGCCAGGGGAAATTTACGATGTTGAATCCAAAATCATCTTGTTTGTCATACACAATTGTATGAATTTCTCAATTGACAGTTTTGATATTTCGGTAAAAAAAAGGTGTTTCTGTGTCTGTAACGTTTACCTTGTTTAGATTCAATTCTTGTGGATAAATGAGTTAAAGAAGATCCTGACGATAATCTCAACAGCACTCACAATAGAGCACAAAATTACATCTTTATACTTTTCAAAAACAGGATTATCGATAGTAAGAATATCATCCAGGTACCTAGAAGTACCAATAAAACATTTCACACCATAATGTTTTCTTTGCTTTTGAAGATTTTGAATAAATTATTTTTCATATGTGTATAAAAATAAATCTGCAACAAGACACGCACAATAAGTACCCATAGGGATCCCTACAACCTGCTTGAAGAGATTCTCACCAAATCTTACGTAAATGTTGTCCAAAAGAAAGAACAAGACAATACACAGGTCACTACAAGTCCATGATTTGTATGGTTTGTATTCTGTAGCGGAAAAGAAACCCTTTGATTCAGATGTACAAATATAAGTTTTCCCCTCTCGATTATAGCACCATTTAATCAGTTTGGACAATTGATAATTAATCTTGTCGCGAGGAAGCGTGGTGTACTAGTTATAAAGTCGTTTGAAGAAATCGTATTGGCTTGAACATTTCTAGATTTCATTTTGTCGATCACATCCCCTGAATCTTTAATAGACCAAAATAAATTTACATCATTCCTGTTCAGAACAGTTTCACAATATTTTGCAACGTATTCCTTTACCGCCGTGAGGGCTGACGTCAGATTTCTAGTCAAACTTGTAGTTGAGCAGTTGCTAGAATTAGCAATGTATCTAAATTCGTAAGGAGATTCGTGCAGTTTGTGCAGATTTGTAAGTTACATTGCTATTACAATTTCAAAATTCCAGCATTGTATCAGCCTTAGATTCTATCGATACATAATGTATCATTCATTTTTTCATTATATTCATTTAGAGCTTTATCCAACCTTACAACAACGCCCCAATGTTTCGGAATCTCTGGTAAATTTAGCTCTCCGCCAAAAACAACTGCAACAGCATCACCTTCGTTTGGTCCTCTTTTGCAGATAACCATCGAGCCACTGTCGCCAGGCTTGGCAAAGCGGTCTTCGTCATTTTGCTTGATCTCTTCTATAAGTAAAACGGGTACACTCTGGCTACCTATTTGTAGTTCATAATTTGTGCGAACGACAAATCCTTCAGTTCTATTTGTCGTTCCACCGTATTTGAATACTCTCTTTCGAAACATTCTTATATTGTCATCTTTATATACTGTTACATTCAAACCTAATCTGTCTCTCTTCAAATAATGCGATATACTCTCATTTATTTCAATGACACCAATATCTTTTACATTTGCTACGTAGACATCATCAGAACGAGGGGAGAATATACATGATCCAAGTTTTAACAGTTTGTTTTCTGTAGTCTGGAAATACGCATCTTCGTTTTCTTCTATGACATGTGCTCCCGTTAGTGCTACAAGACTTTTGTTCCTCCTCTCTGCATAGATGCCTAAAGTTCCCCTGCAGTAGCTTTCTTTATGCTCGTTCCCTGCTTGTTGTGTTTTCCTCATTGTGATATATTCTCCTGGTTGATGGTATGCTTTTACTTTTATTTCGTCAGAAATAAATTTCCATTCTAAAAATGGGTAAGAGTGCTTGATTATTTGAAGCTTTTTTATAGCTTTATCACATCTTTCTTTATCGCGTTCCAAAACATACGCATAGACTTTATCTCCTTTTGATGTGAATGCAACAACGTCAAAAATTCTAAGCCTGAAATAAATTTTATCATTCAATTAATTAATGGTCATTTAGAATGCATATCAATAGAATACTATTATACAATGTATGCATCATTAATTCATCCCTGCCAAAATAGCATGACTTGTATAACATTATCAATGTTGAAATAAATGTTTATATCGCAACAATTAAGTGCAAAATATGCAAACTTAAAAAATTATGTATCATTATTGCAGATATGAAGTTTTGGACAAGAACACATATTCAAGAAGGGAGGAGATCTCCAACAAGACCCCGTTGCAGCGTCAACAGCAAAACACCAAAACACCCGATGCAAAAACACAAAAGACGAGTACAGCACGAGACGGAAAAGAGACACACGACATGTAAACACCAAACACAAAAGACTACACATAAACCGACGAGACCAATGGGTAACCGGTGCCGAATTTTGACGGCCATTTGTCACGCAAGTAGAAAATGGTGTGGCTATCCTGGATTACGTGCGCACAACCCTCTCACTTCTCCAATTACCCAGAGGTCTCGAAAAACGTACAATTGTGGCGTAAAACAACCTACTCACTGTAAGATGACCTCACACAAAAAATACCGCGAAACGTAGAGGCCCAAGAAGCACAGATGAATATGTAAATGGATATAAAAAGAGGGCATGCATAATACAGTCCGTGTTCATGTATGTAATCACCCGAGGAGTCCGACTGACATTCAGAGAGGACAGGTGGTCGGGGCCCTGTCTTCTCTAAAGAGGTTTGGACAGGGCCCGTCGTCACAGTCAGTCAGAGTGCAAGTCTCAAGGATGCGCTTGTACAAGACTGTAGATTGGTCAAGTACCAAGCCTAGTGTCCGTCCGGTGACATTAGGATCATATCCACGGTATAAAAGGCGTTTGATGATTCTTACGCATTTTCGATGGTTATGCTGCCTACCTTTGGTCCTTCTAATTTTGTTTATCATATCACCATAAAAGACAGATTTATAAAATTTCCAGAAAGTCTTAACTAGTTTATGACAGCGGAAACCTTGACCTAAAAGTTTTTTCGGTAATTTGTTAATTTCTACTGTGAAAATTAAAATATCAGTACATGCTCTAGCGTACCGGATGAGCTGTGATATGTAAATACCGTATGACGGTAATCTTGGAACATCACCGTCAAGCCAGGGGAAATTTGCTATGTTTAATCCAAAAGCATCCCTTTTGTCATATACACTTGTATGAATCTTTCCGTTTACAATTTTGATATTTAGGTCCAAAAACGGTGTTTCTGTATTTGTAACGTTTGCCTTGATAAGTGTTAATTCTTGTGGATAAATTTCATTCTTATATAATTCAAAAGCAGGATTGTCAATGGTTAGAATATCATCCAGATACCTAGAAGTATTATTGAAACATTTCAGCTCATCAAATTTTCTTTGCTTTTGAAGATTTTGGATAAATTCTTTTTCATAAGTGTATAAAAATAAATCTGCAACAAGAGGCGCACAGTTAGTACCCATAGGAATTCCTACAACCTGCTTGTATAGATCCTCACCAAATCTAACACAAATATTGTCCAAGAGGAAGGACAAGGCATTACACAGGTCACTACATGTCCATGATTTGTATGATTTGTAGTCTGTCGAGGAAAAGAAACCCTTCAATTCAGATGTACAAATGTAAGTTTTCCGCTCTCGATCAAAACACCATTTAATGAGATTAGTTAATCGATCATTAATTTTGTCATGAGGAAGTGTGGTGTACATTTTAGAGAAGTCGTATGAAGAAATCGTATTGGCTTGGAAATGTCCAGATTTCATTTTGTCAATTACATTCCCTGAATTCTTAATAGACCAAAATATATTTACATCGTTCCTGTTAAGAACCGTTTCACAATAACTAGTTATGTGTTCTTTAATAGCAGTAAGTGCTGACGTCAGATTTCTAGACAAAATTGTATTGGAGCAGTTACTAGAATTAGCAATTTGTAAGGAGACTTGTGCAGTTTCGGTATGCAATAAAGTGTTGGGAGATCCAATTTAGAAATAGAGATATTGCATGAAGACAGTTCACTGTTATGCTTGCTTAAAATGTTAGATGCACTTTCATTGCTTTTGATATATGTATTAGTAGACGAAAGTTCCGAAACCAAAGTTGATATGTAGTAACGTTTTCAAATGATAATGATGTTGTTGGCTGCTTTATCAGCTGGTGCAAAGACATATTTTTCATGTTATTTACTTTGTTTGGATTTGAAAAATGTTTCTGATTTGGAACGTGGATTTTGGAAAAGATGAGGGTTTTTATGGAAGTTATCTATTCGAATATCCGTTATATCTAAAATGATGTTTTTCCAGTCATTCAGAGCATGCGGTTCGACTCCTCCTGATTTACATCATCTTTTCGTATAATTATCTAAGGCTTCCGTAAGCACCTCAGGGCATTTGACAAAAAAAAAAAAAGAAACAGTAAAATATTATGATACAGTCGAGCAAAAGCGGACCACAACTGGCAACAGTTTTTTTACAAACATCTAACTTTTTTATTTCGTGTTCCGAGTTAATCACAGAATGCAGATCCCTAACTGCAGTTTTTAGGTCTCCAATTATCATAATATTTTAGCTTGCTACGACAAGAAAAGTGAGGTCAGTTTAGTAGTCTACCGAACTGAAGTACAGGTGTTGCATGCAAGCAGGGGATGCTGACTCTTCCTTGGCACCTGGTCTCACTCCCATATCGGGAGATCGCTTCACTTCATATGGTGGAATTTGTTTGTTTGTTTGCTTTTGTTCCTGTTTTATCATTATTTTGTATGCCCTTCGGTTAATGATTAACGAATTTTCCATTTTGTTCTCTATATTTTGATATGGTTCTTGCCCTTATTTGTCATTGCATACTTATTTATCACTATGTCATGATGGTTACATTGGTTAATTTCTCATCTCATTTTTGACTAAAATAACATAACAGAGGTTTGAGTTTACGTGATTATGTTTTGTTGAATTCGGAGGTCATTCTTCACTTCACAAAATGCCTTTATATTGCGTGTACCTCACTGTAAATCAAGCCACTGTTGGTTGAGCTGGAGGAAATTTCTTTTCTTAGAACAATTTTTATCATGAATAAGCACATGATCTATGAAATATCAAATATATGCTCTCTTGTAATCAATATCATATTGGTTTTATATAAATTAATTTTAGTAAAAACGTACTTCTTTAATCGCCTTGATAGTTCGTCGGGAATACAAATGTCTCTGTATTGTGCATGGCATTCTGATTCTAAGGTTTCGAGTCGTGTAACAGTATCTTGTTCCGATCGATCACCAGTAATACTTAGCATGTTTTGAATCGTATTCAGCTTTAACCGAAGACATCGATAAAGGGCGTCTGTCATGTTGAAATCGTCACCATCTAGGATATTCATCCGAAGCTGTGGATATTTCGTATTCATATTATACAACTCCATCTGAGCTTTCCTGTTCTCATTCACAACGAAGAATGATTCGCATGAATGTACGTATTTCTCAAGAACGGACATGAGGAATTCGACTTCCTATGAAAAGTAAAATGTTCGATATATTATACATTGTTGAATTTTTTATCTCTAATTAATTTTCACATTCTACGTATTTCGGTACATTTTTGGACATAATAACTTTCACACTACATTGTTTAGATTGAGGATCACTGACGAGGGTTTAATACCCAAAACGTGCATGTCTGGTCCATGCTGCAAGGATGACCGACGCATTCCTAAATGATGCTATTGAATTTGAAGATGTTTAACATTACAAATAAATGAATGTGATCTTTCTGGATGAGAGATTTAAAATCGAATTTCTCTGCTAAGAACTGATGTTTTTCTATTTCTATATACATGTAGTACTTTTGAATTACATCATATAAAATTAAGTATCTGCCTTTTCGTCATCTAGTGACGAAATCAACTTAATTGAAAATTAAAGAAGAATAAGCATTCCCACAATTACAACAACAACGTTTAATTTACAAAAAATTAATAAATTTCAATTATAACTTAGAAAAAACATTAAAGGCGCCGCTTTGATTTTTCCTAGCATTCAACAAGCTTTCATGAAAAAATGAAGACTTTCGTAACATATTTAATAATCTTGTGGTTGGACAGTGATAAAAGTATTTTAGGTAAATCCTTTATTACCCCTGTATCTGTTTTCTCCATTACTTCGACAACAATAAGTCTACAAGAAGTTTTGCTGTCAGTTGAACAGAATTCGCTTCCTAAAACGAAAGTGGAATTATCTATAAATTAGATTCTTCATGGGGTTTCATTATAGAATATATCAATACAAAAGTAAGCGTTTAGTCATAATACAAGTTGACACGCCAAAATGTTGTAAATTAAACTTCAAAAAGACTGCCTCGTCTCGTACCCCCATGCTTAAAGACGGTTTCTTCATCAGTTAATGTCTTCCACTTCATAGGTGTTGCAGTACACTCGGAGTTGAAATATTTCAGACAAAATTCCTGGGCGCCTCCAATTGAATGTGCTATCAAAGTGAAATCTTCTTTCCAGATTCCAGCCTCTGTGTGTAAGCCTTTACCTGACTCTACTTTATTAAGTATGTTGATAAAAGCGTTCGATATGTAGTCATAGTTGTTGAGACTGTCCGGTGGATATAACAGTTTTATGCCGTATGCCTTATGTTGACGTTTCTCTGAAATACAAAATATATTTCAAATTTTGATTGATTCAATGCACCATTATGACAACGTCTACTGTCCTGTTCACTAAATCCAGAGCACCCTATTTTGGCGATTTATTCTTTCGTCTGAAGAATTTTGCTATAAAATTATTGTTTCTGAGAATTGACCTCCTTTAGTCGTAACTGGAAATTAACTTCAAATTACCCTATCAGCTGCCTTCAAACCGCAATATGAAAAATAAAATGTCTACGGGAAATTCCAATGTTAATTTCAAGCCGCCGCCATATTGTTCTTCGTGTAAAATGTAAACAGTGACGCCAAAGCATCCGACGTCACACATTTTCAGCGATTTTACTATAGAAAATCCTCGTAGACTTTTTATTTTCCGTCCTATTTCTAACTTAAATGACGCACAGCCAAAACAATAGTATTTTCTGTTACGACTAAAGGAGTACTATAAAATTGATATCTTTATGGAAGATGACATTATCATACTTAAGAGAAAACCGGGAAAACAGGGTGCTCTTGAATTAATGAACAGGAAAGTAATTCATTCTTTTACAATAAATGGATATACATTCTATCATCCGCAGGCTTACTGCATTATCATACCTTACTAAAAGCTATGCTACGACAAGTTAACATTTTTTGCATTTCGTACTAAGGACCACAATTAAAACATTCCTAGAAAAAAAACCATGCTAAATGCATTTTTCTCTTGTCTTATCCTTTCTTTATTGCGCGTTGCGTCCCATGTTAAAAATGACATAAAAACCATCCCCCTTTTTAACCTCCTCCTTCGCGTGATTTTAACAAGATTTCAACGTTGGACTGTACATTATTATTTACTAACGACCTTACTAAAATTCTGCTACGTCTTTCGGTACCCTTTTTCGACATAGTAACTTTCATACTTTTTTGGCATATTTCATTGTTTAGATTTGAGGATCACTGACGAGGGTTAAGTACCCGAAACGTGCATGTCTGGTCCATGTTGCCAATTTATCTGTTCTTAAATGATGCTATTCAGTATGAAGACGTTTACATTTATACCACTTGGTGAGTGTCACTGCTGGTGGACCAGGAGTCCCCGAGGGCTCATGTAGCCAAGTTCGATCAATTTCGGTTGATCGTTTCTTCAACGCATTCTAAAATTTCTGTTATCAAAATTTCTTGAAATTTCTAAAACGTGGGTCCTGTAGCATCATATCCCACCCATTCTGCTACGTCTTTCGGTACCCTTTTTCGACTTAGTAACTTTCATACTTTTTTGGCATATTTCATTGTTTAGATTTGAGGATCACTGACGAGGGTTAAGTACCCGAAACGTGCATGTCTGGTCCATGTTGCCAATTTATCTGTTCTTAAATGATGCTATTCAGTATGAAGACGTTTACATTTATACCACTTGGTGAGTGTCACTGCTGGTGGACCAGGAGTCCCCGAGGGCACATGTAGCCAAGTTCGATCAATTTCGGTTGATCGTTTCTTCAACGCATTCTAAAATTTCTGTTATCAAAATTTCTTGAAATTTCTAAAACGTGGGTCCTGTAGCATCATATCCCACCCATTCTGCTACGTCTTTCGGTACCCTTTTTCGACTTAGTAACTTTCATACTTTTTTGGCATATTTCATTGTTTAGATTTGAGGATCACTGACGAGGGTTAAGTACCCGAAACGTGCATGTCTGGTCCATGTTGCCAATTTATCTGTTCTTAAATGATGCTATTCAGTATGAAGACGTTTACATTTATACCACTTGGTGAGTGTCACTGCTGGTGGACCAGGAGTCCCCGAGGGCACATGTAGCCAAGTTCGATCAATTTCGGTTGATCGTTTCTTCAACGCATTTTAAAATTTCTGTTATCAAAATTTCTTGAAATTTCTAAAACGTGGGTCCTGTAGCATCATATCCCATCCATTCTGCTACGTCTTTCGGTACCCTTTTTCGACATAGTAACTTTCATACTTTTTTGGCATATTTCATTGTTTAGATTTGAGGATCACTGACGAGGGTTAAGTACTCGAAACGTGCATGTCTGGTCCATGTTGCCAATTTATCTGTTCTTAAATGATGCTATTCAGTATGAAGACGTTTACATTACAATGGACGTGTATTTCAAAATTGATAATGCACTGGTTTACGTTTCACAAAACTTGCTACAATCAAAGTTGGGAAATATGGATAAAACTAAGAATCCAAATGTCCTTTCCGATTATAAATCAGATGAAAAAAAGTTCGGAAGAATAATTGATATTCCCCATTACGTTTTTATTCTAAATTCTTCATATAGGTTGGAAATATGAGTCTTCTGATGAATAAGCGGTGTTCGTGCATTTTAAAGAAATAGTTCTACCTTAGCTTTCCGCAAAGTAATTTATAAATACGGTGCCTTCGCTACTGAATCGACTTTTCATGAAATTTGAAGCAAAATAAATACACATAGGGGCTGGAATGGTAAGGACCATATTTAGCCCTTAACTTCGTGCCGTAATTCTTCCGAATAACGATTTGTATACAGAAAAAATTAATCATAACTGGAATATGGAATATTTGAATACCTTTTTCTATGTTTTTCTTTTCATTGAAGTACTCGTAAGATTGTAAAATTAAGGTCGAAAGAGGTAGGGGGTATTCGGATAGGCAAACGGATAATATTGACAAAAATTTGAAACTTAATAATATTTTACATAAAATGGATAAAGTTTAAATTAAGAAGAAAAGAGGAGATAAAAGACATAAAGTATGTCTACATTTTATATCAGAGATATATTACGAAAGATCTATCGCATTTAATCGGTAAAAAATTAAATTTGGAACTTTTAAAGATTATCATATTTTCGGAGGAGGAGAAAAAAAAGTCGCTCCAACTGGATGGATTGAAGAGGTAAGACAGGTTGACTTCAAATTTGCCATATTTTATATTAAAATAAAACAAGATCCTTAAGAATGCGCCCCTTCCTTTTTGGGTTTTCTGTCTCTTAGGAAGTGTTCCATGGTGATGCAGAACCCCACTTTGCACAAAAAGAATTGAATATTGGATATACACCTCCAGTGCTAGATACTTGATGTCATCGTACATATAAGGGTTTAATACCCGAAACGTGCATGTCTGGTCCATGCTGTAAATTTATCAGGTTTTAAATTATGCTATTGAATTTAAAGACGTTTAACATATGTAAGACTCATTAGATATTTCTAAATTTTAGATGTATGATTTCGACATAATAGACATTTAAGTTGTTCTTGAAAGATTTAGCAAAATAAAATTATAATTGCTGAGCGATATATGTCCCCTATCGGCATAGATTTATGTCCTGAAACTCTGCCCAGAACTCATTAATTAAACATGAATTTAAACTTACTGTCCGTGCAGCTCACTTCAGAAATAAGAAAACTGAAGATTTATCTCCTTTATCGATGAATGTCGAACTTGCTTTGTACCTATCCAAGACTAAGTTGTGTACCAAATTTCACCTGAATATCTCTGTTTGTTGCAGGAAAATGTCCGTAAAACTGACAAAAACTGAATTTTGCAAGTCATCAAGGGAAATAACT
The DNA here is from genome assembly GCA_028142955.1 of Pinctada fucata. Lineage (NCBI taxonomy): Eukaryota > Metazoa > Mollusca > Bivalvia > Pterioida > Pteriidae > Pinctada > Pinctada fucata. Next base: position 99,441,241 of record AP027102.1, read on the forward strand.
CCTCGAAAAATAGGTCAAGCGTGACGAAAGTCGAACATGCTCTGTATCCATCCAAGACTAAGATTTGTATCTTTCACATGAATATCTCTGTTTGATACATGAAAATGTCCGGATAACTGACAAAAACTAAATTTTACAATAATGTCGAAGGGTTCCAACTCTATACCTTCTTGTAGAAAATTCAAAACCAATTTTCATGCACCAGACACGTGTTTCGAATATTAAATTCTCATCAGTAATGCTTCTAGCGGAGCCACCAAAAATCATTTCAGTAACGTCCTTTTTAATTTTTGAATTAAGATTTGTACATTTACATTACAGAGAGTGCGCGGCTCCAAATTTCCTGTAGGGTCGATTCAGTAGCATATCAAAATAAAATCTATGCTCAAAATAGCATTGGAGGTATGGTGTTAAGATGTTAAACTCCTTTAATTTCGATATTTATCGGTGAAATGGCTAGTTCCCGAAATAGCAAAAAATATATATATGATGTCACATTGATAAAAGGCCAAAACAAAGCTTTTTTCAGGTGACAGAGCTGGAAAGAAGTAATTAATACACTTGACAGACATCAGGTTACGGGGAACGATTTAAACTGCTCCACACTGCAACATGAAATAAGTGCTTATATTAATAATGTCGAAGGGTTCCAACTCTATACCTTCTTGAAGAAGTCATCAAGGGGCATAACTCCTCCGAAAATAGGTAAAGCGTGAAAAAGTCAAACTTGCTCTGTAACTATCCAAGATTAAGCTGTGTATCAAATTTCACTTGAATATCTCTATTTTTTGCTGAAAAAAGTTCGGAAAACTGATAACAACTTAATTTTGCGAGTCCTCAATGTGCGTAACTCCTCGAAAAATTGGTCAAGTGTGACGAAAGTCGAAATTGCTCTTTAACTATCCAAGACCAAGCTGTGTATCAAATGTCACTTGAATATGTGCATGTGTTACAGAAAAAAGTCCGGACAAATGAAAATTGGATACACGGACTGACGGACGGACAGACTGCCGGACAGACGGATGGATGGATGGAAAGACAGACGTCCAGACGGAGAGGAAACTAAGAGTCCCCTTCGGCGATGCCGGTAGGGGACTAAAAAGAAGAAGAATATTGCAAGTACTACCTGTTCTCGTCCCAACGACGCCTGTATGGGTTGAAAACCTATGTTTTTCTAAAAAGAAGAAATAGTTGTATATGATTATCAGCTTGATGATAAAGGTTAACACTGATCAAATTTTTAAAAGAAATTCATTTGTCAAAAGAAATATATCAAGTTATGATAGTTATGCAGTAGGGCGGCCAAGGCAGATTTGCAGGTGCGGCGGTAAACAGGAGTATGCGAGTCCACAAACGCTTGACTCACTCTTTCCGTCGGAGAAAACATGGACTCCCTTTTCCGAAAGGTCTGCAAAATTCATCCAGCTATTGGTTAAGGTTTATAGCTTACCCTCAATTGGATTATTTCAGACAATCTTGACATCTGAATTACTATATCAGTTCTTAGAGTTTGTCCAATTTTCCCGAGAAAATACCACAAAAAGTGGAATAGAAAGAAGGAGGTACAAAAAATGGTCCTTAAAATATCTTCTTTTATACTTTCAGAAAATTACATTCTCAAAGATCGAAAAATACAAAACTTTTTTCCATATTTTGAAAAGACCCCATGTATACGAGGAAGGGGACATGAAGTCAACGTAAAGAGTGCTGCTGTCATTTTGTCGGCTGATTTTCGACAAAATTACAGAATGAAACGGCACATCTTTGGTAAAATCTTTTAAAAAACGATACCATCAAATATTGCTGTTATTAGTATTTTTCCGCTATGAAACTGTTTAGAAAATACATGTATGCCTAGTAACGGCGACGCGAACTTCATTCGATCTTAATACGCAGTTCTTAGCAACGGTTGCCGTAACGCGCAAATCTGACTTGGTCACCCTACTGATTCATCTGACAGTTTTATGATTGAGTAGCATACATGAAATAATGCTCACCTATTCTTTGAATCAATCTTTCTGTTTCTAGAACTGTTTGTAAGCAAGGAGCTGATATCCTTGTTCTGTTGTAAGATAACTTAGTATGCCTAACCTCATCTAACTTATTGGAAAATGTATCCCGTGTCTTTTTGAACAATTTGTCCATTCTCTTTGCAACATTATTGAGAACTATCCAAAGTTCATCGAATTCATCCTTCGTGACTTCTGCTTGATAATCAATCGATCGCTGATAGACATAATTTATTCTTTTAATATCATCCCCTAGTGTACATTGATGAGGAAGAGGCAGGCGTGACACTGTCCATGGCTCACTAGGACCTTCAATATCACAAAGCTTGATTTGCTCAAGTAATTGATCTAATGACAGTTGAGATAGTTTTTCTAAATCGTGTTTCTTTGCACCCGCATGTGTAAGTCCCTTGAAATACTTTGACAACACTTTTGACAAAAGGATTTCTTTTAGTATTGGTCCAGATATCTTTTCGGAGACCTTGGACAACAGGTAATGGAAGTATTTTCTCTGGGGTGTCTTCGACATTTGCATGAGTTAAAAACGATCTACAAAAAAAGTTATATGAAAAATGTAAAAAGATAATACAAAAAGGTCTTAGACGATATAAACTGAAAATACATGTATAGGAAATAAACAGTTATTCAGTCTCAAAGTCGAGAAGGCAAGGCCAAATCGTGAGAATTCCCATCGGAACGGTTGCGAACTCCGGAATGAACAACATTCCGAAGTGAGACCAGGTGCCCGGGAGAGTCAGCGTCTCCTGATTGCATAAGTTAAAGATGATCCTGACGATAGTCAAATTTTGCTTATAATTAAATATTTTGGAAGCAAAGAAAGACTTCTCAAAACACATTTTGCAATATTACAAAATACCGTTGTTCAAGAAATTGAATACAGAGGACAGAAGAAGGAGTCTAAAGAACATTATGCATGGAGACGGACTTGACACCCGAATTGACCTAGGTGTTCTGTAGATGACATTTAAGCTTCCTTCGTTTTGTCCTTTTTCCTTTTGATACTATAACTTGCATTATGTAGGTAATATGACTCATGTGATTATTGAATATGTTTAGAATTTAGTAATTAGCAAAGAGCGTTTTAATAGCGCCACCTACAATATTTTCCGTACAGCACTTTCCCTACTTGCAGTGGACTCTGGAGTTCATTAGATAATAAGATAAAGTTGTCATTCCTCTTTTTTTCTCGTAAAAATGTTCTGTTTGATGTGATTTCAAGAATTTGTAAGCCTTTTAATTGGATTTTTGGATTGTAATGTAATGTCTTATTCGGTGATTGTGACAGGCATACAATCGCTATCTAGAATGTCACTAATCATTATGGAAAGATGTATCTCTTATGCTTTTAAAGATATCCGTAGCGACCAATGAACCTCCTCAATGATGATATCAGCCATTGTATAAGCTTTCTGGCTGTATCGATAAAAACTGATATTTGGGACAAGTCCTGGCCTGCCGAATTATATTGGATAGAATTGCGCCATAAGCAGCAGACGGAATAATGATACTGTTGAAAGGGAAGTTCATGTAATGTTTATGTTTAAACTTTGAAAATTGGCATAGTTCACTTTTAACAGCTTCACCTACAATACTTTCCGTACTTAGTTCAGTTACCTTTCGTATTTCTATGGAACTGTGTTATTGTCTCCGTCTGTCTGTCCGATTTTTCTTTTCTCAGGAGAAAGTTCTATTTTATATGTAATGTTAAACGTCTTCAAATTAAATGGCATCATTTAAAAACAGATACATTTTCAGCAAGAACCAGAATGCTCGTTTCGGGTACTTAACCCTCGTCAGTGATCCTCAATTTGAACTATGTAATATGACCAAAGAGTGTGAACGTTATCATGTTCAAAAATGTACCGAAAGACGTAACAGGGTGGATGGGATCTGATATTAGAGGACCCACGTTTTAGAAATTTCAAAAGAAATACATTAATAACAGAAACTTTCGAATGCGTTGAAGAAACGATCAAGCGAATTTGATCGAACTTGGCTACCCTCGGGTATTCCTGATCCATCAGCAGTGACACTTAACGAGTGGTTCTAATGTTAAACATCTTCAAATTCAATAGCATCATTTAAGAAAAGATAAAGTTGCAGACCAGACGTTTTGGGGGTACTTAACCCTCGTCATACGGTCACACGGAAAAAGAAACAACAAAAACTTAGAAATAGAGCTAGAATACATCGTACCATCCGAGATTTACTAATTATAGCACTTAACGGCGGCAGGTACGAACTGCTTCATGCTCTTTCGTCAGTTCCAGCAGTTCAATTGAAATTTGTCTTGGATAAAAGCGGTTGCATTCTGAAGAAATACCGAATGATTCAGACTTAATATCATTGTCGTATTCGCACAAAATAAACTTTATCCTCTTGTTCAAACATCCCAAAATTTTCATTATCAACAAAGGTTTTGATCTTCTAAATATCTCTCATATTTTCCCGGATCATCGCGTACAAAGTACTATTTTTCAGTATTTTGAGAATTTAGAACTCCTTTTATTTGTTACAAGTATGCTAGTCAAAATTTCTAACGGAACACCTGAGTTAACATACTCCATTGTATTAGCATTAGATTGAAAGAATTTTAGCTTACCGCACTGAATTCTTCACAGATCTTGTACTTACCAACAATTCATATTTTCTTTATTAATTTGTAATTCTCGATAATTCAATACATCGATATGATAAAAACAGTGACAGAACCAGCACTTCCAGTAGCAATTAATTTCCGCTGAATTTGTGCATAAATATAAACTTTTGTTTAATGTTAAGGCTATTTAGAGTTGTTTAAATCGAAAAAAGAATATGAAAGTGTTTTTATATTGATCAGTTTCAAAAATCGAAAGAAAATTGATATATCACCTTGATGAGAATAAAACATCACTATGGCATCAAAGAGAGACTCGGGATCTTTCTGCAAGTGCTTTTGTTTTAGGCATGCGTCGTATAAAAACACATGTTATCTGTTTTTCCTGTTTTGAGGGCGCATCTTTATGTGTTTCTTAAATAAAAAGCATAATTTATTATATATATTATTAAAGCATGTTACTCTCTGTACGAGAATTATTCGTTTTCGTCAAATTCGTCACTCTCCAGATTATCATTAGGATCTTCTTTAACTCATTTGTGTCACACTTATGCCCTTTGCCGTGTGGAGCTCGTAAAAAAGGTCCCCGCGAGGGGTTTGACAGTAAGTGTTTTGAATATATTTCCCTGACACTGTCGCCATAGCACTTTCTATATAGACGTAAGACAATGCATGAATTTTATATATTGTTTTCAGTTTCGTGCTTAAACATCGACGGCGGGTGCGGCTAGCCAACAGGGGATGCTTACTCCTCCCGGGCACCTGGTCCCACCTCTAGCTTGCTAGGGGTCTGTGGATGCTTAATTTTGTGCTCTATTGTGGGTGCTGTTGAGATTATCGTCAGGATCTTCTTTAACTCTCCAGTAATGTTACCTGATAATATTTACATTACTAGTGTATTCCCCATGTTAAACGCCCATTAGGCAACTAGAATTATATTCCAATAACTTGGGTTGCTTGTGTGATGTCACGTTCATGTATAGCATGTAGGGAGAATTTACCAACGTTAAAATACATTTGACGCTGTTACAGGCAAAATGTGCGATGTACATGCAAATAAAAATGACGGATACGTAGAATAAATGTAAATATAAGAAATGACTGTCTTACTTTTGGTGTTCATGGGTGTATAATTCTGGTTGGACACGTGCAAATTTTCCGAGAATCGCTTCGCGATTCACGGAATTTGCACGTGACCAACCAGAATTATACACCCATGAATACCAAAAGTAATTAAGACAGTCATTTCTTAATTGAACCAAAATTACGAAAACATAAAGTGAAAGTATTAAATGAATCCCTAATGAAAATTTATTCTTCATAAAATTATGAAAATTAAAAGAAGTGTTCGGTTTGAAATTTTGACCAGTAAAAAATAAACCAATTCGAAATTACTTTTAAATACATTAAAGTAACACCAGCTCATAAAATACTTAAATCATGTCCTGCTTCTTGGGAATGTGCAATGTCTGAATATCATTTTTATATGCATATTGTTACAAGTGACTTTTCAATTATCCAGGACAGGCTGCTCCTCAGTCTTCTAAAAAAGGATCAAAGTATAGAATCTCAACTTCGAGACATTTTATCAAATTTCTCGAAGTATTAAAGGAAGCCTAAAATTACAACACCAAACGATGGTGTAAGTCGGAAGGAGTCGAATCGCATTATCTGAGTGACCTCATTTGGAATATCTGATATTCGAATTAATAACTAATCACTCCATGACGGACCCTGTCCAAACCTTTCTTGAGAAGACAGGACCCTGACCACCTCTCTGAATCTCAGTCGGACTCCTCGGGTGATAACATGCATGACCTCGCTACAGCAAGCAGAGCACGGACTGTATTTCGTACGCCTTCTGGTTAAATATCCATTAACATATTCATATGCTGTTGAGATTATTGTCAGGATCTTCTTTAATTCATGTGGACCACTGCATCATGCTGCTAAATTGCCATTTTACAGTGAGGAGGCTGATTTACAACACTATAGTGCCTTCTTCGAGACCTCTTGGTAATCGGAAAAGGGGGAGGGTGCGTACGAAATACGGATAACCACACCGCCTGCTACCGGAGCGGCAGATGACCGTCATACTGAAATGTAAGTCGGAACCGATTGCCCATTTGTCTTGTTGGTTTGTGTTTGATGTTTCTATGTTATTTTGGTGTTCCTTGTACCTTTTCCGTCTCTTTCTATGTTGGAGATCCCATCCTTTCTTTTTTTTATTGCACCACTATTCATTTTACAATTCATAATGTTTGCACTTTCTCATATACTTAGTAGAGTAGTAGCACTTTTTTAAATATAAATAGATAAGAAGGAAGAAAAGTAAGAAAGTAGTATATAGTTGTAGATAAACAGATACGAAGGAAGTAAAGTTGGAAAGTAGTAGATAGTTTTGTTTGTGTGCATCCAATCCTTTCTTAATCCTCGTCAGTGATCCTCAATGTAAACCATGTAATATGACCAAAGAGTATGAAAGTTAAATGTACCAAAAGACGTAGCAGGATGGGTGGTATATGATGCTACAGGGCCCACGTTTTAGAAATTTCAAGAAATTTTGATAACATATATTTTCGAAAGCGTTGCAGAAACGCCTATAAATTGTGATTTTTGAAATCTGAATTTTATTTCACTGATGGTCACGGCTAAGTATTTCGAAACAGTGTTCTTGACTTAATATTTTGAAACTGTTCTAAACTTTTTTCGTTCTATAAATGATTCAGGGAATGTGATTGACATAATAAAATCTAGAAATTTCAAAGCCAATACGAATTCTTCATACGACCTCTCTGATATGAACACCTCGCTTCCTCACAACAAAATTATTGATCGTTTATCTAAACTCATTAGATTTTGATCGAAAGCGGAAATCTTACATTTGTACATCTGAATCATAGACTTTCTTTTACACATACTAAAAAACATACAAATCATGGACATGTAGTGACCTGTGCAATACCCTGTCCTTCCTCTTGGACAACATTTATGTTTGATTTAGTGAGGATTCATACAAGCAGTTTGCAGGGATTCCTTTGGGTACCAGCTGTGTGCCTCTTGTTGGAAATTTATTTTTATACACTTATGAAAAAGAATGTATCAAAAAACTTCAAATGCAAAGAAAATTTGATGATTTGAAATTTTTCAATAATACTTCTGAGTTAAGCTAAAACTAAATGCCTTATATTTTCTAAGGGACGTTACTCGAATAATCAATCTTTTAAATATGAGGGTGAAGAGATAGAAATAGTTAAAACTTTTAATTATCTTGGTGTAGTATTTAGCAGATATGGCTCTTTTACAGATACATTGAAACATAACATTAAAAAGGCAACGGTAGCCATGTATGACGTTTTAAAAAAGGGCAGAATGTATAATCTTTCTACTAGTTGTATATATGATCTTTTTACCAAAATTGTTGTTCCAATATTGACGTACGGTTGTGAGATTTGGGGTTTTAGTAAAACAATACAGATTGAACGATTACATTTAAAATTTTGTAAAATGCTCTTAAATATTAAGAAAAGTACACCTAACTATATGGTATACTCCGAATTAGGTACAGAACCCTTAATTAATATTATAAAACATAGAATGATTAATTATTGGTCTAGACTTGTACATAGTAATGACAATAGACTAAACTATATACTGTATAGTTTGTTATTACGAAAACATTTACAGGATGGAACTGAATTTCGATGGATGAGTTTTATAAGGTCCATGTTGGATGATTGTGGTTTGAGTTATATTTGGAATTACCATCCAGTTCCATGTTTTAATAAAAATTGGCTCAATCTTACTGTTAAACAAATACTTTCTGATCAACATCAACAAAACATTATTTCAGATATTGAAAATTCTTCAAAAGCATCTTGTTATAAGATTTTTAAAGATAATGTAAATTTTGAAGAATACCTTGATATTTTATGTGAAAAAGATAGATATACTTTGTGTAAATTCAGAACAACAAATCATAGATTAATCATTGAAACAGGAAGATGGCAAAAAATAGGTAGATCAGACAGGATTTGTAATTTATGTAATCAAGGACTTGTAGGGGATGAATTTCATTATTTGCTTGAATGTACATATCTGAATTCTGAAAGAAAAGATTTTCTAGGTGATGAATTTTGTATCTTGCCAAATATATATAAATTTAAGAAATTACTCTGCACAAATAATATCAATCTTCTTCGAAAAACCTGTCAATTTATACGTATTATTTTTTCAAAAGCCTCTTGTATTCCATGATATTTAACAACCAAACTTCATACCACATGCTCTAGGAAAATGCTTACACGTCTTTATTATTTATTAAGTCTTGTCCTCCTTTGAAAGTAATAAGTTTAATGTAATTTGCAATTTTCTATATCGTATATGATCTATTTTCTATTTGTGAACACCTACAATGTTTGTTGTACATATTGTATATATGTTGTTCTCTATGCCGTAATGGAAAAAGAGAAATAAATGATTCTGATTCTGATTCTGAGTACATGGATGGTATTCTGACTATTGATAATCCTGCTTTTTAAATGAAATTTATCCACACGAATTTACACTTAACAAGGCAAACGCTACAGACACTGAGAAATACCATTTTTGGACCTAAATATCAAAATTGTAAACGGAAATATTCAAACAAGTGAATATCACAAAAGAGAAGATTTTGGATTCAACATAGTAAATTTACCTGGGTTTGACGGTGATGTTCACAGCTAATCCGGTACGCTAGAGCATGAACGTACTAATATTTTGGATTTTCACAGTAGAAATTTACAATTTACCAAGAAACTTTTAGGTCAAGGATTCCGCTTTCATAAACTAGTTAAGACTTTCTGGAAATTTTACAAAAATTACAGTCAGCTTCTTTTTAAACTCGGACCTATATAAGCAAGAGTATATTACTTTGGGTATTACACAACCTGCCTTTTATAGTGATATAATAAATTAAATGAGAAGGATCAAAGGTAGGCAGCATAACCATCGAAAATGCGTCGGAATCATCAAACGCCTTTTATACCGTGGATATGACCCTAATGTCACCAGACTTACACCAGGCTTGGAACTGGACAAATCTATAGTCTTGTACCAGCGCATTCTTAAGACTTGCACTCTGACTGATAGTGACGATGGGACTCCATGACGGGCCCTGTCCACACCTCTTTAGAGAAGACAGGGCCCCGACCACCTGTCCTCTCTGAATCTCAGTCGGACTTCACGGATGATAACATGCCTGAGCTCGCTAAAGTCGGCAGAGCACGGACTGTTTTATGTAACCCCCCTCCCGTATATCCATTTACATATTCATGTGTGTTTCTTGGGCCCCTGCGTATTGCTGTCTTGTTTGTATTGTCGTCTAACTGTGAGGAGGTTATTTCACACTCTTGGTAACCGGAAAAGTGGGAGGGTTTTGTGCGGTCAGTACCGTATACCCATTGGTCACGTTGGTTTATGTGTCGTGTCTCTTTTTCGACTCTTGCTGCGATCGTCTTTGTGTTTTCGCATAGGGTGTTCTGCGGTTTTCTGTTTTTACTGAAACAGGGTCTGGTTAAATATCTCCTCCCATCTTTGACAAAAGAGGTAGTTATAGCTAAACATATAAGCTTTTCTTTTGAAAATGTCATCAACGGTACGATTACCAATTTATCAGATATCTTTGAGTCTGTTTTTACTTTTTGGACTTTATTGTATCATTAAACAATGAGGGAAAGGCTTTTAAACTTTTAACTGGAACTGACAGAATTACTTAAATTCGCAAACTTCATGCAATATCTAGATTATTTACGTTTTCTTTTCTGTTCTATCTGTATCAATATCGGTTTTATCCTATCTAATCCAAACTCAAACATCCTACATCTGCCTTTAATAACATCCCTTTCGTTCCTTTCTTATCCTATTGTTAAACGTCTTCAAATTCATAGCACCATTTTTGCAGCATGGATCAATCTAAAACAATGATATTGGGCCAAAGACTGAAAATTACGTCCGAAAAAATACCGAAAGACTTAGCACGATTTGTGGGATGGAATGCTTTCTTTAATCATCTTATTGCATCTTTCTAATATTATACTTAATATTGTCACATAAAGTGCATTTGTTTTAGGTATGGCTGCGTATAAAATTCATTTCAGATAAACTGAAAGCTTCTCGAGTTCACCCAGATTACTCAACATTAGTGAAAATTAGATTTTCGATCAGACTTACCCACTTATCATCATTCTACATTACTTTCTAAAACGAGGACATAAGCCTTTAAAATAAATTCATGCCTTACCTTTGGTTACAAATCTTACATTACATAACAGAGGGAGGGTATACTGTTTCAACACATATACAACTTAAAAGAACATCTTATCTCGTAGTAATTAGTTGGTGCATTAAAAACAAGTAGACTTGGTATCTGTCTGTATTATTCAAGCTGGTATTGGTCTTTAATGTTTCGTAGTACAAACACAACCTTTAAATGAAAAGCATATTGAATATTGACAATGAAATGACTAACCCCTTATATGATCTACTGTAGATAATTTCATTGCCTCCTATGCGTTGTTTGTTTTTTTTTTTCCAGTTCACATCAATTCAAAGCATTTCAGTCACGGTATATATTATTTAGGTTATCGAAAATTGTGGGGACCGAACAAATGGGTTTTCCACATTATTGTTGACTTAACAGTCTATGTACAAAGAAATCAAGTTGAAGATTAATTTGTTGAAGAAACAAAATTAGTTGTATGCCGCCGTAACTGGAGATTCGAGGCATATTATTTTTTGACAGTCCGTTTGCTTGTCTGCCTTCTGTTTGTCCACAAAATCTTTAACTTTAGAAATAAAGGAAAGGAGGAGATCTCCAATTACACTCGGTTGCAGCACCCACAGCAAAGCTCCAAAACACCCAATGCAAAAACACAGAGCAGACATCCAAAGAAAGAGACGCAGAAGGGACAGGACACCAATGAGATAATCTCAACCGCACTCACAATAGAGCACAAATTTGAGCATTGACGGACCCCTAGCAAACTAGAGGTGGGACCAGGTAGCCGGGAGGAGTAAACATCCCCTGTTTGGCTAACCGCACACACCGTCAATGCTCTCGCCCGAAAATAAAAATAATATCTACAAAACATGCACCGTCTGAGATAATTTCTATAAAGAAAGTGCTATGGCGACCATGTCAATAAAAACACTTACTTTAAAACCCCAACTCACACTATAGAAACAAGAAGCACAAAAGACCACACATAAACCAACGAGACCTATTAACACCATAGAAACATGAAACACAAAATACCACACATAAACCAACGAGACCAATGGACGACCGGTACCGACTTAGGATGGCCATCTACCACGCAGTCAGCAGACGGTGTAGTTATCCGGATTACGTGCACAAGACCCTCCCACCGATAATCCGATTACCAAAAGTCTCGAAGAACGCACTTGTGTAATTGTTGTGTAAAATAACCTCCTCACTGCAATGAATTAAAGAAGATCATGACGATAAACTCTACAGCACTCACAATACAGCACAAAATTGGGCATCGACGTACCCCCAGCAAGCTAGAGGTGGGACCAGGTGCCGAGGAGTAAGCATCCCCAGTTTGGCACGCCGCTAGTCGTCGATGTTCACGCCCGAAAATAAAAATAATATCTAAAATGTATGCACTGTTTGATGTTATGTCTATATCGAAAGTGCTACGGCGACCATGTCAGGGACAAATATTCAAAACACTTACTGTCAAACCCCTCGCGGGGAACTTTTTCACGAGCTCCATACGGCAAAGGGTATAAGTATGACATAAATAAATTAAAGAAGATCCTGACGATAATCTCAACAGCACTCACAATAGAGCACACAATTGAGCATCGACGGATCCCCAGTAAGCTAGAGATGGGACCAGGTGTCCAGGACGAGTAAGCATCCCCTGTTTGGCTTGCCGCGCCCGCCGTCGATGTTCACGCCCAAAAATAAAAATAATATCTTAAATGTATGCACTGTTTGATGTTATGTCTATATCGAAAGTGCTACGGCGACCATGTCAGGGACAAATATTCAAAACACTGTCAAACCCCTCGAGGGGGACTTTTTCTACTAGCTCCACACGGCAAATGGCATAAGTGTGACATAAATGAATTAAAGAAGATCCTGACAATAATCTCAACAGCACTCACAATAGAGCTGTAAGATGAAGATACAAACATGAATAGTAAGTAACAAGTCTGCAATACCGGTATTTCATATGTGTATTCCTTGTGATAAAGACTTTCCATGGATGTCAAAATTTGTTTACCTTGTGACCCTGACCTTGGCATTTGACCTGCTTATGAAAACTTTAACCTGGTCCATTACTTTTGATTGTTAAGTGATCAGGCTTTCATATTTCATGTGTGAATTCCTTGGACAAGACCTTTCTGTTGATACCACAATTTTAACTTGCGATCTTGACCTCGGAGTATTACCTATATTTTACATTACAGCTTTTTTACTGACAAAGATGTCGACATGTGCATTCGTGTTTCACAAACACATGTCTTATATAAGATTAGATTGAAAAAAAATAAAGTCCATAGCTTTTCTGCAAGTAAATATCCCATTATCTTGGCATTTGAACCATACAGTAATTTAGAGGCAAATTAATTTATAAGTTGTTTTTTTTTTCTAAACTAGTCACCTTTGATTCTCAAATGACTTTATGGATATTCCATGTGAGGGTTTTTTATCGTTACATGTAACATGTACTTTACATACTTTCGTCGAAAGTAATTCCTAGATATTCTGATAAGGACAATCTGGTATTTAAGGACAATCTGGTATTTCCACAGTCCACTGAAGTCAGTAATTCAAGTGAAATGAATTTGGGTGGCTTATGAAAATGCCTTTGACTGGAAGCATGACTGAAGAGGATTTTAATATCCGACACTTATGTCTGGTGCATGAAAATTGGTTTGAAATTTTCTCCAAGTAGGTATAGAGTTGAAACACCTCCGTATTATTATTCAAGATGATGTCCTTTTGGGAACGAATTCTAGGTCCGGTGTCATAGAGTAGTCTTTCCCCCTCAAATTTTCAGATTAGATCTTCCCCCTAGGGTCAAAAGCTACTCTAGAGTAGAATTTCTCCCATATTAGGGGCCTGGGAAAATCTACTCTAGAGCAGATTTTCCCCTCTATAAATTCCGACAGATTCTTCGCTGATGGCTTCTTTTTTAGCTCACCTGAGCCAAAGGCAAAGATAAACATCAAAGAAGTACCTAACCGCTATTCAGTCTAAAAGTCGAGAAGGCAAGGCAAAATCGTGAGAATTTCCATCGAAACGGTTGCGAACCCCGGAATGAACAACATTCCGAAGTGAGACCAGGAGCCCGGGGAGAGTCAGCGTCTCCTGATTGCATACAACACCCGTAGCAACAGCTCCATGGAAACCTGCCAAATTCGGTGATTGTCTTGATGTACATTTTGATTTACATATCAGGTAAGTATGTCTTGTTTGGTGATGATGACAGCCTTTCAATCTTAATGTAGAATGTCACTGATCATTCTGGAAAGGGGGATCTCATATGCTTTTATAACATCCCCGTAGCGACCGAAGAACTTCCTCAATGATGATTTCAGTCGTTGTGAAACATAACCCTGAACAAGTAGCTTACATGCGTAAGTCTAAAGCTTTGCATTTTCGACTTCTGCTCCGAAACCATCAGGAGAATTTTGAAGAAACTTGATGAGCGTGAAGTTTATTTCATATGATGCTTAGACTGCAAAAAAGGAAGGGGGATTGTTATTTTTAAAATTTTCACCCCACCCCCTAAAATGCTCATTTACTTCTCATCATACTTATTGTAAGGAATGTATTTGAGAAAAAAATGTTTCAAAATTACATCTATTGGGTTTTAAGTGATTTTTACAGAATTGCATATAGGTGTGTTTTCTGTGCACATTGATCTATGTAGAGATCTATGGGTTGTTGTTTCAAATCCTGCAGGGACCAAAAATATTTTTCTTTTTCATATCTATTCAACTAAGCATTTTCCCCATCATATTAAATTTCCGCTTATTTTATTATGTTGATGTATTTGAAGCTGTGCACTTTTACTAATAAGAATTCAATAAATGAATGCTTTTGTGAAAACAACTTGACAATTCTTTATTCAACATTATTTCTAGAAGCGGTTCACATATTTTGGTTATTCTAAGGGACCTAAGCTTAAAAGAAATTCATATATGTGATATGGTATTTCTCTAATTACCTCTATCAAAAGATAGCTTTATGCACTTATTAACCATCGTATAATCAAGGTTTTGCTTATGATAATAATTTTACACATTATATTCCAACCCCCTTCTCGTATGATTTCCAGTGTTCTGGGGTGGTCGATGTTGCCCCTGGGCCTCTTGTTAAACGTTCACTTGATTTTGTAAAATACATGTAGTAATATTGAGATTCATTCAGAGGAGACGTTTCCAAAAGAAATTATTAACGGATATAGACGGACGGACGGATGCAGATCTCAGGGCAATATAAATATCAAAGAAGTACCAATCGGTTATTCAATCTCACAGTCGAGGATGAAAGGCAAAATTTCCATTGGAACAGTTCCGAACCCCGGAATAAACAATATTCCGAACTTCGATTTTGCTATGGCATATGCTAAAATTAAATAAATACATGTAATAATTTTATGATTCATTCAGACAGGCGATCGGGCGGTCATATAAAAAGAACCCTGTTTAATGACAGTGACCATCAAAGAAGTAATAAAACAGACAGACAGTCAGTCTTACAAGGTAATAAAAGGACATTCCGAAACACAGATTTGAAAATTAAGATCGACGGACAAAAAGTAAGATATATGAACAGACTAACAATAAAACGAAGCATCAAACACTCTGAATTAGCTAGATTATAAAAAGTACCTTACTAGAAACAATATAAGAAAATAGGGGGGGGGGGCGATTCTACTCTGGGGGAGAATCTACTCTACAACTAACTGTAGATTAAAATCTTCCCCGGATAAACGACTCCAGAGTTGTCTTTCCTCTGGGGAAAAACTACTCTAGAGTAGATTTATCCCCGGGAGAAAAGGTTACTCTAGAGTAGTTTTTCTTGGGGGAGAAACTACGCGATGAGAAAGACTACTCTATAACACCGGCACCATTATCTAAGAATTGAATTGAGTTAGGAACTCCGATATCCTCTGAACTTCAGATTTGTCGCGATAAACTGAAGCATGAAATTTGTTTAAATTATTCTACTATCATCCTTAAAGAATATACCTTACCTCTGTCAAAAAATCGTTTTCCTGTTTAGAACAAATAAAACAAGAGCTTGACAAAGACGGTGATATTTCAAACAACAAAGATATATCACTCACGAGGGTTCTGGTCCATTCTGTAAAGACATGTTTTGATAAATGATTTGATCACTTTGAATACTTATTACATATACTATTAATTTAATTAAAGAATACATTCAACTCATAAGCCTATTTAAACTAAGTTAGGGTTACAACATCCATTGTTATGTTGTCCATTTTATATCCAATTAGCTTTGTTTGAGGAACTAAACAAATAAGAAATAAAGACAGGTTGTTTCTAGATGTTTGATTAATTTTCTTCTTACGGACGTCGTGAAGTAATTAATATTTTAAAAGGTTTTGGATTTTTTGGGTTATCTTACATAGCCTTTTAAGTTACTTAGCACTAGTATTATAGACTGATATTACATCGTCACTGAGGAAGTTCTAAGGTCGATATGGGGAACTCGTCATACACTATCATTGTCCCTCTCTCCAGAATAGTAGATGATATTCTGTCATAGACCATTTGAACCATCCAACCAAAGATTATATTCAATATCTTCCGAAAAGGAAGTAACTGGATGTGACAGTTCTACCGAATGGAAGCGGCGGGTGTGGCATGCAAGCAGAAGATGCTGACTCTTCCTGGGCACCTGGTCTCACTCCGATATCGGGGGTTCGCTTCTTTTCATGCGGTGGATATTTTTGTTTCGGGTTGCGGCTAGCCAACAAAGGATGCTTACTCCTCCCGTGCACCTGGTCTCATCTCTAGTTTGCTAGGGGTCCGTCGATACTTAATTTGGTGCTCTATTGTGAGTGCTGTTGAGATTATCGTCAGGATCTTCTTTAACTCATTGGTAGTAGGGAATGGAAACAAAATATTTAAAACAAAGGAGGGGATTCACAAAAAAAGGGGATTCACGAGGGGATTCACGAAAACGATTCAATTCCCTTCTGCCAATACACACCGATAAAGCACAAAAGCTGAAAAACAATCTTTATATTTACATTTTACGTGTCAATTAAGTTTTATCTGTCCTTTTTTCATCCCGTTTCTTTATATTTGAATTATCACCGCGGAGGGAGAACGTCACTTGACGTAACAACAAACGAACTTTCGACGCTTTCTGCCAGCTTCGAAGTAGTATCTTCTGTACGGAAAATTGAAGAAAAATAAGAGATTGTATTTTGTTTTCGGTTGTATTTTGTACATTTCGATTAAAACTGAATAAAAAATGAATCGTGAAAATTCGCGATTTTTGTCCAACATGATTAAGACCAAGCGGAGGCCTAGGGTTAAAACTGGAGAGAGGCAATGTCACGGACTGACGGAGATTAGAAGGAAAACATTTGAAAACTCACTTTAACACACTCTGTTAAACTGTTTAAACCTATAAAATCAATCGGCACCGTTATTCGAACTGTAAAATTACCCTGTTTCTTCTTAAGGTGGTTAGAATAATGCAAATTTTGAGTTCAGTCGTGCGAAAAGATACAAATACACGAAAACTTGATCGACATTTTTATAATCACTTACCTCAACATGGCACAAGATTCGCTGATTCTCGAAATATTTCTGATATATAATTTCATCAGAAGCAAAAATATATTCACTGTTGATAAATGACACAAGTGGATCAAATCCTCATCCAAAATATTGATAATTTTATCCACTAATGTCCGAATTCGCTCATCCAAACATGGCATCTTTCTGTGGATGACAGTGTAGATCGTCCTTGAACTTCGTCTGGTGTGACGCGTGATCGACTTACTACGTCACAATCATGTGAATATGTGTTAAAGTAACTAATAAATAGAATGGGCATTTTATGAGAAATTAATCCGCGTATGTTCTAATATCACGTGATAGGCTGTTGTGTTTATCGAAAATTCTAACGCATTCTGATTGGTTCATAGGATTTTTACAAGCATGTATAACGACGATACACATGCCGCAAACCGACTCACTTGACATACTCTTAAATGTATTCCTACGTAAAGTTGCACGTTACAAGCTTTAGCGCACTTTTTGCGTATGACGTCATGCTTCCCTTTGTTCTTCGCTCCTGTGACGTCAGACTGTGACGTAAAACTACAAGGTATGAGCTTGTAAATGGCGTTTTCCACATGGTAACAACATAGCAAGTAAGTTTGTCATTGATAACACTTTGGTTTTTCGCCATTGTAATAGATACGAAGCAGTTGTATTTCATATTTTGCAGCGCAATCATTTCTGTTGGTCGTTGTAAGTCCTCTGTAGCATCGTCACCTCTAAAGCGATACGTGAGACCCTCTGAGGGGTATAAAAAGTTAAAATATGTCACATGAATTAGAATAGGGATAAACGTACTGTGTTTTGTGGTCCCGACAGGTATATGTTGGATACACTGTTGGAAACGCAGTTATACCGTCGGGGCTTGTCTCCGACCGTATAACGTATGTTTCCAACAGTATATCCAACATATACCTGTCGGGACCACAAAACACAGTACGTTTATCCCCTAATTGCAGTGCAGTTGGTTTGGTACCTTTATATATGGGAAACACAGTGGGAATGTATGTATTTAAGCATATTGTCCAATTTATGAGAGACAGAAGGGGATCTCGAGCAAGACTCTGTTGCAACGCCCACAGTGCTAAAAGCACCAAAACACCCCTCAGCGGATATACAGAGTAGAAATACACAGCAATAATACGGAAGTGTTCCAAGTCTATACCTTCATGAAGTAATTTTCAAACCAATTTTTCTGCACCAGACACCAAAAATAATTTCAGTAGCGCCCTCTTTTATTTTTTGAATTTAGATTTGTACATTTACTTTACAGAGAGTGCGTGGCTCCGAATTTCCTGTGGGTCGATTCAGTAACATATCCAAATAAAATATCTGTTCAAAAGAGCATTGGAGGGATGGTGCTAAGATGTTAACCTCCTTTAATTTCGATGATGGTTTTGAATGTAATGACACGTTTCCAAAATACCAAAATAATATATATGATGTCAAATCGATTAAGGACCAAAACGAAGCTTCTTTCAGGCGACAGAGCTGAAAAGAAGTAATTTGTTTAGATTGAGGATCACTGACGAGGGTTAAATACCATGTGCATGTCTGGTCCATGCTGTAAATTTATCTGCTCTAAAATGATGCTAATGAATTTGAAGACGTTAAACATTAATACACTTAGAACTAAACAAGAGACGCTTAAGGGACAAGGCGCACCAAATTCGACGTAAAAGACTAAACAAACAAAACCAACCCAGCCAGCAAAATATGATGGACCCACATGGCTTTAGATATGGGTCCTTTATGGGGGTAAGCTAGTATTTGCAATATCGACCTATAATTGACCCATTTGGGCGTAAACCTACTTGTGTATGTCCACATAAGGAATCTATATGTTATAAATACAATTTGTATTTCAAACAAGTCAATGTATTATTTAATTACACTATATTTTTCATTTTTAGGTGAGTCAAGGAATGTAATAGACATTTTCTGAAATATTTTTAATTCAAAGTAGCCATTTCTGTATAAAGGTTGACAATCATTTATTAATCATACATGGACAAAATATTTATAATCATTAGAAATCAATTCTAGGAGAATTTACAAATGAAAATCCAGAATTTTATAAAATCGAAAATTACATTACATTATAGCCCCTAGTGGTCCGAGCACTGAAGGATATGGGGCTCAGTTTGGAGCCATATCATTAAAATGACTTTGCAAAAATTAACATGATGACTTTTTGGATGAAATGGATTCTAGAAACCGTTGTTATTTGAATATTCTCTTCTTAATTTTAAGAAAAATAATTGTCTGTAAGACCAAAGTGGTACATGTAGGTCTTATTTGGGTCCAAAATGGGCTTAAGATCCCATAATGAGCCTAAGATGGGCATTTTACCAACAGTCTGAATACATGGGACTCGTATAGCACTATTTGCTGGAAATGGTTTGGTTATCCGTATTATGTGAGCACAACCCTCCTACCTTTTACAATTACCTAGAAGTCTCGATAAACGTACATTCGTGGTGTATAATCTCCTCATTCGTGGTGTATAATTTTCTTCTGCAAGTAATCCGCACGTAATCCGGATTAGAACGCCAATTGCTACTGGCGAGGCAGATGGCCAACCTAAGTCGACACCTATTGCACATTGGTCTTGTTTTTTTCTATTTCGTATGTCTAGCTAGTTTACATACTCTTGCTGCACTTGTCTACTCTGTGTTTTCGCATTGGGTATTTTGGTGCTTTGTTAAAGGTGCTGAAATCGAGTCTGGTTGAAGATACCCTCCCTTCCTTACTGAAACATTACCACACAAACAAGACAGCAAAAAAAAAAAAATGCAGGGGTCAAAGTAGCACACGAATGAATATTATATATATGAATATTAATATTACATGTAGCCAAGTTCGATCAATTTCGGTTGATGGTTTCTTCAACGCATTCTAAATACCACTTGGTGAGTGTCACTGCTGGTGGACCAGGAGTCCCCGAGGGCACATGTAGCCAAGTTCGATCAATTTCGGTTGATGGTTTCTTCAACGCATTCTAAAATTTCTGTTATCAAAATTTCTTGAACATTCTAAAACGTGGGTCTTGTAGCATCATATCCCACTCATTCTGCTACGTCTTTCGGTACGCTTTTTCGACATAGTAACTTTCATACTTTTTTGGCATACTACATTGTTTAGATTTGAGGATCACTAAGTACCCGAAACGTGCATGTCTGGTCCATGTTGCCAATTTATCTGTTCTTAAATGATGCTATTCAATATGAAGACGTTTACATTTATACCACTTGGTGAGTGTCACTGCTGGTGGACCAGGAGTCCCCGAGGGCACATGTAGCCACATTCTAAAATTTCTGTTATCAAAATTTCTTGAAATTTCTAAAACGTGGGTCCTGTAGCATCATATCCCACTCATTCTGCTACGTCTTTCGGTACGCTTTTTCGACATAGTAACTTTCATACTTTTTTGGCATATTACATTGTTTAGATTTGAGGATCACTGATGAGGGTTAAGTACCCGAAACGTGCATGTCTGGTCCATGTTGCCAATTTATCTGTTCTTAAATGATGCTATTCAATATGAAGACGTTTACATTCAAATGGGTATATAAATAATTAACAAAGGGCATACAAAAAGCAGTCCATGTTCTCCCGACTAGTTCATGGAATAAATGACCTAAAAGTGTCTTGGTAACGTTTAAATTTCTACTTTGAAAACTTATGATATTAGTATATGCTATGTTCTAGCGTACAGGATAATTTGAGATATGTATAAACCGTGTGACGGTAGCATGGGAACATTACCGTCAATCCAAGGGAAAATTTATTTAATGGAATCCAAAATTATTTCTTTTGTCATACACACTCGTACGAATCTCTCCGTCAACAATTTTGATATTTACGTCCAAATATGGTGTTTCTGAGTTAGTAACACTTTGTCGAGTGTCAACATGTTTCAACAATATGGTTGCCAATTGTCAGAACAGTATCTGGGTACTCAGAAGCACCATTGCTTTTATAGACCTATGACAACTGAACTACAATTGGTAATCCTTCTCTGGTAGACTTTGAAGATTTTGGATAAATTCTTCTTCATAAGTGTATAAAAATCAAGCAACAAGGAGCGCACAGTTTGTATCAAAATGGACCCCTGCAACCTTGTAGAGATTCTCACCAAATCTCACATTAATGTCTTCAAAGAGGAACATCACTCTATCTGTACCAAGAACATTTTGTGAATTCTCACGATTTTGCCTTGCCTTCTCGATTTTGAGACTGAATAACTGTTAGGTACTTCTTTGATGTTTATTGTACCTAACTCTTATACCAAAATAACAAATTTACTCCATTAACTACAGAATATACAGTTTACAACTTTAATCAATTTACTTTATATCCGCCTAAAATGTTGCTTTGTTCTATCAAGTACTTTACGCTACTTCAATGTGCAGACTGTGCATTTGGTGGATACTATTTTAACAATGTTACGTCATATTTATTGAATAAATACCTATTCATACTTAATACTTATCATCAGTAGGCAATAATTTTTCCCGAGATAACTATGGCATTTACAAATGATGTAACTCTGAGGTGTAAGTAAATTAAGCTTACAGTTGTTTACATGTTGTTCAATTAAGTGTAAAAAGATTCTACTTTTTATCATTCATTTCTTTATTCTTTGATGTTTATATATTTGATATTGGATTATGAAAATAACTCTTCATCTCGTAGATTTCTTTCTTTCTTTCTTTTTCTGTGGAGGAAATTCAATTTCTTTATTGATTTTGTTATTCCTGCACAATTTATCTTTAAATGATGATGGGAACAAACTTTGACCATTATATAAACTTGAGAGTCCCTTCTTTTTTTATCTTAAAACAATTTAAAAATCCAGACAACGATAAAAAGTGTAATCTGCGTTTTTTAAAATGAAAAACGCATGAACAAGCTGAGCTTGTTTTATCATAACATATAAAAAAATAATATTCTTGCTTATGTTTCTAAAAGATGAATAAAATGTAAGTTCTTGGTTTTCTATAGGTCTGGTTTTAATAGTTACATATGGTTTTGTCACAAGTAAAGGACCATGCGACATAGATGCTCACAGTAAGTATAAATGTGTCTTTGATTAACAAACTACACATTTAATTTTTGTGACAATCAGAGTATATTCAGCTTAGATATTTTAACACTCTATCCATTCCATCACATCCCATCCTTATGTTGTTTCCTACAATCACGACATTAAAGATGTGAGAATTCAAAATGTAAACGATGGCGATTATCTCACGTTTCAGTGATCAGAGCGGTGAAAACACTGCAATAGATAGTATGCAAATCAGCACAAGCTCTTGAAGACAAGAGACAAAAGAATCTCCCAAACAGAAAAAGACCAGCAAAATAAAATCGAGCAATGAAGCATCTATTTGCACTATGAGCTGACTTTGGGTTTCCATCAGCTATATTTATAGATGATGGTATGGTTACCCAGATTACGTTTGCACAACTCTCAAGATCTGTATTCTATGTTCACACATTTGCATTGTAACTGAGAGACACTCATCCGTGAGTTCCACTGCATTGGAACGTCATGGGTAGGCAAATCAACTGGAGTGTTGTGCACAGGCCAGAATTAAACAAATAAGTTCTTCAACTATTGAAAGCATTTTCAAAATTTACGTATGAAGCAAGAATATAGCTTTCGCTTTTGAAATAAAATTTTAAGAAAGCTGTATATTCTTTGTTTTTCTTCCCAGCCATTAATGAGGTGCTGAGATTTAAGAAATCAGACTGTGGTTTCAGTGGTACATGGAAAAATGAGCTGAATTCGACTATCATCTTGTTCTGCAACGATGGCCAGTTAAGTGGTATGTATTGCAGCAGTGTGGGCAGTGCCACTGATTACTACAAACTGAGTGGACGTTACACTATGATCGGGCTAAATGCTACAGTAGGCTGGTCCGTGGCCTGGAATAACAGCAAAGGCAACTCTGAGTCCACCACCAGCTGGACCGGCTTGTACTACAAGGCTACGGATACCATTCAAACACAGTGGCTCCTGGTCTCATTTACACCCATCAATGACTTCTGGAGAGCATTCACCACTAATCAAGATCAGTTCAAAAGAGTAAACTAGACAATAATAAATCTGTGCAAATAATCCTGAATATCATCAAAATGTTTCAAATTATCATAGAGTAAAATTATGTTCTTTAAAAGTTAAACCATTCAAATTTGATGTAGTATACTGTTTGTACATATATGTTGTAGTTTTCATCAATATGCTTAATGGACGAAATATCGAGAATAAAATTAATATCGGAACAGTCCAATCTAAATGACAAATATGGATAATGACCATATCCCTGCATACAGCACAAAATCGATAGTTCAGAAAATCAGAAACCGAAGGCATACAAAATCAGGATAAATCCAAAATTCGCGGATTACCTGAGCAGTATCTATCCTTCGAAGCTTGAAGTCAAAGAAACTACAGAGACAAATAATTCAGCATCCTATTTGGACATAATGTTGTCCTACGACACTGATGGTCACATGAACACCTCACTCTATGACAAACGTTACTTCTTCAATTTCAGCATTACAAACTTTCCTTTTCTGAGTAGCAACATCCCTTCATCGCCAGCTTATGGCGTGTTCATATCTCAGTTGATACGCTATGCCAGAGCAAGTACAAAATATACGGATTTTGTTCTGAGAGCTAGGTGTCTTTCAGATAAGCTTCTCAGTCAGGGATATGTATGTGACCGACTAACATCGTCACTAAGGAAGTTCTACGGTCCATATGGAGAATTCGACATACACAATGATGTCCCACTCTCCAGAATGATGGATGTTATTCTGTCATAGTCCATTTGTACCATCCAACTAAAGATTGTACTCTACGTCTTCCGAAATGGAAGTAACCGGGTGTGACACTTCTACCGAATTGAAGCGGTGGGTGTTGCATGCAAGCAGGAGATGCTTACTCTTCCTGGGCACCTGATCTCACTCCCATATCGGGAGTTTGCTTCTTTTCATATGGTGGATGTTTTTATTTGTTTGCTTTGGTTCCCGTTTTATCCTAATTTTGTATGCCTTCGGTTTCTGATTTTGTTACAAGTTTACAAGTTTACAAGTTTATTTCAATCTCATCATAGAACACATATTGAGACAATTTACAACAAATACATAGTCAAATGGAATAAACATGTACAACGATGCGCAGTACTAAAGCTCCTAACCAGGAGGGGCAACTCTCTCATTTATGATATCAATAAATTTACAAAGATTGTTTAATACATTTTCATCTTGACAAGAAAATAAGCTGTGAATTATCGATTTTGTGCTGTATACGGGGATATGGTCATTAACCATATTTGTCATCAAAAGCATAAGTACGGAGTACGAAAAAAAAAACAGTCGCGTTTCTCGTTTTTTTTTTCTTGTGTCAAATACTTTTGTTGGCATCATATTGACCTACTGGCATTGCACTTGACAATGTCCTGATTTTGGGATAGCATCCTTAGCATATCTAACAGTTATTCAGTCTCAAAGTCGAGAAGGCAAGGTTAAATCGTGAGAATTCCCATCGGAACGGCTGCGAACCCCGGAATGAATAACACTCCGAAGTGAGACCAGGTGCCCGGGGAGAGTCATCGTCTCCTGATTGCAACACCCGTCGCAACAGCTCCATAGAAACCTGTCATATTCGGTGATTGTCTTGATGTACATTTTGATGCACAGATCAGGTAAGTATATTTTGTTTGGTGAAGACTACAGCCATTCAATCACAATGTAGAATATCACTGACCATTCCAGAAAGGGGGATCTGATATGCTTTTATTATATCCCCGTAGCGACCGAAGAACTTTCTCAATGATGTTTTCAGTCGTTGTGTGATATAACCCTGAACAAGAAGCTTACTTGTGATATTCCTATATGAAAGTGATATGCGTCTTCCACAATATTATCATATTTTGTTTTATCCTTCATATACCCATCATCTGAATACACTGAGGTCTCTCTCAAGAGGCAAAGTTGTTGTTTTAACGAAATACCTTCTCGCTGTGAGATCAAAATACAAGCAATATTAAAAGAGACATTTGGCAAGGAACTTAAAGATTCATTCATCTGAAATGCCGAGAAGCTGCTGTAACAAAGTTAGTTTGAGATGACCTTGCAATAGTGTATAAAAACATCGAAGAATTTCCAAAGTCTAGAAGAAAAGGCAAAATCATTAGAGATGAGATGAGATGCATTTAAACACCAAAGGAAAGAGAAGAATGTTTTGCCAATCAGCAGCGGAAAAAGTTGTAAAAAAAAGAGATAGCATTCGTTACGTTTTTCGTAAATCGAAAAGTGCGAATAAATTTATTATTAGGATAAAGGAGTCTTGAAAAACATTTAGGGAGGGTAATTATTATAATTATAAACTTGGATATTAGAGTAAAATTGAAAAAACGATGATACTTAAAAAAAACCCACTGCGTTTGATGACCAGGTAGGTCTAGTGTAACATAGGATAAAGGTTCCCACACAGCTAGTCTGGGAGAAGAAAATGCTTGCACTTTGGTTTACGACGACAATAACAATACAAAAGTGCATACTTATCATGTAAATTTCCGACAGGTTCGGAAGCTGACATGCATTCTAGGTGCTTAATTATGTCATCATCACAAGTAGGCATATGTCCACAAAACGGATATTTGCCAGTATATCTGTTCCTGTTTGATCTTGTCCTAATCTTTTAACAAATTTGATAAACGCTGTTCAAGCAAATTCTAAGTTAAAATGACAAATCAGTAAAATTGATGGATGCTCCCCCAACATAATAATAATGATTCCAAATGTTTAATTTTCTGAGAGTCTTTGACCTTTCTGAGATGATCATTATAACCCTGACCTTTAATCCTAATATGACCTTGAAGAACTTTGTCGGAAACCCCGAATCCTTCAAAACAGCTTGTGAATTTTTAACAAATTATCCCCCATAAGTTTTGTCTTATGCACCCCCTTTTTTATTACACACTTCTTATCAATGCAATAAAAATCTTTAAACTTGTAACACGTAAAACAAATACGAATTTTCCCTCTGATTAACAACATTTTAGACCTTTTTTAATTGAAATAATATTTCAAATGTTTAATTTCATATACAGGAATAGCTAATTTCCTTGCCCTTTATGAATGACCTTAAGTGACCTTTATCTTGAAGGAGCTTTTGTGGGATGTAATTCTAATGATGAAGCCTATAAATATACACGTACATTGTATATTCATTTATGAAGTTTTACAATTTTGTATGCAGGAATAGCCATTTTGGCCTGAAATTGACATCGACCTTTATGAATGACTCTAAGTGACCTTTCTCCTGAACACAGGGATTTATCTCGCTAATAGATACCGGTTGCTCTATTAACTATTATGTGTTCATAATACATATATAGTAAATAGAGCAACTGGTATATTAGCGTGATAAATCCCTGTGCTCCTGAACATGCTATCCTATCTTAGGAAACAATGAACAAGTAGCTTACTTCCAAACCGTCTGGCTCTAATGATTAAATCTTCATATTTGGAACATGCCCTGGCGTACCGTATCAGCTGAGAAACAAAAACGCCATAAGCAGGAGAAGACGGAATGTTGCTACTCACGAGAGGGAAATTAGTTATGTGGAAGCTGAAATAGTTACGCTTGTCATACAGAGAGTTGTTCAAATGGCCGTTTGCGTCGAAAGATAGGAGTATATCCAAGTACGAAGCAGATCTGTCACTCTCAGCTGTTTCCTTGATCTCTAGTTCATGAGGATAGATTTCATGTAGATGATCCTTAAAGTTCGAATTATTGATGGACAACACGTCACATATGTATCTGAAAGTAAAATTTAACTGGGGTACGAGGTGCTTTCGCCCAGTCGAGAGCAAGGTCTGGATAAAATCAGCTTCGTATGAATAAAAAATAATATGACTAGGTATTTGTTTCTCCTATTGCCATTTTTTGAAAGAAAGGTGTGTGGAATAATATTTGCAAGTCTGTTGTTAGCTTTTCGTGTGGGATGGTAGTGTAGAGCGTGGAGAAATCAAAAGAAGTTTATGCTGGTTATATGATTAAAATTGATGGCTTTTTAATTTTCCAAAAGTTCCTTAGAATTCTTTAGAATCCATTGATTCTATTTCTGGAATAAGTTGTCTCGCAGTATGTTTGAAGACCTTGCTTGATGCGAGTTAATATTTTCGTAAGCAAAATGGATAGATGTTTTGTGGAGCACGAACCGGCGATGAAGCGATGCTTGTTAGGATTTTTGTGCATTTTGGGAATCCGGTAGATATAAGGTAGGTCAAGTGTGAATACTCAAGGACTCAAGAACAGAATTTTGATTGTCAAGAATTTCAGATACAGTTTTACGTCTTCAAATTCATTAGCATCATTTAAGAGCAGGTAAATTAACAGCTGGGACCAGACATGCACGTTTCGGGTATTTAACCCTCGTCAGTGATCCAGTCAGCAGATTTCAAATGCGTTTGAAGAAACGATCAACCGAAATTGATCGAACTTGGCTACATGTGCCCTCGGGGAATCCTTGTCCACCAGCAGTGACACTCACCAAGTGGTAAAAATGTTTAACGTCTTCAAATTCATCAGCATCATTTCAGAGCAGACAAATTAACAGCTGGGACCAGACATGCACGTTTCGGGTATTAAACCCTCGTCAGTGATCCTAATTCTAAACAATGTAATATGGCCAAAATCTGTGAAAATTATGTTCTGATCACTGTAGGGTACTTCCTTGGCCCTCATACTTAAAACTAGTCTTCACGAGGATGATCACAGACTGATTTACTGTAGTGTACTTGCTTGGCCCTCATACTTAAAACAAGTCTTCACGAGGATGATCACAGACTGATCGCTGTAGAGTACTTGCCTTGTCCTAATACTTAAAACTAGTCTTCATGAGGATGATCACAGACTGATAACTGTAGGGCACTTGCTTGGCCCTCATACTTAAAACTAGTCTTCACGAGGATAATCACAGACTGATAACTGTAGTGCACTTGCTTGGCCCTCTTACTTAAAAATAATCTTCACGAGGATGATCACAGACTGATATCTGTAGGGCACTTGCTTGGCCCTCATACTTAAAACTGGTCTTCACGAGGATGATCACAGACTGATCACTGTAGGGCACTTGCTTGGACCTCATACTTAAAACTAGTCTTCACGAGGAGGATCACAAACTGATCGCTGTAGGGCACTTGCTTGGCCCTCATCCTTAAAACTAGTCGTCACGAGGATGATCACAAACCGATCGCTGTAGGGCACTTGCTTGGTCCTCATACTTAAATGACAAATATGGATAATGACCATATCCCTGTATACAGCACAAAATCGATAATTCAAAAATCAGAAACCGAAGGCATACAAAATCAGGATAAAACAGGAACAAAAGCAAACAAACAAAAACCTCCACCATATGAAAAGAAGCGAACTCCCGATATGGGAGTGAGACCAGGTGTCCAGGAAGAGTAAGCATCTCCTGCTTGCATGCAACACCCGTCTTCACGAGGATGATCACAGACTGATCGCTGTAGGGCACTTGTTTGGCCCTCATATTTAAAACTGGTCTTCACGAGGATGATCACAGACTGATCACTGTAGGGCATTTGATTGGCCCTCATACTTAAAACTAGTCTTTACAAGGATGATCACAGACTGATCACTGTAGGGCACTTGCTTGGCCCTAATACTTAAAACTAGTCTTCACGAGGAGGATCACAGACGGATCGCAGTAGGGCTCTTGCTTGGCCCTCATCCTTAAAACTAGTCTTCACGAGGATGAGCACAGACCGATCGCTGTAGGGCACTTGCTTGGCCCTCATACTTAAAACTAGTCTTCACGAGGATGATCACAGACCGATCGCTGTAGGGCACTTGTTTGGCCCTCATATTTAAAACTGGTCTTCACGAGGATGATCACAGACTGATCGCTGTAGGGCACTATCTTGGCCCTCATACTTTGGCGGCTAGCCAAACAGGGGATGCTTACTCCTCCCCGGCACCTGGTCCCACCTCTAGCTTCTTAGGGGTCCGTCAATGTTCCATTTGGTGCTCAATTGTGAGTGCTGTTGAGATTGTCGTCAGGATCTTCTTTATCTCATTTCAGTCACACTTATGCCCTTTGCCGTGTGGAGCTCTTAAAAAAGTTCCCTGCGAGGGGTTTGACAGTAAGTGTTTTAAATATTTTCCCTGACGTTGTCGCCATAGCACTTTCTATAGAGACATTACCTCAGACAGTGCATGTTTTAGATATTGTTTTCATTTTTCGTGCATGAACATCGACGTCGGGTGCGGCTAGCCAAACAGGGGATGCTTACTCCTCCTGGGCACCTGGTCCCACCTCTAGCTTCCTAGGGGTCCGTCAATGTTCCATTTGGTGCTCTATTGTGAGTGCTGTTGAGATCGTCGTCAGGATCTTCTTTATCTCATTAAAACTAGTCTTCACGAGGATGATCACAGACTGATCACTGTATCACTGTAGTGCACTTGCTTCGCCTCATACTTAAAACTAGTCTTCACGAGGAGGATCACTGACTGATCGCTAAAGATTACTTGCTTAAAACTAGTCTTCACGAGGAAGATCAGACTGATCACTGTAGGGCACTTGCTTGGCCCTCATACTTAAAACTAGTCTTCACGAGGAGGATCACAGACAGTTTTACTGTAGGGCACTTGCTTAGCCCTCATACTTAAAACTAGTCGATTCAATTTGAAGACAGTTACATTTATACCACTTGGTGAGTGTCACTGCTGGTGGACCAGGAGTCCCCGAGGGCACATGTAGCCAAGTTCGATCAATTTCGGTTGATCGTTTGTTCAACGCATTCTAAATTTCTGTTATCAAAATTTCTTGAAATTTCTAAAAAGTGGGTCCTGTAGCATCATATCCCACCCATCCTGCTACGTCTTTCGGTACACTTTTACGACACAGTAACTTTCATACTTGTTTGGCATATTACATTGTTTAGATTTAGGATCACTGATGAGGGTTAAGTACCCGAAACGTGCATCTCTGGTCCACTATGCCAATTTATCTGTTCTTAAATGATGCTATTCAATTTGAAGACGTTTACATTTATACCACTTGGTGAGTGTCACTGCTGGTGGACCAGGAGTCCCCGAGGGCACATGTAGCCAAGTTCGATCAATTTCGGTTGATCGTTTCTTCAACGCATTCTAAATTTCTGTTAGCAAAATTTCTTGAAATTTCTAAAAAGTGGGTCCTGTAGCATCATATCCCACCCATCCTGCTACGTCTTTCGGTACACTTTCTCGACACAGTAACTTTCATACTTGTTTGGCATATTACATTGTTTAGATTTAGGATCACTGATGAGGGTTAAGTACCCGAAACGTGCATGTCTGGTCCACGTTGCCAATTTATCTGTTCTTAAATGATGTTATTCAATTTGAAGACGTTTACATTTATACCACTTGGTGAGTGTCGCTGCTGGTTGACCAAGAGTCCCCGAGGGCACGTGTAGCCAAGTTCGATCAATTTCGGTTGATCGTTTCTTCAACGCATTCTAAATTTCTGTTATCAAAATTTCTTGAAATTTCTAAAAAGTGAGTCCTGTAGCATCATATCCCACCCATCCTGCTACGTCTTTCGGTACACTTTTTCGACACAGTAACTTTCATACTTGTTTGGCATATAACATTGTTTAGATTTAGGATCACTGATGAGGGTTAAGTACCCGAAACGTGCATGTCTGGTCCACGTTGCCAATTTATCTGTTCTTAAATGATGCTATTCAATTTGCAGACGTTTACATTTATACCACTTGGTGAGTGTCACTGCTGGTGGACCAGGAGTCCCCGAGGGCACATGTAGCCAAGTTCGATCAATTTCGGTTGATCGTTTCTTCAACGCATTCTAAATTTCTGTTATCAAAATTTCTTGAAATTTCTAAAAAGTGGGACCTGTAGCATCATATCCCACCCATCCTGCTACGTCTTTCGGTACACTTTTTCGACACAGTAACTTTCATACTTGTTTGGCATATTACATTGTTTAGATTCAGGATCACTGATGAGGGTTAAGTACCCGAAACGTGCATGTCTGGTCCACGTTGCCAATTTATCTGTTCTTAAATGATGCTATTCAATTTGAAGACGTTTACATTTATACCACTTGGTGAGTGTCACTGCTGGTGGACCAGGAGTCCCCGAGGGCACATGTAGCCAAGTTCGATCAATATCGGTTGATCGTTTCATCAACGCATTCTAAATTTCTGTTATCAAAATTTCTTGAAATTTCAAAAAGTGGGTCCTGTAGCATCATATCCCACCCATTCTGCTACGTCTTTCGGTACACTTTTTCGACACAGTAACTTTCATACTTGTTTGGCATATTACATTGTTTAGATTTAGGATCACTGATGAGGGTTAAGTACCCGAAACGTGCATGTCTGGTCCACGTTGCCAATTTATCTGTTCTTAAATGATGCTATTCAATTTGAAGACGTTTACATTTATACCACTTGGTGAGTGTCACTGCTGGTGGACCAGGAGTCCCCGAGGGCACATGTAGCCAAGTTCGATCAATATCGGTTGATCGTTTCATCAACGCATTCTAAATTTCTGTTATCAAAATTTCTTGAAATTTCAAAAAGTGGGTCCTGTAGCATCATATCCCACCCATTCTGCTACGTCTTTCGGTACACTTTTTCGACACAGTAACTTTCATACTTGTTTGGCATATTACATTGTTTAGATTTAGGATCACTGATGAGGGTTAAGTACCCGAAACGTGCATGTCTGGTCCACGTTGCCAATTTATCTGTTCTTAAATGATGTTATTCAATTTGAAGACGTTTACATTTATACCACTTGGTGAGTGTCGCTGCTGGTTGACCAAGAGTCCCCGAGGGCACGTGTAGCCAAGTTCGATCAATTTCGGTTGATCGTTTCTTCAACGCATTCTAAATTTCTGTTATCAAAATTTCTTGAAATTTCTAAAAAGTGAGTCCTGTAGCATCATATCCCACCCATCCTGCTACGTCTTTCGGTACACTTTTTCGACACAGTAACTTTCATACTTGTTTGGCATATAACATTGTTTAGATTTAGGATCACTGATGAGGGTTAAGTACCCGAAACGTGCATGTCTGGTCCACGTTGCCAATTTATCTGTTCTTAAATGATGCTATTCAATTTGAAGACGTTTACATTTATACCACTTGGTGAGTGTCACTGCTGGTGGACCAGGAGTCCCCGAGGGCACATGTAGCCAAGTTCGATCAATTTCGGTTGATCGTTTCTTCAACGCATTCTAAATTTCTGTTATCAAAATTTCTTGAAATTTCTAAAAAGTGGGACCTGTAGCATCATATCCCACCCATCCTGCTACGTCTTTCGGTACACTTTTTCGACACAGTAACTTTCATACTTGTTTGGCATATTACATTGTTTAGATTCAGGATCACTGATGAGGGTTAAGTACCCGAAACGTGCATGTCTGGTCCACGTTGCCAATTTATCTGTTCTTAAATGATGCTATTCAATTTGAAGACGTTTACATTTATACCACTTGGTGAGTGTCACTGCTGGTGGACCAGGAGTCCCCGAGGGCACATGTAGCCAAGTTCGATCAATTTCGGTTGATCGTTTCTTCAACGCATTCTATATTTCTGTTATCAAAATTTCTTGAAATTTCTAAAAAGTGGGTCCTGTAGCAACATATTCCACCCATCCTGCCACGTCTTTCGGTACACTTTTTCGACACAGTAACTTGCATACTTGTTTGGCATATTACATTGTTTAGATTTAGGATCACTGATGAGGGTTTAGTACCCGAAACGTGCATGTCTGGTCCACGTTGCCAATTTATCTGTTCTTAAATGATGCTATTCAATTTGAAGACGTTTACATTTATACCACTTGGTGAGTGTCACTGCTGGTGGACCAGGAGTCCCCGAGGGCACATGTAGCCAAGTTCGATCAATATCGGTTGATCGTTTCATCAACGCATTCTAAATTTCTGTTATCAAAATTTCTTGAAATTTCTAAAAAGTGGGTCCTGTAGCATCATATCCCACCCATTCTGCTACGTCTTTCGGTACACTTTTTCGACACAGTAACTTTCATACTTGTTTGGCATATTACATTGTTTAGATTTAGGATCACTGATGAGGGTTAAATTTCTAAAAAGTAGATCCTGTAGTATCACATCCCACCCATCCTGCTATGTACTACTACATACTTAAAACTAGTCTTAACAAGAATGATCACAGACTGATTTACTGTAGGGCACTTGCTTGGCCCTCATACTTAAAACTAGTCTTTACGAGGATTATCACAGACTGATCACTGTAGGGCACTTGCCTGGCCCTCATAATTAAAACTAGTCTTCACGAGGATGATCAGACTGATCGCTAAAGGGTACTTGCTTGGCCCTCATCCTTAAAACTAGTCTTCTTGAGGATGATCACAGACTGATTGCTGTGGGCCACTTGCTTGGACCTCATCCTTAAAACTAGTCTTCACGAGGAGGATCACAGACTGATCGCTGTAGGGCACTTGCTTAGCTCTCATACTTTAATCTAGACATCATGAGGAAGATCACAGACTGATCACTGTAGGGCACTTGCTTGGCCCTCATACTGAAAACTAGTCTTCATGAGGAAGATCACAGACTGATTACTGTAGGGCACTTGCTTGGCCCTCATACTTAAAACTATTCTTCACGAGGATGATCACAGACTGATCACTGTAGGGCACTTGCTTGGCCCTCATACTTAAAACTATTCTTCATGAGGAAGATCACAGACTGATAACTGTAGGGCACTTGCTTGGCTCTCATACTTAAAACTAGTCTTCATTAGGAAGATCACAGACTGATCACTGTAGGGCACTTGCTTGGCTCTCATACTTAAACCTAGTCTTCATGAGGATGATCACAGACTGATCACTGTAGGACACTTGCTTGGCCCTCATACTTAAAACTAGTCTTCATGAGGAAGATCACAGACTGATCACTGTAGTACAATTGCTTGTCCTCATACTTAAAACTAGTCTTCACAAGGATGATCACAGACTGATCACTGTAGGGCACTTGCTTGGCCTCATACTTAAAACTAGCCTTCACGAGGATGATCACAGACTGATCGCTGTAGGGCACTTGCTTGGCCCTCATATTTAACACTAGTCTTCACGAGGATGATCACAGACGGATCGCTGTAGAGTACTTGCTTTGCCCTCATACTTAAAACTAGTCTTCACGAGGAAGATGAGGTTCTTATCTTTTGTAACACATGATGATGGTTATGTATGGTTGACTGATCGCTAAAGGGTACTTGCTTGGCCCTCATACTTAAAACTAGTCTTCACGAGGATTATCACAGACTGATCACTGTAGGGCACTTGCTTGGCTCTCATACTTAAAACTAGTCTTCACGAGGATGATCACAGACTGATCACTGTAGGGCACTTGCTTGGCCCTCATACTTAAAACTGGTCTTTACAAGAATGATCACAGACTGATTAACTGTAGGGCACTTGCTTGGCCCACATACTTAAAACTAGAAGTCTCTGACGAGACTGTTGCTCTCCTGGTTGTTTTGTTTTTTTTTTTCATTCATTGACAAGTGAAGAAGATACATAATACATAAATATCAATTACCATTTTTTAAACCAAAGACAATAGGGAGCAGGCACTCTAACAAATCATAAGTTGTACAATAAAACAACATATCCATTCGACTGCAACTAGAATATCCCTCATATCCCTAATTAATAATATCCGAAATATAGTACATTGTATTTACATAAAAAATGCTACACCAATTTTCCAAGATCCTAGAGGCCAGGGGGTGCTGCCTGAAATGAAACATCAATGACACAACAAGACTATAGATCCATCATATTGCATAAGGAATAAACAATCCATCACTAATAGCTTTAGAAGTGTTGAGAGCACAATTACATGTATATAGGTGGAAATTACCACACCAATTGTCTAAGACCCTGGGGGTCAGGGGCTCAAACAAAATATCAGGTGCACAACAAGACCACAGACCCATAATATTGCAAAAAGAATTAAGTCTCCATCATTTATAGTGTCAGAGGAGTTGCGAGCACAAGATTACATAGAGTTATATGGAAGAAAATGACCACACCCTTTTTCTAAGACCCTGGGGGTCAGGGGCTAGAACAAAAAATCAGGTGTACAACTAGACCATACATCCATCATATTGCAAAAAGAATTAAGTCTCCATCATTTATAGTGTCAGAGGAGTTGCAAGCAATATTAAGATTACATAGAGTTATATAGAAGAAAATGACCACACCCTTTTTCTAAGACCCTGGGGGTCAGGGGCTAGAACAAAATATCAGATGCACAACTAGACCATACAACCATCATATTGCAAATAAAATTAAGTCTCCATTATTTATAGCGTCAGAGGAGTTGCGAGCACAAGATTACATAGAGTTATATAGGAGAAAATGACCACACCCTTTTTCTAAGACCCTGGGGGTCAAGGGCTAGAACAAAATATCGGGTGCACAACTAGACCATACACCCATAATATGCATAAGAAATTAAGTCTCCATCAATTATAGTGTCAGAGGAGTTGCGAGCACAGACTGATCGCTGTAGGGCACTTACAACTCTCATACTTAAAACTAGTCATCATGAAGAAGATCACAGACTGATCACTGTAGAACACTTGCTTGGCCCTCATACCGAAATCTAGTCTTCATGAGGAAGATCACGGACTGATCACTGAAGGGCACTTGC
This sequence comes from Pinctada fucata, assembly GCA_028142955.1. NCBI lineage: Eukaryota > Metazoa > Mollusca > Bivalvia > Pterioida > Pteriidae > Pinctada > Pinctada fucata. The sequence continues at coordinate 99,477,486 of AP027102.1, forward strand.
TTGGCTCTCATACTTAAAACTAGTCTTCACGAGGATGATCACAGACTGATCACTGTAGGTTACTTGCTTCGCCCTCATACTTAAAACTAGTCTTCATGAGGAAGATCACAGACTGATCACTGTAGGGCACTTGCTTTGATCTCATACTTAAAACTAGTCTTCATGAGGAAGATTACAGACTGATCACTGTATGGCACTTGCTTCGCCCTCATACTTAAAACTAGTCTTCATGAGGAAGATTACAGACTGATCACTGTAGGGCACTTGCTTTGATCTCATACTTAAAACTAGTCTTCATGAGGAAGATTACAGACTGATCACTGTAGGGCACTTGCTTGGCTCTCATACTTAAAACCATTCTTCATGAGGATGATCACAGACTGATCACTGTAGGGCACTTGCTTTGATCTCATACTTAAAACTAGTCTTCATGAGGAAGATCACAGACTGATCACTGTAGGGCACTTGCTTGGCTCTAATACTTAAAACTAGTCTTCATGAGGACGATCACAGACTGATCACTGTAGGGCACTTGCTTCGCCCTCATTCTTAAAACTAGCCTTCATGAGGAAGATCACAGACTGATCACTGTAGGACACTTGCTTGGCTTCATACTTAAAACTAGTCTTCACAAGGATGATCACAGACTGATCACTGTAGGGCACTTGCTTGGCCCTCATACTTAAAACTAGTCTTCACGAGGATGATCACAGACAGATCGCTGTAGGGTACTTGCTTGGCCCTCATACTTAAAACTAGTCTTAACGAGGAAGATGAGGTTCTTATCTTTTGTAACACATGATGATGGTTATGTATGGTTGACTGATCGCTAAAGGGTACTTGCTTGGCCCTCATACTTAAAACTAGTCTTCACGAGGATTATCACAGACTGATCACTGTAGGGCACTTGCTTGGCTCTCATACTTAAAACTAGTCTTCACGAGGATGATCACAGACTGATCACTGTAGGGCACTTGCTTGGCCCTCATACTTAAAACTGGTCTTTACAAGAATGATCACAGACTGATTTACTGTAGGGCACTTGCTTGGCCCACATACTTAAAACTAGAAGTCTCTGACGAGACTGTTGCTCTCCTGGTTGTTTTGTTTTTTTTTCACTCATTGACAAGTGAAGAAGATACATAATACATAAATATCAATTACCATTTTTTAAACCAAAGACAATAGGGAGCAGGCACTCTAACAAATCATAAGTTGTACAATAAAACAACATATCCATTCGACTGCAACTAGAATATCCCTCATATCCCTAATTAATAATATCCGAAATATAGTACATTGTATTTACATAAAAAAATGCTACACCAATTTTCCAAGATCCTAGAGGCCAGGGGGTGCTGCCTGAAATGAAACATCAATGACACAACAAGACTATAGATCCATCATATTGCATAAGGAATAAACAATCCATCACTAATAGCTTTAGAAGTGTTGAGAGCACAATTACATGTATATAGGTGGAAATTACCACACTAATTGTCTAAGACCCTGGGGGTCAGGGGCTCAAACAAAATATCAGGTGCACAACAAGACCACAGACCCATAATATTGCAAAAAGAATTAAGTCTCCATCATTTATAGTGTCAGAGGAGTTCCGAGCACAAGATTACATAGAGTTATATGGAAGAAAATGACCACACCCTTTTTCTAAGACCCTGGGGGTCAGGGGCTAGAACAAAAAATCAGGTGTACAACTAGACCATACATCCATCATATTGCAAAAAGAATTAAGTCTCCATCATTTATAGTGCCAGAGGAGTTGCAAGCAATATTAAGATTACATAGAGTTATATAGAAGAAAATGACCACACCCTTTTTCTAAGACCCTGGGGGTCAGGGGCTAGAACAAAATATCAGATGCACAACTAGACCATACAACCATCATATTGCAAATAAAATTAAGTCTCCATTATTTATAGCGTCAGAGGAGTTGCGAGCACAAGATTACATAGAGTTATATAGGAGAAAATGACCACACCCTTTTTCTAAGACCCTGGGGGTCAAGGGCTAGAACAAAATATCGGGTGCACAACTAGACCATACACCCATAATATGCATAAGAAATTAAGTCTCCATCAATTAAAGTGTCAGAGGAGTTGCGAGCACAGACTGATCGCTGTAGGGCACTTACAACTCTCATACTTAAAACTAGTCATCATGAAGAAGATCACAGACTGATCACTGTAGAACACTTGCTTGGCCCTCATACCGAAATCTAGTCTTCATGAGGAAGATCACAGACTGATCACTGAAGGGCACTTGCTTGGCTCTCATACTTAAAACTAGTCTTCACGAGGATGATCACAGACTGATCACTGTAGGTTACTTGCTTCGCCCTCATACTTAAAACTAGTCTTCATGAGGAAGATCACAGACTGATCACTGTAGGGCACTTGCTTTGATCTCATACTTAAAACTAGTCTTTATGAGGAAGATTACAGACTGATCACTGTATGGCACTTGCTTGGCCCTCATACTTAAAACTAGTCTTCATGAGGAAGATTACAGACTGATCACTGTAGGGCACTTGCTTTGATCTCATACTTAAAACTAGTCTTCATGAGGAAGATTACAGACTGATCACTGTAGGGCACTTGCTTGGCTCTCATACTTAAAACTATTCTTCATGAGGATGATCACAGACTGATCACTGTAGGGCACTTGCTTTGATCTCATACTTAAAACTAGTCTTCATGAGGAAGATCACAGACTGATCACTGTAGGGCATTTGCTTGGCTCTAATACTTAAAACTAGTCTTCATGAGGATGATCACAGACTGATCACTGTAGGGCACTTGCTTGGCCCTCATTCTTAAAACTAGCCTTCATGAGGAAGATCACAGACTGATCACTGTAGGACACTTGCTTGGCTTCATACTTAAAACTAGTCTTCACAAGGATGATCACAGACTGATCACTGTAGGGCACTTGCTTGGCCCTCATACTTAAAACTAGTCTTCACGAGGATGATCACAGACAGATCGCTGTAGGGTACTTGCTTGGCCCTCATACTTAAAACTAGTCTTCACGAGGAAGATGAGGTTCTTATCTTTTGTAACACATGATGATGGTTATGTATGGTTGATATCAATAGGTGAACCACACCAACAATTATTATAAGGAAATGCACATTTTCTCAAAATTACTTCTTAACTTCAAATGAAATAATGTAGCATACAACAGAAGTGCTTTGTTATCAATTTTAAAATATTTTAATTAACAGAACTTCATCAAATTGTTACAGTAGGAGTCATGTATTCCATAACAAAACAGAGAACTTGGGACATCAACCATATATAAGAATGAGAGACATTCAAATTATTCTTGTTACTTATTTCATAAGTACATTCTTGTAAATTTGTGCATGAATGAAAGACAAAGTCATTTTCTGAATGATATTTGTAATGCCTTATCAGAGAATTATATCTAAATAGGTAAGATGGCATCCAGACCTCATTGAAACACAGAATAGCATTATAGATGCATTGTAACACATATTATTCCACATGTGATATCCAGGCAGTAGGCAAGGCATTAACAAACATTACTATTAATAACATTTATCATGAAGAGGTGCTATTGAGCACAACAAAATACCACCCATTTACATCAGCAAATGATAATACCAAGGTACATGTACAGAAGTGTTAAAAGTTAAATCTGAAGTTAGATTCATGTAGGAACTGTTTCTCCTTATAACAGTTAGCATTTTGCAAGTACATCTGTACTTGAGCTTACTCAATAATTAACAAAAAACATTGCAATTGTTCTAAGCACATCACATAATTATCACATTGCACATTTATAGCTGTCAGCTTATGTAAGTTCACACTAGTGTTATCTCCTCTTGCCTTTCCTTACCACCTGCCACCCCTCCTCCTCCTCCTGCTCTGTCTCCATACTCTCCTCTGTAAGGACAGGTTTGCATCAGTACTTGGTAACATATTTTTGCATACATTTAGAAGCATTGTTAAACTAAATTTGCAAATATAAAATCATACAATCTATGCCTGTAAATCATTCTAATGAATTGTTCCTAAAGCAATAAATTTGTTACAACTATGAAGATTCAAGGATTAAAGGTCTAGTGTGTATTTTGTCATCAAGGATTAGTTGTGACCTTCCTGATGACCTATGACCTTGTTGATGACCTTTGACCTTGTTGATGACCTATGACCTAGAAAATCAAGATGATTTCTTTTTTCAAACATACTCCTCATAACATGGATATAATTTTCATTCCCATAATGTTTTTGTCCATATTTTGCTGGCAATATACATTTGGTTATGACCTTATCATTTGAGCTCAGAAATCAATAGGGTATTCCTCTTGTCATCAGATATTTTTAAAAAGATTCTTATATTAATTTTGTTGTACAATCAAAGCTGTGATTTACCTGTTTTATGATTTTCATCACTCTGATTTTGTGGAGTACATTGTGAATTCTGAGATTGTTGACTGCTTTGTTGATTTCCATCAGACTGACTATTCAATCGAGATGCCTGGTGTGATGCAGAGGCAGGGTTACTCTCCTGCAATAGATGTTGTATTGCTGAGATAGTGAAAGCAAAATACATATAAATATAATGTACAATTAGCCAAACTACTAAATAAAGTATTTAAACTACTGTAAACGTGGATATTTTTGCTGGGGGACATCAAGTTGTTACATGTGTGGAAAATGTTCGAAATAAAAAATGTCTTTCCCATTCGTCAAATACTGAGCTACCACAAACTTCTTAAAAAGTACATTTTGGGTACACTTCAAATTCTTGAGTAAAGATATTTTAAACCATTATTGAGTAAGTCTCTACATTAGCTCCTCTGTAAGTAGTAGGTGCTGAGTTTGATTACTGTGTCAGTAGTATTTTCATCTCTGTTATACATGTATTTTATACAAACCTCTTCCTCTTCAGATTCCTCGTCACCTCCTGTGTTAATCTGGCTACTATGTGATGCATCCGCTCTCGGTAAACGCTGAAGCCTCTCTCTGATCTCCTCCTCCTTACCATCGCTATACAGACGGTAAAACCCACAAATAAGTGTTGCTATCTACAACAAAAATGTACCTTCACAATGTAGATGGTAAAACCCACATATACATGTATATAAGTGTCACTAATTACAATAGTTCAACTATGAAGTTGAATTAATAACAACATAAATGTGCTGTCATAAAATAGACAATTAAACCAAATACATGTTATACTAGTAAGTAGCTTCCTATATTTGTTGAAGGGTTATGCATACATAATCACGAACATAAAGTGTAAAAAAGATGTTAAATATTTATTCTAAGCTACTGATTGTAAAGCAAATGTAAAAGTAAATACTTTCTTTTATTCCGCATCATTCAGTAACAACAACAAGATGCAAATTCAAGAAGCAAATGAATTTGTTTTACAAGATCACAGTGAGGGATCAAAACTTATGGTATTGTGATTCCTTAGACAGTTTTTTTGTATTTTTTTATTTTGTAAGTTAAACTTTGCAAAACTGATGAGCCGTTGAGTAGGGCAATGTGTAATACATCAATGCATATGGTCTAGGTATATGAAAAGTTCATAGTTTTTTTCAAACACTTCAATAGTTTGTTGACAACAGAAATGTTCTTGACCTAGCAGAACTCTTGAAGTGTTTGCAAAAACTATAGACTAACTATAGACTTTTCAGATGTATAAACGAAATGGACTTGCTTCTTAGGCATTGCCGCACTGCAACGTCTCATCAGTTTTGTACAGCATCACTTAAATGATGAGAAAACAATCAAAAACCTCCGTAAGGAGTCACAACATCATATGTTTCGATCCCTACCGTGGAGATGCCGAAATAAACATAAACTCACATGATTGAGGAGCATGCATGTACATATGCACTTTTCAAAATAGTAGACTGTTTTTAAGAATATTACTATAGTTTACCTGAGGTAGATTGTGGAAAGTGGAGGATATTAAATTAGAGAGGATTTGATGATAGTTTACCTGAGGTAGATTGTGGAAAGTGGAGGATATAAAATCAGAGAGGATATTACTATAATTTACCTGAGGTAGATTGTGGAAAGTGGAGGATATAAAATCAGAGAGGATTTGACTATAGTCTACCTGAGGTAGATTGTGGAAAGTGGATGATATAAAATCAGAGATGACATTACTATAATTTACCTGAGGTAGATTGTGGAAAGTGGAGGATATAAAATCAGAGAGGATTTGGCTATAGTTTACCTGAGGTATATTGTGGAAAGTGGAGGATATAAAATCAGAGAGGATTTGACTATAGTCTACCTGAGGTAGATTGTGGAAAGTGGAGGATATAAAATCAGAGAGGATTTGACTATAGTTTACCTTTGGTAGATTGTGGAAAGTGGATGATATAAAATCAGAGAGGATATGACTATAGTTTACCTGAGGTAGATTGTGCAAAGTGGAGGATATAAAATCAGAGAGGATATGACTATAGTTTACCTGTGGAAGGCTGTCATCTTCTACCATAGTGTCAAACTCAGCATTCATAACATCTGCCAGAAAGTCCTCCATCTCGTAAGTCTCTATGTTTTCTATATATAGTAATACATGTAAACAAATAAGGATGTTAAATGTATATATTAATATAATGAGGCTACAACCTTTTAATTACCAGATTACAAATACTCAATCATCTAAGGAAAGTCTTATTTATCAGTATTTAACCTTAACAATCATACATTTTATCACCTTCAGTTATAATCAAGTGAAAAATAAGAAGTTTACTATTTTCCTTGAACCACTGTTCAACAGCAAACACCATCCAATCAGCCTTCTCTCTGCTATCTACCCCACCAAAACCATGACTCACTGCAAGCTGTCAAAAACGAGTCAAAAGATTAGACAAAACATTGACTCAATAGAATGAAAAGAAACAACATGAATTATGAAAATATGAAGATAAAAAATATCATCAAAAAAATGGTTTTTGAAAATAAATATCAAAGTATGTATTGCGAAGCCTCGTATGACCATATACATGTACCGTGATAAAACCACTCAGCCCTACTATATTGGGAAAAAAAGATACAATTTAGCATTTTGCCCTTTAGTGACGGCCCTGAAACATGAAGGCCCTTTAATTTACCATTCAAAAGCTATAGCCAAGATTCAAGTTTTTCAACAGTAGGTCAATCTCCAAGGTCAAGGTTAAAAGGTTTTAAAGATCAAACATTTTGGTATCTACATCTATACCAGTCAGGGGTGCTACTTCAACAAGTAATTAAAAAATTACTTCTACAAGTAATTATCTGACTGATATCAAATGTACCCATGATTTCACATAAAAAGTTAAATAATGTCTTATTTCCTATGGCAAGTAAGAAAATACAGCAGTAGAAGGCAAGAGCACTTCCACTATTTTCAAAAGGAAATAACTTTCTCAGAAGAAACTGTTTGAGTTAAGAAAGATAGCCGAAATTGTAGTGGAATTTCACTTAAAAAGTTGCAAATTTGTGCAAGTTTGTAACCTTGTAGATTTTTAAACAGAATTTTCATCCCAATAGCAATAATTTTTCCTGTAAATTCAGACTTTCCTTTTCAAAATAAAATTTAAATATAAATTACGATAATTGCTTAAAGCTTTACTCCTTTCATTTAAAGATAAGCCCCTTTCAATAAATATTACTTAAACAAGTAATTTTAAGGGAATGGTTTTACCTTGATATTTCTGTTACTGAAGCAATTATTACTGATATGAGTAGCCCTTATAACAATTAAAAGCTTGAGAACTTTAAATATGTATGCTACAATCATTACAAACCATCCATTGCCTTACTTTTTATGTATATTACTTGTATAAGTAATATGTTGCATGGACATCGCAAGTAAATCAGTTACTTTTAGAGGTAATCATTTTAGAAGGCAAAATTAGAAAGTTACTTGAAAAGGTATTTTTTTTAATTACTTGTTGAAGTAGCACCCCTGACTGTATACTGTTGATCTGCAGCGGTGAACCATAATGTATCCATCTTGTAACATGGAGAACACGTGAAATATGAAAAACCTATCACTTACCTGTAACATTCAAAAGTTATGGCCAAGGTTTTAAGTTTCACCGGACAAACAGACAGACAAATGGACAGACCAAAAACTATATGCCCAAAGGCCCGAATCTTCCACTGCACTAAGGGGGCATAATGCATAAGAAAGTATCTCTGTCTATGTATACTGCTAGACCCTGGTATGAGTATTCTTAGGAAATATTTTCAAATGCTCTCTAATTATCTCTTGGGTCTAAATCTGTAATTTTGACACACAAGTTGTACTACTGTCCACGCAGCTCACTTCGGAAACTGAATAAACTTGATTTTGACTACTTTATGATGCAAAAATTTAATTGAAGTTGATACTATTCAATAGATCTCGCTTAGTCGTAAATTTTGGTACATGTTATATGATAATGAGTTCACCCAATCAAACTATATAGACAAACCAAGTTTTAGATGGGCCATTTTCCATGCTAATTTTTCCCGTGACGTCGTGACGCTCTCTATAGGCTCAATGTTAAACTCGGCAACGTCACGCTTAAATTTAACATTGAAAACGCCCTATCTAAAACTTATTTTGTCTGTATTATATGATTACATAAATCCTCGACCATATACATGTACCAAAATTTACGACTAAGCGAGATCTATTCAATGGCATAGATTTTATTTCAATTGTTGCACGACAAAGCTATCAAAATCTCGTTTATCCAGTTTCCGAAGTGAGCCGCGCGGACAGTAGAATCGAGTAGATACCATTGCTAGACAGGGGTCCGAGTTTCCTCAGAACCGATCCACAATAACTATATATATTGTTATTATTTCACGCTAACACAGCATACTAATATATATAGAAATTGGTAAAATTACTTGTAAAACAGTCCAACCGTCCAGTACTCGACGAACAGCTGTAGTAAACAATGACTCGTTGCCTTGCTGCATGGGCGCAGCCATTTTTACTTTCGGAACCTCTCTTCTTCAAAATTCTCGCGATTCGCCCTGCTTTATCATCAAACCGAAAATAGCAGGATGGCAACAAGAAAGAAAGGGTAAAACAACTTGTCTTTTCTTATCTTAGACTTATCATGCTTCTAGTAGTAGAACAGACATAGGTAGACATAGGTAGGTAGTAGTGTTAGGAATCTAATGGAAAAATCAAAATCGATTTATCAGTTTCTTCTACTACACTCAAAACTGTAAAAATACTTCTCATTTGTACATTGACTGCAAAATTAAAATTCTGCAAAATGATGCACTGGAGTATGCATACTGACCCAAGTCAGTGATATCAGCCGACTAATCAAATTAATATGAATTATGGCAAAGCCCTGGAAGCTAAGCGAAGTGATTTTCATTTAAGCGTGTGTGTGTGTGTGAGGGGGGGGGGGGGGGGAACAGGCCGGGAGGTTTCAATCTGATTGCGTGTTTTGTGACCCTGTACGTTTCGCTTCTAATGAGCATTCGCACTGAGACGATTTGTGGCTCAACTGGAATATAGGTACAAAGAAATTCCGACCAGAATGAAACTAATGCGCTTAAAAGATGTTATAAATATGCCTGATATAAATCACTTACACAATATTATGAATGGACGCATTGAATTGGCATTTATTTCATTGACATGTTGACATTGACGGAGTCGTCAATGCATTGACATATTGACATTGACAGACACACTTTACTTTGCATTGACATATTGGCATTGGCAGATAGAGTTGTCTTTGCATCGACAAGTTGACATTAACAGAAATAGTTGTCATTGCATTGATACGTTGACATTGACAGAAAGATTTTTCTTTGCATTTGACACATCAACATTTGACAGACTTGTTTGTCAATGCATTGACAAGTTGACATTGACAGAAAGATTTATCAATGCATTGACACTTGACATTGACAGAAAGATAAAATTCTAAGAAGAGCAAATTTTATTATAGAGAGTCATACACAGAGAGCTTCAAGAAAATATCCCATGCAGAAAAGCAAATGCTAATGATAGCTTTACCAAGTCATCCAAATCATGATATATGCACAGCCACTGTAATTGCCTGAGATAAAGCTCTCAGGACGATTGTTATTGATTTCCGTATAAATGACAGTGTGACGTCATAACCATGATAACGCCCGACATAGCGGATGAATTTGAATTGAGTATCAACAAGTTTAAAATCCTTTCCTATTCAATGTGGGAAGTAGGAATAACATTACCAGTATATAAAAAGAGGAATTCAATACTAAAATCATCCTCACTAAGTCCTTACCTCTTTCAGCAACTGTGTCTTGACGATTACAGAATACGACATCAACAACAAGCAACAGAGGCAGGCGCAGCTACTATAGCTCTCTCAATTGATGTCACATCCTACATTCAACGGAGTATTTCGAATGAAGATTTCTTGTCACATTCAGCGTTGTTTGTGATAATTTCAAAATAGACCACACATAAACAGTACACAGTATAAGAAAAATCCATAAACTAACGCTGTCAACATTTCATGACTTCACCGCGCTGCAACTGACTCAAACGGATAAAAGGAAATGGGAATACATTCCGCAAACAAAATTAGTTCCAAACAGTCAACATCCAGAGAGTAATAAATAACTTGTTTGGTCATATTTGGTCATTATTCCGTTGTTAAATTTCTGATTTGTAATACTTCATATATCACAATGCATTTATTTATGACATTTCAGTCATACTGAATAAGTGTGACGTTGCCATGGGGACACTCCCGCTGTTCCTTTCTAAAATTTACTCCCCTCCACATTGGTGGACGGATTCGCTTTAAGAATAGAACTGGGAGATTTCGTTGTTCTATTTTTGGCTTTGAAAGCGCATATATATAGAATAAGTGTCTAATTTTGTGTGTTTATGCAGAAATAAATTACAATGGCTGATGCATTTATTTGATAAAATGCGCTAATGCACATTATATCAAAATAAATGCATCAGCCATTGTAATTGTATAAAAGAATTAATTTCGAGGATTTTGCAGAAAAATAAGAATATAAAATATATGTCATTTGAAAGAGGAGACTTTAAAAATGTTTTATAAATCATCACTGAACGATCATATGCAATATTGAGGAGCTGAGAAGCAGGAATAAATTAAAGTTTCCTCAAATTTCTATGAATTTTGGCAAAAATTCTTGCAAAAATTCGAGTTTTTTACCCTAAAACACACAGTAAAAATAGGAATTGGAACTTGCAACTTCATTTGAAAGAGCATCTGAAATACTATATATTTACAATTTTCAATTTTTAAAAACATCAACCATATAAAACTTAAAAGTTATAATTTTTCTCCTATTTTCAGTGATTTTTTACTAAAAAAACATGTTTTTCCCAAAAAACACCACTTTTGCAATGGAATTTCCATGATACAATTTTTTATCTGAAAGAGCGCAAAAAATGTTTCAAAGTTAGGCTGGTTTTGGAGGATCAAGGGGGGTGCACCCAACCCAGTGATACATCCCAGACTACTGCACAGAATTTCACAAAACCTTACAGGAAGTAAGTACTCATGGTTCTCTATCAAGTTTGTGTTTTTCGTGCCGATAGGGCAACAAATATGGCCGCCCAGGGCTCTGATTTGCTGACACATTTTCAACATAACCTCTGCAACCCCTGCACATAATTTCATGAAACCTTACTGGAAGCAAGTACCCAAGGTCCTCTACCAAGTTTGTGTTTTTCGTGCCGATCATTGCACAAATATGGCCGCCAAGGGCTCTGATTGGCTGACACATTTTTGACATCTCCTCTGCAACCGCTGCACAGAAATTTATGGAACCTTACAGTAAGTAAGTACATAAGGTCCTCTACCAAGTTTCAACAGTGTTTTCCGTGCCAATCGTTTAACAAATATGGCCGCCGAGGGCTCTGATTGGCTGACACATTTTTGACTTCTCCTCTGCAACCACTGCACAGACTTTCATAAAACCTAAGTACAGGAAGCAAGTACTCAAGGTCCTCTACAAACTTTGTGTTTTTCGTGCCGATCGGTCAACAAATATGGCCACCTAGGGCTCTGATATTGGATGACACATTTTGGAATTCTCCTTTGCAACCGCTGCACTGAATTTCATGAAACCTTACAGGAAGCAAGTACTCAAGGTCCTATACCAAGTTTGTGTTTTTTCATGCCGACCAGTTAAAAAATATGGCCGCCCAGGGATCTGATTGGATGACACATTTTTAATATCTCCTCTTAAACTGCTACACAGAATTTAACAAAACCTTACTGGAACCAAGTACTCAATGTCCTCTGCCAAATTGTCCACTATCATTCTTTAGTTTGCAACTCAGGTGAGCGATGTGGCCCCCTTGGGCCTCTTGTTTTATTATGGAATATTTTTTCCTTGTCCATATACTTTTTCCACAGTCCTTTCTGTACACGAACAAAGAATGAAACATCTACAATTGTCATATTAACAACATTTCCGTCTATATAGACCGAAATGTTGCTATGGAAATTGTTGCTGTTTTACTCTTTTTTTCACTTACCCAAAGGACTGCTTTTTCTTTAAAACAGAAGAAATATTGTATGTGAGTATCATGTATAATATTTTTTCCATCTTTGCTTCAAACACATAAATGACTGATTTACGGATATTCTCTTATAATTCAAACATTTCAATGATTGCAGTAACATGGTTAGCTAACAGGAATAAGTATTACGTAACAATTTTTTTTATTGAAATCTTAAATTGAATTTTTTTTTCTTATATGCACAAGCAAGTTCTGGCAATAACATCATGTACATTGGCTTATTGCAAAATGAAATAATGTGTGACATAATATTTTCTGCATGCATACATGCAGTACCAAAAGGAGGAATCTGGTAGTGGTTTCGATAAGTTAATCTATATAACAAATGATCTTAAATAGCGGGGCCTAATGGTTATAACCAGAACATGTAACATATTTCAGTAATACAGGAAGTGGATCCAAAATAACAGGTTACACGTCCAGAGAGACCCAGAATGACGGAGTTAAAATCAACAATAAGAACTTCAAGTCAGACTTTGTCAATGGCTTTCAGGCTTTGTGGAAAAAATCATTACTCTTTGATATTGCCATAGTGGTGAGACATTTTACCTCTGTTAATTTTGTGGAATTTGTATGGATTGTTTTTAAACAATATTTTTAAAAAGTGAAGTAAAGTTTTGTTTAATTTTTGTAGATCACAGTTTTACTGTTTTGGAATTGTGCTGCATGAACAATAGACGGCCATTGTCATGTCTTCAAATAATGGTAATGACAAATTTTCATTAGAGTAAATCCAAGATAAGTTATACATCTCTTCTTTATTTCACAGTCCAATGGAGTCCATGTACCTGCTCATAAGACTGTACTGGCTATCCACAGTGATTATTTCAGGGCTATGTTTACATCAGGACTTCAGGAATCTTCACAGTCATTAACAATACTGGATGAGATACCATCCGATGTACTGAGGGAGATTGTGCAGTACATGTACACTGGTAATTTACAAGGTACACTGATGCAGATTATAGGTCTACCAGTATGTTTACACTGGCAATATAAAAGGTACACTGATACAGATTATAGGCCTACCAGTATGTTTACACTGGCAACATACAAGGTACACTGATACAGATTATAGGTCTACCGGTATGTTTACACTGGCAACATACAAGGTACACTGATACAGATTATAGGCCTACCAGTATGTTTACACTGGCAACATACAAGGTACACTGATGCAGATTATAGGTCTACCAGTATGTTTACACTGGCAACATACAAGGTACACTGATACAGATTATAGGCCTACCAGTATGTTTACACTGGCAACATACAAGGTACACTGATACAGATTATAGGTCTACCGGTATGTTTACACTGGCAACATACAAGGTACACTGATACAGATTATAGGTCTACCAGTATGTTTACACTGGCAACATACAAGGTACACTGATACAGATTATAGGTCTACCAGTATATGTACGCTAGCAATGATGGTGCAATGTAATATATGTACACCCAGTCTGGGGTTCATGGCTGAGTGGCAGAATTCTCGCTTTGTTATAGTAAGATTGTAGCTCAGTCTGCTCTGGCTATGTTCCTTGAGCAGGACATGTGACCCTGTTTCTCCAGTCTACCCAGCTGTGCAATTTAGTACTAGTAGCATTGCCATTGCCTTAACCTGCGATTGACAGAAATCCTATATAGTGGGAGGCTTAATACCCTCTCATCTTTCTGCCCTACTATGAACAGGTATAAGCACTGGTCTTAATAGCATCAAGGAAAGAGAACCAAATTAGAATTGGTTAAATTTCTTGTAACGCTCAAGAGGTGGCATTTTTCAAGGGAACTTGGTCAAACTTTATACACTAATTAGGGAGTACATGTACCATGATAATAAACCCCTCCCCCCTTTCCCTGTCTAATTCCAGATTTCCATTCTTAAACGGAAATTTCAAACCGTAAACTGTCTTAGTAATGTTTTTGTGTGTGTCAAGATCAACTGAACATTTTGGAAATGTACAATATATACATGTATTTCAGAGGGCGCATTTTCATCAGATCTTTGTCGAACTTCATACACTAATTGGACATAACATGAGGAAACCTCATGGTAATCAAGGTCAAATGTCAAGGACAGATACAGATTAGAATTGTTTAAAATCCTTGTAACACTCTAGAGGTGGCATTTTTCAAGGGAACTTGGTCAAATTTTATACACTAATTAGGGAGTACATGCACCATGATATTGATTTCATATTTCAAAGGTAAACATGGTAAAGGTAACAAATTAGATTTGGTGAAACTTCATTCACTGACTGCTTATGACAATAAATATCCCTACTGTTTGGTAAGCTGTCAGAGGACTAGGTCACATATTGCAAATGGTCAAAATTCTTGTGTACACTCTAGAGATGGCATTTAAGTATCTGCAGAACTTGGTCAAACTTCATACTTTCACTGCTTGTGCATGTACCATAAGGAAGAACATAGTGATTTTCTTGGTCCTAGATCAAATGTCAAGGTATACAAGACTAGGGACATTTTTCCATGGACATTTAACATACTCTCTCTCTCTCTCTCTCTCTCTCTCTCTCTCTCTCTGATGTATATTATAATTTTAGATGAAGAGTAGTGGAATACTTGTAAAATGAAATTTACCAACATTTATGCTGTTTGAATGTTTATAGTTTTTCATCAGTGCATCAAGGCATGGTGGTATTTAGCCTATATTGAATTTTTTTTTAAATTTGTACATATTATACACTTATATTGTAGATTTAGCACTCCTAACATTATTCCTGTAGGTATAATTGATTTACGTTTTCTGTTACAGTGAACAAAGAGAATGTACAGGATTTTATCATTGGATGTGATCTTCTTCAAATGGAGAACCTAAAGTCAGAGTGTTGTAATGTGATGGATATTAACACAGACGTATCTAATTGTCTTGGTATATTGTATTATTTTTTGTCTGAAAAAAATTAATAAAACAGAAATGCTCACTGATATCAAGTTTAAACCAGTCTAGATAGATTGACCAAATATACAAGATAATTATTTGTCTAATACTTTTTTTCATTAGAATCAAACAGTTTGAAAATATTTTAAAAGTTTAGATTGTAAACGAAAAAGACATTCAGAAACATACCCAAATCATTGTTTATAGAAAGAATGTAGCAATCAGAGTTTATGAACATGTCTGACAATTTTCGTCATAATTTCTATAAAACCAGGCAATGTTTTCTGTCCTGTTATAGGTGTCTGGCAGTTTGCTGACCATTTCCACTGTACCAGTGTTTGTAATAAGGCAGTTAATATCATCAAACAACAATTCTGTTACGTTTGTCAGCAGGAGGAGTTTGTAAGCCTGCCATCCAATCGTCTAGTAACAATCTTAAAATGGAAGGAGCTAAACTTAGGTATGAAATAGAAGAAGTAGACTCTGACCCCGAAGCAGTGCAAGGAAAAGAGTCATGTTTTATCATGAAATATCAAAGGGCAAATAACTCATTATTCATAGAATTTACAACAATGAACAGTAACTAGGTCTGCAAATAAACACAAACCTCATTCTATCCAAACTTTATCCCTTATAACAATGTACTTGTTGACATATTTTGAGAGTTCATCTTTGCAAATCCTATATGAAGGCTTTCTTTATTTTTATATGGTCTAGGTTATGAATATCTAGATAGATCAACTACATTAGATTTATAAAGTGGGTCATTATATATAGTTAATTTATATTCCCTTCATTTAAATACGTATTTTTTTTTAGTCCCCTACTGGCAATGCCAAAGGGGATTGACTCTTAGTTTCCTCTCTGTTTGTCTGTCCATCTGTCCGTCAGTCACTCTTTCTGTAGGTATGTCGGTTTTCCAGACTTTTTTCTGCAACGAACAGAGATATTTACACAGATTGGTCTAGGATAGTTACAGAACAACTTTGACTTTAATCACGGTTGACTTATTTTTTGAGGAGTAATGCCCCTTGATAATTTGAAAAATTTGGTTTTTCAGTTTTCCAGACTTTTTTCTGCAACAGATAGAGATATTTAGGTGAAATTTGGTACACAGCTTGTTCAAGGACTTTGACTTTCGTCTAACTTGACATACATGTATTTTCGAGGAGTTTTGCCCCTTGATAATTTAAAAAATTTGGTTTTTTAGTTTTCCTGACTTTTTTCTGCAACGGATAGATATTCAAGTGATATTTGATACTAGTAATGAAAAATCGAAACAGTTTAAAGAGTCGATATCAGAGTCTATCAGAACCACTGTATGGATTTAAAATCGATAAACGAAACTATAGAAACATTAATTTACAATATTGGAAAAATTGAAACATGGACTATATACATGTATCATCACTTTTTTATTTCAAACATTAATTAATGAACGTTGTGTTCTTTCTATAATATAAAAATATTTGATAAAAACAAAACAATAATATTTATTATAATTGACTAGAAAATTCAACACTGTAACTCATTCAGTGAGTTAAAAAGCTCTACAGAGCTTATGTTATTTGTTGTATGTACATATATATCCGACTCTAAATAAAGATTACTTACCAATACTTACTTACTTATTTAATAAGGAAGCAAGATGTCTTTATGAAAAACTTTGTCCAAATTTTTGCTTTTATTTTAAATTCAAAATATGGAAAATCAAACTACCAAAACGCTCAGACTCTCAAGTCCTTTGGGTACGTGAAAAAGAGTCAAAGTCCAACATCAACAATTTTCACAACAACATTTTCGTCTATAAAAGAAGAGGTTAAAAAACGGAATTTGACCCCACCACTTCAACTCGTTTTTCAGCACTTGCATCCACTTTGACTTGTTACAGGTCACAGAAGAAGGGGAGGATACTGTAGCACGCTGTGTGGCTTGTTGTTTGTTACAGGTTGTGATTATGTGACTTTGACTTGTTACAGGTAAAGAAGGGGAGAATACTGTGGCACGCTGTGTGGTTTGTTGGTTAGAAAAGAACCTGGATGTTAAAGTAGAAGATGTGAAGGAAATTATTATGTCTGTTCGACTCTGTCATGTGACTGATGAAGGAATTGATGCCTTGATGAAAACTCATATTGTAGAACAAAATCCAGGTACGGAGAGACTTAAATTGAATTCTACCTGTCTCAGATTTGGGCATTTTGATGCCTTTGTCTTTTCTGCAATTTAATTTTGATGCAGTCATATGTTTGAATGATTTTGATATTAGTCAATTCATGAAAGTATTAATGACAATATGAAAAATACTATTTTATAGGAGAAGTACAGTATTTTTGCCATATGATTACTGGTGTCAAAGCACTGTAACTGAACAATTTTGAAGGTTTATTCACGATAACTTTGTTGTTTTGTTAAATTGAGACATGAAACTTGGAACAAATAATTGTTGGCATATGTCTCAAATATGTATCAAATAATTATCTAAAAATTTAGGACTTTCATCATCTTTTATGTTGATCGTTTCATCACAAGATTTCCTCAATTTCGCAACTTTGCTAAAGCAGTAACCGAACGATCAAGCATTTGGATGTGTTTTATTGATCGATTTTCAGTTCTATGTTGATAAATCTGAAGTAACACCTTTTCCAAAGACCGAATTGTAGAAAATTATGGAAAATTTCTTCAAATATAGTTCTTAGAGCTGCAACGATTCACCGCGGTGCACCAAGAATCGCGATTCTTAGCTCTGACTCGAATCACGAGTCGTAGTGGTCAGAAACGATTCAAGTCGAATAGTCTAAATAATGCGGAAAAACGTAGTCTGAATCATCCAGACGCTTTACTCCGCTTACTCCGGAGTAAGCGGAGTAAAGCGTCTGGATGATTCAGACTAGGAAAAACGTTCTAATTGCAACTTTAAAGTATTCACAAATCGCAGGATTCCCAATAAGAACGATTTAAGGTGATGATTTAGAATAAAGATTGAACCTTTCAAGTGCATTTACCTAGCAATTCGTAAGAAAATACAGGGTTAGAGGAAATTCGAAACGGCGATTTTTTCCGCATTTCAACGAGCGCGCGAGTGCTACCCCAAATTGAAAATTGCCTCTTTTAAAGTATTTTACATATGCACATCTTTGTGCAAACTGGTTAGTGATCATGTATCTTTTGTACACAGTATGGAATATATATCCCCAGAAGGCCATTCTGTGGAGAGGGGAGGGGGGGGGGGGGGTGGCTTGAATAATATTTTCACATGATACATAAACATATATATCATACAGTGCTTTCACATGAATTGGGTATTTTATGCATTTTTATACCTCCGCCATAAAATGGTGGGGGTATATAGTAATGCACATGTTTTTTTTTAAGATTGAGATTAAAATTTTCAAATAAAAGGAAAAAAATTAAATATCCTTGGAAAATTATATTGCAAAAAACTCGAACCAAAAAAAAAACCAATGGAGACATAAAAATCGAAATCGAACCAAATCGAGAAGTTCCCGACTCGTTGCAGCTCTACTAGTTCTTATTGAAAGTTTCAGGAGGGCACCCTTTCTCAACCGTAATATCTAATCAGAAACTATCATTGCTTAATAAATGACCAAAAACAATTCATCAAGTCTTTCTATTATAAAAACGATGACACTTATGATGATTTCTAGTGAAACTTTATTTGTTTCCTTAATTTTATCCAATTACGTTTATTCAAATACCCTCTACACTGTAATTATTTGGTTACTGCTTCCGTTCACTAACTGCTATGGCACCAGTATACTTGTTCATTCTGTATGATGAAGTACATGAGCTACATACACTTAACAGTTAGCACCTTCTGAGACCTTTAATTCTGATGATGAAATTAAATTGGTTTTATTTACTTCTTAAAATCCCCTGCACATTACTTTTGATAAACACTAATTCATACTATATACTGACAGAGGGCTTGCTTTAATGTTTTAGTCTGTATCCAGAGTGCAAAACACAATGAACTTCCCTAAGCAGCCATAAATGACCATGTTCTTTGTATTCCCACAGAACTGAAGCTGTGCATAACAGACACCAGGAAAATTATAACAGATCCACATACCACGAGGCATTCTATATATGTGATAGGGGGATATTTACAGTCACGTCTTGGGTAAATAATACAAATTTTTATTATAACAGATCCACATACAACAAGGCATTCTATATATGTGATAGAGGGATATCGTCTTGGGTAAATAATACAAATTCTAAGATGACTTAAGATTCTCCGCATAAATGTGCTGGCTTGATGATTATTCTTCATTTCAGATAAGCCATGCCTACTATGCAATACTGATTCTCTTATAAACCACTGTATTAACATTACTTGTTGTCTACTACAATAAGAAATATTAAATATTAGACCAGATGTAACAATTACATAGTTGTGGTTTATTGTCCAGTAATTCCACTCTACACATGAACCAATCAAATTATCACCTTTGGCTTTCATCGGCTATGATAACTTGATTGGTTAATGACATATAGGAGTTAGCGGACAATACATTTAAATCACGGCAGATTTTATTTCTTTTTAAAATTATACAATCATAATTTTTTTCTGCCCACAGACATTTTCTTTCAGTTTTTAGCTCACCTCGACGAAGTTGAGTGAGCTTATGCTATACCCCCGCGTGTCTGCGTCCATGTCCACATCCACGTCCGTGTCCGGTTAAGAAGATTTGGGTAACTCAGTATTTGGCAAAGTACCGATGCTACAGTAACCAAACTTAAACAAGTGATTCATCTTTGGATGCCGAGGTGAACCCATGCATTGGATGCTGCATCTGACCTACATTTTCTGCTTGAGTGACTTGGTTAAGAAGTTTGGGGGTAGCTCAGAGTAGCTTGGTTAAGAAGTTTGGGGTAGCTCAGTATCTGACAAAGTACTGATGCTACAGTAACCAAACTTGCACAAGTGATTCATCTTTGGATGGCGAGATGGACCCATGCATTGGATGCAGCATCTGACCTACATTTTTGCTTGAGTGACTAGGTTAAGAAGTTTGGGGTAGCTCAGTATCTGACAAAGTACTAATGCTACAGTAATCAAACTTGCACAAATGATTCATCTTTGGATGCTGAGATGAACCGATGCATCCGATGCAGCATCTGACCTACTTTTTCCACTTGAGTGATTTTGCTGTTAAAGCCAATATTGAGCAAAGTATAAGTGCTACATGTACCAAACTTGCATATTGGATGTATCTTTGATCAATCTTTCATAAAATTACCTTGACCTACTTTTTCCGCTTGAGTGATTTTGCCTTTGAAAGCCAATATTAAGCAAAGTATAAGTGCTACATTTACCAAACTTGCATATAGGATGAATCTTTGATCGAACTTTCATAAAATGACTTTTTCCACTTGAATGATTTTGCCTCTAAAATCCAATATACATGTACTAAATAATATGATTGAATTGAATTTGGCTGCCACGAGGTGAGCCTCGTAATCTTTGATTACCTATGTTTTTTTGTTTTTTTTTTCACGCCACATCTTAAGAATTTCTTAAGCTACAGGTATGATAATTTGCACAAAGATTGCTTATCCAAGCCATGACTCATTATGTCTCCCCCCCCCCCCCCCCCCCAACGGGGAGGAGACATATTGGTTTTGCCTTCGTCGTCTGTCTGTCTGTCTGTCTGTCTGTCTGTCTGTCCATCTGTCACACATCGTGTCCGGACTATATCTCCTGAACCGTTTGCCCGATCACTTTTATATTTTAGTATGTTGTTGCTTATGACTCGAAGGTTTCACATCACCTTGACCCAAGGTCATGTGACCAAGGTCAAGATCACTTAGTGCATTTTTAATGAAATTATGCATACATTCCTGTCCGGGCTATATCTCCTGAACCGTTTGCCCAGTCACTTTCATATTTTAGTATGTTGTTGCTTATGACCCGAAGGTTTCACATCACCTTGACCCAAGGTCATGTGACCAAGGTCAAGGTCCTTTAGTGCATTTTTTATGAAATTATGCATACATTCCTGTCCGGGCTATATTTCTTGAACCGTTTGCCAGATAACTTTCATATTTTAGTATGTTGTTGCTTATGACCCGAAGGTTTCACATCACCTTGACCCAAGGTCATGTCATCAAGGTCAAGGTCACTTAGTGCATTTTTAATGAAATTATGAATACATTCCTGTCCAGGCTATATCTCTTGAACCGTTTGCCCGATCACTTTCATATTTTAGTATGTTGTTGCTTATGTCCTGAAAGTTTCACATCATCTTGACTCTTGACCCAAGGTCATGTGACCAAGGTCAAGGTCACTTTAAGCATTTTTAATGAAATTATGAATATATTCCTGTCCGGGCTATATCTCTTGAACTGTTTGCCGGATAACTTTCATATTTTAGTATATTGTTGGTTATGACCTGAAGGTTACACATCACCTTGACCTAAGGTCATGTGACCTAGGTCAAGGTCACTTAGTGCATTTTTAATGAAATTATGCATACATTCCTGTCTGGTCTATATGTCTTGAACCGTTTGCCAGATAACTTTCATATTTTAGTATGTTGTTGCTTATGACCCAAAGGTTTCACATCACGTTGACACAAGGTCATGTGATCAAGGTCAAGGTCACTTATGGCATTTTAATGATATTATGAATACATTCCTGTCCGGGCTATATTTCTTGAACCGTTTGCCAGATAACTTTTATATTTTAGTATGTTGTTGGTTATGACCTGAAGGTTTCACATCACCTTGACCCTAGGTCATGTGACCAAGGTCAAGGTCACATAATACATTTTGAATGAAATTGTACGTGCATTCCTGTCCGGGCTATATTTCTTGAACCATTTGCCAGATCACTTTCATATTGTAGTATGTTGTTTCTTAAGACCCTAAGGTTCACATCACCTTGACACAAGGTCATGTGACCAAGGTCAAGGTCACTTAGTGCATTTTCAATGAAATCATGCATAAATTCCTGTCCGGGCTATATCTCTTGAACAGTTTACCCGATCACTTTCTTATTTTAGTATGTTGTTCCTTATAAGCCAAAGGTTTCACATCACCTTGACCCAAGGTCATGTGACCAAGGTCAAGGTCACTAAGTACATTTTTAATGAAATTGTACATACATTCCTTTCTGGGCTATATCTCCTGAACTGTTTGCCGGATCACTTTTATATTTTAGCCTGTTGCTGCTTATGACCCGAAGGTTTCACATCATCTTGACCCAAGGTCATGTGACCAAGGTCAAGGTCACTTAGGACATTTTTGATGAATTTGTACATGCATTCCTGTCTGGGCTATAACTCTTGAACCATTAACCTGATCACTTTCTTATTTTAGTATGTTGTTCCATATGACCCGAGGGTTTCACATCACATTAACCCAAGGTCATGTGGCAAAGGCCAAGGTCACTTATTACATTTTTATTGAAATTGTACTTGCATTCCTGTCTAGGCTTTATCCCTTGGACCGCTTACTGGATTGCTTTCATGTTTTAGTATGTATTACCTCAAACAATATATTGAATCACTTTCATGTTTTAGTATGATGTTGCCCATGACTTAAAGTTTTCACATCATCTTGGCCCAAGGTCAAAGTAACTTAGAGGGAGGGGGAGACATCTGTTTTTTTCTGAAAAACATTTGATTTAATTTATTTTCTTTCTTAAAATTATGATGCTTCTGTTTTCTCGTGGATTGCATAAAATCTAAGATGGGCCCCTGTTGATTTTAATCATGTTTATCTGTATCCTTACAACAGAATTCCTCGTTCAATGGTGACAATGCTTCATACATAAATTTTTGATATATAAAGACAACCCCTCTTGTACGGATATATATAAAAAAAAAAACCCACTATAGAAGTTTCTGAATCTATCACATTTATTTCTTGTAACATTGTACTTTATACTAAGATTATAATAGTCTTGAGGAGGATATCTTATTGCTTTTAGGGTCAAAAGTCAAGGTCATGAGTGACGGGAGGGAGAGGGGGAAATCTACTCTAGAAGGGAGTGAATCTTCTTTACACGTTGGCATATTTCATACATATGAAGAGAAAGCAACTCATATAGAGTTTTAATTTTATATAATAGATCGATGCCTATAACTTTATATGTAACATTTTGTATCTTTGATTTTTTTCAGTCCACAATGTCCAAGACTTCAAAGTACAGTCAAGTATTGTGAAGGAAATTGGACTTTTGTCAGTGAGCTGCCTGTTTTACCCTCCTTTGTGTATGCTTTTACATTACACGGTAAACTGCTATGCTTTGCTTTTGAGATGTTGAAATGGACTATGTCATTTGGAAATCAAAATGAATCAACAGAGAGTGGTGGACTATATGAGTATGACCCTTACAGAGACAAGTGGCTTGTTCTTACACATAACGTCTCTCCAACTGTACTTACCGCTGTGAAGGATTGTGCATCACGATATGGGAGCTTTACTTGTTGTAAAGATACTAATACTTTGTACTGTGTTACATATTCAAAGAATATGAAAGTCAAAATAGGAATGACAGATGGGGAAATTGAGTTAAACGAGAGTATGGACCTTCTAGCTATAGAGGACTTTCCTGAGAGTACGATAGAAAACCCGGCTAGTGTGGTGATGGATAGAAACTTATATGTTATAGGTGGTCTCCAGAAGTACTCTCAGAGTGACGTTAAAGTCCTTAGTGAAGTATATACACTTGATCCTAATAACAGCTCCTGGGTATCTCTGGCAGCCATGAATATTGCCAGATCTGCATGCGCTGCAGTGGCACTAGGTAATACATACTTTTAAAAAATCAGTTTTTAGCTCTACTGGTCAAAGACCGTCTGTCTGTCTGTCCGTCTGTTAAACATTTCTTGTGAATGCAAATTCTCTGAATCTGTGAATGTAATAAAATTAATTGGTTTTTTTTTATTTTGCCTGCAATGCATGCTTGACATATAGTTATAAGTAACTTTCTCTAAGATACATTTGTCTGTATACATGTCTGTTTGGATGAGTGGGTGGAATATTAGGTCATTTTCTCATTAATAGTGTTTTTATGCATTATACTTCCTTCAAACTTGTAACATGTGTAAAGATGCTCAAGCATGACTAATTCCAACCTCCAATGTAGACCAAGGCCAAAATAACGTATTCAAGGTCATATGATCATACCTGTTTTCTACCACATTATAGGATTAGATGTATGAGTGAACAATTATCAAAAGGATTCCTTCAAAGCTTTGCTACATATAAAGGTTTTGCGAAAATATTATGAGATCATTACTCGATATTGTACTAAAAAAAGATAATAAAATGTGTGTGTGTGGGGGGGGGGGGGGGGGGGAGGAAGAACTCTTTAACAATTCCATCTTGTAAGTTTATTTGCTTCTGTATTTTAATATTGAAATATTGCTACATCTACTTATTTGGCTTGAAAAATCATGTTATTATGATTTAAAAAAATATTATAAATCCTTTTTAGGAGGTCATTTGTACGCTATAGGAGGATTTGGAAGGTTCCGACTGTCATCTGTAGAGAGATATGACCCGTCTGTGGATCAATGGACAAATTTAACGCGTATGACTAAGGAAAGAAGTCATCTGAATGCAGTAGTCATGACTGATAAAATATATGTAATGGGAGGTAATTATGTTATCACTAAAGTACATTAAGATCCTCTATTACATTTTTGCCACCCTTATTTTCACTGATCATTTTGTGGCTTAATAATACAAAGAACTGTCAAGTTACAAACATGATGCAGTTTGCCCTCAATTCTTGATGCCAATACCTCAATCAACCAAAAAATATAACAGTTTCCTTAAATTACAGGTAAATCTTATGGTATAGCTGGTGGGGGAGTGAGGAAGGTGCTAAGATCTGTAGAGGAATATGACCCAGATAAAGACACCTGGACAACTATAGAACCAATGCCACAGAACAGGTGCTTGTTTGGTGCTGTGGTGTGGTGAGATATAAAGAACCCATGCCACAGAACAGGAACTTGTTTTGTGCTGTGGTGTGGTAAGACAGAAAAACACATGCCTCAGAACAGGTGCTTGTTTGGTGCCGTGAGATATAAAGAACCCATGCCACAGAACAGGTGCTTGTTTGGTGCCGTGAGATATAAAGAACCCATGCCACAGAACAGGTGCTTGTTTGGTGCCGTGGTGTGGTGAGATAAAAAGAACCAATGCCTCAGAACAGGTGCTTGTTTGGTGCTGTGGTGTGGTGAGATATAAAGAACCCATGCCACAGAACAGGTGCTTGTTTGGTGCCGTGGTGTGGTGAGATATAAAGAACCCTGCCACAGAACAGGTGCTTGTTTGGTGCCGTGATGTGGTGAGACAGATAGAACATGTCACAGAACAGGTGCTTCTTTGATGCCGTGGTGTGGTGAGATATAAAGAACCAATGCCTCAAAACAGGTGCTTGTTTGGTGCCGTGGTGTGGTGAGATAAAAAGAACCCATGCCACAGAACAGGTGCTTGTTTGGTGCCGTGGTGTGGTGAGATATAAAGAACCCATGCCACAGAACAGGTGCTTGTTTGGTGCCGTGATGTGGTGAGACAGATAGAACATGTCACAGAATAGGTGCTTGTTTGCTGCTGTGGTGTGGTGAGATAGTAAGAACCCATACCACAGAGCAGGTGCTGGTTTGCTCCTGTAGTGTGGTGAAACAGAACACATGTCACAGAACAGGTGCTTGTTTGCTGGCGTGGTGTGGTGAGATAGATAAAACCAGTTTCACAGAACAAGTGCTTGTTTGATGCTGTGGTGTGATGAGATGGATAGAACCAATGCCACAAAACAAGCTCTTGTTTGCTGCTGTGGTGTAATGAGACAAATAGAACCCACACATCAGAACAGTTGCTTGTCTGTGAGATAGCCCTAAGGACGAAAAACATAACATTGCATGTGTCTGTATAGGTCTTTCCTTTCTACTTAGTGCAACTGCCATAGAACTAGTACTAACTACCAGAATAGGTTCTATATTTTGTGTTGAAGCCCTATAGTATCGGCAATAAAGATCTTGATATTAGAAAGATAAATTTATCATTGAAAGAACCAACTGATGCAACAAACTGAAATTTGAAATACAAAGATGCATAAATTTTCTCAGAGCCAGTACTTATTAGTATACAGCTTACTGGAGGGGACTTATAGTTTCCACCCTGTTTGTCTGTCTGTCTGTTCGTCTGTCTGTCTGTCTGTCTGTCACACTTTAGTTTTCAAGACTTTTTTTAGCTGTCGTTGCAGATATAGATCTCATTTTTGGTATGTTAGTTTATCTCAATGTGATACAGATCAAGTTTGAGTTTTGTTCCGATTGACCTATTTTTACAAGAGTTATGGCCCCTGGACTTAGCAAATTTCATGAAATTCTCAGTTTTCCAGACTTTTTTTCTCTGTCGTTGATATTGATCTCATTTTTGGTATGCGAGTTTATCTCAATGTGATACAGATGAAGTTCGAGTTTGGATCCGATTTTTATAAGAGTTATGGCCCCTGGACTTAGCAACTTTCATGAAATTCTCAGTTTTCCGGACTTTTCTCGGCTGTTGTTGTAGATATTGAAATAATTTTCTATATGTGATTACATCTTAGTGTTATATAGATCAAGTGTAAGTTTGGTTCCAAATGACCTATTTTTACAAGAGTTATGGCCCCTGGACTTCGCAAATTTAATGAAATTCTCAGGTTTTCTGGACTTTCCTTCCATGGTATTGCAGATATTGCAATCATTTTTGGTATGTGAATATATCTTAGTGTGATACAAATCAAGTTTGTGTTTCAGTTTTATTGACCCATTTCTACAGGAGTTATGGCCCCTGCACTTAGCAAATTTCATGAACTTCTCAGTTTCCAGTCTTTTTATGCCTGTTCTTGTAGATATTGAGCTGAATTTTGGTATGCAGTTACATTATAGTCTGATAAAGAATTACTTGAAGTTGAGTTTGATTTATTTGTTCTTACAAAAGGTATGGCCTCATAGCAACTTTCATTAAATTTTCCTCTTTTCCATACCTTTTTCTAAAACACATATTGAACTTATTTTGATGTTGGATTCATCTTTTGGTAATGAACAGTAAATTAAGGGAAGAAGAAAATTGATATACATGTATTATCCATTGTAGAATATTATTTTTGAGCAGTAGTCAATAGTGTACTTTTGAGGTCATATATTGTGTATAACATGTGTGACATGATATGACAACCATAAATTTATCAATGTTGAATTCACATTGCAGCTACTTATGTTATATAAGTAGTGTAGCTGGAAGGATAATACTGAAATATGACATTTTTAGCTCACCTCACGAAGTGAGAGGGAGCTTATGCTATCACCCTGTCGTTGGTGTCTGCGTTGGCATCTGTATATGCACTAGTATGTTACTTCTTTATTTTAAGTGCTAGGAAGTCCAAACTTGCAGAGATGATGCGTTTTTATGAGTATATCACAAATCTATATCCAAAGAGGGGGTGGACAGGGTGAAAGGGAGGGATGGAAGGAAGGAGAGAAGGGGTAGGGAAGAGGGAGAAAGGGAAGGGAGGAGGGGGGGTTAAGGGAAGGGTGAAAAGGAGGGAGAGGGGGTAAGGGGATGGGAGGAGGGAGAGAGGTACCCCCTGTTGCCCCCCTTCAAATTTAGGTTATGACCTATATTTTCCGCTTATGTGCATGTAGGAAGATTTGGGTATCTACATTAAGAAGTTTTATTTTTTATGACCCCGTAATGGAAGATTCAGGGGCATATAGTTTTTGGTCTGTCCGTCGGTCTGTTTGTCTGCAAAAACTTTAACCTTGGCCATAACTTTTGAATGGTAAGTGATAAGGATTTCATATTGCACATGTGTTTTCCTTGTGACAAGACCTTTCCATGGATACCAAAATTTTTTACCTTGTGACCTTGACCTTAGAGTTTGACCTACTTTTGAAAAACTTTTAACCTTGGCCATAACTTTTAAATGGTAATTGATAGGGCTTTCATATTTAATATGTGTATTCCTTGTGACAAGACCTTTCCTTCATACCAAAATTTTTACCTTGTGACCTTGTCCTTGGAGTTTGACCTACTTTTGAAAAACTTTAACCTTTGCCATAACTTTTAAATGGTAATTGATAGGGCTTTCATATTTAATATGTGTATTCCTTGTGACAAGACCTTTCCTTCATACCAAAATTTTTACCTTGTGACCTTGACCTTGGAGTTTGACCTACTTTTGAAAAACTTTAACCTTGGCCATAACTTTTGAATGGTAAGTGATATGGCTTTCATATTTCACATGTGTATTCCTTGTGATAAGAACTTTCCATGTATACAAAAAGTTTTGACCTTATGACCTTCACCTTGGAATTTGACCTACTTTTGCAAATCTAAACTTTAGCCATGACTTTTGAATGGTAAGTGATAGTAGTCCAGTCATATTATGCCAAAAATACGCTGAAATCGAAGTTATTGCAAAAGAATTTTTAAGACTTGATTTAATGTCTAAACACACGTACAAAACACATATTAAAAGTCCTCTGACTCGATACTTCATGGGAAGTGTAGTATTTAGACCCCCCTTCATTTTTAGTCAAAATGCAAAAAAAACAAAATGTGGCATATTTAGTTGATCAGAACACCCAAGAGAAAGATTCAGTTTTATCATAAAATTGTTTTTATGACATCTTAAATAACTATATAAGACGTTTAATAAAATTCAAGCTTGTACTTGAAAGCAAAACAGAAAACAGACCAATCTTAAACGGTAAAAATGGCAATTTTCAGTTAGAAAAACCGCCGCGAGCACATGTTTGTGGCCTTTGTTAGGAATCAAGATAAACAACAAAAAGCTTTATTTTCTGTTAATTGAACGTTTGTTCTACATATTTTTATACTTCATCAAATTAAGTGAAGTAATATCTATGATGTCGGAGTTATTTCTCTTAGAACTCGGTCGAGACCATACTTTTTAGCTCACCTCGACGAAGTTGAGCTTATGCTATAACCCCAGTGTCCGCATCCCTGTCCCCGTCCGCGTCTGGTTTAAGTTTTTGGGGTAACTCAGTATCTGACAAAGTACTGATGCTACATTAACCAAACTTGCACAAGTGATTCATCTTTGGATGCTGTGTTGAACCCATGCAATGGATGCTGCATCTGACCTACATTTTCCGGTTGAATGACTTTGTCAATGTCTGGTTAAAGTTTTTTGGGTAGCTCAGTATCTGACAAAGTACTTGTGCTACAGTAACCAAACTTGCACCAGTGATTCATCTTTGGATGCTGAGATGAACCCATGCATCGGATGATGCATCTGACCTACATTTTCTGGTTAAATGACTTTGTCAATGTCTGGTTAAAGTTTTTGGGGTAGCTCAGTATCTGACAAAGTACTGATACTATTGTAACCAAACTTGCACCAGTGATTCATCTTGGGATGCTGAAGTGAACCCATGCATCGGATGCAGCATCTGACCTACTTTTTCCGCTTGAGTGATGTTGCTTTTAAAGGCCAATATTTAGCAAAGTATAAGTGCTACGTGTACCAAACTTGCGTATTGGATGTATCCTTGATCAAACTTTCATAAAATGACCTTGACCTACTTTTTCTGCTTGAGTGATTTTGCCTTTAAAGGCCAATATTGAGCAAAGTATAAGTGCTACATGTACCAAACTTGCATATTGGATGTATCTTTGATCAAACTTTCATAAAATAACCTTGATCTACTGTTTCGGCTTGAGTGATTTTGCCTTTGAAGGCCAATATTGAGCAAAGTATAAGTGCTACATGTACCAAATTTGCATATTGGATGTATCTTTGATCAAACTTTCATGAAATGACCTTGACCTACTTTTTTCCGCTTGAGTGATTTTCTTAATATACATGTACGTAGAGATATGTTTAAATTGAACTTTGCTGCCGCGAGGTGAGCTTGTTAATCTTTGATTACACTATGTTTAACAAATTATTTAATGAGAATGAATATTTTGTCAGTTTGATTCAGATAATTCTCTAAAATGAAATGGGTAAGCATAGATTTTTTATTTGATTTGATTTAATTATGCTCAATATACTTTATGAATATTATAAAAGAAAAATTAAATTTTAAGTAATGTAGGAAAAAATTCAGTATTGAATTGAATCAGAATGATATTTTGACTTAATGTGAGAAAAATGACTAAGTCCTGGCGTTTTAAACACATTTTTAGGAGGACCTTTTTATATCATGACTGCACAGTCATTTTAGATTTTATATGTTCTTTATACCAAGTGGAAGACCTTCAAAAAGGTCCTCTAACATTTTCTAATCTAGAGAAAAATGGAGAATTTTAAGTCAGTTCCCCATGCCCCCATTATAAAAATTAAACAATATTCGATTTTTTAAAATATAATGTTCTGGCATAAATATGAAATTCTAGCTTCAGATAGCTTTTTTCACCAATGACTGTCATGCACAATTTAAAGCAAATCGGTCGACATATTTTTGAAATATGAGGAATTTTAACCTAAAAAACCTTGGCCATTTTTTCAACAATTCTCCGAAAAGATCAAAATTGTCTATTTTGATACTAGATTTTGACAAAGTCAGCAGTCAAAACAGTATAAAATCACATTTGTTTAGTTCATCTGACTCCAAATAATTAACAAAATAATTTATATTCAATTAATCTTCAACAATCAGGTTAAAATTTAGCTTTTCTTTCTCTCTTTTTGCTACAATTTGATGAATACCTGAACAAATGATGGAACCAGCTGGTTTTGTGGGCGATGTTTTAAAAGAAGAATCATTGTGACACAAAAGTTTAAGCATAATTATTTAATATGCTAGAAATATTTTTCACTTTTATGAAAATGAGATGGTGTTTCAATTCGTTTCCATGTAATCTTATTCTGAAAATGGGGGATACGCTCATTTTATCAAATTTCGACACTACTTTTGGCAATTTTAAACCAATGGAAATGTTCAATTTTATTCATAATCATCCTAAATTTGGCTTCAGCAGATAATATTACAGCCAGTCTTTCCAAGGAAGAAAATTGGTATGCAATGAGTCATGATTTATGGAAAATTAACCACCAAAAATGACAATTTCTCCAATTTGCGCAAAAAACGTATTTTTGTGAGGCCAAAAAATCATAATTCCACCAAGAGGATGACTTTCTTGTGGCAAACCTTTCCATGGATACCAAATTTGACCTTGTGTCCTTGACCTCAAAATGTGAACTACTTTTCAGCTATTTTACTGACAAAGATGCAAAGGGACATTCGTGTTTCACAAACACATTTTTTATTTTATTTTTATTTTGAGTGCTCAGGAAGGCCAAACTTGCACAGATGATGCGTCTTTATGAGTTCATTACAGATCTACTTTCAAATGTAGGTCATGACCTATATTTTCTGCTTGAGTGCACATGTTTGGAAGATTTTGGTATCATAGTAAAGAAGTTATATTTTTTCATTTTAAGTGCTCAGGAAGGTCAATCTTGCACAGATGATGTATTTTAATGAGAAGATCACAGATCTAAATTCAAATGTAGGTCATGACCTATATTTTCCGCTTGAGTGCACATGTTGGGAAGATTTGGATATCAATGTTAAGAAGTTTTATTTCTTTGTTTTAAGTGTAAGGAAGGCCAAACTTGCACAGATGAATCAATCAATCTACATTCAAATGTACGTATATATATAGGTCATGACCTATATTTTTATTTAGGAAGATTTGGGTAGTAATAGTCTACTTCCTTTTTCTGTTTTGTTTAGTTGTTAACATTTTCGTTGGTGCTCAATAGGACAGTTTCTCTAATTAAAAACTGTAATCTTTGTCTACTGCCATGATATAATGCTGTCATGAGATGAGCTTTGTAATCTTTTATTACACTATATGTTTGTTACTATGTTACAATAATCTACAATAAAGACTTGTTTTGCAAATTATAATGGAGAATTGAGTTCTGTTTTCTATCCATTATCCTACCTTGTCAGCATTGATACTCATAGATACTTCATACCTTACAGTCTGCTAGACTTAATATATTGTCGTAGCAAACTGACCTGACCGGGCGGAGCTTATTTCCACCTGGTCAGTGGAATAGTTTAATTCTGACCAGGTGATATAACTACACAAAATGTTAGGTAATGAGTATTCACTCTAATTTACTATATGCATGTCATAATCTATCTACCCTAAAATTTAATCAATTCGTCTTAGTCACTTTGCTACGACAATACATATTTACACCTTAATCTCGAGCAAGACCAATTTGATCTAAAGATCTCTGCATGCCAAAGACCTAAAACAAGGACATTAAAACACCTAACAGATATTGCACACATCAAATTGAATGATACAGATCAATGTCTCCTCTGATAAAGTTTGGAAGGGCCCTTTATTAAGTCTTTTCATAACGCACGTCATAGTTGGCTAGTGTACTATTTTCAAGAAAAAGTTTGGACAAAGTTGTATGTGGTCTTCAGTGATACACGATGACATTTTATCACTTTACAACTAAATCTTTGGCTAGGATGTTTTATGATTCTGTTTCATTTATGACAAACATAGATTTGTTTTGACTCTGAGCTAATCATGGAAATGAGACTGGAAAAATATTTTAGTTGTCAAAGAAGTACATGTACTAAAACTGCAAGCAAATGCATACTATTGATATAAGCCTAATAGAATTTCACTGAATCTTTTTGTGTTAGTAAGCCGCTTACTTACGGCGGAGTTGGGGTGCTTTGTTTAGTCTTTGGTATAATGTTCCATAAGACGGCCCACTAATTTATACGATATGGTCTGTCAATCGTAAACGTCTTCAAATTCAATAGCATCTTTTAAGATCAGATAAATTTTCAGCATGGCCCAGACATGCACATTTCAGGTTCTGAACCCTCGTTAGTGATCCTCAATCTAAAAAAAATGTAATATTACCAAACAGTATGAAAATTATTATCTCCCAAAATTTACCGAATGCGTTGAAGAGACGATCAACCAAGGTTGATCGAACTTGGCTACATGTATCCTCAGGGACTCCTGGTCCACCAACAGCGACACTCATCAAGTGATACAAATGTTAAACGTCTTCAAATTCAATAGCATTATTAGTCCCCTACCGGCAACGCCGAAGGGGACTCTTAGTTTTTTAAGAACAGATAAATTTTCAGCATGGACTAGACATGCACGTTTCGGGTACTTAACATTCGTCAGTGATCCTCAATCTAAACAATGTAATATTACCAAAGAGTGTGAAAATTATTATGTCCCAAAATTTACCGAAAGACGTAGCAGGATGGGTGGGGTATGATGCTTCAGGACCCACGTTTTAGAAATTTCAAGAAATTTTGATTACAGAAATGTTCGATTGTGTTGAAGAGACGATCAACCGAAGTTGATCGAACTTGGCTACATGTGCCCTCGGGGACACCTGGTCCACCAGCAGCGACACTCATCAAGTGGTACAAATGTTAGACGTCTTCAAATTCAATAGCATCATTCAAGAATGGATAAATTTTCTGCATGGACCAGACATGCACGTTTCGGGTACTTAACCCTCGTCAGTAATCCTCAATCTAAACAATCTAATATTCTGTCATAGACCATTTGAACCATCCAACCAAAGATTGTACTCTATGTCTTCCGAAATGGAAGTAACCGGATGTGACAGTTCTACCGAATTGAAGCGGCGGGTGTTGCATGCAAGCAGGAGATGTTTACTCTTCCTGTTCACCTGGTCTCACTCCCATACCGGGAGTTCGCTTCTTTTCATGTGGTAGAGGTTTTTGTTTGTTTGCTTTGGTTCCTGTTTTATCCTGATTTTGTATGCCTTCGGTTTCTGATATTCTGAATTCTCGATTTTGTGCTGTATACAGGGATATGGTCATTACCAAAGAGTGTGAAAATTATTATGTCCCCAAATTTACCGAAAGACGTAGCAGGATGGGTGGGATATGATGCTACAGGACCCACATTTTAGAAATTTCAAGAAATTTTGATTACAGAAATTTTCGAATGTGTTGAAGAGACGATCAACCAAAGTTGATCGAACTTGGCTACATTGTACTCGGGGAGACCTGGTCCACCAGCAGCGACACTCATTAAGTGGTACAAATGTTAGACGTCTTCAAATTCAATAGCATCATTCAAGAATGGATAAATTTTCTGCATGGACCAGACATGCACGTTACGGGTACTTAACCCTCGTCAGTAATCCTCAATCTAAACAATCTAATATTCTGTCATAGACCATTTGAACCATCCAACCAAAGATTGTACTCTATGTCTTCCGAAATGGAAGTAACCGGATGTGACAGTTCTACCGAATTGAAGCGGCGGGTGTTGCATGCAAGCAGGAGATGTTTACTCTTCCTGTTCACCTGGTCTCACTCCCATACCGAGAGTTCGCTTCTTTTCATGTGGTAGAGGTTTTTGTTTGCTTTGGTTCCTGTTTTATCCTGATTTTGTATGCCTTCGGTTTCTGATATTCTGAATTCTCGATTTTGTGCTGTATACAGGGATATGGTCATTACCAAAGAGTGTGAAAATTATTATGTCCCAAAATTTACCGAAAAACGTAGCAGGATGGGTGGGATATGATGCTACAGGACTTACGTTTTAGAATTTTTAAGAAATTTTGATTACAGAAATTTTCGAATGTGTTGAATAGACGATCAACCGAAGTTGATCGAACTTGGCTAATACTGTACTTCAATGGCTGTTTCGATGTCGTATCTAGTATGTATGGTGGCATACTTCTGCATTTCAACATATTTATCTTGCATGTTAACAAAATAAGTTGCATGTCAACATGATTATGTTGCATGTCAACATATTAATATGCATGTTGAAATAATATCTATAAAATATCTTGCATTTAGGAGGCAGAAGTATGCCACTATAAGTATGTATTATTATCAATATACCTTTATTAGGTTTCCTCGCCGTCTGTCCGTCCGTCTTGTTGTCTGATTAAAGCTTATTCGTGAAATAATTTTTCACTGCCTGCATGGATCAGAATCATATTTTGATCAGAATCATATTTTTGTATCGAAAGAGTATATCGGTATGAAATTCCTTTGTGCTTCATACGTTCTTTCCTTCATGTTCTCAGAATCTCATACTTCCACTGAACAAAAGGTTTGTTTTCCAATATCACCTTTCAATGGATAACCCTATTTTCAGGAGAAGTATGGCATTACTCTAAGCCTAGATTGTTTACTGTCTCCTGGACATGGGACCTGTCCGTCATCTTGACACTTTAATAGGTATTTATTCAATCTGCATTGCAAATTTGTATCCTGTACAAAATCATAGCTAGACTAAGGCATCTCAAGCGTCAACAATGTATTTCTACCTCTTTGATCGCTCAATTGATGCCAGGCAGAAAAAAAACCTCCAGGATTATAGACTACTATTCAGAATGTTGATGGAAATCAGAGACCTTTCGTCGCAGC
Source organism: Pinctada fucata (assembly GCA_028142955.1). Lineage (NCBI taxonomy): Eukaryota > Metazoa > Mollusca > Bivalvia > Pterioida > Pteriidae > Pinctada > Pinctada fucata. The sequence continues at coordinate 99,513,399 of AP027102.1, forward strand.
TTCCTTTTCTTGTTCTTACTCTGATATTTGATAGCTTTTCAATCGTCATTCAAACTTAACTTGGGATGAAATAAAACAATTAAAAATCAAAGTACGTCGTCGTCGTTTGTACGCTTTGAAGCAATAACTCCTTTTTCGGAAACGCTGAATGAACTTCTCGAAATTTGACGCAATTTCTCAGGGTCCTCTAATAAGTTTTGAATCGGCTGACACATTTTGGACTTCTCCGCAATCGTTGCCCAAAAATTCACCAAGTTTTTGGGGGTTTTTTTTCGGTCCGATCCGTCAAGCAAGATACTAGTATAGCCGCCAATGTATATGATTGACGTTTTTTCCACAAAGCTGTACAGAAATTTACGAAACCTGACAGGAAGTTAGCGCAAAAAGTCATATTATAATAAGTTTGTGTTTTTCAACTTAATCGGTCAAAGAGATTGTCTACCAATGGATGACAAACATGGATATAATGATCATATCCCTGTATACAGCACAAAATCGATAATTCAGAAAATCAGAAACCGAAGGCATACAAAATCAGGATAAAACAGGAACCAAAGCAAACAAACAAAAACCTTCACCATATGAAAAGAAGCGAACTCCCGATATGGGAGTGAGATCAGGTGCCCTGGAAGAGTAAGCATATCCTGCTTGCATACAACACCCGCCGCTTCAATTCGGTAGAACTTTCACATCCGGTTACTTCCATTTCGGAAGCTTTGGTTGGATGTTTCAAATGGTCTACGACAGAATATCATCCACCATATTCTGGAGAGTGGGGCATTATAGTGTATGACGAGTTCCCCATATCGACCGTAGAAATTCCTCAGTGACGATGTTAGTCGATCACAAAAATAATCCTGACTGAGAAACTTATCTGAAAGACGCCTAGCTCTCAGAAGAAAATCCGTATATTTGGTACTTGCTCTGGCATAGCGTATCAACTGAGATATGAACACGCCATAAGCAGGCGACGAAGGGATGTTGCTACTCAGAAAAGGAAAGTTTGTAATGCTGAAACTGAAGTCGTCACGTTTGTCATAGAGTGAGGTGTTCATGTGACCATCAGTGTCGTAGGACAACATTATGTCGAAATAGGATGCTGAATTATTTGTCTCTTTAGTTTCTTTGACTTCAAGCTCCGATGGATAGATACTGATGAGGTAATCCGCGAATTTAGGATTATAGATGGTCAAAACATCGTCTATGTATCTGTGAGTGAAGTTGAAGTCAGAAGCTAAGTATCTTTTCCCTTCAGAGACCAAAGATTGAATGAATTCAGCTTCGCACGAGTAAAGGAAAATGTCGGCAAGGAGTGGGGCACAATTGGTCCCCATTGTAATTCCGACAATTTGCTAGAAGACCTTTCCTCCAAACACCACAAAAATGTTGTCGATCAGAAAATTTAACATCTGAATAATATCTTTAATAGTGTACTTATTTTCAGAATCGAACTTTTTTTACAAAGTAGGTTTTGACATAGTTAACAACAATAAATTTGTATTTGAGATTGCCGTTCTTGCTTGAAAGCGCATTACTTATAATTTTTGCTAGTCTTTCTTTCAATTTAGAATGTGGGGTTGTAGTGAAAAGTGTCGAAAAATCAAAGGCTTTGATCGAATGGACTCTACTAAAATGAGTGGATTTCAGATGTTCTTAAAGTTCATTCGAATTCTTCATAATCCACATCTGGTTCATACCACTTCGAGAATATACTGTCGAACAATATTTTTGAAGCCCAGATTTGATTTCAGATAAAACTTTGGTGAGTAAGATCGATACAGATTTAGATTTCTTGAAATTTCTAAAACTTGGGTCCTGTAGCATCATGTCCCACCCATTCTGCTACGTCTTTTGGTACATTTTCGACATAATTTTCATACTTTTTCGCCATATTACATTGTTTAGATTAAGGATCACTGACGAGGGTTTAGTACCCGAAACGTGCATGTCTGGTCCATGCTGCAAATTTATCAGGTTTTAAATGATGCTATTGAATTTAAAGACGTTTAACATTTGAACTATTTGGTGAGTGTCACTGCTGGTGGACCAAGAGTCCCCGAGGGCACATGTAGCCAAGTTCGATCAACTTCAGTTGATCGTCGGTCTCTTCAACGCATTTGAAATTTTCTGTTACAAAATTTCTTGAAATTTCTAAAACGTGGGTCCTGTAGCATTATATCCCACCCATTCTGCTACGTCTTTTGGTACATTTTGGACATAATTTTCATACTTTTTGGCGATATTACATTGTTTATATTAAGGGTCACTGACGAGGGTTTAATACCCGAAACGTGCATGTCTGGTCCATGCTGAAAATTTATCAGGTTTTAAATGATGCTATTGAATTTAAAGGCGTTTAATATTGGTAGAACATTTTGAGGAACCAGCGATGAAACGTTGTTTGTACGGGTTCTTATGCATTTTAGGTATGCAGTATAAGTGTGATAAATTAATATAGATGTAAATTGTTAAGTTTCGAAGTCAAAGGAAGCAAGAACTGATTTGTGGTTATCTAATATGTCAGAGGCAGAAAGATTTATTGGGGTGTGAGTGGGATCTCCAGGTGTCGAATTTAAACCCAACTCTTTAAGTAGACTGTCGAAATAGTATTTTTGCAAGTAAATGTGTAATTATTTGAGGCTATGTCTGCTGGTGTGGTGACATTATGTTCTTGGAGGTAGGTAAGTTCTGTGATAACATCAGAGTCTTTAAAGGTAGACTCGAATCTGGTGATCACAGTTGATTGTAATCGGTAAATTCTAGATAAAAGTAACCCTCTTACGGATTTAATTTATCCACTCGGAAAGGGTGTCGAGCTGTACATCCTCTTTCTTGCCCAACGTCTTTGCAATCGAAAGCACTCCAAAGAATTTTAAAGTTTACAAACTTGTCAAGAAACAAGTACATAAGGTCCTCTACCAAGCCTTTTCTTCTACTCGATTGGTTTAGCAAGACTGTTACCATTGGATCTGATTGGCTGACACAATTTCAACTTCCTCGGCTTTGCAACCACTGCACGAAATCCACGGAACTTGAAAAGAAGAAATTGCTGAAGATTTTACGGAAAACCGTAGGTGCTAGGGATGAACTATTATCTATCAGGCAGATTTCTCTCTCCATTTTTGGTAGAATATCGACCCTATTGGTAAAACAAGATAACTTCCAGTTTATTTGAATTCTCATGAACAGTCTGATTTTACAAGAAGCATGTTCTTGTGGTCCTCTATGAAATCTTAAGATGGCCACCAACTGATCTTTGTGGATGACGTATTTTCGACTTCTCCACAACCGCTAGAAAGAATTTCAAAAATTTTGACAGGAAGCAAAATTAATACCAAAGGTCATCTTCCAAGTTTGTGTTTTATTTAGTTTTTTCCGATCTTATTGGTCATTGAAAAGCGTGTTTGGTATATTTTCTATGTCGCCTGCAATCTGCTTATGACCGCAAACTAGAATAGTACCAGTGATTAGATAAGCTAGTAGTCAAAGAAGCTCGAAGTTACGGCATCAAACTAGAATAGTACCAGTGATTAGATAAGCTAGTAGTCAAAGGAGCTCGATGTTACGGCATCAAATTAATACAGTTGATCATGCGCTCTAAATTAGGCCTATTTTTGAGAATAGAAAAAAGTCCCAGGAAAGTCACTGTCCGCATTGATTATTCAATGACATATTAGAGGAAACCTTTCTGTGTCAACATCAAATCCGCTTGCTGAAGAGTCTGCATACAAACATGAAAGTAAGCGACCGTCTTACCGGTTCTATGACTTGGCTATGGCGTAAGAAATCCTGTTAATGGATTAATTTTTATCTCGTGACGCGAGACTTCATTACGAGACATTATCTCCCGGCGAATCATTACACATCATCGCGCAGATTAACAACGTATGGTTTCCGCTGCCATAGACGATGACAATTCAAACGTAACACGGCGTTTATCATGTGACATGATCACGGACGATTAATATATCTTTATGACTTAACGCCGGATATGACTGATATCATATTGAGGAATTAAAAAAGTAAACGATAAAAACAACTCCCACACAGGGGTGTCTACATTGATCAAAAGTTTTCGTCGAACGAAATCTCTCATAAAACGGAGATTGTGCCGCAAAATGAGTCTGAAATAATCCCTATATCTTTTATTTTTCAGATATAAATGTGTCAAAGCAAATAAACCACATATGAATGCGTCATTCATTGCGTAATTGTGAAGCGCGTGACTGTTTGCACTGCACAAAGTGTTATATATAAATGTTTTATTGAATATCGTATTCACCACGACACGTCATCTATCAACATTATCTTTATTTGATTACAAAATTACATTGTTGTTTTGATGGTTCAAATGGAAATGTATTCAGACATTAGATTGAATGAATTCAGCTTCGCACGAGTAAAGGAAAATGTCGGCAAGGAGTGGGGCACAATTGGTCCCCATTGTAATTCCGACAATTTGCTAGAAGACCTTTCCTCCAAACACCACAAAAATGTTGTCGATCAGAAAATTTAACATCTGAATAATATCTTTAATAGTGTACTTATTTTCAGAATCGAACTTTTTTTACAAAGTAGGTTTTGACATAGTTAACAACAATAAATTTGTATTTGAGATTGCCGTTCTTGCTTGAAAGCGCATTACTTATAATTTTTGCTAGTCTTTCTTTCAATTTAGAATGTGGGGTTGTAGTGAAAAGTGTCGAAAAATCAAAGGCTTTGATCGAATGGACTCTACTAAAATGAGTGGATTTCAGATGTTCTTAAAGTTCATTCGAATTCTTCATAATCCACATCTGGTTCATACCACTTCGAGAATATACTGTCGAACAATATTTTTGAAGCCCAGATTTGATTTCAGATAAAACTTTGGTGAGTAAGATCGATACAGATTTAGATTTCTTGAAATTTCTAAAACTTGGGTCCTGTAGCATCATGTCCCACCCATTCTGCTACGTCTTTTGGTACATTTTGGACATAATTTTCATACTTTTTCGCCATATTACATTGTTTAGATTAAGGATCACTGACGAGGGTTTAGTACCCGAAACGTGCATGTCTGGTCCATGCTGCAAATTTATCAGGTTTTAAATGATGCTATTGAATTTAAAGACGTTTAACATTTGAACTATTTGGTGAGTGTCACTGCTGGTGGACCAAGAGTCCCCGAGGGCACATGTAGCCAAGTTCGATCAACTTCAGTTGATCGTCGGTCTCTTCAACGCATTTGAAATTTTCTGTTACAAAATTTCTTGAAATTTCTAAAACGTGGGTCCTGTAGCATTATATCCCACCCATTCTGCTACGTCTTTTGGTACATTTTGGACATAATTTTCATACTTTTTGGCGATATTACATTGTTTATATTAAGGGTCACTGACGAGGGTTTAATACCCGAAACGTGCATGTCTGGTCCATGCTGAAAATTTATCAGGTTTTAAATGATGCTATTGAATTTAAAGGCGTTTAATATTGGTAGAACATTTTGAGGAACCAGCGATGAAACGTTGTTTGTACGGGTTCTTATGCATTTTAGGTATGCAGTATAAGTGTGATAAATTAATATAGATGTAAATTGTTAAGTTTCGAAGTCAAAGGAAGCAAGAACTGATTTGTGGTTATCTAATATGTCAGAGGCAGAAAGATTTATTGGGGTGTGAGTGGGATCTCCAGGTGTCGAATTTAAACCCAACTCTTTAAGTAGACTGTCGAAATAGTATTTTTGCAAGTAAATGTGTAATTATTTGAGGCTATGTCTGCTGGTGTGGTGACATTATGTTCTTGGAGGTAGGTAAGTTCTGTGATAACATCAGAGTCTTTAAAGGTAGACTCGAATCTGGTGATCACAGTTGATTGTAATCGGTAAATTCTAGATAAAAGTAACCCTCTTACGGATTTAATTTATCCACTCGGAAAGGGTGTCGAGCTGTACATCCTCTTTCTTGCCCAACGTCTTTGCAATCGAAAGCACTCCAAAGAATTTTAAAGTTTACAAACTTGTCAAGAAACAAGTACATAAGGTCCTCTACCAAGCCTTTTCTTCTACTCGATTGGTTTAGCAAGACTGTTACCATTGGATCTGATTGGCTGACACAATTTCAACTTCCTCGGCTTTGCAACCACTGCACGAAATCCACGGAACTTGAAAAGAAGAAATTGCTGAAGATTTTACGGAAAACCGTAGGTGCTAGGGATGAACTATTATCTATCAGGCAGATTTCTCTCTCCATTTTTGGTAGAATATCGACCCTATTGGTAAAACAAGATAACTTCCAGTTTATTTGAATTCTCATGAACAGTCTGATTTTACAAGAAGCATGTTCTTGTGGTCCTCTATGAAATCTTAAGATGGCCACCAACTGATCTTTGTGGATGACGTATTTTCGACTTCTCCACAACCGCTAGAAAGAATTTCAAAAATTTTGACAGGAAGCAAAATTAATACCAAAGGTCATCTTCCAAGTTTGTGTTTTATTTAGTTTTTTCCGATCTTATTGGTCATTGAAAAGCGTGTTTGGTATATTTTCTATGTCGCCTGCAATCTGCTTATGACCGCAAACTAGAATAGTACCAGTGATTAGATAAGCTAGTAGTCAAAGAAGCTCGAAGTTACGGCATCAAACTAGAATAGTACCAGTGATTAGATAAGCTAGTAGTCAAAGGAGCTCGATGTTACGGCATCAAATTAATACAGTTGATCATGCGCTCTAAATTAGGCCTATTTTTGAGAATAGAAAAAAGTCCCAGGAAAGTCACTGTCCGCATTGATTATTCAATGACATATTAGAGGAAACCTTTCTGTGTCAACATCAAATCCGCTTGCTGAAGAGTCTGCATACAAACATGAAAGTAAGCGACCGTCTTACCGGTTCTATGACTTGGCTATGGCGTAAGAAATCCTGTTAATGGATTAATTTTTATCTCGTGACGCGAGACTTCATTACGAGACATTATCTCCCGGCGAATCATTACACATCATCGCGCAGATTAACAACGTATGGTTTCCGCTGCCATAGACGATGACAATTCAAACGTAACACGGCGTTTATCATGTGACATGATCACGGACGATTAATATATCTTTATGACTTAACGCCGGATATGACTGATATCATATTGAGGAATTAAAAAAGTAAACGATAAAAACAACTCCCACACAGGGGTGTCTACATTGATCAAAAGTTTTCGTCGAACGAAATCTCTCATAAAACGGAGATTGTGCCGCAAAATGAGTCTGAAATAATCCCTATATCTTTTATTTTTCAGATATAAATGTGTCAAAGCAAATAAACCACATATGAATGCGTCATTCATTGCGTAATTGTGAAGCGCGTGACTGTTTGCACTGCACAAAGTGTTATATATAAATGTTTTATTGAATATCGTATTCACCACGACACGTCATCTATCAACATTATCTTTATTTGATTACAAAATTACATTGTTGTTTTGATGGTTCAAATGGAAATGTATTCAGACATTAGATTGAATGAATTCAGCTTCGCACGAGTAAAGGAAAATGTCGGCAAGGAGTGGGGCACAATTGGTCCCCATTGTAATTCCGACAATTTGCTAGAAGACCTTTCCTCCAAACACCACAAAAATGTTGTCGATCAGAAAATTTAACATCTGAATAATATCTTTAATAGTGTACTTATTTTCAGAATCGAACTTTTTTTACAAAGTAGGTTTTGACATAGTTAACAACAATAAATTTGTATTTGAGATTGCCGTTCTTGCTTGAAAGCGCATTACTTATAATTTTTGCTTGTCTTTCTTTCAATTTAGAATGTGGGGTTGTAGTGAAAAGTGTCGAAAAATCAAAGGCTTTGATCGAATGGACTCTACTAAAATGAGTGGATTTCAGATGTTCTTAAAGTTCATTCGAATTCTTCATAATCCACATCTGGTTCATACCACTTCGAGAATATACTGTCGAACAATATTTTTGAAGCCCAGATTTGATTTCAGATAAAACTTTGGTGAGTAAGATCGATACAGATTTAGATTTCTTGAAATTTCTAAAACTTGGGTCCTGTAGCATCATGTCCCACCCATTCTGCTACGTCTTTTGGTACATTTTGGACATAATTTTCATACTTTTTCGCCATATTACATTGTTTAGATTAAGGATCACTGACGAGGGTTTAGTACCCGAAACGTGCATGTCTGGTCCATGCTGCAAATTTATCAGGTTTTAAATGATGCTATTGAATTTAAAGACGTTTAACATTTGAACTATTTGGTGAGTGTCACTGCTGGTGGACCAAGAGTCCCCGAGGGCACATGTAGCCAAGTTCGATCAACTTCAGTTGATCGTCGGTCTCTTCAACGCATTTGAAATTTTCTGTTACAAAATTTCTTGAAATTTCTAAAACGTGGGTCCTGTAGCATTATATCCCACCCATTCTGCTACGTCTTTTGGTACATTTTGGACATAATTTTCATACTTTTTGGCGATATTACATTGTTTATATTAAGGGTCACTGACGAGGGTTTAATACCCGAAACGTGCATGTCTGGTCCATGCTGAAAATTTATCAGGTTTTAAATGATGCTATTGAATTTAAAGGCGTTTAATATTGGTAGAACATTTTGAGGAACCAGCGATGAAACGTTGTTTGTACGGGTTCTTATGCATTTTAGGTATGCAGTATAAGTGTGATAAATTAATATAGATGTAAATTGTTAAGTTTCGAAGTCAAAGGAAGCAAGAACTGATTTGTGGTTATCTAATATGTCAGAGGCAGAAAGATTTATTGGGGTGTGAGTGGGATCTCCAGGTGTCGAATTTAAACCCAACTCTTTAAGTAGACTGTCGAAATAGTATTTTTGCAAGTAAATGTGTAATTATTTGAGGCTATGTCTGCTGGTGTGGTGACATTATGTTCTTGGAGGTAGGTAAGTTCTGTGATAACATCAGAGTCTTTAAAGGTAGACTCGAATCTGGTGATCACAGTTGATTGTAATCGGTAAATTCTAGATAAAAGTAACCCTCTTACGGATTTAATTTATCCACTCGGAAAGGGTGTCGAGCTGTACATCCTCTTTCTTGCCCAACGTCTTTGCAATCGAAAGCACTCCAAAGAATTTTAAAGTTTACAAACTTGTCAAGAAACAAGTACATAAGGTCCTCTACCAAGCCTTTTCTTCTACTCGATTGGTTTAGCAAGACTGTTACCATTGGATCTGATTGGCTGACACAATTTCAACTTCCTCGGCTTTGCAACCACTGCACGAAATCCACGGAACTTGAAAAGAAGAAATTGCTGAAGATTTTACGGAAAACCGTAGGTGCTAGGGATGAACTATTATCTATCAGGCAGATTTCTCTCTCCATTTTTGGTAGAATATCGACCCTATTGGTAAAACAAGATAACTTCCAGTTTATTTGAATTCTCATGAACAGTCTGATTTTACAAGAAGCATGTTCTTGTGGTCCTCTATGAAATCTTAAGATGGCCACCAACTGATCTTTGTGGATGACGTATTTTCGACTTCTCCACAACCGCTAGAAAGAATTTCAAAAATTTTGACAGGAAGCAAAATTAATACCAAAGGTCATCTTCCAAGTTTGTGTTTTATTTAGTTTTTTCCGATCTTATTGGTCATTGAAAAGCGTGTTTGGTATATTTTCTATGTCGCCTGCAATCTGCTTATGACCGCAAACTAGAATAGTACCAGTGATTAGATAAGCTAGTAGTCAAAGAAGCTCGAAGTTACGGCATCAAACTAGAATAGTACCAGTGATTAGATAAGCTAGTAGTCAAAGGAGCTCGATGTTACGGCATCAAATTAATACAGTTGATCATGCGCTCTAAATTAGGCCTATTTTTGAGAATAGAAAAAAGTCCCAGGAAAGTCACTGTCCGCATTGATTATTCAATGACATATTAGAGGAAACCTTTCTGTGTCAACATCAAATCCGCTTGCTGAAGAGTCTGCATACAAACATGAAAGTAAGCGACCGTCTTACCGGTTCTATGACTTGGCTATGGCGTAAGAAATCCTGTTAATGGATTAATTTTTATCTCGTGACGCGAGACTTCATTACGAGACATTATCTCCCGGCGAATCATTACACATCATCGCGCAGATTAACAACGTATGGTTTCCGCTGCCATAGACGATGACAATTCAAACGTAACACGGCGTTTATCATGTGACATGATCACGGACGATTAATATATCTTTATGACTTAACGCCGGATATGACTGATATCATATTGAGGAATTAAAAAAGTAAACGATAAAAACAACTCCCACACAGGGGTGTCTACATTGATCAAAAGTTTTCGTCGAACGAAATCTCTCATAAAACGGAGATTGTGCCGCAAAATGAGTCTGAAATAATCCCTATATCTTTTATTTTTCAGATATAAATGTGTCAAAGCAAATAAACCACATATGAATGCGTCATTCATTGCGTAATTGTGAAGCGCGTGACTGTTTGCACTGCACAAAGTGTTATATATAAATGTTTTATTGAATATCGTATTCACCACGACACGTCATCTATCAACATTATCTTTATTTGATTACAAAATTACATTGTTGTTTTGATGGTTCAAATGGAAATGTATTCAGACATTAGATTGAATGAATTCAGCTTCGCACGAGTAAAGGAAAATGTCGGCAAGGAGTGGGGCACAATTGGTCCCCATTGTAATTCCGACAATTTGCTAGAAGACCTTTCCTCCAAACACCACAAAAATGTTGTCGATCAGAAAATTTAACATCTGAATAATATCTTTAATAGTGTACTTATTTTCAGAATCGAACTTTTTTTACAAAGTAGGTTTTGACATAGTTAACAACAATAAATTTGTATTTGAGATTGCCGTTCTTGCTTGAAAGCGCATTACTTATAATTTTTGCTAGTCTTTCTTTCAATTTAGAATGTGGGGTTGTAGTGAAAAGTGTCGAAAAATCAAAGGCTTTGATCGAATGGACTCTACTAAAATGAGTGGATTTCAGATGTTCTTAAAGTTCATTCGAATTCTTCATAATCCACATCTGGTTCATACCACTTCGAGAATATACTGTCGAACAATATTTTTGAAGCCCAGATTTGATTTCAGATAAAACTTTGGTGAGTAAGATCGATACAGATTTAGATTTCTTGAAATTTCTAAAACTTGGGTCCTGTAGCATCATGTCCCACCCATTCTGCTACGTCTTTTGGTACATTTTGGACATAATTTTCATACTTTTTCGCCATATTACATTGTTTAGATTAAGGATCACTGACGAGGGTTTAGTACCCGAAACGTGCATGTCTGGTCCATGCTGCAAATTTATCAGGTTTTAAATGATGCTATTGAATTTAAAGACGTTTAACATTTGAACTATTTGGTGAGTGTCACTGCTGGTGGACCAAGAGTCCCCGAGGGCACATGTAGCCAAGTTCGATCAACTTCAGTTGATCGTCGGTCTCTTCAACGCATTTGAAATTTTCTGTTACAAAATTTCTTGAAATTTCTAAAACGTGGGTCCTGTAGCATTATATCCCACCCATTCTGCTACGTCTTTTGGTACATTTTGGACATAATTTTCATACTTTTTGGCGATATTACATTGTTTATATTAAGGGTCACTGACGAGGGTTTAATACCCGAAACGTGCATGTCTGGTCCATGCTGAAAATTTATCAGGTTTTAAATGATGCTATTGAATTTAAAGGCGTTTAATATTGGTAGAACATTTTGAGGAACCAGCGATGAAACGTTGTTTGTACGGGTTCTTATGCATTTTAGGTATGCAGTATAAGTGTGATAAATTAATATAGATGTAAATTGTTAAGTTTCGAAGTCAAAGGAAGCAAGAACTGATTTGTGGTTATCTAATATGTCAGAGGCAGAAAGATTTATTGGGGTGTGAGTGGGATCTCCAGGTGTCGAATTTAAACCCAACTCTTTAAGTAGACTGTCGAAATAGTATTTTTGCAAGTAAATGTGTAATTATTTGAGGCTATGTCTGCTGGTGTGGTGACATTATGTTCTTGGAGGTAGGTAAGTTCTGTGATAACATCAGAGTCTTTAAAGGTAGACTCGAATCTGGTGATCACAGTTGATTGTAATCGGTAAATTCTAGATAAAAGTAACCCTCTTACGGATTTAATTTATCCACTCGGAAAGGGTGTCGAGCTGTACATCCTCTTTCTTGCCCAACGTCTTTGCAATCGAAAGCACTCCAAAGAATTTTAAAGTTTACAAACTTGTCAAGAAACAAGTACATAAGGTCCTCTACCAAGCCTTTTCTTCTACTCGATTGGTTTAGCAAGACTGTTACCATTGGATCTGATTGGCTGACACAATTTCAACTTCCTCGGCTTTGCAACCACTGCACGAAATCCACGGAACTTGAAAAGAAGAAATTGCTGAAGATTTTACGGAAAACCGTAGGTGCTAGGGATGAACTATTATCTATCAGGCAGATTTCTCTCTCCATTTTTGGTAGAATATCGACCCTATTGGTAAAACAAGATAACTTCCAGTTTATTGGAATTCTCATGAACAGTCTGATTTTACAAGAAGCATGTTCTTGTGGTCCTCTATGAAATCTTAAGATGGCCACCAACTGATCTTTGTGGATGACGTATTTTCGACTTCTCCACAACCGCTAGAAAGAATTTCAAAAATTTTGACAGGAAGCAAAATTAATACCAAAGGTCATCTTCCAAGTTTGTGTTTTATTTAGTTTTTTCCGATCTTATTGGTCATTGAAAAGCGTGTTTGGTATATTTTCTATGTCGCCTGCAATCTGCTTATGACCGCAAACTAGAATAGTACCAGTGATTAGATAAGCTAGTAGTCAAAGAAGCTCGAAGTTACGGCATCAAACTAGAATAGTACCAGTGATTAGATAAGCTAGTAGTCAAAGGAGCTCGATGTTACGGCATCAAATTAATACAGTTGATCATGCGCTCTAAATTAGGCCTATTTTTGAGAATAGAAAAAAGTCCCAGGAAAGTCACTGTCCGCATTGATTATTCAATGACATATTAGAGGAAACCTTTCTGTGTCAACATCAAATCCGCTTGCTGAAGAGTCTGCATACAAACATGAAAGTAAGCGACCGTCTTACCGGTTCTATGACTTGGCTATGGCGTAAGAAATCCTGTTAATGGATTAATTTTTATCTCGTGACGCGAGACTTCATTACGAGACATTATCTCCCGGCGAATCATTACACATCATCGCGCAGATTAACAACGTATGGTTTCCGCTGCCATAGACGATGACAATTCAAACGTAACACGGCGTTTATCATGTGACATGATCACGGACGATTAATATATCTTTATGACTTAACGCCGGATATGACTGATATCATATTGAGGAATTAAAAAAGTAAACGATAAAAACAACTCCCACACAGGGGTGTCTACATTGATCAAAAGTTTTCGTCGAACGAAATCTCTCATAAAACGGAGATTGTGCCGCAAAATGAGTCTGAAATAATCCCTATATCTTTTATTTTTCAGATATAAATGTGTCAAAGCAAATAAACCACATATGAATGCGTCATTCATTGCGTAATTGTGAAGCGCGTGACTGTTTGCACTGCACAAAGTGTTATATATAAATGTTTTATTGAATATCGTATTCACCACGACACGTCATCTATCAACATTATCTTTATTTGATTACAAAATTACATTGTTGTTTTGATGGTTCAAATGGAAATGTATTCAGACATTAGAAAATTTTTTTTGATAAACTTAATTATCATATTTACGTCTGATAAACAAGCATTCATTCGCTGTTCCGAGAACAAGAGCACCGTAATAATTCCACGAAGAACGGACAGTAGCGAAGCTAGGGTAAATTTTTGGTTAGGTTGATGCTTCTCATGATACAATGAGGCCTCAGTACGTCATGAGTAGTGCTTTTAAGGTTTGGGCATAGAGGCAAAGTTTTGGAAACTTTGCAAAAAAAAGAACAAAAAAACAAAAAACAAATTGAAAATTTACTGGTGATTCCATAAAAAATTGGACTAAGTGCTTATTCAGATGTTTTCGTACTTTAAAACGAATTTTCTAAACAGGAATACTAAAAACTTCTTTTTGCCTATTAAAAATTCAGGAGATATGATTTACAAAATGAAATACAGAAATTGTCAAGCCAATACGATTTCTTCATACGACTTTTCTAATATATACACCACGCTTCCTCACGACGAAATTAATTATCGGTCGTCCAAACTCATTAAATGGTGTTTTAATCGAGAGGGGAAATCTTATATTTGTGCATCTGAGTAAAAAAGGTTTTTTTCCGCTACAGAATACAAATCATGGACATGTAGTGACCTGTGTATTGTAATTCCTCTTGGACAACATTTACATGTAATTTTTGGTGAGAATCTCTACAAGCAGGTTGTAGGGATCCCAATGGGTATTTATTGTGCGCCTCTTGTCGCAGATTTATTTTCATACACATATGAAAAGAGTTTATCCAAAATCTTCAAAAGCAAAGAAAACATGATGATTTGAAATGTTTCATTGGTACTTCTAGGTACCTGGATGATATTCTTACTAGAGCAAGTGACCATATTTTGCCGTATTTTTCGTACATTTCTTTGAAAATCTCAAAACTTGGAGGCCAATTCAATAATTGCTTTCGCTAGAATTTAATTTAACTCCATTCTTGATTAACCATTACCAAGGAATATAACATTTAATGTCAAGGTTTTCGCTTTCACAAATTAGTGAAGAATTTATGGAAATTTTACAAAAATATTGTCAACTTATCTCGAAATTCTGATAGAGTATATTTCTTTGGGTATTTCAAAAACCTGCATGTTAAGCTCACCTCGACGAAGTTGAGTGAGCTTATGCTATACCCCCGCGCGTCCGCGTCCGTGTCCGTGACCCCGTCCGCGTCCGATTAAGAAGTTTGGGGTAGCTCAGTCTTTGGCAAATTACTGATGCTACAGTAACCAAACTTGCACAAGTGATTCATCTTTGGATGCTGAGGAGAACCCATGCATTGATCAGATGCTGCATCTGACCTACATTTTCCGCTTGACTGACTTGGTTAAGAAGTTTGGGATAGCTCAGTGTGACTTGGTTAAGGAGTTTGGGGTAGCTCAGTTTCTGACAAAGTACAGATGCTACAGTAACTTAACTTGCACACGTGATTCACCTTAGGATGCTGAGATGGACCCATGTATCGGATGCAACATCTGACCTTCTTTTTTCCACTTCAGTGATTTTGCTTTTAAAAGTCAATATTGAGCAAAGTATAAGTGCTACATGTACCAAACTTACATATTGGATGTATCTTTGATCAAACTTTCATAAAATGACCTTGACCTACTTTTTCGGCTTGAATGATTTTGCCTTTTAAAGCTAATATCGAGTAAAGTATAAGTGCTACATGTACCGATGTATCTTTGATTAAACTTTCATAAAATGACCTTGACCTACTTTTTCCTCTTGAATGATTTTGCCTTTAAAACAAATATACATTTACTTAGAAATATGTTTAAATAGAATTTTGCTGACACGAGGTGAGCGTCGTAATCTGTGATTACCTATGTTTTATAGTTACATAATTAACAAAATAAGAATGACCAACAGTAAAAAGAATAATTATAGAAATTATGTTAGATCACCAAACACCTTTTATACCGTGGATGTGATCCTTCTGTCATCAGACGGGCACTTGGCTTGGTACTACTGGGCCAATCTACAGCCATGTACCAGCGCATTCTTAAGAATTGCACTCCGATTGACTGTGACGACAGGACTCTATGACCATCCATGTCAGGGAAGACAGAGCTCCGACCACCTGTCCCCTCTGAATCTCGGTCGGACTCCTCGGATATTCGCATGAATGAGCTCGCTACAACCGGCAGAGCTTGGACTGTATTTCGTATGCCTTCTGTTTTATATCCATTTACATATCCATATATGTGTTTCTTGGGCCATGTGGCATACTTTCTGATTGTATGTACCTCTTACAGTGAGGTTATTTTACACCATAATTGTGCGTTCTTCGATAACTCTGTGTAATCGAAAAAGTTGGAGTGTTGTGCTCACGTAATCCGGATGACTACACCGTCTGATACTTGGATGACAGATGGTTATCCTTAATCGTCACCGGTTTCCCATTGGTTTCGTTGGTTTATGTGTGGTCTTTATTGTTTCATGTTTCTATAATGTGAGTAGGTGTATCTTGTCCCTTTTGCGTCTTTCTGTGTGTGTCTGCTATGTGTTTTTGCATTGGGTGTTTGAGGGTTTTGCTGTGGGTGCTGCAGCCTGGTGTTGTCGGAGATCCCCTCCTTTCATTTCTACCATCCAGCATATACGCCACTTCCCTACCTAGAAATTATGGAAATCTTTGAATTGATAAAATTATTGCGTTCTTTTATGCACAGAGCTATTCGTAAATGAATCGACACATCTCAAAGACACATAAAGAATAATATTGTAATTTGTAGAAAATTATTTACATAGATTATTGTAGATTAGTAAGGTATTCTTCGTATTGGTTATTTGTTATCGAAATGATCACGCACACAAATTAGTATTAGGAATTAGACTTTCAATTTACTGTATTTTGTTTTTGGTTTCTTGTTTGGTTTTTTCTTTCGGTTTTTTTTTTTTTTTTTGCATACCCATTATCTGCAAGCAATCCTAACATAAAACTGAAGATTTTCCGTTTGCATAATGCAATTCAACAGAACTGCTATTTATTTTTCTTAGCCACTTTAAAATGCAAATTGAGACATTTGTCCAGATACAAATATAAAGTTATCACGATATCTGCCCTTAACCGCCATGAATACAATCACTGATATTCTTTTTTTTCCAGATTTAGTTGATATTTTATCTTTGTTAGAATTGAAAGTAATGATTCTCATCGATCTTCCAGAGACAAAAGTAATACAGCATTCTACAAAAGTTACATCAAAACAGCACATTAATCCCTCCTGGATATTCACCAGAGAGAAATATAAGAAGCGAGAATAGAATCGATGCCAGGACAGATCTTAACTGTCACCAAGAGACAAAGTATGCCCTTCAACATGGCAGTTTAATTAGAATTTATTCTATTTGCAATGCAGAACAATATCTCTCTAGAAATTGTAACTCAAACTGACATGGACCCAGTTAGATTCTAACACAAAATGGCTTTTATAATGTGAATAATATCGGCGTTTGAACACAGAAAAATCCTTGTTTGAATATCTTGAAATCTTTTGCAAATTAATTGAAATCAAGAAAACTGTCGTGGAAATGATAAAGCCACAAGTTTGGGTTGTTGTAGTACGTCCCAATATCAATTAAAGAGCAATTTCTTTGAGACCACATTGAAGAGTTTTATTTTAACCTTGAGAATTTTCATGATTTTCAAGTGTTTTCCATTTTCATGTTCGACAAGTTCTCAAAATCAGTACAAAATCTGTATTCGTTGTTCTATGAGGATTAGTACAGAGTTGTTTTCTTTTTAATTAATATGTTTTCCTCTATTTCTAGGTATAATCTATTTAATTCTTTTTTTTTAACTATAAATTTTGTTTTCTTCAAGCCATTTTTTGAAATTAATTTTACACATTTTGCGACTTATCTCCAGAAATAAACTACGTAAACTATTATTTTTCAAGAATAGAAGATTAGGAGTAATGTAAATTAGACTTATTGACTTCATCCTCAAGGTTTTGAGTTGCATTTTGTAAGATGCACAATTTGATTTGAAACGTTTTTATCTTCTGCATAAGTGGATCTTGATCAAGCATGATTTTATTGGCTTATATTGTGAATCATTACAACTCACTTGTCTGACTGAAGCTAAGGATGTATTTGTCACAGAGACGTAATTAAGCGGAGCCGTCCCTGCTTTATAGGTCATCTCAAAGAATGTTACGTAACGCTTTTACAGAAACAAAATGACTGATCGTCAGAACGTCTCAAAAATAAATAAACCCCGTGAAAATTTAATATCAGCAGCGCATGATATATAGAGAAGCATACTATATACAATTACCGTGATGTAACTTTGAATTCTGTAAGCGACAGGGCCAAAAGATTCAGACAAATGAAAAAAAAGAGAGAAAAGATGCCAATTTCATTGAGACATCTATTATATCACATTAAGGAAGGGAGACAAATGTTTACCCAGTGCCGACTCTATATTCATATCTTATGGAGGGGTTATCCTATATTCATATCTTATGGAGGGGTTATCCTATATTCATATCTTATGGAGGGGTTATCCTATATTCATATCTTATGGAGGGGTTATCCTATATTCATATCTTATGGAGGGGTTATCCTATATTCATAACTTATGGAGGGGTTATCCTATATTCATAACTTATGGAGGGGTTATCCTATATTCATAACTTATGGAGGGGTTATCCTATATTCATATCTTATGGAGGGGTTATCCTATATTCATATCTTATGGAGGGGTTATCCTATATTCATAACTTATGGAGGGGTTATTCTATATTCATAACTTATGGAGGGGTTCGCAGCTACGTTAAGGTGCTCCACGCAATGACGTGAGAGAAAATTCCGCGAAAACATTGTGTGACGTTATAAATGACGTCACATCAGTTATCGTATGTTAGGGATTTTTCAAGGGATAAATTGTACTGGATCGATTTTCAATATTATTGAGCTTTCATCCTATTCCTTACATCAACTCTAAATGTTCCCAGTATCTTATTTACGAGAAGTAATGAAAGAATGCGTGTTTTCTACAGTTTTGCACATCGGGTCATTGTAGGTCAAGCATGCGCAGTCTGAGTTCAGGGTTAAAGGGAAGCTTTGGATGAGAAACCGCTTTTAATTCACAGAGGAATCGCTGATTTTCAATTAGGAAATCAATATAAGGAATTGATAATGGTATCCTCATAAAGGAGCACAATTTTGATTTCGATTATTTGTTAGATATTGTCCATATTTAGCAATTTAATGGAGTTTTACTGATTTACCGGCTTTAAAATAATTATTTCTTATTTATTGTATATTTATTTAGTTGTTGTTGCTGCCGGGTTTTTTTTTTTCAATGGGGGGGGGGGGGGGGGGGGCGAGGGTGCCAGCTCATGCACATTAATACAGTTTATTCTCAAGTATTATTTTTTAAAATATATATAATATATATCATTACGAATACGATGCTAAATTAATACATGTGTCAATAAATGGCTATACGGCGGGCACTGTATTCATAGCCGGTACAACAGAACAATACCGAGACTTCAGATACGGTCAACTTGTACTAGACTAGCTAAATCTAAGAAGAAATAAAAATAGTAATAAAACAAATTGTAATCAGCAAGAGATCGGGCGGGTTATAATTAGACTGAAACATAATTAGCCTAGCCGGGAAAGAACCCCCCCCCCCCCCTCTCTCTCTCTCTTATTTATTCAAATTATATGCATTTTTTTATTATGATTATTTTGTCACCAATAGAGCTCTGCTCACGAAAGCCCTGTAACAAGTTTACAATCAATTTTGTTAAATACACAATTAGAAGACGGTCAGTATCGCGGTCTCAATAGTCCGCCGGGTTGGATTCAGTACGAGGAAATATTGCATTGATACATAGATTTCAATATTTGATCAGCAGAAGTTTTATTGTCTAGCGGCAACCTTTATCACCAGAGATATAACCTACCACAAACTTTCCCACAAAGAAAATATTAAATGTTTTAACTTGAAAAACATATATATACTAAAATACTAAAAGCGGATGCCCGGACGAGGCTTACCCTCCTGGGTCAGCCCCCCACCCCTGGGCCGGGCCTGCCTTCTTCATATATGTATATTACATTCTCATCGTTGTAAAAATAATACTAAAATAAAAAAAAAAAACACTTTACATTGTATCAGATACTAAAAACCCGTATCATTATGTTGTACACACGTATACGTTGCATGTTTACTAATGCTTTCCCGCTAAATTTCTATGACGTAATCCAGATCACCTGTGCGTTTAGGTCCCATCTGAAAATAGACTGATATAGGGTAGTTGTAAAAAAATGTGATTTGCAGGTGACTACCCATGTACGATTTCGATATTTTTATACAGAATCTATAGAGGACACTTCAATTTACCAAGATTTTGCTGCGCATTTAATAGAAATTTTAATAGTTGTGTAAAATGTGGATGTAAAGTCGAGTTTTGCAGTGTTTTTACCACTTGTTTTCCTTCTCGGTATATTTTCTCCCCCTGGTGAATTTTTTTTCTTAGCTACCAGACACCTACCAGATATTAAAAAAATACAGCTTAGAACGTTTAAGCTGTAATTGAGGGTTGAATGCCAGGCACCGTAAAATGGAATATTTTCAGCGCGACGTCAGCGTGGAGCACCTTAACGCAGCCGCGTTATCCTTTATTCATAACTTATGGAGGGGTTATCCTATATTCATAACTTATGGAGGGGTTATCCTTTATTTATAACTTATGGAGGGGTTATCCGGATTACCTCTTCAAAACCACGTATGCGGATACACAGTGAAAAGAAAATGATCTCAAGCATGATCACCCTGCCCTGACCCAGCAGAACAAACCCACAAGAAAGTGACACATAAATGATATCAGACAAAACTACAGCCCACAACAGGAAACATCAATATGCACCAGAACTTAATTCAAAACAGACAAAAACAATCTATAAATAGACGTACAGAAACTATTATGGTTTTGCATGATTTTGAGACCCCTCGGGTGGAACCTATGTATCTTTCATAGAAGACCATGAAATAGTCTTATACGCTCATATGCTGTATCTCATGGGCCTTCTCTGTAAAACATACTTGGCTGGGTATGAGAGAAAACATGAGATCTAAATATGAAGCAGAATTACACAAAAAACATCTATAAAGTGCCGTCAAATAGATATCAAAAGCATGGACATACGAAAAATAAATTGTCTCTTCTGATTGAGGCGAGTTTATAAACAATTTTGAAATAGTTAACTATGACCAGCTTTCATACAGCACAAAGCTTCAGGGCGAAGATATCACTCTAGCTGATATGATTCTGGGCTTGTCAATGTGCAGTGCTTGAAAACTCAGAAAGAAGAGCAAAATGCAAATAAAAACACAAACACTCGGATACACAAATTTTCGGCCCCTTGGCCTTTATCAAGTGTAGAAAACGACAGAGAGCAGAATAATTCCTATAAATTGAAATACAAATATGAGAAACCAACCTGACCGCAACCTTACCGCAACGCAGCATGACGGACTATTGGTGAAAGTTTTCAATAAATGTCTCTCTTATTTCTTAATTTAAAACATTTTCCCATCAACATTTCTCTGATACAAGCGTCTTCCACTATTAAGTAAATTTATTACATCTATTACACGTAAACTAATTTTCCTGGAACCATTAGTAATTTAATTCTTCGGACTCGAGTTAAATTTTCCTCTTCGTGACGCAGTGAAAATGGAGAAATTTTACTCATGTTTCATTTATTACAAGATGGATAATTTCTCCACAGGGATCTGTTTTAATTCTCTTTATTCCGTAGAACTCATTACTTTTCACTGTGAAATATTACATGTGCCTTGCCTGACGAGAGATGCGAATCTGTGTGTCAAGGAAAAGTGATTTGAATTCATTACAGGCTCTCCATCTTTTCGTCTGCTGCATGGCCTCACTGTCACCTAAGGTTCTTACCTAACACTGATTCCAGGAGACAGGAAGCAGATGGTGTCTTCTGCTAAAGATTTGAATCAGACATTACTACCCGGGTAAACACTATAATAACTATGATATTCGCATTTTGTCAAATTAACCGTTTCATTCATATTTTATACTAAAGAAGAAGGACTTCAAAACGTTAATATATGAAGAACGAACAACATGTACCAGAAAGAGACAATTTTGCTAAGGATATACATATGTGCAATGAATCAGAAATTCATTCGCGTTAATTGACCTTCCGATCGCGGAAAATTAGAACTAAATTTCGTAAATATCGTCACTTAAAAGAATGTGGGGCATCTCCAAAAAACTCGATTGCAATATTCCCACAGCAAAGCGTTGAAACATCCTTATGCCGAATCACAGAATGAGTATAGACAAACACTATAACACAACGATGCCAATGAATAATCGGTGGCGAATTAGGAGGGCCATCTGTCTGGTATCAAATGGTGTGCTTATTCGGATTACGTGCATAAATCTCTTGTCTGTTTATACTCGGAGGTATCGAAGGACGCACCAATGGGTTAACATCCCTAATCACAATGTGATTGGTCCGTTTTGACCCTTATACCAATCTCATATTTTGACTGACAGCTTAAAACAGATTGTATTGGGTTATCTCATTAGCATAATCAAGTTTACCTGTCAATATGTCTTTCATGTCAAATGCCGGTCGTGGCTCTAGGAACATCATCTGAGTTGACGCCGCTATCATCAAAGCAGGTATATCACGCCCATCAAACCTATACCACTCAGGTATTCATATTAATGACCACCCGGTTGAAAAACCCGGCCTTTAAACATTACCAAAGAAACAAAATAAGAAGACGCAAGGGTCCAAGTAACACAGAGAGGAACATGTAAATGGATACAAAAAACAAAACAGTCTGCGTTCTGTCATCTGGAGCAAGCTCATGAATGTTATCACCGTTCCAGCATTCAGAGAGAAGAGGTGGTCGATCACATTCTTTTTTAATATCTTTAAAAGTATACAATAACGTCGCTGATACTGTAATGTCTTGATTATTCAAAAATATAAGTCAATTAACCAAGTATGTTATTACTACAGGCGTTTGGATAATCTTTGACGCCATGGCATACGTCATCGATATTGTTCCCTCTCTCTGTGACGTACATATGACGTATATAGGGATCATTGTGTGCTAACATCCATGTTGCTCCTACCAAAACGACGGATTCATCCTGCTGAAACCGTTGGAGATCAAACAAGCATCTGCAAAAATAATGACATGGATTTCATATTTTCTGGTGGTGTGGAGGGGAACGTCTGTCAATGGCACTTAAGACGACTTCTACGTTGCAAGACTTACTTTTTTCCTCTGTCTGTAACCTTTTTCTCATTTGAGAATATGATCATCGTTTACACAATAATACGCACACGGAAGTGTTCCAACTCTTTACCTTCTTGAAGAAAATATCAAACCAATTTCATGTTTCAGATAGTGGTATCATCATCAGTGATGCTTCCAGCCAAAGTGGTTTGTAGGCACAGTCAAAATTCATTTTAGTAGCACCCTTTGCTTTTATTTTTATGCAATTGCTTAACAATGAGTGCGCGACTCCAAATTTCCTTTAGAGTCGATTCAGTTGCAAAGTTAAATAAGAATTAGCATAGAAGGGATGTTGCTCAGGTGTTAACCTCCTTTAATTTAAATGTTATTTTTAAACGACATAGCAAAATAATATATATGATGTCAAATTGCTAAAGGACCTAAACAAAGCTTCTCTCAGACGACAGAGGTGGAAAGAAGTCATTATTACACTTAAAGTGGTATATACATGTATACTTCAAAATTGAATACATAATTTATACATGTAATACCTTCCTATTACGGGACAATTTTGCCCTGCAAATCCCTTTATCTTTTGTGCTGATAGTTGATGTGCCTGCTTGAAGAGTAGGAAGTAGTAGGTATGGTCCTTTTTTGACGGTGGGGGTGGAGCAGGACCTAGGTAAGTTTCCAAAGTATCACCATGGCTTACAGTGCCGTTAGGGATGTTAATAACCAACCAATGAACAAGCGGTTTGTCGGGTGTGCCCACGGAAGCATGGGATACGTCAGGGTCAACCATTATCAATGTGAACAGTCCCTCTACATGAATGAATGAGTGAAAATCGTACAGTGAAACCCGAATCAAAATTCAAAAATCACAACCAATGGGCATTTGAACGTAAACAGTTTATGAAAGATATGAGCAGCAAAATAAGAAATGAACTAAAACAAAGCAATAAATATAGTTTTTTGCCTTTAACAGAGTTCTAAATTAGACTATATTTTCGAACACCAAAGGATGGCAATTATAATTTTCTCTTAGCACCAAAAGAAGAAAAGTGATTGTGTAAATGTACCTGTATTTCCAGGAAGAAAGCCAAAAGGAATAATTTGTACATTTGGTGTCAGACCAGTTCTGACGGTAGCTGTGTCCACGGTTCCATTCGATAAAGGTCTCAGGTATAAAGTATTTCCCCTGAAATAAGCGATTTTCAGGAAATACGCGGTCAGAATCTATTATCATATTTCTATATCAGAGTGCATGCATGAACTTTGAGTCGTCTTCCTTAAAAATTCTTCACTTTAGAAAGAATGAGTTTCTTTTTTCAACGAACGCTTGAAATGATAAAGTAGACATACAGAAGTATAATTCTTTAAGATAATAAATAGCAAGAATAAGCAATTAATTCTTTCTATGTCTATATATATTATTAGTTATACAGTGTTTTACAGGGGGGATACAGAAATATATTGGGTCGATGAAAAAAGTTGTATTGGGCGAGGCGAAGCCGAGCCCAATACAACTTTTTTCATCGACCCAATATATTTTTGTATCTCCCCTGTAAAACACTGTATAACGAATTTATCCCACCGATGGCTTTTGGCTGTTGTATGTAACGTCAACATATTTTAAAGCATTTCGGTGACGTCAATTATCGTAAAGCGTCTTAGTGTAAGCAGGATATTAAAATAATATCCTGTCAGTAAAATGATACAACATAATATTCGGTTCTTCTCGACCAATCAGATTGCAAGAAATTTGCCAGAGGTGGGAATTAATTCTTTCTATGTCTATATATATATTTATTTATCCCACCTCTGGCAAATTTCTTGCAATCTGATTGGTCGAGAAGAACCGAATATTATGTTGTATCATTTTACTGACAGGATATTATTTTAATATCCTGCTTACACTAAGACGCTTTACGATAATTGACGTCACCGAAATGCTTTAAAATATGTTGACGTTACATACAACAGCCAAAAGCCATCGGTGGGATAAATTCGTTATACAGTGTTTTACAGGGGAGATACAAAAATATATTGGGTCGATGAAAAAAGTTGTATTGGGCTCGGCTTCGCCTCGCCCAATACAACTTTTTTCATCGACCCAATATATTTCTGTATCCCCCCTGTAAAACACTGTATAACTAATAATATCTCGCATCTAGATTTAACAAAGACATCTAACGTACAAATATAAATGTTTATTTGATAATGGCGGATTCGTCCACTAATTCCTTACTTTGTGTAGGAAGTTTTACATCAGGATTTGTACGTCAATGGCGATGATGTGTAGGTGACATTCACACTGTAGGTTAGGTTTATTAGTTTTGGTAGAAAACTCCTGTGATGCTTTGTCAGTTCTGTCGGTAAAAAGGAGGTAATCATGGAAATTTACGCAATATGTTAATAAATTCAATTAAAAATGTTTGCAAACTGTTAGTGTAAAACTTGCAGTAAACAGAGAAATGGATCGGTTAACATCGCAAATACTTTATACAGATTTTATTTTGTCTTGCTCCTTGATAATTTTATGGACCATAAGGTCACTTAAGCCAACAGAGGGCAGACAGTTCTTTATTTGCCGACTACTTGTTGATATATCCTTCAACAGAATTATTATGAAAACCAGAGCCCTTGTGACATATGATGGCTTTTCGTTGATACCGCAACTTCGGAGACCTAAGCGGAACCATTAACTATTGATATGGCAAATGACGTCCAAACTTGACTTCGGGTATACATTAGTCTCCCATCTTTTATGTATTTCCTTTGTGTTATGATGGTTCTACACTTGATTTCTTTGTTTGTTAGCATGAATGTTTTGTATGTTTTTTATGAAAGTGTTTGTGGTTGTTTCAGTAATACGTCATTTGTATCGGTCCTGCGTGTATGCGTTCCACTGTCATCTTGGAGACCGTCTCCGTATTAAACATAAGAATTGTACTTACCGTCACTCATCAAATCTGGACATGCATTTATTCCATACGATTGTATCAGTTTCCCTGCTGAGAACTCATCCCTCACTACGTTTACCCAGTTAATGGCAACAAGGTCTGAAATCAACTAGACATGATATCACATTATAAACTCACATGTAACACGAACTTGTCCTATAAATCTTACAATGAGTCTAAAACATTATTCAGACATGTTTTCACCAATTGCTTAGTTAACAAATTCAATTTTGGCAGCTTATATACTGCATTTTTGAATTGTACGCAGACTTACTTGTTAGTCCCAGTGTAGAAATCGTAGTTTTGACATGGTCTGTCTTTGGAGTGCTTTTTGTTTTATCCATCACATCGCTATCAATGTACTGGTTTTGTTCAAACAGGAGATATAAAAGTACATTTGGGTGTGATGTCGGTGGTAGCGGTTGAAAATAATTAATGACTTCCTAAAAAAAACAAGGTCCATTATCCACATAAATCTTATCTTGTATACAAAAAAGGAATAACATGGAGCTGTTGCGACGGGTGTTGCATGCAATCAGGAGACGCTGACTCTCCCCGGGCACCTGGTCTCACTTCGAAATGTTGTTCATTCCGGGGTTCGCAACCGTTTCGGTGGGAATTCTCACGATTTTGCCTTGCCTTCTCGACTTTGAGACTGAATAACGGTAAGGTACTTCTTTGATGTTTATTGATAAGTTCAAGAAGGTCTGTTGAACGATTGAACTATTTTCAGAATAAACCTATAAAATAAACTAGCTCCCTTTATTAAGTCAATACACGATTTTGTACAATTTTGGGATAATAATGTCAGATTGAAAAGCTTCCCTCTCAATCATACTTAATTCGATACTATTACTTGGAATATATATGTAACATGATTAATGTTATATTTGAACTCATTTGTTAAATCTAAATTAATCAATACAGCGTGTGCGTTAACAGTGCCGCCTACAATAAATTCCTTACTTGCACTGAACTCTGGGGATTGTTCGATAGAGTTGTCCTTCGTGTTTCTATGGTGATGCGTTATTTTCTCAGTCTGTTGGTCCGCTTTTTCTTTTCTCGCTTGTAAGTTCTGTTTAACACTTATCAAAAATTTGAATGACTATTGATTGTAAATTTTTGATTCCCTTGTATAGAAAACGCCATTTATTTATTTCTAATGAATTCGATCTTTTTCTTTTTCTTTTTTTTTTTTTTTTTTTTTTTTTTGATAAGATTAGTTTGGAAAGTTAGGCAGATGGTCCATTTGAGATAAGCAAGGAAACGTTGAAAGAAAGAAAATGATAGAAATTCTTATTATTTGCTTCGTCCTTGTTCGATGCAACGAAACATACGCGGGATTTAGTTTAAACATATTTATTTTCAAATGTCACAAGCTTTTATGAATGTGTACATACAATACAATGAGTAGGATTGGAAAAGAAGCTTAAAGCTTATGTTAATTCCGCTCCCAGGTATTTGTAAGCGATATATGATTTCAAAGAGTCAATAAAAACAAAATATGTGACAAGTGAACTTAAATGAGTAGAAAGAGCAGAAGAAGAAGAAGAAGAAAAGAGAGAGAGAGAGAGAGAGAGAGAGAGAGAGAGAGAGAATACTGTTGAAACAGAACATATGAAAAAAAGGATAATAATAACACAATATTATAATATTATCAAGTGAAAAAGAAACCAAGAACAACATACATTGAAAAATGTAAAACATGTTATGCGAATTCCAGATAAAACGCGGGATTTACGTAAAGCATTCAACGTAGAGTTGACTTCAATCCAAAATGGTGCTGCATGGAGAGGGACGTGACAATAACGATGACGGAAGTGGTGATTAAACGTAGTGACATTGTTTAAAAATTACTATAGAAAAATATAAATTGTATGCAAGTTATCCTGATTTAACGTGAAGTTGTTACTAAAATGGGCGTGGCAGTTTACGGTTTTTGAACTAAAGCCAACATCAGATTCCAAAATTCACAATTCTGAGAAAAAAACTGGACTTTCTCACGCGATAAGAAAAATTGGACAAACAAACGGAAACAATGACACGACTGTTTCTAATGAACAATCTCCAGAGTCCGGTGTAAGTACGGAAATCATTGAAGATTGCAATATACTAGAAGGCGGTACTGTTAAAACACGCCGTGCAAATTTGAAAAGTTAAGCATTTTTAGATATTACATGATTCATGTTTTAGAGTTGGAACCCGTCTGCATTATTATATCTAATGCAAGAATAGTATCCAAGTAAGACCTCAATGGAAGCCCAAAGCCCATCCAAAATTCCGTCTTAATGTTGCCCCAAAACAAGAGGGTGTTACGCTCATTGGCTACGGTATGCCAACCTAGAACAAGGAAATTTCAAGTGAAAAAAAAATATTCTAAGTAGCGCCACCCTGAATAAATTCGATTTAGAAATCACATGAACACTTCAATTGAATTTGATCCGAAAGCAAGCCAAACATAATGATTCCTTGTGGAACTTGACATCACAAATAGGATCACAGCGAGCATAAAACTAATACAACAATCAACTTAATCCTTGTTTTTGTTTGAATATTTTTAAACCTAATACAACATTTCAGATTGGTCAGAAGGGAGTTAGATCTTTTGCAGTTTGGGTGTGTGCGGCGCCGCACAAATTGATTTTTACAGCGCAACCTACAATGATTTTTTTACAAAAACTTCTACAGATATTCAAATAATACAATCAAATAAAACATTCTGCAAAGAAGCAAAAGTTTCTTACATCCGATTCATTCAGATATCCATTTTGAATATTGCAGTATACACCATGCATATAAAGAGTACTGATATCGTAAATAACGAGTGAGTAAAGTTTTCCTTTTATTGCAGGCCATTTGACTTCCGGTCTTGTCCTAGTTTGGACAGCTGGATGGTGATATTTATCTGCCATAGGGGATGGGGAGAATGAATACTTGGAATGCTGGGAAAAGTCACCTTCACATCCTTTCAAGCTGCCTGTTATAAAATGATTTATTTTAGTAATGAATCTTTTTTTTTTCTGTAGATGCAGGTATCACCAGAAAAATTGGCCAGAAAACTGCATCAGTGCGCGTAGCGGTTGATCGATGCATGAACAAAATTTCTCAGCCAATCAGAATCTTCGATTCTTGAAAATGACAATGGAAATTAAATGATTATCGGTTGAACTTAATGTTATATATGCTATTCGAGTTTTGAAAAATCTTACTTTAAAAACAAAATGAATGGATTTCCTTTAGAATATACAACCACTGTCGTTTTATAAATATTGAAATGATGCAAGGAAAGGACAAGTGTTAGAAATGCTACGTCTTCAAATTTATAGCATCTTTTAGGAACAGATTAATTTGAAGCATGGACCAGACATACACGTTTCGGGTACTTAACCCTCGTCATTGATCCTCAATCCAAACAAGTAAATATGGTCAAAGGCTGTGAAAGTTATGTCCAAATAATACAGAGAGACATAGGAAGATGGCTTCACGATATGATATTGAATTTGACGTTTAACATGCTACAGGATCCACTTTTCAGAAATATCGAGAAAATTTTATGAACACAAACATTTTCGAAAATTTAATTTCATATTATTCTTTTATTTGAGGAAAACTGTTCAATTTTTTTTTAAATGTTTAGGAAAACTGTTTAATTTTTAGGCCTATATTTTCCGAGAGTCGTTTTGCGATTCATGGAATTTGCACGTGACCAACCAGAATTAAACACCCATGAATACCAAAAGTAAGACAGTCATAACTTATATTTACATTATTCTAATCATCGGTCATTTTTATTTGCATGTAACAACATCAAAGTTATTTCAACGTTGGTAAATCCTCCCTACTTGCAAAACTTGAAAGTGACGCCACAATAGCAACCCAAGTTCTTGGAATATAATTGTAGTTGCCTTATGGGCGTTTAACATTGGAAATCTACTAGTAATGTAAATATTATTCTTTAATTCGACAAATTGGAAAGTTATTGACCAAAACAAATGAGCAGGATGTAGCTCAAAGGTATATTCTAATTTTATTCTAGGGCATCAAAGTTCTGGCACATTGTAGCATTGGTGAATTGTCAATCACAAAATTTTGAAATTTTCAGAATGCCTTTTACGATATGTCACCGATAGGAAAATCCTACCTGGGTACGTTGTAAATGTGATGTTTAAAGGATAAGATAGCTGATCCAGGGTCACGGCACCATCAAGTCGACTTTCTATGGAATCCGCATAGGTTGCTCTTCTGTTCATACATGACCAGCCGTTTGCTATACCTTTTGGACATGCTACCAAATACTGCGATCCGAACCAGAATGAACTTTTATCCCTTGCAAGCATCTTGGTATACTTCACACACTCGTTTGCATCGTAGCGTATGTTGCAGGATTCGTATGTCGGCACTGAAAGGTATATCATACCTCATGATGCAGAAAGTGTGAAAAGTAAAAGTAAGTAAATTATTTTCTTATAAATATCAATGACGACATGTGTACGTATGTTTGGAAGGCTTCATGGGGTTCAAAATATACCTATGAGTGATGTTACAGTTATATACGAGTACAACAATGAAAAAGACTTATCCCTCTATATGCCACTATGTTAGCAAAATTAAAAATACTAATTGAGTTTCTTGTATTATGTCTCTAAATCCCACGCAAATGTGTAGACCAGCTCTTCCATTTGAATCTATTACAATTACATCTAACTTCGTAAACTAAAGCTAATTCAAAGAAAAAAATATTTTTCATTTCCAACTGCACGAAAAATTCAAGAAAACTCCTAACATCATAATGCATTCCTGATGTTTGACTGAGGTTCGAAGTTCATTTGTTTACCATTTTGTTTCCGCAATTGTAAAAGGAAATTGAGCATCGTCGTCCTATTGTAAGGGGAAATTGTGCACCATCATCTTCATTTTCTATATCTCTTTAAAAGGAAGATGTTTGATAAATGTAATTTATATTTACTTATATTACCTATTTCTAATGTGTTTATTTGATTACCTAGCTTACCTTTACATTTACCAGAAGACGGGAATGTCGTACAGTTCAGATGGCTCGGCCAACCGAAACCGAATTTTCTTAATAACGGATAACAATTCTCATAAACCCTTCTGCATTCATAATTACATGGTTTATCTGCTATTGTTGGTTGTTTCCCTTTATGATTTATACACTCCGGAAAATATAACCTGCACAAGAAGCTACGTAGGTCTGTATCACACTTGATATCAATAATGGGTTTAAACTGCGCTAATTCCATTGCAGCCTCAGTTTGACTCACATGTCCCAGACAATTTGGCATCGTCGTCAAATTGTAGAGGTCACCACAAAGAGATGACAATAGTTTCTCACAAGCCTGAGCCATTGAAATGAACATCAAAACAATAAAAGTTAGATACATTGTCCTTAGAACGTTGATATTCACTGATAAGGATAAGACTATACTACAAGGTGTAAGTACATTAGATTATTGTCAAGAACATTTGGACGCATATTTTTCGCCCGATAACTGACATATTTAGTGCCAACCTTTATTCCGCGATATCTTTATCAACAAAATATAAAGGAACAATGGTAAATTGAACTTGCATCGAATAGTTGAAAAAAAATTATGTAGTCTTAGTTCTAGTCGATATGATTAGGAACATCATCTACTGTACGGGACTAAACTGAAATATTACACCTGTTCATCGGCTTTGTGTTTTTTGTACCTGTGAAAAAGGGCTCCATGACGAACACTCTTTAAACTTTATCTGAAAAGGCTTGGCCCCAATAATCTGTCCTATATAGATGTTTGTCCTTCTACTTGGGTGATTAATCATGGCATCGCTTCAGCCAGTAGAGCATGTACCCTTTTCAAATACCAGATGTTTTCGATATCCAGTTACAATTTTTTTTTTTGGTAGGAATGAAGACCCTTACGACTTTTTTCTTGCTTGTGTTGTCACCTTTAAGCGCAAGTGATTGTTTCATATTTTATGCATTATTTATTCAATCAGGGTACGTGAAAGGATAGTGTGTGCGCACAGGGATTTATCACCCTAAAACCGGTTGCTCTATTTACTATATGTGTTATGTATAAATCCCTGTGTGTGCTCGTAATCCGGATCCGGATAAGGTAGAACAATCTACTGGTCTCTGCAGGTTTTTCATTGGTCTTCTTCCTTTGTAATGTCTACGTCGGTCGTGTTATAAAGGGTGCTTTGCTTGGTTTGTTGATTGCTCCCCTCGGTATTGGAGTTCTTGTTTTTCTAATGTTAAAGGTCTTCAAATTCAATAGCATCATTTAAGAACAAATAAATTTGTAGCATGGACCAGACATGCCCGTTTCGGATACTTAACCCTTATCAGTGATCCTCAATCTAAACGATGTAAATGACCAAAGAGTGTGAAAGTTGTTATGTCCAAAATTGTATTGACAGACGTATCAGAATGGGTAGGATATGATGCTACAGGACCCACATTTTGGAAATGTCAAGAAATTTGTTAACAGAAATTTTCGAATGCGTTGAAAGAAGGGAGGGGATCTCCAACAAGACCCTGTTGCAGCACCAACAGCAAAACACCAAAACACCCGATGCAAAAACACAAAAGACGAGCATAGTATGAGACGGAAAAGAGACATACGGCATGTAAACATCAAAGACAAAACACATAAACCGATCAACCGAAGGTGATCGAACTAGGCTACATGTGCCCTCGGGACTCATGTAGTTTATCTGTATGTTTGTTTTCATCTTGATTGTTCTTTGTTTCATTCTAGTTCGTAATTTTTCCGCTATTGTCACTATAGAGTGGTGTTGGTCGAAGAGTTTTCTTTGTAACAGTACAGGACTTATATCGATTTCCCATTCGGTCTAAAACGCTTGGACTATTGAAACACTAAATTGACCTTTGTAAGTATAGAAACTTGTCATTTCATCCAGAAATATCACCGAAATTATAGGAGGTTAACATCTTAGCACCATTCCTCTTTTCTTTTCTTTTCTTTTCTTTTTCCTACGCTACTGAATCGCAAGAAAATTGGAGCCGTGATATGCATATTGGGTACTATTCGACGCAAAGACATACAAATTTCGACATATGGAGGATCAATCCTTGCTCTCATTCCTGTTGCTTCAAACCAAAATGTCGGACTCTTCATGTAGACTGAATGGTATAGAGAGAGGTATTCCTTAATTTCAGAATATTGTAGAAAAATTCAATGACAAAATTTAAACCAAATTCAAAATGTTCAAGATTGTGTGAATTTATTTGAAACACGAGGCATTGTCACAAAGTTGAAATCGTTTGATTCGCTGACAATGGATGGATATTATACAGTAATAATAATGCAGATATACTACTCAAAAGAAGTTTTGCACCACAAGTCTATTTGCCGTAAACTTTCATTATAAATGGATGACTTTCATGATCAGTTTCCGTAAAGTATGGTATAAATATTTAATTTTGACACTTTCTACAATAAAGGCAATATATTACTTAACATGACTGTAAATTCCGATTGGTCTCAGTATCACTACCAGGAAAGACGGAGGAGAAGTTTGAAAATTATGCATTTTTTTTAAATTTCAATATAAGTTCTCGACTATGAAGAATCATAGGAACTGATTGACAATTACTGATCTGTGTTGAAGAATTAAGATCAATATGCTTATTGGCATAATAATGAAGAGAAACCTTTGTGGTACAGACCATTTTTTTTTTTTTGAGAATGTATTGCTTTTATCCAACTATATTGTTATTGCAGACATTAGGATAATCTTTGACGCCATGACATACATCATCGATATTGCTCCCTCTCGCTGTGACGTACATATGACGTATGTAGGGGTCATTGTGTGCTAACATCCATGTTGCTCCTACTAAAATGACGGACTCATCCTGCATGAATCTTTGGAGGTCAAACAAACATCTGAAACAAATCCCGATTTTAAAAAGCATGTTTTGTACGATACAGTTTTTGGAAAAAAGGGGATTTTTTTTAATTCTACTATGAGGAAAACTTTTCAAGCAAACATTACAAGTGCTTTAGAATATCGACACATTCATATGGATTTCAGTTGGCATTAACATTTTGTATTGACAACATAAAGGTTTAAAAATAAAAGCTACAAAAATCCTACAAAAATCATATTTACGTAAAATCAAAGTTTAACAAACTTTGTTTAATAAAAACATGTTTATGTTTGTATCGCTGGTTCAGATTATTTTTTAAATATAACAACTGACTGTAGAAAAGGAGAGACCATCATCAAGAAAATATAACGATATTGAGCCATGTTAATTACGTATTTCACTTTTCTTACAGTTTTTAGAATTAATTAACATTTGTAAGAAAAAGTATGAAAGAGATCAATGATATAAAACAACCATGTAAAATAGGAAGATATAATAGATAAAAATGGAATGATCGCTGAGCGATATAAGTCCCCTACCGGCATAAACTTATGTCCTGCATCTCTATTCATCAGTTCATTATCTGCAATAACAGCCAAGCAGAGTCCGGGAAACTGATTTTTCATGATATTTGCTAAGTCCAAGGGTCATAACTATTGCGAAAATTGGTCAATCAAAATTAAACTTGAACTTGATCTGTACCACACTATAATGTATTCACATACTAAAAAAAAAACAGCTCATTATCAGCAATAACAGCCAATAAATGTCCGGGAAACTGAAACTTTCATGAAATTTGCTAAGTTTAAGGGCCATAACTCTTGTCAAAATAGGTCAATTGAAACCAAAATCAAACTTGGTCTGTATCACACTAAGATGCATTCATATACCAAAAATTAAAAAAAAAATCAGTTCATTATTTGGAAAAAAAGCCAAGAGAAGACCGTAAAACCGAAAATTTCAAGAAATTTGCTAAGTCCAAGGGCCATAACTCTTGTCAAAATAGGTCAATGTAAACCAAAATCAAACTTGGTCTTTATCAGACTGAGATGTATTCATATACCAAAAATCAGTTCATTACCTGCAGTAAAACCAAAGGAAAATTTGGAAAACTGCAATTTTCAGGAAATTTGCAAAGTCCAAGGGCAATAACTCTTGTAAAATGGGCCAATCAAAACCAAACTTAAACTTGATCTGTATCACATTGAGATATATCCACATACCATAGATGAGTTCAATATATACAACAACAGCGCAAAAAGTCCGGAAAACTAAAGTGTGACAGACGGACTGACAGACGGACGGACGGACTGAGAGGAGACTAAGAGTCCCCTTCGGCGATGCCGGTAGGGGACTAATAATCATTCTTATGTTTTTTAAAGACTGTTTATCTTAGTGGGGTTTAACGGTTGTGCTGCAGCCCAGTCCTTTTCAACCTTCCTTTCTTTAATGTATGATGTTATAAAGGTAATACCTCCCAGGAAAAGAACAGTTTTGCGCTGCAAATCGCTTTATCATTTGCGCTGACAGCTGATGTGACTGCTTGAAGAGTAGGAAATAGTAGGTGTGGTTCTTCGTTGACGATGGGGGTGGAGCAGGACCTAGGTAAGATTCAACGGTATCACCATGGCTTACAGTACCGTTCGGGATGTTGATAACCAACCAATGAACAAAAGGCGTGTCCGATGTGCCAAACAAGGCGTTGGATGCATCAGGGTCAATCATCATCAATGTGAACAGTCCAGCTGAATCAAAGTTTCAAACATTTGTAAAACTTGACAATAAGATTTAATGAAAAATGAAGTTTACCACTTCTGACACAAATTTCAATCATTTATGCTAAACATTAAATTTTCAATATCAGCATATGGAGAAATGCGTCCTTCATACTAATTTGCGGCATTCTGACACATTTGATTTTTCTTCCATTGTAGAAAATCATAGTTATATAAAGATATGAAAAAAAATCGACGAGGAACGAAAGTTATAAATATGACAATTTCAAGGGATTTAATTGGCATGACGTCGAATGCAATTGTAAACAAAAAACAGCTGTGCAGCATGTACGACGAGTTTGAGACCGGAATTTATCTTACATGAACATGTCATATGTGGATCATAATATTGAATCCGGACTGGAAATGAGAGTCGAATTCGAATAGCAAACGATTTCATACGGAGAAAATTAACACATCAGAAGACGGATTACGATCGAAAAGTTAGAAGGCCGACAATTTCTGGATTTATAAGATAACGGTGAGTTTGCAATCAAATTAAATGTTTTAAGGGGGTTGCCCCATACCCTCCCTTTATGCTACAAGGGTCACGCTCAAGCGCCGCTAAGTCGCTGAAACGGATCATAAGTGAATCAAAATGGTTTCCCATTTTCAGCGTACACGTTGCTTATTTGACGTTGAGCTCCGGTGAGAATCCAATATGGTGAATGCGAACCGATATTGGGATTTCGCTTCTTTTCATGTGGTGGAGGATTTTGTTTGTTTGCTTTGGTTGCTGTTTTGTCCTGATTTTTTATGCCTTCGGATTATGATTTTCTGAATTATCGATTTTGAACTGTGTATGGAGATATGTTCATTATCCATATTCGTCATTTTCGGCCTTTTATATTCAAATGCATTAAGTTGCTGATTTGTCATTACTGCCGTAAAGGATTTTGGTAGAAACGTCAAAATCATGTCATTTTCGTCAGGA
This sequence comes from Pinctada fucata, assembly GCA_028142955.1. Classification (NCBI taxonomy): domain Eukaryota; kingdom Metazoa; phylum Mollusca; class Bivalvia; order Pterioida; family Pteriidae; genus Pinctada; species Pinctada fucata. Next base: position 99,549,938 of record AP027102.1, read on the forward strand.
TCTTCTTTAACTCACTTGCTCATAAATATTAATGAAAGTAGGGAATCTCCAACAACACTCGGTTGAGGCACTCAAAAAAGTAGAATTGCACAGCAATAGATTAAAGAAGATCCTGACGATAATTTCAACAGCACTCATAATAGAGCACCAAATGGAGCATCGACGGACCCCTAGCAAGCTAGAGGTGGGACCAGGTGCCCGGGAGGAGTAAGCATCCCCTGTTGGCTAGCCGCACCCGCCGTCGATGTTCACGCACGAAAATGAAAATATATAAAATACATGCACTGTCTATGGTTCTGTCTATGTAGAAAGTGCTATGGCGACAATGTCAGGGAAAATATTCAAAACACTTACTGTCAAACCCCTCGCGGGGAACTTTTTTACGAGCTCCACACGGCAAAGGGCATAAGTGTGACACAAATGAGTTAAAGAAGATCCTGACGATAATTTCAACAGCACTCATAATAGAGCACCAAATGGAGCATCGACGGACCCCTAGCAAGCTAGAGGTGGGACCAGTTGCCCGGGAGGAGTAAGCATCCCCTGTTGGCTAGCCGCACCCGCCGTCGATGTTCACGCACAAGTGACGCAGAAGGGGCAAGGCATAGATACATCTACTACAAATAAACAAACTAGACCTAAAGGCAATCGATGTCGACTTAGGACGGCCTTTTGCCTCGCCAGTAGTACATGTTAATGGTGTAGTTATCAGGATTACGTGTGTAATGAGGAAAAAGCTGACGCATTTGTCCATACTGGGAGCATATATTTGATTTGTTATGCATAAGCAATTAAAACAAATGTCACACGTCTTCAAAATCAGAGCATTATTAAAGATCATTGAAGTTTCTCGCACCAGGGTAAGAATGTAAGTACCGGGTACTTGAAAATCAGTTTCAAAATTTTGTAGCAGGTTTTAGTTTAGTGGTTCAACTCTCATCATCAGAAACCCACTCCCACGGCATCTTCTTCGTGGGCAATAGGCTGTGGATTTCGGACGATGCTCAACACGAAAGGAAAATGACTTTTCGAACCTCTGCTGCCTGCTCGACATATATATTTAATATCGGTGCACCGGATATGCTTATTTCAAATATCTTCATTAGTGATATTTCAAGCCAAAATTTAAAAAAAAACTTTTGCTAAAACTTGCATCATTATTCAAAAAATTGTCTTCGGTTCTTTTTTACTTATTGCTACATCCAAACGATAATCTTATGTTCTTCTATTTTGCATTTCATTTCCATTAGACGGTTTTTACATAATGAAATATTTACCGGTATTTCCAGGAAGATATCCGAACGGCATGAGTTGTACATGAGGTGTGACGCTGGTTCTCACAGCAGCTGTATCGACACTACCATTCGATAGAGGTCTCAGGTATACCGTATTTCCCCTATAACATAAAGGGAAGAACCTTAATCAACACGTGTAAACAAACAAACAAAGAAAAGACACATTTTAAAAAGCCTAACAAAATAATGACTTTGCTCCTTCATGGGGACTCGTGTCTCCGATTACGTTTTCTTTCAAATATGGCAATGTAGGTTTACGGAAAATAACTTTTAAAACAAAGGAGGTGATCTCCAACAACACCCGGTTGTAGCATCCTCAGCAAAACCCCAAAACACTCAATGCAAAAACACAAAGCAGACAAGCACAGAAAGAGACGCATAAGGGACAAGGAACGTCAACGCACAACACAGAAACATCAAACATAAAGGACTACACATAAACCAACGAGGCCAATGGGCAACCGGTGCCGACTTAGGATGGCCACCTGCCACGGAAATAACCCTTACCCTAACCCTAACCCTTTTAAAACATACAATCAGATAACTATTAGGTAAATCAAAGAAAGGACATTTAGTTGACCTAAGGGTGGACCAAACGGAACAAATATGATTTTACATATTGTCATTGTGGAATAATCCCTAGTTACTTACGTCGTGTTGTATGTTTTACAGCAGGATGTGTACGTCAATGACGTCGATGTGTAGGTGACGTTCACACTGTAAGTTAGGCTAATCGGGTTTGGTATGAATGTTCTATAGTGTCTCGCCAGCTCTAAGAGGCAAGGAATAAAGATATGATATCAATGAGAAAAGAAAAAAGAAGTATTTCTATCCTGCAGTAAGAGGCCTGTCTTTTTGACACTAAAACTTAAGATATGGTACAAGGACTTATATCATTTTATGTAGAAAAAAATAATATTATAAATTTTTAAATTCATTATAAAGTTTTAAATTACTAGACTTGTATCATTCGCCCTCTTTAAAACTTAATTTTCTTTCCATTACGTTTTGAACTTCTTTTTTTTCATGATTGACGGAATTTGACGAACCTTTACTCATTAAAGCTGGACATGCATTAAAACCAAAGTAGTTCAAAAGTTGTCCGGCAGAGAACTCATCCCTTACTACGTTTACCCAGTTCATGGCTTTTAGATCTGAAATCAGTAAGAGTATCATCATATTAAATTCTTAGGCTTGGAAATGGAAAACTAGTCGCATGATAATCGTCAACAAATATTTAGAGATTTTGACTCTTAGATTCAATCACTGCATACGTTCACTTCACTTTACGCAATGACGGATGTCGTTCTGTGCGAAGCAATGACAAATATGGATAATGACTATATTCCTATATACAGTACAAAATCGATAATGCAGAAAATCAAAAACCGAAGGCATACAAAATCAGGATAAAACAGCAACAAAAGCAAACAATAAAAGACATCCACCACATGGCACAATGAACGCCAAATCACATAGAAACAACAAACATAAATGACTACACATAAACCAACAAGACCAATGGGCAATCGGTGCCGACTTAGGACGGCCATCTGCCAAGTCAGAAGCAGTCGGTGTGGTTGTCCTGGATTACGTGTGCACAACCCTCACACTTTTTATATTGAATAAATAAATCTTAAACAAAACTAAGTTACATCTAAAGACTCAAACAACACTCGGTGTTGCAGCACCAACAGCGAAACCCCAAAAACACCCACTGCAAAAACACAATGAACGCCAAATCACATAGAAACATAAAACATAAATGACAACACATAAACCAACGATACCAATGGGCAATCGGTGCCGTCTTAGGACGTCTATCTGCCACGTCAGTAGCAGACGGTGTGGTTATCCTGGATTACTTGTCCACTTTTCCGATTACCAAGAGGTCTCAAAGAACGTACAATTGTGGTGTAAAACAACCTCCTCACTGTTAGATGACCACACACAAACAAGACGGTCACCGCAAAACGCAGGGGCCAAAGCAGCACAGATGAATATGTCAATGGATATAAAAAGAGGGCGCACGTATAGTCTGTGCGTAAAGCATTTATAACAATAATACGGTAGCGTTCCAACTCTGTCCCTTCTCGAAGAAAATTTCAAATAAATTCTTATGCACCAGACACGTGTTTCGGATATTAAATCCTCATCGGTGATGCTTCCAGCCAAACAATGCAAAAGTAGGTCAACAGTATCCATTTGCAAGTTCTATGCATTACTTTTTCGTAATATACGATGTCGTTCTAAAAGTATTACTGTAAAACTAAGAAAATTGTCCGAATGTTGCGTCTTCAAATTCATTGCATCACTTAAGAACCGATAAATTTTCAGCATGGACCAGATATGCATTTACCTAACCCTCATCAGTGATCCTGAAATCATTTAATTTCCATTGTTATTATTAAGAAACGACGATTCTGATTGGTCGAGAAATTTTGTTGATACCTGCATCAACATAAAACGGAAGTACGCGCTTAGCAACGTCATAAGCAACGTCGTTAGCAACACGATTTCAAAGCTGCAAATAAACGTTGAAAATCTACGAAATGAAATTATTAGTAATCAATGTAATATTGTTTGGTTGATCGAGGTATCAACACAAAAAATTGAGGGAAAACTTATGCATCTTGCGCTAAGCGCACGATGCAGTTTTCCCTCAATTTTTGGTGTTTATACCTCGATCAACCAAAAAATATTACAATGATTCCTTAATCCAAACAATTTAATATTGCCAAAGACTGTTTGGGCTTTGCCCAAAATATACCGAAAGACGTAGCAGGATGGGTAGGCTACGATGCTACAGTACCTAATTTTCTGAAATTTTGCGAAGATTTAGTGAGCAGAAATTTTCGAATGCGTTGAAGGAAACGATCAACTGAAGTTAATCGAACTTGGCTACATGTGCCCTTGGGGACTCCTATATCGTTAACGAATTGAAATGGTTTTACCATAGATGTGTCAACTGTTCCGATATGAAATTAAAAGCATGAAATATCAATCAAGACTAGGTTGCAGAACCCACAGCACATTGAAAAAGAAACATCCGAATACGAAATGACAGAGTTGACAATGACAAGAAACGAAGACCAAATTACAAAAAAAAAAACGACATGATAATATTGTATGATTATTTTAATGGTTTAATTAAAAAGCTACGAATGCTAAGACAAATGTTCTGTAGGTAGTAACATTCAGCTTACAGAGTAATTCACCAATCGCTGTGTTCATGCATTTTTACAATATATTATTTGTATGCTCATAGACTTTAAGAAGGGAGGTAATCGCCAACCAGACCCGGTTGCAATGCCAACAGCAATGAGTTAAAGAAGATTCTGACGATAATCTCAACAGCAGTCACAATCGTCAGGATCTTCTTTAACACACAATAGAGCACAAAACTAATCTCAACAGCACTCGCACAAAACAGCACAACACCAAAGCACCCGAAGCGAAAGCACAAAGACGAGCGCAGCAAGTGACGAAAAAGAGAATACGACATAGAAACATCAAACATAAAAGACTACACATAAACCAACGAGCCAATGGGTAACCGGTGCCGACTTAGGACGGTCATTTGCTACGCAAATGGTGTGGTTATCCGAAATACTTGCGCACAACCCTCCAACATTTCCGGTTACCAAAGGTCTCAAAGAACGTTCAATTGTTGTTTAAAACAACCTCTTCACTGTTAGATGATCACACACAAACAAGACAGCAAAACGCAGGGGCCAAAGCAACACAGATGAATTTGTCAATGCATATAAAAAAAGGGGCACTACGTATGGTGAAGTATATGCGAACTAACTTGTAATTCCTAGATTAGAGATCGTGTTATTAACGTAATCCGCCCTTGGAATAACTTTCACTTTCTCAATCACATTGCTTTCAATGTAATGGTTTTGCTCAAACAGGAGATATAAATATACATTTGGATGTGATGTTGGCGGTGATGGTGGGAGATAATCAAAGACTACCTGAAGAAAGAAACATCAAAGAACATAAATACTCAATATATCAGATATATTCTATCATAAAATGCCGGAAAAAATTGAATAATATAAAATTGTACTATGTCATTATGACGATGCTATCTAGCCAGTGATAACCTGTTCTCCTCTTTTTGTTTAAGAGCTCACTATTGTTCCGTATTTATATAGATCGTATGACAAATATGGATAATGACCATATCCCTGTCTACAGTACAAAATCGATAATTCAGAAAATCAGAAACCGAAGGCATACAAAATCAGGATAAAACAGGAACCAAAGCAAACAAAAACCTCCACCATATGAAAGAAGCGAACTCCCGATATGAGAGTGAGACCAGGTGCCCAGGAAGAGTAAGCATCTCCTGCTTGCATGCAACACCCGTCGCTTCAATTCGGTAGAACTGTCACATCCGGTTACTTCCATTTTGGAAGATATAGAGTACAATCTTTGGTTGGATGGTTCAAATGGTCTATGACAGAATATCATCCACCATTCTGGATAGTGGGACATCATAGTGTATGACGAGTTCCCCATATCGACCGTAGAACTTCCTCAGTGACGATGTTAGTCGGTCACAAACATATCCTTGACTGAGAAGCTTATCTGAAAGACGCCTAGCTCTCAGAACAAAATCCGTATATTTGGTACTTGCTCTGGCATAGCGTATCAACTGAGATATGAACACGCCATAAGCAGGTGATGAAGGGATGTTGCTACTCAGAAAAGGAAAGTTCGTAATGCTGAAATTGAAGTCGTCACGTTTGTCATAGAGTGAGGTGTTCATGTGACCATCAGTGTCGTAGGACAACATTATGTCCAAATAGGATGCTGAATTATTTGTCTCTGTAGTTTCTTTGACTTCAAGCTCCGAAGGATAGATACTGCTCAGGTAATCCGCGAATTTTGGATTATTAATGGACAACACATCGTCTATGTATCTGTAAGTGAAGTTGAAGTCAGAAGCTAAGTATCTTTTCCCTTCAGAGACCAAAGATTGAATGAATTCAGCTTCGTACGAGTAAAGGAAAATGTCGGCAAGGAGTGGGGCACAATTGGTCCCCATTGGAATTCCGACAATTTGCTGGAAGACCTTTCCTCCTTTCCGTATCTAATTTTCTAATTTGTGCCTTAGTTACATGATGTCATAATTTTCATTTTAAATATTTTCTATCCACATAGATTCATTATGTCAAAAGATAAGAGTTTGAAGATTATTATTTGGTTTCACACACTTTAAGATTGTTCCCTTGATAAGGACACATACTTTATTTACTTACGTCCGATTCATTCAGATTTCCATTTTGAATATTGCAGTATACACCATGCATATAAAGAGTACTGATATCGTAAATAACGAGTGAGTAAAGTTTTCCTTTTGTTGCAGGCCATTTGACTTCCGGTCTTGTCCTGGTTTGGACAGCTGGGTGGTGAAAATTGTCGGCCATAGGAGATGGGGAGAAGGAAAACTGCGAAGACTGGGCAAAATCTCCTCCGCATCCTTTTAGAGTGCCTATAAGATTTGAATCTATTGAGATATTATTATTATTATTGTTAAAAATTTATAAAGCGCCCTATATTTAAAACTCTAAGGCGCTTAACAGCATGACACAATAAAATTACATAAATATAAATAAAATTACATGAAAAAAAAGTCTATTAAATAAGAGATGTCCTCTAATTAGCCAAGTAGTGTTCTGATATATATTTACATTCATAAAATTGTAAGTTTTAAAAGTAAGCCTTCTTAAAAAGAAATGTTTTGAGGTGCTTCTTAAAAGCCACTAGGGAGTCACATTTCCTGAGATTAAGTGGCAGAGTGTTCCACAAAGCTGCTGAAGCTTTGTCAAAGCGTTTATTGCCGTAGGTCACGGTGCGTGTAGTTGGCACGGACAAGAGATGCGCTGATTCGGAGCGCAAAGAGCGTGTTGGTGTATAAGCCTGTATAAGCTCAGAGAGGTACATCGGTGCGAGTCCATTGAGCGCTTTAAATACATAAACTAAGGTCTTATACTGGCATCTAAACACAATAGGCAACCAATGCAGGTCTATTAAAACAGGAGTTACATGGTCAAACTTTGACTCCGTGCGTACAATGATGCGTGCAGCAGTATTCTGTACACGTTGGAGCTTCTCAGTGTGTTGCTTAGACACCCCAACTAGTAGCGCATTCCCATAGTCTAATCTCGATGTCACAAGCGAATTTACGAGTGTGCGACAAGCGTCTTGTGTAATATAGGGTCGAATCCTTCCGATGTTTCGCAGATGAAAATAGCAAGCTCTCGATATAGCTGTACAATGCTTGTCCATAGTGAGCGTTGTATCGAAAAATACCCCAAGGTTTTTCACACAAGGAGCATCATGAATAACATTCTCTCCAAACTCAAAGCAAAATCCTTTAATGTCATTTAATCTGTTTTTCGGCGCAAAAATCATCAACTCTGTTTTATCTTGATTTAGTTTGAGTAAATTTACGGTCCTCAGATACATGTTATATGATTGAAATAATCTATGTCATGGAAAACACAAACTAACCAAACTTTGACAGGCATCATAATGAACAATTTATTGCCTTTAATCTATTTAAATTATTTATAGATCCTTTCATGTACAAATTATTCCTTGAAGAGTAATTTGTCTCATCTCATTACTAAAAAATAAAACTAATTATAAATAACAACTTTGCCGAATCATGCATCAGACATAAATGGCAGCAATTACTTAGAACATTTAAATAGAATAAACGAACATTACACATGGTAAAGGGAAGTACAGTGTACAAAAGCGCATATTGTATAAGTATTTTGTCGTTGTTGTTTAGGAATCACAAACTTGGACTCTCAGACAAAATCTCAAATTGAAATTGCTTGAGATTTATGTCACCACATAACAAAATAACAAAACTGTCTCACCTGGAAAGGTGGTAAATGTTATATTCAAAGGATAAGATAGCTGATCCAGGGTCACGGCACCATCTAGACGACTCTCTATTGAATCCACATGGTCTGCTCTTCTATTTATACACGACAAACCTCCTGGTGCGCCTTTTGAACAGGTTATCAAATATTGCGTTCCGAACCAAAAGGAATGTTTATCCTCCGCAATCATTTTGGTATACCTCACACATTCGTTTGCATTATAATGTGTATTACAGGATTCGTATGCTGGTACTGAAAAGTATGTGATAAAGGAGCTTGACAGATGAAAATCAAGGTAAAATCCTTTGATATTAGATCTTGAATATCTTTAGCCGTAAAAACTACAATTATTCAAGATTACTTACTTCACATTCACTGACAACAACATGTGATTATCAACGAGACATCGAGTATTCGTATCCCAGTTTCATTGCTATTTTACGGCAGTGAAATTACAGTTACACAATGATTTGGTTCTTATAGAATTAGCGTTTTCACCAAATAGTATGCCTATTTAGGATTTTAAAGATTTAGTAATTTTATTTCAGCTTAGAATGAATCTATTTATGTTACATCTTGTACATGCAATTGGTGGTTCCGCCAAACAGTAGAGCGAACGAAGAAAGAAATATGATATCATGTAGCAATGCTGTAAAATGGATTTTTTGGTGGTTCCACCAAATTGTAAAGCGTTTGCATGCAACCAAAGAAATCAACATCATTTGTCATTATGGTTATAGAAATGGTAAGTTCGCCAAAGATAGTTGAATAATATAAACGAAGTAGAATCATTATTTCTCGTTACATGTATTTCTTTAGAGTCTGAAACAAAATTTGTGAATTCACCAAAAATAGAGTGTTATTCAGACTGATGATGTTGATTTTTGTTGTTGAATAAAACAGACAATGCACAAATGGTTGTTCGTTTTCTTTCTTTTGTGTCGTATTTTCTAGTCAGATTCGAAGAAAAAAAGAGGACTAAAATGGAAAATCCTTATTTAAAATGGAAAGCGTTGAAAGTAATTCTGCTTTGAAATTATATTTCACGCATGTTTTCTTTGCGACAAGATCTTTCCATTTGTACCTAAATATACCTTTTGGCTTTGACTTATTTTGACTTAAGATTTTCGATAAAGTTTTTTTTAGATCAATACCTTCCGATATGATCATTCGTGTTTCACCAAAACATCTTGTTGCCATAACTACATGTCTTACGTGAATTTGATAATTCGATGGATATGCTTACCTCGACAATGGCCAGTAGAAGGAAATGTCGTACAATTCAGATGTTTCGGCCAAGGGAAGCTGAATTTACGAAAGACGGGATAACAGTTCTCATATACCCTTCTGCATTCATAATTACATGGTTTGCCTGCAATTGTTGACTGAATCCCTTGTTTATCTATACATTCTGGATAAAATAATCTGCAGAGGAAGCTACGTAAATCTGTGTCACACTTCATATCAATTAAGGCTTTCAAACGGAATAATTCTAATTCGGCATCAAGTTGAGTCTTGTGTCCAAAGGAATTAGGCATCTGTGTTGAATTGTAGAGTACCATACAAACAGGCGATGTTAGTTGTTCGCAAGCCTGAGTTACTGAAGAAAAAATCAAAACAATGAAAATACTATGCATCTTGACAATTCTACTTATAGTATTTTCTGGTACAGATATGACGGTACTACAAGGCAAAAGTACATTATTCGGGACATTAGCTGAATAACTTTTGCAAGATAACAACTGACACACTTTTTCCAACCTAGCAATATAAGTCCATTGACCTATTACATATAATGAATTTATTGGACGTTCATACTTATTCTACAGCTGCATAATTATATGGCGGTCTCAAAGCTTTACCTATCTTAAAGTTAATGAAAAGAAGATAAAAACATATTGAATTTGAATCAAGTTTGTCAAAAGGCAATCACCTCATTCCCCTATATTTCGCCATATTGAAGGATATATGATTACTCAATCATTAAGAGGGCATCTTACATAGTGCTGGACCGACATACTGCTCGCGCTCCTCTGACGTTTCTACATTTTTTGTCTACAAATACTTATATCGAAAGCAATGAAAGTGTCCCCAACATTTTGAGCAAACATTACAGTGAAATTTCTTCATTCAAAATCCCTATTTCTAAATTGGATCTCCCCACAATATCTGCATACCAAAACTGCACAAGTCTCCTAACAAATTTTGATACATTGCTAATTCTAACAACTGCTCAACTACAATTTTGTCTAGAAATCTGACATCAGCACTCACTTTTATAAAGGAACATGTGGCAAAATATTGTGAAACTGTTCTAAACAGGAATGGTGTAAACTTCATTTGGTCTATTAAAAATTCAGGGGATGTGATTGACAATATAAAATCAAGAAATTTTTCAAGCAAACACGATTTCTAAGACTTTCCTAATTTCGCTTTCTCACGACAAAATTAATGATCGATTGTCCAAAATCATTTAATTTCATTTAATGGTGTATTGATCGAGAGGGGAAAACTTATATTTGTACATCTGAAACAAAGGGATTCTTTTCCGCTACATCATACAAAACATACAAATCATGGATATGTAGGGACCTGTGTATTGCCTTTTCCTTCCTCTAGGACATTTATGTAAGATTTAGGGAGAAACTCCACAAGCAGGTTGAAGGACCGGCACTTTAATAAAAAATAATAAGAAATAATTTTCCCTGGCTTGAAGATGATGTTACGAGGTTACCGTCATACGGTATTCATATTTCACAGCTTAGAGCATGTACTAATGTTTTAGATTTTCACAGTAGAAATGTACAAATTACAAAGAAACTTTTAGGTCAAGGTTTTCCCTTTCACAAAGTAGTAAAGACTTTCTGGACATTTTATAAAATTATTCCGAACTTCTTTTGAAATTCGGACCCGTACAAGCAACACAGTATATTACATTGGGTATTTCACAACCTGCATTTTATGATGACATAATTAACAAAATAAAAAGGATCTAAAGTAGACAGACTTACCATCGAAATTGTGTTAGAATAATCAAACACCTTTTACATTGTGAATATGATCATTCTGTCACCAGACGGAGACTTGGCTTGGTACTGATAACCACACCATTTGATAATAGCAGATGGCCGTCCAAAGTCCGCGCCGGGTGCACATTTGTCTCCTTTCTTTTATGTGTTGTCATTAATGTTTGATGTTTCTGTACGCGTGTTTCGATTGTTTTGAATGATGTTCTGGTGAATATTGTTTTTGCGATATGTAGTTTTGTCTGGTGTCATTTGTGTGTCACTTTCTTGTAGGTTTATTTCGCTGGTTGGTCATGATGGAGATCCTTCTCTTTTCTTTACTGGACCAATTTACAGTCTTGTACCAGTTCCTTCATTGTCCAAACCTCTTTAGAGAAGACAAGGCCCCGACCACCTGTCCTCTCTGAATGTCATTCGGACTCATTGGATGACCACATGTTGTGTGAATGTTCTTTCTCATTTGTGTGTCTTTCGTCATCTGTTATCATAATCAGTATATCATTTAGAATATTCTCTGGTTGTGTGAGAAGTATCCACTGGTTGTGTGAATAATCTTTCTCAATTTTGTGTCTTTCGTCATGAAATCCACTCATTTTAGTAGAGTCCATTCGATAAAAGCGTTTGATTTTTCGATACTTTACACTACAAACCCACATTCTAAATTGAGAGAAAAACTCGCAAAACTTAGAAGTTATGCATTTACACGCAAGAACGGCAATCGCAAATACAAATTCATTGTTGTTAACTATGACAAAACCTACTTCGTAAAAGAAAAGTCCGATTCTGAAAATAAGTACACTGAAACGGATATTATTCAGATGTTAAACTTCCTGATCGACAACATTTTTGTGGTGTTCCAGCAAATTGTTGGAATTCTAATGGGGACCAATTGTGCCCCACTCCTTGCCGACATTTTTCTTTACTTGTACGAAGCTGAATCATTCAATCTTTGGTCTCTGAAACGAAAAGCTTCTGACTTCAACTTCACTTACAGATATATAGACGATGTATTGTCCATCAATAATAAAAAATTCGCGGATTACTTCAGCAGAATCAATCCTTCGGAGCTTGAAATCAAAGAAACTACAAAAACAAATAATTCAGCTTCCTATTTGGACATAATGTTGTCCTACGACACTGCAGGTCACATGAACACCTCACTCTATGACAAACGTGACGACTTCAATTTCAGCATGACAAACTTACCTTTTCTGAGTAGCATCATCCATTCATCGCCTGCTTATGGCGTGTTCATATCTCAGTTGATACGCTATGCCAGAGCAAGTACCAAATATACGGATTTTGTTCTGAGAGCTAGGCGTCTATCAGATAAGCTTCTCAGTCAGGGGTACGTTTATGACCGACTAACATCATCACTGAGGAAGTTCTACGGTCGATATGGGGAACTCGTCATACACTATGATGTCCTACTCTCCAGATTGGTATATGATATTCTGTCATAGACCATTTGTACTGTCCAACCAAAGATTATACTTTATAACTTCCAAAATGGAAGTAACCGGATGTGACAATTCTAACAATTCTACCGAATTGAAGCGACGGGTGTTGCAGCATGGAGATGCTGACTCTTCCTTGGCACCTGGTCTCACTCCAATTTCGGGAGTTCGCTTCTTTTCATGTGATGGAGTTTTTTGTTTATTTTCTTTGGTTCCTGTTTTTTTTTTTTTCCTGATTTTTTATGCTTTTCTGAATTATCGATTTTATGCTGTATATAAGGATATGGTCATTATTCATATTTGTCATTCAAAGTATTTGCTTTGTTGGTTTGGTCGTCCTCCTGGTGATAGTGATCTTGTCCTTCTTCTGCTTTTTTTTATGGAGTTGTTTTTAAGGGGTCTCCGGTTTCGTTTTGTTTTCTTGAAATTTCTAAAACGTGGGTCCAGTAGCATCATATCCCACCCATTCTGCTACGTCTTTCGGTACATTTTTGGACTTAATAATTTTCACACTTTTTGGCCATATCACATTGTTTAGACTGAGGATCACTGACGATGGTTAAGTACCCGAAACGTGCATGTCTGGTCAATGCTGCAAATTTATCTGGTTTTAAATGATGCTATCGAATTTGAAGACGTTTAACATTTGGTCTTTTTTTTTCTTTATTCATTTAATTTTTAATTTCTTATTTATTATTATTATTATTAATTAACTAGTACTTGTATGTTCAACTGTTGTCGCTGGACATATTTGCCATTTTTTCACCATACATACTCGACCTTGAGACTGAATAACTGACAGGTAATTCTTTGATTATTATAATGATTCTAGCGTACGTGTAAATCATACATACTCGACCTCTTTGATTATTATAATATTTCCAGCGTACGTGTAATCATGCTGATTTCCGATATAGGGTTCGGGTTCTTTGAATCTTTGAAATTTTCGGGTTAAAAGCAATTCCACGTTTCCCAAGTCGCTTTGCTCATTGGAGATTTTATGGGCAGTAGACTGTTTGTCTGATTGCAAGATTTCTCATTTCATCCAGTTGTCTAAAAGTAGATTTTGATTTTCATCTTCTTAGAGTAACGCCTTGCGTCATTTCTATTACTTTCATCAGTATCATTTTGCCATTTTCAAAAAGTGATATAAATGTTTCTGCTCTAGTCTCACTCCCATATCGGGAGTTCGCTTCTTTTCATGTGGTGGAGGTTTTTGTTTGTTTGCTTTGCTTCCTGTTTTGTCATTTTTTGTATGCCTTCGGTTTCTGATTTTCTGAATTAGGGATTTTGTGCTGTATACAGGGATATGGTCATTATCCATACTTGTCATCATTATCAATATATTACTGACTTTGCCGTGTGGAGCTCGTAAAAAAGTTCCCCGCGAGGGGTTTGACAGTAAGTGTTTTGAATATTTTCCCTGACATGGTCGCTATAGCACTTTCTATATAGAAATGGCCTCAGACAGTGCAGTTCATGCTTTTTATATGCTTTCATTTTCATGCATGATCATCGACGGCGGGTGCGGCTAGCCAACAGGGGATGCTTACTCCTCCCGGGCACCTGGTCCAACCTCTAGCTTGCTAGGGGTCCGTCGATGCTCAATTTGGTGCTTTATTGTGAGTGCTGTTGAGATTATCGTCAGGATCTTCTTTAACTCATTTGTTTCCATGAAACTTTATATGTCTCATGGTTTTTATTGTCTAATAAGAATACAGACAAACTATCCGGAAACCTTGTCCTCTTTCTCTCCTCAAGTCTTCCCGTTTGAGTTCATTAGGCTACATTCGTCTTGTGAGCCAATGATTGGCCTGTAATCCCCTGAGATGTGGCAAAGGAAACGATCCTTTCTTCACTTCCGATATCCTCAAACACAGGGGAGAATGACATTGTCAGTACTATTACGGTGAATACGTCAAAGACAATTTGCTTTTGGCGTTTTCCGTGGTGTTATAATCTATATAATATATACCACTAGATTCAGTAACAGATGTTGGCGAGCTCTTTTCCACAATTTTATTATTTCAAGTGTCTCGTTCCGAGTATTTAACTTGGTCGTGGTATGCTCCGGGACATATATCGGAATCAAGAAGCTCAATTATCATTTTACTTCTTCCTCATCAAGTTAGTTCTCGCTTTGATAACGATGCAATCATTTCGTTGATAATGAAATAGGTCCGACTCTGCTGGCGTAGTGTTACAACATCTAGGATACCGTCACATGGAGATGTAGAGCTTATTTGTAGATATAGTTTTAAAAGTTAGTGTAGAATTATTTTAAGATGTTTTCAATCCAAGAAATATATAATTATGGCTTTATATTGATACGTGGAAAATATATATTCAATGATACGGAAAAGATTTCCACCCTGTTCCGGCCTCATAGAACACCACTGCCTACATTTAGATGAATAAAAAAGAAAGTTCATCAGACAAATTAACTTCAACAAGCATTAGGGGTCAACGACACATTACACCTGAATCGTTCGTCCGGAACCTAAGTTTTCACATGCAATGTTTTTAGATTTGACCAAACACCGATGTATCTATAAGCAGTATTTTTGTAATTTCCCGATCGATACCATCTGCAAACGTACATTTCTGAGTTTTTCAGCTTTCTTGTACATGATAATACGAAAGTGTTTCAACTCTTTACCTTCTTGAAGAAAATGTTCAAGCAAATTTAATGCACCAAACAATTGTTTCGTGGATAATAATCCTCGCTAATTCTACTAATCAAATGCCGAAGTGATTTTCTGACACAGCCAAATGTATTTCAGTAGCGCCCTCTGGTTTTATGTTTTGAATCAAAATTTATGCATTTAAGGGGGTCCAGATCAGTATCCGAAAGAACCCCATCGGAAAGCTCTAGGTCAATTATGACATCATTTACAAATTACCAAGAAACTTTTGGGACAAGGTTTTCTCTTTCACAAACTAGTAAAGACTTTCTAGACATGTTACAAAAATTATTGTCAACTTCTTCTGGAATTCAGACATGCATACATGCAACAGAGTATATTACTTTGGGTATTTCACAACCTGCATTTTATGGTGACATAATTAACAAAATAAGAAGGATCAAAGATAAACAACATCACTATCGAAAATGCGTCAGAATCATCAAACGCCTTTTATACCGTGGATATGATCCTAATGTCACCAGACGGACACTAGGCTTGGTACTTGACCAATCTACAGTCTTGTACCAGCGCATTCTTAAGACTTGCACTCTGACTGACTGTGACGACGGGACTCCATGACTGGCCCTGTCCAAACCTCTTTAGAGAAGACAGGGCCCCGACCACCTGTCCTCTCTGAATGTCAGACTCCTCAGGTGATAACATACATGAACTCGCTAAAGCCGGAAGAGCACGGACTGTATTACGTACGCCCTCTTTTGATATCCATTTACATATTCGTCTGTGTTGGGCCCCTGCGTTTTGCGGTCTTGTTTGTCATCTGACAGTGAGGAGGATGTTTTCCACCACAATTGTACGTTCCTCGAGACCTCTGGGTAATCGGAAAAGTGGGAGGGTTGTGCGCACGTAATCCAGGATAACTACACCTTCTGCTATTTCCGTGGCAGATGGCCGTCCTAAGTCGGCACCGGTTGCCCATTTGTCTCGTTGGCTTATGTGTAGTCCTTTGTGTTTGATGTTTCTGTGTTGTGCATTAACTTCTTTAACTCATTCCTTGTCCCTTATGCGTCTCTTTCTGTGCTTGTCTGCTTTGTGTTTTTGCATTGGGTGTTTTGCTGTGGGTGCTACAACCTGGTGTTGTTGGAGTTCCCATTCTTTGTATCATAACAGAAACGGCGACATTGGCGCGTTTTTCGCTAGAATATCAGCATTAGATAACGTAAAAATAAGGGGGAGGGGGTAACAAAATCAATATAACTAAAAAAAAACTGACGGTAAAATTTCAATAGGAACTTTTCGGTGTTTCATTTGACATACGAAGAAGATAATATAAAGTTTTCATGGAAAATAAATGATTCATGAGGGTTTCAGCTAAACAACATTTACTATTAAAAATTAACAACTCAAAGATGTTCTGAAGATAGCCATAAATTTATCTCCTCTCGACAATTTCTTTTAAAAGTCTTAGTAATCATTTATATTTCTATACATATCCGATTGCCCACATCATATCTAAATGAAATATACATTACTTGTTAATATTCTGCCTCTACAAACGATTTGTAACTGTTTTTCATTACCTAAAGTGTGCTAATTTTAACGTCACATTTACGGCCCATTTTGGGGCTTTCAATGGGTATATATGTAAGTTCGTAGCTTCAAAACAAACAAAGGAGGGGATCTCCAACAACACCAGGTTGCAGCACCCACAGCAAAACCCCAAAACACCCAATGCAAAAACACAAAGCAGACAAGTATAGAAAGAGACACATAAGGGACAAGGAACGTCAACGCACAACACAGAAACATCAAACACAAAGGACTACACATAAACCAACGAGACCAATGGGCAACCGGTGCCGACTTAGGACGACCATCTGCCATGGAAATAGCAGAAGGTGTAGTTATCCTGGATTACGTGCGCACAACCCTCCCACTTTTCCGATTACCAAATATAACGATAAGAAAATTATGAAACTTTCCATGTAGAAAAAGTATGTTTCAATTATTAACATTTATAATTTTTATGAAAATTGAGTGATAGGATCTTTATTTAAGTCTGGCTGTCCTTCACCTCCATCATTTGCAGAGAGTGCGCGCTCCAAATTTTGTATTGGGCTTATTCAGTAGCTTAGTTTAAGGAAAATTATGACCAAAATAACATTGAATGGATGGTGTTTTGATGTTAACCTCCTTTCATTTTGATGATATTTTTGGATAAAATGACAACTTTCCGAAATAGCAAAATAATATATATGATGTCAAACTGACAAAGGACTGAAATAAAGTTTCTTGCAGGCGACAGATCTGTAAAGAAGTTAGTATAACACTTTAAACATCAAGTCATTGGGAGCAAGTTTGACTGATCACCAAAGCAAAAGGAAGTAAGTGTTCATAATAACAATAACACGAACGTGTTCCAATTCTTATCTTCTTGAAGAAAATGAGTAACCAATTAGCATCCGCCATTGATACCTTATTGCACTCTTCACAATTAATAAGGTTTAGAAGTGCAAATTTTATCATGCTTCACTGATTTCTGTGCATAATAAAGAACAATATCAATCTCTCCCTTGAGAACATCTTGATGATATAAACAATGCGTAACTTTAAATTCTGGTAATACCGTGTCTAAAAGAAATCAAATCTAAATATGAACAATTCACTGATATCTTTAGCATAGCCAAGTATTCATTATATCATGACGGAATTTTCTTCTAGGAATTCAGGTAATTCTTTTCCGAAGACTTGTTTTGATCTTCAGAATTGATTATTCTTAAAGATAATAAAAGAATGATATAACAAGGGAATAGATGGAATTAATTCCTTTAATATTTGACTTAATCAACATACCCTCTCTTGTTTAAAACATCAGTCATCAACAGGGCAATCAGTTTCATTCAAGATAATTCTTAAAACTATGCAATTTCTTTAAAATCCTTAGCTTAGCATTGCTATATGGTGATCAAATCATTTCTATATATGCTATCGGTAATCTTTGTGTTTCACGCATCGAAACTGTAGACCAGTTTTCAATCCTCGATGTAATGTGATATTATCATAACAATGAAATTTTATGATATTATCATAACAATGAAATTTTATGATATTATCATAACAATGAAATTTTATGATATTATCATAACAATGAAAATTCAAATAGAATTGAATTGAAGAATCGGATGCAATAGCTTTCTCGAATTACATCAATTAAAAAAAAAAGATGCTAGGGAATCAGAATGTCAGGTATATAAATATAAAGTATGACAAGTAAGCTGAACGCAATTACAAGTGGAGGGAATCTAATATTCAGTACCAATATCAAGCTTATCAAAAATACAGAAAATATCAGAAGAAAAGAACAGGACAACATTGTAGTAAAAATTCCGAAGTACAAGAATATCATTAGAATAAATAATGGACACAATGGTGAAATAGGAAAAATTGACAGAAATTGACCAAATGAATTATCGGTGTCATTTTCTTGATTTTATGCATTTTTCTTCATCAAAACGCATAACATGGGATCTACAGGTGTTTATGCGTTTTGAGGGAGAGGAATGCATGAGATAGTTCAGAATTATGTTCAGAAAGAAAGGAGGGATCTCCAACAACACTCGGTTGTAGGACCAACAGCAAAACCCAAACACCCATTGTAAAAGCACAAAGCAGACACACACAGAAAGAATCGCAAATGGTAAAAATGAGATAAAGAAGATTCTGATGACAATCTCAACAGCACTCACAAAAGAGCACCGAGTTGAACATCGGCGGACCCCTAGAAAGCTAGAGGTGGAACGTCAAATCACATAGAAACATTAAACACAAATGACTAGAATTGTTTTAAAAAATTGTATATGTTTTCAAGAAGTAGTAGGCCTTTCAATTGTTCTTTTTGAAATTTGATTTCTGGTTTTGTGTTTGACTTGGTACTGGACAAATCTACAGCCTTGTACCAACGCATTCTTAAAGGATTGCACTCTGAGTGACCGTGACCATAGGACTCTATGACGGGCCCTGTCCAAATCTCTTTAGAGAAGACAGCGCCCGACCACCTGTCCTCTCTTAATCTCAGTCAGACTTTGAATGTTCACATGCATTAACTTGCTACAGCCGGCAAATTTCGGACAGTATTTCGAACGTCCTCTGTTTTTATATCCATTTACATGACAAATAAGGATATTGACCATATCCTTGTATACAGCATAAAATCGATAATTCAAAAAATCAGAAACCGAAGGCATACAAAATCAGGATGAAACAGGAACCAAAGTAAACAAACAATAACCTCCACCAAATGAAAAGAAGTGAACTGCCAATATGGGAATGATACCAAGTGCCCAGGAAGAGTAAGCATCTCCTGCTTGCATGCAACACCAGCCGCTTCATTTCGGTAGACCTGTAACATCCGGTTACTTCCATTTCGGAAGACAAAGTGTACAATCTTAGGTTGGATGGTTCAAATGGTCTATGACAGAATATCATCCACCATTCTGGGGAGTGGGACATCATAGTGTATAACGAGTTCCCCATATCTACCGTAGTGACGATGTTAGTCGGTCACAAACATATCCCTGAATGAGAAGCTTATCTGTAAGACGCGTAGCTCTCAGAACAAAATCCGTATATTTGGTACTTCCTCTGGCATAGCGTATCAACTGAGATATGAAAACGCCATAAGCAGGCGATGAAGGGATGTTGCTACTCAGAAAAGGAAAGTTAGTAATGCTGAAATTGAAGTCGTCGCGTTTCTCATAGTGAGGTGATCATGTGACCATCAGTGTCGTAGGACAACATTATGTCCAAATAGGATGCTGAATTATTTGTCTCTGTAGTTTCATTGACTTCAAGCTCCGAAGGATAGATATTGCTGAGGTAATCCGCGAGTTTTGGATCATTGATGGACAGCACTTTGTCCATGTATCTGTAAGTGAAGTTGAAGTCAAAGGCTAAGTATCTTTTCCCTTCAGAGACCAAAGATTGAATGAAGTCAGATTCGTACGAGTAAAGAAAAATGTCGGCAAGGAGTGGGGCACAATTGGTCCCCATTGGAATTCCGACAATTTGCTGCAAGACCTTTCCTCCAAACACCACAAAAATGTTGTCGATCAGAAAGTTTAACATCTGAATAATATCTGTTTCAGTTTACTTATTTTCAGAATCGAACTTTTCTTTTACAAAGTATGTTTTGTCATGGTTAACAACAGTAAATTTGTTTTTGCGATTGCCGTTCTTACTTGTAAACGCATTACTTATAATTTTTGCGAGTCTTTCTTTCAATTTAGAATATGGAATTGTAGTGTAAAGTGTCGAAAAATCAAAGGCTTTGATCGAATGGACTCTTCTAAAATGAGTGGATTTCAGATGTTCTAAAAGTTCTTTCGAATTCTTTAAAATCCACATCTGGTTGATACCACTGCGAGAATATGCTGTCGAGCAATATTTTTGAAGCCCAGATTTGATTTCAGATAAAACTGTGGTGAGTAAGATCGATACAGATTTGGTAGAACATTTTGAGGGACCAGTGATGAAACGTTGTTTGTACGGATTCTTATGCATTTTAGGTATGCAGTATGAGTATGGTAAATCTAAATCTCAATTGTTAGTGTCGAAGCCACAGGAAGCGAGAACTGATTTGTGGTTATCTATTATTTCAGAGGCAGGAAGGTTTTATTGAGGTGTAAGTGTGAATTCCAGGTGTCGAATTTAAATCCAACTCTTTAACTATTTCCACAGTCTATTATAGATTTAGATTTACCATACTTATACTGCATACCTAAAATGCATAAGAATCCGTACAAACAACGTTTCATCGCTGGTTCCTCAAAATGTTCTACCAAATCAGTATCGATCTTACTCACAAAAGTTTTATCTGAAATCAAATCTGGGCTTCAAAAATATTGTTCGACAGTATATTCTCGCAGTGGTATCAACCAGATGTGGATTTTAAAGAATTCGAAGGAACTTTTAGAACATCTGAAATCCACTCATTTTAGTAGAGTCCATTCGATCAAAGCCTTTGATTTTTCGACACTTTACACTACAATTCCACATTCTAAATTGAAAGAAAGACTCGCAAAAATTATAAGTAATGCGTTTACAAGTAAGAACGGTAATCGCAAATACAAATTTATTGTTGTTAACTATGACAAAACCTACTTTGTAAAAGAAAAGTCAGATTCTGAAAATAAGTACACTGAAACAGACATTATTCAGATGTTAAACTTTCTGATCGACAATATTTTTGTGGTGTTTGGAGGAAAGGTCTTCCAGCAGATTGTCGGAATTCCAATGGGGACCAATTGTGCCCCACTCCTTGCCGACATTTTCCTTTACTCGTACGAAGCTGAATTCATTCAATCTTTGGTCTCTGAAGGGAAAAGATACTCAGCTTCTGACTTCAACTTCACTTACAGATACATAGACGATGTGTTGTCCATCAATAATCCAAAATTCGCGGATTACCTGAGCAGTATCTATCCTTCGGAGCTTGAAGTCAAAGAAACTACAGAGACAAATAATTCAGCATCCTATTTGGACATAATGTTGTCCTACGACACTGATGGTCACATGAACACCTCACTCTATGACAAACGTGACGACTTCAATTTCAGCATTACGAACTTTCCTTTTCTGAGTAGCAACATCCCTTCATCGCCTGCTTATGGCGTTTTCATATCTCAGTTGATACGCTATGCCAGAGCAAGTACCAAATATACGGATTTTGTTCTGAGAGCTAGGCGTCTTTCAGATAAGCTTCTCAGTCAGGGATATGTTTGTGACCGACTAACATCGTCACTGAGGAAGTTCTACGGTCGATATGGGGAACTCGTCATACACTTTGATGTCCCACTATCCAGAATGGTGGATGATATTCTGTCATAGACCATTTGAACCATTCAACCAAAGATTGTACTCTATATCTTCCAAAATGGAAGTAACCGGATGTGACAGTTCTACCGAATTGAAGCGACGGGTGTTGCATGCAAGCAGGAGATGCTTACTCTTCCTGGGCACCTGGTCTCACTCTCATATCGGGAGTTCGCTTCTTTTCATGTGGTGGAGGTTTTTGTTTCTGTTTGCTTTGGTTCCTGTTTTATCCTGATTTTGTATGCCTTCGGTTTCTGATTTTCTGAATTATCGATTTTGTACTGTAGACAGGGATATGGTCATTATCCATATTTGTCATAGTACTTTTTGCAAGTAAATGTGTTTACTAATCATTTGAGGCTTTGTCTGCTTGTGTGATGACATAATGTTCTTGGAAGTAGGTAAGCTCTGTGATAACATCAGGGTCGTTAAAAGTTGACTCGAATCTGATGTTCACAGTTAATTTTAATCGGTAAATTCTAGATAAAAGTAACGCTCTGGTGGATTTATCCATTCGGAAAGGGTGTCGAGCTGTACATCCTCTTTCTTTGCCAAACGTCTTGCATATTCCTCACAAGAGTCCATGATAATTATGAGATTTTGGTTCCATGTAAAGGACATACTTTCTCTGTATTTTGGACCCTTTTTTAACATTTCTCTCAACGTGTCGTTCTTGACAATACTAAGGTCACCAGTAATAACGTGTCCACAAGGAGAGTAGTTGAAATCCGATAAAGAACATTCGCAAGAAAGTGGATGTAGTGAGGGATTACTTAAATCAATACACTCCAAGAATCGTTTGTAATTGTAAATTTTAGATGCAACTGTTAATGTATAGCTATAGGAAATACAAGGAGTTTCTTTTCTTTTGAAATAAGGGGGAATTTTTTTGTGACAGATTTGTGATTCAAAATTTGACCAAGATTCAATTCATCAATACCTTTGTTTGCAAATCTTAATTCAATTAAAGGACGGTTTGTTTTCTCCTCTGAATTTTCTGATCTAACTGCTTGAAATAAACGAAAAGTAGAAATGTCCAAGATGACTCCTTGTAGTCTTTATTCTGGGGAACGTAAATGTGAGGTCCTTCGTATATTCGTAGATTTCGTGTAACTTCCGTAAAGTAACAGAGTATGATTTGGTACGAATATAATGCATTATATATCCATTTGTGTGTTTCTTTGGCCCTTAAAATTGTACGTTCTTGGAGACCTCTGGGTAATCGGAAGAATGCAAGGGTTGTGCGCACACGATCCAGGATAATCACACCGTCTGCCACTGACGTGGCAGATGGCCATCCTAAGTCGGCAGCGACTGCCGATTGGTCTCGTTGGTAGTCATTTGAGTTTTTATGTGATTTTACGGTCCTTGTAACATTTGCGTCCATTTCTGTGAGTGTCTGCTTTTTGTTTTGGGTTTTTTGCTGTTGGTGCTCTACCGAGTGATCCCTCCTTTCTTTTATTTAAAATTAATCACTGTAAAACTGAGGGTTAAAAGAAAGCAGAGAATCGCAAACAACAATCGTATGCAATACCAACAGCAAAATATCGAAACACCCAAGTGACATAAAAGCACCAAAATTCTAAATGCTACACATAAACCAATGAGACAATGGGCAATCGGTGCCGACTTTGGATGGCCATCTGCTACGTTAGTAGCAAATGGTGTATTTATCCGGATTACGTGCGCACAACCCTCCCATTTTTCCAGTTACCCAAAGGTTTCGAAGAATGCACATTTGTACATAAAATTGCTTCCTCATTGTCAGATGACAAACAAAACAGCAAAATGCAGGGGGACAAAGCAACACACAGATGAATATGTAAATGGACATTAATAAAAAGGGCTTGCAAAATATGGTCATTGCTCTGTCGGCTGAAGCGAGTTCAAGCATGTCATCAACCGAGGAGTCCGAATGACACTTAGAGAGAACAAGTGGTCGGGGTTTTGTCTTCTGTAAAGAGGTTTGGAAGGGCCCGTCATTAAGTTCCGTCGTTAGGTCCCTTCTGAATCTTGGCTATTTTTCATAACTGCACATGTAGGTCTCTATTGAATCTACAGTTACTTGTATCTTAACTTTGTTTTTCTGCTTATTGATATGTGTGCTCATTAGTAGAACTTTTAGCTGAAATACGAAAAACATAGACATTTATAATTAATCATTTGGAGGTGGCATAGATAATCAAGATAATCAAGATAAGGCGATGAAGAGGAATTAGATCAGATGCAAGATGATTAAAACCAAAAGACTTTTTGAAAGATACAAAAATTCCTTTTGCTTCAGAATATGTCTTTTTCCTTCCTTCTCAGCCTTACTTATAGTATCCTAACAGTTCAATATGGCGTGCTGTTATACATTGCCTATCAAGTATCCTGGACAAAGAACTGCATAGTTGTTTTCATTAAATCAAAATTCCCATTAAAGATATTTTCCACCTGTATCTTGCTTTTAAAATATGGTAACGTGAATACTATGAACATCATCCCAGCTGATATTTTTAAATCTTGGTAATTACTGGTGACATATTAAGAACATGTGGAAACAAAAACGAATATTACATCCTATTTTCTGGATAACCAAGCAGTTCCAATTCTCCTTTAGGTTTAATTCTCATTATCGACAGATAAATTTGTTATAATAGATATTTTGTCTCTCTTTTAAGATTTCTATGGCATCCTAATTATCTACAGTCTTGAATATGTAGAAAGAGATCCATTCCATATTTTGGGTTTCTGTGTCTAATTTGTCTTTTTCTTCAAGCATTTCATCATACCAAAGAATTTGATTCATATCTTTGTCATTGAATTTATGATGAAGAAATTACTTTTATAAGATTTCTTTATGTAGATTAAAAAAATGAAATCAGTATTTAACGGATTATATTTTGTTTATACATTGGCTTTTCCTGTACATCGATAAAGAGTGTAATTTTTATTTTCAAACAATCGTAACAGGCGAGAGAAAAACAAGTTGCCAGAACTGAGAACTTCTGCATACTTGGCAGACGCTCTTATCGTCTGAAATAAATCAACCGATACCCATCGTCCGGAGAATATTTCACAAATGACGTCACCTAAAATCTGTTTATTCTCGATTTCAACATAATAACGTAATTTGAGTAATCCTGAAGGAGCTACGGATAAATGAAAGTCAACGCCAAATCCAAAAATCCGTGTCCAGTTTCACAGAAATTGTTGCAAAAAATATCCGGAATTTTCATTAATTTCATCATCAAATAAAAGCCCTGATTGATTTTCAATTTAGATTATAATGTCCTTTCAAATATCATTTAAAAGTATTATTCTGGGCATCTCGTCAAGCAGACTTTTTAAGGCCGTCAAATCTGATATACCTGTTAGCAATCAAAATCATCCCTTCCTTAAAATCAATTTTGCAAATAAGAAAGGAGGGGATCACCAACAAGACCCGGTTGCAGCACCAACAGCAACACACCAAACATCCCAAGTGAAAACACAGAGAAAAGTTAAAGAAGTTCCTGACGATAATCTCAACAGCACTCACAATAGAGCACAAAATTAAGCATCGACGGACCCCTAGCAATCTAGAGGTGGGACCAGGTGCCCGGGAGGAGAAGCATCCCCTGTTGGCTAGCCGCACCCGCCGTCGATGTTTAAGCACGAAAATGAAAACGATATATAAACTTCATGCACTGTCTGACGTTATGTCTATATAGAAAGTGCTATGGCGACAATGTCAGGGAAATATATTCAAAACACTTACTGTCAAACCCCTAAAGAAGACACACACAGCAAGAGACAAGGAACAGCAAACGAGACATCAAACATAGAAAGGAAAAGACAACACATAAACCAACGAGACCCATGGGCAATCGGTGCGACTTAGGAATCGATGCTCTGCGTTTAAGCAACATTCTAAATAACAGTTCTGTCAAGGATAAAATTCCTCCTTATTTTAAATACCAGAAGTCGCCTTGCATGTCCTACACATATACACAATCCGTTGCTTCCAAAATATTTAATTATAAACAAAATTTGAAATGTCTAGATGTGCAACACCTTTCACAAAACCTCATACAATGCACATATTCATCGTCTGATTTCATCTACCAACCGTGTGGCCATGTGGTTACTGGTGACCTCAATATCGTCGGTAACAATAAACTTAGGAACCTTGTCAGTAAAGGTCCAAAGTACAGGGAACCCCGTTCCTTCCCATGGCGGGAAAACTTTGGAATAATTATGGATGCATGTGAGGATGTACGCCAGACGGCGGGCAAAAAAGGAGGACGTTGAACTAGACACACTCTCCGAATGGATAAAATCCATCGGGAAATTACTTCAAAGAAGAATAGGATTCATCTTCGGCATTCAGTTAACAACAGTCACGAGTCAATTTTTCATGACCCTGTTGTTGCCAAAGAACTCTCTGGCCTCCATGAAAAATATATCATTCTTCCTGCTGACAAAGCGCAACAATTTTACTTTCGTTTGCAAGTCGTACTATTTCAAATTCCTGAGAGAGGAACTTACATTCATTACCTGGAAATCCAACATACATACTTACAAATTTATCTGTATCTGAAATACTTGACAATCACAAATCTGTTCTTGAGTCCTTCGGTATTCAAACTGATGACTCTGATCTTGAACTGGATTCCCAAAATGCACAACAATCCTTCATTGCCGGTTCGTCCAGGTGCTCCACAAAACCTCTATCCATTTTGCTTACGAAAATATTAACTCGCATCAAACAAGGTCTTCAAACATACTGCGAGACAACTTATTCCAGAAATGGAATCAATCAGATATCAATCAGATGTAGATCCTAAAGAATTCTAAGGAACTTTTGGAAATTTAAAAGCCACAAATTTTAATCATATTACCAGTATAAACTCTTTCGACTTCTCCACGCTCTACACCAAAAGCTCGAATACGGACTTGTCAATATTATTCGCAACATCTTTCTTTCAAAAATGGTAATAGGAGATACAAATACCTCGTCTTAGGGCGGGGCGATACTTATTTCGTGAAGGAACACTCTGATTCAAACAAAAAGTATACCGAAGACGATATCATCCGGATGCTTGAGTTTTTGATTGACAACATTTTTGTGGTGTTTGGAGGAACCGTATTCAATCAGATAGTTGGCATCCCCATGGGTACCAATTGCGCCCCACTGCTTGCGGTCTTACTTTTATATTTATACAAGGCTGACTTCATCCAGACCTTGCTGTCGACTGGGCGAAAGCATCTCGCATCTCAGTACAATTTTACCTTCAGATACATAGATGACGAGTTGTACATGAATAATCCGAACTTTAAGGATCATCTACATGAAATCTATCCACATGAACTAGAGATCAAGGAAACAAGAGAGAGTGACAGATCCGCTTCGTACTTGGATATACTTCTATCTTTCGACGCAAACTGCCATTTGAACACCTCATTGTATGACAAGCGTGACGATTTCAGCTTCCACATAACTAACTTTCCTTTCATGAGTAGCATTATTCCGTCTATAATAAGCATAACAGATCCCCCTTTCCAGAATGATCAGTGACATTCTGCATTGTGATTGAATGGCTGTCATCATCAAAGAAGGCATACTTACCTGATATGTACATCAAAATGAACATCGAGACATTAATCGAATTTGACAGGTTTCCATGGAGCTGTTGCGACGAGTATTCCATGCAATCAGGAGAAGCTGACTCTCCCCGGGCACCTGGTCTCACTTCGGAATGTTGTTCATTCCGGGGTTCGCAACCGTTCCGATGGGAATTTTCTAGATTTGGCCTTGCCTTCTCGACTTTGAGACTGTATGACTGTTAGGTACTTCTTTGATGTTTATTCTACATACGTAATACATATAAAACATAGCGATTTTTTAGTTTATAAGAAGTAATAAGCGACCAAAAGTTATGGAAAATCCTAGAATTTTTCGTAAGTATTTTTGGAACAGACTGCAGGTTCCTAAAATCACACTCGGTGGCGGGAATTCAAACAAAGAAACAAAGCAACCAAATGAAGACTTTCTGGTAGGACTAAAGAATGAATCATCTGGGGAAATAAGGTCAACCAACTGGGACGAGCATCTTAATGTGTGTGTATGTCCTTTCAATGTGATATCTACTTGGCATGGTAGTGAAAACATTACATCATTAAACGGACATTTTGTCTAGCGTTGCATACAGACTAACTGTGAAAAAAAGCTTTGATACGATCCCTTGTCCATATTTCATCAGAAATGATGGGGTCTAACCAACTGTCCCGTACCATTCATTATTTAATTTTAACACATTTCTGTGTCCCCAATAAAATGTGCAAATTTAAAACTTGTTCTATGTTAAACGTCTTCAAATTCGATATTTCATTTCTAATGAAAAGTCAGTCTCATTTGATCCTTAAACAAGGTCAATTAGGAATTCTTTCCCGTGGGAAAATGATGCAGAAATGATCTACAATTTCATATGCGAAGAAAGATCCCTTACTGTTGTACTTTACAGTCAATCAGATCAAGGCCAAATCTCATCTTTCATCAGACAACTTGATATAGGACTCATAATATCTAGTTATGATTATACTAGCTTACAGGACTTCACTTAATTAAGATCCATTATGTCTTGTACTTTAAGTATATTACGAGTGTTACGTTACAATCTAGCGAAAAAAGGCATAACTAGATTGTTAAATGACGTATAAAAAACTGATTACTATGGTGAAAAGGCCTGGAAATAAAACGGAAACGAACTTGCTTGGTCATTTCTGACTTTTTACGGAAAGGTTATGCATTTGTATTATCGATTGATACACTTTCTTACTTGACATACTATACCAATGGGATGAGTTTTTGAAAGATTAATATGAATAAGGAAAGTTTTCAAACCATCTCTTAAAGTGTTTCATAAATATTGATTATTTTGGAAAAGTGTAGTGTTCGCGTTCAGATTATTTGACCAGTGACCCTCCAAAAACAAAACACTTGAATTTGACCTTTGAATGATTTTGTTAGCTAATCTTCATAGTTTGTGCTTTGAGATGGATTGAAAAATGGTGATATATCATTCTTTAGATCAGCATTGCTAAAATACTTGCTTTTCTAATTTGGTTCGAACTTGCTTGAGTCTGTCAAATTTATAAAACATATTATCAAAATTATGATGGGCTTATTCAGATATAACTATAAGTGTAACAAATCGATAGAGTATTTCCACCACGCCAAGTGATTATATCGCAGTTTTGACAGGATATTAACTGCTTGAAGCGGAATACACAAACCCACACAAGTAATATTCAAAAAATCGATTCAATATTTGACATTTCGAGCCATGATAGTAGGTACTATAATACGGTTAATCTTTTCATGGTTATATAGAAATGTGTAATTGTTTGCATTATGTATTATATCATCCCAAATATAGCATTCCTGATACACGAGAAGTCTTTGAGCTTAGTGTAACATGAAACTTATTGACATTTCCATGTTCATGTGGATGTCATTTACTTTGGCAGCTTTAAGAGATCACTATAACTTACTACTGATTAATTTATTGTCTGTTATAATTCTAAATCTGTCAAATGAAAATCATTTGGTGCGCTTAACACTGGGGCGAGCTTATACCAAACTCAGACAAATTTGGTGAGAGTTCTCATGAGAAATGTTTTAATGGTTGTGTGCGTCAGTGCATTCCCATTTTTACGGTCAGCCAATGTCCAAACCTCAACTTTCTCCAACTATATTCTATTTCAACACCAATATGTAAAGTTACACGTAAAAACACCAAACTATGAAGGGAAAAATATCCCGAAACTCTCAGGAAATCCATTGGTATATGATAAAGGCCTGCATAGATACCGACGAGTAGAATTTCAAACGATACTATACTACATTGTATAATCTAGATACCTTTCACACAATCAAGTAAAACAAGGGTATTGTAAAGATGAGCATACATTTATTTGTGAGTTCTAAATTATCACTGCTTTACAATGTTACTATCACGAAATTCAAATACAGGGCCAAATAGATGAAGAGATAGTATGAAGGGCGTACGGAAAACAGTCCGTGTTAAACCGACTTCGTGAGTCTATAGGCAATCCTCGATCAAAAGAAAATTTACCGTCAGGACAGGTGTTCATGGTTCTGTATTCTCTGAAGAGTTTTCACGGACCCGTCATCTTCGCAGTCAGTAAGTGTGAATCAATTTTAAGAGAACCTGTAGGAGCAAGATTGGTGAATGATATCTCCATTACTAATCAACCTTCAGATGATTCTTGGATCACGATTTATTCAAATCTTATTCAGCAGAAGCAATTATCATTAGTAATCAAACCTCCAATATACCGTACTCCATCATGAAATAGGATCATGTTTATTTCTTATTTTGTACATTACTTGCGATAATTGAAATAATTCTGATATATTTTCAGTGGAAAATAGGACAAATATGGATAAAGAACATACTCCTATACATAGTACAAAATCGATAGTTCAGAAAATCATGGCATAAAAAACCAGGATAAAACAGGAATCAAAGCAAACAAACAAGGACCTCCACTATATGAAATGAAACAAACTCCCGATATGGAAGAAAGACCAGGTGCCATGGACGAGTCAGCATCTTCTGCTTGCATGCAACACCCGTCGCTTTTAGGAGTTAAGCCTCTGGAGTTTAAAGGAGTTAAGCCTGATTGGAAAACAGAAGTTTCGCTCTAGAATTATAAATCGCCTTTTCTACCGTGGATATTGGTGTCACCAGAAGGACACTCTGTATGGTACTTGACCAATCTATAGCGTTGACCAAGCGCATTCTTATGGATTGCACTTTTACTGACTGTGACGATGGGATTACATGATGTGTCCTGTCAATTCCACGTCAGAGAAGACAGGGCTAAAGCAACATGTTCTCTCTGAATGTTGTTCTTATTCCTTGCGATTGCGCTATTTCATCCTTGAGCTCGCTTCAGTCAGCAGAGTTCGGACTGTTTACCGGATGACTTACGTTTTGGGTATCCATTACATATAATCAAAGTATTCATCTATGTATTATTCGGCCCTTGTAATTTTTGGCATTGTCTCTGTCGTCATCTTACAATGAAGATGCTTTCATACACAAAATTTGTTTGTTCTGTATAATCTTTGGGTAACCAGACAAGTGGACGGGTTGTGCTCATGAAATCCGGGTAACCACACAGTGTGCTTTCAAAATGGCAGATGGCCGTCCTAGTCGGCACCGATTACCTATTGGAGTACCTATTGTTTATAATTACTATTTTGTGTTTTTATGTATTTGATGTTTTATGTTATTTGTTTCTCTTTTTTACTTGTCATATTTGTTACTTTGTCTCTGTATTTGCATGACAAATATGGACAATGACCATATCTCAATACCCGGTACAAAATCGATAATTCAGGAAATCACAAACAGAAGGCATACAAAATCAGGATTAAACAGGAACCAAAACAAACAAACGAAAACCTCCACCACATGAAAAGAAGCGAACTCTCAATATAGGAGTGAAACCAGGTGCCCAAGAAGAGTCAGCATCTCCTGCTTGTATGCAAAACTCGTCGCTTCAATTAGGCAGAAATATCACATCCAGTTTCTTCCATTTCGGAAGATACAAGAATAGTCTGCGGTTGGATGGTTCAAATGGTGAAAGACAGAATAACATCCACCATTCTGGAAAATGGGACATCATAGTGTATGACGAGTTCTCCGTTTCGACCGTAGAACGTCCTCAGTGACGATGTTAGTCGATCATAAACGTATCCATGACTGAGAACCTTATCTGAATGACGCCTAGCTCTCAGAACGAAATCTGTACATCATTTGCTACTTGCTTTGGAAAAACGTATCAATTAATTGGTATATGAGCACGCCATAAACAGGAGATGAAGAAAAGGGAATGATCTCAAGCCTGATCAGCCTGCATTCACCCAGCGAAACAAACTCACAAGAAAGTGGCACATAAATGACATCTTACAAACTCCAAATCGCAAAAAAAAGACTCAACAATATTCACTAGAACATCATACAAAACAATCGTATCAGACGTACAGAAACATTAAACATTGATGACAACACATTGAAGGAGGGAGACCAATGTGCACCCGGCGCCGACTTTGGACGGCCATCTGCTTTTAACAAATGGTATGGTTATCCGGATTACAAACGCACAACCCTCCCACTTACATGTATCCGGATACACAAGGGTCTCCATAGACACACAGACTTCTCACTGTAAGATAACATTACAAACAAGAGAGTTAAACGCAGCGGCCTCTTGTAACAAAGATTCTATGTAAATGGATCTTTACAATTCTATGCGCATAACAGTCTGTGTTTTGCTGTCTAAAGCGAGCTCAAGATCAATCACTCGAGAAGTCTGAGCAACTTTTAGATAGGACAGAAAATCAAGATCGAGTCTTCTTTGGCGAGATTTCAACAAGGCCCATCATGGAGTCCCGTCGTCACGTTTGACTTGTGTGCAACGTTGGGAAAGACTGTAGATTGGTCCAGTAACATGCCCGGTGTTTTTGGGATGACTTTAGGATCATATCCTCGGTTAAGCTGGCGACCGGCTATTTTCATACATTTTTGGTTGAAGTTTGATCTGCCTTTGATCATTCTGATTTTGTTATAAGGTCACCGTAAAATGAAGGAAATTGAAATTCCCAATGATACATACTCTGATGCCGGAGTCGTCCAAAATTTTGAAAGAAGTTCAGAATAGTTATTGTAGAGTTTCCAAAAAGATTTTACTGAAGTTAATGATATTTGAATCCTTGACTTATAAGATTTTTTTTGTAATTTGGTTTTTTTTTTTTTTTTTTTTTTGTCATGGAAGTCCGAAACATGGGAGCAAGCTCTAGTGTATCTGATGAGCTGAGAGATGTTAATGCTGTACAATGACAATCTTGGAACATCGCCATCAAGCCAAGGAAAATTAACTATGTAGAAGCCAAAGTCTTCTCTTTTGTCGTGTATCTTTGTTTGAATTTCTCCGTTATTCATTTTGATATCAAGATCCAAAAATGGTGTAGTTATATCATTTGTGTTTGCTTTCTTTAATGTTAACTCTGGAGGATAAATTTGAATTTTGTAATGGTCAAAATGTGGGTTATCAATATTCAAAATATCATCAAGATACCTAGAGGTGCGGTTGAAACATTTTAAGTCTTCAAATTTCTTGAGTTTTTGCAGATTTTGCATGTATTATATTTCGAATGTATATAAAAACAAATCTGCAACCATAGGCGCACAATAAGTACCCATAGGAATATCAATGACTTGCCTGTTAGAGTGTCACCAAATCTTACAAAGATGTTGTGTAAAAGAAAGGACAAGACCTTGTACATCTCAGATCTATTCCATGATTTGTACGATTTGTATTCTACTGAGGAAAAGAATCCTTTTGTGCCAGACGTATATAAATGTATAAATGTTTTACCCTCTCGATCAAAACACCATTTGATACGTTTCGATAAGCGATCTTTTATCTTCTCAAGAGGAAGCGTGGTGTACATGTTAAAGAAGTCGTACAATGAGATAAATTTGTACGTAAATCATTGTTGTGGTGTTTGGAAGAAAGGTCTTTCAGTAAATTGTCGGAATTCCAATGGGGACCAATTGTGCCCCACTCCTTGCCAACGTTGTCCTTTACTCATACTAAGCTGAATTCATTCAATCTTTGGTCTCTGAAGGTAAAAGATACTTAGCTTCTGACTTCAACTTCACTTACAGATACATAGACGATGTGTTATCCATCAATAATCAAAAATTCGCGGATTACCTCAATAGTATCTATCCTTCGAAGCTTGAAGTCAAAGAAACTACAGAGACAAATAATTCAGCATCCCATTTGGACATAATGTTGTCCTACGACACTGATGGTCACATTAACACCTCACTCTATGACAAACGTGACAACTTCAATTTCAGCATTACAAACTTTCCTTTTCTGAGTAGCAACATCCCTTCATCGCCTGCTTATGGTGGGTTCATATCTCAGTTGATACGCGATGATAGAGCAAGTACCAAATATACGGATTTTGTTCTGAGAGCTAGACGTTTCTTCTCAGTCAGGGATATGTTTGTGACCGACTAACATCGTCACTGAGGAATTTCTACGGTCGATATGGGGAACTCGTCATACACTATGATGTCCCACTCTCCAGAATGGTGGATGATATTCTGTCATAGACCATTTTACCATCCAACCAAAGATTGTACTCTGTGTATTCCGAAATGGAAGTAACCGGATGTGACAGTTCTACCGAATTGAAGCGGCGGGTGTTGCATGCAAGCAGGAGATGCTGACTCTTCTGGGCAACTGGTCTCACTCCTATATTGGGAGTTCGCTTCTTTTCATGTGATGGAGGTTTTTGTTTGTTTGCTTTAGTTCCTGTTTACCATGATTTTGTATGCCTTCGGTTTCTGATTTTCTGAATTATCGATTTTGTGCTGTATACAGGGATATGGTCATTGTTCATGTTTGTAATAGATTCGGCTTTTAAATTAATTGATTCGAATTAGTCGATCACATCACCAGAATTCCTTATTGACCAAAAATAATTGATGTCGCTATTATTGAATGCAGTTTCAGAATATTTTGATATATGATCTGTAATTGCCGTTAACGCTGATGTCACATTCCTGGATAAAACAGTAGTAGTGTAATTGCTCGAAAGGATGTTTCTACTCAGAAAAGGAAAGTTTGTGATGCTGAAACTTAAGTCGTAGACGTTTATCATAGAGTGAGGTGTTCATGTGACTATCAGTGTCATAGGACAGCATTATGTCCAAATAGGATGCTGAATTATTTGTCTCTGTAGTTCTTTTGACTTCAAGCTCCGACAGATAGATTCTGCTGAGGTAATCCGTGAATATGGGATTGTTGATGGACAACACATCGTTTATATATTTGTTAATGAATTTAAAGTCAGTAGCGATGTATCTTTTCCTTCAGAGACGAAATATTGAATGAATTCAGCTTCGTACGAGTAAAGAAAAATGTCGGCAAGGAGTGGGGCACAATTGGTCCCCATTGGAATTCTGACATCATGCTAATTCTGTCTTAAATCATGAATTAGCTTTTATTTCCTATCAATATTACCGTATATCGAGTAATTTTGGCGCGATGGAAATTTTGGCTTTGTTGGCGGATGCAAGAAAATCGCAAAATTTAAAAGCGCCAAATTTGTCATCCATAAAAGACATAATTTATTCAGCCAGAGATCCCCACTGTAAATGATATTGCCCATTTTCTACTGGGAAATGACTTTATTTACCTATGCTGACCATGTCATATTTACGGGTACATGTATCATTATTAATTCCTTCAAACAAAAAATTAAGATCCAAACAATTGACGTCAACCCCTGTGTTAATCCAATGATTGTATTAGCAATAAATGCAAAAGGTTCCGTAATGAACGTACACGTTTAGGAAAGATTTCGCACGGGTTCCGTTTATTGAGGGGTAAATAGGATGAGATATTAAATGGACTTTGGACGATCGGACATGTTGGGCATGACTGTAAATAGTAGAACATATTCACACACACAAAAAAAGAAAAATTAACTGAACGATCACCGTAAGTTTATTCTCTTTTGAAATGCAGTGTCGATAATTGTGATTTTTAAACGACTTCTTTTCAACTACGTGTATGTACAGCATCTTTTATATTCATGAATAAAGCACTTTTTTAAAGTTTCTAGTCATTTTATGTTCATTTCGGTGGTCATAAAACATTGATACACCTATAAATTTGACCATTATAATTTTGGTGGATGTTTAACGTCTTTTGGTACAGTTTTGGACATAATTTTCATACTTTTTGGCCATATTACATTGTTTAGACTAAGGATCACTGACGAGGGTTTAGTACCCGAAACGTGCATGTCTGGTCCATACTGAAAATTTATCAGGTTTTAAATGATGCTATTGAATTTAAAGACGTTTAACATTTGAACTACTTGGTGAGTGTCACTGCTGATGGACCAAGAGTCCCCGAGGGTACATGTAGCCAAGTTCGATCAACTTCGGTTGATCGACTGTCTCTTCAATGCATTTGAAATTTTCTGTTACAAAATTTCTTGAAATTTCTAAAACGTGGGTCCTGTATCCGCCAATTTTAAAAGCGCCAACATTACCAACGCCCGATTTTGACCAAATTCGCCAAAATTTCCCGACGCCAAAATTACTCGATATACGGTATTTTCTATCAATTGTATTTCATTCTATTGCAATGTCGCTCTAACGTCGAACTTAATTGTTTGGGGGGGGGGTCTCCTTAGTTACGGATGTAAAACGAAAACATACTAGAATTTGACGTTGCTTACGCGTACTCACGTTGATGCTATATTCGTGTCGTGTTTTATGTGTTAGTTTGGAGCTCTCGCTCGTGTTGGTATTTCGTGTGTATAAGTGGTAGTTGGTATCCTTTACAAATAAATGGAATTGATTCATCCCTACGTCCATTATCCTCATATTTCCATTAACATCAACATTCAACATTTTTTATACAGTTCGTTATATGAATATTTTTCCTACGGTAAGAAATGAAAAGATGATATGGCCACTTCCTGCTCACTTCGTGTCTAATGGACATGGATCCATCTCATAGTTACCAGCACAGCTTCTGTTTATTATCGCTCTAATTAACTGACTTCCGTAGTACTGATGACAGTTCATTAGCTTTCCTTGCTGATTAATGCCTTTTGAATGAAAAAAAATCTACTTTAAGTGGACATAATATGGTAAGCGATGCTATGTACACTAAAATGATCCGAGTAGTATTATAAACTCCCCATGATGAAAACATTTGGCTTTTACATGGTGTATTTTGATTCTATAGAATGATACTATGTTGGATAGTCAATTGGAGATCGTAGTTCACAAATTGTCTCAGTATTTCAGAGTATGATAATAAGGATTGAAAAACAAATTGAACGACAAAATTCTAAATGGTCCATAAAGAACATGTATAAAACCTTCTGTTATGTGTCGTCCGGCATCTTCATAAATTATGGTATCTTTGCTTGTTTGTTTGTTTTTTGTTTTTGTTTTTGTTTTTTTTTTTTTTCTTTTCAGTCGTACCTTTAACTTTGGTTTATATGGAGGATGTACATGTTTGTGTTTTCCAATACATTCTGACCACTATTTTAGAATATGTTCTAATGGCTGTTAATGCAGGAGAATATCGTATGTTTCTGCTAGAGGCAATGAATTACTAATAATGCGGAAGGGTTGGTTCCAACTCTATACCTTCTTAAAGGCCGGGTTTTTTTTTACCGAGTGGTAATTAATATGCACACCTGAGTGATCTAAGCTTGGTAGGCGTGATAAACGCGGCGTCTACTGACCAGTGATATTCCTAGAGACGCAAGCGGTGTGTGACATCAAAGACATACCGACAGGTATACTTGATTATGCTAATTAGACATACCACTATTTTACCTATTTGAAGCTGTCAATCAAAAATTGAGAGGGTTATAATGGATACATAGGACCAATCAGATTGTGATTAGAGATGTTAACCCTACAGCGGTCAGCGAGGAAATGACAGGAAAATTACCTGTCTTCTTTTATAGTCCCCACCCGGCCTTTAAAGAAAATTTCAAACCAATTTTCATGCACCAGACACGTGTTTCGAATATAAAAAGTACCCTTAAATAGGTGTACATTTCATGAGTTCCAGAAATGAAGCTCTGCAAATACACATACCTTGTTGTTTTATGTCACAAGTGTACGTTCTGCGCTACCTCTGGGTAATTGGAGGGGTGAGGGGTTGTGCGCACGTAATCCATGATAACCACACCATTTGCTACCTGTGTGGCAAATGGCCGTCCAAAGTCGGCACCGTTTACCCATTGATCTCGTTGGTTTATGTGTAGTCTTTTGTGTTTGATGTTTATATGTCGTATATCTCTTTATCGTCTCATGATTGTCTTTGTGTTATTGCATCGGATGTTTGGTGTTTTGCTGTTGGTGCTGCATCAAGGTCTTGTTGGAGATTCCCCTCCCTTCTTGGATTTGCTTCTATCCTCGCGGAAGGAACATGATATGTCGAGTGGTGCATATACAAATGTACTACACAAAGCTTATTTAAATGTTCCGTAATAAAATTATATTTACGTAATCGGGATAAGCACAGAATTTGCTATGGCTATAGAGGTTGACAGTCCTACGTTCATCGTCCCACGTCAGAACAAGTTGTATATTGATTGAGCTCATTTTGTAATTCGATTTTCACATGATATCTGTTGTTCGTACATTTGTTGTAAATGTTCTAATTTTGGCCAAATGTTGTTGTGGGGGTGTGTCAAAGATATCATGCATATCTGGTCCATTGTAGACACAGCAAGATGGTCTTGAGAGACATTTTATTCTAAGTTACATATACCTTCACGATATTCGTTGTCAAATGGAAGCTGTCATCCCTCAACATAGAATGCTACAGACTCATCAGCTATTCTTATCATGTAATCTCCAGACTAGCCGCATAATTCGTGTTTGAGTTGTTCCATTTCCCCTACTTTCTTGTCATTCAGTGACAATGGGAATAAAATTTAGGGATGAAACATGAAATGCTATAACGACATTTAGAGTCAATAATTCTTAGACGACCATGTTTCATTATGTAAACTTAAACGATGAATTGTATTCCTGGGGTATTGTGATACAGCCTCATTAGGACAAACACCCGATATGAGGGCGGTTTGACATAATAAAAACAATACATAAATAAGATGATAATGAAATCTATACAAGATACGAGATACCACCTACATTCAATTCATATCCCATATTCAAGACACACGTTATATAACTCTCCGGAGAATTGTCTTTGGGCAAAACTTTCTTAATGGATTATAATTGTAATGTTGGGTCGATGTTCAATGTTCGCATGGAATGACGTTGATTTTTGTCTCTTTTACGGAAAAAATGTAAAATTGTGCTATATTTAGTCAACATTATTACTTGATCATGGATATCCACCGAATACAAAAATAAAATTTTATTCATTCGTTATCCTATGATATAGAGCTTTCTGTGTATCTATTACCTCTGGGTAATCGGAAAAGTGGGAGGGTTGTGCGTACGTATTCCAGGATAACCACACCGTCTGCTACTTGCGTGGCAGATGGCCGTCCTAAGTCAGTACCGGTTGCCCATTGATCTATTTGGTTTATATGTGGCCTTTTGTGTTTCCTGTTTCTATGGTGTGAGTTAATTTCGTTGTTTTATTTGTGGTCTTTTCAGTTTCATGTTTCTAGAGTTGGTATTCCTTGTCTGCTCTGTGTTTTTACAAAGGATGTTTTGGGGTTTTAAGGTGGGTGCTGCAAACGAGTGTTGTTGGTGATCCCTTCCTTTCTTTTTTCTATGATATAGAGCTATCTAATCTGAGCTTGAATTGAACCAACGTACAGGAAATCAAAGGTGTATGCCATAGTTATTTTCCGATTGCCAGTCAGATACCACTGCCAAAAAATCTTGAACCCGATAATTATTTTTCAATTCTGCTGATCATCCATTTTACCAAATTTGTTATATGTATGGTATTCTTTTGAATCCCAAGATCCATTTGCGATGTTTGCTGAGCCTCGATGTTCAGGATGGAGAGAGACACGACCGAATGTCTGAAAGAAAACCATGCTGAGAGATGAAGACCCTCATTAATGACTCCAATCTTTCAATTTCACTTGTCTCAATGTTAACAATAAAAACTTCTAGAAGTTATTCGGCCATATACATGCAATAGAGTATATGAAAAATTGCCTTTCATGGTAACATAATGTACAAAATAAGAAGGATCAATGGTGGACATAATTTCCATTGAAAATGCGTTAGAATCATCAATAACCTTTTGCATCGTAGACTATTGATGGTATGATCTTACTGTCAATAGACGAACACTCGGCATGGTACTTTACCAATTTACAGCCTTGTACCAGCGTATTCTTAACAATGGAATTCTGACGAAATGTGATAACGGGACTCCATTACTGGCCTGTCCAAACCTCAGTAGAGAAAGTAGCTTACTTTCCTTTTCCGTGTTTTGTTTTGTACTGTTCAATGTTTGTATGCCTAATGATTGTGTTGTTTGGATTCTGAGTTTGGCGTTTTTGTTGGAATTTTTACTAAATTAAATCTCAAATTCAGTAAGACCTTGGACACTGGCATTTCTGTATATATCTGTCATATTATTTGGTATCAGCGTGTTTTGTTTTATGTCACCCATTGTTGGCATCTTCTTCTCAAAGTAGGAATCTTGATGAAGCGTGATTTGAATGCATAACTCTGGAATGTTACTTATTTACACATATAGGAAGCGGCATCGCCTAACATTGATTGTTACGTGTTGGGCAATCGTTATCAAGGAAAAAACGTCTGACTGTTCTTCAAGAAAAACAACTAGGGATACAAAAAGTACTCATTTAATTACGTTGTCATTAAATAAAACAGTAAATCCTTATTGAATAATGGATCGCCAATAACACCTTATATATATTCGCTGACTCAATCAGTTTTATCTCTTTCATTCGAACAAACTTGTCAGATTCATAAACCAAAATATGTCTGGGAATGAATCGTGTTAAAATATGGCTTAAAATATACAATAGCCATATTCAAATCACACATGAAAAAATCATTAACCAGTTGCAAATTAGAAAATCAAGGAAATAGGGTCATAATGTATCGTTCAATTCACTTACGTTTTTGCAACTTTCTGGTAACTATTTCAACAACTTTGATATTTAAGAAATGACTTTCTTACTTTGGGTATTCATGGTAGTGTTATTCTGGTTGGTCACGTGCAAATTCCGTGAATCGCGAAGGAACAAGTGTAATACTTCTTTCCAGCTCTGTTGCACTCTTTGATAAGTACATGTAGATACATAAAATTACAAAAAAATTAACTAGAGGGCGCCACATATACTGAAATTAATTTGGCTATGTCTGAAAATCATTTCGCCATTAAATACAACTGATTGGGATTCACTAGCCGAAACACGTGTCTGGTGAAATAAAATTGGTTTAAAATTGTCTTCAAGAAAGTACAAAGTTGAAACACTTCCATACTACTGTATGCACTAGCCGCGTAAACGACCATCGACATCGCGAGGATGTTTCCACAACAACGTCCATACATATGAGGTGTCACGTGTTTGACCTGACGCATGAGTGTAAACTTACAAAATGGAACTCCCAAAACTTGACGTCATAGCATTGTAGTGATCACAGCGAAACTCCCAAAGATGACGTCATAACTTTGTTGTGATAACAGCAGAACACACATGCATGAGAAAAGAAAAAGGGAACGAACAGTCAGGGACAACGATAATGACCATTCCACATCATTGGAACTAGAATGACAAACGTTAGAAACAATAATGATTGAAATGGAATTACATGTATATATTCAAGTTTGGTTATTTACAGAACAACCAAAGCCCCGTCTCTTGAGTCATAGTTACAGGTACTGAATCCGTCATGTATGATATGTGCTACCTGTGACATCTACACGAATCGGGGATCTGTCCAAACCTCTTTAGAGAAGATAGGGTCCCGACCACCTGTCCTCTCTGAATGTCAGTCGGACTCCTCGGGTGATAACATACATGAGCTTGCGTCGGCAGTGCACGGATTGTATTACGTACGCCCTCTTTTGATATCAATTCACACATTCATCTGTGTTGCATGGGCCCCTGCGTTTTGCGGTCATGTTTATGTGTGGTAATCTGACAGTGAGGAGGTTGTTTTACACCACAATTGGACGTTCTTCGAGACCTCTGGGTAATCGGAGAAGCGGGAGGGTTGTGCGCACGTAATCCAGGATAACCACACCTTCTGCTATTTCAGTGGCAGATGGCCGTCCAAAGTCGGCACCGGTTACCCATTGCTCTCGTTGGTTGATGTGTAGTCCTTTGTGTTTGATGTTTCTGTGTTGTGCGTTGACGTTCCTTTTCTCTTTTGCTTTTGCGTCTCGTTCTATGCGTGTCTGTTCTGTGTTTTTGCATAGGGTGTTTTGGGGTTTTGCTGTGGGTGCTGCAACCTGGTGTTGTTGGAGATCCCCTCATTCGTTTGCAATCTTTCATCTCTCATTCATGGTACCATATTTATTTCCTTTTTAGCTTTTTTTCTATATACAGTTACGCTCCTAATCATTTATTCATGGCATTCGTTTCCAATTGTTTCATTTAGATTATTATTGATTTTGACTCTCCTTTATAGAATGAACACGACATTAGAATATATTCCCATTTTATTCAGTTTCCAATAATATACATTTATCATTTGCTTGTAACATATGAAACTAGATTTTGAAACATAAAGTTATGAAAAAAGTAACATTTATGGATGTGACTTTCATTTATCATAATTTTATTCAACATGATTTTGATATTGTTTTTAAAGGGCATATTTATGGTCTTTAAATTCAGACACGCATTAGTGTACTAAATTGCCTAAAGTAACAAACACTTAATTGGGTGTAATGATATAGTCTTTCACAACTAAAAAGACAGAGATTATACAAAAGTTCTGATGA
The DNA here is from genome assembly GCA_028142955.1 of Pinctada fucata. Classification (NCBI taxonomy): domain Eukaryota; kingdom Metazoa; phylum Mollusca; class Bivalvia; order Pterioida; family Pteriidae; genus Pinctada; species Pinctada fucata. Next base: position 99,592,683 of record AP027102.1, read on the forward strand.
CGTATGATTTTTCTTTTCTCATTCTTCAAGTCTGAGATGATTACATACTTCACAACGCTATTATGAAGCTAACAGGACGTATCGTGTAACTGATTCATTCGTATCTCTATATAGTAAGTAGTGTGATCATAATTATTGGCCTCGTAGATATCGTTTCCGACAACTTGCCGTGTAAAACAGTAAGTTGTAGTTTAAGATCTGATATGATTAATGACTGATTACTGAGTTGTGTATGATTGATAACCTTAGAGAACTGGTGCGACAAAAATGTTAAGACGTAAGAAAAGTGCCGAATCCGCGGACAGGAAACAAATCCAAGATTGATCGTTGACTTTACATTTGAATTATTTACAGAGATAAAATTTATGATTTAATACACGAAAATTTAGTTTTACCGTGACTGCAATCATTTATTGAAAGTAAAACACAAACACACCCGAAATCAGGATCCAAACATCAAAAATCAAATGGCTTACAAATTCTTGGAAAGATATTAAACAGAACTTTCACACGAGAAAATAAAAATCGGACAAAATGCACGGAGAAAATAATACAGCTCCATAGAAAAATGAAGGACAACTTTATCTAATGAGCAATCTCCAGAGTCCAGTTCGCGAATGAAAATATTGAAGGTGGCGCTGTAAAAAAGGCGCCCTGCTAATAAGAAAAGTTATCTATTTAATACATATTCAATTATCACATGATTCACGTCGCATGTATAATACAAGTTAAAGTAGTTAAGTAAGAGATACCAAAAAGGAGGACCAAAGATAATTTTATTTCTATCGCTGCATTATTCAAAAGAAAGGGAGAAGTTTTCGCACATTGACGCCGGTATTAGAAGTTAGAAAAAAATTACCAAAAATCCTTAATGGTAAGTAGCGTCACATTGAATAAATTCAATGAAGAAATTAGAAATGTCATTCAAATTTTTCGAATACAAAGTATGCTGTCCCCAATCTAATTCACTTTTTCGTAAACCAACTATTACATTAATTGTCGTTAATTTGAAGATATAAATGTAATAATTTTATAATTTAAACGATATCAACAAATGAAAATTCGTATAACATATAAACTGAATTACTATAGTTTACAGTTATGCTCGCGCACCTCTAAGTACACGTTAGGGAGACAAGGCCAGTGTCCAGTGCTTTTATCCTAACTTTCGGCACCGGTTGCCCATTCGTCTCGTCGGTTTATGTGTAGACTTTTGTGTTTGATGTTTACATGTCTTATGTCTCTTTTGCGTCTCGTGCTGTACTCGTCTTTTATGTTTTTGCATCGGGTGTTTTGCTATTGGTGCTGCAACGGGGTCTTGTTGGAGATCTCCTTCCTTCTTTTATAATGCAAATAACTGATCAAGCAATTAATTAGACAGTCCGGAATGACCCATGATTTTTTTTTCAAACAACCAAAATGAATATACTGTCTTGTTTTTCTATTGATTACATATTGTGGGCTCTATCCCATAAACCCACAACTTTCCGACCGGGTTCAAGAGGAATTGATTTAATAGCGGAGAACTTACAGATAGATTTCTACTCTCTGACATCGATGCTTTCCTCAGCAGCCAACCATTAAACATGATTGTTCAAATGGATGAGTTAATTCACTCGCTGGGATATATTTGTTTTGTCATTCTCCGTAAAGGACAAATAAATGCAGATATTGATACGTGAGGACCGCGGATATTGTAAGTCAGTGATACAGTACGGACTGTAGGGATCATTGAAGCCGGCAGTCACTCCTTGTTGTGGATGATTACCCCTGGGGCATCGGGTAGTACTACATTATATCAGAGGCCCAAATGAAGATACAAGTCCCAATAGATACCTCTTGAATCCAATTACTCACATTGTCCGCTCGGCTTTTGTCAGAAAATGGTTTATGATTCCAAGAAACATTCCACGGTGGGTGAGCATTTGTCGATTTATTGTTTGGAAACGAATTTTTAGCCTCCAGTGATGCTATATACATACTAACCCGTCTCTACCTCGGATCGAAGAATAAAATTTGCGTGGTCATTCAAAAGGAAGCATATCAAACTCTTTATTTGTGATGAGAGATGCGAGAATAATCAATGATGTAAATAATTAATCAGTGGATTGGGTATAGTTGCCAATAGGACTATTGTATACTATACTGTCCATGTATGATACATAGATTCATAGCAAATGCTTTCAATTACAGAAATTGACGTTTGGAGTCACTCTCAATAATTGTACGCGGTGGAACATTAAGGACTGCTCTATGTAATTTTTGCCTTTGCATATCTGGTGGTCATGGTAATGGAAGAGTGAGAAAAGTTGAGGAATAGCTGATATTAGCTCTATATTATCGACTACCATGTTCCAGGGAAGGTGCGCGGATACCAACCCTCTGCAGGTCGTATAGTGCCCATATAGAAGCGCAGGATCAAATTTCATACAGGAGTAAAAATATGTAAAAGATAAGCCAGTTTATGAATACCGTTTATATCAATTTAGCGTTTTACTGGTGACGATAATGCCGGGTGTTCGTAAGGATATTAAGAATATGGGGAGGATATTGATATTGTATGGATGTATCTATGTGTGTGTGTGTAACCAGATACCCACTAAGCAAGTCCGGCTCAAGGAACTCAACATACACTCTGACAGGTAAAAGACTTTTTTTGTAATAAGTATTTATCCTAAAATCACCTTTGTTTCAGAATGGAGCATAACTGAAGACATGAACTGCAGGAAGTATTAGAAAAATTGCGCTCTACAAATTTGTTCCTACTGACATTTATCATATGAAATTAAACTTATTTTCAGTTTTTATTTTTTATTCAAGATGAACGGCGCTGCGTGTAAAATAACTGATATGAATACTTTTTGGAGATGTTCATTTATTTTGGCTAGATATAATGCAGTAAACGTTCAAAACGGAACATATATATTCAGTTACATGGCTTTCGGTATCAGATATTTCCCATAGATTAAATCTTTCTAAATGCAATGCCTTAACTAATTGAGTACAAGATATAAACCCCTTTGGTGGGAATAGAAAGAACGACAAATATTTTTCGTATTTACTGTAGAGTTTAACTCCGAACGGTGTTCTATGTTAAAGCAGAATTTTTCACTTAGAAACTACCACTTCTGTTCATTATTTTTTCTTTCAAGTATGAATTTGCGTATCTTTTCATCCTTTAATTTGTACTACTGAATGATTGATTCCTTGCGTCATATAACAAAATTTGATAGATTTAAATTTTTAATTATCGATTCTTATCTATTAAACAAATACTTTTTTTATGCTTTCCAAAATGCAAGGAAAAAAATATGCATTGTAACAATGTTACTTGATATGAATTATATAATTATGAATACATGACAAAATTTATTTCTCAAAGATCAAGATTATATTGCAAAATCTCTGATAAATCAAATCTCTTTGGCAAAAATATTGCTCATCAATCCGACTTTTATCAGTTCCAATTCTCTCTCTTTTGGAATCCATCAAGAAGATTTGTAAAGAATTATTCTTACACATGTTGTCATAATAAAAGATTCAATAGCCGTTACTTAAATATTAGCAGTACAGAAAATCCACGAACAATTATTGATAAATCTCGCAGATCCAATGAAACAATCAATATTATAAGCGGTAAAGATGCAATGTACCTTATGTTATAAAACTGTATTCAAGAAGGAACCAATACAAAGTTACTGCTATCTGTTAATGTGACTGTTTCAAGCCTGATTTTGTTTGCTACAGTACCCGATAACTGAATAAAGGACAAAATGGACCCGATAACGTATGAATGTAAAGGGTAATGATTGGTAAGTTGCGTGTTTAAAGCGAAAGGGCATGAAATCGATCCATCGATCTGGAACTTTGTAAAACAATATGTCACTGTCTGCCGACTTACTTTGATACTGGAATCCATACTCAAAAGGGGAAAAGAACACGATTTCCAGGAAATTGAAATGGCCTTAATTTATACTTGAAGACATGTAAAGCATCACGTGATACAAAGCCGAATCGGAAGGAAAATTCTTGTAGGTCCCGTCGTTATGGAGAGCAACAAAATTTTAATCTGTATTACAGTTAAACAGACCGATGTACATAGTATTAAACGGTAAAATCAATTGAAGTCAGTCTACCTGGTGTGTCTTCACTTTTTGTTTTTATTATTTATCATAAGTTTACTTGATGCATTTAAATTTTGATTTTATGATTAAAAATAAAGTAGAAAAATGAAAATCACCACAAAATAATATGACACTCAATACAATGAGATCATTCAGCCAAAATATTTAACATAAAGACTGACGAATGATGGTCTGACACCTTCTTTTCCGTTTGCCATTCACAGACTCTCTGGTCTAAACAATATTTATTTCTATTAAGGACGTTGGGTTCTCATATTACGAGTGATGTCATAAACTTAAAATTGTTATTTTTCTTAACTGTAATAGGGGACGTAGTCGGCGCGAAGCGCCGACGAAGTCGCCATCAAGATAGACGTGTGTACATGAATAAGCAAAAAAGCATGAATTTTCCCGTTTTTTTACCATTACCTTCGATTCAAAATTTGTGTGCACGGTTCATGCGGAAACGGCGAACGTTAGAGAAGATAGAAAGGTTACGAATGGAAATGCACATCACAGGCTGCCGATATTTATCTATCAAAAAATAAAAACCAACCTCTTGTTGTTTTTTATCGCTCATACAGGGAAAGAAGAACAACAAACGGTCAGCTTTTATTTTTTATTTACTTTTTAAATAGATAAACATCGGCAGCTTGTGATGTTCATTATGACGTCGTTTTTTGAAACGTAAATGCGCGTGAAGTTTTGTGAACCGAATACATTAACAAACTTGTAAAAAGATGCCTTTTGAACAGAGATTTAAACACGAAATGAAATATTCCATCGTACAGATCGTACTGCCGAACTGCACGCAACATGTAACAGATCGATTTCAGTCGAAACTACAGTTAGAAACGTGTGATAATCACAACCTACCTCGACATAACATTTCACTGCCACTGCCGGCACTGGAGAAGATGAATGACAAAAGTAGATCAAACATTCAACCTAAATTTGATCCACTAATACCCGAATTTGCAAAGTATACATCCTAAAAACTAATGGAGCACATGGGTACCCACAACTGGCACAAGTGCTGTACACACTACACAGAGTCGGTGCATGCACAGCCAGTTCTCGAAGTTCGTCTGACATGGTGCGTCATTGACTACGTCACATTGACATTTAGGTCACTCACACAGTGTACACGTGAACTCATAACTACAAGGAGCAGTGGGGAATCGCCAAAGATATATATAGTTCATCGATGATCAAATTGACAATTTAAATTCCTTGGTGGATCTTTTTTTCCCTGTACATATGATAAATAACAACAAAGGGAGGATTTTTATTTTTTAATAGATATAATTTAATAAACATCGGCAACCTGTGGTTTCTCCATGACTTGTACAGCTCTTTAATATCTCCAAAAATTGATTTCAAACATTTTTTTTTTGGAATGTCACGTAAGTCGTCATTTATTTCAAGCTGGATTTATTATCATTATCATTTTTCTTGAAAAAGGTGGGGGGGGGGTATTTTTTATCTATCATTCTTATTTATTTGTCTATCATATATTTATCTATAGCTACATCTCTTTATCTTCAAATATTGATTGATTTTTTTTCCGGAATGACATGTCAAATCGTAATTTATTTCATGCGGGATCTACTATTATTTCATTTTCCCTTGGAAGGTGAGGGGGGAGGGGTTAATTAATTCTTAAGCATGATACGGCAAAGTATTTCGTCAGCCCTTTCATCTATTTTTGTTTTTTTTTGGGGGGGGGGGGGGGGGGGGCGAGGTGTTCTCACTATGATTTGATGAGAAATATCTCAAGTCAGTCATTTTTTTTACCTAGAACACCCCCACCTCTCCTCTGCTACACGTAATAATGTTTCCCCACAACAATTTAATGCAAAGGCCATACTGAGCTTGGAATACTGGTCAACAGATATTGCAGACAGACACTTATGGAAAAGCAACAGATACATGTAACATAAGATTTTCATGAAACTTTGTGTTGTCCATGAATTGATAGGACAGCACGTTTTGGTTTTCAAGGTCAGAGCTTAATGTGTAGCGGTCCTCAACCTTTTCATTCATAATCATTCATTTGATTCATTCATTCTTCATTCGGATTATTCTTCACTTTCTCATTACATGAGATAATGACATGAATAATATAACGATCAATAGAATCAGTTTTTCATATACCTACATGCTAATGCAAAAGAAGTAAATTAAAATAGAGACAATAATATATCATTTCGCTTTTCAGGAGGCTAGTAAGAGATTCATGTCATCATGCTGTTTTGTCCATGTGGTAGAGATTATGTGTGGTCTCTTATGTTTAATGTTTCTATGGTGTGAGTTGGTGTCCCTTTTTGCGTCTCTTTCTGTGGGTGTCCTGTTTTTGGTTTTTTTTTTTTTTGGTTTTTTTTTTTGCATTGGGTTTTGCTGTGGGTGCTGCAACCTAGTGTTGTTGGAGATCCCCTCCTTTCTGTTAACTTTTCTATCAGTGCTACGTCCCCTTCATGGCTTTGCCATAGTTCATATTAATGGAACATTGCTCTCATGTAAAATTAAGTATTGATTGTCAGAAGTATTTTAAGGTAAATAGCTTACAAAGTAGGCACCTTAATCCACTGTCAAATACAGTACTCGGATAACTATGAATGGTGCTATATTTTAAAGCTGTACAGAAAATTACCCAATTTGTTTATTAATTTATTTTTTACTTATTTTAAAGCATGGGGTGGTAAGAAAACAAAATAATATAAAAGGGGAGAAAATCTTAATTTTTGTTATACTTAAGGACCCTTAAAAGTAGCATCTCATAAATGTAAAGCATGGCTTTTAGCATACTGTGTAGGGTGAATAATTGTCAAAATATGTGCGACAAGGAGTGATGTCACTTTCAAAGTAATAACTAACCCATGATTGATGTCTTTAGTACATTATATTTTTTTTAAAAAATTATAAGGTTGCCTCGCAAAAAGAGAAGATATGGACAGAGTTTCCTCTGACTACAAGGTTTTTCTACCAACGTTTTGGCCTTTTCCAATAATAAAAAGATGAATAAGAATTGCATTTGCTCTGACATTCATTATTAATGTTCCTTCTTATAAGGCATATTGACTGCAATGAAAATAGTCTAGGCCTACCACCCAAAACACGAAATACAGATAGAATTTCCTCTGACTGCCCCTTTATCTCCCTAGATTTCAGTAATTCTTTTCGATTTTGACATGTTTGCTTCATATTTTTCTATCTTTTAATCCTTATCATAAGATTAATTATAGGTACACTGATAATTAACAATTGACAGGAAAGTATATTTGACATAATGCATCCGTTTACTTTTTTTTTTGTTGATCAGTGCCAACTTTAAAAGTTGACAAAGTGCTGTGTAGCATCTGTACCAACAATGCTGGTCATGCATGTTATATACCGATTTTGTCATTGATTCAAGCTATATACGAAACTCAATAAAACGTTAGCAAAACCTGCTCTTTTTCACGCTATTTGCGTTACAAGGTACCCTGCACAGGATTTTCAAATACCTCCCCCCTTCCATCTCCTCCAGCGGATCGGCATCCGATCATCGAAGCGGATTATATTTTGTTTGTGTATCGGTTTTTGTCAATACATCGATTGACAGATTACTACTATAGTCATTGCTTATAATTTAATTAATAACTATTTAGGTATCTGGTTTACTTTGCAATTGACGAAATTAAAACATTGTTGATGTTCAATTTCAAAACTGGCGACGTAATATTTGAACAGGGCACCACGTTAATGACGTCATAACGTTTGTATAGGCGTAATACAGACACTATATGAAAATAATTAAATTAATAATATTTGCGTACCTCTAAATAGATTCAAGGAACGAGATATGAACATTTGCACAAGATTTTTTTTTCTTGACAAATACTGACACCAACAAAACATGACAGGTGGATCTATAATAATGCTTGACCAGGGACATTTACATTGATCATTTACTTTTTTAAAACACATTTTTTTGTAAACATGTACATGTATATTTTCATTTCATTTCGTCGTTAATGACGGGAAAAAATCAAGAGTAATAAGTAATTACAGAATCACGAGCGCATTCCTCCTTGTACCGCATGCTTGGCGGAAAAAAGATAAAAAAAAAAAAATTTTCGACTTACAGTCTCTTATTTCTATTTTTTTGCGGTTTTCTTTCTTTCTTTTTTTTACGCATCCGTTTTATTCTTAGTAAAAGTATACATGTATAAACATGAAGTTCGGAATAAATGAGAAATGAGGACGGACCAAGGATACAAATATTTATACAAACGGTATTATATAAAGGAGCTCTCTGATCACAGAGCTGAGTTACTTTCTTCGGTAACCGAATACCAAAAGTATCGAAAATGGATGATATATACTTGTTACAAGTATAATTTTTTTCATTCCGACACTATTTTTTCATTCACATTCGATGTTACAGATAAAAAGAATATCAAAAAATAAAACATAAAATTTGTCATTTGCAAATTTATATGAAGATGAGGTGAACTTGAGACGCGTCAACAAAAGATATTTTTTTCTCCCACATCATAGTCAAAATTTGAGCGAGTTAACGAAAAAAATAGATATTTTTTATGTGATCTCTCCCTCTCTCTCAACTTCCTGCGGAGCCCCTCTCATAACAAAAAAACAGAAAACAAAAACAAAGGAACCAAATAAAAAACCCATACAAACAAACATACCAAAAAAAAAAAAAAAATAGAAAAATATTAAATAAATAAATAATGAATAAAAAAATAACGATCATTATCACTTGCAGTTTCGACAGTTTCCCAGCTCCCTCTCATTTTTCAAAATATTGGTTACGCGAATACGTAATGAAGATTTCTTCGAAGTTTGTTGTGCTTTCTTTTTTAATTTCTTCGAAGTTTGATTTTTTCTGTATCAATTTTTCAAATTTGTGTCATTTTATACTATTGACTCCATATTCGTTTTCTGAAATACGGCGTACAATCTTACAAGAGAACGTTCGAGAACAAGGTATTATAGCTGAGACGATAAAGCGCCGGACATGCATCCAGACGTTCATTCTGAATAGTCTACGTTCGATCTCGTATAAGGCGGATTTTCTTAGAGGGGAATCATCTTCTTGCTCTGGACAACATTTTTTTGGCTCGGTCTGAGTAGACTCCCTAATGGCATAAATAGTATGAAATATTCATTTTCTTTCATACTCAATGCATTTTCTAATGTTATATATTTTCCATGATGTTTTCCATCGGCTCAATGTCAAAATTAGACGTGGACACTTTCTCATATTTCATTTTTGACACTTTTATTTACTTTTCACATTGTGTTTTAAAAAAGTTCATGAGCTTTACTTTAATTCTTCCAAAAATGTTACTAAGGAAACATTGGTGGATCCATCTCTTGAGTTGGGGAAGGGGGGGGGCGTAAAATTTGCGAGGGGTCTGGGGACCGCCGAGGTCCAGGGCGGAGCCCTGTTAGGGGAACTACGGGGCGCCCCCCCCCCCCCCTCCCCCGAAACTCTTGCATTTCAGCCATTTAGAACCAATTTTCGTGACTGTAATTTGAATGGAAATTGATGCATTTGACAATTATATGAACTAAGAGGTAGTAGATATTTACATATACATGTATGCATCTTTTTTGGATAGATATTTATAGTTTTATACCTATGATTTGCAAATCTTAGGGTTTGGGTGGAGGCGTATAATCCGTCACTGGGAAAAGGTTTGTCAAATATTGGCTACTTTCTGCTCAAATCACTTCGGAAACTGAATACCGATTTCAATCACTTTATCGTGCAATAGATCGAACTTGCATAGTCGTAAATTCGTTTGTTTTTGATTTTGACATATTGAGATGACGGTCCGTAATTGGATGGAAATCATATTATTTCAATTCATTTCATATAAATCTGAACAGAATTCCTCTGTACAAGTACCAGTCTGCATACGAGAGTCATACATGGTGCATTTATGTTAATCTTTTCCACGCTAGCGCGGGTTCTTTTCTAGTGCAGATTCATTACGTTTTAGATGATTTGGCGTCTCTCGGGGTATCTTTACCAGTTTTTATTAACACTTAAAATCCAAATATACTCATTAAAAGCATATGTATCAAATTTTAAATTACCTTCTGAATTGACAGGGCTTACAGAAAAATAAAATAGATCATGAAGCAATCCAAGTTCTGCAGCGTAACAGCTCATTTACACTTGGCGGGAAGGAGGAACATTATTTTTGACGCGTGACGTCAAAAAATCTCACTGTGACGTAACGTTATTTGAACAAGGTTGTCGCAGCCAGGGGGTTTACAGCAACAAAAATTGATTCGTTATGTATCATTATGTTTTTCTTTTTGTTATTTGATTAAACATATATAATTTTTTATTTTGTAAGCCTCCTGTTCATGTTTCTTACATTTTACGTCATTCCGACCGGTATACGATAGTTCGCGTTGCGCAGTGAATTCAAAATCGTCAGGAGCCAACTGCTTTAAAGGAATAACAATGAAATATAGACAATTTTGAAAAAAAAACCAGATTACTTAAATGAATTCATTTCACTTGGCATTGCATTATTGAAAATAAAAATATATGAACATATCATGACACAAAATAAAAGAAAAGATAAAAATAAGTAAAAGGATTAAGAGTAGTCCGCTTGCTGATGCATGTTCAGACTTGCTTGGCAAGAAGAATAACCCTATCCGCAATCCTATCCGCAGTCATTTAGAATCGTGTTCCCGATGAAGCCAAAAGAAATGCATTTACGCATCCTACATTTTATATCAGTTATCTACTCAGAAGTGTTTTTCGTTTCTGTTTGATTTTATATAATATCGTCAGTAATTTTGTGACAGCATATCATAAAATCACATAGCATCAGCCATCGCGCATTTTTAAACTTCCTCAGGAGATATCCATTCATGTGTCAGTTAATCAGGGGAAATGTTTTTCTTTTGATCCTAAATATATATATTTATTCTGATACAATGAACAGTGACCGTCTTTGATGTATCTAAGAGCGCCTTTAAGATGTTTTATAAGTGAGTGTTCGATATCATATCGGGGAGTGTTCGATGTTTACCGAAGGGATATTAAAGCCTGTTACAGACTGTTTTATTGTAAGACTCTTCATTGTGATCTTGATATGGACACTCAATACAATGAGGTCATTCAGCCAAAATATTTAACATAAAGACTGACGTATGATGGTCTGACACCTTCTTTTCCGTTTGCCATTCACAGACTCTCTGGTCTAAACAATATTTATTTCTATTAAAGGAATAACAATGAAATATAGACAATTTGAAAAAAAAAACCAGATTACTTAAATGAATTCATTTCACTTGGCATTGCATTATTGAAAATAAAAATATATGAACATATCATGACACAAAATAAAAGAAAAGATAAAAATAAGTAAAAGGATTAAGAGTAGTCCGCTTGCTGATGCATGTTCAGACTTGCTTGGCAAGAAGAATAACCCTATCCGCAATCCTATCCGCAGTCATTTAGAATCGTGTTCCCGATGAAGCCAAAAAAATGCATTTACGCATCCTACATTTTATATTAGTTATCTACTCAGAAGTGTTTTTCGTTTCTGTTTGATTTTATATAATATCGTCAGTAATTTTTTGACAGCATATCATAAAATCAAATAGCATCAGCCATCGCATTTTTAAACTTCCTCAGGGGATATCCATTCATGTGTCAGTTAATCAGGGGAAAATGTTTTTCTTTTGATCCTAAATATATATATTTATTCTGATACAATGAACAGTGACCGTCTTTGATGTATCTAAGAGCGCCTTTAAGATGTTTTATTAGTGAGTGTTCGATATCATATCGGGGAGTGTTCGATGTTTGCCGAAGGGATATTAAAGCCTGTTACAGACTGTTTTATTGAAAAACTCTTCATTGTGATCTTGATATGGATGTACTTGACCACCATTTTGATTACTCCGACGATTCCCCTGGTTTGACTTCTTGATAGATCCTCGGCTTTCATTACTGATTAAAACTATTGGTTCTGAAAACACCGTTACCATGGTGAATATGACACATTGAGAACTGAGTTCTGATAATGAAAACTTCTGTAGTAAGTGAAGTTGCTGTTTGTGTATATGAAATGATATCTCAGACATTAATTGGAAAATACCCATAAAGAAGATTCATGGAACTTACATTTTATACGCGGAAATCTTACCCTTGTTAAGGTTTTCTTTTGTAATAAGTTCCTTTGGTCATATATCAAAAGTTTTTCCTTCGTATTTTTTATTTCCCAAGTGAATAATATAGAAAATTGGAAATAGATTACCTTTAATCATACCGATCTCCTTTCAAAATGATTTCTTTCGTTAACATGTATTTTAAAAGACATTGGCATAAAAAATGGCGGGAGTGTAATTCCAAGAGATAAATAGATCTTTGTAGTTTCTCCGAAATATACGAGGCTGTCTAAAATAATTAAATTTATGAAATAAAATTGAGATATTTATATTGAGAATAATTTACAAAATTCGAAACACGGAAATTACATATTCACTTACATAATATACAGTACAAGTTTATAGAGCAGTGCCAAGCTCACAAAAATTCTTACGAAAAAAAAATCAGAAATTATCGTAACTTTTGTGATTAATCTGAAGGTTCAGAAGTTTTTCATATATAGATTGTATTATGTTTTCTAAAACCATTTCTACATATCTCAATTTGCAGTATATATAAAAGGAACTAAGAGAAGAAAAGTTACGAAAATTCCTAAATTTTTTTCGTAATTTTTTGTGAAACAGGCTGCAGATTTTAAATACAAATGTAAAGGAATAGATGGGGATGCTCCCGTTCTGCTCAGTGTGTTTGTATCCTAAATACATTCTTCCTGTCGATTGTTTCCTCCAGCCAAAGTCAATTATCCCTGCTTGAATAATCACATTGCAAGAAGCATCCCTGACTGTATATAACTCCTTACTTGGTAGATCAGTGTTAGACTCTGTCGTTATATGCTCATCATGGCTAGAGTCATTTCAAAGAACTGTATGTTTAAAATTTGAAGAATTGTATCTAGGTTTGAAATAGAGAATAACAAGACGTCACTATTTGTATCTTGTCTCTCACGACTGTTCATAATTTTAATTTACCTCTGTACTTATATCTGCTATTTTACTCTATGACAACGGAAAAAGCCCTCACATGAAGAAGTCGGATCTGTCTGTCTGTCTGTCTGTCTGAAACCTCCGATTTTGTTTCTTTTTCCCACTTAAGTCTTTCAACACGTTAAGAAAAAGAAGATCGATATTAAAGTAAATAAAACATTTCCATGGAAGTATCAGTATCTACCATAAAGAATTCCTTAGTGCAATATAAAATATCTAATAGTATATCTGAACTTCTATAACGATAGCGTAATTTCCCAAAGGGGTCTTAAGATGCCGTGTAAATTTTGAAAACTTCCCAATCGACGTATGAAACATATAAGAACGATGAAAAATAAATTTCAAGCAGATCAAGAATATAGGGGTATTGATAGCTTTTGTTATATTTCAAGATTCAAGATTATTTCAAATCAGAGCTCTTAGGAGTCTTTATGACATATCTAGACATACAATAGATTTCATGTAGCTGCGCAAATCTATAGAAAAAGAAATGTAAACGGGTTTCGGACAACCTGTGATGTGACAAAAACTCAGGAATACTAGTAATGGATTTTCCAAAAAATGAAACAAAAATCAAAGACAAAAAGAAATCCAGGTGGATCTTTTTCACCCACTCTCCTGATACCATCTAGGTCCTTGCATTGAATCTACGTACTGTAAAGTCTTAATTCTGTCATTCATATTGCTTAGCTTCCGTTTTACGATGATAATGCAAGCAGATACTTTGTTTCAATAGATAATGAGATCAAACATAAACTTTAGGTTCTGTAATAAACATTTTCCCTATAAAGTTTCGCCTTCTGTGATATTAACATATTGATGTTGCTTTCGTGATGTTCTCGGCTCTAGTTGCACATATTTTCTAATAGAAAGCAATTAGCTCTGCTAACATAAAATCGTTCTTTGATCCTTATTTGGCGCGTGTTTTTTGGCTAACATAATCATTATGGTCTTGGATGGTGTTTTTGTTACGCAATATATTGATTTATGTATCAGCAGCAGAAGTCTAACGCTGCTTCACGTCACGTGTCACGCTGTACCATAACATACGTGTTCGAGTATCACCGTTTCCCTGACATTTATCCCTGTTTTATGCTCGATCTTTAGGAACTCAGGAAAATTCTTGACTAAACCTAGGTCGTAAACTTTCATTACCCTCCTAGATACCATTTTAGTAGGAAATTACCAGGCTTAAACGAATGAAGAAATACACTCCCTTTGCCATATGTATATGTAAACAGTTTGAGGAGGGGGGATATTACTGAAACTGAAATACTGAGCGATATTGTCATTATCATCGTTGATCAGAAATTTTCTTATTCGACTGCTGCTATTCATTCTTCTATATAATTTTTTCCCTGAATTTTTAGAGGTTTTACACGGATCTGTTAATGGAAAAACAGAATGAACTATCATTGAGAATGCAATTTGCCCCCCCCCCCTCTCTCTCTCTCTCTCTCTCTCTCTCTCTCTCTCTCTCTCTCTCTCTCAATAGGGAGCATGTATATTATTTATCGTTAAACTTTATTTTATCGTAGTTTCTAGGCTCTTTGTGATGATTTAGATTATTTTGTATCCTGTCGGAATGGGAAAATACAATTTGCTTGTTACATTTTATATAAATTCATATTTTTTCAAAGCAGATATTACCGTATGAACACCCAGGAGCACTTCCGAATAGCGTCAATTTCCGATGTGAATTAGACATGGAAGTCATAATTATGATCGATTAGAATATAATGTACAATCCCATGACGGTCCTATAACCACATTTACAGCAATGGTAGATACAAGTCTCTCTCTGCAGACAGCCATAATGGCTAAACCTAATTTTGGCGCCATTTCCCATTAGGAAAATACACTCATTCATCACCATGCATAGAAAATTACAAATTATTTAGATAAAACGAATATTTCACCCTTCTTTTATATATTTTCTGTTGAACAAAATTTGTGAAGGCAATTGATTGTCCTTAAGAGGAAGAAAATGTGTTTTAATATGAATGCGTTTAATATATAATGTACGTGTAGAGATATGACTTTGACATAGAACTGACAGTTATTTCGTTTCTGTCATAAATAGACATTAAACAGGACTTGATCAGACAGAAACCGCGTTACCACAGAAATGAAAGCTTCTGGCAACAACAAATATGATAAGAAAATCTATGAATAAAATTTCAGACCAATGAGTAGATCGTACGAGAATGATCAGTTCGCCATGAAAAAAAAATTACATTGTTACATGTTATCGATAAATGTTAATTTCTTATTGTCTTGTATCTTAGATTGGCATTTATAGAAGTAGAACGATTTCCAATACAAAGAGAGAGATTATAAGCGTAATCCATACCTTGCTATAGAATACATGGTTGGATACCCAGGGAGTCTTTGTAACGTTGTTGTAGATTCCGGAGTCTTGTCATTATGATGTAATATTGAAGGAAGAGAAATCTGGAAAAAGGAAAATTACGGTTATAAAAACCAAGCATCGCTTTTGACAAGTTTTTTTCTTTCTTATGTTTTTTTTTTTTTTTTTTTTTTTTTTTTTTTTTTTTTTTTTTTTTTAGTTAAAGATCATTATAATGATTAATGCGAAGGATATGCATATCATTACTAAGTACAGCGGTTCTTAAAGAAGGATTACGGGTAGGATGGTATTTTCTCTTGTCTCTGATGTCTACCTCTGAAAGAAGTTGACATTTAATTATCAAAAGATTGAATTCTAGGACCTAACTCACTAGTACATTAATTTACACTACTTTTAATCCACTTTTGAGATCGCCATGGATGCCATGCATACATCGCAAATATCTTTCAATCAGCCCACGAGAGCTATATGGCATACTTAGATCTACTACACAGCAAACTTTGAAGATGTTACAGCTTGTGTCTGTCGTATGAAGCCTTTCGACCCATCATGTGGAAATTTAATGACTACGAAATCCAAATATTTATGTTTAGGTCAGAAATGTGACATCTATTCATAGTCCTGCTTGCAAGTCTTCGTTTCTTTTTTAATTGGTTGTTGAAAGCGTCTCGCAGCTAGGTTACATACATGTATATAGAACTGATCTATTCATTGCATCAAACTTCTGTATAATAGTAGTGAATGGTGAATACGAATTTTATTAATATGTATGACTATTTTTGTCAGAATTGTCTTTCTGTTATCCCATTACTCTAAAAGGGCTATTCCCAATTACAACAGGTACACGATTCTACATCCTCATAAAATGTATTTAATTTCTTCATCAAAATTCCCCCTAAATAAAAACTATAAAAACTAAAAATAATTCCTTCATCAAAATTCCCCCTAAATAAAAACTATAAAAACTAAAAATAATTTCTTCATCAAAATTACCCCTAGATAAAAACTATAAAAACTAAAAATGATTTCTTCATCAAAATTCCTCCTAAATAAAAACTATAAAAACTAAAAATAATTTCTTCATCAAAATTCCCCCTAAATAAAAACTATAAAAATAAAAACTATATAATTCACGTTTGCTCCTTTGAAGATAGTCTTTACTTTGGTTTGTAATTTTAAAGGTTTTGTATACCCATTGATTCTGATTTTTTTATCTGATTTTATTTATAGAATAACTGTCTTTTGGAATGTGATTATACTGTGATAACCTACAATGGATCCAGGAATTATGTTCCATAATGCGCGTTAGCGCATTATGAGAAACATAATTCCTGGATCCATTGTAGGTTATCACAGTATAATCACATTCCAAAAGACAGTTATTATATATATTTACATTCTGGTTTTTCATGCTCTAATGACGTTAAAATACGTTTACAACTACGTTGCTAAGGCTCTGTTACTACGTACCGTCAAAGTTCAAATCAAGCCAACTTACTATGACGTCATAGTTCAAATCACGCCACTGCGGTTATACTCCTATATTATATAACCAGGATGTAACGTCGATTCTGATTGGCTGGAGCGCGAGTCATTATTTTCCGATAATTACCGCTGACGGAAGATAATGACTCGGTGCGGTATTTGTCCTGATTTCAGTATCTACGATAAAAATTAGGATAGTTATTTTGTTTAATTTTAAAAGTTTACATACACTTTTCACAAAAAGTGCAATTAATTATTAAGTTCTTAATTAAACAATTACGTGTTCATATTGATTTGAATCATTGTTTTAACCATATGCAGTCTTACAATTCGTTACATAATATAACAAATAAGGACTTGGCTTCGGTCATTATGTCATTATAATGACCCGATGAGATTTGTAATATTGACCTCGGCCTTCGGCCTCGGTCAATATTACAAATCTCATCGGGTCATTATAATGACATAATGACCTCGACCAAGTCCATATTTGTATAATAATCACAGTGTAAATTCTATACAAATGAATGGGCATATGTAAATATTCTGCTTTTGGATCTTTCACTCGCTGTGATTAAAAAAGCTCGGTCAACGAACAGAACCGAACAGATCGTTCATGTATAGAGTGAGCTCTTATTGCCGATAATGCAAGGCGCCCGGGGAAAGAGAGCATCTACTGCTGCCAAGAAAAGTTCGCCTCTATGCTCAATGGACGATGTCAATTACAAATTAAAATCGTAATATATCAAATTCGGTATTTGACATATCACGATGAAATAAGTTCTATTTCAATAAGTCTTATATTTGTATGCGTCGTTTTTGTTCTAAACTTAAGGTTTTTACAATACAGTGAAATAATGAAATGGCCAAACTAAGCCTTGTATCCCAAACTTAAACCTCAACAGATGACAACAATCAAAGGATTTTCCAATCGCGGAAAGATGTGACCTTGAGGCTCACTTAAAGGATATTGTCTTTTCCTGCTGATTTGATTGAGAACACAATAATGAAGGTACACTGTAGTCAGTGTTTTAGTGGAGGATAATGATGGTTCATGTGAAGACAATGTAACAGATCCCACCATGTATCATATTAATTAGGTCGGTTTATGACAATGATCGTTCATGTGAAGACAATGTAACAAATCCCACCATGTATCACATTAATTAGGTCGGTTTATGACATCTTCACGGCTAAGTAATCCGTGTGATTACTACGGTAAATGAGAACGGATGACAGGCCTGGAATCACCAGTGTCAGCAGGCCTGGAATCACCAGTGTCAGCATCGGACCTGGATGACAGGCCTGGAATCACCAGTGTCAGCATCGGACCTGGATGACAGGCCTGGATTCACCAGTGTCAGCATCGGACCTGGATGACAGGCCTGGAATCACCAGTGTCAGCAGGCCTGGATTTACCAGTGTCAGCAGGCCTGGATTTACCAGTGTCAGCATCGGACCTGGATGACAGGCCTGGAATCACCAGTGTCAGCATCGGACCTGGATGACAGGCCTGGAATCACCAGTGTCAGCATCGGACCTGGATGACAGGCCTGGAATCACCAGTGTCAGCATCGGACCTGGATGACAGGCCTGGAATCACCAGTGTCAGCATTGGACCTGGATGACAGGCCTGGAATCACCAGTGTCAGCATTGGACCTGGATGACAGACCTGGAATCACCAGTGTCAGCATCGGACCTGGATGACAGGCCTGGATTCACCAGTGTCAGCATCGGACCTGGTGTATGATGTTTCAATTTACTTTATAAATGCATGTATGAGGTGTATATAATTTTTGATATATGTATTTTTAATTTTATGATGAAGTTCCGTCATTTGATAAATTACGGGGAAGGGGTATCATTGCAATGGTTTATAATGTTACGAGAACTTTCTATGATTCCATTTCCATATGTTGTCCACTGACATTATAAAACTACTTTATTATCATGACGGTCTGACATTCAAACAGATTGTAGCCAGATATTTGTTGCTGCTTTATGCATTAAAGTGAAGTTGAAAGACTTTGTATTTCCATTGTAAATGGAGCTCAATCGAAGATCAAAGCAAAATAATCTGTACTCGTCATTTCTCTGTAGAATCAGTATCCAATTATTTTAGGCTCAGAGTTTTGATCTACTCATATATAAACAGACTGAGTGTCTCATAAAAAGACAAAGACATGAGAGGATACGGTAATCAATTTGCAAAAAAAAGCAATTATCTATCGTCGCAGGGCTAAAAACAACAATACACAATATAACTATCCGAGCTCAGGTGCATCGCAGATAGACCCGGTATGAAGCAATCACATTAATCTAAAAATGAAATTATATCCGAGTGAACAAAGAGTGTGCCCAATCAATCACCATACCCTCTATGAATAATTAATATTAAGATTCGCAGCAGTGATAATATAGGGGAATTCGACACACATATCATCGATCGGAAAATGAAAGAGTGTCGGGTAAAAACAATCAGAAAACATCGCTGTGATTTGTCATTGTGATGTATTTTGTCAAAAAATGAATTAATTCATTATTCATTGCGTGAAATTCTTCCTCTGTTTTCAAACATGTTTGTTTACCATGGAAGTTGGTTATAGTCATTAGAAATACAGTACAGTCAAACGCACCGTGCATAGTTCATCTAGAATTGAAGCAGATAACCTACTTCCAGGATTTCCCATTGAAAAAGAGTACATAGGCATTAAAATGCAGCTTATGTATTAAAGCCCACAGTAAGCCGATAATTTGATTACGTTTCCCGTACAGAAGCGTCTTTGCCATTTTCTGTCGTGCTTTGATTTCCCCTTTTGATGTCTCTACAGTTTTTACGGTTAACAAGATTAATGAACGCGCCCCTTATGAATGCCCAACTTCAAGTAGTGTTGTAATGAAATTTGAAAATCGATTCACATCGTATACATCATGACTGAATGTTGCTTTTGCTTCGGGACAATTTTGTTTGCTTAGAAGTGATGAAGATCTACTTGATGTTTTGTGATGTTGTTGAGAGCTGTAGAGAATGATGGAACCTCGTCCTTGTCGGCTTTATGACATTACGGCCATATTGTACTAGTAATGAAGACCACAATGTAACGGCTGTCAGGATAATCTTGCAGATGTGATTCTTATTTAATACAATAATGCCTTTCCCTATAATTTGATAATCTCAATTCATCTGGCGAAAATTGAATGACAGAGATTGCTCTCTCTCTCTCTCTCTCTCTCTCTCTCTCTCGCTCTTCCTCTCTCTCTCTCTCTCTCTCTCTCTCTCTCTCTCTCTCTGATTTCTTTAGCATAATATTCTTAAATTGTTAGATTTATAAATTGTTTCCTTTGTATTATGTGTTTATACTACAAGACCACAATCAATGATTCCAAATAATTCCTTATTTTTCATGCAAATTTTACAATAATTAAGTATGCTTTTTGTTTTTACCTTTCAAAAATAACATCCTTCAATGGAATCGTAAACACTTCATGACATGTTTGTTAAAGTTTTGCAATAATGACACTCGCTCAATTTTGATTAAATCGTAATTGACTGCAAATTCTGATCACTAAAGCTTTTCAGCAAATTTGCAAGATGCTAGATTCCTATATAGTGTCCGTAGTAACTTAAGAAAATTCAATGAAAAGAGTTACACTACCTCTTGAGTTGAAAGACATGCATCAGAATGGCGAGTATTTTGCAGAAAGTAAATTAAAGAATATTCGTTCATCTCTCAAAAATAATTTCCTCTCTAAACGATCCATGAGCTACTTTACATGACAATTTAGATAGTGATACTTTCATCAATTAACTTATCATTAGAAGTTTATTACAAGACTTCAGTTTTTATTTTTGTTTCCAGTTTGAAGCGTCAGCTGAATGAGTTCAGGGAGTATATAACAAACACTACCAGGACGCTGACAGCGTATGAGAAGATCCAGGGTGTAAGTATATATGTATTTGACTGATTTGAATAATGGAAGTCTTCCAACTCTTTACCTTCTTGAAGAAAATTTCAAACCTGTTTTGATGACATGTGTTTCGGTTAGGAAAATCTCATCAGTGGTTCTTCAACGTATGAGTTGATGTTCCTTGTCCATTTTGCGTCTGTTTCTGTGGGTGTCTGCTCTTTTTGCATTGGGTGTTTTGTAGTTTTGCTATTGGTGCTGCAGCCTAGTGTTGTTGCAGATTGATCCCCTCCTTTGTTTTCAAGCCAAAGTGATTTTCAGACACAGCCAAAAGATAGGATGACCAAAAAGAGGCAAGCATTCTAACTTAATGAAGAATATGTTCAAACGGGGTTGCTTTGTCTGTATATTTCAATTTTGTATTCTTTCATTTTTCTGTATTTGTATTTTGTTTTAATAATTTGATTAATAGTCCTCCTAAAAATTCAATGATTATTCCAAACAAAAAGGATAAACCAAAAATGGGAAGTTTTTACTTCCATGCCATAGTTTCTAATTCTTATTTTATAATCATACTTAAATTAAACTCAAATCATAAAATCTCTCCCCTTTTTTCTAACATTGGGGATTGACATAGACATTCTCTAAAAGAAGGAAAAAGATCATTAACAGGAACTTGTCCCTGCACCCGGAGCGAACACTTAATTACTTCAACTATCTCTTGGCTTTTTCCCACTACCTAAAATTATTTGTCTTGCGTTCCCGTTGATGTAATTCTGAGCTAACACACGTTCATACCGATGTATCGACATATGACTTCTACTCAAAAGAATGAAATGCCATTATCGAAATCCTATCTCTTTGTACCTTAATCTTTCTATTTGTCAAATTAGTAAAATGGTTATTGTTCCTCTTCCAATCGATGGGAATTAATTCAATAGGTGATCAGGAACAAATGCAGCTCAGATCTTATCGAACACTCTCTTACCTCTCCATCTTATGGCAATAACACCTTATCTTCATCATTTCGAGCACTCCCTTCGATGCGCCTGTCTTGATCAATGGATTCTTCAAAGACCGGTCTTACAGAAGTCTCTGAATTATGGATGGCAAGGGGTTTGGGGAAATTAAAAGTCGGCAGAATTAGCCCCTAAGAGGAGTATATGGAATATGGTGCCTGCATAGGTTAATCGGTAGAAATACAACAGAACTCCACAGAGAACCATTACCATATGTACGACTGCAGAGGAGAAGAAATGGAGTTATTTCTCTCACCACTCCTCTCTTTTATTATACCATAAATTATTTTGACTTCTGTGGGAAATTTTAAGCTCAATTTAGGAAAAATATTTTATTACAGCCAAGATGGTATTTTGCCCTTTTATATCAATATTCCGCTTCGTTGCAGTAATTCAATCGTCTCTCAAGACGCTTTATAAATAGGAATGAGAACCAAATGACTCTGAATATTCCTTGACAAAGATGTATTCGGTAGTTTTTAACAATTGATTTTAGCTGCCACTGATGACATTTGTATTATGAATAAAGGTGTCTGAGCAGCAAAACATATATGACTAAGAGTGGACTTGATCTCAACTCTGGTTATCCAGAAGTCAAATGTACACCATTTTGAGAACTATGTTAGATATTTGTGCTGTATACGACAAGGATCGGCAATGTTGAAGATTTTTTTTTTAATGCTGTAAGATTAAAATGTGTAAAAATTAAGAACATAGCCAAGTTCGATCAACTTCGGTTGATCTTTTCTTCAAACGCATTCCAAAATTTCTGTTCACAAAATTTTCTCGAAATTTCTGAAAATTGGGTTCATGGTGTGAGTCGTATCCTGCTACGTCCTTCGGTAATTTTTGGACATAACTTTCAGTATTGAATTTGAAGACGTTTAACATTTGGCCATATTTATTATATTAGATTGAGGGTCACTGACTATTAGAAATGAAATAAGCTGGGACGAAATCAGAGTATCTTATCAAGACACGAAAAAGGGGGAATTAGAAATATAATTGTCAAATCGATCTTAATTCTGGAAATTATAAAAGCAGAAAATCAAGAGTGACACCAATCATTTAGAAAAATTATTTAGGGAAAAATTACATATCTTCTTTTCACAAAGCGTCGATCTGAGTCGCTAATCGACATTTCATATGAGAGCTTAATTCATCATGAAAATGCAAATTGGACAGTTGAGTTTAGGTTATTTGCATTTCTTGTAATGAATATCTAGATTGGAGAGGAAAATTGTTTCCATGATAATGGAAAGATATAAAAAAGCAAGCAAATATGAGACTTTTTAAGATATATATATGACGCTAAATTTAGAACATATTTTGGCACGAAAAGAAGGACACGTGGAAAACATTGATGATAGAATATGGAGTTTTGAATAATACATTATCGATTACATGAAGTAATTTATAAGCAATTTACATACTACGACATTTCTCCGATGATGAAGCGTAACGACAAGATACACAACATTGGTAATATTTATGGACAAATTACAAGAATATTAACAGTAGAGAATACAAAAACACGATAAGTCGAAGAACAATCGAAACTGTCAACCATTTGTACTCAAAGAACCTGCAAAATTAATAAGACAAAGGAAATTGTGGGGATATGTCCTATCTGTGTGCAATGCACGTCATATCAATTCGGAAGAAATCGTCAAATCTGAAAAGTCATTTATGGTACAAGAGGGTTCAATGGATACAGATACCATGATTCTTATCTGAATCTTCTAGGTTAGGGGGTGTAATGTTGTAAAACGAAATCAAAGCAGTGTTTTTCTCAATCTCCTACGCATGCGTCCGATTTTCTTCACTTTGAAATCTACCTCTGTCGTCATCGCCTATTGTTTGTCTGCAAAATTCTTGCAGACTGAAACTGGGGGTTCATATTTGAAAATAAAATATTGCAAATATATACCATAAGGTTTGACAACAGTTATGACGTATACAGGGTACAAGCAATGCCTTTGTTTCAATGCAATACGATGCAAGATCAGGGATTCTTTCTTTATTCATACGTTGCCAACACGATCAGCCGAGTGAGAAGTATCCATTAAAACTCCAAAATTCAAGCTATAAGTCGAAACCTACCGTCTTTAGATGCGTGTCTTGTGAATTTTTCATCGACGTAATAATCGTTTCCTTCATTGCCTATGTACTCGCCCCGAATCACTCAAAGAAGCAATCTATGTGCCTCTGGCTTTCAATCTTTTGCGCTGTTTACGTCAGAAATTCGAAAAACATCACTATCATTTAATTTCCATTGTCATTTTCAAGAAACAAAATTCTGATTGGCTGAGAAATTTTGTTGATACATCGATCAACACAATTTTTCACGGAAGTCTATTTATTGCACTATTTTTGGAACCGGGTGTTCCCTTAAACACGAATGAACTCGTTGATGAAAATACAATTTGCTGAAGTTTGCTTATCATTTCAAGGGTCAATATCTTATCCACTTACTAAACATTTCATTGTGCATGTAGAATTTGCTCAAACTGGTCCTTATTCCAAAGATATAGAGAGACGATCGTTCGCTGTTTAAATAATGGCGGCTGCCATAACTTGTTTTGGCAGACGTATCACTGCGAAACCCTCCAACTTACGAAATATAGTGCGGTGATTGATTGTTTTTAGATCCGAGAAAACAGTCTGTTTTCTTTAAGTAGATGATTATAAAATAATAAGAAATGAATCTGATATTTTTTTCTGTTGATGCAGGTATCACCCGAAAAATTTGACAGAAAACTTTTGTATTAACGCGCTACGCTCATTGATGCAGTTTTCTGTCCAATTTTTCGGGTGATACCTGCATCAACAGAAAAGACAAAATATAAGATTCATTTCTTAAATGACGACATGCAGTATTTGCGAGTCCTCTCGGGCTTATCGTTGCATAGGAAAAATAGCGATGACGGCAAGGCTACACTGCAAGCCTGTGCCGCCTATGACCTTGTTTTCAAGTTGTGTTTATCTATCAGATTTAGCATTGCTCTTATGTTAAACGTCTTCCAATTCGATAGCACCATTTAAGAACAGATAAATTTGAAGCATGGATCAGACATGCACGATTCGATTACTACTACAAATGAAATGATCGTTGAACAAACTGGCACTATTCTCTCACAAGATACTGATCATATAATAAAGACAAATAGTTCCTGTTCAAAACAAAGAGAAGGGAAGGATCACCGGCATGACCTCCCTGCTCTGACCCAGCGGGACAAATTCACAAGAAAACGACACATAAATTACATAAGACTAAACTACAACCCGCCACAAGAAACAAGAAACATTTTAAAACCATTATGTACCACACATGCAAATATTCATTTCTGCCTGGTCTCGCTCCCATTTCGGGAGTTCGCTTCAGTTCATGTGGTGGATGGTTTTGTTTGTTTGCTTTGGTTCCTGTTTTCTCCTGGTTTTGTATGCCTTCGGTTTCTGATTTTTGTGTCGCCTGCGAAGCATAGCGACACTTAGGGATCACTTTGTCCGTTGTCCGTCTGTCCGTCTGTCAGTCAGTCAGTCAGTCAGTCCGTCCGTCCGTCCGTCTGTCTGTCTGTCACACTTTGGGTGTCACACCCCATATCTTTTGATTGGTAAGTGATAGGGCTTTGATATTTCACATGTGTATTCCTTATGATGAGACCTTTTTACACGTACCATAATTTTTGACCTAGTGACCTTGACCTAGATATTTGACCTACTTTTCAAAAAAAATTAAGATTGGCTATATCTTTTGATTGGTAAGTGATAGGGGTTTGATATTTTACATGTGTATTCCTTGTGATAAAACCTTACTATACATGCCATAATTTTTGACCTCTTGACCTAGATATTTGACCTACTTTTCAAAAAAAAATTAAGATTGGCTATATCTTTTGATGGGTAAGTGATAGGGGTTTGATATTTTACATGTGTATTCCTTGTGATAAAACCTTTCTATACATGCCATAATTTTTGACCTAGTGACCTTGACCTAGATATTTGACCTACTTTAAAAAAACTAAGATTGGCTTTATCTTTTGATTGGTAAGTGATAGGGCTTTGATATTTCACATGTGTATTCCTTGTGATAAAACCTTGCTGTACATACCATAAATTTTGACCTAGTGACCTTGACCTAGATATTTGACCTACATTTGAAATAAATTAAGATCGGCAGTATCTTTTGATTGGTAAGTGATAGGGCTTTGAAAAACCTTACTGTACGTACCATAATTTTTGACCTAGTGACCTTGACCTTGGTATTTGACCTTCATTTAAAAAAAATTAAGATTGGCTTTATATTGATTGATAAGTGATACAGCTTTAATATTTCAAACATGTATTTCTTGTGATGAGTCCTTTCTTTTATTCCCAAAATATTGTACTTAATGACCTTCACCTAGATGGTTGACCTTATCTGACAGTAATAAATTGACCATATCTTTAATTGGTAAGTAAGAGGTTTAATATTTCACATGTAAGTTCATTTGACAAGACTTCCCCACTGATATATGTACAAATATTAAACCAAGTGACCTTGACCTTAATGACCTACATATTTGATCAACTTTTTAAATATAGGCCGCTTCGCAGGCGACACAAGCATTCCTTGGATTGCTATTTTCTGAATTATCGATTTTGTGCTGTGTACAGGGATATGGTCATTATCCATATTTGTCATTGTAACAAGTACTGCCCAAACAGCTCCATGTCCTTAGGTGCAACATAGCACAAGTTAATATTATCTTACTAGGTAAATGTTGACATAATTCAGACAGTTTAGAGGATTGGTTCTCAATTTGACTTTATTGACATAGATATTGATAGTATAAGGGAATCACATTTTATTTTCTGTGCCATTGGCTTACCTTGATTGCTTTGATGAATGTATCTGACTTCTTTATCTTTATTGCTTCTCGTTATCCCAAAATGCCGAATCCTTACTGTGTACTAAAACAAGAAATAACATGATGATAGATGGAAGATGATGATGTACTCTACAGGACTTATAAACACAAATAAGGAGAAATTAGGTCGGACAATGTTGGATTTAGATGGAAAATAGTTGGAGTTAAACATCACCCAATAGATAGACCAATCGGCTGATATGTCATACAAAAAGGATTTGGAAATTTATGAAATTATTATTATTATTATTATTTTGTAAAGCGAGGTTTTGTGTAGTTATCATTTTTGCCACATTGTGCGTACATATGCGTATGATGCGTATGTGTTTATATCTTCTTGAGGCTTAAACTATTTTCTCATCTCGAATGGTCAGTAAAATGTCGACTTTCACTGATGTAGCATCCAATCCGTAGACACATACTTAGTTGTTTACAAAAATACTGCACTGAATCCCTTTGTCTTTTACTATGACGATAATTGCTTCTTTTGATAAACAGATTAGCTTATCCATTCTAGCATTATGAGAAGCCATAAAAGCAAAGAAGGTCTAAATATGTCTCAAAGCAATCACTGGTGAACCTTCGACAAAGAACTAGGACAACGAAACACTTCGACAATATCTGTTACAATTGGCTGATTCATTCTAGATTTACTTATCGATAACTTGTGACGTTTAAACAGTAAATTAACTAATTTCAAATGGTATATCTCTCTCATCTATAATGGTGGCAAAAAAGTAGAGAACAGTGAATTGTGGTTTGAATGGAGAATTAATAGTGCGATTTTATTGATCTTTCTCAATTTCCAAAGGTCGAAAAGAAATTAAGTGAAATATGCTAACAAGGTATAATAGTAATTTTGATTTATTTTATATCAATTAATGATTGCTCTATAGGAGTATGGACAACACGGGAAGGCAAAGGTTTCGAGAACTGGTCCCTGGTCTCACTCCCATTTCAAGAGTTCGCCTCTTTTCATGTGGTGGAGGTTTTTTGTTTGTTTGCTTTGGTTCCTGTTTTATCCTGATTTTGTATGCCTTCGGTTTCTGATTTTCTGAATTATCGATTTTGTGCTGTATATGGGGAGGGAAATGGACATTATCCATATTTGTCATTTAAACAAAATAAGGCACTGTGTATTCGTATTTGACCACATCTATGTAATATTACGTATAGGTGTGAATGTTGCACATATGTCATAAATGGAAGTCGATATGGTGTAAAGTAATTGTGAAATCTTCAAAGATCCTTCAGAAACATTAAACTGATACGTAAAGGTTAATCTCTCGTCGGAGGCCAGAAGAGTAGGGGATATTATCTACCTAAGAGTCCGTTTCACGACCTCTTGGTTTTATTCTAACATGGATAGATATATGGAACAAAAACAAGTCTCAGGACAATGTGTAGTATCATTCAAAAATTTCTGTTCACAAACTTTTCTCGAAATTTCTGAAAAGTTGGTCCTGTAGCATCATGTCGCACCCATCCTGCTACATATTTCGGTACATTTTTGGACATAATTACTTTCACTCTTTGGCCATTTTACATTGTTTAGATTGAGGATCACTGACGAGGGTTGAGTAACCGAAACGTGCATGTCTGGTCTACGCTGCAAATTTATCTTTTCTTACATAATGCTATTGAATTTGAAAACTTGTAATCATTGTGGGTTCATGTTAGCTCCTTTGCATAATGTTTTTGTGTTTAGTATTGCTTTGCTTTTTCCATTGTTTGGTATGCCCGTTGGTTATTATTTTAGGATTCTGATTATTGGTTTTGTTTTCGACTTTCTCTCTTTCATCGAAACAATTTCAAGTAGAAAATTTTGCTGGTACGACTGAGAATTTTTGTACCTTGAAATATGAACAAAGATTTAGCCTAAGGTCATCTTTTCTACTGAAATATTTTGATACAATAATTGCTCGGTGATTCTTTGTATTGATATCCTTTAATTTCTATATTAAGCTTAACAAATTTCCAAAGCTCTAGAATAGCTCGAACCTTCATTGCCCATGAAAGAAGACCTTATCATACACAGTATATAACAGCAATAATGTCGCGGTTAAATAGGTCTTCAGGCGAAGAATTGATCATCCTCAGAAAACCAAACATGTCTGTGGATTTTCGATCTTAAAACAACATCGATTAGGGTAGGATGAGGGTGAAGCTTATTTTTACACACTTGACAAAGATTCATCTATCTTTTATAAATTTCAAGGTGATGGCTTATTCCTTTCCAACATATACGTTTTTTGTAAGGCGAAGACTCTGAAGCTCTGCATGGTTTTTATTTGTGGCAAGATCGCCATTTTGAGTCGGGAGAGACAAATATGGCATATTAGTTGAATGTGATACAGGGGAAATTATCACCATCCATCTTCGTCTCTTGGTATAGATTTCTGTATCTACCGCATTTCCTCTATCCATTAAACCTTACGCAATCCTTAAAAACAGCTCAATTTATTGTAATGAGAAATGTCCCAAACACTCGAACATTTCTTGAATTAGAATAATGAAATACTCTTGAGACTTGGTTTTTTACATTCGTGATATGCCTTACTTGGTAATAGGGACCTCCGCTATAGTGCAGTCTTTAATTTTTAATTGGAAACTAAATTACAGCGGTCCCTTCCTGTCATATCAGTTGATGAAGTAAATGAAGTAGATTTTGCACTATAATAAACGGTAACAAACAAGACGTAAAAGGCTGCAGATTGCATTTTCTACTTTGCTGACGTTTTCCCTGACCCCATTCTGTATCAGTTTGCCTCGTACATGTATTTTGAGGAAGGATCGATGTATCAACCTGCTAGTAACGATACAGATTGACATACACTGTTAGGATGTAATTACAGATATGTCGCTGCTGATAGAACAAAGATATAACTTTACAGATTCCACACAATCTTTCCTCCTTATATATGTCTATATATTTTCCACACAATCTGTCCTCCTTATATATGCCTATATATTTTCCACAAAATATGTCCTCCTTATATATACCTATATATTTTCTACACAGTCTGTCCACCTTATATATACCTATACATTTTCCACACAATCTTTCCTCCTTATTTATGTCTATATATTTTCCACACAATCTGTCCTCCTTATATATGCCTATATATTTTCCACAAAATCTGTCCTTCTTATATATACCTATACATTTTCCACACAATCTGTCCTCCTTATATATACCTATACATTTTCCACACAATCTGTCCTCCTTATATATGCCTATATATTTTCCACAAAAACTGTCCTCCTTATATATACCTATACATTTTCCACACAATCTGTCCTCCTTATATATACCTATACATTTTCCACACAATCTGTCCTCCTATTATATACCTATATATTTTCCACACAATCTGTCCACCTTATATATACCTATACATTTTCCACACAATCTGTCCTCCTTATATATACCTATACATTTTCCACACAATCTGTCCTCTAATTATATACCTATATATTTTCCACACAATCTGTCATCCTTATGTATGCCTATATATTTTTACAGATTCCACACAATCTGTCATCCTGATATATGTCCATATATTTTTTCAGATTCCACACAATCTGTCCTCCTTATTATAAACCTATATATTTTCCACACAATCTGTCCTCCCTATATATGCCTATATGTTTTCCACTCAATCTGTCCTCCTTATATATGCCTATGTATTTGTACAGATTCCACACAATATGTCCTTCTTATATATGCCTATATATTTTCCACACAAGCTGTCATCTTTTAATACGCCCAAATATTTTTACAGATTCCACACAATCTGTTCTCCTTATATATGCATATATATTTTTTCACACAATCTGTCCTCCTTATTTATTGTCCTGTTTTTCCGATTTCTGTTTTATCATGAGAAAGGTTTGGTAGTTTGCTGTGGGTGCTGCAGATACCCCCTCCTTTCTTTTCTGTACTATATTTTTCAAGAATTTCTATGCCTTCTGATTGTGAAATTTGTTTGAGGAACCTGATTTCGGCTTTTGTGTTTGACTTTCATTCACTGATTTGAAGATAATTAAATGTTATTTGTCTTAAAGTCTTTTGTATTCTAAAATGTTTGGTTGTTCTTGTCCCTTTCGTGTCTCTTGCTGTGTTTGTCCACTCTGTGTTTGGTTTACCTTGCCCCTTTTGTATCTCTTGCTGTGTTTGTCCACTCTGTGTTTGGTTTCTCTTGCCCCTTTGGTGTCTCTTGCTGTGTTTGTCCACTCTGTGTTTGTCTCCCTTGCCCCTTTGGTGTCTCTTGCTGTGTTCTTCGACTCAATGTTTGGCTTCCCTTGCCCCTTTGGTATCTCTTGCTGTATTTGTCCGCTTTGTGTTTAGTTTCTCTAGTCCCTTTGGAATCTCTTGCTGTGTTTGTCCGCTTTGTGTTTGGCTTCCCTTGCCCCTCAGGTGTCTCTTGCTGTGTTTGTCCACTTTGTGTTTGGTTTACCTTGTCCCTTTGGTGTCTCTTGCTGTGTTTGTCCACTCTGTGTTTGGTTTCTCTTGCCCCATCTGTTTCTCTTGCTGTGTTTGTCCACTCTGTGTTTGGTTTCTCTTGCCCCATCTGTTTCTCTTGCTGTGTTTGTCCACTCTGTGTTTGGTTTCTCTTGCCCCATCTGTTTCTCTTGCTGTGTTTGTCCACTCTGTGTTTGGTTTCTCTTGCCCCATCTGTTTCTCTTGCTGTGTTTGTCCACTCTGTGTTTGGTTTCTCTTGCCCCATCTGTTTCTCTTGCTGTGTTTGTCCACTCTGTGTTTGGTTTCTCTTGCCCCATCTGTTTCTCTTGCTGTGTTTGTCCACTCTGTGTTTGGTTTCTCTTGCCCCATCTGTTTCTCTTGTTGTGTATGTCCGCTTTATGTTCTTGTATTTTGGGTGTTTCCGTTTTCGCTGTGGATGGTGTAACCGAGTCCTTGGAGATCCCATTCTTTATATATAATATCATGTTATATGGAAAAAGCCAAGTGATACGACTCTGCTGCTAGAGAAAACAAAATAATCCAAATAACGAATACAATACAATGATTAGTTAAAATACATTTATTTCGTCTGACTTTTACATATGACCGATACTTGAAAGGTCAAATTTGCCACACAGTTTAGGTGATTAGGCCAGTGTATCGACCAATCAGATATATTTAGGTAGACACACCTCCAAACTTGACCAATCACATTCAAGCAGAACGAAATGTAACGAGTTATCATAATATCTATTTATGATTTTTTGAAACTCCATAACGGGTGTATCATATAATAAAAACATATATATTATGAGCACGATTTTGAAATTTGCACTTCCTTTCAGGAGATTGACCAATATGTGACAGGGGCAGTATTGGAACCAGAAAAGGTCCTGAATGACACTGTCCGTAGAATGTCCAACCTACTCAAGGAAAAAGAACAAGCTGTCAAGGTATGATGCTAGAATTACACTCTTTACATATGCATTTATCTCTTATCCCAATCACCATCAAGAAGGGACAGACGATTTTTCGTTAATTCTATTTCTATTTTTAATTCAACTTATTATTTCTCAATATAAGTTACAATGGAAATTTTCTGACACATATGAAAGCATAATCATAAGGATTTAACGACTGATAAATTGCATATGTACTCTTATTTATTTGAAACATATAACTCTCTCTCTCTCTCTCTCTCTCTCTCATTAACATAATGATCATGCACTTTTTTTCGGTTTTCAGACATTAGTTGACTTAGCCGAGAAAGAGTACATGCGAAGCCGATACAGTGAAAATGTTGATGTAAGTAAATCATTGACCTCATCGAACCTTTGACCGAAATGAAAATGACCAAACTTATCTAATTGATACACTGCCATCCATAAATAACTATACAAACAAGGAAATCACTCTAAATTCTTTATTAGTTTATCCAAAATTTTCCATTCTGAACTTGAAAGATCCATAAAAATTGACTTCACATAGTTCAAAATTATGAATCCTGATAACAAAAATGTAAATAGAGAATTTTTTCATCAGCACAACTTTTTTTTCGTAAAAATTGTTATTTTCATACAAAAAAAGAATAAAAATTCAAAAACTGCAAATATTTTGGTTAAGTCTGTTACGAATGATTTCTATGAGGTTAATCTTCAGAATCATACAGCAAAGGATTCGAAACTTTGCATTTTCTAACAGCAACATGAACAGAAATAGTGTATACTAATTTATGGATGGCAATATATTTCATGTAGTAGCATTATTTTCAATTACTTTTGCTTCATAATATTGTTCAGTTTAACATTTACATCGCCATCCTACATTACAGATAGATTATTACAACAACAAGAAGCTACTGAGCAGCCAGGAAGTGTTCAGGATGAATATTAATGTATCCGAAGCCAAAACGTCAACGAGATTCCGGGTGATGCATCTGGATACTGACGTCAGATTTAATGACGTACCTGTCAACACATCAATGAGTACAATTCACGTTCCTACTAATGTGTTCGATAAAGGTAAATAAAGAGATCTATATCATAAGTAAAACAACAATCGCTTGAGTTGATATCGTGAAACTGGAGAGTGGTGATGCGCTCTGTGCATAAACAACAGCTGAAAACACCCTTTGCCACTCCAAAAATATCCGTTCTATTCGTCTCATTATTCGGTTCGTTGTAGTGTAGTATTTGCAATGCTTCTAGGTATCTTGTGTCTTGGTGTTGTCATAAGGACCCTTTGGTGATCTCACTGTCCATGTTCTATTGAACATCCAACCTAAGGCTTGTAGATAACAAGTGCACAATGTACACAAGTTTTAAACATGTGTCTTATATAAATTTGCAGCTTTATACATTGTGGAAAGCCTCGCAGAAATTACTGAAAATGATTATGTATGAAGTGACACGATGAAATGTCCATTTAGATATTATCCATTCCGTACAATAAAGACAATCTATCACCCGAGTGTGTGATGGTCCTATGAGCGCACGTAGTCAGGACACAATGATGTATGAGTAATCCGCTACTGACATTCCCGTATTTTGACGGTCGATATCATTTGCAGGAGATTTTCAGATGTCGTGAGAGTCAATGATAGAAATTTGAAATAGAGACAATTCATATATTTATTAGTTTTGATGCAATTCATTTGAAGTTTGATTTTATTAGTCAATGTATTTTGTTTTAATAAAACATGTTTTTCTTTGCTGAGCTCTATCGGTTGTTAATAAAAGATTAAAGTGTGAAGAAGATTCTGATCCTTATATGCATGCATGTTTAAATGTCGATAATAGAAAGAAACCCTTGATGATTCATTACCTTCCAAGGCTGGAGACAACTTGTCACTCTGTTGTTGCTGCATAAGTATCCTTTGATTTATTGTTTCTGACTTGATTTCACGCTGACGTAATCCTCCGATTTCTCCTCACTCCAGCGCCAGTGATACAGAATGGAGTGAAGTGGTCTGCAGTACTTGACAGTCAATTCGTGGACAATGAAAGGAAGTATAAAGACCTTACGTGGCAATATTTCTGCAGCTCAGACGGATTTCTAAGGATATATCCAGGTCAATATCTTAACAACTTGTAGACGTCTTTGTCAAATAAAAACTATAATTTACAGGCATAACAAATAGTCGGTAGCATACAAGCAGCATTTTTTGTTTACCTAATAATTCCTAGGACATTATAAATCCAATAATTCAAAGAGACTAACTTGTCATTTCAGGAATGAAATGGCCACGTGACAACAGAAACGGGAATATAGACATGTACGATTGCAGAGTAAGAAATTGGTATGTATAGATAAATTGGCAAAGCTAACCCTCAAAAATGTAAAACCAGATGGCGCTACTGAAATGAATTTTCGCTGTGTCTGAATATCACTGATGCACTCAAGAATTCACTGGCCAAAACACGTGTCTGTTGTATTAAAACTGGTTTGAGCTTAAGTTGGAACTATCCCTTGTAATTATCTTTCGATATTCAATAAAAAGAAATACGGGCAAATTTTTTGTCAGAACAAAAAAGAAAACGTATTGCTTGTCTTTTTAAAAAGAGCCACAAGCAGAAACACCAGAACAAAATAAGCTGTGTAAACAATATAACTTTTTGATATTGTCAATGAGAACATCCGGTGCTGAACTAGATCAGCCAATCAGAATTATGTGGAATATCAAAAGAGGCTATCTGTATTGACACTTCTTTTCAGCTATCCGGTCTAGAAAGATCATATGGCTTCAAGTCACTTAATATAAAGATAACACAGATAGATAGTGATGTTGTTGGGGAAAAATTGAAGATTCGGCAGATAAATTATTTGAACTATTCTAAATGCTTTTTAAACAATCGAATAACCATTTTGTCGGTTATCTTCTTGACATTTCAATAAGCAGTGATTTCTGACATCTCACTATTTGCAGTTATTTCTGACATTTGGATATTTGGTCTCATATCTCTCATATCATAGACTCTCATATCGGAAGTCCGCTTCTTTTCATGTGGTGGAGGTTTTTGTTTGTTTGCTTTGGTTCCTGTTTTATCCTGATTTTGTATGCCTTCGGTTTCTGATTTTCTGAATTATCGATTTTGTGCTGTATATGTGGTCATTATCAATATTTGTCATTCTAGGTATATCCAGGCGTCGACGTCTCCTAAGAATATTCTTATTCTCATTGACACAAGCGGCAGTATGAAGGGACTCCGAATGAAGATAGCGAGGAAAACTATAGAGAAAATCCTGGATACACTAAGTGACGACGACCATTTCAACATAATCACGGTAAGTAAATATCATTATATGAGTGTTACAGGAGGGC
Source organism: Pinctada fucata (assembly GCA_028142955.1). Lineage (NCBI taxonomy): Eukaryota > Metazoa > Mollusca > Bivalvia > Pterioida > Pteriidae > Pinctada > Pinctada fucata. The sequence goes on from AP027102.1 coordinate 99,628,417, forward strand.
TGTGCTCACGCAATCCGGATAACCACATGCAGTATGAAGGGACTCCGTTTTAAGATAGCGAGGAAACCTAGATATACTCAGTGACGACGATCATTTCAACATAATCACGGTAAGTCAATATCATTATATGATAGTTACAAGAGGGTTATGCTTACGTAATCCGGATAACCACATGCAGTATGAAGATAGCGAGGAAATCTGGATATACTCGGTGACGACGACCATTTCAACATAATCACGGTAAGTCAATATCATTATATGATTGTTACAGGAGGGTTGTACTCACGTAATCCGGATAACAACATGCAGTATGAAGGGACTCCGTTTGAAGATAGCGAGGAAGACTATAGAGAAAATCTGGATACGCTCAGTGACGACGACCATTTCAACATAATCACGGTAAGTCAATATCATTATATGATTGTGACAGGAGGGTTGTGCTTATGTAATTCGGATAAGCACATGCAGTATGAAGGGACTCCGTTTGAAGATAGCAAATTATAGAGAAACTCCTGGATACACTCAGTGACGACGATCATTTCAACATAATCACGGTAAGTCAATATCATTATATTAGTGTTAGAGGTGGGCTGTGCTTACGTAATCCGGATAACCACATGCAATATGAAGGGACTTCGTATGAAGATGGCAAAGAAAACTATAGAGAAAATACTGGATACACTCAGTGATGACTATCTCGAAATGAGAGTCACAGAAAGATTGAAAAAAAAAACTTTCCGCAATGTTTGAATGAGAATTACAGCGAGATCTTATAACATAAAACAAAGTTGAAGGCAATAATACAGCGCCAAAGAAACACGTATTACAACACTGTGTATACCTTATATCACATTTAGCAATATCAATTACAACAAACTATAGCACTGTTAATGATAGAGACAGGAAAACCATTCGATGTTTCGCAAGTAGACACCGCAGGCTTGGATTTTGGATAACTCCTTCTTAATGTAGCTACTGAATTTCGGTTTTGTTTGTATCTTGATACAGAATCACACAAATCATCATTTGCAAAATAACGACGAAAATTCTGAAGATGTCTTTTTCTACGATGGAATTTAAAGAGAGTTTTTACATGAACCACCAATACGAATATCTAAACTATACGTATAATCTGTCTTCTTATTTATCAATTCAATAAGGCACAATGGCCAAAATATGTAAGTATTACATGCTATATGACGCAGAAACTTGCTCCGAATTAAAAAAGGAGTAAAATGCAAATCGTCTTAAATTTTCAAAAATGTTCTATAAATTTATGACGGCGAAACTTACGGTTTTATTGGTACAAATCTCCTACTAACTTAAAAAAAACACTCGAAAGTAGTTTGTTTCTGTTCCTGAGATCCGACGTTTATCTTGCATCAAAAAACAACTTTCTTAACTTTATTCTGTGAGTATATTTAGATTGATGTACTTTATACGTGGGTTTTTTTTCTATTAAAACACTCAGACATGACAGTTTTTTACAGAAGTGTAATGGTAAAATATAAGCATCTCTTATTACCTCTTTGTCTTACTGTTTTGCGAATTATCATACCGTTGTGATGCTATTTATCTCAAAATTGGAAGGTAAAATTGCCCTGCTTTTTCTTATAACACCCACATAGACATTTATGAGTAGAAATAAACGCCTACAAAAGACATAACAATGAAGTAACTCTAACACATAACAACACCTCCAAGTGTTCTCTTTCACGATAAATACTCCATTACGCCATTTATTAATCAGTACAATGTTCAAGAATAATAAAGAAAAGGTATTCCATAGGAAAACATTAGAGAGAAATGTCAGGTTTCATACGACATCATTAAAGGTTTTGTACGGCATATAAAATGTTACAATTGTAGCCGATTTTCCTCTTGTTTATGATGAAGGAGTGCCAAAATGTTAGAATTATGGAAAATCTATTGAGAATATCTCATATAACATGGAAAATAATAAACTCCCCATAGTGATTACCTTGTTTATAAGACTTCACTGACGAAGGTTAAGTACCCGAAACGTATATGTCTGGTCCATGCTGCAAATTCATCTGTTCTTAAATAATGCTATGAATTTGAAGACGTATACATAACATTGGTTACCGTATAGAAGAAACTGAAATGGGACACAATTTCCAGATTCAATAGTTGATCATTCTAGAAATTTCTTATGAAATTTCGGAAGTACATCGTGGTCACAGTTGGTCATACAGATCCACTTAATGTATAGAGTTAATATGACAATGATAGTCTTTTGTAATTTTGATCTAGTGTAATCTACCTGAAATCATCTTCTGTGTATCAAGTGAGGTTACGCAATGACAAGAGCATGTCAAGTTATATATGTATACTCTGATGCAAGAATTGTACCCAAATTTAAAAGGGATTACAGAGTAAATCCTGTAAAGATTTCAGAATAAATATATCGTCAATATTGAAATATATGTTCTATAATACCAATCTTATTGTACTAGACATGTTACGCTATAGTTGAGTCGCTCCTTCTACTGTATGAACATATTCTGTTGATCACATCTCTCTCCTCTCAGAACATAATAATACGAAAGTGTTCCAGCTCTTTACCGTCCTGAAGAAAATTCAAACCATTTTTTTTTAAATGTACCAGACACGTGTTTCTGATAGTAAAATCCTTATCAGTGATGCCTCCTGCTAAAGTAATTTTCAGACACTGCCAAAATTTTAGTAATGCCCTCTGGTTTTTTATTCAAAGGGGTAGGGCCAGGAAGCCCCTAAAACGGCCCTGCGATTTTCCTTAGAATTAAACTTCATGAGAAATACACGATATATCACATAAAATATCATGAATGTTTCCCGCTTTTAATAATAAGAACATATCACCAAGCGAAGCACCATAGGCAGTCTTGTGACGTCATTAAATTTTCGATTTGGCCACATGCGTCGAGAAACATACAACTTTTACGACAAGAAGATATCATGATTTTCTGTCATTTGTAATTTTTTCATGTTTCTCGATGCATGTGGCCTATGCTAATTTTGAGGAAACATGTAGATTTTGCAGCAATTTCACGGAAAATTGCCGATTTGGGGGGTTTTCAAAAGGCTTTAAGCTACTGGTATTATTTACAAAATCTTAATACGTAATTTAGTGAAGAACTTAACAAAGTATAAAATTACAAAAAAAAAATCTTCAATCAGTTCAAACGTTAAGAAACAGGGCGGTTCAGGGGCTTCGTGGTCCTACCCCTTGTGCATATACTTTGCAGAGAGTGCGCGGCTTCAATTTTCCTGTAGGGTCGATTCAGTAGCAAAGTTAAAATCGATGACCAAAATAGCATTGGAGGGATGGTGCTAAGATGTTAACCTTCTTTAATTTAAATATTATTTTTGGATGAAATTACAATTTACCGAAATAGCAAAATAATAAATATGATGTCAAATTGATAAAGGGCCATAACAAAGCTTCTTTCAAGCGATAGAGCTGGAAAGAAGTAATTCATACACTTTAAAAAAATAAAATCACGGGGAACAAGTTAAACTGCTCCACACTGCAACAAGATATTGTTGTTTATAAAAGTAATACGGAAGTGCTCCAACTGTTTACCTTCCTGAAGAAAATTTCAAACAACTTCCAATGCACCAGACACGTGTTTCGGATAGTAAAACCCTCGGCAGTGATGCTTCCAGCCAAAGTGTTTTTCAGACACAACCAAAATCCATTTCAGTAGCGCCCTCTGGTTCTTTTTTTTTAATTTAAATTTGTGCAATTACACCAGAATGAATTAATAACCGTGGTTCAGGAAAGACAGTACAGGAACAGAATGCACTGCAGGTAGTGCTATAAATATGCGTTCTAATTTGCTAAGTTTTAACATATTTTAAATACGGTATCAAATAAATCATGTTGCATATATAATGTAAGTATAGTATCTAAGTGAGTAGGATCAAAAGGGAAGCTTAAAGTTTATTTCAATTTCAAAAATCCAAGGGAAAATGGCATAATTGGGTAAGTCCCCATTAACAATGCAATCGAAAACACCCGAATGGAGGCAGGACTAGGTGCCCGGGAGGAGTGAGAAACCTCTGACTGCATGCAACAGCTGTCACCAAAAAGAAACGTGTCAAATCAGGAAATGTCCAAATTGATAAAAGACGGTCAGTTGGAAAAGTCGTACTCCAAAATGTCCTTAATCATTATTGATAGGCAAATGGGACGAAGGAATGTAACTACTTAAGAAAGGGAAGTTTGTAATTTGGAAGTTATTTTGAAGTTGACATCGTCATGTGTGTCATACTTTAAGCACGTTAAATATTTAATTACATTATCAATTTATACGTTTTTATACGTTTGAACAGCAATGTAATATGTTAGTATTAAAAGTATGACTTCCGAGAATCTTCAATAATATAGGAGAAGGGAGGGGATTTCCAACAAGACCCTGTTGCAGCACCAACAGCAAAACACCCGATGCAAAAACACAAAAGACTGTCAATAATATGAAATCAAACAAAAAGGTCTAATTTCATGCGTCAAAATGTTCTCGAAATCTACTTCTAGGTATGAAATGTTACAAAAAATAACTAATTTCCTTCTTGTTCGTGATAAAGGAGTGTCAAGATGATACAATTGAAGGAAAAAATCAGGAAAATCTCGCATACCTCTAGACCAATCAAAAACTACCAATAGTAATTACCCTGTTTATATGACTGGGTACAGAAGAAACTGATGTTATTAGAATCGGTGACTTCGACTTCATCACGATTTTCCCCTACTCTATAAAGTCTCATCCTAAAGGGCAATAAGTTGCCGATATGAAAAAAAATTCTGTAGACATTAATCAATAAACACTAGATCTAAAAAGAGATGAATGATATCATTTCAAGTACCATTTGACATTTCATTTGAGAAATTTTAGATTTATATGAGAGTTGATACGTCTGAAGACGAAATTAGGGTGAGGTTTTGATTGTTAACAACAAATATTAATAACTTTTCTTCGAACGTCTTTTTTTTCAAAATGAATTAAATTAGACATACCTCTTTGGTTAGAAATTCGAAGTCACTAAGAAAAGAATCATATATATTAAAGTAATTATTTTTATTTTGGTGGACAATTTTGCCAAGATGAAGATTGATGGACGGGCTGCTAAAAACCTAGTAATAGGTGATATATCAGTATGTGAACAACACTTCTCTTTTATTATACAGACACCAGATTACAAAGACGGACAAAGGGATTGATTTAATTGGTTTTTTTTTCTATTTAGCAGTAAGAATGTTCCAAAAGTTGTTGTTCTACAGTACTAATGGTGATTTATCTTTCATGAGTAGCAACATTCCGTCTTCTCCTGCTCATAGTGTTTTTGTTTCTCAACTGATACGGTACGCCAGGGCATATGTTCCAAATATGAAGATTTCATCATTAGCGCCAGACGGCTTGCAAGTAAGCTACTTGTTCAGGGTTATGTTACACAACGGCTGAATTCATCATTGAGGAAGTTCTTCGGTCGCTACGGGGATGAGATAAAAGCATATGAGATCCCCCTTTCCGGAATGATCAGCGACATTCTACATTGTGATTGAATGGCTGTCATCATCACCAAACAAGACATACTTACCTGATATGTACATCAAAATGTACATCGAGACAATCACCGAATTTGACAAGTTTCCATGGAGCTGTTGCGACGGGTATTGCATGAAATCAGGAGACGCTGACTCTCCCCGGGCACCTGGTCTCACTTCGGAATTTTGTTCATTCCGAGGTTCGCATCCGTTCCTGTGGAAAATCTAATGTTTTGCCTTGCCTTCTCGACTGTGAGACTGAATAACTGATGGGTACTTCTGTAATGTTTACTTCATAATACGTCCTAAAACTCATCTAAAGTAATCTGCAATTAAGTGGTGATTTACGAACTGCATTGAGCACCATTTCAGAATAATATTATTCCTTCAATCAGTCATCAGTGATTGAGGAAGTACATTAACAAATAAAGACCGGATAGATGATTATTCAGGTTAGATGATCACTCAGTTTGACATTTATCTGAAACTGACTCCAACTGGTTAATGCTCTAACCCTCATAGGGGAAGTACGTTTAGGTCTCTCTGGTTGTCATAGAAATATGATAACGCCATCAAATCAACGACTAATGCCACTAATGCTGGAAATTGGTTATAGCCGGACAAATGACACATTCATGATAGATGATCAATCAGTATGTAAACAACACTTATCTGTTATTATACAGACACAACATTACAAAGACGGACAAAGGGATTGATTTCATTGTATCTTTTTTTTAATTTAGCAATAAGAATGTTCCAAAACGTTTTTCTACAGTACCGATGTTGATTTATCTGCACTCCTTATATACACATTTGGTATTACTTTTATTTCACTTTTTTTCCAAATAGATACGGCTTCCAAGGAAAAATTGATAAAATGAGCGAATATTGTGATAATTCTAGATATATTTTTTTTTCTATTACTATCACTAAATGTCAAAACATTAGCCATAACACAAGAGAGATTGCAAACTGTGAAATATTATTAATATCTCTAGATATTTCAATATTTTCCCAGCGATGATTTTTCCCAATATTTTTTTTTCAATACTTGCTATATAATCTACTAAAAAAATTCATTAATTGAAAAAACCTCCAGAGGGAATTTCGATGAATCACTCGGTAGGTTTGATTTTATTCAGAGTGATCATCGATCTCTCACCCAAATTTTCATCAATATCATTTTAGATAATAGGATTCCGATTTACGATAGAAAATATTGAGACTTTATATTTTTGTTCGTTTTTCTTGCTCTAGAAAGAAATGGTTCCGTTTAAATACAGATGAATTGAACATCGATCCGGCTAAAATCAGTGAATGAAAGTCAAACACTGAACCCAAAAATAGAAAAAAAAAAAAAAGGAATCATAATCCATAGGCATATAAAATCATGAAAAATGCATAATCAAGCCAAACAAATACAACTCTCTGCAAAGGAACAAATGTGAATCCTAAATGGAGATGAGATCAGATGCACGGGGTGAGTAAGGATTTCCTGCTTGATAGATTCATCTGTCACTTAAACCTGAACTTTGTTTGTAAGCGTGATTGTGTACATTTTCCTTTTCAGTATACAGACGAACCCTCCTATGTTGAAGAATGCTTTAACGGAACAATGTGGCCATCAAACTCAGAAAACAAAAAAGCCATGTTCTCCCATTTTGACGATATGGAGGTCAAAAACGTGGCTAACCTCTCTAAAGCTTTAACTGTGGCCTTTGACCTGTTTGACAAGGTGAGTTTGAACATGGAGGTCAAGAAAAAAGCTAAGTTGTTCTGTCTTGATTTGACTTGACAAGATGAGCGATGATATCAAGATCCAGAAAACAACTTATTTGGTCATTGTCTAACTATGGCTTTTCTCCTGGGTGACAAAAATTTAAGCATAGATTTAAGTTATACCTAAGCTTTTCAATGACATAATGATAGTCTTTGACTAGTTTGATTTATTTTGGCGAGTCATTGAATACTTACTTGATGTTTATCTGAATTTCGACTGGTTAAGCAAACTTAGTTTTAGTTCATCTGTCCGGATCTTTAGCTATGGCATTTGCATTTAATCTGTTGGGTTTTGATATAGATTTCAAGAACATAGCTTATCTGTACATTGTCTTAAGTGTGACCTTTTGAACATAGCTTATCTGTACATTGTCTTAACTGTGATCTTTTGAACAAAGCTTATCTGTACATTGTCTTAATTGTGACCTTTTGAACATAGCTTATCTGTACATCGTCTTCAAAGTGAACTTTTACCTGTTTGATCATGTGAGTCATTTAATGGAGATCAAGGCCACAGCCAGTTGTTTGGAGCTTACTGTGCTTGTCTTAATTCTATGAACATATATGGGTTATAGTTCGGTTTCATTTTAGTATCATGATTCTATTGAATTTGAAGATGTTTAACATTTACATGTTTTTGACCAAAACGTTCTTTTGAAAGTGGACCATTTTGTTGGCAAACGTTTCAGAATGTATCATTAAAAATTTGTTTCGCTTTATGAAGTTTATCATGCTATGGTATGGTACAAATTAGAGTTCTTAGCACCTATATCTATGATTATAGTTTTGAGGGGACATTAATTAGGAGAAATCAAAGTCTGAGTCAATAACCCATGGATCCGTCCATCCTTTAAGTTATGAAGACCTACACAAGTTCCCTCTGATACAACATCAATCACCAGGAGATTCTATAATCAGAAAAGTTACATAATATTGATCACCTTCATTGATTAGTATTAACGTTTTTATTGTAATTATTGAATTGTGAATAAAATTCAGAGACTACCAAAGCGTAGGATTGAAATAATGGCATTGTAGCTTGTGATGTGAGAGCGGACGCCTACCTAAAGTCGGGTTTCCTTTTGATACCTTCATAATTAGCTTAGACTCTGAAAGTTATAAAGACGACTTAATATCGTGTCTGATACATTTAAGGAGGAAAGGCGACAGAAAAGAAAGCTGTGCAATAAGGCAATAATGCTTATAAACGACGGAGTGCCGGAAACGTACGATCATCTGTTTAACGAAAGGAACTGGAAGCACAACAAAACGGTAATGTCCCCAACTCCTGCACGCATGTAATAGTTACCTTAACACAAGATAGGTTATCTATAATAGGTCATAAGAAGCATTGTGTCTTCATCAATATCAAAATAAAGAAAATCTTCATTGTTTTCACTTTTATTTGGGGGAGGGAATTGGATTTCTTTTAAAGATATACTTTTGTATGTTTTTAAAGATATCACAATAGCTTTACAATAATTATATTGCATCAGCATGAAGAACGCGGGAATCTTTTATTTGTGTTGTTTTGTTTTTCTTGCTTCCAAGATGCATTCAACAAATCATGCTTTACCATCTTTGACTCGTTTCTTAAATGTGAGATATAATAGTTCTTTGATCGATTTGGTAACTTTAATATATTATCAAAACTGAAGAAATTATATCTTGAAGCATTTTTCATGCTTTCAGTTTCAGTCAGAAATAATCCTTAAGGAACCAATCTAGTTCAGTAAATGATTAAAGACACGATGTCGAGACAATAAGCCTCTTAAAGGGATTCATCTTCTAAAGACATTAACCACCAGTCAACTTTACTGACCTTGTTTTATAAGATGGAGGAGGATTTGTGACCTACATTTCAAATCAGTTTTATTTATAACAATTAATTTATTTTTTGTCGGTTTTAATTCTGTTTGAAGGTACGAGTGTTTTCCTTTTTGATTGGTAGAGAAGTACAAGACAACTCGTATGCCAACTGGATGGCGTGCGCAAATAAAGGTACAAAATGATTGAAAATGGATAAAAAAAATGTGTTAGGTACATCACGAAAGACATAGGTGACACATGCAAAATAGGTTAAACAGAGCTTCATTTTTGCAATCACCATATAGTAGAAAGGGGCTCTGGAGTAGTGTGCTCAACCGTATTTCAAGTTGACACAAAATACATACAGACAAAATATAATGTATATTAAAAATTTCCAAGTTTTAATAACAGAAGAATAGAAACTTGCAATCTAACATTGTATCATTTTGGGAAAATTAAAATAAAAAAGAAGATAATTCCGTTGCGTATATTCTTTCCTCTTTTATGATAATTATGGAGATAATCCATTCCAGGTTATTATGTACACATATCTACGATAGCTGACGTGCAAGAAAGTATACAGGTACATTCACTCGTCGTTCAAACTTACTTAATTAACGTACAAAATGAAATTATTATATCATCGATTTTAAACAGAAATGTTGATACAACTGTTGTATTGTTGCATCCATATAACTTTTAATGCATCATGGATTTTGTTATAATTGACATACATTTTAGCATTATATGCGCGTGTTAAGCCGTCCCATGGTCATCTCCAGAGCTGACCACACCATATGGACACCACTGTATGCCGACTACACAACCGAGGTATCCAGTCAACTAACAGGGGTAAGAATTAACACTTCTTTCTTTCTTTATCACAACCTTAAATTGCATAATTTGTCTTGTAACTTTGGGGAAGACCTGTTGCAGTGTATAATTGTAAGTTTTGAACACAATATGCAAAATGTCTTACAATTTGCATATTTTGTTGAAAAATTACAATTATACACTGCAATAGGCCTTTAAGTCACTCAAGTATCTATCTTAAAACCAAAAATTTTACAAAGCTCTACACCAAATAACTCTATTAAAAACTATTTGAATGAAGACAATACGCGGAATTAAATAATTTTCATTCACGAGTTGACTCTTGTTGCTTTAGGGACTTCAGTACGTAACTTCAGTAGCCAGACCTGTATATGACAGAAGGAATGAAACGGTAAGTGTATTCTAGAGAGAAAGCAAAATATTGTCTTTCTTTTTCAAAATTATTTTTCAATTCTTTTCTTCTTCTTTTACCTTGAAACTTGCTTCTAAATGAATCTGACCTGTTTGCAGTTCACACGTGGACATTTGCTTGGTGTAATGGGAAGTGACGTGCCAATAAATCACCTTATGAACCTTGTACCTAAGGACATGTTGGGTTCCAGAAGTTTCGCTTTCCTGACAACTCGACATGGTTATGTTGTTTCGCACCCCCAGCTTCGTCCTACCTATATCAAGACAGAGAAGACTGATAATCAATTTGACCCCTATAATAAGGTAGCCTATATCATTTCTTCATATCTATAGTAATCCACATAAAGACAAAACATTCCTATACTCGAAGGTTTATTGTTAAGATATATCTGTTACAGATTGTTTTATTTAGTTCTTTAGTATGTTGCTTGTTTGTTACTTCACACGATAATTAAGAGACCTTGCATCTTTTTAAGATAAATACAACGTGTAAATATGAAGGTTGTACGCAGGTATTCTGGATAATTACATTATTCACCATCACATTCACAAATGATGATTTTCAGATGCCCAAAGAACTCATTATTCTCTTTGGGTTAAGTGTTGGTATTTGGCATTTATGGGCGTCGCAGTGTCTTTTATTCAGTAGTCACTGGTTTTGTGTGTTTTACAGTAAACTGTACTTACCACGAGAACTCTTTTTAAGGTAAATGTATTTATCTGTTACAGACGATACAGGAGACTGTGTTGAGGACGGGGTACAACAATTACGATATCACAGAGATGATGTACACTGACGACAAGAAAAAGCTACAACAGGTACATCAATATAACTTACCTCAAACTAAATATATTATACAGACAACCATGTCGTGAAAGTAGTAAACTGTTCAGTATCCTATCTTTGTGTGTTTTGGCCATATTACATTGTTTAGATTGAGAATCACTGACGAGGGTTTAACTGTTCCAAGTTCGATCAATTTCGGTTGATCATTTCTTCAACGAATTCGAAAATTTCTGTTATCAAAATTTCATGAAATTTCTAAAACGTGGGTCCTGTAGCATCATATGCCATCCATCCTGCTACGTCTTTTGGTACATTTTTGGACATGATAACTTTCACACTTTTTGGTCATATTACATTGTTTAAATTGAGGATTACTGACGAGGGTTAAGTACCTGAAACGTGCATATCTGGTCCATGCTGTAAATTTATCTGTTCTTAAGTGATGCTATTGAATTTGAAGAAGTTTAACATTGTAGTAAAATGTAATTACCATTGGAACTCTTCTCAACATTTATTTAAGTCCAGTTGTTTCTGTTGAATCATTGTCTCCGTCTGCTTGCCCTTTTCTCTTTTCGCGTGAAAAAGTTCTGTTTTATATTATTCCAAAATTCTTCAACCTTTCTATTGTGGTTTTTGGAATCTGGTTTGGGGTTCTGTAGTTAACTTTCACTCACTTATTTAGTCTTCTTAAACTATATCACCTATTACGGTGATGCATTTTTCGCTTTATTTAAAAAAAGGGGGTTTAATTGTTATCTTTAACTAAGAAATGATTTAAAATGGATGAAAATGTTTTTGAACATAGATTTCCATATCATTATTATTTTGCCAGTTTAGAAGAGAACTTTTACGTGGATTTGGGAAAGTGGAAAACATCAAACTCAAAGTGCCTTTCGAGAATGAGGTAAGTTTAATAGAGCGTCAAAAAACTAAAATGAAATTAATCCAATACATTTGGTGTAATCTTTTATTAGAGTACAAACATAACAAAAAGAAAAGAAGGTTTAATCATATTACTTGCTGATAATTACTGGATGGTATTGCATATTCCTACATTTCTTTACAGAAGCGTATAGCGGTGGACTCCTACAATCTTTACTTTAAGAAAATAAAGGGAACTGGCTTCAGGTAACATCAGATTTGATGAATTGAAAGTATAATACATTAATGAGAGAGGGAGATGTAAATCAATATTCTGAAAATTCAATGTAAAAGTACATATGATATGAAGTGAAGTGAAATATTGGATGTATTTACCTTGCCTTTACACAATATTATTATCACATTTCCAGTTTGGGTATAGCTGTTCCTTCAAGGGGCATCAAGTATCCAATAAGACGAAACGAAAATCGCCATAAAAGTGGTACACGAGGTACACAGTCGTCTGTCCAGGTCTGTCCAGGTAACCTTACCAAATAGAAAAAACTTGCAGCAAGTGTGGTGCAAGGTTGCAGTAAGCTTGCCGTAATCAAAAAGCGTTACCTGCACTTAGATTGCACACACAATCTGAATACAAATTAGGTTGCAGGTAGTCGCACGTAGCTGCTGCTAGCCGCAAATGGTTGCCGCTAGCTGCACTGATTTATTTCAAGCAAAAAAATGAGCGTCGGGTAAAGTTTTGTGTGCAGCTAGCTGCAACAATAGGAACTCTAACAAAAAAGTGTGTGTCAGTGGGTGCACATTCCTGTATAAGTTACATGCACAAGTTACAGCCAATGAAAGTTAATGCCGCTGGCATTCGAAACTCTGGGTTTGGAACAGTCAAGTGGGAAAAGATGTGCCACATTCATGTATTGAAAGTATACTGATACAAATGGAAGTCTGTGTGAAATCTGTTGATACTTCAAATGATGGTGGTTTTGGAATACACTGAAAAGCATTTAATTACCATTGTTATTTCTAAGAAACAAAGATTTTGATTGGCTAATAAATTTTGTTGATACATCGATCAACAAATTTTTTCACGAAAGTCTATTTATAGCACTATTTTTAGAACCGGGGGTTCCCTCAAACACGAATGATTTTTTTTTGCTGAAAATACACTTTGGTGATATTTGCTCAACATTTCACGGGTACCATTCGTATCGTATTTCTGGAGTTCCCTCCTTTGTTGAAGGATCACCCACAGAGGTAAAAAGTGTGCAATACACCTTAATAAAAAATATAATAAATATAAAAAATATCTAAAATATGTTCTTTAAAAAGAAAATTAAAAGAATTTCCCTTAACTAAGATAAATAAAACAGAGGAACTAAATGATAGAACAGTAAGAAAGTGTTGTGCAAAGAGTAAAAATGTGTTTTTGGATTCTATAACCTATCATATTCACATAAAGAAAGATAGACATTACTAAAAGATAGGGATAGTTTAAAAGGAGCCATATCTACATTAGAATATGTACATGGATGTGCCCCGGGTCACAACACTATATACTTTATAATTTGGCAAGGCAGCAGGGCATCACTGTTCGCTTTCAAGGGGTTGACCGTACTTAACATAGGTGTCCCAGTGTGCTCCTTGCGCAATGTGTACTTTACATGTGTCACATATTGTTAAAATTTATATAACTATTAAAACTGGTGTAATTTCCATCTAGTTCAGAACATATCTAAAATGAACTTGGTCTTAAAATGACTGCTCGATGACAGTGTAGGGAGTACAGCAGATCCCTTCCTAGTGTTTCGAACGTTCTTACTACTTTATCTTTTGTCCTCTTGTTCAGGTTTCTGAACATGTTTGTACAGTCTACGTACAGTTGAAAGAGCTTTGTATTATCTTTGATTATTTCATCAGCGAGTTCTTTATTTAATATATTTTCTAGGATGATTTTTGTTTTTTCCTGTAGAGGGTTCTTTTCTCCTCCAGGGCTGTGCATTCTAGTGCAAAGTGTATTTCGTTCTCTGGACCCCCTTTACAAAGTTTACATGTTGGATCAACGTCATGCGAGTTAAATTTTGCTCTGTTCGCTTGTTATCTGAGTGTGCCAGGAAGCAATTTTGCCTTTATTATTGCTTTTTGTGAGGCGAATGGTGAGTGCTTGCTGTATGCCCAGACTTGATTGGGTACACTGTTGGGTTTATCTTGAAGTTCCAGGTATTTTAGAGTGGATTTTTCCCCTATTTGCTTTTCTGACATTTTTCCCTAATATTCTGGAATTTTTTGTTTGCTTTTAGTCTTCCAGGCTTCTACTTGCTTAATGCTTCTTATGGCTTTTAGCAGAAATTCAGGACATATGGGAGGTCGTATTTATGGAGTATGTTTTTGACCTTTATGAACCAGCTGTTGCTGTTAACTGCTTTGATGGTTAACTGTCTTACAGCTATTTGAAATTCAGTTGTACAAGGGTCTTTAGCAATATTAAGGAAGGTTGTAATGATTCTAGTATCTATTTGGGCCTCAATAGTTTTTGCCCCCAATAATGACAAGACCGCCACAGAGGCAGTTCTTTCTGGCAATGTTTGTATTTGTTTTAAAATTTTTCTTTGATATCTTTCTAGCGCGTCTATATCTGACTTCCTTATGTTTAAGAGTCATGCAATAAGCGAGGTATTACAAAAGTAGACCACATCTGAAATGATATAATTGGGGATATTCCATTTTTCCCATGTAACCCACTACCCAGAAGAGCGTATGCTGTTTTCTAGCCATATGGATACTATTATCCACATCTGGTGTATAAGTGGCGTTTCTCTCTATGCCGAGATGTTTAGCACTACTAACTATTTCTATATTTGTGTTATTATACTTCAATGTTGGAATGGCTAGTTGTTCAGTTGTGGTTCTGAAATTGACCAGTTCACATTTGCTAGCGTTAATGCTAAATCTATCTTTTTTCGTGGCTTCGTGCACGGTGTTAGTAAGAATTTGTGCGTCATTTTCTTTTTGTGATAAAAGTGCTATGTCGTCTGCGCATGTAGGGGATGTTACGTCTGTGCTACCTATTTTCATACCTTCGGGGGCGTCTTGTAGTTGGTTTAGTATATCATTATTGAATCTCTTGTAGATTAAGGTGGATAATTTAGCTCCTTGCCGAATTCCTTGTTTGATTGGGATTGGGTGCGTGTACTCACCCTGTCATTTTACTATAGTATGTGCATCAGTATGCAAAAACTTTACCAATAACCATAGGTCCCCCCTTACTCCATCATTGTATAGTTTTCGTTATAGACATTTGTGCCACACTATGTCAAACGCTTTTTCGGCATCTAATCTAACATTTTTATCTTTTTCCTCTGCAAAGGCATCTGTTATTAGAAGGCCGGCCATGAGAGGGCATGTGCCTTCTGTAAAACCTCTCTGTAGTTTGTTTTAAGAGGGGGATAGAATGTTATCAAGTCTGTTTTTAAGAACAGCTTCTAAAATTTTACGTACGAGACTCGTTACGGTTATTCCTCTGTAATTAGCAGGATTTGTTTTTTCTTTTCCCTTTTTTAAAATTGGTGTTAATACCCCATTTTTAATATATCTGGTACCTGTGCTTTTCTTAGTATAGAATTTATGATGTTTGTTAATGGGGGTGTAACTTCTGGTAAGGCAGTTTTTAAGTGTTCTACTGTTAGTCCTAGGTCATCTGCTGCTTTGTTGTTTTTTAGGGCCTTTATGATATTAGTTATTTCTTCCTCGTTAGTTTCTGCAACTGGAATTTTGTAGCTTTGGCATATATGTTCTATTATATTTACATCATATTCAGTTTCTTGCTTATGTTCTTTGTAATATTCGGGCCGATCTTTTGGTTTTGCCAGTTCAGTAAAGTATGTTTCCCAGCCCTCTATTATGCTGTCTAAAGTATCACATTCTTACCCATTTACAACTATGGTATCTGTGGGGGTAGTTTGTTGATTTCTCTGTTTATTGACTAATTTAGCAAATAGCTTTTGGTCTTTGGAAATATTGGCATTTGTAATTTCTACATATAAATTTTCCCTTTCACTAGCGTTTCTCTGCCTTTGCAGGCGTCGGAGTGCCCTTTTTGCAAATTTTCGTTCTAGACTTTTTGGATGGTTCGGGTCCCTGGGTCTACCCGCTTCTTTCCATAGCTTATGTGCAGTTTTTGAAGTTTGTATAGCACTCTTTATATCTGGGGTCCATTTTGTTTTTGTTCTCTTACTTTTTCTGATGTTTTTTGGGGGAATGTTCGTTTTTCGGCTTCTTTTAGTACGTTTGTTAGTTTCTGTATATTTTCCCCAATCTGAAATATAGATTTGGGTTGTTTTTCTATTTCTATTGTAATATTATCTCTGTATATTTGGGTGTCTTATTTTTCCCAGTTTTTTCTTCCCTGAGGTACAGAGCATGAGCGTTTTTCTGTGTTTTCTGCTTTATCATTGGTCACGTAATTTATATTTGCCTCTACCAGGCAGTGATCTGATAAATTTACTGCGTCTTCCGTGAGGACTCTGACATCAGTGACGAGGCTAGGGTTGTTAATGGGAAGCATATAGTCTAGACTTGCGGAATGTTTACCGTTATGATGATAAAAAGTGTCATTCTGGGGGTATGAATCAGTGACAACAATGTTAGATTTTACACAAAACTCTCTGAACATAATATCTTGTCCATTTGGGGGGATCTGAAAAGGGAAGCATTCATGTCTCCCATTATAATTATTTCATGGGTCTGCCTGTATTTATAGATTATTTCAGATAGTTCGTCTTATATTTCAGCATATGAGTCTTTTTGGCCCCCATTCCTTTTGGGTAAGTATGTATTTATTAAAATGAGTGGTTGTGGTGTTTTCATTTCTATAACATTTATTCTAATTCCACCATCTTCTAATATTTTGATACTTTTGTCATGGCTATTCTTCCAAATAATTGCAACCCCTCCATGCCCCTAGACCTTTCTGCAGGTGTTATTGGGTCGTCTCTGTCAACTGATTTAGAAGTTGCGGAGTGATCTGGGGATAAGTTTAGTATGAAATTAGACTCAAATTCATAAAGCCATGTTTCTTGTATACAAACTATGTCGTAATGGCTCACTATTTTCTCCAGGTATACTTTGTTCGTTTTACAGCTCTGAATAGTTACAGTAGCGATTTTTAGTTTTTGTTCATTAGTTTGTTGGCTATAGGGACCCAGTGGCCGTTTCTCATTGGTATCTGTTGATTTAGTAGGGGAACATTGATTTGATGGTAGTTTGACTGAAGAAGGTTTGGTAAGATGGCATTGTTCAGTTGTTGGTTTTGTAGGGGGTGGGGCTCAGATGTAGGTTCTGTAACGGGATGGTGCTCAGTTGTTGGTTTTGTAAGGGGATAGTGCTCAGATGCTGATTTTGCAGGGGGATCGTGCTCGGATGTTTGTTTTGCATGGAGACATTCCTCAGATGTTGGTTTGTCATATTGGCAGTACTCAGATGTTGGTTTTGATGGGAGACGTGGTGATAGTTGATGGTGATAGTTTTGTAGTGTGGGATTTCTCAAATGCTGGTTTTGAGAGGGGACATTGTTTGTCTGTAGTACTTGGGGGGAGACACTGCTCAGATGTTGGTTTGCTAACAGATGCTGGTTTTGTATGGGAATACTGTTTATCTGTTGGACTTGGAGGGGTATACCGTTCAGGTGTTGGTTTGGTAAAGGAACATTTGTCGTATGTTGATTTGGTAGGAAAACCTTTCTTACATTTTGAGTTAAAAGGGGGCATTGGTCGGCTGTTGGGGTGGTAGAGGGGCATTTATCATGTGATGATTTTGGGGGGAGACTCTGTTCGAGTTTTGATTTGACAGGTGAGCGTTTCTCATATATTGGTTTGGTAATGGGGGATTGCTGAAGTGTTGGTTTGAAGGGGGGACACTTGTTGCATGCTGGTTTAGTGGGGGGAATTTTATTAAATGCTGGTTTGATGGGGGTGCATTGTTCTGAAGTTGGTCTGGGTGGTCTGGGAAGGAGACACTGACCATTGGAATGGTATAATGGTTGGGTTGAAATGGTTGGGTTTGGATCCCAGTACCTGGTTGTAGGTGGTTCCGTTCTTTGCTCTATAGGAGTTCCGTGTAAGGCGCGGCCCACTGATACGAAAGAATTTGTGACTGTGTTTTCATTTTGAGTGGTATTGTCGTTACTGTTACTCAGATTGTCATGTTCCAAGTTTTGCATTCTGTATAGTATGAGATCATTCTGGGACCCACTCTTTGTGTTTTCATTTGTATCGGCTGCTAGCTTTATTTTTAAGGTTCTTATAGTATCTCTTTGTTCATTGATAATGTTTTCTAACCGCAGTATTTCAGTTCGCATTTCTACTAGCTTGTTGTCATAATCATTTGTTTGTCCTTTTGGCTCTTGGTCTTTTTTTTTTTTTTTTTTTTTTTGGTTGGTTTGAATTTTTTTTTTTTTTTTTTTTTTTTTTTTGCTGTCCCTTAGTTGTCTTTACCTTAGTATTGGGTTTTGTTTTGATGTTAGGAGTATGCTGATTACTTGTGATGGGAGTCTCTCTGTCCTCCTCTTGCTGGATATAACAAAGTGAGCAGGTATATATGTTTTCTCCATTTTCTTCATATGCTTGTATGTCTTTTTCTGTGAGATGTTCACAGCTATTATGCAGCCATTTTTCACAGCCCGTGCACTGTGCAACCATTTGTATTGCAGGTTGGTCACATATAACGCATATATTTGTATGCTGTATATCCCCTATGTTAGGGTCTATGATACCCTCTTCACTTTGTGATATATTTGGGCCCTCAGTTTCTATATTTGTGTTTATATTTCTGTGGCCATGTTCAAGACTTTCTGTTATTGAAATGGGGTCGTTATTGTTGACTATTGTTTTTATCAAAGTCTCGTCTATATTCATGACGTTTTTGGGGTCAGTACTAGCATTTATGTGAGTCTGCGTTTCCTTTTGTATGACCTTTTCTCTATTTACAGATTGCCTTGACATATTTTTATGTGGGGTGGAACCCTCATTATCTACGGCCCACTTTGGGTTGGTATTTTCTGTGACGGAAGTGTGACCTCATGATTTTGAGCAATGTAGTCTCTATAGTACCTATGACCAGCTTGGGAACAGTGTCATCGCTGCTAAGAGTCGATGGATGAGAAGTATCTGACTTTGCATGGTTTTGTGGACATATAGGTATAGGGCCGTTTCCAAGGTCCTTTTTGTGCTTTTTTGGTTATCTCTCACCCCTTTGTTTGGGTGCAGTATTTTTTGTGTTAGTATTCTGCACTGTACTATCCACCTGTGTGTTATGTTGGGCATTCTGGGTTGTGGTGATGTTTATCAGATCTCCAGTAATTTGGTCTAAGAATGCCATAGTTGGACTCTGTGTCCCTGCATTTAGGTGTATGTTGTTAGTCACCTGTAGATGTAATTCATCCGTAAAATGCATTTACCCTTCCCATTGACCATCACTCTGGATGTGGTGTGGTATGTGTTCACCGTGAGTGTCTTTACCGTATTGTTAATACGTTTTTCTATATGTATTATGTTTTCAGTATCTATATCTTTTTGCTCTTTGGCATTTCTAATTGTGATTTTATATGTTCTAGGGTGTTCATTTTCTAGTTTTTCAAGCAGCTCGTTCAAGGCTTTTGTGTAGATTTCGTAAGTTTGTGTGTTAAAGGTAATAATTATATTACCAGCTTTATCTTTGCTTACTACTGCTCTTCGCTCTTTTGCCGCCTGTTTTTTTTTTTTTTTTTTGTTTTTTGCTTTTGTTAGGTTTAGCTCATAATCCCTCGTTTCTATTCGAGTATTATTTATGGACGGTGAAAATATACGGGGTGGCTGTCTATTTCTTCTCGGTCTGGGGGTTCTCAACCCTATAATAGCATTTTCCATTGTGGCGCTCATTTGATCACCTGTTGAGTGTGCAGGGAAGTTACTTTAAGTTACTTTAAGTCGCGTCCACGCCACTAGGACAGGGCAATCCTTCCACTAGGACGTGGGCGCTAATCAGTACGGAAACACGATCTGAATATGCGTTCTTCGATTCTTTAAAGCCACACTTTGGCTATGAGCTCATCAGGGTGCAAACCGTCATATAACAGATCGAAATTATAGTATCGTCTGACCCTCCCGCTTGGATTCTTGTGTCTACACTTAATATCTAAGTTAAATAGCGGGATATGAATGCTGGATGTCCAAGGGAGATATTAATTTCCTTTAACTTGGTGTTAATTTGCTCTAATAGTTTGCTATCTTGATCCTCAAAAATTTTGGGGTTCGGATGGCCCTTTGATTTGTTGTAACGGACAATGGAGTATACCGTATTTTGCAACAAAACTGGGGTTACTGTGCCAACTTTTTGGATTTCGGCCACCAGTTCCCTATAGAGTTCAATGATGTAGTTTACCGCTCTTTCGGTTTCCGTGTTACGTAACTCTATATAACCTTGCTTGTTTTTTTTTTTTTTCGAAGTGTCGCAAGTGCCCAGCCACACAAACAAATGGATGTGACCGTATATATGCAGCCACACAAACAAATGGATGTGACCGTATATATGCGAATTATTTGCTAGGTTTCTTTTTACCCAGTCGATTTCATCTGAAAGGGTAGCTCCTCCCTTGTACCAAAATTTTATGCCTGCAAGATTTTCCCCACTTACATGCCTCAGTTTACCGCCCTTACTTGCAGAAAGTAACACCGGAGTTGATATTTGTTTGGAACTTGGCTTGGAGTGCGGTTTATCTAGGTATTTCTGAAGTTTAGTTTTGCCTTCAATCGACATTTAGATGCCTAGGAAGCGATCTGCCGTCGGGGGAAGGGGGTTGGGGTCAACGAATTTATAGATTACTTGGGGGACGGAACAAGGACAGACAATTCTTACACTTGTTCAGTCACTCCAGAATATCCTTCCCAAACATTGTACTCATTATTTACAATAGAACACACTGGTCACAATTTTTTTTTTGTACAATCCAATATTGCTGACCCACGTGAGAATCCGTTCTCAACGAGGTGATAAATCGATTTACCTGCTACCTGCCTAACAACTTAAAAAAAAACTACGCGTAAAAAGTATATACAGTTTTTGTCTAAAACTAGTTGCAACTATTGCAGTGAGCTAAAGTGCCGAAAAACGAGTCTTAACTACAAATAAATGAAAGAAAGTGCAGTGCAGTGCTCAGAAAAGGGGCTCCTTCTTCGACGAGCCTCGTTCTCGCATTTCTTTTCTTCTTACTAAAACATTAGCTCAAACTGGTCCTTATTGGTCGATATCAAGATATCGACCTTTCTAGATTTGTACTGGTTGTCACTACTTTCGTATTGATTCATCAGATTCAACATTGCAATAGGGGCAATTATCTTATAGAAAGAAACATTTTTGTGACTAGTGAGAAAACACGGGACCAGATTATCTACTTCACAAAAATAGGTCATGTCGTCTTAGGCATTCCGATGTCCTCGCACTTTATCCACTTCACAAAAATGGGACATGTCGTCATGACAACGCTTTTGTATCGCATTTCTAAATTTAAATATTTGCATATTAACGTAATATCTACAATAATAGTTTTATTGAACAATTTTTACTTTTAGACCAATTAGTGTGTGATACAGTAAACCAGTAAACCCTATGCCTTCAAAATCCTTAACGACATGATCCATCAAACTGAGAATGCGATTGTGCCAGTTTGCAATTTAAAAAGTTTCTCACCAATCAACCGACTAGGCTGTTTCGTTGAGGATATACCATTTTGTTTGTATCTTTGCTTTCCAAAGACAAATTGACCAATGCAACAAAGAAATTAATGAGCGATATAAAAATCGATAAGACTGTGCGTAGTCACAAAATTGAATGGGAACTTTTTAGAAGTTTACCCTAATTTCCCCCAAATTCTTTTATCAGAACTCTCCGCTTTTCCCGCGAATATATACAGAAAGTCTTTTGATTGGTCAAGTTAAATTGCGTTATAATGGAATTTTCCTGCGGGTCAAGCATTTATGAATGACTGTGACTTGTGTGACTAGTGTAAATGTACCTATTTTCTAACTTTGCAGAATCATCAACACATAAGTTTCTATTGTATAACCAGGTTTTTTTTTGTGAATTTCATGCATAGCTTTATACGAATACTACTCTTTATTCTAAGAGTCAAAATTTTTAACCTATTTGAACGAAAAAAAAATGCGTGATTATATAGAATTTAATGTTGATATCGACCAAGCATTTTGGAAAGCTAATACTTGTTACAAAGGTTAGAGAGACGATCGTTTGCTTCAAATCATGGCGGCTGCCATAACTTGTTTTCGTCTTTGAAGGCAGGTGTATCACTGCGCAATCCCCATAACCTACGAAATTTAGTGCAGTGACTGGTTGTTATTAGATCCAAGAAAATAGTCTGTTTTCCATAAGCAGATGATATAAAATGATAAGAAATGAATCGTATATTTTTTCTGTTGATGCAGGCCGTATCACCGAAAAAAAATGGACAGAAAACTTTTGCATCAATTCGCTACACGCGATTGTTGCAGTTTTCTGTCCAATTTTTCGGGTGATACCTGCATCAACAGAAATAACATAAGATTCATTTCTTAAGTGAAAATTGAATACAGATATTTTAGATGATGAATTTAATGATTGAAACAAGGATTTATAAAGAGATTACAAATATTTCTGGAATTGATACATGTAGCTAGCGGCAACTATGTGCAGGAAGTGAGCCGGAACAGATGCCGCTAGCCGCATACTGGTATTCGTGCCAGAGGAGTGCAGGAAAATGCGTGCAGCAAGACCTCATTCAGTTTGCATGCCATTTCTCACCATGGTTGAAACAAGCTTGCAGCAACTAGTCCTGCAAGCTTGCAGCAACTATGTGCAGGAAAGCCAAAATTTTCACAAGGGTATGTCTACATTAAAGTACATTTATATTTCATCCCTATAAAAGATCAATATATTTAGTTGTAACTTTTGATTACTTTTGTCGTGATAAGATAGACGTCTAATTTATTGTTAAGTGCTCATAAACAATATTGGTAAAAGATAAGAATAAATGATTTTCTTTTTCTAAACAGAGAATTGGAGAAGGATGAATGAAAAGATAACGATTGCACCATGGTGAGTTAACGATATATATGGGTCATATCATTGTGTAGTCATATAAGTCGGGTGCGTGTAAGTAATCTGCATAAAACACAATTTGGTATGTACATGTGCAGGGGGTATGTACATGTGCAGGGGCCTAAATACGAATGAAGAATTTGTAAAGGAGGATTTTAATACTTCGAAATTGGTAAACATGGATACAAAAATGTTACATTTTCTTAAATATCTCACTTGCTTTTCGTCAGATTTCTAAATTTGATATGCCATTCGCTAATTCGATATAATCGAACTTTTCTAGTATACTTTAATGTCCTGTATTGGTGTAATTCAACACAGAAAGCTGCAAGTGTACCGCATTCAAAATCAAAACAGCGCACGACAGTATGATAATCGAAACATTTCTCCATATTAAAACATATTTTATACATGCTACTCATTTGATATCAGGACAGCAAATCACATTTCTCTTTTTTAGATAATTTTTTTTCTTATCATTAATTAAGAAAAGTTAAAACAATAATGAGAAATGGTATCAGGAGGAGATCGCCAACATGACGACGTTATGCAAATTTGAATATTTGAAGACGTTTAACATCCAATGTGATTTTTTAAAAATCATTTAGATGAGCCAAAAATAAACATTTAAACCGACAAAGCAATATTCCGATGCACTTTTGCAAACTTTCGGTCGCGTTTTAGCAAAACTGGTATGGCCCATGCTCAATATTGAATGTTGTGGAAATACTCAAGGTAATAGCTTAGCGAATGATGAATCAATTTTGGCTGGAAATATTAAGAGGCGTACATCATGTACGTATATGAGAAAGAATTAAAGGCATACGTACCCTCTCATTGAGGCAGGTGAATGTATCCCACCTTAACAATAATCACGTTTAGTAATTAGGCTCCTTGATTTGTATATAACAAATTGGCATCAAAAGTCAGCTCCGGATACACATGAAAATTAAAGAAGTTTGGGATAAAAAGAAATGATGAATTTTTTCTGTCAGTATGCGCTAGAACTCATATATGTTCTGCTCATAGGTACTACGTATATGCTTATTTTTTGTAGGGAAATTTATGGAGAAGATTTTCTTTACGTCCCTGTAAAAGAGAGGAACGAAAAATTGTATAACTTCTTCCGAAAATGTCCCCCTTCGACGTCTAGTAAGTATAAAACTACTCTCTCTCTCTCTCTCTCTCTCTCTCTCTCTCTCTCTCTCTCTCTCTCTCTCTCTCTCTCTCTCTCTCTCTCTCTCTCAGATATCGCCAGGGTATAAAAATATAACCTATGGATATTTGTGATAATGATGTGATAATATTGTGTCACATTTTGTTTGAACTTTGAAGATCCTACCACGTTGTTACCAACTGACCTTTCCTGGATATGGAAACTGACAGATGGGAATAAACCTAATGACAGAGGCTGGTGGCATACACAGGCTAACCTAATGGAAACTGGCAGGTAACATATCATTTCTTTGTTACGGTGTATGTGATACCCGTATGTATGGGAGTGTTCGTATGTGATATCTGACAGATGGGAAGAAACCTAATGACAGAGGCTGGTGGTATACACAGGCTAAACTAATGGAAACTGGCAGCTTACATATCATTTCTTTGTTACGTTGTATGTGATACCCGTATGTATGGGAGAGTTCGTATGTGATATCTGACAGATGGCAAGAAACCTAATGACAGAGGCTGGTGGTATACACAGGCTAAACTAATGGAAACTGGCAGCTTACATATCATTTCTTTGTTACGTTGTATGTGATACCCGTATGTATGGGAGAGTTCGTATGTGATATCTGACAGATGGCAAGAAACCTAATGACAGAGGCTGGTGGTATACACAGGCTAACCTAATGGAAACTGGCAGGTAACATATCATTTCTTTGTTACGGTGTATGTGATATCTGTATATATGGGAGTGTTCGTATGTCCATAATCATTATGACAAAGCTCTCTAAGTTTATTGAAGTCATGTAACTGTAGTCTAGGGATTTTTGTTTTGATGAGGTGAATTTTTACCCTGCATGTATAGAGCATTTTGAAGTATTGTATACTGAAACGCCATGAGCTTATTCCATATGGATTCAAACCTGCTAAATATGTGAATAAAAATACATCCACAACTGAAATTTTCAGACTTTACTCTTACTTATCCATCAAGATGCACTTTCATTTTTAATTTTGACGTGCGATTTGTTGAAAATTATAGTACGATTGAACGCCCCTCTCCATCGTATAGACCGGAATTCATTCCCTTAGGAAAGAAACAAGAACGCATGAAGGTTAAAGATCTTGTTATCTGTCATCAATGACTTAACTTTATATTGAGTTACATTGTAAATTATCGTCTAGAACCTTATGCACCGTAATGAAGTCTTATATCCATGCATAGTGAGGCCACTTTTGTGTAACATAACTCAGATTTGACATTTTATCTTTAAGTCGTGAAGTACTTGATCCACGAAGGAGTAAACAACCATACGACGAAACATTTGAGAAGTAAGTACACGTAATCCTCCTTGCATTCTATATTTTATCGTCAATTTTTGGAAATTAGTTGAAGCGTTGTTTGATCCATCAATATGTTCTTATCGTTGTCAATGCTTTAATACAGACACGGGATACAGAATCTATTTTGTGGGACACGGAGCGGCGTTACGGCTTTTATGGAGACAGGAATAGATGACAGCTCGTAAGTCCCTATCGATTTATACTATTGTTACATACTTGCTCCACATTTTTGGCTCTAACACGAGTAGAATTTATAATTGCTATAATTGATCAATCGTATGAATAATTGGAGCTTCTAGCGCATTGAAAATATCCCATAGGATTAATAGTAATGTTTTATATCTTTCCATCAACAATTACTTGGTACGTAACTCAAAAAAGCTTTCATCGGCTTTAATCTTTCGAAATATTGTTATACATACATGAATGCGCGAGAACCCAACATCCATGCATTTGGCATAGGTACAACAGAGAGAGAGAGAGAGAGAGAGAGAGAGAGAGAGAGAGAGAGCAGCAAATATCAAACATTCCTTACCGTAATAAAAAAAATTATTTAAGCAGACAATTCATCCAAAACAACACGAGAACAGTGGAGGACCTGTACTACAAACGTGCTGTATGGAATGACGAACACTTCAATATACAATATACCTACTCTATGCCTCTACATATACATTGTAAGTAACTTCAATATACAATATACCTACTCTATGCCTCTACATATACATTGTAAGTAACCTATTTTGTACCTCTATCTATATACTGTACGGTTGTACGTACTCCGGGTAATCACGCCATTCGCTGTACATGCTGTAATAGTAGAACTAACTGTCCAGAATTGGCGATCGGGTACTTATTGGTCTCCCTGATATCAATGTCATGTATTGTCATTTTGGTTTCATCATTCCATTCGCTGTAAGTATTGGATATACGCCGAAAACAATTCATTCTTAAAGATATTGGACAGTTTGAGGCCCGCAGGGCCGAAAACTGTCCAATATCTTTAAGAATGAATTGTTTGAGGCGTATATCCAATATTTAAAACATTGATCACTATTCAAAGTGGCATGACCTTTGACTTTGTTCTTATTATGTTAATTGCCTTTAGTGTAACGAAATGCAATCACTCCAGGTTCTAGATAACATTCTCACTACTAGCAGTAGGGAGTCGTTTATGAAAGAAGATAACGGAGATGAAATTTTCAATTTAGAAAAAAAGTTGTGACAAATTATGACACAGATTCCGTAAACCGAGACGAAATTGGATGTATTTTTTGGGAGAAAATCAACGAGAATACTTTGCGTGATGACGACTTAATTTAAGCTTCTTTGGATATATATATTAAAATAAAAGGGCTTGTCTTTAAAATTGTCGTTTTCCGGACAAGCAAGAAATAATATAGTGCCTTTAAATACCGAAAAGAAATCAGTGGGGACGTTCAACTTACTATGTGCAAGGTTAAATGAAAGAAACAATTCAGGAAGATATGTTTCAGGAGTCCAGTTCGAAAAACCTGACCTTAATGCCTAGACTTTGACGTTTATTTGCACCGGGGGGGGGGGGGGACTGGGGATTTGGTCAAAATAACCGTCAAAGGATGGATTTAGGTAAGGTTTTTCGGACTAGAAGAAGTCGAGCAAAAATCTTAATTATAAGTAAAATTAATAAGATGGAAAAAAAATTAAGACCGAAAAAAAAAAGAAAAGAAATAACGGATTGAACTATAGTGCCTCTTACATTATCATTTCCGACACAACGGCCGATTCTTTAGATATATAAGATTGTGCTGGATTTTGTCAACTCCGGAAAGAAAAGCAAAAATTGGAATAGTCAGTACTTATATACATGGAATTCTTGTCACGTGATTTCTTAAATAAGAATTGTAACGGTTGTCCTGTAGTTGTCAAAATACATTTACCTGCGACTGTCCAATATTTAATCTAGGTCGCGTATATTTTTTCTAATAAACGCGACCTAGATTTGATATTGGACATTCAAAGGTAAATTTCGGACTGTTCAAACAAAGGCATGACGTCACCACAAAATTGGTCTCCCTGATGTCATGTATTGTCATTTTGGTTTCATCACGCCATTCGCTGTAATAGTAGATAACTGTCCAGGTACACATTGGTCTTCCTCTTGTATTGTCATTTTGGTTTCATCACGACAATTCGCTGTAATAGTAGATGTTAAACGTCTTCAAATTGAATAGCATCATTTCAGAGCAGATTAATTGACAGCATGAACCAGACATGCACGTTTCAGGTACTTAACCCTCGTCAGTGATCCTCAAATCTAAACAATGTAATATGCCAAAAAAAGTGTGAAAGTTACCATGTCGTAAAAGCGTACCGAAAGACGTAGTAGGATGGGTGGGATATGATGCTGCAGGACCCACTTTTTGATTTCAAGAAATTTTGACAACAGAAATTTAAGAATGCGTTGAAGCACGATCAACTGAAATTGATCGAACTTGGCTACATGTGCCCTCGGGGACTCCTGGTCCACCAGCAGTGACACTGACGATCACCAAGTGGTATAAATGTAAACGTCTTCAAATTGAATAGCATCATTTAAGAACAGATAAATTGGCAGCATGAACCAGACATGCACGTTTCAGGTACTTAACCCTCGTCAGTGATCCTCAAATCTAAACAATGTAATATGCCAAAAAAAGTGTGAAAGTTACCATGTCGTAAAAGCGTACCGAAAGACGTAGTAGGATGGGTGGGATATGATGCTGCAGGACCCACTTTTTGATTTCAAGAAATTTTGACAACAGAAATTTTAGAATGCGTTGAAGCACGATCAACTGAAATTGATCGAACTTGGCTACATGTGCCCTCGGGGACTCCTGGTCCACCAGCAGTGACACTGACGATCACCAAGTGGTATAAATGTAAACGTCTTCAAATTGAATAGCATCATTTAAGAACAGATAAATTGGCAGCATGAACCAGACATGCACGTTTCAGGTACTTAACCCTCGTCAGTGATCCTCAAATCTAAACAATGTAATATGCCAAAAAAAGTGTGAAAGTTACCATGTCGTAAAAGCGTACCGAAAGACGTAGTAGGATGGGTGGGATATGATGCTGCAGGACCCACTTTTTGATTTCAAGAAATTTTGACAACAGAAATTTAAGAATGCGTTGAAGCACGATCAACTGAAATTGATCGAACTTGGCTACATGTGCCCTCGGGGACTCCTGGTCCACCAGCAGTGACACTGACGATCACCAAGTGGTATAAATGTAAACGTCTTCAAATTGAATAGCATCATTTAAGAACAGATAAATTGGCAGCATGAACCAGACATGCACGTTTCAGGTACTTAACCCTCGTCAGTGATCCTCAAATCTAAACAATGTAATATGCCAAAAAAAGTGTGAAAGTTACCATGTCGTAAAAGCGTACCGAAAGACGTAGTAGGATGGGTGGGATATGATGCTGCAGGACCCACTTTTTGATTTCAAGAAATTTTGACAACAGAAATTTTAGAATGCGTTGAAGCACGATCAACTGAAATTGATCGAACTTGGCTACATGTGCCCTCGGGGACTCCTGGTCCACCAGCAGTGACACTGACGATCACCAAGTGGTATAAATGTTAAACGTCTTCAAATTGAATAGCATCATTTAAGAGCAGATAAATTGGCAGCATGGACCAGACATGCACGTTTCGGATGCTTAACCCTCGTCAGTGATCCTCAAATCTAAACAATGTAATATGCCAAAAAAGTGTGAAATGTTAAACGTCTTCGAATTCAATAGCATCATTTAAACGCAGATAAAATTTGCAGCATTGACCAGACATGCACGATACTTTGTCGAAAAGCGTACCGAAAGACGTAGCAGGATGGGTGGGATATGATGCTACAGGACCCACTTTTTTTTAAATTTTAAGAAATTTTGATGACAGAAATTTTAGAATGCGTTGAAGAAAGTTACGATCAACTGAAATTGATCGAACTTGGCTACATGTGCCCTCGGGGACTCCTGGTCCACCAGCAGTAACACTCACCAAGTGGTATAAATGTTGAAGTCTTCAAATTGAATAGCATCATTTAAGAGCAGATAAATTGACAGCATGGACCAGACATGCTCGTTTCGGGTACTTAGCCCTCGTCAGTGATCCTCAAATCTAAACAATTTAATATGCCAAAAAAGTGTGAAAGTTACTTTGTCGAAAAAGCGTACCGACAGACGTAGCAGGATGGGTATGATATGATGCTACAGGACCCACTTTTTTTAAATTTCAAGAAATTTTGCTAACAGAAATTTTAGAATGCGTTGAAGAAACGATCAACCGAAATTGATCGAACTTGGCTACATGTGCACTCAGGGACTCCTGGTCTACCAGCAGTGACACTCACAAAGTGGTATAAATGTTAAACGTCTTCAAATTACTGTCCATGTCCACATTGGTCTCCCTGATGTCATGTATTATCATTTTGGTTTCATCACGCCATTCGCCTTAATAGTAGATAACTGTCCAGGTCCACATTGGTCTCCCTCATGTATTTTATTGTCATTTTGGTTTCATTACGTCATTCGCTGTAATAGTAGATATAAGTGTCCTGTGTTGGTTTTATGTTTCGGTGTGTCTACTTTGTTCTTTGTCTTTACTTTGTTGAAGTTGTTTTTATTTACATCCAGTACTGTCCATTACTGCGGGTGCTTTTCGCTGTGGTTAGTGAGATATTGTTTTGTTGGACATTTCCTCCATATAAGCCCTTAAATAAATAAATCTGTTATCATTACATCTAAATCAATCATGTTGAGATAAATCGAATCAATTGATTTTTATACTTACCTTATCGATTTCTGATTATATTAGGAAGCGTCCTCTACCCAGACATCCAAAATGGAGAATAACCCCGTTTTCGAATACTTCCACTAGATAGCGCTGAGGATGTCTTCCATATACAAGTAGTACTGATTCTTATTGATTTGTGTTGAAGTTACCTTTTCCATGGAGTTATAGCATCTTTGATTTGTTGTAAAAAAAAGTGGGGGGAGAGTTATGATGTTTATCATACAAATATCATCAAAGAGCACATATATATATACAGATAGCAAGTATAGTTATTTGACTTACTGCTTCCAAATTCGTCTAATTGGCCGCACACAATCTAGTATATAGGACAGTCTAGTTAGTCTTTGCTGAATGAAGCGAACACTTGATATGTTGTGCTATGAGCCTAAAACGTCTCGCACACTTCTTCATAATTTTGACAAATTTTATTTTAGCATTGTCCGACATGAACATGACGTCAGTAACTGCTACGATGCCCATCACAAATAAAGTGAGAGGAAACACGGCCGTGGTCGGACTTAATATGCAGTATAATACATTCAGAGAGAAAATAGATAAGTTTATGAACGACGAGTTCTGTGATCCCAGGGCACCTAATAGTAGGTGTTTCTCCTGTCATAATTCGGTAAGCAACACTGATTTTCTTGTTCATTCATTATTATGAATTTATCATCGACTTTGTTGAATCACGAAGTAGTCTATGAGCTTAGTTTGGCTTTTCTTCGTTTTATCTCCAGAACTGAAAATCATTTAATCTCTATATATGATCTTTATATACTCCTATGAATTTTCTGTTTACAGTCCATAATTTCTTGTTATCTGTTGGATTTAAACGGGTACATCATCTATAACAATGTGGACCCAGAACGTGTAAGTAAAAGCTTTACAATGATATGAAGTGACAAGTCGTGGAAATGTGTTTCATACGACGGAGAAAAAGTATGCATGGTAGCAATGAAAATGACACTCGTATAGCAAGTCTAAAATGAAAAGATGTGAGCGTTACAATGACGTACATTTATGGATATAAGAGAATCAAAAAAAAATTATTTTATCAAAATAAGTATTGATTTTATTGTCAGGTTGGAGTATTTATGTCCGGTGATGAGAGGGACGGTGACCTTATGTCTATGCTGGTGTTTAAAAAGATCTTCTATAGGTAGGCTTTACAATCATATAAAACTGTTGTAATGAATAAAAGTAAAATAATAATTGAAACTCTCTCTCTCTCTCTCTCTCTCTCTCTCCCTCTCTCTCTCTCTCTCTCAAATACTGTGCCGTTCTGTTACAGGATAAGTTACACCGACTATCAAGGAGTTTGTGTTGTTGAACTCAGTTCTGAAAATGAATCAAATTCAGGATATTATATTTGGAATGTAAGTATTGTAAAATTTACGTACCCTTAAATTTTATATAAGACATCATTGAAGAAAGGTAAATTAATTTACGTCAGTCTCCATGGAAGACATTCAAGAATTTAGCATCACACAAAATATGTTAGACAATAAGGATACAGCGAACATGTAAAGTTCTGCATTTGTGCCATTGTTCTTTTTTCAGCCATTTACGAGATTTTTATCGGGAGTTTGGTGGTTGCTATATCAATTTGCTTTGTAAGTATTTTCATGAATTTATTTGAATTTTCAAACGGTTTTATTTTTTTTAATATTGAGAGATGACTAACTCTTTCGTTATTTTCGGTATTTCAGAATTCTATTTGAGAATACAGTCTATGGCATGACAGCTCCACAACAGGTGTTGCAGAGGAACCGTAAGTTATATATATATAAATACACAGAAGATAGCGTCTGAACATGTTGTTCAAAATGTCAAAGAATGTATCAAATGATTATCCCACTTAAGGTCAGGGTGGCGACTTTTAATAAGAAAGATAGATATGTCCACATGTAGAGGAACATCTCCTCGAACTATTAAGACCAAAATATCAAAATTTGCCCGTCTCGTTTTTTGGCTATAAACGTCCATTTTTGGCTAATTTTAACATTTTCGTCATTTTCGAGAATACCACATCATAGCTTTACAAACCTCTGCAATGCATGAAATTTCAAAAAGCCATATATACCCTTATAACCTTATTTTTCTTGATTCTTGTAGCTTGTGTATGAATTTAGGTCTATTTTGAACAAGAACAATTCTGACAAAATAAACAGTTCTATGGAGTGTATTTTCTTATAAATACGTTTTTGCTGGTTGCCATGGCAACAACTCGTTAATTTTATTAATAGCTAGAAGGTCAACGGGTAAACTTTTTTTTCTATGTATAGAGCTATAGTATTGCTTTATCCTAAAGCAGTCAAACCAATATGTACCCGAATTCGTTTTTGAGCAAAATGACTGTTTCTATAAATAGCACAATAATTTGTGCAAAAAAATCAATATTTTGACCCAAAAATATAGAGATTTACTCGAAGTTCGATTTTCTAATTCTCTCATTTTTAAAAAGTATAATGAATGACAAATATGGACAATGACCATATCCCTGTATACAGCACAAAATCGACAACTCAGAAAATCAGAAACCGAAGGCATACAAAATCAGGATAAAACATAAACCAAAGCAAACAAACAAAAACCTCCACCACACGAAAAGAAGCGGACTCCCGATATGAGAGTGAGACCAGGTGCCCAGGAAGAGTAAGCATCTCCTGCTAGTATATATTCTGATGTTTGAATCTTTAGAAGCAGAACTCATGCTAAAAAATGCAATTTTTTTCCTATTTTCAGCGACTTTTCAACGAAAAATATGCATTTTTCCCCAAAATATGCATTCAGCAATGAAAATTTCAAGGAGTATTATTTTTTTCTGAAATGATGCAACAAACTGAGCTTATACCATTTCTCGTCCATATGACGGTTTCAAATATAACGTGATATGAAAATATAGTTATCTCCCTGTAGTCGCAACCCTAACCTTGATATATGTGAAATGAGCAATGTCGTGTCAGTACAGTATTGTACTAGCAGGATTTGCTTGCTATTCACTTCAAACTTAAACAATAAGCAATGTTGTGTCAGTACAGTATTATACTAGCAGGATTTGCTTGCAATTCACTTCAAACTTAAACATTGAGCAATTTCGTGTCAGTACAGTATTATACAAGCAGGATTGGCTTGCAATTCACTTCAAACTTAAACATTGAGCAATGTCGTTTCAGTACAGTATTATACTAGCAGGATTTGCTAGCTTTTCACTTCAAAGCAATGTCGTGTCAGTACAGTATTATACTAGCAGAATTTGCTTGCTATTCACTTCAAGCAATGTCGTGTCAGTGTAGTATCATACTAGCAGGATTTGCTTGCTATTGACTTCAAACTTAAACAATGTCGTGTCAGTACAGTATTGTACTAGCAGGATTTGCTTGCTATTCACTTCAAACTTAAACAATGAGCAATGTCGTTTCAGTAAAGTGTTATACTAGCAGGATTTGCTTGCTATTTACTTTAAAGCAATGTCGTGTCAGTACAGTATTATACTAGCAGGATTTGCTAACTTGCACTTCAAACTTAAACAATGAGCAATGTCGTGTCAGTACAGTATTATACTAGCAGGATTTGCTTGCTATTCACTTCAAACTAAAACAATGAGCAATGTCGTGTCAGTACAGTATTATACTAGCAGGATTTGCTTGCTATTCAATTTAAAGCAATGTCGTGTCAGTACAGTATTATACTGGCAGGATTTGCTAGCTATTCACTTCAAAGCAATGTCGTGTCAGTACAGTATTATACTAGCAGGATTTGCTAGCTATTCACTTCAAAGCAATGTCGTGTCAGTACAGTATAATACTAGCAGGATTTGCTAGCTATTCACTTCAAAGCAATGTCGTGTCAGTACAGTATTATACTAGCAGGATTTGCAAGCTATTCACTTCAAAGCAATGTCGTGTCAGTACAGTATTATACTAGCAGGATTTGCTAGCTATTCACTTCAAGCAATGTCGTGTCAGTATAGTATTATTCTAGCAGGATTTGCTTACTATTCACTTCAGACTTAAACAATGAGCAATGCCGTGTCAGTACAGTATTGTACTAGCAGGATTTGCTTGCTATTCACTTCAAACTTAAACAATGAGCAATGTCGTGTCAGTACAGTATTGTACTAGCAGGATTTCCTTGCTATTCACTTCAAACTTAAACAAAGAGCAATGTCGTGTCAGTACAGTATTGTACTAGCAGGATTTGCTTGCTATTCACTTCAAACTTAAACAATGAGCAATGTCGTGTAAGTGCAGTATTATACTAGCAGGATTTGCTTGCTATTCACTTTAAAGCAATGTCGTGTCAGTACAGTATTATACTAGCAGGATTTGCTAGCCATTCACTTCAAAGCAATGTCGTGTCACTACAGTATTATACTAGCAGGATTTGCTAGCTATTCACTTCAAAGCAATGTCGTGTCAGTACAGTATTATACTAGCAGGATTTGCTAGCTATTCACTTCAAACTTAAACAATGAGCCATGTCGTGTCAGTACAGTATTATACTAGCAGGATTTGCTTGCTATTCACTTTAAAGCAATGTCGTGTCAGTACAGTATTATACTAGCAGGATATGCTAGCTATTCACTTCAAAGCAATGTCGTGTCAGTACAGTATTATACTAGCAGGATTTGCTAGCTATTCACTTCAAAACAATGTCGTGTCAGTGCAGTATTATACTAGCAGGATTTGCTAGCTATTCACTTCAAAGCAATGTCGTGTCAGTACAGTATTATACTAGCAGGATTTGCTAGCTATTCACTTCAAAACAATGTCGTGTCAGTACAGTATTATACTAGCAGGATTTGCTAGCTATTCACTTCAAAGCAATGTCGTGTCAGTACAGTATTATACTAGCAGGATTTGCTTTGATATTCACTTCAAGCAATGTCGTGTCAGTACAGTATTATACTAGCAGGATTTGCTTGCTATTCATTTCAAACTTAAACAATGAGCAATGTCGTGTCAGTACAGTATTATACTAGCAGAATTTGCTTGCTATTCACTGCATTGCCTGTGTCACCTTTGACCTTATTTCTAAGTTATTGTGTCATATGTCAGGTTCCGCTTTCCCCTACTTTGAAATCAAGCTATCATATTGCCTGTGTCACCTTTGACCTTATTTATAAGTTATCCCCTACTTTGAAATCAAGCTATCATATTGCCTGTGTCACCTTTGACCTTATTTATAAGTTATCCCCTACTTTGAAATCAAGCTATCATATTGCCTGTGTAACCTTTGACCTTATTTCTAAGTTATTGTGTCATATGTCAGGTTCCGCTTTCCCCTACTTTGAAATCAAGCTATCATATTGCCTGTGTAACCTTTGACCCTATTTGTAAGTTATTGATTCGGGTAGAGTAAGTACCTCAGGACTGCTTGCTAACAACACACTTTAGTTCAGCCTGGAAGACGAGATCAAAACCGGCGAATATATCGAATTTGGGTGGGGTTTTTTTTTTTCTTTTTTTTTCAAAATATTTCACATTTCATTCTCGATCCATCTCCAAATTTAATTTTCAAAAATTAATTCATCCATTTCAGTTGAAAAATAATCAGACTCAAATTTTCAAAACTTCAGTTTGTTAGTTTGTATGACCATCCATTCTGACAATCTACTTTAAGCGGTAGGTTGATATTATACCACGAATAAAGGGCGGGAAACTGTATCATTATACCGTAGCGTATGACCATGATGTTAATTGACAGTTTGCCTCTTTTATTCGTGGTAGACATCCATCCAATGATATTCCTAAATAGATGCATATGATTTCATTTCACTTTTAGCTGACCAGATATGTCAAACAGCACATTCATACGAACTGAAGGAGCAGTATTTTTATAAATACCATGTCACACACGAGTTTGGGATATATTGTGACGTGGAAGTAGAAGAGAAACCCTGTCATAAAGAGACGTGGTTATACCACGCCAACGTCTCCTACTTACGACGCCATAACCCTATCATGGACTCGATAGTAGGCTGTGAATTCCAGAAAGGTGACACGGTGTACTTCGGCAATCGGTAAGTTTGTACTTTGAAATGTACATGTGAATATTTTGTCATGGCTAGCGTCAGCATCACGTCATTTCTTGTTTTCTCCCTTTCTTTTGCGTTCTTTCAAAATTCAGATCTAGTAAGAAATCCAAAAAAAAAAAAAATAAATAAATAAATAAATAAATGACATGAATTCAAGTATACTTCTGAAAAATGTTTAGTGCTATGTACCGCTGTCTAATGTATATAAATCGGTATCAAATCATCCGATTATTTTCTTCCAATCTATAAGAGTGTTTTACAGATGAGTCAGCTTTGTTTTAGTTCCTTGTTTGGGATTAACTATGCCTTTTTTCATTCTTGAGCAATTTTTGCCTTTTAATTGTTTGATAAAGTTAATGATTTTATTATTATTATTTTTCTTTTTCGTTCTAAGAATTCATTTGGAGGAAACTCTTGCTTTACCTTTTATATCCTTTTCCCATAAATAAAATACTAGTATTGTCCAAAGTCGAGTGTTTCAAATTATGCCAAAGCTACGTATAAAAGAGTTTCTATTTAACATCGATCTTCGATAAATAAAGTAGATTTTTCTTAAAATGTTCCAATGTTAATTACAGACAAACAAAATTCACAAAAGAGAACATTATTATAAGAGATCTAGAAGATAAGTAAAACAGCACATCGATTATACAGCTTTTATCACACCAGAGAAAAAGTTTTCAAATTTCTTAAAATAAGATAGTTCTACAGAGCTTACCGGTATGCTTTAGTTACACTGTACATAATAAATATTTTACTAGATATATTTTGGAAAGCGACTTTTTCATATGTAGAAATACTTGAAGAAATACTTTTATTCTTTCGTTTTGTAAGTAATTTTATGAACACGATAAAACGGAAGGACAAAGAATTTTTTTTCAGAAATGCAAACTTGTATAAATATAAAACATGTCAATTCAAAAAGTCAAAAACGTACAAAGTAGGTGTATGATTCAATTCCTTATAATTTCAGAATTATGGCATGTTACAAAAACAATAAAAACGTGCATAGCATGCTTAATTGGTCAAAGACCTTTCTCCTATTGTAGTTGACTTTTTCTCTGGTAATCTCACACACGAATTGATCTATCCCTCCCGCTAGTACTACGCAATAAATTATCTACACATCCTGATAGCTTGAATTTAATTTTTGATACAGAGTTACTCAAGGCTGCCTTTTATGAGCTATTCAATTTTTAATTTGGAATGTACACTGATCTCTTGGCTTTTCTTCAGATACTAATATATGATATACACAGATTCCCGCATGATTGCTTTTGGATCAAATCATAAGAATTCTCTGAATACATAACATAGATTCTTTTACGGTCATTGTATTGACTATCGACAAGAAGGCATTTTATATCATTATACGTCTGTCTTTAGATGAACGTTTCAAGGTATGGTGTTGTTGGTCCGTCCGTCAGTCTGTCTCATAATTGTCGTGATCAACTGGACAAAGGGTCTTCATACTTGCCTCAAAGGAAGGCCTTGACAAGAGAAAGAATCCGATTGGTTTTCAAGGTCAAAGTAAAAGTACACAACTCTTGTGATCTTCATATTTGCCACAGAGTATCAACACAGTAAGAGAAACCCTTTAGTTTGTCAAGGGCACTTATCTAGAAAAAAATACCCCTTAGATTGTCAAGGTCATTTATCTAGAAAAAAAAGATATAATGGTGCGTATGTTATGCCGTTCATGGTGCTCATCTGTATTCATTGCATACTTTTCATACATGGTTTAGATCTTACAGATTTTTTATGCCCCCGGAATCAAGGATTCGGGGGCATATAGTTTTTGGCCTGTCCGTCTGTTTGTCTGTTTGTCCGAAAAAACTTTAACATTGGGCATAAAGTTTGAATGGTAAATAGTAGGGCTTTCATATTTTACATGTGTATTCCTTGTGACAAGACCATCCATTGATACCAAAATTTTAGACCTCGTGACCTTGACCTTTGACCAACTTTTCAAAAATTTTAACATTAGACATAACTTTTGAATGGTGTAAGTGATAGGGCATTGATATTTCACATGTGTATTCCTTGTGACATAACCTTTCCATTGATACGAAAAGTTTTGACCTCGTGACCTTGACCTTTGGCCTTCTTTTCAAAAACTTTAACATTGAACATAACTTTTGAATGGTATGTGATAGGGCTTTGATATTCCACATGTGTGTTCCTTGTGACATAACCTTTCCATTGATACGACAATTTTTGACCTCGTGACCTTGACCTTTGACCTACTTTTCAAAAACTTTAACATTGGGCATAATTTTTGAATGGTAAGTGATAGGGCTTTGATATTTCACATGAGTATTCCTTGTCACAAGATTTCTCCATTGATACCAACATTTTTAACCTTGTGATCCTGACTTTGACCTTTCACATACGGTACTTAACAGAAAATGGTGTTTATACTAACAAAGATGCCACCGGGGGCATTCGTGTTTCACAAACACAGGCTTTATTTCTTTCTTGAAATAGTCATTTAATAAAAGCAGCTTTTGAAATGTGATTCGAGTAATTTATGAGTATAAAGCAACAGTTTTTCTTTTCTTTTTGCATTCAATCAATATTGACAGAGAGACGCATTTGTGGCGAGATTGCTTTTTTCACAACATAGTTTTGCAACAATTGGCAGCACATATGCGGTGATTCACAAAATATTCATCGAAAATCCATAGAATGCGGTTATATATTGGAACTTTCATTCATTACCTCTAAGGCATTTATAAACTGTTAAAAGCCTACTGAATCATATTTGTTTGTCTATTTGAAAGTAATCAGTTATTTTCTTTTATTACATATTTGTTACAGGTCTTACTACGTCCAGTTTTTAGAGAATACCAATCTGATATTTCTGGCGGCGGCCGCAGATTGTAACTGTTCTATGACGCTGGAATTTAGTCAAATCCTCAAACCAAATATAACTGGCAGAGAAATTACTTATATCCTTTCATAAATTTGATGATTTTGTGCTGCATTAGAATTGAATTGAAATATGTTTCAGATTAGACATTATATAATCGTTCAACTTTCATGAAGTTGATAAAATTTAAATAGTTTTACGTCTTATTTAATCGGCATTCTACCTTATTTACTACTTTTGCAATTTTTAAATTGGACAATTTTCTTATCTATCATACATTCCAAAAAGCAGACATGTAAGCATATGCGTGATAAATCCCACGAGTTCGAGATGGTGGACTTTTGTATAGACAGTCACAAAAATGTAGGTATTATAATCAATACACATTTTATCTTTCTATCCTGAATACTGACATAACCTATCATGGAGACTATCAACTTATATATCTGTAGCATATCTTAATTTATGTTTGTCATGGTTATCACGTTAACCACTTACAGGAGACGGAGACAACGTGTGGACAATCAGGTCTTGGGAGGACTACCACTTTATTGCTGGCGGCCATTATAGTGTCTACTGTCTTATCATGACCTGCGATCAAATTAACGCCCTTGCTCAAACACAATTTGACCTTTGACCTTGAGAGGTCACTCAGGGCACCTTACACATTGCTCACGTCGTTTAGTAGAATCACTCTTAGGAGCACCAGAGCTGAAGTATGCACCTAAGCTACATGATATAGGATTTTGTGATACGCTACAGTGCCTTGGATATCATTGACATAAAACTTGAGGATGACATTGCTGTTCATTAGGCATTTATAAAAGTGACAGTTGATCATGTCAGATTTAAGTTTTGTTATATGTTGTTAATTGTAGCTACTTAATTATGGTATGAATGGACCATACAGATTACATGAGACTTACTATAGAACTCATTTTGTGCCGTCTTGTCGTGTATTTTCATATGTAGAGTTGCCGTTTTTATTAGCAGCTAAGCTACAGCATTGCTGATTCCATTTTTATCTTTATCTTTTGTCATACCCGATAATCAAAAGGCATGAATAATAAATAGGTTGTCTAGCTAGCATATTAAGGACAAATTTGATGTAGATATGCACATCTTATACATGATCAGTATCTAGAGGTTTTATTGTCATCTCCTCTTATCAAAGCAATTTCATTCATTATTAATCGAAAGTTATTGACTGGGCACAGTATGGTAAATGAATTTTTTAGCCGTTTCATTTGTACAGTAATTAATTGAAGGGTTAAAAAGATTTTCAAATCATCATTAAAATATCTTTTAAATTTATGTTATAAAATGTTTGTTGACATCGTTTTCATGAATCATGTTACATGCACGTTTTCCTCTCTGGAGTTTTATGTTATGAACAAGTATGTTTGATATGTTATGTTTAATGAGTTAAGTTTAAATACATTTTGTGACAATCGACTTTGTTATTCATACCGCAATTTACTAGTATAACCAACTAAAACCTCTGTTTGTGGAATACACCTGTTGGCATCTTTGTGAATAGTATTAACACCATATTTTGTTCAGCAAGTGAAAGTCAAGGTCAAAGTCACAAGGACAAAAATGTTGGTATCAATGGGAAGGTCTTGTCACAAGGAAT
This sequence comes from Pinctada fucata, assembly GCA_028142955.1. Taxonomy (NCBI): domain Eukaryota; kingdom Metazoa; phylum Mollusca; class Bivalvia; order Pterioida; family Pteriidae; genus Pinctada; species Pinctada fucata. Next base: position 99,669,464 of record AP027102.1, read on the forward strand.
ACTCATGTGAAATAACAAAGCCCTATCACTTACCATTCAAAAGTTATGCCCAATGTTAAAGTTTATGAAAGGTATGTCAAAGGTCAAAGTCACAAGGTCAAAAATATTGGTACCAATGGAAAAGTCTTGTCACAAGGAATGCACATGTACAATATCAAAGCCCTATCACTTACACCATTCAAAAGTTATGTCTAATGTTAAAATTTTTGAAAAGTTGGTCAAAGGTCAAGGTAAAAATATTGGTATCAATGGAAAGGTCTTGTCACAAGGAATACACATGTGAAATATCAAAGCCCTATTACTTACCATTCAAAAGTTATGCCAAATGTTAAAGTTTTAACAGACCAAAAGTTATATGCCCCTGAATCTTTGATTCCGAAGGCGTAATAAAAATGTCGACAGAATTAAGCGAAGTAGCAGTACAAGATGTCCATACCAGAAAATCTCACTATGATAATGAATTATCAGAGCATAACTGTTCTAGCCATGTACATTGCCATATACTGGCATAACTCTGTCATAAATAGGTCAACAGTGATAATATCTGTTACTGTGTCAAACAGCATCATTTACAAATCAAAAGTCACTTCACTATCCAAATACATTTCAAAGAAAAGTCGGACAACCAAAATAGATTGATGAAGAGGGAACCAAATACCCCCTTCATCTGGGTCATTGTCAGTCAAGTTGAATTTATATTCTACATACTTGATTGCAAGAAATCCAAACATCTCTATCTGCATAACTCAATCAAAAGTAGGTCAACCACGATTAATAGGAGACAAGGTCCATTTTGATGAGACAGAAAACTTCTATCATAAAACCTGCATTTGACTGTGGTGGAGCTACAAAATGAGGACACAAATTGACAGATCTACAAAAAAACCCAAAGACATTGGAGGAGACCACTAGTACTTCAGGAGTTCTGGAGAAGTTGAAATTGTGAAAAAATAACAAAAGACGGACCATGGATGGATAACGGCAATGCTGACCGATAAAAAAAACACACTGTGAGCTAAAAACAGGCATTAGACCTGGTCTTCCCTGGAGATGATTGGATAAGGATAAGGCCATGAAGTCACATACCAGTATTTTGAAAAAAATCAATTACAAAGATAACTTACATTATAGCTTACATATAAATTTAAATTCCCTGTCATCTTATCAAGAGGGCAATGATTGGAAAGGAAAAATTAAGATCAGTTTTCTTCTTTATTTACAAAATTTGCACCCGTTTGTACAATAAGTTCTGTAAACTATTCAATGCTATATTTACTCTTTACGTAAATCCCCAGATGCTCTAATTTAAATTGTTTGATCATTGAAAGGAAAGTGACAAAGTACATCGTCCAACTTGACCATGCAAGTGACAAAATTGTAACGATAATTCTAAAGTAAACTCAATCATCAGCAAAGGCTGCAATTTTCATAGAGATAAGGGAAAGCAAATCTAAGCTGTAGCTAGCCAAAATAAACTTGACAGAACATATTGTACGATTAGACGTTTTTGGCTTAGTTTTGTTATGGTAACATTTAACAGGAGAGTATACATGGAAATAATGAGTATAAAATATAATGACATCCATCTCCAATTATACTACATATGACATAATACACTTTTATTTTACATTTATACATTGAAACAAAGAAAACAACTAAAAAATAATTAATTCTCTTCGATTATTCAATAATAGTGTGAAAAAGTACTTATAAACTCAAGAAATATTTCTTGATAGCATTTCCCAAAAATCTTTTATAAATCTACTGTGTGCGCGATTCACTTGGGAACAGGATGAACACAATTTTACCCTCTTTATTTGAAAAAATCTCAGTAAAATAGACACCATTCAACAGATCTTATTCAAGCATGGGCGTACACAACCAAATTATATAGACTCAATTCTTTTTATATGGGTTAATTTCTATACTGCAAACGTTATTTTCGCGATTATGACATAAAAACTTTACGCGTGGGGATAATATTCACAATAAAAATGTATTTCCCGCTGTAAGAATGCAGCGGTGATATTTTCGCGTGGTGGAAAATTTCACGAAGTCCCATGATTTGGCAAAAAATGCAAAAATTACCCCACGCAAAAATTTCCACGTTTACAGCATTACGTAGCTCATGATTTGGCAATGCTGAGCATTGTATTTATAGAAACTTAGCAACATCTTATGGATAATTAACACTTCATCTAAAATAAAACTAAAAAATAAACTAAAATAAAGTGAAATAAAGTATCACTTGATCATGTTGATTGTGTGGTCCTATATTATATAACTTGTATGAGTTGCAACTAAACAAGATCTTGTGAATGGTATCAATTAAAAAGTTTTTCAAAATAAAGCCCTATAAGGCAAAAAGTTCCAAAGTGAGCCACACAGACAGTAGACCCTGTTTTTAAAATCACAAATCAGAAAATGCACTTATTCCTATTCAGCAATTCAAACTACCATTTCATTTCAGAATTTGGAGATTTAATGTCAAATTCGATTCCATCAAATCTATTTCATATTATGGATTTGTAAATTATCAAACCACAAAAACTGTATTATTTTGATACATGTAGATACTTAATTCCAGAATGCAGATCTTTTAAAGGTCTATATTATGCAATATTCAATCTACCATATCATAAAGATAACAGCTCTTTAAACTAAGGTAACCAACAAACAGATTACAAATGAAGTGAACATTTAGAATGTTTTACTATGGGAATTTTATATAGAGTTTATAAGTCACACAATAATTGAGACATTTGAGCATTCACGATGTAAATATAAAGAAAGAAATGTTCATGTCAAATTACCCTCCTCCACATTTATACTTTTAAGGCATGTTGACAAAATGGATTCTTACAAAAAAAAATCCACAAAATTAATTTTTTTTTCTCCTATTTTTCGAGTTTACAATTGTCTATAGAAGCAAGTTGAAGCAATATCAGAGTCACATACAAAGCTACCTGTATCAAACAAGACTCAGTATATACATCAACACATGTACATTATATTTTAAAAACCATACATTTGCCCCAAAATCACAACATCTTTGATTATGGAATGAAAGGAGTGGAGACAGCATACATACATGTATATTATTTATAAAGTCAGTAGTTCGTTAGAGCATATTTTGTTCCATAATTCATTAATTCATAAATGTAGATACACGTATTAGCAATCATTGTATTAGAGTATTCTCTGTTCCTCACTAAAATTTGAATTCTATCTAAATAATCCCTCTATGCATACTTATTTTTATGGGCTTCATATTTTGATGAAATACATGGTTTTTCTTGCTAATTCATGACTATGATTATGCTTTTATATTAAATTCCTGTCTTTTTCACATTTCAACTGAAATTTGTTGGCTTATAAGAATAACAGATGAAGTAACTCCGTAACTTTCTCCTCCACTCTCCATCAAGCTGCCATCTTAAAGTTGTGTCCCTTGATTCACATATCAAAATACATAGAAAACAAACATCTTACAAATTCCAACAATTACTCAATAAATGGGTTTAACTGAAACAATATGAACAGCACTTGAAGCATTTATAGAATATTGCACAGGTTCCATTGACAGAATACAGAAAATGTAAGTATCAACCAATCAGTCCACATCAAAGTCACTATCAGAGTCTTGTTCGTGAGGAAGGCGTGTTCGGTTTTCACCCGTAATGCTGTCCTTGATAATTTTGTAGTTCATGTCCTGAGCTGGTAAGAAACTGTGCCTAAGAAAGGTAAACAAAAACACAATAATCTTTTAAATACTTCACTTTCATTAATATATACATGTACATACAGACATTAATGTAAGGCTATAATTAAATACAATTCTACCATTGGAACATGTTGAAAGGGAAAAATATCCAATATCCATTACAAGATTCTGTCAAAGACAAATCAGTTCTTATCCAACTTACAGGGAATCCCAGGAGATGAATCTTCCAGGTAAACAATGTTTATATACAATTTTCAATAGAGCATCTTTATCTTTCATACTGACTTTGACCTTCAATTCACAGACATAACTAGCAATATGAATAATATTCAAACATGTTGTAATGTAAAAAGTATAATTATATCAATTAAGTACATGTATTAATATCTTGGATGACAAGAATGTTCAACGCAATAGTATTAAACCTTTCAGTTGGATATATCAAACAAGCAATGAGGATCATTTTCTTGGTAAAATATATTTAAATGTCAGTCTACTGCATAATTATAATTTTATTAACAGAAAGAAGACAATATTCCCCTCTTTAAATCTACCTTAAAGTTTGAAGACTTTTGATAAGATTTAAGCACAATGTTTTATTTAGAGTTACAATGTACATATACTTACTCAGCTAAGAAACTTTCCAGATCTGTCGCAAAGAAATCTTCCCCGAATTCATCAGACATCCGTATAAAGTTTCCTATCAGCTCTCCACTTTTATACACTAACAATGCTGGTACTCCATTCTGGGCCTTCAAAAGATTTATAAAAAAATCTCTTTCACGGCAAATAAGATTTGTGTTTGATCACACTCTAAATTTGAAAATGGACCCTCATTTTAATCTAATAAGTGCATTTATTCATACATTTATACATGTTTGTGAATATCACTTACTTATATTTTGCAAATATGCCTCATATACAACATTGAACTTTTCTGCCGTATACTTGTATATACTTGTGAAAGCTGATGTTTGTGTTAAATGATAAATGCTTCAAGGACACGTCTCAATAAAAGTAACAATTATTTAACATACTTACAAATGACATACTAAGTGTAGCGTCGGAAGCTTTGATTTTACAGAATTTGACAGTGGGGTACTCCTGACATACTTACAAAGGACATACTAAGTGCTGCATCGGAAGCTTTGATTTTACAGAATTTAATGGTGGGGTACTCCTGTTACAAAGGACATACATGTACTTAGTGTTGCATCGGAAGCTTTGATTTTACAAAATTTGACGGTGGGGTACTCCTGACATACTTACAAATGACATTCTAACTGTTGCATCGGAAGCTTTGATTTGACAGAATTTGACAGTGGGGTACTCCTGACATACTTACAAAGGACACACTGACCGTCGCGTCGGAGGCTCTGATTTTACAGAATTTTACAGCAGGGTTCTTCTGACATACTTACAAAGGACATACTAAGTGTTGCATCGGAAGCTTTGATTTTACAGAATTTGATGGTGGGGTACTCCTGAAATACTTACAAAGGACATATTAAGCATTGTATCGGAAGCTTTGATTTTACAGAATTTGATGGTGGGGTACTCCTGACATACTTACAAAGGACATACTAAGTGTAGCCTCAGAAGCTTTGATTTTACAGAATTTAATGGTGGGGTTCTCATGACATACTTACAAAGGACATACTAACAATTGCGTCGGAAGCTCTGATTTTACAGAATTTGACAGTGGGGTACTCCTCACATACTTACAAGGGACATACTAAGTGTAGCCTCAGAAGCTTTGATTTTAAAGAATTTAATGGTGGGGTACTCCTGACATACTTACAAAGGACATACTTAGTGTGGCATCGGAAGCTCTGATTTTACAAAATTTGATGGTGGGGTACTCCTGACGTACTTACAAAGGACATACTAAGTGTAGCATCGGAAGCTTTGATTTTACAGAATTTGACGGTGTGGTACTCCTGACATACTTACAAAGGACATACTTAGTGTGGCATCAGAAGCTTTGATTTTACAGAATTTGATGGTGGGGTACTCCTGACATACTTACAAAGGACATACTAAGGGTTGCGTCAGAAGCTTTGATTTTACAGAATATAACAGCAGGGTACTCCTGACATACTTACAAAGGACATACTAAGTGTGGCATCGGAAGCTCTGATTTTACAGAATTTGATGGTGGGGTACTCCTGACATACTTACAAAGGACATATTAAGTGTAGCATCGGAAGCTCTGATTTTACAGAATTTGATGGTGGGGTACTCCTGACATACTTACAAAGGACATACTAAGTGTAGCATCGGAAGCTCTGATTTTACAGAATTTGACGGTGGGGTACTCCTGACATACTTACAAAGGACATACTTAGTGTAGCCTCAGAAGCTTTGATTTTACAGAATTTGATGGTGGGGTACTCCTGACATACTAACAAAGGACATACTAAGTGTAGCCTCAGAAGCTTTGATTTTACAGAATTTGATGGTGGGGTACTCCTGACATACTTACAAAGGACATACTAAGTGTAGCCTCAGAAGCTTTGATTTTACAGAATTTGATGGTGGGGTACTCCTGACATACTTACAAAGGACATACTAAGTGTTGCATCGGAAGCTTTGATTTTACAGAATTTGACGGTGGGGTACTCCTGAGCAAGACAGCTTAAACATCCATTCATTGCTTGACAAGCTGGGATTCTCTGTAAAATAAAATGTCTATGGTCAATATGATTTTTCAGGTCCATAACAAAGTACTGACCTAAAACAATATGAGTTTGTGACACACAAAGGCCCCTGTCCAAAGACATATCATGAAAGCTGTTATTGAAAAGAAGATCAAAAGTCAAGGTCATCATGTCAAGAAAGGTACCAATAGAAAAGTCTTGTGACAAGGAAGACTCAAGTGAAATATGATAGCCCTATCTATCATTTAGCATTAGGTTTTAAGTTTAAACTTCAAGGTTAAGGTCAAGAGGTTAAAAACTTTCATTCCAATGGAAAATTCTTACAAAATGCACAAAATACAGAATCTAGTATATGCCCCAAAACTTTTTATTTAAAGGGACACTAAAAGCATTATGACATTATTTTTTAAACACAAAAACTTTCAAAAATCTGTTTTAAAACAATACTTACATCTTCATACACATGTATAATGATGACAACTTGCTTGTTTTCCTTATCAATGGCCTCCAGAAAACTGTCTGCAGATAACGTGAGCAGCTTACCAAACTTTGGCCTACAAATAAAGAGATGACAATACTGTAATTTTACTGCATTTGATGCAGTTGGAATTACGAGTATTTCTTCTTTTAAATACATTTGATACAAAAATAAATAGGAATGCATTCCTCTTTTCATCCTTTATTTGTATTGGGATATAAATTATGTCAGGAAAATACTGTAGGAGCTATCAAGTCAAGATAAAAGTGGTGAATTAAAATAAAACATAGGTAATCAAAGATTACGAAGGTCACCTCATGGTAGCAAAATTCAATTTAAACATATTTCTAAGTACATGACTTTTAAAGGCAAAATCATTCAAGCTGAAAAAGTAGGTCAAGGTCATTTTATGAAAGTTTGATCAAAAATACATCCAAAATGCAATTTTGGTACATGTAGCACTTATACTTTGCTCAATATTGGCTTTTTTAGAAAAGCAAAATCACTCAAGTGGAAAAAGTAGGTCAGATGCTGCGTCTGATGCATGGGTCCATCTCAGCATCCAAATTTGAATCACTTGTGCAAGTTTGGTGGCTGTAGCATCAGTACTTTGTCAGATACTGAGCTATCCCAAACGTCTTAACCAAGTCACACTAAGCTAACCCAAACTTCTTAACCAAGTCACTTAAGCAGAAAATGTAGGTCAGGTGCAGCATCCGATGTATGGGTTCACCTCAGCATTCCAAGATGAATCACTTGTGCAAGTTTGGTTACTGTAGCATCAGCACTTTGCCAAATTCTGAGCTACCCCAAACTTCTTAACCGGATGCAAACGCATAGGGTGTTAGCATAAGCTCACTCTACTTGGCCGAGGTGAGCTGAAAATAGCAATCCAAGGAGTGCTTGTGTTGCCTGCAAAGCAGCTTATTTTAAAAAGTAGATCAAATATTTTAGTCAAGGTCACTTGGTTCAAAATTATTGGTATCAGTAGGAAAGTCTTGTCAAATGAAATTAACATCTAAAATATCTCTTTTTAACCAATAAAAAGATATGGTTAATCTCAAATTTTCAGAAAAGAAGGTAAATCATCTAGGTCAAGGTCACTAGGTCAATAATTTTGGTGACAAAAGAAAGGTATCATAATAAGAAATACACAGGTAAAATATTAAAGTCCTATCACTTACCAATCAAAAGATTAAGTGAATCTTAATTTTTTAAAAAGTAAGACAAATGGGGATGTTGAGTTTATACTGACACATTTTGTAGAGCTTTCCTCATTTCCTCTATCCTTTTCTGTCTGTATTCCTTCAGAAACTCATCTTCATAATCCTCTAAACTCTGTAACTCCTCCATTAACTTCTCATCTTCCTTCTCCTCTTTCTCATCATCAAGCTGAATACAAAAACATGCTGGATTTATACATCAAAATCCTGCTGTACCTCAAATTAACACTCATCAAATACATAAGAAATGGATGCAAATATGCTAATGATAACACACATTAGTATACAGTTATAGTATACCATTGAGGAAGTGAATAGCATGATTCTGGTTCCCAAAGACCAGACCTATTCCCCGAGGCAAAGGCAAGGGTGCAGTAGTGATGACTCCCTCAATGGTTAACACTAACTGTGCTATGATATTATACCAGAACAAACATTTCACTCAGGATTAATTATAAGTTTCAACATTGCTTTTATTAATGCCACTTGAGGGAGCAATTGAAGAACTGAACACCCACAAACGAGTCCCGCCCAATTTCCAAACTAAATTCCTTTTTAACTAATGCACATTTTTGAAATGATACAGTCTTTTGATGCAAATTTCAGGGATTTACCTAGATTTTATGAGTACCTTTTTGTTGCAGAAAAATATCATAAGAAGTGTTACAATGAAAATATATCAATAAATACAACATCCTGTGGTTCTGGGTAAAGTAGGTCAATATTAAAATGCAGACCTTGCTGTTTGTATGCAGTTAAGAAATACAGACTTTAAAATTTTCTAAATACTATGCATGACTCATGAAAGTTTATCTTTTGAGTTATGAGAAAGTACCATAAACCTTAATTATAAGAAGGTAATGTTGGCTCTCCCAAAACGCTTTAAAATCAAGTAAAACTTAATTGTGAATGATAAGGGAAACTTCTATCTTGGTTTCACTTTCACTGCATGATATCCTATAAATCGCTTTTTATCAAACTTAATGAAAAGCACGTAATGGACAATAAAACGGCATTATCTATACATTAGCTTCCTTGTCGACAAGGAAAATGATAAATAACCAGGTAAATTGTACAAGGAAAAGACCTTGTCAATATTCATACTTTTTATGTTTTATAACAGTAAAATGTTCCTCCTTCATAGCCATTACTCATGCATCATGTGACTCGAGGAAATAAGATGTTGATTTAAAATCCATAAATTTAAAAGCATTTTTATAAATTTTCACAAATTAGAATTTTTCAAGTATGGTGAATGCATCATCCCATCATCAGTGTAAAAAACATATGAAGAACTTCGCATATGAGCCTTTACATAAAACTTTTATGTGATCTACATATCATATCATTGTATGATCTACAAATCACATAGAACTTTTTTCTATCATATGTATGACTTTTTATAACTTACATCTGATGTTTATGTCATATGTATGACCTCTTGTAATTTGCATATCATCTGTCAAATTTTAGCCTGGCCAACTTTTTTCTTGCATGTCATATGGATAACTTTTCAAAACTTAAATATGATCTATGTCATATATGACTTTTTATAACTTACATGTGATTTATATGAAATATGACTTTTTATAACTTACATGTGTCCAATATGACTTTTGAAAATTCCTGTGAACGGCTCAGAGGGTGATAATTTTGCACAAACACTGAATAGTTCTTATCACTAATATGTGATCTATATATATCAATTATGACTTTGCATAGCTTACATGTGACTTAAACTTTACAGATGATCTATATGTCATATACTAGTATGAATTTCTAAAACTTACATATGGCCTATATGTTACTTTTTTCACTAATATGTGATCTATGTGTCATACATGACTTTTTCACTTACATGTGATCTACATTTATGTCATGTATGACTTTTTATAACTTACATGTGATTTATACCTCAAATAAGATTTTTTTAAATAATTTACATGTGATCTATATCATAGATGACACTTTATACCTTACATGTGATCTATGTCATATATGACTTTTTATAATTTACATGTGATATATATGTCATATATAAAATTTCATAACTTACATGTGATCTATAAGTCATATATGACTTTTATAACTTACATGTGATCTATATGGCAAATGCAACTTTTTATAACTTACATGTGACCTACAAGTCATCTGTAACTTTTTAGCCAGTGCCATTTTCTCCTTTTCCTGACACTCTCTCCTTTCAGACTCCAGTCTTTTGAATTCCCGCCAGTCATTTATCACACCTTTTGGACCAGTCTGAAAAACAAGCAAAAAATACTTTCTGTTCAGTTTATGCTTTACTTCAAAAGAATCAAACCATCTATTTCATATTTTTAGAGAATTCTTGGCTTTCCTTGTTGAAATAAATGAAATGGTATCAAAACTTAAATTAAATTATTACTTACTAACAAGGTTTGTGTATGAAAAACTTCTACTTGGCATAAATAAGTTGCAGCTGAATTTTATCAAAATATCTAAATAAAGTCAGAATCACAACCTAAAATGATGGTGCCAACAGAAAATTTTTTATCACAAGAACTACACACGAAATGTGAAAGCCCCATCACTTTTAAAACAATCAAAAGTTATGCCCAAGGTAAAAGTTTTATGCTACAGACAACCAAGCAGACAGGTCAAAAGCTTTATTCCCCTGGTTCTTTACTTTTAAGGCAAACAAATAAAATTCTACAAAACTTAGATAAATAAATGGGTTTATCACCTACATGTTCAAGCATACCAATGGAATTTAACTGACTCACATGGAAAAAGTTTCAGCATTACTAACAAGAGGGTTGATACCAATGGAAAAGATAGGTCAAATTGTAAGAAAGAGGGCATAGCTTGCTGCATAAGTGTTAGCTTGAAAATAGCAATAATCAGAAAACCCTGTTTTTATGCTTCAAGTAGAAAAAGGTCCAAAGTCAAGGCAGCTATATTTTGATTATTACCCCTAATAAAACAATACTTACATTGGTAGAGAATCCCTGATAGTCCTTCAGTTCTGGCTCGGGTACAAACTTTGGGGCAGAGGATTTCCTAGGTTGTATCCCCTCCTCCTCCTCGTCCCTCTCCCCCTCATCGCTGCTACAATAGTTATCTACCTTCTCTCCCAGGAGCTTGTCGTCTAGGCTTAGGGCCATTGTGTAATACTGTTACGTTAATACCTACAGAAGAGACAAACATCTACTTATAGTAAATACTTATACTTTCCTTCATAGTTTTCAAGCATAATACTTGTTATCAGATTTCAGACACATCGTTAAAAAGTTAAGATGATCAAATATACTGTCGTTTAAAGAAAATCACTCAACAGATTCAAGTCTAATGTACCTTATCGTCAAACTCTGTAATCTATCACCTTTTGTCTGTGTCCAGCAAAAAAGTAAACTACAAACGACAGAAATATTGCACGTCAAACACCTTATTTTATCAGTAAGTGGACTCCCTCCTTATTGTACAACCATAAACGACTAGATGCATATCTGACATATCCATTTACTTCCTTATACTATCTCGGATGACAAACTAGCTTGTTTATTTTGTTTATCAACTGTTTTTAGCACCATTTGTTACCTAATGAGTTTTTTCCCTATTTAATCATCCATGCATATCTTTGTCCTTTCTTTATCCTTTCAATAAATACAACTATAGTAAATACACTAATGTTGGGTTTACCAACAAACGATGTAAAGATAACAACCAGACAAATCTTTCTAAGATGAGTAAATTGATCCTTGAGGAAATTAAGTGCAAAAATTTCCTTTAACCTATTCACATGAGGACAAAATAGAAAATTAAAGGTTTCCATGCTTCATTTGCATACATAACAAACACTCAATCTAAATTATTGTTCATCCTGTTTTCATAATCCAAACTTTTGTTTATTCATAATTAGTCATTACAGTTCACGTATCTCTCAGTACGTAGAAAATTATTTTTCACAGCCTGCAGTAAATGTATTTTCCTTTAAGTAAGTCAATCTCCAACATGTCCATGTCCAAGGTCAAGATCAGTAGGTAAAGGTTAAGGACAAAGGTCACAAGCAATGTATACATGTTTGATATTGCTGGACGTGTATTTTCATGAAAGTAGGTCAAACTCTTAGGTAAAAATCAAGGTATCCAAATGAAAATCTTGTCATAAGCAATACACATGAAAATATCTAAGCTGTATCTCGATTTGTTCTAATGTTTAAGTTTTTGGTTAAAATTAAGATTACTCATGCAGGTCAAGGTCACAGGGACAAAGATCATGGAATTGATAGAATTGTATTGTCATTAGGAAGGACAAATACAAACAATAAACCACAGCTCTACATGTAATGCTTATAAGGAAGGTAACACCAGCACTTTAACAGATGTAATAACACTTTATCAGAATTATCATAAAATATTTCCTCAACAGAAGGTAGCAAGGTTTCTTAAGAATACATCAATATCATCCTCATGTGATCCGCATTGATTGCACAATGGGTAGATGGAAATTTCACAATCACATGGATCATTACTTTTATGTGCATTATGATACGGATCACATGCAGTGATTCATTTTGATAATTGGTTGAATGGGGTACACCATACCCGTCCGGTAGAAATCAATGGGTCAGAACTCAAATTCAATGGGTCAAAATTGTAACAAATGACTGTTAATGTGAAATAAAGTAAATACAGAGGACTCCTGTTAATCTGATAGTCAATTTGTCGGAAGATCATTATCAGATTAACAGGAGTATCAGATTATCAGGAGTTTGAAATTCCATAGAACCACAATAAAATAGTCCTATTAATTGTACTAGAATGTATCTCAGACATTATTATATGCATTAATTTAATGATATAAATACTTTCAAGTCATTTTGAATAGTTTTAAAGGGTAAAATACCAATTTCAATGATTTTGATATGATAATCCATTGAAAATTACGTAAATATCATAGGAAATATATCACAGTTGACGGAAAATCCTATCAGATTAAGAGGAGTTCTTAAGATTTTTGATTATTTCTATCAGATTAAGAGGAGTAAATTTACATTGATTATATAGGAAATGGTTTTGTGTTTTGAAATCATATCAGATTAAGAGGAGTATCAGATTATCAGATATCAGATTTAGTGGAGTCCTCTGTACAATATTATACAATTATGGACTTTTAACTCAGTGTATATGATGTGATATTGACTTACTGTGAAGCTGAGGTCAATATTTCCACATTAAGTCAATATCACATCATATATACTGAGTTAAAAGTCCATAAATGTTTTATTCTATAATTTCATATTTGATTCACAATAAATAACGTCGTCATTTGCAGAAGTTAGTGGGCGTAATCCCGGTCTATTTTTAGACCGTGGTATATGGTGATTTATTCAGGAGCGTTGACGACGTTATCAGCCAATCAGAGCATCGCTATTTATAGTTTATAGAATAAGTTTTATTTTTCAATCATTTTAATTTACTTTTTCTAAAGGAAATTACAATTCAATTTATTGTAGATTTTATTTGACACGGGATGCAGTCGATAGAAAACAATTATGGGTATCTAATGAATGAAATGAGTAAAATATGCAATACGCAGGGCAAAATGAATTACTGCACATGATGATGATACTGATGTTACTTATGGTGTCAGAGTAATGGTAATGAAATGAATAATGTGACAAAAGTGTTCAATGAACACATGATTCCCTTTCTCTTAATTTAGCTAACCATGAATATACAAGAAATGGAAATTAACTTGAGTGAATTATAAAACACAAAATTTCATAACAAAATTGACTCACATAAAATTCATAACAAGATAACTATTCTGAGTCCAAAGTTATAAATAAAGTTAGAACTTAGGAAGTTACAAATACAGAAGTGTATTAGTACCAGATTATAAAGTCTCTTTTGTTTTATTATACAGAATAAAGCATAGAATTTATCATTTTTTATTTAAAAATTTTTTTTAAAATAAGTATTAATCAGACATAAATGCACTTCTGTTTATAATAACTATCTTAATTACTTGTCTCATCTTATAAACATTAAATCATTTTATCACCATAATTTTGAATTCAGGTGACATGGCATATTCTCAAAACAAGTGTATCGTATCGAGAGACATGAGATAGAAAGATAAGATATTGTGTATATATGTAACGCTTGTTCGGGAGAAGATGGGGACATGGATGCATACCGGTACATGTACACAAACATGGAAGCCCTGAGGTACACATGTGTATCTTAAGCAGTGGTCACAACCCGCCGTACCTGCACGTATATGCTGTCTACATGCAAAAACGTAAGCAAACCTTAGGTATCCATTTGGTGTCTAATCGTTGTCAGTACGTGTCCCATACGGCCTCCTTGCGGATTTGGGAACATGCAGACAGGACCTGGTAGTTTTAGTGCATACAGAACTTTTGCTGTGTGCTGTCTGCGTGCTGTCTACAAATTCAACAAGAAGTATGACACGCACATTGTAAGTGCGTTGCAAGTACGTGCAACACACCTTCAATGCAAAAGTGAGGACTCTGTGTGTTTGCAGTACGTGTGAATTCGACATCCTTACAATAACGTAGAAGACGTACGGAGAAAGTATGTTGTAAGCAAGTTGTACGCAAAGTCGTAAGTACGTACAACGCACTTACTTTTTTGCGCAACATATGATGCATGTAACCACCCATATTAACGTGCGTGCGACGTGCCTGGACGCATTCCTTCCATACTCTTGCTACTTTCTTCCTTGCGTCTTCAGCGCAAGTAGCCTCCACAAAAAGCATGCACAGCGGGTTGTAATCGGGGCTTTATTGAGAGACATGAGATAGAAAGATAAGATATTGTGTATATGTAACACTTGTTCAGGAGAAGATGAGGACATGGATGCATACATGTACACAGACATGGACGCCCGCAAGTTGCCTTGAAATGATACCAAATGATATCAATATACATGTAGTCTCAGTCACTAAGTTTCACAATTGTACATAAAAGCCCAACTCTACAGATACAAATGTTCGTATCCGGAGCCACTGTGCTGCCTTCTTCTGTTCTTGAAAACTTCAATCATACAATGTATATATAGTATTAGGGGTGAAATGTTTACTAAGTTTCCAAAACGTGTACATGGAAGGCTGTAAATGAAACGTAAACGTTTAAACGCTTCTTTGTATTTCTCTTGTGAAAAGTTATTTCTAGTATTTTTTATTTTCAAAAGTTGTCAATGTTCATTTGATGTTGACATAAAAATACAACTTAGTTTGACTGGATTTATTTCACGTTCTTAATAAGACATGCTGATGCTTCGGTAAAAAGTAAAACAATCTTTTTTAAAGAGTCAAACAACATGAACAAAGCTGGAAACTTTACATATGTAAACAATCAAATTGTAACAGTAATATTTTAAAGTTCCACAATTTCATAATACAATTATAACAAAAAATGTAGGTTGTGTCGACAAAGAGGACACCAGATTAAGGGTTTGAAGGCAATGTATGCCTGGAGAACCGCCCGGCAGCAGTGACGGGGAAATAGACAGCAATTATGACAAGAGAAGAGACAGTAGCGGAGGTGTCAATGTTGTCAGATATCACCCCTTTTTTATTCTTATTAAAAGGATCAGATCTATTTTCAGTGGCACTACACAGCTTTTCTTCCGGTTTAAAAAAAACCTATGTTACAATGAATTTTCTCCCACTTGAGACTGAGAACTCTCAAATTTCCCTGGGGTGAGATAAATCGATCTCACCCTCTGTCGTCATCGATCTCACCCTCTGACGTCATCGCTACCACAGCGACGTTATTGAAGTAAGGCAAACTGGTGATAACAGACACTCTAGATAGTCAATAACGTGGGAGAAAAACAATCAAACACCACCATGAGGGAGGGATGGCTAATTCTCAACCCTCGTGTAAAAATTTTGCTTGTCCATGACTCGGCAAGCCTCGTCATGGTCTTGCAAAATTTGTACACTCAGGTTGAGAAATCGCCATCCCTCCCTCATGGTGGTGTAAGATGCCGCTGCCTGACTGAGACAGTACATGTGTAAAACGTTTCACCCTTATACAATATCTCTACATTTCGTATTTGCTACATAAACAAAGACTATAAGAATAATTTTTACAGCTGAAACTTCTGAGTTGAATAAAAATACAGATTATCTATTCATGCGATTTTACACAGTTGAGCATAGTCCGACTTGCAGACCTATGAGGGTGTTATCTGTTTTTTCGTCTTCGGTCTGACTGCTATGCATAGGCAAAACTTGAGAATTTCGGTGCGAAAATAATTTCGGCAAGTCGTCCTTTTTTTGACAAATTCCAGTCTCTTCAATCAAAAAAAGAAGTCACCCAGTCCTCCTCTCCCTAAAATGTCCCCTCCAAGACTAGTTTCGCCTCTTCTTCTCTTCCGATTTTCCTCTGATCGACTACATTTTGTCAAGCGCAGAGGTGAAACCAGGCCTAGAGGGAATTTTTTAGGGGCAGGAGGACTGGGTGACTTATTTTTTGGTTAAAGAGACTGGAATTTGTCAAAAAAAGGATGACTTGCCAAAATTATTTTCGCACCGAAATTCTCAAGTTTTGCCTATGCATAGCAGTCAGACCGAAGACGAAAAAACAGATAACACCGTCGTAGGTCTGCAAGTCGGACTAAGTTGAGCAAATTCGAGCTATATAAAATTATTTTAACATTGTAAATGAATGTTTTTATGATGTATTTCAGTCCTATTAATGCAAGAAAAATGTAATTACCTACTTACCTTATGAAATAAATGGAAGATTTGTGAATAAGAGGTGCAAATACAGTGAGTAATGTAATCCGGAAAAGTCCGTGCTTTCTTTTTTCAGTTCCTGTCGGCGCGAATTTCAACTGACTAGTCAAGCACTGAGGGGCTCCCGTTCGCCGGCCACCTTTGTAAGTTGTTTATTTTTATTTTATGTACAGTAGACGGCTCCCAAAGAAGTTTATCATGTTGACGCTAAGATCAGAACTGAGGCTAATGAATCTGGGTGGAATTAGAATTTTATTTCAAATGATTCGACTTTGGTCAGAGGACCTACTGTCGTTTTCACTAAACGCTTTCTACATTTATTTTGATTATTTATTCTGCCTATTTAAGACTATTCCTAATATGAATTATGGCAAAGCCATTGTGAGGACGCAGATGAAATATAATTTCAATGAATTAATACCCAATTTTCACCATACATCATTGAATATTTTTTTTTACTAAGTTAATAAGAATAAAATATGTCATACAATATGTGTTCTTGTTATTTTTTCCAGCATCATTTTTACCGTCTTTATCAGCCTTACATTAGTTTTTTTCTTTAAATCCAGAATCATCTACAGGAGAGGGGATATTATAGACAATTTCTAAATCGACAGCATGCACATAACTCGTAAATGCGGGGAAACAGTTCTCAATGTCACAAAACTTTTCTTATCTGTCATTTATGTTTCAAAACTAAGCATTGCGATTTCATGTTTTAACTGATTGATCAAGTGATGTCATCTTAATCTATACATTTTAATTCCTTGGACCTTGACGAAAACCAAGGAAAAGAGAACTCGGGCAAGAAAACTGTGGGCACAAACCATTAAAATTAAAAAAAGAAAAAAGAATTTTACTGTTTTCTGAAGTATTTATATATTGAAAGATTAACATGTATCTTGATTATTCAATGAATTCAATTAATTTTTAAATGTTTACTTTTTAAATTTCATTGGGCGATGAAATGTCAGTTGTCGTATCAGGAATATGTATCCCCCCTTGCACCCACCCAACCCCTCTCCCCTTTTACTTTCACCGGAAAAATTAGCATTCAAAATGTAGAAGAGAGAGAAAACTTCCTTTTCGGCGCCGTCTATTGTGTTATCAGCAATATATCGTTTTATTGGATGATCTGGAAAAGGGGGTTAAACTTACAAATTAAGTACAGTATAACATTAGTATTACAGGATTTTCCCTTCTAAATAATGTAAATGATTTTTCAATGTAATACACATGTATCTGAAGACAAAATTCTTGCTCATTCCTTTACTTTAAAAGAGGGGGAGAGGGAGGGAGGGGGAAGAAGGAAGGGTGTGGGAGGAGAGATAAGGGGGCGGAGAGAGCGGGTACCCCATGTCTGCTCCCCACCCCCATAAAAGGCACTTGGATGAATGGAAGGTGGAGGACGGAGGTAGAAGGGAGGGAGGCAGAAGGGAGGGAGGCAGAAGGTCGAGCGAGGGAGAGGTTAGGAGGTGGAAGAAGGGAGCGGGACAGGGGAGAGAAGTTAGTAGAAAACTACCCCCTGTCCGCCCCCCCCCCTCCCTTTGAATTCAATCACCCCCCCCTCTTTCTAAAAAAAAATCTGAAGCCTTCACCCCTCTACCTTGGATCCGCTTTTGATTTACCTCCAAGGGAAAAAAATACCCAGCCTTATTTCTGACAGAAAAAAAATATACTTCATGCTTTGAACAGAGCCCAAGCTGTGTTGACCTATTTGTACTAAATACTGTAAATGATGACGTAAGTTGTGACGCGTTGTAAACAGAACCAAAGGCAGCAGACATTTAGAAGTTCGTGTTGGGATTTACACTGGCAGTCACTGCATAGATTTCTTGTATATTCTACATGTAGATCTAATATATATGTGGAGAGAAACCACATTATTCGATCTACAGGTATCAAAAAATCAGCTGCAAATCATCCTCGAAAGCAGAATGAAGTTCGGTAAGTCGCTGATCGCGCTGATATTTTTTTGTTTGTTTTTTTCTCCCAGCATTATGAGTTTATCCATGGATTTTTCTGAGGGAGCTGTCGATGAAAGAAAGTCCGCGAAACAAAGTTGTATGCTGACGTCGCGTCGCATGCTGACGTCACGTCGTAATTTTCAAAGAGGATATTCGGACTAAACATGATATATGTTGGAAATGATGGTGCAATGTCAGTATTACGTGAAGCAAAGTACAAATCATACATTGGGACACTGGAGGAGTAAGCCAAACGAAGAATATTCAAAGGAAATCGAGAAATCTTGGTCATCGATGGGTTTCATTCTGTCGTCAAGTGACATTGTCAAAAAAATAAGCTTGCGCTTCACGCCGATCAAATGGGCAATGGGGAGAATGACGTCATTGACCACGGTTTTGGAACCTATAGGTATAGCGTAGAATTCAATTGAAAAACACCATTTTTCCTATATATATACACGTGTTACCTTGATGAGGACTACGTCCGCGCCTGCGGCGCGGACTGCGTCCTCTATCATCTGTTGTTAGCTTCTTTCATTTGCAATAAAATAATTTTGTGGGGTGAAAGACATGACCCGCGCAGGTGATAAAAAACAATCGGGTCAAAGGGTAAAAAAGCCGGACTGACCTGCCGAAAACACGTCAGTTGACAGCTATGCTGTAGACCGAACGTAGACAGTACGCAGCGAAAGTTCTTCATGCACTCAGAGTTTCAGATTGGCGTCAGCCATTGGCCATTTGCCGATAAAAACTCTGAATGGCTGATTAATGTGTCCTGCATCTGCCGAAATGGCCTATTCCTTTCCCGTTCGTCTGACTTATTGACCGATAATATTTTCACATGAGGGGACACAATTTAAGGTCGAGTTGACTCGGTACCTCGATAAACATGTAACAACAGTTTTCATTGGATGATAAAAAAAGAGTCCGTAGTACAAGCGCATTATGTAATGGTGACTCGGCGAATGCTTGTTAAAGCGTGTAAATAACCGAGTCAAATATAGCTGCGTCTGGGCGAGGGCCAGCAAACTTTGTTTAATTTGATGAAAGAATCTCCAAGCGGCAGCCCCCCTTGCGGCGGTCCCCCAAGCGGCACTCCTGACACCCCCTTAAGTTCAGGCTGAACAACCTGAACGTACTGTTAATAGAAAATTCCAACATAAACGGGTAACCCTATACCCTTGGTAACGGTATGAGGATAATTGAATAAAGATTTTCATTCATTCAATTGACAATTGATCTTTACTCTTGTTATTTATCAACTTTGATAAAAGTTTTCACCAGCAAAACACCATCAGTTCAGATATTAATTTATCAGATTTTTTTTTTTGCCTCAGTTACACACCCATTATTTTAAAGTTTGTACTTCAATGTTCATCTCCAGATTGGCTCAGATTGCACCATTTTTCTTCAACTTTTAAAAATTCTTCAGGGGACCCCCCTAGCAGGCTCGCGCCTTCAACGCTCGCCTCGCGGCTATGCCGCTCAACGGCCTATACTTTTATCATGTTTAGAACAAAATGGCCTATAATTTTTTTATGCTCTAAGCCAAGTGTCTGAATCACTGGCACTGAAACTGCTACTTCCTGTCTGCGTGTTCCCAAATCCGTACGGAGATCGTACGGACCACATACTTAAATAATGCACAGACACTGTGTGGATCCCCAAAGTTTGCCTACGTTATTGTAAGGCTGTGTGGTTTTATTGTTATATCAGTGCATCGCGATATTTTCATTTCCAATACGTACCGTAGTATGATTTTCAAAATACCGCTTTGGGTTCAATATTTTAGCTTACAGAGTTATCGTTGTATAGAAAGTATTCTAACAAAAATATGTTTCAACAATCAAATTCATGCTAATTTCAATAAAATATATGTTCTTATGGCATTTCATTGAGCGATCAGAGATTGACACTCTCTGTCAGAGGAAATGTGAGATGAAGGTATCTCACTATCTCTTTTATATTCTGAATTGTTTCAGTATTATTTTCATAATTAATTTCAAGAGAACATAATTCTTCTTAATTGAATAAACTCAGTCTACCATCTTTGATATTTTTTGTTACCAGTGTTTTTTCCTTGTTTTAGGCTGAATTTTGGCCCCTTCCCAATGCTAAATGTCCTCTATTTTTCCCCAAAAATCACTCTGAAATTTCCAAAGAGGAGATATGAAAAAATCACACATGAGAAAAAAGACTAAAAACCTGGAAGTCAGCTCAGAATGTCCTGTTCCTTAGTGCATTTTAATATTTTTTTTATTCATCCCTTATTCAGTTCAAGCAAATCAATGGATTAGCAGTGTTAATTAATGATACTTTAGGGTTAGACTGGTGAGAATTTGTATAATTTTTTCCCAATTTGAGCAATTTCCCAAATAGGACAGATACAGGCACCTCCCCAAAATAAAAAAAAATCATTCTGGTTACGTTTAATATCATTTTAATATTTTAAATTATATAGTGTGAAATCATTATATTTCGTGGGGGCTCAATTTACAAGGTTTTTGTGGATAGCCTCATCCACAAATTTACATCCTCAATGAATAATTGCTCGCTAGAATATCTTTCTTTTAACGAGTTGCATCCACAAAATTACATCCCAACGAAAATACAGAATCTCATGAATCCATGAAAATTGGGCCCTACGAAAATAAATTATTTCATAGTATGTTTTAAATGTGCTTGATGAAGCCAGGCAGTTATTTTTTTTTCAAGTTTCAACTGTTTGTCTTTGTTTAACATTTAACGGCATTATTTCTCTATTTTCTATGATCCCAAACTTTGACCAAAGATAGAATAAGCAATGATATGATGATAAAAACATAACCTGTGTCTTGTTTTAGTGTTTTTCTGTAAAAATAATGAAATTTATAAAAGAATGAAATATGAAATCTTGCATCACAATATTTTTTTTTGGCTGCAATACTCAGCCTTATTGCACTTAGACAGCACCTCTGGCGGTTGTGACCATCGCTTAAAAGTAATGCCACCAATGTTAACATTGAATCTATGGAGAATGTCAATGATGTCACGCTAGAATTACATAGAGCAATTGTATAGGAAAATCCCCATCTAAAATTATTTTCGTTCACCAGAACTATCGAAGGAATTTTAATGAAACTTTGTAGGAATGAAATACTCCTTACAAGTTTTGTTGTTTTTCCTCCGGATACATCAGTAGATGGCACCTGTTATTCTTTTACATGTTTTTGCACTTCAACATCTTTATTCAAGTTAGCTTTTTCCCATATTTTTCCCCTAAGTTAATTGTGATATACTTTTAGTATTATAGTAGAATTTTATGAATGAATGCTTTTTGTATGTCTTTTGATGTCTTATATATTTCTCTCATTAATTCTATCAAAAAATGGCTTTATGCATTTATTGATTATTGCACAAGGGTAAGATTTCCAATGTTCTCATGTGAGCAATATGGCCCCTGGCCTTTTGTTTTTCAAAACCTCCTTCTTGAATGATCATGATAATAGGTCAATATTGATATTAATTCCTGAATTTTTGCACATGTTTTGTATACATATATATGTTGTGTTTCTAAAAAGTGACTTGAATTATATTAAAGTTGATTTTAACTGCATGGTGTGTTAATATGTCTTTAACATTACATATCTTGTAATCAACTCTCTGAGCAACTTATTTTAATGTTGTTTTGTAAGATGAAGAATTAAGACAATGATTTTAAGTTTCAAGTACTTATTTTGTTTTAGGTTACCAGTATTTCAATGAGGAGGTTTGGGACATACTTTGATCCAGTGGTGGATCAGACGTGGATCAAACTTCAAACATGGAAGAATGCGCGTGGATCTATCTTGTGGTGTAGTATCAATTTCCTACTGGCATTCCTGTTGTATGTGGAAATGTAAGTCAGTTTCCCGGTATCTTTTAGCTTTCTCAGGTAATGTGATCATGGTTAGATTTTAATGGTATGACCAGTGAATGATTTAATTTCTATTGATATTTTTAAGAAACGATGATTCTAATTGGGTGAGAAATTTTGTTGATATTATACCTGTATCAACACAAAATGGAAGTACGCGCTTAGCAACGTCATAAGCAAATTCGTAAGCAACACGATTTCAAAGCTGCAAATAAACGTTGAAAAGCAACGAAATGAAATGATACATTTAAGTAATCAATGTAATATTTTTTTTTGGTTGATCGAGGTAACAACACCAAAAATTGAGGGACTATGCAGTTTTACCTCAATTTTTGGTGTTGATACCTCGATCAACCAAAAAAATATTACAGTGATTCCTGAATTATTTTGTCAGTGACACTTAGAAACATCCATGTTTTATCTGATGATTCAAACCTTCTATAAAAACAAAGTCATAATGATGAACTTGATGAAAGGAAATATTTACAGGAGAATGGAACATTCCGTAGACACAGTCACCATGGTCACACTGCAAACAAGTTTTTGCTATTCAGAATTTTGGACCTCTATTTAAAACACACACAATCACAGTCCAAATAGCATAGTGCTTTAGGCTATATCTTAATGATGATCATAATAGGTCTTCATCAATAACAATCCTACAACATATATTGAGGCCATTTCTGGCATACTATAAGATATTTATCCTATGAAATAAAAATAAATCACTTCAGAAGTGCATCAGAATAGACTTTAACATTCTTACTGATTTCCATTTTATTTCAGCAAATACAACACCATAGGCTCATCTTTTGACTGTACACATCCTGTTCTATGGTACACTGGTAAGTTAGTAACTAAATACAACACTGTTAGTAACTAAATACAACACTGTTAGTAACTAAATACAACACTGTAAGTAACTAAATACAACACTGTTAGTAACTAGATACAACACTGTGAGTAACTAAATACAACACTGTAAGTAACTAAATACAACTTTGTTGTACACTGTTAGTAACTAAATACAACACTGTGAGTAACTAAATACTACACTGTTAGTAACTAAATACAACTTTGTTGTACACTGTTAGTAACTAAATACAACACTGTGAGTAACTAAATACTACACTGTTAGTAACTAAATACAACACTGTTAGTAACTAAATACAACACTGTTAGTAACTAAATACAACACTGTTAGTAACTAAATACAACATTGTTAGTAACTAAATGCATCACTGTTAGTAACTAAATACATCACTGTTAGTAACTAAATACAACACTGTAATTAACTAAATACAACACCATTAGTAACTAAATACATCGCTGTTAGTAACTAAATATAACACTGTTAGTAACTAAATACAACACTGTTAATAACTAAATACATCACTGTTTGTAACTAAATACAACACTGTTAGTAACTAAATACAACACTGTTAGTAACTAAATACAACACTGTTAGTAACTAAATACAACACTGTTAGTAACTTGATACAACACTGTTAGTAACTAAATACAACACTGTTAGTAACTAAATACGACACTGTTAGCACCTTTCTTGACTTTACAAATCTGGATTTTTCACTGTCACAACATTATTTATATGTATTACAGATACTTGCCTTGAAGCTTCAGAGTTATAGATCAATTTAGATACTGATTGTTGTTGACTTTCTTAGCATACATGTATGTTACATGTATGTCCTTTACAGAAAATTAATTTCTGTGTGGCCTGCGAAGCATAGCGACACTTAGGGATCACTTTGTCCATTGTCCGCCTGTCTGTCACACCCTATAAAAAAGTGATTCCTAAGTGTCACTTTGTTTCGCAGGCAACACATGCATTCCTTGGAATTATTTTATAAAGTTTTATCTGTCATCAAACAGATATTTGGTAGAAACTTACTATGATGCTCCTAAATGCTGACATAGAGAGGGCATTTAATGCTTCAGCAATACTCAATATGCTTGCTAAATGATTTAAGTACATTTAGTCTTTGAAGTACATGTGTAGTTTCTGGTAAATTTACAGTACCCTTTGTTGTACATGTAATTTATAAATCTGTCTGCTTTCAGAATGTATATTCCTCCTAGTGTTTACACTGAACGGACTGACCAACATAGCAGCCTATGTACGTGTGTTCATCTCTACAAAATATGTGGAAGTCACTCAAGAACAGAGAAAACTCCTTGCTATTAATGACACAGGTATACACTATATAAGTGTCAATGAATCATACGTCAGAAATATGATAATCGCAATATTGTATTCATTATCCTCAAAACAGATTTCAGGGTCAAAGTGTAGGATTTTTCTTTTCAAAATGTGAGAAATACATGTAAATGATTTCTTAAATTCTTTGCTGATCAAGTTTACTGTTTTTATGTACATTTCTATCATTCCTTACAGATATAGGTTTCCGTTTATCACCCCAGAAGTCCCCAGCCAGCAATACGTCAGGAAGCCTCGTGTTTTCCTCCACCACCCCCACCGGTCAGACTAGCTTCTCAAAGACCCCCAGCCCCGCCCACTCAGGGGGACGTCTCACGCCAACAAACCTCGGCTCCATGACGACATCTCCTCTCAACTTCTCCAATCTGTCTCAGTCATACTCACCATACTCAAGCTCTGTCAGCTTTGATAAGGTATCTACATGTATATATGAAAATGAATGTTTACATAAGGAGTGCTATCTTTTTGATGAAATGCTTACAAAGAGAATTAACATATATAATACTTACATGTATATTTCATTACTACCGCTTAGCTTCAATATTTTGCCCGTCTCACAAGTTATTTCTATTCGGTTATTTTTGTGTTTGAGAGGGCTTCAATTCCACACCATAGATGGCTGTGGCGCGAGCCGATTGTGTATCACAATTGAATGTTCCCGAACAATAATGAGATAATTTTTATCATATATCCATTTCCTACCTTATTATCAACTGAAATCTGCTTTCGTATGGATACGATTCCCTGTATAAGTCCCCCTATCCACCAATAAACATTTGAGTAATTTTGTAAATTGTGTCAGCTGCCATTTTCTTCTAGATCATGGGAACATCCGCTATCTTTCATAATGTATCATTCTTTATTTGGAAATCGTAACAAACAAGTTTTACCATGGAATTTACTACGATTTCCAAATGAGGAATGATATGTCACAAAATAAAGCAGATGTTCTATGGGGCGGAATTGAAGCCCTCGCACACAAAAATAACTGAATAGAAATAACTTGTGAGGCGGTTGAAATATTGAAGCTATACTACCACTATGCATTTGTTTTTAATTTGAATGTTGCTCAAGTCTATTAACAAATTAAGATTCAAAAAGCAGATTCTAACAACTTTAGTCTTATATGTATTCAAAATAATTGATCACCATACTTATATGGAAAAATATATATATATTGGTCAGTAGGTCATTGTCACTACATCATGAAAAGAAATATCTGTTTTTAGATAGTAACTTAAACACTTTTCATCCCAGTTAGCATTACCTTTGGCTACTTCCTGAACTTAAACTAGTATATGTATACATTTGTATTTGGTTTTTTCTGTGAATAGTTGAAAGGCATTTTCTCCATCCCGTATATGTGTAAGTAGTCAATTATTTAAGAACACGTATGAGTAAAGAATCATCTTAACAGCAGAATAGACCTATAGTCCCCTAAGGTGAAACTGTAGTGGACTTTAGGCTTCCTCTTTGTCTGTTTGTCCGTCTGTTTATCCAAAGTTTTTCCAGACCATAATTTTCCACTGCTTCTATGGATCATCTGAATAATATTTCACAGAATTTGTGCCCAGGACCAAAGGATATGCCACACCCTTGATCCAAGGTCAAAGGCCAATGTAACAGTACATGAAGGTTCAAAATTTTTCTCCAGACCATAATTTTCCACTTCCTTCATGGATCTGAATAATATTTTACGGAATTTTTGCTGAAGGTTGTGTAATGACCTTAATTCAAGGTCATAGGTCAAAATCACAGTTTATATAGGTGGAAAAATTTTGTATGGACCATAATTTTTCACTGCTAGCAGTAACATACACATAGGTCTGAATAATATTTAATAAAACTGTTGCCCAGGATCCAAGGGCAACAGTCAAAGGACAAGGTTACAATTCTTAAGGGTTTTAAAAATCTTGTCCTGGCAAAGTTTTTTTACTGCTTGGATTGACTTCAATATTTCATAGATTTAATGCCTAAGACCAAAGGATGTTTCATGACTTTGTATTCTAAGTAGAGTTACAGGACTAAGATTAGTGTCGGTAGGGGACAAATATTACTAGGCGATCAAAAGCTTGTTTCTATTTGATTGATCTCAATAAAATAAATGTCTGTCCACTGGTTTGTAATATTATCACACCTCCTATAGATGCCATTTATCTTATCAGAGGGTATATGTAAGAATATTCTTGTTTATATTACAGCATCACAGTATAAGTCCTAACATGTCATATTCTCACCAGTCCATACAACCAAGTCCTAACTTATCAGGATATAACATCTTATTTTATATTACAGCATCACAGTATAAGTCCTAACATGTCATACTCTCACCAGTCCATACTACCAGGTCCTTACATATCAGGATATAGCATCTTGTTTATATTACAGCATCACAGTATAAGTCCTAACATGTCATATTCTCACCAGTCCATGCTACCAGGTCCTAACATATCAGGATATAGCATCTTGTTTATATTACAGCATCACAGTATAAGTCCTAACATGTCATATTCTCACCAGTCCATGCTACCAGGTCCTTACATATCAGGATATAACAACTTGTTTATATTACAGCATCACAGTATAAGTCCTAACATGTCATACTCTCACCAGTCCATGCTACCAGGTCCTAACATATCAGGATATAACATCTTGTTTCTATTACAGCATCACAGTATAAGTCCTAACATGTCATACTCTCACCAGTCCATGCTACCAGGTCCTAACATATCAGGATATAACAACTTGTTTATATTACAGCATCACAGTATAAGTCCTAACATGTCATACTCTCACCAGTCCATACTACCAGGTCCTAACTTATCAGGATATAACATCTTATTTTATATTACAGCATCACAGTATAAGTCCTAACATGTCATATTCTCACCAGTCCATACTACCAGGTCCTAACATATCAGGATATAACATCTAATTTATATTACAGCATCACAGTATAAGTCCTAATATGTCATATTCTCACCAGTCCATTCTCCCAAGTCCTAATGTATCAGGATATAACAACTTGTTTACATTACAGCATCACAGTATAAGTCCTAACATGTCATATTCTCACCACTCCATGCTACCAAGTCCTTACGTATCAGGGTATAACAACTTGTTTTATATTACAGCATCACAGTATAAGTCCTAACATGTCATACTCTCACCAGTCCATGCTACCAAGTCCTAACGTATCAGGGTATAACAACTTGGTTACATTACAGCATCACAGTATAAGTCCTAACATGTCATACTCTCACCAGTCCATGCTACCAAGTCCTAATGTATCAGGGTATAACAACTTGGTTACATTACAGCATCACAGTATAAGTCCTAACATGTCATATTCTCACCAGTCCATACTACCAGGTCCTAACATATCAGGATATAGCATCTTGTTTATATTACAGCATCACAGTATAAGTCCTAACATGTCATACTCTCACCAGTCCATACTACCAAGTCCTAACATATCAGGATATAACATCTTGTTTATATTACAGCATCACAGTATAAGTCCTAACATGTCAAATTCTCACCAGTCCATACTACCAAGTCCTAACGTATCAGGATATAACATCTTGGTTACATTACAGCATCACAGTATAAGTCCTAACATGTCATATTCTCACCAGTCCATACAACCAAGTCCTAACGTATCAGGATATAACATCTAATTTATATTACAGCATCACAGTATAAGTCCTAACATGTCATATTCTCACCAGTCCATACTACCAAGTCCTAACATATCAGGATATAACAACTTGTTTATATTACAGCATCACAGTATAAGTCCTGACATGTCATATTCTCACCAGTCCATGCTACCAAGTCCTAACACATCAGGATATAACATCTTGTTTTATATTACAGCATCACAGTATAAGTCCTAACATGTCATATTCTCACCAGTCCATACAACCAAGTCCTAACGTATCAGGATATAACATCTTGTTTATATTACAGCATCACAGTATAAGTCCTAACATGTCATATTCTCACCAGTCCATACTACCAGGTCCTAACATATCAGGATATAGCATCTTGTTTATATTACAGCATCACAGTATAAGTCCTAACATGTCATATTCTCACCAGTCCATACTACCAGGTCCTAACATATCAGGATATAGCATCTTGTTTATATTACAGCATCACAGTATAAGTCCTAACATGTCATACTCTCACCAGTCCATACTACCAAGTCCTAACATATCAGGATATAACATCTTGTTTATATTACAGCATCACAGTATAAGTCCTAACATGTCAAATTCTCACCAGTCCATACTACCAAGTCCTAACGTATCAGGATATAACATCTTGGTTACATTACAGCATCACAGTATAAGTCCTAACATGTCATATTCTCACCAGTCCATACAACCAAGTCCTAACGTATCAGGATATAACATCTAATTTATATTACAGCATCACAGTATAAGTCCTAACATGTCATATTCTCACCAGTCCATACTACCAAGTCCTAACATATCAGGATATAACAACTTGTTTATATTACAGCATCACAGTATAAGTCCTGACATGTCATATTCTCACCAGTCCATGCTACCAAGTCCTAACACATCAGGATATAACATCTTGTTTTATATTACAGCATCACAGTATAAGTCCTAACATGTCATATTCTCACCAGTCCATACAACCAAGTCCTAACGTATCAGGATATAACATCTTGTTTATATTACAGCATCACAGTATAAGTCCTAACATGTCATATTCTCACCAGTCCATACTACCAGGTCCTAACATATCAGGATATAGCATCTTGTTTATATTACAGCATCACAGTATAAGTCCTAACATGTCATATTCTCACCAGTCCATACAACCAAGTCCTAACGTATCAGGGTATAACAACTTGTTTATATTACAGCATCACAGTATAAGTCCTAACATGTCATATTCTCACCAGTCCATACAACCAAATCCTAACATATCAGGATATAACAACTTGTTTATTTTACAGCATCACAGTATAAGTCCTAACATGTCATATTCTCACCAGTCCATACTACCAGGTCCTAACGTATCAGGATATAATATCTTATTTATATTACAGCATCACAGTTTAAGTCTTAACATGTCATGCTCTCACCAGTCCATACTACCAAGTCCTAACGTATCAGGATATAACATCTTGTTTATATTACAGCATCACATTTTAAGTCTTAACATGTCATACTCTCACCAGTCCATGCTACCAGGTCCTAACATATCAGGATATAACGTCTTGTTTACATAACAGCATCGCATTTTAAGTCTTAACATGTCATATTCTCACCAGTCCATGCTACCAAGTCCTAACGTATCAGGATATAAAAACTTGTTTATATTACAGCATCACAGTATAAGTCCTAACATGTCATATTCTCACCAGTCCATGCTACCAGGTCCTAACATATCAGGATATAACATCTAATTTATATTACAGCATCACAGTTTAAGTCTTAACATTTCATATTCTCACCAGTCCATGCTACCAGGTCCTAACATATCAGGATATAACATCTTGTTTATATTACAGCATCACAGTTTAAGTCTTAACATGTCATATTCTCACCAGTCCATGCTACCAGGTCCTAACATATCAGGATATAACATCTTGTTTTATATTACAGCATCACAGTATAAGTCCTAACATGTCATATTCTCACCAGTCCATGCTACCAAGTCCTAACATATCAGGATATAACATCTTATTTTATATTACAGCATCACATTTTAAGTCTTAACATGTCGTATTCTCACCAGTCCATACTACCAGGTCCTAACATATCAGGATATAACATCTTGTTTTATATTACAGCATCACAGTATAAGTCCTAACATGTCATATTCTCACCAGTCCATGCTACCAGGTCCAAACATATCAGGATATAACATCTTGTTTTATATTACAGCATCACAGTATAAGTCCTAACATGTCATACTCTCACCAGTCCATACAACCAAGTCCTAACATATCAGGATATAACATCTTGTTTTATGTTACAGCATCACAGCATAAGTCCTAACATGTCGTATTCTCACCAGTCCATGCTACCAGGTCCAAACATATCAGGATATAACATCTTGTTTTATATTACAGCATCACAGTATAAGTCCTAATATGTCATACTCTCACCAGTCCATGCTACCAAGTCCAAATGTATCAGGATATAACAGCAGCCCACACCTTTCTGTGTTAGCTGGTACCTCCTTTTCTCCCAGTATGTCACATGACACCAGCGGCCTGAGGTCAAGGTCATCAGTACCCTCATCACTAAGAAATTCTCCAGGTATTAGTTTAATTCACAGGTGGTACATAAAGTTGTAAAGATAGTACAAGCTATTTTTGTATAAAAAATTTACAATATTTATGGTTATGATAATTGATTTTAAATAAGCAAGTTTTGAAGTACATGTAGATCCTTTGTAAAGCCTTGTTAAGACATGATGTCATAATGTTGACAATAGTCACTCTATATGTTACATATTTCATGATATTAAGTGCAGAATTCAAAAGCTAGGACTAAAGGGTCTTTATGATGAATATAAATGATATAAAATTGATTGTTAACACAGAGACAGGGAGTTCTACTCGGGACCATAAATCCTTTTCATTTTTTATTAGTTTCCTAACTATCTTTTCCAGCATTTACTGATTATCACTTTTTCTTTTTATAGCATCTTCATCATTTGACAGAATAACAGATATGCAGTCACTTAGTAATTATCTGAAAGAACAAGAGGAAAAAGAAATCAAATCCGCCTTAAGTACGTATATTTTATTGACAAGCATATTATCTGCAGTAAAATGTCCAGTTTAGTTGTCAGATAGCAAAGACATCAAGACATTTTTATTAAATTTTGAAATATTCCAATAGAGTTTGACTAAGGTATTCAGAATCCATTATACACGTAAGAGTGTTTTCCTATTATCCTCTGTAGCTATTGACCATACACACCTCTGTACTACTGTAAATTGTCTTTTATTCCTAAGCTTTTTATTTTCGCAATGTTTGCAAGAACATTGAATTCAAGAATATGAAATGCAAAATCCCTCTAAAGAAAAATGAGAAACCGGTTCTTGTCAGAAAAAAGCGATGTACTCATAGTCCAATGTGGATGTTACAAATAATTCTAAGGATTCAGGTATATATCATATATATAAGAATTTTTCCATAGCAATACATTGTTAGTTCACAAGATATGCCATCTTCAGCGGGGTCATCATTCTAGAACTATGGTCGTCATAGTACCATGGAATATATACAAGTACTCAGTATGATGAGATATTAATGTAATAACATGTGTACCTCTGTTACATTGTAGGTTCACCAGATATGTCATCGTCAGCAGGGTCGTCATTTTGTAACTACGGTCACCATGGATTATACACACATACTCAGTATGATGAGATCTTAATGTAATGACATGTGTACCTCTGTTACATTGCAGGTTCACCAGATATGTCATCATCAGCAGGGTCGTCATTTTGGAACTACGGTCGCAGCGCCATGGATTATACACATGTACTCAGGAAGTACATGTACCAGCTGGCGAGTCGATCTCCACACTCTCCCACGGCTCGTAACAACGATAAAGATCAGTTATCTCCCTTTGGCTCTGATGACGTACGTTGTATTTTTATAACTAATACTTTAAATTTAGATTGTAGAATTTTTGTTGTAGATATGATTTTCTCGCACTGTGGACTGGGATGTCCATGGAAATGCGGGGAAAAATTATCCTCGTCTTACCCCTATAGGGTAAGATAACATTTTCTCTTGCCTTTTCACTGTAATGTCAATTGTGACATCATACATAATTGCTGCGTTAGCTGATCAAAATATGAAAAAGAATACATAAAATCTCATTTTTTAGGGCTTTAAGACAGTGGGAGAAAATTAAGCAATCACCAGATGTGATCATGGACACGGAAATCTAACCCTTGTGTCCAGTATTTGCTTTTGTTTACAACTTGGCAAACCTGGTTGTGATACAAGCAAATCCTGGACACTTGGGTTGGATTTCCTATTACCTGGTCACATCTGGTGATAGATTCTATTACTCTCCCACCAAAAAATGCTCTGATGATATCATATCAATTGTCCCAGAAAATCGTAGACATCGGCAATAAGAAAGTTGTAAAGGGCTGCATTTATATAAACTTTGCACTGATAAATTTGACATACACATCGGCTTCTGTACATGAAAAATCATTAATTTATCTTCAATAGTAAAGTTTTTATAGAAGAAATAAAGATGTAGGGTGACGTCCACCGGCGCATGATATGTAACGTCATGGATCCAGCGACTGCAGTTAAGACTACGCCTAAAGGAAGCAACTCATAAATTCATCTCATATATCTGACAATAGACTTTGGCACTCATTGAGCAGAAACGAAATACATATTTAAGCCACTTGACAGGATTTTCTGCACAGTAAATTTACTTTTATGTACCCTCTCTTCTATTTCTTTTACTGTTCGATGCCGGCCTTCATCAATGACGTTTCTCGCCAAATTTACTGTCTGAATATTGCCCCCTCCTTGTGCCCTTGTTTAGTTTTGTCTTTCAATTCGTCGGAAAATCTCTTGCACATACATGTATACTAATACTCTGCGAACATTTCCATACTTTTCTGATGTTTTCATCTCTTACTTTGTCAAAAAAGGGGTCAATCCACGATCAACACAATATCTTAGTACCATTTACTGCTCCGCTGATAAACTTGACGTTGCCGTTTTTTGAATGATTGACGAGAGATTGCTTTATAAATTGCTTCATAATTAAATTGTTTATTACGTCATTCACGAAAATATAACATGTATGTACCCGCTAAAATCAGTTCTTTCTGTTGATTAGACTTTTAGTACTATTTATACATGCATTGATAAGTATTAAACAGGTTTTATTATCGATTCTTTTTTGGCGCATGAAAAATTCGGACTGCTCCGGTACGGTCCAATCGCTCTTCTAATAATTTAATTAATTTTCAATATTAACGGCAGATTTCAACACCATTAACATTTTATGCTTCCCAGATACTTAAATTTACATCTGGGAAAATCTTATTTAGATTTAACACTAAATAAAGGAAATGTGAGCAATGTCTACGTTTTTCTGGGACAACCCTCGTACATGTATGTATAAATATTTCAGGTGTGGATAAAGAGGAATGTAACAGAAGATGATTTGTATTTGTGGATAGAAAGACTCAGAAAGGTAAGAAATAAGAATGTCAAGCAACTCTTCCTTCTGTACATCTGTCAGTCTGTCTGTAGTATTTATTCTCTGTAAATGCTGGCATTACTTGTACAGGCGGAAAGTATATAAGAATATAAAAGGATGCAGCAAATATGCATTAATAAATGCACAGGCTTTCTACTGTTCCTACTTTTTCCTACTTTTTTATTTTGATATGATTTTTTCCTACTTTTTCTTCAGAACCTCCTACTATTCATACTTTTTCATTCCAAAAGTAAAAAATTACTTGCTTTGCTTGTCATCGACATCTGATTCAAAGTTTTAAAAAATTTCGGGCTCATCCATTCTGGATATTTTAGATGAAATAACAATCTATCCTTATTTTGCTCTGTGATTTCCTCGAAGGTGAACATTACTAGTCTACAACATTGCTTTCTGTAATTTTGTGTGTCATACTTACTGAAAATTGTCGCTAAAAGTAATGGAAAATGTCCTACTTTTCTGCCATTAATTCCTACTTATTCCTACTTTTCTCCTACTTTTTTTCATTGACTACTCCTACTTTTTTCCTACTTTTTCATCAAGGTAGAGTAGGAAGCCTGAATGCACATACATGTAAATTGTTTGGACATGCCAGACAGTGGTATCAAGGGTGGCCAGAGAAATTGATAATACATACATGTAAATTGTTTGTTATAGTGGACATGTCAGACAGTGGTATCAAGGGTGGCCAGAGAAATTGATAATACATACATGTAAATTGTTTGTTATAGTGGACATGCCAGACAGTGGTATCAAGGATGGCCAGAGAAATTGATAATACATACGTGTAAATTGTTTGTTATAGTGGACATGCCAGACAGTGGTATCAAGGGTGGCCAGAGAAATTGATAATACATACATGTAAATTGTTTGTTATAGTGGACATGTCAGACAGTGGTATCAAGGATGGCCAGAGAAATTGATAATACATACGTGTAAATTGTTTGTTATAGTGGACATGTCAGACAGTGGTATCAAGGGTGGCCAGAGAAATCGATGAAGTAAATACACGGTTACGGAGGATTGGCTCTGAGGATACGGAAATAGGAGGTACAAACGTGTATTTGGTGTTTCTGCCATTGGAAGTCATGTTTGCTTAAAAGATGTGGATAATATATGATAGAAATGATAAAAAATGAAAATTAAAGTAAATGTAAACTAATATCGATGCTTGTAAATTTACACATCTTTCAAAACTTGATTACAAAATTCATCTCATATTATTGAAAGTATTATGAAAAACAATCTTCTAGAACAGCCCAGGACCTGATATTAATATTTCAATATCATTTTCTTCATTTACAGAGGTTGGAGTATCCACCCTTAAACAGTTAGCTCTGACTAAGGGGCCTCACGTACCAACACTAAATGCCCTCGTCCCATACTTAGACTTCTCTTCAAATCAAGAATATCTCGTTAGGAGAATAAAAGGTCAGAATGAACTAACTCAAACTAAAATCATTTTAATCTATGCTTACTTATTTTTAACTTTTTCACAGGTTTGAGGTATGATTCCTTTACAATTCAATTCAATTTATTGATATCACCAAACATTTTGGCATACATCAAAACAAGTAACAAAGTGAACAAGGCAAAACAAAATTAAAATAAAAACTAACAACATGATTATATAGTATAGGAAATGAACAGTAGAATAACAGTAAACTTATAGCAAAGGGACAAGTTACTTAGCCAGATTTTCATCTCCAAGCATTGTTCTACAAATATCTTTTATCAGCATAACTAAAAGAGAATATTTAATGCAAGAGTGAAATGTAAATTTTAGAGTGCACAAACAACTACATCCTATACTAACATTATACTATAAAACGAGAATATTTAGCGCTTGATTTATTTTAGCGCCATTAGCGCAAAGGCATGGTTGCGCTAAATTAAGTTGTGCGCCAAAATTTTAAGATGCAATTTTAAATTTCATTAAGAAAATTAAAAAAAATAAAGTATTCAACAGTTTATTCAAAGTGCATTACACCGTGTCCACAGCATGGTCTTGTTGTGTTATATGGTCTTGTTGTTTTTATAGCTAATTAAATAATTGGATCAACGCTTGGGTAGATAATGATAGTACATGCGCTGTGAATTACATGTACATGTATCGATTATTGAAATTTGTACTGGGTAGATCATTATTGTCTACGTGTTGTTATAACCAATTATGAAATATAAATAAAAAGAGAGTCGGATGAGATTATTTTTTAACAAAAAAAGGGGGGGGGGGGGAAATCTGCAGTCGTAAATTGTAGTCGTACATGTACCTAAATGTAGGAACAGACTTTCATATGTATTCCTTCTAACGAGACTTTTTTTCAAAACATTTCTCTCTCTTGCTTATTTTTAGATGGCGTAACATTTGTTTAAAAACACAGTATTTTAATAATGCAATCAACATCTATCGTAAAAAAGAACTGAGATCTATAAAGAAAAATACAAATAGGCAATTCAATTGTCCACGACACATGCCGGCATGTAGTCAATAGCTCTATGTATATTACTGTGAACTTGTACAATAGATGTACAGTCTTTTAAAGGATTTATTTACACAGCATGAATAAAATCGGGATGTCAGCATTCTATTGTAAAAGCCGTTGCTGTAAAATGACTCGTTACTCCAAGCTGAAAAAAATGGGACTATATACATGTATATTCATCCATGATACAGAACAGCTTTTGAAATAATGTAGAATTGATATTTATTTCATATTACCAATGATCATGAGACACAAGGGATATTTTTTTGTCTTACATTATTTTTTTTTTTGTCTTACGATTCATCGACGGCTTATTGCTACAGGCGGTGTCTGAAAAAAAAAGTCCTATAGTCACTGTACGTTAATTTTATCGAGCAGACATTGTCAATTCGCTTAATTAAGTTTGCGCCAAAAGGTTTTCATTCCTCATTGCGCTAAATATTCTCGTCTTACAGTAATGACATATTGTTGCATACAAAGTATAATTGTATACAAGGCATACACTGCCATGAAATGTATCAATCCTTCAATGATTATGCTTACAGATTTAGGTAAAGATGGTTGTATGAGTGAGTTTATGTGGAATGGTGGAGGGCATTATGGGAAGGCATGGGGTGAACACTTACCCACAGATGCTGCAGTAAGTTACATTCTTTTACATATATGTTTATGTTTCATGTCCTCTATAAATACTTCTTCCTTAAAGATAATTAAAGATTCAGTGGTGTAAAAATTTTTGGCCAGTATATCTCTTGAAAAAACTCTTTAACATTGGGTATGGCACATGTACATGTAGTTATAGGGCTTTAAATTTCTCATGTGTATTACTTGTGACAAAACCTTTCAATTGCAACTAATATTTCTCTATTTCTTTCAATGAGCCGAAAAAAATAAAACTGGACCTTGTTTATGGTGTCTGGCATTGATCTTCTTAAAAGTAAATTATACATCAGTCACAATGTGGTGTAGTGACTGCTAAACATGTGTTGAAAGAATTTCTTGTTGCTAAAACAAGGAAAGTTTTCTGGTTCAATGACATGCTTGTTTCAAATAATAACATCTTACAACAAGTTTGAGATGCTATTCTAATTTTTCTTTTTCAGCTTGTAATGCATCTACTATGCACATACTTAGATTCCCGGTTGCCAGCCCAACCCAAATATCCAGACGGAAAAACTTTTACTACTCAACACTTCATCAAAGTACCAGATAAACCTAGTAAGTACTACTCAAATCCTTCCACATTAAACCTAAAGTAACTTATATTTATTAGTACCCAAACCTTAAATCCTTCACGGTACAGCACTCCTGTTAGGTTTATTCATCCATATTTACATTGGCAGTAGATTTGCCATGTTAATAGAGAGGTTGAGCAAACCCAACTTGTACGTGTATGAGAACTTGTACGTGTATTTACACGTTAACTGTTTACATGTTGATGTTATGTGGTTGAGCAGATACCACAACGCGTACTAGTACGTGTAAATCGTATATACATTTTTGTGACGTAATTTGTCTTTTGTTTACGACTTCGTATTCGTCAAGAACTTGGCGTCTAGATTCTAAAGGTAAGGGGCATTTTGCAAAGATGGTGAATTATTTTTTCTATTCCATGTAATCGGATATATATTACATCAAAATTAAACTTCAAGAATAAAACTTTTGGTAAACTTTGAGGGTTCCTCTTTACAATGTGATACATGTAATTAGCAAATCCTTCAAATATTCAGAAAGTACATACGTTCCCGAAGAAATTGAATACAGGTTTTCATAGGCTATCTGCATTCAATAATTTATAAAATCTACAAGTAATCATAAACTTGTACTTGCCGCTTTACATGTTTTATCGAACGTGTAAAGTGTAACACAGGTGCGTGGAACACAAAATTTGATGACGTAATAAACAACTTTTTGACGTACATGTACAAGTTTGGTTTGCTCAACCTCTCTAATAATTCTGGTTACCTGTTGTGATGTCACATTCAAGTTTTTAAAATGTAAGGAAAAACGACCAACATCTTAATAAGAAACTGGTGATGCTATTACGTACTATTATTATAATTTATATTCCCGAAGATGAAGGTTTCAAATATTTAGTGCAAATGTAAATATACAATGTAAGTAGTGACTATCTTACTTTTGGTGTTCATGTGTGTATAATAATACATGTAGTTGGCCATGTGCAAATTTTCCAAGATGTGCTTCACAGTTTATGAAGTTCTCAGGTGAGCAACCAGAATTATACATCCATGAGCGCCATAAGTAAGCAGTTATTCCTTAAATATTCAGTCATTTTGATTACAAAAATTACAAAACTGAATTGTAATATCATTGTTACAGAATGTATGTTCAAGGTTTTACACAAACCGAATTTTCGATAGGGCACATCTTTATTCCATTATATAAGCTTGTTTGGGCAACAATTTATCTCCTTCCCCTCTGTGTGGATTTCTATGATATTTCACAGAATTATTGCTTGGGACCTAAGGGTGTGTCATGGCTTTGAATAAAGGTCATAGGTCAAGGTCATAATACACTTTATGGGTTATACCTTGTCCAGGAAATAACTTCTTCCCCTCCACATGGATTTCAATATTTCACAAAATTGTTACTGAGGACCTAAGGGTGTGCCGTGGCTTTGAATAAAGGTCATAGGTCAAGGTCATAATACACTTAATGGGTTAAACCTTGTCCAGAAGTAACTTCTTCCTCTCCACATGGATTTCAATATTTCACAGAATTGTTACTCACTGTGGCGTATCACATGATACGCAAATGATATGTTCCACGGGAATCCCCTTTGATTAAACCAAGTAATTACTGTCTAAATCTTCTTTATAAGGTTTTACTTTAGGCCTATCATATGGCCATTATCATCAATGATGTGATGGTTATCTATTCTGGTCAAGAATAGATGTGTATTCGGATAACACTTAAACAGAAAGTTTTCAATGCTCACCACATGTTATGATATGGTGCACGGACAGATACAAAATTTTCTGTTTATGTGTTCTCCAAATATAAGTCTATTCCTGACCAGAATAAATTACCATCATATGATTAATAATAATGACCATATGATAGGCCTAAAATAAATTCATATAAAGTAGATTTAGACAATATTTACTTGGTTCAATCAAAGTGGAATCCCGTGGAACATTTGTGTATCACGTGATACGCCACAGTGGTTACTTGGGATCCAAAAATGTGTCATGGACTTGAATAAAGGTCATAGGTCAAAGTCACTACAGACTTGATGGGTAAGCATTTGTCATAAATTTTCCCCTGTTGCATAGATTTCAAAAATATATTACAGAATATTGTTACTTGAGCATAATATGCTTATTCCAACAAATAATGTCTCATCGCTGCTGCAGAGGGTTTAATTTGTCCGTTAAGGGCAGTTCTAATTTGTTTTTGATTTATTGTAGACTTAGAGAAAGAGGACAACCTATATATATACCAGTCGCAGATCAACCCTCCTGTCTTTCAAGTTGTTATTGGTAAAACCATTCACAGTCTACCAAAGGTAAAATTTTACTTCAAAATGTTTTACAGTAAAATAAACTTGTAATGCACACAGTACGCTACTAAAATAAATCTCATATTTGTAATATGACAATATTGAGAACACTGCTGATTTTAAGCTTTCTGAGACAAATTACCAGAGAGCTGTTGTCATGCCTCTTGCCATCCGAATCCATTCTGAAAAACTTTAATTTGGCTATATCTCTTGAACTGTAAAGGATAGGGCTTATGTTGATTCTTCATGACCAGAGCATTTATTTGATATCATGACATTTGACCTAGAGACCTTGACCTTGGAGTTTAACCTACTATTCAAAACTTAAAGCTGGAGTGTATCTCCCAAACTATAAAGGGTTTGGCTTTGATATTTCACATGTGAATTCCTCATGACCAGAGCCTTCATTTTATACCATGGCTTTTGTTAAGGAGTATACATGATAGATATCCC
Organism: Pinctada fucata; assembly: GCA_028142955.1. Classification (NCBI taxonomy): domain Eukaryota; kingdom Metazoa; phylum Mollusca; class Bivalvia; order Pterioida; family Pteriidae; genus Pinctada; species Pinctada fucata. The sequence continues at coordinate 99,710,131 of AP027102.1, forward strand.
TTTCTTACATTTACAGGGTAGAAACAATTTTTTCCAAGCAGTATTGTTATTTCTTCATCATATAAAGACCAAGGATCATGGAATGCTAGGGTAAGTAGTATACTGTTTATGTTATGCACGCGGACTATGTACCTGAAGTATTACCATTCTGATTGGTCTGAATTATATTTGTCATCTGATTACTGGTAGATGGTCTGAAATGAAATGAGGATGACAAATAATAGTATGAACACCATAGCCATAAAGTTAGAGAAGTTTGAAACTGCTGACAACTCATTATTGATGATGTATAATGTCTACACTTTGAAATCTACCTCTGCTGTCATTGCCTATTGTTTGTTAGCATGATTTGTGCATACTAAAACTGGGACAATAGATTTCATGAAGAATTTCATATATAACCTGTCAGGTGTGACTTCTCATGAGAGGTAGACATTATACAAGCAGATTGTTTGTTTCACTGAAAATATGATGCAATGTTGTGGGTTCTTTCTTAATTTTGTATCATTTTAACATGTGAGCAGACTGTCGTCCATTTCATTTCTAAATCTTACGTACTTAATAGACTCGAGTATTATGCAACTAATCTCCAGTAAAAATCTTTTCCTTCAAATACCTATGTGCATGATCCTATAAAAACTGAAAGAAGTAATATACATATATGTCCTCAACTATTGAACTGTTTTTTCACTTTTCAAAAAAAAGAATTTGAATGATGTCACTAAGACAATATGCCATATTTTGGGAACATCTTGGTCTCCATAATTTTGTGCATATGACATGTAAAACAGTGATGATTGGAAGGTTACATGTATATAAGAACTGTTTTGCTTACAGTGTGTCCCTGTTAGCATGTTGGATGATATAGCGTATATTGTAATATAAAGCGTGTCCGTCTGATAATGCTCGAGCCATTCATTTAATTGAGGATGTACAGCATGTAACACATTAAAGATGGGATTATACTGATATCAGGTCACAAAATGGCAAGCATTTTATTATTAGAATCGAAATTCCCCATCTACATGTACAATGTACATATCTTTGACACTTGCAGGTATATTATTATATGTATTTTTAGCTCACCTCGACGAAGTTGAGTGAGCTTATGCTATAACCCTACGCGTCCGCGTCCGTGTCCGCGTCCGCGTCCGGTTAAGAAGTTTGGGGTAGCTCAGTATCTGACAAAGTACTAATGCTACAGTAACCAAACTTGCACAAGTGATTCATCTTTGGATGCTGAGGTGAACCCATGCATCGAATGCAGCATCTGACCTACATTTTCCGCTTGAGTGACTTGGTTAAGAAGTTTGGGGTAGCTCAGTATCTGACAAAGAACTAATGCTACAGTAACCAAACTGGCACAAGTGATTCATCTTTGGATGCTGAGGTGAACCCATGCATCGAATGCAGCATCTGACCTACATTTTCCGCTTGAGTGACTTGGTTAAGAAGTTTGGGGTAGCTCAGTATCTGACAAAGTACTAATGCTACAGTAACCAAACTGGCACAAGTGATTCATCTTTGGATGCTGAGGTGAACCCATGCATCGAATGCAGCATCTGACCTACATTTTCCACTTGAGTGACTTGGTTAAGAAGTTTGGGGTAGCTCAGTATCTGACAAAGTACTGATGCTACAGTAACCAAACTTGCACAAGTGAATCAACTTTGGATGCTGAGGTGAACTCTTGCATCGGATGCAGCATCTGACCTACATTTTCGGCTTGAGTGACTTGGTTAAGAAGTTTCGGGTAGCTCAGTATCTGACAAAGTACTGATGCTACAGTAACCAAACTTGCACAAGTGATTCATCTTTGGATGCTGAGGTGACCCATGCATCGGATGCAGCATCTGACCTACATTTTCCGCTTGAGTGATTTGGATCAGAAGTTTGGGGTAGCTCAGTATCTGACAAAGTACTAATGCTACAGTAACCAAACTGGCACAAGTGTTTCATCTTTGGATGCCGAGATGGACCCATGCATCGGATGCAGCATCTGACCTACTTTTTCCACTTGAGTGATTTCGCTTTTAAAAGCCAATATTGAGCAAAGTATAAGTGCTACATGTACCAAACTTGCATATTGGATGTATCTTTGATCAAACTTTCATAAAATGACCTTGACCTACTTTTTCCGCTTGAGTGATTTTGCCTTTAAAAGCCAATATTGAGCAAAGTATAAGTGCTAGATGTTCCAAACTTGCATATTAGATGTATCTTTGATCAAACTTTCATAAAATGACCTCGACCTACTTTTTCCGCTTGAGTGATTTTGTGCCTTTAAAAGCCAATATTGAGCAAAGTATAAGTGATACATGTACCAAACTTGCATATTGGATGTATCTTTGATCAATCTTTCATAAAATGACCTTGACCTACTTTTTCCGCTTGAGTGATTTTGTGCCTTTAAAAGCCAATATTGAGCAAAGTATAAGTGATACATGTACCAAACTTTCATATTGGATGTATCTTTGATCAATCTTTCATAAAATGACCTTGACCTACTTTTTCCGCTTGAGTGATTTTGCTCTATAAAGCCAATATTGAGCAAAGTATAACTGCTAGATGTTCCAAACTTGCATATTAGATGTATCTTTGATCAAACTTTCATAAAATGACCTCGACCTACTTTTTCTGCTTGAGTGATTTTGCCTTTAAAAGCCAATATTGAGCAAAGTATAAGTGATACATGTACCAAACTTGCATATTGGATGTATCTTTGATCAATCTTTCATAAAATGACCTTGACCTACTTTTTCCGCTTGAGTGATTTTGCTCTATAAAACCAATATTGAGCAAAGTATAACTGCTACATGTACCAAACTTGCATATTGGATGTATCTTTGATCAAACTTTCATAAAATGACCTCGACCTACTTTTTCTGCTTGAGTGGTTTTGCCTTTAAAAGCCAATATACATGTACTAAGAAATATGTTTGAATTGAACTTTGCTGTCACGAGGTGAGCTTCGTAATCTGTGATTACCTATGTTTCAGTATGTTTGTATTTGTCTCCCTTCTCTTTTCCAGGCGTGTTAATCTAGGGTTATCTGGTATCAATGTTTTATGTTTGTCTTCTCTTTTCCAGGCGTGTTAATCTAGGGTTATCTGGTATCAATGTTTTATGGATCTTGGATTGAGCCAAGAGAAATTGTGGATGTTTTATCATCTGGAGCTGGGAACAAGAATATGCATGTGAACTCTTAAATGTAGAAGTGTTACATTTCAAGCAATGTAACATAAGAATAGTGCTACATTTTTAAAGTGGTGTACCAGTAACACAGGAGAGGTGTTGAATTTTGAGCAGGGTAACATACATGAAGAAGTGATGTTGCGTATACTTGTATCGATTACACCAAACCTTTAATGGAGTAAGAGACACACAGGTTGAAAAATGTACTACCATCTGGTGCCATATTATTAAAATCCACTTTCATTTTGTAATGAAGAATGAAAATCATAAGAATGTAAATTTTACAGTTTTATTTGAAAAAGAATGTAATAAATTTTGTAAAGTACAATATACATTTTTAAGGATTATTGAAACATGTTCATGTAAATACTGGCAAATGTCTATCATCACAGATGTCCGACTTTTAATTCAATTCTCCTGAAAACTGAACAATAAACTTTGTACAAATAGAAAATATTCTTTGGCTTGTAACATTGAATTATTACAATGGACAAGAAATATGACAACAAAGTGAGGCTTAAAAAGAGATCTAAAGAATGATGGACAATAATTTACACATAAATTAAATTTGCAATAAATACATTATAAACAAACAGTAATTACTACCATATATAGGCAAGGCAGTCAAATGCTGAGCACCAAATTATGCCGTGTGTTCCTGATTCTGATTGGCTGAAATGTCAGTCACCTGATTTGTCAGGTCTTACTCGATTGGTCAGATCCCTCTTCCTGTGGACTGGACTTGGTCCATTCTCATTACCACTTGGTGGTTAGTTTTGCCCTATTTTTAAGTATTTACATTTTCACTTTACACCATAGTTTTCTCTTTCAAAGATATGTTGAATTCCATGGAAAACGTCCGGTACAAATTTTGATGGTTTGGCTAGTTCTGGCTCGTTTTCTATGTCCCTGTGCCCATGATAAACATCATCGTCTTCATTTGCGTTAGTTTCCTCTTCATGTTTGTACACTCCCGTACCGACAAGTAAACTCTCCATGGCCTCTACCGTCTGCTCATATAGCTTAGCGTCACAAGGTATTGACCTTGACCTTGGTAACGGTGAGGTAGATAGTTGGTTTCCGTTGTCTGGCTCGGCCGTACTTTGCCGTCTGAGAAATCGATGGTACAGATTGGCCCCTACTATGTCCACTGACGGATTGTCACTGTAAAACATCAGTATATCTTATAGTCATCCTAAAGATGTCATGATTTTATCAACTTTTTTGATATTTATGATATGATTAACAATATTATCCACAAGCTTGTAAGTTACCATCACAAAATCAAACTGAAACATGTACTTCTGAGGTAAATTATTCAAAGTTCATTGAAAATTGATGAATGAGACAATTACTTGATAGATTTAAGAGGAGTACCTACCCAATAAAGTAGAGTTTTTTGATTGGTCGTGTTATCCCTATCCGTTTGGCAACAGCGGCCACCGTATGTTCAGCATATCTGTACGTGATTTCACATGGTTTGCCAATCAGGGCCGTATAATCAAGGTCACGACCTGTGATTTTCTGAAATTATATAAAGGTATAAATATCTCACTTGTGTTGTTTTATCATACATTTTCATATTTTTACATTGAGATTAAATTTTATGCAAGTCATAATCCTCAATCGTATGATTAATTGATATGAATTTTAAATACATATATGGTGTAAGTCTCACCTTGTATAAAGCCTCTAAACAGAGTAAGAATGATCCGTGTCCAAATCTGGGCATGCAAGCCTTGTGCATGAAGACCAGGTCCATGTTACAGGCAATAATCGGTAGCTGTCGTACACGCTGCACGTTACGTGGGGCGTATGTGGGTTTACCCTCCGTCAACAGTAAGTCTATCAACAGTTGAAGGTTTGACTCCCAGAGTTTAGGTTCTCCGATCATTAATATGGCTGTTAAAAGTAAAGAGTACATAAAAGTATAGACAGAATGGATTTATATTCTAAGATCATATTCATGCACATTTATATTTCTCTTTCGAGGTTGGTGGAAATAATTTTTGAAATCTGCCAAATTTTGAAAATTTGATTCATTACCATAATATGCAAGATTTATCTGTCATAGCGCAATATGGAAATTAATAAAAAAAAAAAAACTGACCTTCTACTCTAGGGAATGAATGATCATCTGTGTATGTTCCAGAGGCCTGTAATAACAAAATAATCTTATATTAATAGTAAATCCTAAGTTATATACGTAGAGATATTCTGTACTTTATATTATGGAAAACACAGTACTTGGCTGATCATAATACATGTATATTGTATATCATAGTATTGAATTTTGAAGTGCTAGTTATTTACTAATAAGAACTAGATGTACATATAGTTTTTACAAATGAGTGTCTACTAGTATAGATTTTATTGTAGTATATAATATTACTTACGACTTTTAGCCTGTTGTCATGGTCTACCATGTCCAGATAGGGATACGCCTTCTGTATGTCCTCTATGGTACATGTGTTAGTAAACCCAATACTTATAATGGTGTTAAAGAAATATGTCTCTTGTTCTGGGAAGAATTAATTCTGAATATCTACATATACCAGCATTTTAACAAATAGTCATTGTTCATGACCAGACTTAGAAATATTTAAGAGAAAGGAAAGTTTTAAGTTTTTGGAATTGAACCATGCAGGACCTCACTTGTAGAGTAAACACTTCAATATTATGTCAAACCTGTGCACATCATTAAGTGTATAGAATTGAAAAATATTACATGAAAATTAGATAACTAGAATGTTATCTTGTAACTATTTCGATCATAATTCCCAACCCTGATCAATAATAATAGATATGTAGATTTTGTAAAAGGATACTCTTCAGCTATGTCTTTTCTATACTCCTGTCCTATAACTAGGACATGTTTGTTGTGGTACTCGGTCAGTAGTCGAGCTGGTGTGGGGGCGTGGATCACCATGTCTGGGTGTACCTGTAGTATACAATATACAAATATCATTGAAAATGTACACGAAAACAGAATAAAGTCATATATACTTTGGGTACCCTTTCTTCTTTTTCAATCTTTGACTTTCCGTGTATGCTTAGCTTAAATGGATTTTGATTAAAATAGAGAGGTTTAGTTACAAGTTTTAGCGCGACGTGTACGTATGACGTCATCACTTCCTGCGATCTTTGTTCAAATGACGTCACGACGTGACGTATAGCTACACGTTATTGACGTGTAAACGACGCTCTACACGTAACGACAGAACGGGTAACTTCTTTGAAAAATTCCAGACTTATCATTGATCGAACTTCCAGTTTTCCGTGTTATAAAGCACGTTTAGGATTCTAACTTTCCTTGCGTCGAGGTTTTACGAATCTCGATGTATTTTTCTCGCAGACTAAACTGATTTAAAAGAAGCAAGCTACACGTACACCTTACTACATAGCTATACCTATACCTTCTCCGATTCGTACGTGTAACTAAACGACGTCTTCGGATTGTGACGTCAAACTGTGACGTGTACATGTACGTCATACGTACACGTTGAAAGAACTTGTAACTAAACCTCTCTATTACCATTTCAAAAGGGATATTTTTTACCTTATAAAAATTACATGTATGAAATATAATATGACTTAAAAAAAAATACAATCCATAGAGCTTTTTGTTTAGGTGTTATTTAAATCATATAAAAAAGTAAAATGGCTACTTACAGGTATATTAAACCATTGTGATATTTGCTTGGCCTTATCTTGGCTTCTGTTACAGGCGTTCGTGACAAAGGCTACAGGCACACGAAGGTTCCCTGAGCTATCCTTAAGGAGCTGCACGGCCTGTACCGCCGGGTCTAAGGGGTTACTGCCCCTCGCTAAAACCCCGTCTACGTCAAACAAAATACCAAAACTGGGCTGAAATAGAGAAAATATATTCAAGCATTCCTTGATTTAATATGCATAAATTGTATTAGTACCATTTGCAAGATAAAATTAAAGCTTCATGATGTTGTAAAGTATATGATAATTTGACAAACCTGCTTATTGTACAAAATTCTGGTGGTGTGAAAATATCGGAGAAACAGGCGAGAAACCAAAACCATACTTTACAGCTTTAACAAGGTCAACCTATTTTTAGCTTGGAAATCACCTTCTACATAAAAATCCCAATACTATGTAACGGACTATATTTAGCTTGTTAAGTGTTTACGTTTTGCATAAAACAATGACCTAGATTTCATAATGATTTTATCTACGCATTTACAACTTTTGTTTACACCCCTATAGGTTGACAACATAAATATAATCCATGACAAGGTCCCATATAAACAAGCTTATCCAAATGCTATTGAAATATATGTCAATCATGAAAAAAAATACAAGAGAAACTTGTTTACTTGGTAGAACTGGAGCAATACAAAGCCGTACTAAAATTCTGCACAGCAAATGTGTTCTTTTAGATGACCGAGAAAAAACGGTCAATATATAAAGTACATATATGTGCAAAGGCGGATAGAATTTTTTTTTTTCAATTGGGGGGGGGGGGGGTGCAGTCAATCAAATTGTCCATTTTATAATCTTAAAAAACATTAAATATTAGAATCAGCAGGTTCGACAAATTCCAAAATGAGAGGAAGGGGCTGAACTCTCTAAGTCTGCCCTCTAATTTAGCTCTTGCATTATTACAATAATTCATAATACAAAAATAGTTAAGTTACCTGATCATTTTGTGCGTTGTCGTCCGAGTAACTTGAGTCTTCCCACACATCATCACTGGAGTTACTGCTTTGATCTGAGCTATCTGTAAACAAACAAAATTGTAATGTAAACAAAAATCGTAAAAACTGCAAAAATGTTATAAGCTACTGTAGTCTTCATTAGATATAAGTATAAGATGTGAACTTGGTTTACCTGAATTGTAGTCGATGTCCTCTTGTCTGATGTAAACTCTCATATTGAACAAATTTGTCAAATTCTAAACCTTGTAAGTTTGAAAAGTTGCAATTGCAAGAAAATTTTATTCTGAGAAACATGCTGAAATTTCGCGCTTTTATACAACATAAACAATAACAAAACCTCGTGATAGTGTATGGTCATGTGATAAGACAGTTCACCAAGAGGCCTAGATTTTTCTCGTACTCCAATGTTTACATTATCAAGGTCGTGCAAAGGTTCATAGTTCACACGATGCAAACGAAATCCATAGTAAACTTGTTTATGTGTTGATTTTTTTGTTTCCCGAGTTGTGCAATTTCTACCATGTCAATGATTCAGTGCGGCGCATTATCTATACAGATTAATGTCAGTGACGTACTTGGGTGTATAATTGTACTTTGTAAAATTGTTTGAAATGAGTAAACAGTAAATATCGTATGGTATAGAAACAACTGTGGTATATATTGATTTTTTTTCTCTCGTTGCAAATGTATTCTTCTATTTGACCGCATTTCTAACAACATCCTTAATATTGATATATACAGGATGGGAGTTTTTTTTTTTTTTTTTTTTTTTTTTTTTTTTTTTGCAATCTATTTCTATCTAACCGCATTTCAAGGTCTTTAGTTTCTTGACTGAATAATTTTTTACCGCTCTAAATTTTTTAGGGCAATAGGGCGTTATATATCTGTTTCAACTAGATCACTAATCTATCCTTTAAAACTACCTTGTCCATTATTTCGTTCAGTTTCTCCTATATTATTTTCTCCTAACAATTGCACTGTGGGTACCAAGGAAATCTCGGTCAATAAAACAGTTTTCGTACCAAATTACTCCGTTTCTCATGCATACCAAGTTTGTACGTAATCTGTACCAGGTCTCACGTTGTAGAACATGTGGAATGTGACTGGGTCACTATGATCAGTAATAGAAGCATCCTAGCCCACAAACCCATTATTCTACATCGATATTCCAAGTTCAATCTCCAAGATCATTCACCATTCACGAAACCCAGTCATGCTCACCTTTCTGTCCGTATCGAGATTTTACTTGTTCGTCGCAGCAGAAAAACAAGAGAGTATACGAATAATCTGGAAACCCCCTTGACCTAAAGAAGGACGCGTAAACAAAAGCACGTGATAAAAAGATGTAAACAAATGCACGTGGTAATACGTCAATATTTCAGACGGTCAGTTTGGGTCAGTCCGAGTAGTTCAGTTGGCCAAAGTTGAGAAGGTGAAATTGAAGTCTTGGTGCGTTAGGTCAAAATTACGTCATATGCATGATAATTTATTATCGGGCGGTAGAGGTATAGAATTTTTTTCTAAACGGGGGAGGGGGGAGGGTGCTCCAGCATACCTGCCAAAAGCTTTGTTAAACCTATCATTTTTAGAAATACATTGCACTTTCAAATTTCCTGCGAAATTCTAAGGATAGTCCTGAACACACCCCCCCCCCGCCCCTTCTACCCCTATAAATCCGCGCTTACACAACTTTATTTTACATAGACTTAGCAGTACAACTTCCAAGTGTTGTAACTTGATGTGGATTTGATGCGAACTTTGATTTGTAAGCCCGTGGCACTTACAGTGCTTTTACTCATGCACTTTACGCGCGGATACAGATGGGGCCCAGGATGTCTCTCCCCCACCCCAACCCCTTGGAATTCATAAAAAAAATACTTTTGTTGGCAATTATAGCACCCACCCCACCCCTTTCCTCCCTGGAATTTTATTGCTCCCCGACAAAAAAATCGGTCAGCCATCTGTACTGTTCGTCTGTCCAAGCTCTTTTCTCCTACATCTTTCTTCAGAATTTGATCATACTTCACCAAAATATGGATCTAAGTTAGGGTCTTTTGTACAATGGTCATTCAATGTCATTTCTGAAGGTCAAGTTCACTTATTTACTAATATTTAAAATAACAGTAAGCACGACTAAATCCTACAACTTTCATCAGAATTTTATAATTCACCACTAGAATGTTTTACAGCTTTTTGAGAAATGTCACTCAAGGTCATTTCTAAAAGATGAAGGTCTTAGTCTTCCAATACATACACCCGGACAAAGGTTATGTCATTTCTGAAAGGTCAAGGTCACGTGTTAAACCAAAAAGTACCTATAACGCCGATACAGTTCAACAGAATTTGACAAATTCTCGGAAAACGTTATAGACGTGGGATTTCAGGCAAAATTAATGTCGTAGTTGTAATTCAAGGGTTAAACGTCAAGTATGAAAGATGGATGTACAGACAGTGTCCCTTCGTGATCTTTTCTGAAAGTGCCACTCAAAAATAGAACCTATACGGTATCAAATTTGCTGTGTTCTGGTGTCCATCAGTTTTACTTTTTCAGGATAGTATGCATTTAGACATGCTTGACATTATCCGTGGTATTTGATACTTTCGCATCCATATTCGATAATCATTGCACAAATAAAATCCTACGTGAACGACATTTTTTTCTCACCGATATCGGTCGCTGACATTTGACCATTATATATATGTAGAAAATTTGTAAACAACTCATTCAGAAAAAAAATCACGTGAGAATCCGTCGTTCATTGACCAGCCTCATACATTATATGTGTCATTTGCTTGTACTTTGGCATGAACAGATTAGGTCAGGGGAAAAACTATTTTACAAATTCTTAAAGTCCGTGAAATCTCTGTGGAACATATTGAATTTTTCCGAATTATTTTTTGGTGAAATACTGAAAGAAAAAGAACTGTTAAACTTCATAATTGTCGTGTCGGAATACGGCAGCAGTGGGGGAAAAAGGGGGAGGGGACGGGGCGGATTGGTAACGCCAGTGCATGACCTGGTGCTTGTATAGAGGGCAACAATTTATCGAAATTTGGTCAAATATTGTAACATGAGTCAGATCTCCAAAGTCACATACAAATAATGGTCACACTCGTATTTACTGAGAGGGTTCATTTTATTGATTACAATATAAGAAGAAATTAAGCTTATTTATTCAAGGTCATTGATAAAAGGTCACGATCACATATTATTATTTGTCAGACTCCTTTTATGGATACTCAGAGGACATTTACGAGCAGATAGCCACCAAGTATGGTGCACATAGTACTATTCAGTTAAAAATTCAAAGTGAATTATCAATTGTTATGAGAAATATATTTTTGTCCCCTTTTAATGCCCGTAACTCAATTAAGCCTTGCCCATAATTTACAATGGTCTTTTCGACGGACCGCCCCTCCCCTCCCCCCCCCCCCCTTTTTTTTTGGAAGCTCTATTTATTTACGCTGTGTTGACAATACATTGTTTTCATACACTTTCATACAGTAATAGTACGTAAATATCTATTAAGAGGAGTTGTTTATAACTGACCCACTAAAATGTTGACTCGACGATGTAAATAAGCGCGATATTATGTAAACCTGTCCAGAAACTGGTGCGTATTAGAAACTGTAAACAATACACAGGGATATCGGCGAAAAAAAAGAACGGTTTATGTGCTCAACATATAGGTCAGTGCAATAAAGATCGCAAAAATATACAGCCTCTCTTCTTCAGTTCAATTCATATGGAGGTTTTATTTGTCTTTTACTCTTTTCAGTAATTTTAGATACCCAAACACAGCACATAAGCGGTGGTCACAACCCGCCGTACGTGCACGTACGTGCTGTCTGCGTGCAAAAACGTAGACAAACCTTGGGTATCCGTACGGTGTCCGTGCGTTGTCAGTACGTCGTGTCCCGTACGTCCTTCTTGCGGATTTGGGAACACGCAGACAGGACGTAGCAGTTTTAGTGCATACAGAACTTTCGCTGCGTCCTGTCTGTGTGCTGTCTAAGAATTCAACAAGAAGTACGACACGCACGTTGCAAGTACCTGCAGTGCACTTTCTACGCAAGGAAGTGAGGACTCCGTGCGTTAGCAGTACGTGTCAATTCGACATCCTTACAATAACGTAGAAGACGTATGGAGAAAGTACGTTGTAAGCAAGTTGCACGCAAGTCGTAAGTGCGTCCAACGCACTTCCTTTTTTTTCGCTACATATGATGCATGTAATTATCCATATAACCGTGCGTGCGACGTGCGTGACGCACTCCTTCCGTACTCTTGCTACTTCCTTCCTTGCGTCTTCAGAAAAACGCAGCGCACGTAGCCTCAACAAACACGCACGTCGGGTTGTGACCGGGGCTTAAAGAAAACAAAAGTCGAGGGCTAAAATTAATTAAGTTTTTTGTTTACGTACTACAAAAAATTGGAGCAGAATCTTTTGGTAATATACAAGTGGGAAAAAAAGGAAACAAAAAAATATCCCGTAAACTAGGCACAAGGCATTGTGACTGATCAATAATTCAAAATCACATTTCAGTAATTTTCAGCAAATTCCTTGAATTTTATGTCCCGCCATGTTATATCATGGTCATTTAGATTTTGCCTTTTGTCGTCATTCCGTCACACTTCTAGTTTGATAATTATACTTTTACCTGTACAAAGCAAATTAGCTTACATGGTTACTTGTCAGGAGGAGAAGAAGTCTATTGGTTTTAGGGTACATAAGTCAAAGGTCAAGGTCACTGTTGGGGAAAAAATACTAAAAATTCATATGATAACTAAACCTTTTCCCCATCCAGTCCGAATTGCTAATATGGTTACATCTGGGGGGGGGGGGGGTATTGAGTTGGGGTTAAACGAATGAAAGGTCAAGGTCATTGCTAGAAATATTGCATTAAAATGTTCTTGTCCAGATGATAGAAAAACCCTTTAACCAACCCAAATCAGATAAGAATATATGGTATACCTATCGGGAGGGAAGAAACCTATTTCTTGGGTCAAACAATGGAAAGTCGAGGCCATCGTTAGGAAAATATCAAAGTCATCGTTAGGAAAAAAACACTCTTTAACCTGTTTAAAATATTTTTGACATATGATTACTTGTTAGGAGGGGTAATCGATTTTAAGGTCCATAGGTCATTGCTATTTTACTCTTCATTCTTTAATTTCCAGATGATAAGTCAAAAACAACTTCAATTTTAGAACCGATCATTTATCATGAGGGAACGAGGCGTACTGATTACGGGGTCATATGCCAAAGGCCTGGGTCAGATTAAGGAAAAATCTTCTGAAAATATTGATTCCAAACGTATCTGGTCCATGCTGCCAATTTATCTGTTTTTAAATGATGCTATTCAATTTGAAGACGTTTAACATATACAGATAAATCTAGAACCCTATATTCCCATCCTATCCAATTTTGCATATATTATCAAGGGGAAAAGAAGCCTATTTATTTTGGGTTCAATGGGTTAAAGGTCAAGGTCACTTCAAGGAAAATACACTGAAAAATGTTGCTTTCCGGATATATCAAAACCCTTTAATATATAGTTACTTATCATTAATGGAGGACTCTGAATAAAGGTCTCAAATATCAAACAGTATATTTCATAATTCACTATTTCTTATCCCTCCTGGTGGTACCCTGGTTTGGGTTTATAAACCTGTAGTCGATGGAGTCACTCTTTTAGCTTTTCTGATGAGTTAGTCCTTTGTTTCAACGAGTACATCTTGCGAAGATAATATTGAATGATATTATACAATTTCAATGACACATAGACTTCAATGAGCCATTTGTCAAATCAATGGGACTATGGCGCATACATGCCCCCTGTCCTTCCCCAGACCTTGTAACCGTGACATAAGAGTCTGAAGTCTTTTTGGTAAATAAGCTGATGGTAATATATTTTAAGCGTGCTCATATATCACTGTGACAAGAAGGTTATATTCATGCAACTAGACTTCTTTTGAGTCATCAATCGGCCTTTGAACTTGTGACCTTGACCTTAGACTAACACATTACCAGCGGACGGAAAGGAATGTTGTACTGTCCGTCTGTCTGTATAATCTGACCAACAATTATGTTTATTTCATAAAATTCATTCACATGACATCGTTCGGTATACAAAAAGGGCGTTTTTTTTATAGATTCTGTCAACTTGATTTGGCAACAATCATGATCGCATATCGGTAAACGCCCCCAGAAACTCAGTGATGGATTTTATATCTTATTTACAAATTAGAAATGAATAATTTTAAATCACTTAGTAAAATTGTAATATTGCTTACTTTATTTTACATGTCTATCGGCAGAACATACAAATACCCACGAAAAATGCACAAAATCACCCATTGTTTATTATAACACGCATGGCACTTTTTTCTTCCACTATTCTAGCTTTTCTAATATTAATGTATTGAATTATTCGCCTATTCTCTCTATTGTATGTGTCAATTTTATTTTAATTTATAACTTAAATACTGCCATGGTCCAGGGTAATTTTTTTAAAACTCCACATTTCCTAGAGTAAAAAAGGGAATTACAAATTTTGAAAATACCTACCTCCTAGCACGCGGACTGTATACATATTGTCCATTGTAACACTTTGATTGATCTTTTCATTAATAGTACAATAATAGCTCTATATACGTTGGAGATAGCAGGAATTACTAAGTATCTATATTTATTTATAGTGTCAAGAGATTTGATTCGCAGTCAGCTCCTTTTCATTTGTAAAACATTCATTGTACCTAGTCATGCCACGAAAGTTACACGTGACTTAGGGAGTAGGGTTCAAAATCTTTAAACAGTATAGAGAATGCTCGCACAGGCCTGATTAGCTCGCATTTCTGAGAAATCCTCAAAAATACGTTTTACACATTTTTTATAGTCCCCGCCACCGATGCTGATTGGGTATACTAGTTGCACTATGTCCGTTCGTCCGTCGTCCTGTTCAAGGACATACATTTCATTCAGTACTATAACTCGAGAGTAATTCTTGACTTTCATTGATGAAACTTCGCATATTGATTGCCCATGATAAAAAAGGATTTATATTGATTGCAGGGTATAAAGGTCAAACGTGTTAAATATGGAATACAGCATTTCTGAATCATATCTCCAGTAATTATTAACCTACAGCGATCATCCATCATGCATAGATCGCCATTGACCCAAGGAGGAACCCTCATGATTTAGAGGTCAAAAGGTCAAAGTCACACATAACAAAAAGGGGTGTCACCGCCAAAACTTTATCAATTGTTTTACTTAAAGCAATTACAGGTCACGCATATATTGCATATGACACTATGTTTGCATGTATGGAAAAAAATCCCGGTACTACAATAAAATGATTTTGACCTACAGTGATAAAGCTTTAAGCCTAGATTCCTTATGACAAACAGGAATCTTGTTTTTAGATCGAATGTTAAGGTCATACTTGCTTGTATGGGAATTAGTAATTTTTGAACAACAGTGCTGAAACATCACAATTTGACTGAGATTTAAGTAGAATCCGTTTCGACGAGTGTTTGATCGTTCAACAAAGGTCAGGTTCCCATTTGACATTTATGGAAAACGGGGTTTCTGGACAAGGACAATATTATTCTTGACCTACAGGAATAGAACTTCATAAATATTTTTTACAAGTAAAGGTTCAAGGTCAGATTTTCTTTTTACTTATGCCGCATGGCCCAGAGTTTGCAGTGTTGACCAACACAAAAGCGGGAGAGGGGATATTCGTCCTCCTGGACAGTTCTTTGAATGGCTGAATTCTTCTTCAATTTTGTTTTGCGATGGTAAAGAGTAAATCACGATATATATGGACTAGTGTTGAAGTAGCATTAATAATGAAAGAAATCTCATTAATTACTACAAACTTTTGGTTGAGTTTTCCCCTTGGTCACTCAGCTACTGATAGGGGACATTGTATTTCTATTTCGTAATTTTAAGTAATTTTCATTGGCACGTTCAAGTATTCGTAATATTTAGCACAAATGACACATTATCTAGCAACTACCTCGGCGGGTCAAGAAGAGAATACGTTTTACACCTTTTCCGCATTATGTCTTTAGATTTCTATGGTCAAAATTAAGTATCAAATCCATGTTCTGTATAAATAGATGTTCATCCCCAGACAGGTAAATTTAGATAAAATATTAAGTCAAGTATATTACTATATAAAGTGGGTTAGGTCAAGTAGCCATGTAGAGGTCAGGGGGATGTCTACTGGTTATTCTAACCTTACAATTATTTGCGATTTTGTTTCATGTGGAAAACTAAATTTTCTTCTTGCAAACATGTTGGTTATACCACAGGGAACAGAAAGTAGTAATACTCCCTGCCTTTATTAGTTCCGTAGCGGATCTAGATGTATGAAAATAAGATTATCAAATACCTTGGATAACCCAAACGGCCTAATGTCCCCGTATCAAGACATGAAATCTGTGTTACACAATCAAGGGCAACAACTAAGCTTGTTTAATCTCATTGTCCTACATTGCATTTGACATATTTGTCTCCCCTGCAGCAGTGAACTGCGAGAACCATGCTCAAATGTGGTAGATATTTTCAGTCCCTCCTTCACATCAAAGTCTTCACAAATAACTTATTTGGTTCTTTTGTGGTTTTTCTTTCTTTCCAGATAAAATATCTACCTCTGTACATTTGTTTACTTGCTCACAATATTTCAGAACAAAAATTAATGGATTCTGGTGATTTAGCCATCAACTTTCACTTTAAAACATGACGTACACTCTAACCACCTGAAGCCTTTATGAACTCTTTTTTATCGATTGCATTACATTTTTTTTTACAATTTATAATATTTGCATTATACATATAATCAGAGGCCTTCATGGATATCTGCCTTCAGTCTGGAGTGCTGTAGTGAAACATGTTAAACACAAAGGCAACAGTATTAGGATTTGTATGTAATATTTACTTTGAAATCTTTCTCCATTACTTATACATGTATTTGAAATGATAACTGATAAAGTATTCACGATCTATAACAAAACAAAAAGTGGCAATTCTTTTGCCCTCCAACAATGACAAAAACAAATCAAATTGTAGCCCAACTGATGGTACATATATCATGTATATTTCAATTAAATGATGTACTATTTATCAAATTGAAAAAAAAAATATGTAAATAATGAAATGACAACTGCCCTGATCTATAGTCGTACAAGTACACAAGTATAAATATATGAAATTCAAAATTCACAAGCAGTGTGGTATTTACATTACATGATGTGTATATTAAAGTCAAAGAAAATGTTGGGGCATGAATAATGTTGATAATATAGTAAAAGTAATTTTCAGTCTCAAAACAGTCAACAATTTCAAAAGAAAAAAGACATTACAAAGACATTTTCCTGATAAACTTTCAATTTCAGATAAAGATTCCTGATTCTTTATCAAGGACAAGAATTTAAAACTTGTGAGTAAATTTGTTGGGGAATAGCATGGTAGTATGTTTGTATCAATTTAATATCTCTAAGAATGATGAAAAAGAGACTCAGCAATTTGATGTGGAAATACCCAGACAATTTGCTTTATCATGAGAAGTAACATTATGCTTCACCTTGGTAAGCTTCTATTGCAAGTTAATATAACCTATGTTCACTGAATTTTGGTTAAAAACTACATACAGTATGTGCCACTAAAGTGATAAAAATGTGAAGTACCCAGAGACTGACAGACTCCAGCATACCCACTTCTCAATAATGTTGTGATTGTTTGAAAAAAAAAATCAAGTTGTAAGTTAAACAGCATTGTATCATAAAAACATGGAAATCAGACAAGTACAGGTACAAACAGGTATAAGGAGCTGATAAGATAAGGGCCGTTTATAGCCCCAAATCTCGTGCCATATTTCTTACGCTTGACAGAACATATGCAGACAAAAGATAATCATTATTGAAATATAATGTATTTTGAGACTTTTTGTAACTATGTTTTATTTTTCCATTGAAATACGCCCAATACTCTAACTTGAAGGTCAAAAGAGACAGGGGGTACTCGGGTAATAAAACTGGTAATATCGACCATAAACGTAGAAATTTTAAAATATTTTGCCTAAAATTGATAAATATTAACCAAAAGATATCAAATATATCTACATTGAATATTAGAAATACATTTCGAAAGCTCTATCTCCTCTAATCAGTAAATAATGAAATCCAGAACTCGAAATACTGTTATATTTTGTACCTTTTAGCGCGAAATACACATTAGTGGAGAAATCCACATTGCTCCTGCTTATTTCGTTCCTCATTGTTGTACATTTCATTCGATCATATTTAGAACACATTTTTTGATGGATTAAGGAGGAAAAATCGTCATATTTTCCATATTTAATGATCTTAAAGATCAATCCTTTAACAAATGCACCCCCTTCCTATTTTGGTTTTTCGTCTCTGGGGTAGTGTTATGCATAATAGATCTAAAATAACTTCAGATTTTGATGGGATACCATACATGTATTAATTTACGGTAACCAATGATTTTTCTTAAAATTTCCATTCTAAAAATTCCACTTTTTAGGGCAGATTTTACGCCTTATCTTATCAGCTCCTTTAGTCATACACGCTCAGATTTATCTCATAAGGATCCATCAAGTTTAACGGAGATCACAGTAAATCATACAAATTATACAACATGATTTCAGCTTACAAATTACATTAACATGTTTGACATTTGTTACATAAAGTAGATTGACTTATGAGCAAAGTAGACAATAGTTTATGAGCTAAAACTTCTTCCAGCACAGTGATTTTTTTCTGTTCGAATTTTATCAAATATCAAGAACTCTTCCAGTAAGTATGATTTTGAATTCTTCATATGAAGAGCCAATGTAATTCTGTGAAGAGTCACAGTTTGTCCTTTTACAAAATAAAAACTCTTAATGTTCAAGTTTGATATCAAAGTAAACTTGAACAGAAATTCAGATTACTAATATGATACAGTCGAGCGTCCCAAAATACGGTAAGAGCAAACGGCATTTGATAAAAGCACCCTCCTCTCCAAGACTCTACAGTCAATTATATTGAATTACATCTCTTTTTATCACCTTTATATCATCAAATGTAAGCAAACTCAAAACGAAAGAAATCTCAAATTGCTGACAATTTCTACAGGCTTGAGGGCCTCCCATAATTATTAAATAAAACATAATCATCACAAATATAGTACTATATGTGCATTCAATAAACTTTTATATCAAACAATGATAAATTAAATCATTACACACAATCAAATCATTATCCTCTAAATTTTCAAATATTTTTTATCTTTACATGTAAGATAAAATATTGCATGTACTGTACACTAAGTGTTTACAAGACAAGATTCTTAAAATGAAGTAGTACGTGTATTGATAATAATTGGATAATTAACCGAACCATTATGGCTGGTATCATGATGGTTATGTGCTTTGGTAGACATTTTCACCAAGAACTGAAACACAATCTCAGCAGCTTTAAATGATCTACATGTAAAAACATCTACAATAACAATGTTCAATAATGTACGATGATGATAACAATAATGTATTATATGTATTACATGTTATGTAAACTATCCCATAGTCTGTAATATCTCAACAGCTAAATTAAACGTGATTCATGAAGGAATTACTTAATGTACTTTGAAGTTTAAAAAGTATTTCACAATTTAAACATTAAAACTAATGAATTACCGTGTTCACAAAACATTAATTTGTAATAAAGATAATTATAAAAAATAATGTCAAATCAAGTAATACAGAACATAAAATATTCTATCCCTTCATTAAGTTAACTTTGAAAATGCATTGAATAAATCTGTGACTTATATTCGATAATGTATAAACAGATCAAGCAGTATGTTACATGCATGTCAGAAATTCACATGGTATAGGCTGTTTATCATGTCACATGATGTACTTATTTGCCGAATGTCGTTGCTTTTACAGAATAATTACAAGTATAAGATTTTTCCCATTGTTTCATTAATCAATTCAGTCTCATTAAGGTTATAATGTTATTCATCCCCCATCATTTACCTGGTCAGCATACATATGTAGGGTCACCTGTGACATTCATGAGGTTACCAAATTTGTCTGTATTTTCATGCAAGTCAAAAGTAACACTTTCACTACCCAAGATAATACAATGGTATGCTTTTTTTTATGATAGTGTATATCAGACACATGTATCTTGGTAATAACTTATGTCGTACAGTGAATGGGTTAATAAGACAAGTAGATTCACCATAAACATCATGACTCGTAAAATACCCTCATAATGTGACAGGAAATAAAATATAAACTAAAACTTAAAGTATGGCCTGTGTTAGCTGTTAGGATCCTGTGTCATAGAGGAGGAGGAGGAGGCATGAGGAGGCTGGAGAAAGGTTAGGGAGGAGGGGGAAGGGGAGGAAGCTGCATTCTTCTTCAGACTGTCCAGGTATTCCTGCTGGGACTGTGCCATAACCTGAGCTAAAATATCATCTTCATCCCACTGGCCATAACCTGTAATATTACAGTGAATAACCCCCGTTACTCTATATAAATGTATACTACAGAATCTATATGTCTTGCCATTGTCTAACGTATAGAAACTTTTCATAACAAGTTTTACTCAGATCACTTTGTCTTTTCATTTGACATTTTTACCCACTCAAAATAATTAAATGATGCCATACCACATCAAGCATTATTAAATGATCAGGAAATATTGCCGATTTTTGCTTATTTCTGATTGGTGGAGACCCTGTTTGATAGAGTGTACCTCAGAGTGAGTTGACTGCGTACGCTCCAAAGCAGTCTATTCGGGATTAGCGCATGCGGAACCAGCATGTGCGTTGATTTTGTAGTGTTAGATCTTTGACTTTGCGTATCATTACAATGCAAATTTTAATAAAATCCTGATGATTTAATAAAGCAGTTATTGACTTTTGATTTCGGTCTACTTGTGACTATTCAGACCTGGTCAGGCATTGGTGAACCTTGGCCTTCGGCCTCAGTCAACCAATACCTGACCAGGTTTGTATAGTCACGAGTAGACCTCATCACAAGTCAATAATTGTATAATAGCATGCACTGCTATGTGATGACATTATGTTTTGAGTGGGTGCAAGTTGAAAAGAATATGTTCTATTTGTTAATGTTCTTTGTCAGAATCTGTCATTCATAGAAAATAATTTGTGAATTGGTTTGAAACTAAATCAACAATAATTACATGTACATGAAATTAAATTAAAGAATTACATGTACTATGAAAGCTACATTATATACATGTACTGCACTGCTTAGAGAGAAGTACTTTGTCTTACACATGGTCTTGTTTGGCAATCAGCAGACAGATTTAATTAGAGAGGTTGTCAATAAAGTCATTGTCAAACACACACAGTCAGTCATGCAAGCTTATGCCCCATGCTCACAATGTCTGAATTTTCACTGGAATGCATTACAAAAATTTTTTTCTAGTTTTATCAGTACTTGAGCCCAGCCATCAATAGTTGTTTTCAAAATCATGTTAATTTCCAGTTATGTAATACTGTCATACAGATTTGTTTCATATTACATGAAAAAGTATGAAAACACCATGTACTCGTATTGGCTACTCGTACTTTAAGAAGTTCTCTCATTAGATTTCCGTAATGCATACCCCTGACATTTCAGACGTTATGACCTACCAGACGTGAGCTTGTGTAGTTTACCATGGGTTTCTGACGTATCTGCCAACCCTCAGACATGGTTAGGAAGAACAGCAGGGTCATGGAGCCCCCCCCCCCCCCATCTTCCACTGAGAATTTATTCAATCTACCACGATAAAATAACCTTACAGTAAACAACTTCAGACACAGAAAAATGTATAACCTATCATTCATCTTTTCACCAATTTTGCTTACTTACAAGATTGTCTTACTAATTCTGTTGTTCAGAAACCCATGTGTCTTTTATCCAAATATGTTTGGTAATATATGTGATCCCCCCATGCACATCTATACCCCGTAATGATATGGCACAGTAAGCCAATCCAGGGCCCTCTTTCATTTAGGGACACAGCCCTGTGAAAACGGGAATGTAATCGTTTTTGAACTTGTTTCCTGCGCATATTCAAATATCAAGCGACGCCTTTTCGTAGCAATCTCCTCTGTCAGTATTGTTGTTTTTTCCTTTGTCAATGCCGTTAGCTGCCAGATTTTTATTTCAAAGTTGCCATTATCTGTTATCGTTTCGTTCTTGGTAGGTTCAGTGCTTTAAACATGCTTTTTAGGGAACCTACCGTTCAGCATTCACAAGAGAGTATCGAAATAAGAAAGGTAATTCCAGCAAAAGCGCAATGATTGTCAAAAGCAGAATGGACAATCCTAATGCGGAATTTACCTTTAAAAATCTGAAAAATTCCGCTAAAATCCGAACGGTTGGCAGGTATGTTCTGACAATGCAATGAAGTAAGTGAAAACTATACCTAGAAAAGAGGGATCAAATTGGTTCATGAGAGAGGATGTTTCTGAGAATGGATTGTCAGTGACCATTGGTTGTTTAGGTGAGGTCCCTCCTGTAGCCCCAACCAAGCTGCTCTCACCAAGGAAGTGTAATGGAGATACTACAAATAGAACAAAGTACAGGTAGCTGACATCATCATTTTTATGAGATACAACAAATACTCAACTTTTATGTACATGAATTCATGTAAGAAATTTTAGTGAGAGGTAGTCCAAAAAGTACATTAGATCAAAGTCCTCAGGAAAAAGCTTGTTCTAAGAAGAGCTACCATATAAGTTTTATGCATGTAGAACTTTGACCTTCCCGGTCTTATGACCTCAAAATAAATAATTTAATCATAACATAGGGTTTAAGAATCAGGAATCTACCAACCTGACATATTAGTGCCTGAGCCTGTAGGCCTTGGGGAGTTCTGGTCTACACTATCTACCCTCTGGGGACTATTCTGTCCGGACGCTGGGTTACTCCTACTACGTGGTGATCTCCCCTGCTTCGTCTCAGGAGATCCTAGATCCTTGTACATACTATCAGCGGATGAACTACACGTGGCACTGGCTGAACGAGTCTGTATAGGAAGATAGGTATGTTATTCTATATAAAGATTAAAATCCAACACGCTTTGTAGTACACATTTTCAATCTTATTTCCAGAGGCAATTTCAAATCATCTAAAGTCACCAACAGCAACGAGGTAGCACTATGCTGAAAAGACTTAAGACAGAAGGTATACTTACAGAGTTATGTCTCCTTGCTGAGACTTCGTTATCCCTGAGCCATTGTAGATAAGATTCCCGAGCCACCTGTTCTTCTATTGACTCCTGGGTCACCTCCCAGTCTGTCTCTTTTAACTTGTCCTCTAACATACACTGAAAAACATACATAGCAAGACATAAAAATATCCTCAAACAAATCCCCTGTACATTTAGAGTCTTGGTTACTTTATGCAAGGAAAATAATATCCTGTTTTAGTTCTGCCCTCTGTCTAAACGGCCAATATCTTCCCAGCGTAGATAAAACTGAGATAATTTACTGCATACTTGCCACTGTCATTGCCGAAAAAAATTCCCTTTTTCCTTAAATCTAGACCATGTAATATTCCCTTTGAATACTCTTCTTTCTCATAATTATACTTTTTAAATGTTGATCTGTGGATAAACGTATGAATAGTCACAATTTTATTATGCTATGTAAACATTTCATTGACCATTCTCTTTGGTACTGATGAAAGAAAAGTATGAATTCTGAGACAGGAAGTGTGTACAATGGTATCAACCAATCAATAAGAATGAGTTAAATAAGATCCTTATGATAATCTCAACAGCACTCACAATAGATCACAAAATTGAGCATCAATAAGAACTAGCAGTATACAATGGTATCGACCAATCAATAAGGACTAACAGGAAATGTATACAATGGTATCGACCAATCAAAAAGGACTAACAGGAAATGTATACAATGGTATCGACCAATCAATAAGGACTAACAGGAAATGTATACAATGGTATCGACTAATCAATAAGGACTAACAGGAAATGTATACAATGGTATCGACCAATCAATAAGGACTAACAGGAAATGTATACAATGGTATCGACCAATCAATAAGAAATAACAGGAAATTTATACATTGGTATTGACCAATCAATAAGAACTTACAGGAAATGTATACATTGGTATTGACCAATCAATAAGAACTTACAGGAAATGTATACAATGGTACAGACCAATCAATAAGGACTAATAGGAAATGTATACAATGGTATCAACCAATCAATAAGAACTTACAGGAAATGTATGCAATAGTACTGACCAATCAGTAAGAACTAACCTGTTCAATGTGCGTATCCTCTGATTGTCTTACAGCATCATGCATCTGGTTTTTATCAGCAAGCTAAGCAGTAGAAAAGAAATACATGTATATTATGTGAAATCTTGCCAACTCCTTAAATAGTTAAGTTAATCTACCTCTATATTATCCTTTTTCTTAATAACAACAAGACTTTTTAGACAATACAGCTTGCCCTGTACATGTTTGTTGGTAAGTAGTGTCATCCTGAAGAATTCTCCAAGTCCAAGGTCAAGGTCAATATTTATTTTATCAAATGAAATCTGTGGTCCTATCCCTTATAGCAAGGTTAAATTTTTTTTTAGAAGAAGGTACAGTCCAAAGTCATTTGGTCAAAAGTAAGTTACCAAATGAAAGATCTAATAATGTTAAATCTACATGTGAAAAATCGAAACCTTATCCCTAATAGTTCAAGAGAAAGGTCCAAGTCCAAAACCAAGGTCAAAAGTCCTGGTATCTGAAAGAAGGTCAACCTCAATTCCAAGGTCACTATCGTCAAAAGTTATGGTGCAAAATAAAAGCCCACGATATGGGGAATCAACATGTGAAATATAAAAGCCCTAAAATGTACAGTTCAAGGTATATACATGTACATGTAGCCCGGGCTAAAATTTTTATAGACTGCATAAGACTTGAATGCTGGTGCCTGGGGTACAAAAAATAGCTCTCTAGACACTTGTCTATAAGATCATCATATAGCAAATCAGATTGAATATACATGTATGTAACTAGGTCTTACTCCTGGTTGAAATCCTGGGAGCCCAAGTCCCACACCTATTGTAGCTTTATATGGATCCACCACTGAGTTATAATGTACATTACGATGATAACTGATACGTATTGGTTCATCTTCAGTTTTGTATGAACATGTAAAGGTGTTTATAGGTTCTGAAAAAGATTCAAATGCCTTAATTAAACAGGTTCCAGAAAATTAAGTGCAATCAATAATACATAAATACATGTATATACATGTATACATACAAGTAAATCTATTTTGTTTGGACACTATTGTTGCAAGTACCAGGGGTTTTTTTTTTATTTTGGGGAAGGTGCCTGTGCCTGTCCCATTTGGGAAAATTTGTGACATTTTGCTGAAATTGGGAAAATTTTGTACAAATTCTCATCAAATTATAACCCTTAAGTATCATTTATTAACACTGATAATTTATTGATTTGCTTGAACTGAACAAGGGATGAATAAAAAACTTCAAAAAATGCACTTAGAAATAGGACATTTTGTGCTGACTTCCAGGTTTTGAGTCTTATTTTCTCAGGTGATTTTTTCATATTTCCTCTTTGGGAATTTCAGGGTGATTTTTTGGGAAAAATAGAGGAAATTTGGCATTGGGAAGGGGCCGAAATTCGGCCCTAAAACAAGGAAAAAAAACCCTGAGTACAGATGTATTGTACATTCACATGTTAGCAAAATTTCTAGTTTTTAATAGGACTTTTATTTCATCATGTTATATAAGTGACCTAGTCAAATCAGATGAACTATTATGATAGTACATGTACACATGTACTATCAAATAACTGAAATGTGATATTTTACGGGATTTACCAACAGGGAGCAGGACCTACCAAATAAAGATTTCACCAACAGAAACAATTCAGTACCAATTTTTGCTGTTCACACTTGCTGTCTTTTGACACTAAAATTTCACTGTGTATTACCCATTCTTTAACTAGAGGTAGATGTAATCAAAAACAAAATCTTTTATGTTGTATTACGTGAACAAGTGTACAAACCTATACTGTACTGGTAGACTTCCACTGGTCTGTTAAACATCTCACTTATTGCCTGAATTTCTACATGGTTTCCATGGCAATGCTCAGTCATTTTACGATTAAGATACGTAGTGAAATCCTCAGTTACATAATGGGAGTAATAGTCTGAATTCTTCCGCTAAAAGAAAAATCAAAATTTAATTTGTTATCAATATACATAATTATGCTCAAGTTCATAGAAAGAGAGAAAAGATGAGAGGGTTGATTTCAACTTATGTTATTTTAGGCAAGTTGAACATACTTCAACATGCATGTACAACTTTCTTTCAAGCAAGCATTGTGGATTGTAACCATCTGTCTGTCAGTCTGTCTTTAGCCTAGTATATATTAATAGGTGAGTGAATCAGATGTACTGTTATTTAGTACATGGTAACATATATACATGTACTGAGTCTGGTGATAGATAATTACATAATGTATAACTTACCATATAGTACATGGTAACATATGTACATATACTGAGTCTGGTGATTGATCATTACATAATGTATAACTTACCATATAGTACATGGTAACATATATACATGTACTGAGTCTGGTGATAGATCATTACATAATGTATAACTTACCATATAGTCCACACAGTGTTTCCGTATTACTCCATGCATCTCTTGATCACCATAAACCTGGTCAGCTACAATCATATACATCACATAATACATTTTATCACATGATACACCCGTTATGCAGTTTCATAAAGCCATTTCATAAATATATGATATGATAACAGGTTACATATCGCTCTGCTTGAATGCGATTGGTCAAGTTTGGAACCTAATCACATAAACCTTGACAAATGTGACCTTTCAAATATCGGTCAACTGTTTAATTCAGACCCAGAGTCAATATCAATGATTAAAATTGTTGCTGTTGAATTAATTCTTGCATTAAAATACTATTCAAAATTGAAATACTTTTCTCTTACGCACAGAATATCTATGCGATGGGGACACTACTTCTCATGGCGTAGCAGACGACTTCTAATCATGGTGTGGTTTGCCTCTGTAGTTCTCGGAAACGTTGATTTCACGTTAGAGATACATATTTTTAGGCAATATCATGTTATAAAAAGAATCTCAAATGAATTTTCATTTCATACGATGTATTATGAAACTCGTTGTGCGTTTTATATCCCCTCGCCAAGGCTCGGGGATATTAAAACACACAACTCGTTTCATAATGCATCGTATGAAATGAAAATTCATTTGAGATCCTATATTTATTTCATATAATTGACATACTGTATAAGTACTTACTTTAGCGGGATTCATAGTTTAGCACAGTAAGAGCAGAGCTGCCAAATATTTTATCTGTCATTTATAATAATGAAGAATGAGTCAAGTACACTATCTTATGAAATGTTATGATTACACTATTATGAATTTATGTCTATTTGCTCGAATTTTCCCGGTTTCCGCGAACATTTTATTGAGCTAAAATAAGTACACATATAGTAATACATTTAATATTGTGTACATCTTATTGTTTCACTCCAGAGCATGGCATGTCATTTGATGAACGTACTGTTCCCATAAGTAAGCGAGTTACTTGATATGATTGTTTACCAAAAAAATTGGGTATTCTTTATCAATTATGCCTATCAAAACTTCTTTTTAAATAAAAATGTGCTTTTATTTATAGCATACATGTATAGATAGTCAATGATCAGTAAGATTTAGACACGTAACTCAGGGAGTTTATACATGTATAGATAGTCAATGATCAGTAAGATTTAGACACGTAACTCAGGGAGTTTATACATGTATACCAGATCATTATATCATTTTGTCTATTTCTGCCAAGTACATTTGATTTTTTATAATTCCAAGTTAATCTCTTTGATCATGATTCTATGTTTAGTACAATGTACGTTTAAATTTTATGAATTGCAATTTTGTTTTGAATACTTGCTTACTTTTCTTCCTGGATGGCTGGTTTTAATTTCAAAACATTTCAATACAGAATAAAAACTAGAAGTCTCTGATGAGACTGAAGCTCTCCTGGTTGTTTAGTAAAATACATAACTAAATGACACAACTATTTTCTAAGACGCATGGGTAAGGGGCTAAAAAAGTATATCAGATGCGCAAGCGTTAACATTAAGCGTAAGTCTGAACATAATGCAAAAATCTTTTTATCAGTCAAACATTCTAAGTAATAGTATTCAGAAGATTACATGGAGTAGTATACTAGAAAATGATCACATCCATTTTCCAAGAACCTGGAGGTCAGGGGCTAAAACTAATTATCAAGTGGATAATCAAACCATATACCCTATACATATGTATTATGCAAGAAGAATTTATACTTTATCAATTATGCACTCTGAGAATTGGTTTTCACAAGAATGCATATTCTAATATGACTTGATTCTTTTTCCTTATTAAGACAACAGACACGAGCCGGGCTCTATTCTCCAATATAGGCCCTATAGCGATAAGCCACGCCTACCCATTTTCTGAAAGCAGATAAACCGGCAGGAACTGGTTTTTACTAAGAATCGAAAGGTCTAAGTTTGGTCATCATTAGAATAGAAATAAAAAAATGACAAGCATGGATCTATTGTCTCATAATGCCCTCGCTTCCTCAGCCAATCACATTTATCACCTCGCCGCTGACGCGGCTCGGTAATAAATGTGATGGGCTGAGGACGCTCGGGCATTATGAGACAATAGAGCCCGGCTTGTCATTTTTTATTTCTTAAATATATATAATATATATAGGAGAAAATGACCACACCCATTTTCCAAGACCCTTGGGGTCTGAATCTCACACAAAACATTAGGTACATGTACACAACTAGACCATAGACTCATCATGTTGCAAAAAGAATTGACTTTGTATCCTTTATACTTTCTGAGAAAAGATTATCACAAAATTGCAGCAAGTTATATATATATATATATATAGGAGAAAATGACCACATCCATTTTCTAAGACCATGGAAGTCGGGGACTCAGATGAAATATCAGGTGCACAACTAGATCATAAACTTTTTATATTGCAAAAAGAATTAATTTCTATCATTCATACTTTATGAGAAATGGTGTCCACAAGATAACATAGAGTTATATAGGAGAAAATGACCACATCCCCTTTCTAAGACCATGGGCTCAGGGGCTCAAACAAAATATCTTGTGTACAGCTTGATCATAGATCTATAATATATTAAAAAGAATTAACTTTCTATTGGAAATTGTGACCACAAAGATTACATTAAGTTATATACAATGCATCTATAAAGAAGAAAGTGACCACACCCAATGTCTAAGACCCTGGGGTAAGGGGCTAAAAAAAACTTCAGGTGCACAACTAGCTCATAGACCTTGAGAACATTGCAAAAAGAATTAACATGCTATCATTTACACTTTCTGAGAAGTGGTGACCACAAGATTACACAAGGTTATATTAGAGGAAATGATCACACACATTTTCTAAGACCCTGGGGGTTAGGGGCTCTAGCAAAATATCTTGGGCTCAACTCAATCATAAACATATAATATAGCAAACAGAATTAATTTTTTATTATTTATACTTTCTGAGAAATGGTGACTTCAAGATAACATTGAGGTCTAAAGGAGATAATGACCACACCTATTTCCTGAGACCCCAGGGGTCAGGGGCTTAGATTAAATATCAGGTGCACACCTAGATAATAGACCTTTAATATTGCAAAAAGAATGAACTTTCTATCATTTATACTTTCTGAGAAATAATGACCGCAAAATTGCATAGAGTTATATAGATGAAAATGACCACACCCATTTCCTAAGACCCCAGTGGTCAGGAGCTCAGATGAAATATCAGGTGCACAACTAGATCATAGATCCTTAATATTGCAAAAAGAAAGAACTTTCTATCATTTGTACTTTCTGAGAAATGGTTACCACAAGATAACATAGAATTATATTAAAGAAAATGACCACACCCATTTCCTAAGACCCCAGGGGTCAGGAGCTCAGATGAAATATCAGGTGCACAAGGAGATCATCGACCCTTAATATTGCAAAAAGAATGAACTTTCTATCATTAATACTTTCTGAGAAATGGTGACCACAAGATTACATAGAGTTGTATAGGAGAAAATGACCACACCCATTTCCTAAGACCCCAGGGATCAGGGGCTCAGATGAAATACCAGGTGCACAACTAGATCATCAACCTTTAATATTGTAAAAAGAATCAACTTTCTATCATTTTACCTTCTGAGAAATGGTGACAACAAGATTACATACAGTTATATGGGAGAAAATGACCACACCCATTTTCTAAGACCCTGGGGGTCAGGGGCTCAAACAAAATATCAGGTGCACAACTACACCATAGACCAATAATTTTGCTAAAAGAATTAACTTTCCATCACCAACAGTTTCAGAGGACTGGAAACCACAAGAAATGTTTAACAGACAGACGGACGGACGGACAGACGCCGGACACAGGTCGATCGCATAAGCCCGACTGGTCATTGACCAGTAGAGCTAACAAGAAATAGCCTAATGCTTTATTCTTAGTGGTACAAAATGTACTACAATATTATGGTAATCTATGGTAATCTTACCAACAGCCCTGAACAGGCACGCTCCATCCTCTCCCATCTTCTTTATAACCCAGCCTTTTTTCTCTTTAAGTGCCTCTTCAAACCGCACTTCCAGCTAAAACATATAAGAATGGATTACAGACCAATAAACCACTTATGGATATTTACGTGTATACTCCAGGTCCCAAGTGAGAAACTACATAAATGTCTAACTGATAATTTTTTTTTTTCATTTTTATTTTGGATCGATTAAAAGATCTCATAACAGACATTTTCATGATAGCCTAATTGACAGCACTGATTTTAATAAAGTAAATATGATACTGTATGCCCTGACAATCAGCAGACCGATTGGAGATTACAATATATGCACTATTTCTTTGAAACCTTTCCTTCAGAAGTTCTAATTGAGATTAAAACATAAAGTAGAAGATATATTCACCAGCATTTTGATCTATCTACATGTATTATAGACGCTATCAAATTATCTGTGGTACTGAATTTGAAGCTTAGTTCCAGGGAATAAATTGCACATGCACCAGTTATGTCAATTGATTGTTACAATATAAGATGTATTGTGCGGAACAAATGAAACATTATTCCATGCACAGCAATCTTATAACAATCAACTGATGTCACTGTTGCATGCACAATCTATTGTTGGTCCCCCAGGTCTAAGCTTCAATGAGAAAGGGTCTATACATCAACCTCAACTGACAAAATAGAGCTAGAGGTTCTGCTAAGAGCCCAACATAAAACAAACTCTATGTTTGTGAAACAAAAATGCCCCAGTGGCAGCTTTGAGAATATAAAACCTGTTATCTTTTCAAACTTCTGACACTTATGGCAAGCTAATTCCAAAAGAAATGCATATTTGAAATATACATGTAAAGGCCTGATCACTTACCATTCAAAAGATATGACCAAGTTTAAAGCTTAAGAAAAGCCGTTTTTTTTTATAATTTTGTTGTAAAATGGCAATTTCATGAAAATAAATGCCCAGATTGCTAAGTCAAAAGTCATGGTATCAAATGAACGCTCTGGTCATGAATTAAGAATCTATAAATGAAATATGAAACTCCTAGCTCTTCTACAAATATAGTTTAAAAGAAGGTAAAAGGTAAAGACAAAGGTCACTAGGTTAAAAGTCATGGTATCAAATGAAAGATCTGGTCTAACATGAGGAATCTATATGTGAAATATTAAAGCCCTACCCCTTATAGTTCAAAAGTAAGTCAAAGGTCAAGGTCACTAGGTCAAAAGTCATTATATTATCAAATGAAAGCTCTGGTTTAAGGTTTTTGTGGCCCTAGCCTTTTAAAAGCCCCGTCATCTCTACTCTAAATGTTATACAAACAGACGGACGGACAGACCAATTGCTATATGCCCCCTTGGTCATAAATGACCGGGGACATAAAAAAGAAGAAAAGAAAGTTTGATTTAACAACAGCAGTTCAATCTGCAGCTATTGCTACATGTAGGATAATGATACTCTTCTTTACCTCATCCACATTGACGTTGTCCGGCCTGGATGGTGGCGCCACATACTCATCCTCGCTGTTGTAACCAGTTTCTTCATACTCCGTATTGGTAGCACCATAATCCACCGGGGGAGAGGGCGGGGCTGCAGATGTATGGGGCGTTTGGACATGCCCACGGTGTTTACGGACATGATTTCTATGGGGAGAGGATCTATGACGCCTTTTGTGTTGGCTTGTAGCACCTTCATGACCTTCAAACGAGCCACCGGGGTCATGACTGGCCAACTTCTCTTCCCTTGTTGTTGATGGAAGCCACCTAGTCGGCGAGTTCCGTGACCTTGTTGCCTTCTCGTGACGAGAATCCGTCGCAGATTGGTGGTGTTGGTGCGAATGACCCGAGTGTCCCATTTGATGCTCGTTACTTTCACCTTCATTTTTGTCTTTAGTTGGCTTTTTCTTCGGTAAAATTGTCATTATTTCTTATGATTGATATACAAAGACACTAAAAGGGTTCACAATAAAACGTTTAAGTCTGTCAACGGCCCAGAATGAAACCTTAATCTAGCGCTCCCCTGCTGCTCGTCCCTCGACTTGCAATGGCGATTTGCTCTGTGACGTCACACACTATTTTGGTTTTGACAGGAAGTTGGTTCGGCTTTCCTTGTCTTTAAGCTTCTTATATTATGTTTACCACTTCGTCATTCAGAGTCCGATGTGGTCTAGTGGTTAGGATTTCTGGTTTTCACCCAGACGGCCCGGGTTCGATTCCCGGCATCGGAATGTCTTTTTCCTGTTTATGTCCTTGGCTGTAACTTTGAATAAATAATAAAGAAATTGTTTTTAAATTATCACGTCTGGGTAGACTTCGTAACATGCATCCCTGTATCTCTTGAAGGTCCTGTGGCCAAGATTATGGGATGCGTACCATATTTACATAATAGTTTCATCTTTTTTGTGAATACAGATTGCGTTACTACACGGATGAGCATCCCGGTGTTATATAGTGGACCATCCCCCTAGTAGATCTTCCCCCCGGATGATCTACTATATAGCAGAACATCCCCCGGAAAATCTACTATATAGCAGATCTTCCCCCCGGATGTTCCACTATATAGTAGATTATCCCCTGGGGGATGCTTCACTATATAGTAGATCATCCCCTTGCCATAGCAAATCTTCCGTGGGGATGATCTACTATATAGCAGATCATCCCCCTTTGCTTAGTATTCCGGATAACCATTCCGGGTTTCAGAATACCTGTCTTTGTTTAGAATTTTATATACCTCAGTGATTTCCGC
This sequence comes from Pinctada fucata, assembly GCA_028142955.1. Lineage (NCBI taxonomy): Eukaryota > Metazoa > Mollusca > Bivalvia > Pterioida > Pteriidae > Pinctada > Pinctada fucata. Next base: position 99,743,474 of record AP027102.1, read on the forward strand.
TTTTGTCAAAAGTTGTACACGTGGGAATTTCAGTTTTAAAATGGTAGATACAAAAGCCATTTATTCGTATCTGAAAGAAAACAAATACCCACCGCAGATCGGGGGGGGGGGGGGGGGATAATGCACTATATAGTAGACCATCCCCCATTCTTTTCGTTAACTCGGAAATGCCTTACCGTTTCAAGTTTTCATTTTATTACGCTTATCATCAATTTTGTGTAAAGGAGCTGTTAAGATAAGGGCCGATTTAGCCCTGAATCTCGTGACTGATTTCTTGCGCATGGCGAATCGTATACAGAAAAACATGAATCATTATTGAAATATAATGTATTTGCAGACCTTTTACATGTTTTACATTATGTTAAGGAACTCTTAAGGTTGTAAAATTAAGGTCGAAAGAGGTAGGGGTGCTCGGATAGAAAATCCGATAATATCGACAAAAAACGTGTACATTTTTGAATATTTTATCTAAAATGGATAAATATAAGCTAAAAGACATCAAATATGTCTACATTGTGTATCAGAAATAGATTTCAAACGTTCTACCTCCTTTAATCGGTAAATAATGAAGTCCGGAACTTAAAATACGGTCTTATTCTTCATTCAATGGCTACAATGTAAGCCTTTTAGCGCGAAATACACATTGACGGCGAAATGAACATCACTCTTGCTTATTTCGTTCCTAATTCTTGTATCTTTCATTCAATCATATTGAGTACACAATGTTTGATGGATAAAAGAGGAAAAATAATCAAATGTGCTATATTTAATGGTCAAAAAGATCGATTCTTAAAAAATGCACCCCCCTTTCCATTTTTAGTTTTTTGCCTCTGGGGTAGTGTTCCCCCCGGAGATACAGAACCCCACTTTGCCAAAAAAATTGTATCATGGATACACATCTCCAGTAAAAGTGGCTTTCTGTATATCCGGGGGGAACAATGTTCAATCAAACTTTTCCGTTTTCTATTGATTTCTATGAGAAAAAGACACGTTTTGACCCCAAAATTAGCCATATTATGCAAAATAGATAAAAAATAACTTCATATCCTGATGGGATGCCGTATAGGTATACATTTTACCAAAATAGGTTCTTGAAATTTCAATTTTCAAAATTCCACTTTTCAGGGCTGATTTTACGCCTTATCTTAACAGCTCCTTCCAAGTCGGTAACGGTATAGGGGGATGATCTACTATGGTTTGGAAGGGGAAGATCTGCTATATAGTGAAACATCCCCCCTGGGGGATGATCTACTATATAGCAGATCATCCGGGGGGAAGACCTGCTATGGGGGATGATCCACTATATAACACCGGTCCAGCAAAGATTCAATCCGTCATCAACTGTACTAGAAAACCGTATTACTCCGTATTTGAACCGAGAGTGTCTCACACCGTACTGCTTTTTTAAACATGTTCTAACCCGTGCCAATCCGTTCTAGGGCCGTGGGAACACGTACTTAGAACGTGTAAAACCGTACTCGAACGTGATAACCCGTAGCTTGACGCCAAGGTACGTATTAGTACGGATCAGTACGAGTATCAATACGGTTCAAATACGGAGAATGCTACGTATTACACTGCCATCCATAAATAACTATACAATCAAGGAAATCATTCTAAATCCTTTATGACTTCATCCTAGTTTTTCTACTAGCTCTGAACTTGAGAGATTCGTAATAATTGGCTTCACATAATTCAAAATTATGAATTGTGATATCAAAAATGCAAAATAGAAACTTTTTCATCAGCACAATTTTTTTTCAAAAATTGTCATTTTATATAAAAATGAACAAAAATTTAAAAAATGTAAATATTTTGGTAAAATTTGTTACAAATAATATCTTAAAGGTTCATCTTCAGAATTATACAAAAATGGATTCCAAACTGTTCATTTTCTAACAACAACTAAAATAAACAGAACTAGAAAGGTTTCTTGTTGCGGTTACAACAAGAGTGTCTTCCTCCTATACAATTTTTGGTTTGGAAATATGAAGGACGTCACAGTACATGTATTTATATTATATATTTAAGTTTTCAAATAGCAGTAACATTAAATTTTCAAACCGATAATTGTTGGTGAGCAACCATTTGATTGGGGGGGGGGAGGGGGGGGGGGGGGCAGGAATTCTATTGCCAGCCGGTAAATTTTTTTCAGCAATTTTCTGAGCAGGCCATTTTTTTCAGCCATTACCAGAGTCGGAGAAAAATTTTCGCCGGTTCTTCGGGCCGGATTTAAACAAATTGTCAAATGTTGTGAATGTCTGTGTAAGTTAAACTCCCCGCTGTTACAGAGTATGAGTTAATAACCGTTCCTTCAGATGTCTCTTTGCAATTAGCGAATTTCAGACAGATTGTATGATGTTTAAATAGAACCTTTTCTAGATTTTTGTGCCTATGCGTATTAGGTCTCTAGTAGATACAGCTATGTGAACAGTTTGTATTTATATTAATTAATTTTTTGACTTTAAATTGTCTGGCACAAAGGGCCAGCAAAAATTTCCATATCATGCAATGTATCCTTACTTTTGCATGGTCCGGGGAAAAAAAAAATTGCCGGCCCTTTGGGCCGGAATATTTTTTTCAGCATTTTTCAGAGCCGGGATTTTTTTTTTGCAAATTCTTCCTACCCCCTTCCCCCATAAAAAAGGCGAGCTCGTAGCTGTAGAACCAATTTTCTTGAGAAGAGAAATGGTAATAACAAGTTACGTTCAATATATATATATATAAATACCATGAGGTTCTCGCTGTGCAGGTTCAAATTTGAACCCCCCCCCCCCTTCCCTTTTTTCAAAGTTTATTTTGAATTTCCATCATGGCGACATCGTTCAATATAAACAGAACTGTTTTCGAAAAACGAGGGGAGGGAAGAATGTTGGAGAAATTGTTCATCAATTTGTAAATAAACCAACCGAAAATTATGTTCGAACGTTTGCTAGAATTAGAAATTAAACTTGATGTTCAAAATATAGTTATTGAAGTTTAGAAACAGGTTTGTAGGTTAGAAATCGGAATCAAACTACCACTTTTTGTGTGTAAATTCTGGTTTGTTGCTGATCTCTTCTAAATTAATCAACTGTTTTAAAATCAAATTGTGTATATCGAAATGTATTTATGAAATACATATTCATCATTGCCGTGAAATCGGAATTTGAAAATCTCAACACTGCTTTTCTCGAGTCGGACTCGGACTACCAATTTTAGTGTGCGCCCGATCTGTTGGCGTGAAGGTGTATCGAAATACCCAACTCAAAATTTCGATGCTCATATCTTTTCAACAGTAAGAGATAGGAAAAATCAGAAAGACTAAATAAGACAGATATATGGATAAAAAATAATAATATTGAAATTTTTAGGAAACTTCATAAGCTTAATTTTTGTTTACTATTATAAGCAAAAAAGTGTCTTCCTCCTATGAACTTCTGAATTTGGAAATATGAAGGACGGTGAAGGACGTCATCGTAATAAATCGTTACAGTGTGCATCTAGCATTTCATATCTTGCATGGCTGTCGACTTTCAAAAAGAATGGAAATTGTAGATAGCAAAATACGAGATATTTAAGCTTACAAATAGCAAAACATGACATTTTCGGTCCTTTTGAGTAATTCGACGCTCCCGTCAAATATTTGAATCTACTAAAAAACATGATAAAAAAATAACAGAGACCAAAAATAAAAAAGACCAATCTAGCTTTTACTCCAAACGTAACGTTGGAGAACTTTCATTGTCCTAGCTTACAGGGTTCTTGAGAAATCGCTGATCCAATTTTCCACGGTTACGAAAACAATAGGTCTTCCGACGGAAGTCGGAAGACCTAATAACAGAGACCAAAAATAAAAAAAAGACCAATCCAGCTTTTACTCCAAACGTAACGTTGGAGAACTTTCATTATCCTAGCTTACAGGGTTCTTGAGAAATCGCTGATCCAATTTTCCACGGTTACGAAAACGAAAAAATAGTGTATACTAATTTATGGATGGCAGTGTATATATGACATGCTTTTGGAAGCATTAAACTACTGTTTCCGAAATAAATCTATGAAATTAGTCAGAAACAGTCCAAAAACACACCAGAAACCAACGATTTGAAAAAAAAATCCAAATAATTTCTCGGAGATAGAGGTCTGGAGGATGTCCATCGTCTCTCTGTGGATGTATGCGTTTAGGAAACGACCTACATGTCAGATTTTCTTCATCTGAGGGATGATATCGGGAATAACAGTCATATGCAAAGCACAAAACACATTTCTTTACCAAAATCTTTGTTAAACCTTCTATAAAATGGACGTTTGCTTTTTACTTTTTACTTTTTTAAGATCGTTTTAAAATTGAGGTAATGATCAGGCTTTCTGAAATGAACAATTAAAATTGTATTGGCCAGATTTGGACCGGCTACCTCAAAGAATTTTGCAAAGAGTAAAAAAATGCATGTTTTTATTTATTTTATACGGTGGTCGTAAAGGGCCGTGTGAAAAATAAAATTATTGCGTGGGAACGAAATAATATTGCGTGGGAAGAAAATATTATTGCGTGGGAAGGAAATAATATTGCGTGGGAACGAAATAATATTGCGAGGGAACGAAATAATATTGCGTGGGAACGAAATAATATTGCGAGGGAACGAAATAATTCTCCCTTTTGTGCATGTGCAGACTTATGTATATATGTGCTATTTTTTATGTGCTATACATGTATATGGAAAATGTTCAATCACAATTACTGATTATATTTATGATAATAAAAGATCCAAGTCAAAGTCCAAAATGAAGTTCAATACTGGTAGACCAGAATTAAGGTTAAAAATTTTATTTGGAATGTGTGAATTAATACGAAGAGTATGAAAGAATTCTGTTTTCATTTCTATTATCTTAATACTATATACAAGATTTAGGTCAAAAGGTCACTTGGTCAGCAATCATGTTAACAAAAAATGTAGTACTCCTAATGTATGACATGACTGCCTTTCATAGAATGAGATAATCTCTTTTTAATACTTTTTAATATGGATTCTATGTAAAAACCTAATAAAAAACCAGACATGTTTGGCAACGACATTTGTCAGCTTTTGGATATTTTTTTGTTTACAAGGTGTATCTAATGACCTCGGAGCGAAATGACCCTACAGTTTTTATGCCCCGTAATCGACGATTCGGGGGAATATAGTTTTTGGTCTGTCCGCCCGTCTGTCTGTCTGTTTGTCCGCAAAATTTTTAACCTTTTAACCTTGGCCATAACTTTTAAATAGTAAGTGATTGGGCTTTCATATTTCACATGTGTATTCCTTGTGACAAGACCTTTCCATGGATACCAAAAATTTTGTCATTGTGACCTTGACCTTGGAGTTTGACATACTTTTGAAAATCTAAACTTAAGCCATGACTTTTGAATGGTAAGTGATAGGGCTTTCATATTTCACATTTCAAATTTGACCTTTTCACCTTGACCTCAAAATGTGAACTACTTTTCAGCTGTTTTACCGACAAAGATGCCCACGGGGGCATTCGTGTTTCACAAACTCATGTTTTTTTTCTCTGACGTTCGGTTGCCATGGTAACCAAGGTTTCGTATAAAAAACCCCCTTTAAACAAGGTATTTTTATGCATCTCGTTCCCATGAGCACGAATGTTGAATGTTTATGTAATTTTCTGAGCAGATATTTCAAATCCTATCAAGTTAATATAATTTGATTATTCAATGCTCCTTCTTACTGTATGTCATGTAATTTTGCTTCAATTTCAAGAAAATATTATGATTCAAAATGTGCCATTTTGGGTCGATTTAGGCCTGTTTTTACCTATATTTCACTTACTTTTGACATGAGTGATAATGCAGTTGCACAAGATTTGAATTTCAATTGGCTATTTTCTGAAAAGAATTAATATTCTTGGACTTCATGGGAATCGAAGGAAATTTATGTAAAAATAAGATTTTTCTGTTTATATGCCTTTGAAATAGGTTACTATGGCAACATTTGATACAAAGGTGACATTATTAACAGTAAATGGTATGGAGCTTTGGTAATACAATCAATTAGACGTGGAAGTATGATAAATACAATAAATGTTGGGATGTGTATCAAAGTTATCAACGTCCATTGAATACCCAAATAAATGTCACATACTTACGAGAAAAATCTAGAAAATCTCCAAAGTACGTCATACATAGAGGTGAAAATTGTGATGAATTTTCCTTCATTTAATAGGTTATTCAACTGTAAATATCTAAATTCAAAATATCTAATGAAATAAGTTAAAGAAAGCAATAATCATTATTCAAAACAATTGAAAATCCTGATTTTTGTGTGAATTTGAGTCTATAGAGATGACCTTTAGCTCTGGAAAGATGACCTTGAAATGATTTGAAGGTCATATGACAATGATAAATGTAATCATACGACTCAGGAATGGGAAAAACAATGTTTTGAAATATGCGGTATACGGAAATATTGATTCTTAGTTGCTATAGCAACGGTTTTTTGATAAGTATTCATGACAAAATGGTGAGTTTCCCCATAAATTTGATCACTTGATTTTTTTTCCAGCAAAGGACAATAATGTTGTCAAGGTGACATCTATTACCCATAACATGTACTAAGTAATGGTTTCCAACCATCATAATAGTCAAAAATAGGCCAAAATGACCCTAAAATAGACCTTATTTTTGCTTAATTTTCACATATTTTGACTAAATATCAACAACTGCTTTACGGTCCCCTCCCAAAAAATAGCTTTTTTTAGAGTTTAACTTACGAAGAAAAAGTTTTTGTATTCATTAAGTCAGTTTTTACCATGGTTTCCATGGCAACGCAATGCCGGAATATGTCTTATTTCTCATATATATGAGGGTGTCAAATAGATGGACCCCGTAACCATGGTAACCATGGTTCAAATATAACAATATGGTTTGTTTTCATTGTTTTTACATTAAGTATGATAATTACAGAAAGTTTTATCAAAATCCATGACATGCCGTGGCCAGCTGTTTTTGGTTTTTACATAGAATCCATATGAATCGGACAGAGTTATTCTAATATGCCCTATAAACTTCTATTTCGGATCTTTGAAAAACAAACCCTATTTCAAATAATTCCTTAATACCATACTTTCTCATTTTTTCTTATAATTTCACCGGTGTACGCATGCGTAGAGGCATAAATTATTTTATTCCCACGAAACAATTAATTCGTCCCCTCGCAATATTATTTCATTCCCACGCAATATCATTTCATTCCCTCGCAATATTATTTTATTCCCACGCAATATTATTTCGTTCCCCCGCAATATTATTGTGTTCCCACGCAATATTTTTATTTTTCACACGGCCCTTTACGGCCACCGTAATTTTAAAAGAATCAAATTGCCAATGAATAATTATACCCTTCTATCTGGACGATGCAGAGAATGGAGAATCTGTGATCTCTTGTTTGTCAAGGAAATTATCATTTACTTAACCTTACAAAAATATCAAAACAAGTGCGGATCTAGAGTGATTGTTAGTCCTGCATGGAATTAAAAAAAAAAAAGTTGATTTTTTTTCCTAGATTTATGTGAATTTACGACTGGAAAGCCCCCCCTCCCCCATTGGGCTGACCTCCCTGCTCTTTCAAAGCTGTTCTTGGTCCGCAAATTTCCTTAGGAAATCCTGAACATGTTGACTTCTATATGCCGCCAGCATCAGAAAATGTCCAAATTATTTTTAAAAACATACAAATCATCGTTGCTGACACTGACTGAATCATGCTCGCCTAATCCCTTCTAAATTCAGTTAAAAAGTACGCTTCAGGTGCCATCAAATTGCTTCATTTTTCACATTTTTCTCGGGGGGAGGCCTGCTAAACCCCATCCCCCCACTCGGCCATCGCAAGTGAGTCCCATCAAAAAGTGCATGTGCCCCCCCCCCCCCCCCCCCCCCCCCCCCCTTTCCAGCAGTTGAAGTTCTGGATCCACCCCTGACCCCCTCCCTATCCCAAGGACACGTAAAGTCTTTATTTTATGCCGTTGCTTTATAAAAATGGCAGAACAGAAACGTCGAGATCAAGATTGTAGATGCCTCCAGTTGTCATATTCTATGCATACGCTATTTCTCATATAGACTTGAATTCCTCTGTAAAATTGGTTTTTATCTAAGAATTGACTGTCTTACTTTGGGTGTTCATGGTAGTATAATTCTGGTTGGTCACGTGCAAATTCGCGATTCACGGAAAATTTGCACGTGTCCAATTAGAATTATACTACCATGAACACCCAAAGTAAGACAGTCATTACTTATATTTCCATTTGTACTTAATATCAGACACCCCATCATGTTATAACGTTAAAAGTATCTGAACGTTGGTAAATTCTCCGTACTTTCAAAACTAAAGCGTGATGTCATAGTAGACAACCAGAATTATAGTTTATAAATCTGTTTGCCTAATGGGTGCTTAACATGGGGATTCCTCTGCAATGGAAATATTATAAATATTATTGGCAAATATACAGACCGAATTCAAAAGTTTGTGCTATTTCAAAGAGTTCCAAGTTCATTTTGAAATCTAATTATTCATAATTTTAACTTTTTATGGCAGTTTAGTTTCATTTCATAACCTTGTCATAGAAACATTTGACATATGTCAAGGCTCGCTGATCCATTTTTCTTGTATCAAAGACATTACTATCAAGCATCCAGGGGCATTACTGTTTGGTGATGACCTAATTGTTTACTAACAACTTCTTTACTATTGTGTTCAGTTTTTATTATTTATTTTGCACATGGTATGTTCAGATCATTTTCAGTCTAGACTATATTAACACACACAAAACGGTAAAAATTTTGAACAGAAAAGTTGTTTCATGAGTAATTATTACGAAATCATTAGGATGCACAACACAAATTCAAATTTCATATAAAAATTTTAATTATTGTTTACCAAAGTGTTAGAACAATGCATGTGTATACTGGTATTTAGTTCACTATCATATATTCTGAATTTGTAAGTTCAAATTCAAATATATTGACTTCCACCATATTGGCATACATTACTTAATATATAATATTCAATTACGTAATAGCAATAACCATAAATGTATTATAGATAAAAAATGATACTTGAAAAAAAAATTATATCTTAAATAAAAACATTTCTTTTTGTAATGATCTGTAAATTGACTATTCAACATAGACTGAGTTTGAAGATGAAAAAAGTCTTTAAATTGTTAAATATTCCTGTAAATTGACTGACATAATCTGTTCTGACAATATTACAAAGGACACTTCCATATAAAGTCCTTCAACTTTATCACAGTAAGATTACGCCTAATGTAGAATAATGAAATTTGCTAAAAATATTTTTGTTTGAATGTTTCCTAGCCTCATGTAATTTCATTCATATCCCAAAAATTAAAAGAGTTAAAAAAAAACACCATAAAATAACATATAAATATGAAATATGCTAAATAAAAACAGATCTATGCAAAACATATCATCCACTATCTTATGAATATGACTTTTCTTTGGTAGTATAGCACAAATGAACCTACCTCTTTTAATATTTACTTTTTATGTTGCTCCACATAAAGGTTTAAAATATGTTTGTTATGGTCATCTGACACATTTTTAAGCTTCTAAAGAGATTTACTCACATATTACCATCAGTACATACTTGTTTTCACAATGGCTTTTACGCTATGAAATAATAGAGAGTTTTACTAACGTGTTACCACCAGTACGTACTTTCTTTCACAATGACTTTTACGCTATAAAATAATGAGCATTGGAAGACAGGTTTTTACAGAGCACTATAGGCAAGTATGATGAATAACATTTACTCATACAAAATTATGACAAATTCAAAAATATGTAAAAAAGATATGTCAAACTAATACAATACAAACCTATAAAGATGTACACAGAGAAAGTAAAAATATTGTAAAATACAACACTAGACATGTAAGTTAAAATCAGCCATTTATGATACAATGAACAAAATCAGATATAAATCTATTGTAATCAAAGGAGTACTACACTATATAATATTCATATTAAAACTATAAGTGCGTAGGCCACAAATGCCCCTAACTGACAGCAAACGGTACACATGATAGAAAATCATTGAATGAAGATATAGTAAGTCCAATAGCCACAACTCCTGTTTTAATTTTGAGCACTTTCCCCCACTTCCTTTATGTTTTACAAAAGAAAGAATTTAGTAGAAGTTGCAAACACATGATAATACCAAGCTTCATAAAAGATCTAAGTCAAGAGGCCTTTAAAATTGTAACCTATAGTTTTGAGTAGTAGTCTCTCCTGCATACATGTATCTATGTGTTATCACCTTGTACTGTATTAAGTTTCATTGAAATCAATCCAGTGGAGAAGTCCAGATACTACATCTCATGTATTATATTTTCAACCTAATTTTCTTCCGTCATGGGTATCATATCTACATCATATCGAGATTTTTCACTGCAACAATTCTGGGATTTTACCATACAAGGCGAGGAGTTCCTAAGACAAAGCTTTTGGACAGATGGTATGTTAACTTCAACACAGGGTTCTTTATGGCTCTCTCTCCTTTGAAAGTTCTCACAATAGTATGCTGTACATAAAACAATAAACTAGTACATGTAGTAGTAAGAAGAAAAAAATTAAATTTTGTAGGCTGGGTTCTATTGAAGTACAGTGTGCATTCATGTATATAAATGTAAAAAGAATTAATATTATTGGGAAGGAATGCTAAAACAAATAGATTTGTATATCTAACTTATCAGTATAGTTTGTAAATAATAACGGCACATTGGGTAAAAGGAATGCAAAATATCATGATTTAAAATAATGTTGTTTAAAGCATTAACAGGGATCTATGTACATACAAATTTACTTTACGGAAGGCACAGATAAAACATAGGTAATCACAGATTACAAAGCTCACCTCGTGACAGCAAAATTCAATTCAAACATATTTCTTAGTACATGTATATTGGCTTTTAAAGGCAAAACCACTCAAGCAGAAAAAGTAGGTCAAGGTCATTTTATGAAAGTTTGATCAAAGATACATCCAATATGCAAGTTTGGTACATGTAGCAGTTATACTTTGCTCAATATTGGCTTTATAGAGCAAAATCACTCAAGCGGAAAAAGTAGGTCAAGGTCATTTTATGAAAGATTGATCAAAGATACATCCAATATGCAAGTTTGGTACATGTATCACTTATACTTTGCTCAATATTGGTTTTTAAAGGCAAAATCACTCAAGCAGAAAAAGTAGGTCGAGGTCATTTTATGAAAGTTTGATCAAAGATACATCTAATATGCAAGTTTGGAACATCTAGCACTTATACTTTGCTCAATATTGGCTTTTAAAGGCAAAATCACTCAAGCGGAAAAAGTAGGTCAAGGTCATTTTATGAAAGTTTGATCAAAGATACATCCAATATGCAAGTTTGGTACATGTAGCACTTATACTTTGCTCAATATTGACTTTTAAAAGCGAAATCACTCAAGTGGAAAAAGTAGGTCAGATGCTGCATCCGATGCATGGGTCCATCTCGGCATCCAAAGATGAATCACTTGTGCAAGTTTGGTTACTGTAGCATTAGTACTTTGTTAGATACTGAGCTACCCCAAACTTCTTATCCAAATCACTCAAGCGGAAAATGTAGGTCAGATGCTGCATCCAATGCATGGGTTCACCTCAGCATCCGAAGATGAATCACTTGTGCAAGTTTGGTTACTGTAGCATCAGTACTTTGTCAGATACTGAGCTACCCCAAACTTCTTAACCAAGTCACTCAAGCGGAAAATGTAGGTCAGATGCTGCATCCCATGCATGGGTTCACCTCAGCATCCAAAGATGAATCACTTGTGCAAGTTTGGTTACTGTAGCATCAGTACTTTGTCAGATACTGAGCTTCCCCAAACTTCTTAACCAAGTCACTCAAGCAGAAAATGTAGGTCAGATGCTGCATACGATGCATGGGTTCACCTCAGCATCCAAAGATGAATCACTTGTGCCAGTTTGGTTACTGTAGCATTAGTACTTTGTCAGGTACTGAGCTACCCCAAACTTCTTAACCGGACGCGGACGTGGACGTGGACGCGTGGGGTTATAGCATAAGCTCACTCAACTTCGTCGAGGTGAGCTAAAAATAGCTCAATAAAAAGACAATAATACATTATGCCCCTTTGTCTTCAGACCAGGAGGTATAAAAATCAATGCAAAGTTGATATTTCTTTAAGATAAAAGTTTTTTGAACAAAAACAGTAGTGAGGTATATTCTTAACAACAGAGTTCACCAGCATATTGATTGATCTTAAAAATAATTCATCTGTTGATGTGTTGGCAAGTACCTGATGTACAAATTATAAACTCTATTTTATGATAGTAAATAATGACAAAATGTTGTAATCTAGTGATGTTGTCCATATAGAAGTACATGAAATTTTTGCTTTGACATATGATTGAGATAATAAACTATAACTACATCTTTATTGCATTTACATGTCATTCAAGGTTATGAAATCTTTGACTAGAAATCTAAGTATATACATGTATACTTAAATTTCATATTGTATGAAAACAGCAAATAAACAAAAGTCATTATTTACAAAGCGACAATCATCTTTAAAGAAGGGAATTCATTTACAGTTAGAACATTGTAGACTTTTTATTTAAAACTCTGAATGTTTCATTTTTTAAAATTTCATTTTAAAACTTAAATGGGGAATAATCAATATTTTGTTTGAGCTTTTTGTAAAATCATGTACATGTATGAAGCAAAGCGGGAAACATTTAACTGTGGAGATACATGTAAGATATTTGAATTGCCTCATCACCATGAATATATGGGTATGTAAAAATTCCTCAGGAAAGGTAGAACTTTTGTTGGATCTTTTTTTCTAATACTATAGCTAGAATATTTGCTTCTGGCTCTTTATATCATAAAGTGAAATAAAAAAGAAATATGTACAATATACATGTACATGTATGATAGTATATAGACAATATATCATATTACTATACACTTACATACTATACCTTATCACAGGGTATATACAAGTAAGTGGTGAGAAGATCAGATATGTAAACATATTTTGTTATTCCATAGTCTGATCATTGTCGGGAGGAATATCAGTTTAAAGGAATGTTCATTAAAATACTATAAAGGATACACAATACAATATATGTGTATGTTCACATCACAAAATGTAGTTTCCTGATAATAGTTAAAACACAGAATGTTTCAAAAGTAAAAATGTTCTAAGTAATGCTTGCATCAAGGGCGTTAAATTCAATTTTGTTCGTATATGTATATTAAGGGAACAATAATTAGTATGTACACAGATACATTTATACAAAAAATGTACAAATAATACATATAACATAAGGTCATTTCTACTTGATTTGTTGTCATGGCAACAAGTCACCAACAGCCGACAGGATTTCTCTGCAATTATATTTTGATACTGCCATCATAACATAATTTCTACATTCTACAAGTATAATCAAACACCTCAATCCATAAAGGGGTAACAGGGCAGATCACATTACTAGACCAGGTAAACAGTCATTTCACTATGCAAGAACCTATTTGATTGGTTATACAGTATTTCCTTAGCACTGTAAGTACCAAGCTCTGTGATTGGTTACATATCCCTAGCTCTGTATGTATTGAGCTTTGTGATTGGTTACCGCTCCGAAGCAGGTAGTGACGTCACAGATGATATTGTAAGCTGTCTTTGTAAAGGAGGTTTAGGTTTGATATTGTGGGATTTCATAAAAGACAAGAACTGGTCTGGAATCTCCTCTAAGACCTCCTTAGCTAACATGGCCTGTACTGTGGCCGGATTATCACCCGCTCGTCCCTGGAAGTCACGCATCGGTACAAACTGTAATGGACATTACAATTTTATTATACACATGCATGTGGAAACTTTTTCAGAATACAGAGAATGTTAGTAAAACAATAGGGCTGAACCGTGACAGCCCTATAAAACAAGCAGTTTGTCTCCCACAGTGGCCATGAACCGTGACAGCCCTATAAAACAAGCAGTTTGTCTCCTTCAGTGGCCATGAACCGTGACAGCCCTATAAAACAAGCAGTTTGTCTCCTACAATGGCCATGAACCGTGACAGCCCTATAAAACAAGCAGTTTGTCTCCCACAGTGGCCATGAACCGTGACAGCCCTATAAAACAAGCAGTTTGTCTCCTACAGTGGCCATGAACCGTGACAGCCCTATAAAACAAGCAGTTTGTCTCCTACAGTGGCCATGAACCGTGACGGCCCTATAAAACAAGCAGTTTGTCTCCTACAGTGGCCATGAACTGTGACAGCCCTATTAAACAAGCAGTTTGTGTCCTACAGTGGCCATGAACTGTGATAGCCCTATAAAACAAGCAGTTTGTCTCCTACAGTGGCCATGAACCGTGACAGCCCTATAAAACAAGCAGTTTGTCTCCCACAGTGGCCATGAACTGTGACAGCCCTATAAAACAAGCAGTTTGTGTCCCACAGTGGCCATGAACTGTGACAGCCCTATAAAACAAGCAGTTTGTCTCCCACAGAGGCCATGAACCGTGACAGCCCTATAAAACAAGCAGTTTGTCTCCCACAGTGGCCATGAACCGTGACAGCCCTATAAAACAAGCAGTTTGTCTCCTACAGTGGCCATGAACTGTGACAGCCCTATAAAACAAGCAGTTTGTGTCCTACAGTGGCCATGAACCGTGACAGCCCTATAAAACAAGCAGTTTGTCTCCTACAGTGGCCATTGATGATAAGTATGCATAAATGAAAATACTGTATCGGTAAAATGATAGGTTTTTCATTTATCATTTGTAAAAGCAATGTAATAAGACTGACAGAGGAATAGACAAGGCAAACTCTGTAAGCCAATGATGTCTATAATTCTCAAATATTGAAATTAACCTGATGAATGGTAATCACAATTAATTTCACAATAAAATTACCTGAACGATGTCCCTTTCTGCATAGCGCCCCCTGGAGGACAGACGGACATCATCTCCGTCTAATACCTCCATTGCTACAAATAGAAAACATGTATGCATTGACGTTCTTTCTTTCAAGATCTGGTATCAATATTACACAGTATTGGACAGACTTAATATTAAATGAAGTTATCTTAATATACTTGATGTAAATAAATACTTTCTCTGGAGTAAATTTTCATACTTTGAAGAAGATCATGAATTTTCTTAACATCTACAAGAACATGTTTGTAACCAAATGTATTTACCATCGAAATCAGCATCTCCCACACCTATTATAATTATTGACATCGGAAGACTGGCTGCCTGTAATACAGAAACAGAACTGGGTAAAGATTATACAAAGAAATGTTCATGCATCTGACCATAAACAAATGTAAATGACATGAAAACATCAGATTATTAAAGTACCGGTAAATGTTGTTTATTATCCAGGTAAAACATGTACAATATAGTTAGTTAACAAGATTGTTTGTCTAAAATAAAAAAAAATCCTGCATTTACATGTAAGTTAGATCCTTAGATCTATTCACGGAAATATTTGATGTATTACTTACACTAACAATGGC
Source organism: Pinctada fucata (assembly GCA_028142955.1). Classification (NCBI taxonomy): domain Eukaryota; kingdom Metazoa; phylum Mollusca; class Bivalvia; order Pterioida; family Pteriidae; genus Pinctada; species Pinctada fucata. The sequence continues at coordinate 99,759,029 of AP027102.1, forward strand.
CTCAGAGGTTTGTGGCATGTCTGTTATTATACCATATAACTTACACTAACGATGGCCTCACAGGTTTGTGGCATGTCTGTTATAATACTGTATTACTTACACTAACGATGGCCTCACAGGTTTGTGGCATGTCTGTCATTATACCATATAACTTACACTAACGATGGCCTCACAGGTTTGTGGCATGTCTGTTATTATACCATATTACTTACACTAACGATGGCCTCACAGGTTTGTGGCATGTCTGTTATTATACCATATAACTTACACTAACGATGGCCTCACAGGTTTGTGGTATGTCTGTTATTATACCGTATTACTTACACTAACGATGGCCTTACAGGTTTGTGGCATGTCTGTTACTATACCATATTACTTACACTAACGATGGCTTCACAAGTTTGTGGCATTTCTGTCATTATACCATATAACTTACACTAACGATGGCCTCACAGGTTTGTGGCATGTCTGTTATTATACCATATTACTTACACTAACGATGGCCTCACAGGTTTGTGGCATGTCTGTTATTATACCATATAACTTACACTAACGATGGCCTCACAGGTTTGTGGCATGTCTGTTATTATACCATATAACTTACACTAACAATGGACTCACAGGTTTGTGGTATGTCTGTTATTATACCATATAACTTACACTAACGATGGCCTCACAGGTTTGTGGCATGTCTGTTATTATACCGTATTACTAACACTAAGGCACGGTCCATTTGATATTCTGGGGGGGGGGGGGGGGGCTTGGGTTTTTTTCGAAAAAAATTATTTTGCTCTCAATTTTGATGAAAAAAATAAATTTGCTTGGTGTGACAGAAAAAAATAATCTTGCTCTTACAAATAATCTGAATTTGAAGAATTACCATAAAATTTCGCTAAAATACTTGTAAATTTTCCTGCTCGCTTCGCTCGCCGCAGTTTTCAAATTGTATCAAAAATTTTTGGCTCGCTTCGCTCACCATAGTTTTCCATCAAAACATTATTTACTAATAGCATTTTAAGTTCAGATATTTGAAAAGTTATACATGTATGTAAATGAAAAAGGGCTTCCTTAAAAGCTTAAATTTATTATCAATATTTATGTATTGCTGTTAATACATGTTGCATGTATCCCATAGAGTCATGTTCTTGTAAGCTTGGAAGGAGAACTTCAGTTATTCACCAATTTACAATTCTTAGTAACATTTAAAATAATGTCTAGAAGACCTTCCCCTCAGACCCTCTTATACATGTTAAATACATGTACCTTATATACAAAATTGGTAATTATATTGTAAAAATCTTTTATCTCTCTGTTTAAATTGAATACTTGCATAAAACAATAAACTAATATATTAACATTTAGAGTTTTGAGTAAAACTATAACAAATTTCTATTGATAAAACACAACATTCTTAATATGAGCATCACTTTGTTAAAAAAATTTCCTTGCTCCAACTTTGCCAGAAAAAAATAATTTTGCCCCGATTCGGGGCGAAAAAAATAATCTTGCTCCGACAAAAAAACCCAAGCCCCCCCCCCCCCCCCCCCCCCCCCCCCCCCCCCCCCGAATATCAAATGGATCATGCCTCACAATGGCCTCATAGGTTTGTGGCATGTCTGTTATTATACTGTATTACTTACACTAACGATGGCCTCACAGGTTTGTGGTATGTCTGTTATTATACCGTATTACTTACACTAACGATGGCCTTACAGGTTTGTGGCATGTCTGTTACTATACCATATTACTTACACTAACGATGGCTTCACAAGTTTGTGGCATTTCTGTCATTATACCATATCACTTACACTAACGATGGCCTCACAGGTTTGTGGCATGTCTGTTATTATACCGTATTACTTACACTAACAATGGCCTCACAGGTTTGTGGCATCTGTTATTATACCGTATTACTTACACTAACGATGGCCTCACAGGTTTGTGGCATGTCTGTTATTATACCATATTACTCACACTAACGATGGCCTCACAGGTTTGTGGTATGTCTGTTATTCTACCATATTACTTACACTAACGATGGCCTCACAGGTTTGTGGCATGTCTGTTATTATACTGTATTACTTAAAAAAAAAAAAAAAAAAAAAAAAAAAAAAAAAAAAAAAAAAGAAAACGATCCAGAATATACCGCTCTCTCAACGATTTACTTACTATAGCATGCAATGGCGGAAGACATGAGCTGTTACATGCTCTGTCGTCAATACCAGTTATGCACTTGAAATCTATCTTGGATGAAGCAGAGGTTGCATTCTTAAGAAACACTGACTGATTCAGACTTAATATCATTGTCTCATTCGCACAGTATAAACTTTATCCTATTGTGAAAAACACCTCACCTAAAAGACGATTCATAAAAATCCCGTTTATTAACAAAGGTTTTGATCTTCTAAACATCTCTAATATTTTTCGGGATCATCGCGTACAAAGTACCATTCCTCAATATTTTGAAAATTTAGAGCCACCTCTTATTTGTTATAAGTACAAGAAACCTATTCGAAACTTTGTTTTTAACTATAATAAAGTTACAACGGATCCTGACATACTTGAATCGTGTCCTGCTTCTTGAGAATGTGCAACTTCTAAATATCTCTACAAACCAGCTGGCCATGTTGTTACAGGTGACTTTTCTATTATCCAAGACAGACAGCTCCGTGGTCTTCTTAAAAAAGGACCTAAGTATAGAATCCCATCCAAGATAGATTTTGTCAAATGCCGTGAAGTGCTTACGGAAGCCTTAGATAATTATACGAAAAGATGGTGTAAATCAGAAGGAGTCGAACCGCATGCCCTGAATGACTGGAAAAACCTCATTTTAGATATAACGGATATTCGAATAGATAACTTCCATAAAAACCCTCATCTTTTTCAAGATCCACGTTCCAAATCAGAAAGATATTTCAAATCCAAACTAAGTAAATTACATGAAAAATGTGTCTTTGCACCAGCTGATAAAGCAGCCAACAACACCATTATCATTTGAAAACGTTACTACATATCAACTTTGATTTCGGAACTTTCGTCTATCTACTAATACATATATCAAAAGCAATGAAAGTGCATCTAACATTTTAGGCAAGCATAACAGTGAACTGTCTTCATTCAATATCTCTATTTCTAAATTGGATCTCCCAACACTATATTGCATACCGAAACTGCACAAGTCTCCTTACAAATTTCGATTTATTGCTAATTCTAGTAACTGCTCCACTACAATTTTGTCTAGAAATCTGACGTCAGCACTTACTGCTATTAAAGAACACATAACTAGATATTGTGAAACGGTTCTAAACAGGAACGATGTAAATTTATTTTGGTCTATTAAGAATTCAGGGGATGTGATTGAAAAAATGAAATCTGGAAATTTCCAAGCCAATACGATTTCTTCATACGACTTCTCTAATATGTACACCACACTTCCTCATGACAAAATTAATGATCGATTATCTAATCTCATTAAATGGTGTTTTGATCGAGAGCAAAAAACTTACATTTGTACATCTGAATCGAAGGGTTTCTTTTCCTCGACAGACTACAAATCATACAAATCATGGACATGTAATGACCTGTGTAATGCCTTGTCCTTCCTCTTGGACAATATTTATGTTAGATTTGGTGAGGATCTATACAAGCAGGTTGTAGGAATTTCTATGGGTACTAACTGTGCGCCTCTTGTTGCAGATTTATTTTTATACACTTATGAAAAAGAATTTATCCAAAATCTTCAAAAGCAAAGAAAATTTGATGAGCTGAAATGTTTCAATAATACTTCTAGGTATCTGGATGATATTCTTACCATTGACAATCCTGCTTTTGAATTATATAAGAATGAAATTTATCCACAAGAATTAACCCTTAACAAGGCAAACCTTTCAAATACAGAAACACCCTTTTTGGACCTAAATATCAAAATTGTAAACGGAAAGATTCATACAAGTGTATATGACAAAAGGGATGATTTTGGATTCAACATAGTAAATTTCCCTTGGCTTGACGGTGATGTTCCAAGATTACCGTCATACGGCATTTACATATCACAGCTCATCCGGTACGCTAGAGCATGTACTGATATTTTGGATTTTCACAGTAGAAATTTACAAATTACCAAAAAACTTTTAGGTCAAGGTTTCCGCTTTCATAAACTAGTTAAGACTTTCTGGAAATTTTACAAAAATTACAGTCAACTTCTTTTAAAATTCGGATCTATACATGCAACAGAGTACATTACTATGGGTATTACACAACCTGTCTTTTATGGTGATATGATAAACAAAATAAAGAGGATCAAAGGTAGGCAGCATAACCATCGAAAATGCGTCAGAATCATCAAACGCCTTTTATACCGTGGATATGATCCTAATGTCACCAGACGGACACTAGGCTTGGTACTTGACCAATCTACAGTCTTGTACAAGCGCATCCTTGAGACTTGCACTCTGACTGACTGTGACGACGGGACTCCATGACGGGCCCTGTCCAAACCTCTTTAGAGAAGACAGGGCCCCGACCACCTGTCCTCTCTGAATGTCAGTCGGACTCCTCGGGTGATTGCATACATGAGCTCGCTACAGCCGGCAGAGCACGGACTGTATAACGCATGCCCTCTTTTTATATCCATTTACATATTCATCTGTGTCTCTGGGGCCTCTGCGTTTTGCGGTCTTGTTTGTGTGATGTCATCTTACAGTGAGGAGGTTGTTTTACACCACAATTGTACGTTCCTCGAGACCTCTGGGTAATTGGAGAAGTGAGAGGGTTGTGCGCACGTAATCCAGGATAACCACACCATTTGCTACTTGCGTGACAGATGGCCATCCAAAGTCGGCACCGGTTACCCATTGGTCTCGTCGGTTTATGTGTAGTCTTTTGCGTTTGATGTTTACATGTCGTGTGTCTCTTTTCCGTCTCATGCTGTACTCGTCTTTTGTGTTTTTGCATCGGGTGTTTTGGTGTTTTACTGTTGATGCTGCAACGGGGTCTTGTTGGAGATCTCCTCCCTTCTTTTTACACTAACGATGGCCTTACAGGTTTGTGGTATGTCTGTTATTATACCGTATTACTTACACTAATGATGGCCTCACAGGTTTGTGGCATGTCTGTTATTATACTGTATTACTTACACTAACGATGGCCTCACAGGTTTGTGGCATGTCTGTTATTACACCGTATTACTTACACTAACGATGGCCTCACAGGTTTGTGGCATGTCTGTTATTATACCGTATTACTTACACTAACGATGGCCTCACAGGTTTGTGGCATGTCTGTTATTATACCGTCAGTGATGATCAGCAGTATGAAATAATCATTACCCTCACGACGCTGGGCGGCAAATCTGAAACAAGACATTTCAATATATTCACACACAAACTAGTAATACAAGCTTGTCCATAATTTTTTTCTTCAAAGTTCAAGGTCAAACCTTTTAATATACAGTAACTGAAAGGTTTGCTCATTAGTAAGTTACTGGTAGAGTACCATGTTTTGTCTCATCTATGATCCTTAAAGATGTATACCCTGTATCTTCTAGAAAATTGAGTATATTATCTAATTTTATCATTTAGGTTTTATTGGGTAAAGAAACATACAAAACGTTCACTTGTCCCAAGTAAATAAACATAGCATCTTTCATTCATGTGTGTTAGCCATTGAATTTACAATGTTTACAAACACAATATTTATAAATAAACTCATGTCATAAAAGGTGAACTTTATGTCACGAAGCTTTCTAGTCATCATTCTGGAAAAGTTAGAAAGTTCGTTAACTAATTACTACATAATCTGTGAAAATCTACCCTTATTACCCTATATCAAGTTGAATAATATATGTCGTCATCATTTCAAATTTGTAATCATGGTAATGCGTATGCGTAAATTCGGGGTTTTCCATTTTCCTTGTAAATATTGTGAGCTAGAAATATATACAATAAATCATCTTTATATTTTGATATCTTGGAGGGCTTTGGTGCTAAAATTTTGTAATACATGTAAATGGAAAGTAAATAACTTTGGCAATGCTAGAAAAATATAGTTTGTATTCTACAAGTTAAATTTTATCCAATTTTTGATGATTACAGGGTCTACAACTTTAACGTAACTTTACTCTGAGCATAAAACTTAATAAATATTGATAGATAGACAGATGGAAGGAATCATCAGTATAAATCACAATCACTATACAGTCCTGCTATAACATATAATCATTATCATTACATGTGTGTCACTTATTGAACCAGTGAGCTTCTAATAGAACTACATTGTATGATGCTTACTTGGCAACATGGTTTATACAGGGAGCAAAGTTTGTCGGACCGTAGAGTTGTACGCTATATAGAGCCTTGTTATAGGCATCTAACACACCGTCTATTCCCTGGCAGTAAGGGTTGTTAGGATTCCCGTTCTGTGGAGTAATAGATAACTTACATCATAATTTTTATTATGTATATACAACATGATTTCACCTTAGAACTAATACTCTGATGTTGAAAGCCTTACATGATTTGAGGAAACACATGGAGTGTCTAACTCATTTATGTGCACATGTCAGGTTCTCTTTCCACTTAACTTTCCTCACAAATATACACATATTTTCTTTGCCATCAAAAAGTCAATTTGATTGAGCAAAGGAATGACACTAGGATATTTTTTTGAAAGCAAAATTGTCATCATGTTATGTACATACATTGTACATGTATATACATGTATAAAAGAGACAATAATTATTGTTGTAAATTATAATTACCAATGCGAACTCATGTGATACAACTCCATCTGGTGGCAGCCGGGCACCAAAACCAAGGGCAGGAAACAGCTTATCTCTGTAACATAAAAAATACAATAATATTCACACAAAGCATAGTTTTAAACTTGTTTTTTTATGACACTTCTATCGGTATGACTGAAAAACTAAAAGCGCACATTTGTAAATGATGTCTAACGTTCCATGTAGAGTGTAGGAAAATTTATTGTCAGACTAGAAACACAGACTTAGAATACAACATACATGTAAAAGGCAATATTTGTACAATTACATGTATTTCTCGATGGTAACACTGTAAAGTCTTTAAAATACTAAGAGAGTATGTGAACATTTTGCCATCAGACAGTTTTTCTGTATATCCTCTCTAAAAGAGTTGTTTAAAGTGATTCTGAGGAAATACAATAAGATCATATAGACCAATACATGCAATACATGTACATGTATGTTACATACGTATCATAGTCCTGTATGATGTTTCCTACGGCACGTAGAGCATTTTGGTATGGGTTAGGTCTGTAAGGGTTCATGTAATGTAAAGATCCTGAAGTCTTTGGATCTCCGTTTGACGCGGTGAAATCAACAGAAAAGGTACAATGAATCTGTGTCCTGAAAGAGAACATACATGATTTATAACTACATGTAATTACTATCAATATTCCTGTCTCAAGGAAGAAATAAGATTCTTTTTTTTGCTTTGATGGAGATAAACGTACCACAATCAAGAGGTCCCATTGGGATTACATTGCTAAATCGAGACTCCTGCCATTTAAATGGTATGAAAAGCAGAAAATAGTCTTAAGACATAACTTTCATCAATGTTTCCATTTTATCATATTACATGGTAAACATCGCAGTGAAATATGAGTCCCCCTGCAGTTTTTTTAATTGCTGTCGATCTAGATGTTGAATTAGAATGTACATGTACATTGCAAACAGAATGCATTAGAATGAATAAATAGCTACTTGAAGCTTAGTGACCTTGAAATGCACATTTAAATCATTAGCTTTGTGAATATTATAATGGAATAAATCCCTAAATGACACCCATATTGTAGAGATTATGTACAGGTACTTACCCCCCTCTGACATAGTCCAAGAATGTGTAAACCTTCTCAACCCGACAGCTCATCAACTCAACCTTAAATCAAAAATAAATAAAACAGTCAAAACTTTATCTAAAACAAAACAAATCTAGTCAAAACTATAAACACATGTATAACATATATCCATTTTGTACACTTACTCTCCTTGTTTGTTCTTCTGTTGTAGTTTTACAATTCGCACATACTAAATAATAATATTACAAATAAGTTTAAATCTTTTATTGTCATTATAAATTTGTGACATTTTATGGTTGAAAACATCAAAAGATACATGCAGAAAGACTTACAGTTCCTGAATTCTTGTATTTGGATCCTTTTTTTGCTTTCTTTTTTGGACTTATGCACTGAAATAAAGTGAGAAATAAACTTTCAGCAAAGTATCAAAATCAAATCTTACTCAGGGATGTAAATGACAACTACAGTAAACGTGGAAATATTCCTATGGGGGTAATTTTCACACTTTTTGCCATTGTACTATTATCATGAAAATAACCCAGTGTGAAAATTAGAACCTGTATAAAAGAATAAAGGGAATACTTCCGATTTTGCCAATTTTGCCCCCAGGAATACTAATTTACCTCATTTACAATAAATAAAACTATTTTATATTATAGTACTCTAATAAATCGTGGATTACCTCAAACACGTTCTGCGGACTTGGACCCCTCGTCAACTCACGTAACGTCGTCATAAACTCCCCAATAAAGTCATGGCTGGAAAAAAAGCTACAGTAAAGACACAGAAAGAAACACAGCTTTCCTGTCATAAAACTACACGACATTGTAATTTCTACCTTCTCTCTCTTTATATTCTTTAAATAAACACATTTAAAACGTTCATGAATATTCATAAAAAAATTATAATATCTGTTACTTACCCACCATCTGCATCCCAGTCATAGCACTCAACTTTTATGCTCCTATACAAGTAAAAAAAAAAAGGTTAAAGTTTGGGTTATATTGACATATATATACCAACAACATACATTACTGTAACATAAACTTTTCTTCTGAGGAAATAATGAACTAGTATTTCTTCTAGAAAATGGACAAAAAGTCCAAAATGCCAAATTTTATACCAATTTAAAAATGTCCGGATTACATGTATTTTCTCTGTTCTCTGAGATTGAAATAAACTTGTAAACTTTTAACATGGTGTAATCTTTTTTAATCTGGTGTATAAAACCAAAGCTTCCAAGAACTTGAAAAATGTTCAGTATCAAAATCAAATGAAACAATGCTAATTATGATACATGAAAACATGTTCCAATATACTAATGGCTCCATAGAAAAGGAATAAGGTTACTTACACAAATCATCTTTATAACTAACCTAATTTATTTTCCTTGTTGATATTTACCTGTCATAGTCGCCGTTACATAAAGCTCGGACCTGAATAGTAAATGGCCTCCATGTTGGATTTAACGTTTTCTTTATAACCTCTGTCCTATGTACAACTGTGTACCTGAAAGTTATTATCGACAATAAACCATTTTTGAGATGTTTCATTACAAAGTCAGACTGCGGACATCACATACATGTACATGTACTTTGGTGATATTTTTTATTATGACGTCACAAATGAATCTCTGGAAACATAATGAAAAGCTTCTGATCAATTATGACATAACAACTCAAACCATTGCTGAATTGTTCAATGTCTGAAGTCTGGTGTATAAAACCAACTTGAAAATGGACTATTAAAAAATGTTCAATATAAAAATCAAATGAAATATTTTACATACAAGCATGGTAAATAGTAATATTATCAGTGAGGAATGGCTGTTATTACAAAAGATTATGATACATGTAAATGGCTGTTTCACTTTTATGCCTCATTTACACGGTTGCACAATAGATTTATTTTTTAACTGTGATGTCATTCACCACACAGAGGATTGGAATACAAAGTGTCTTTACATATGTAGTATCCAAATTTCTTAATAGTATCATAGAAATTATGAATTTGAATAACTGTAATTGATGAATATACAAATCCCATTTATTTACCTTGAAGATGCACATGTGCATGCATCAGATTTATTGTGCAACAATTTTGCTTTGCATTCACATGGCAGAATTTCTTGCGCAATAAAGTTATTGTGAAACAAATTGATAATTTATTGCGCAAGAAATTTTGTCGTGAATGCAAAACAAATTTATCGTGCAATAAACTCTACGTGTGAACAAGGCATTAAAATACTGCCATACTTACGATCCATCTTCGTTTGCCCTGTAGAATGTCAGAAACGGATCTGATTTACCAAAGAAATCCTTCTTGTCCAGTTTATGTGCACAGAACTGCATGTGAACTTGTTCCTACAAAATAGTAATCTGTAAGGTACATGTAAAAATCCTGTGCATAATTGCACAAATCAATAAATAATTTAATTCTCATTACATGTACATTTTACATCAGTATTTACCATTATTCTCATATTATATGTTACAAACCTTCAAATGTGATTCTTTTGTTATTCATCGGTCATTTTATTTCATAAAGACCGCGGACGATTCTAAATATACAAGGTTTTATGAACGTTCAGTGAAGTGTGGAGGTCAATAAAAAACAATGAGGGGCGGAGAAAAGAAAATTATTTTAGTCGCGGGTGTGAATTGTTTTGATTGTTAAGAGTATTCGGCCATAGTATAGATAATATTGTGTTTCAAGTCCGCGAAAGAATCCTTTAATTAGAAATGTGCGCAGGTTCTTCTGTCCCTAAAAGCTCAAAATGCCATCTCAAATCAATCTAGATCCCCATAGCGATTTTTGATGACCAATTATTCTAAATGCTCTCCAAATAAATGTATATATTGAGGAACTTGATGGACAAAATAAAGAAATATTGTCCTTACTTGATTAGAAAACCTTTTTTTAAATTTAATTACCTATTCAAAAACTTTTAATGGATAAAGAACTCATTGTTCACCTGATATTTTCTTCTCTGACCGAATACAGGGTAGTGAGGGTTTCTTTCAGAAAATTTCAGAAAATTATCCGGATGTACAACAAACTACTTTACTACTACGGCCTGATAATCCTTACCGTCCACCTGATAATTTGCATGGTCGGTTTCATTTTGAAAAGCAGGGGTGTATCAAATATTTGGATTTTTATTTTTCTGAAAATCTGCGGTTTGTAAGACGGATAAAGACCTCGTTGGGGTCTGTATGAAGGTTAGATACCCTCGGAGAGAACAGGGTGGTGGTCGGCCTCGGTCTTTAAACACCACCCTGTTCTCTCCTTGGGCATCTAACCTTCATACAGACCTCAACGAGGTCTTTATCCTATACTTATAATGGTTCCAGACAGGTAATATGGTTTTATATACCTTGTCTGGAATTTAAATTTCCTGAGCTGAAGGTGAGGTATATCATACCATATTACCTGTCTGGAACTGTAATAACATTTTTGTTATATTGCAAATCACTTAGAAATTGTCATTTTTTTTCAAAATGGCGTCAACAGTAAATTTTCTATCTTTTTTATTTGTTTATGGATTGTAAAATTTTCTTCACCATTTAAAAGATCGTTTCCATAAATGGTTTATCAAAAATGAATAAACCATGAATGAAATTCATTTAAGCAGAATAATAAATTAAAGAATCTAAAGTTTGAATGTTTTTATGGGAAATGCTCGCTATGACTTCAAAAAACAATAAAGTACATTTATCCCTGACGTCACAAAGTTCCATATTTACGACTACAGACTGGTAACATAACAGCTAAACAACCAATGAGATTCCTAGAAAATTATTTGTAGTCTGACAAAAAAACAATATAAACTTCTCTGATCTCTGAATCTCACTGCGTATCCAATGGAATTTGACTGTATATCTGCCCATCAAACTATGTTATAAACAAAAAATCTGACAAATACCAAATATTTCACAAAACACAAATAAAGTATACAATACCTTACAGCTGCTGAGGAGCTCAGCTCCCACTATTATATGTCCATTGTAAAAATAAAGCATACCATACCTTACAGCTGCTGAGCTCCTCAGCTCCCACTATTATACATGTATGTCCACTGTTACAATAAAGCATACCATACCTTACAGCTGCTGAGCTCCTCAGCTCCCACTATTATATGTCCACTGTAACAATAAAGCATACCATACCTTACAGCTGCTGAGCTCCTCAGCTCCCACTATTATATGTCCACTGTAATAATAAAGCATACCATATCTTACAGCTGCTGAGCTCCTCAGCTCCTACTATTATATGTCCACTGTAACAATAAAGTATACCATACCTTACAGCTGCTGAGCTCCTCAGCTCTCACAATTATAAGTCCACTGTAACAATAAAGCATACCATACCTTACAGCTGCTGAGCTCCTCAGCTCCCACTATTATATGTCCACTGTAATAATAAAGCATACCATACCTTACAGCTGCTGAGCTCCTCAGCTCCTACTATTATATGTCCACTGTAATAATAAAGCATACCATATCTTACAGCTGCTGAGCTCCTCAGCTCCTACTATTATATGTCCACTGTAATAATAAAGCATACCATATCTTACAGCTGCTGAGCTCCTCAGCTCCCACTATTATACGTCCACTGTAACAATAAAGTATACCATACCTTACAGCTGCTGAGCTCCTCAGCTCCCACTATTATATGTCCACTGTAATAATAAACTATACCATACCTTACAGCTGCTGAGCTCCTTGGCTCCTACTTTTATATGTCCACTGTAATAATAAAGAATACCATACCTTACCGCTGCAGAGCTCCTCGACTCTCACTATTATATGTCCACTGTAATAATAAAGCATACCATACCTTACAGCTGGTGAGCTCCTCAGCTCCCACTATTATATGTCCACTGTAACAATAAAGCATTCCATACTTTACAGCTGCTGAGCTCCTCAGCTCCCACTATTATATGCCTACTGTAACAATAAAGCATACCATACCTTACAGCTGCTGAGCTCCTCAGCTCCCACTATTATATGTCCACTGTAACAATAAAGTATACCATACCTTACAGCTGCTGAGCTCCTCAGCTCTCACAATTATAAGTCCACTGTAATAATAAAGTATAACATACCTTACAGCTGCTGAGCTCCTCAGCTCCCACTATTATATGTCCACTGTAACAATAAAGTATACCATACCTTACAGCTGCTGAGCTCCTCAGCTCTCACAATTATAAGTCCACTGTAATAATAAAGTATACCATACCTTACAGCTGCTGAGCTCCTCAGCTCTCACAATTATAAGTCCACTGTAACAATAAAGTATAACATACCTTACAGCTGCTGAGCTCCTCAGCTCCCACTATTATATGCCTACTGTAATAATAAAGTATAACATACCTTACAGCTGCTGAGCTCCTCAGCTCCCACTATTATATGTCCACTGTAACAATAAAGCATACCATACCTTACAGCTGCTGAGCTCCTCAGCTCCCACTATTATATGTCCACTGTTACAATAAAGCATACCATACCTTACAGCTGCTGAGCTCCTCAGCTCCCACTATTATATGACCACTGTAATAATAAAGTATACCATACCTTACAGCTGCTGAGCTCCTCAGCTCCCACTATTATATGTCCACTGTCCTTCTTTGGTCCGCTGTAATAAGAAAAGGTGATCTTGTATCAGTACGGAAATTACGGAAAAAAAATATTGCTTTGTTTGTTGAGAATGTGCAGGATTTTAAAGCAGGTTTAAAAGAAGCAAAGCAGAGTGACCAGATACCAAATTAAACATTATTGACTTCTTCCTTTTGAATATAAATCTTTTAGGTTGAAGTTGTAAATAAGAATTATTGTTAGATGATATGGAAAAGGAATACATTATCAGAACCCAATAAATCTAATAAGCCATAAGGTATCTATCAAAACTAGATATGATAAAACCCTTTGATATACATGGTCAAATTGACTTATTCCTGAATAAAGTATCACCAAAACCTAATGAGTGCAGTGGTTTAATGTTTTAGTGAGGGAATGCCTATTACAACTGGGTACAGGGTATTTGTTTAATTATGTTGAGGAGTGATGCTTTGAATTTTTTTAGGTGAGGCTGTAGATTTTGTTACTGAAAAATTTTTCTTTAAGGTACGTGTACATGTAAGTTGACTTTATGAAAAAAAAACATGCAAAGAAAAATATTAATAACTGTAACTAATGATCAATACATACATGTATTATGTTACCAAGTTACATGCAAAGTTTATTTTATCAAATAATATTAAGAGAAATGATGCCTACAGAAATGAAATAAGAAGAGAACATTGTATGTATTAAGAGTCTTTAAAGTAACTGAGCACCATTCACCATTTTCCTTAACACAGACATGCAGAAGGAAAAATTGATACATGATCCTTAAAATAACTGACTTCTTTGTTTGATACACATGTGCATGTATACTTGGTATGGAAAGAAAATGTGATGCTGGTCAAAAACATGATACACATTTTTCATCTCTTACTCTGTAGATTGTTAATAACTTCATGTTAATAAGAAGAAGGATGCAGTTAATCACAATAGATAAAAACAAATATAATATAAATTATATGAAGGATAACAACTGACATAGAATGATTGAAAGTTGATAGTTGACAATAGAATGATTTCATTTTCTTGAAAATTACAAACAGAAGCGGATAAAGTACTTATATTGATGACCTTGGAAGTCTTACCTGGGAGTTGAACCACTTAAATCAAAGTAGGATGAAATATGAGTAAATATGTATGGTAAAATGAGATGACTGAGGTTAGAATCAGATAAGACTTAGATGTTTAAACGTTCATATGGTCGTTAATCTGAGAATATTTCAAAAGAAAAATGTTCAACAAAAATTTAATGGTATTCCACCTGCCCAATTATGTTACATGTACCTGTACTCATGACAGAGTCTATCATTGGCAAATTTACAGATATAGGAGAAATCACGGGAAAAAATAAATACAATATCCTCTCCACTCAAAAAGAAACAAAGTCATGTTCATGCTTTGAAGCAAAGCGTGGGGACTCACAGAAAATTAAAACAATTCAAATTAGCTCATATCTCACTAAAGATCTTATAATTTCAACCTATTTATCATTTATATCTTTCTAATTGACAACAAGGAAAGTTGTAATTGATTATCATGAAGAGAATTTCAGTTACATGATATAACTAGTATTCAAATCAGTAAATAAATGTAATCAATAAATCACAAATTCATAGTGACAATATAACCTTGACATCAGAATACTGACCTCAATCTTCTCTGCATCCTTGACCCTGAGGACACAATTTCTCCTAAGGAACATTCCATACGTCCTAAGAAATCCTACAATTGAATTGTTTTGAATACAGGTAACATCTGTCAGTGAATGAAGATTTAATCTGCTCACATTATGAAGTAATGCACAAAAACATGGTTTTTTTTTTTTTTTGTAAACATGGAATCCAGGGAACAAAATAATCTTGTAACATTATACATGTAATATTGTACAAGTTAAAATATGAAATGATGAAATAAAGTAAACTTACATGTTTGGACAGATCTGCACTTTTGGAATCAACATCATAACTGAAAGAGAAAATTTCTCTGTAACTCAGACCTTATACATATATATATGTACAATTTCTTCCTTTTTAAAGTTGATAATTTCCTTTCATAAGATACTTCTCAACATGCGAACTATTGATTAAAAGATTTACATCCTGATATTGAGATATACAGAATACGCTCTTATCTAATGTGACAAAATTTCAAAGAGAGATCGATGTTCACCCATATTTCATGTGAAAAAAAGAATTATGTTTCTATTCCAAATCACACAACGAGTTTCATAAATACTGTATGGAATAGAAACATCATTTGAGATTCTTTGACGTCACAAAGTATCTGGAGCACTTCATCTTAACAAATAAATTTTAACATATAGGATCGCTAAGTAATTTACCAACTATTCAGTATTGCCATGTAAACTTGCTGTCATTTGACAGTAACTGATAAACTGGCTCAGACGAAATGCTTTGTACTAGATAAAAATAAAACACCGCTAAAGACGGTATGGCCGGATTGCAAAGTAAGTTTTTGTCACCAACTGGGTCAAGGTCACTAGGTCAAATATTACAGCATACGTTGAGAGGTCTTGTCAGAGGCAACCTACATGTATAATATAAAGTTTCTGCTGCATAAAGTTCCTTAGATTTTGCTTAAACCAGAAACTTTAACCAAAGTCTTTTTCTAGGTCAAAGTCCAGGTCAAGGTCACTAGGTCCAATGTTACGGCATAAATTGAAAGGTCTCATCATGTGCAACCTACAAGTATAATATAAAATTTCTACTGCATACAGTTTCTTAGATTTTGTCTCAACCAGAAACTTAAACCAAAATCTTTAACTAGGTCAAAGTCCAAGGTCAAGGTCACTAGGTCCAATGTTACGGCATAAAATGAAAGGTCTCATCATGGGCAACCTACATGTATAATATAAAGTTTCTACTGCATACAGTTCCTAAGATTTTGCTTAAACCACCTTCTTTAACCAAAATCTTTAACTAGGTCAAAGTCCAAGGTCAAGGTCACTAGGTCCAATGTTACGGCATAAATTGAAAGGTCTCGTCATGGGCAACCTTCATGTATAACATTAAGTTTCTACTGCATACAGTTCCATAGATTTTGCTTTAACCAGGAACTTTAACCAAAATGTTGACGGCAGACGGACGGACGGACATCGTCAATCTATAGACCGGAATTGCTTTGCAATCCGGCCAATAAAATATTGATTTTGGTGTGAAGTAGACAAGCATTATAACCAAGATAACTGATAACTCACATTTCAAACTTCAGCTTCTGACTTTGTTCAAAATAGTAGTGCATCACAAACTTCTTCACAAAATCTGGATTCAAGTTATTCCAGATAATTTCTGTTCGACCAAACTGTCAAAGAAAACATTCATCAGAAAGAATTCATAATTTAAAAAGTTCATGTTTTACAATAGATACACAGAGTTATATTCTTCCAATGTATTTTTAAAGTGTTTGTTAACTAAATTACCAAAAGTATCAAATGTATAACAGTTGTATATCTTTTATATTTGTAGTTAGAAAAACATGTACATTGCACAGAAATAATACATAATTTACAATTCTTTACTTCAATCTTTTTCTCTGAGTTTTCGCATAATATTTAAATTACAGTTTTTTACTTCAATCTTTTTTTATGAATTTCACATATAGCTTACACTTTTGTTCTGAATTTTCATAGTTTATCATACACATCTATAGTACAAATGTATATACTCTTATATTAGGTAAGCAGGGCTCATTTTGGTCAACAAAGTACCTGTACTTGTAAAATTGTACTTAAAATAGAAAAAAATTGTAAACACTTAAAAAGGTTTTCTCCTAAAAGGAATAAATTTTCACGAAGAAAAATCTTATACATATATTAAATTGATTGATTCTAATACTTACTTCTCTCCATGACTTTGATTGTTGATCCATAGTGAATAAAACGCACACTGAAATACAATAATTATAAAACATGTAAACATAATACATGGATACTTTTGCTGTAAAGAGTTTCAAGTAATTGAATTTCCAATTAAAACCTTCAAACTTTCCTTGCCATTTTTAATTTAGAGAAAAAATAACCCCCTTCAAAATTAACTTAATTTTTTCTCTTCACTTATATGCAATACATAATAAAACACCGCTAAAGACGGTATGGCCGGATTGCAAAGTAAGTTTTTGTCAACAACTGGGTCAAGGTCACTGAGTCAAATATTACAGCATACATTGAGAGGTCTTGTCAGAGGCAACCAACATGTATAATATAAAGTTTCTACTGTATACAGTTCCTTAGATTTTGCTTAAACCAAGAACTTTAACCAAAATCTTTAACTGGGTCAAAGTCCAAGGTCAAGGTCACTGGGTCAAATGTTACGGCATAAATTGAAAGGTCTCATCATGGGCAACCTACATGTATAATATACAGTTTCTACTGCATACAGTTCCTTAGATTTTGCTTAAACCAGAAACTTCAACCAAAATCTTTAACTAGGTCAAAGTCCAAGGTCAAAGTCACTAGGTCCAATGTTACGGCATAATTTGAAAGGTCTCATCATGGGCAACCTGAATGTATAATATAAGGTTTCTACTGCATACAGTTCCTTAGATTTTGCTTAAACCAGAAACTTTAACCAAAATCTTTAACTAGGTCAAAGTCCAAAGTCAAGGTCATAGGTCCAATGTTATGGCATATATTTAAAGATCTCGTCATGGGCAACCTTCATGTATAATATAAGGTTTCTACTGCATACAGTTCCTTAGATTTTGCTTAAACCAGAAACTTTAACCAAAATCTTTAAGTAGGTCAAAGTCCAAGGTCAAGGTCACTAGGTCAAATGTTACAGCATAAATTGAAAGGTCTTGTCATGGACAACCTGTATGTATAATATAAGGTTTCTACTGCATACAGTTCCTTAGATTTTGCTTAAACCAGGAACTTTAACCAAAATCTTTAACTAGGTCAAAGTCCAAGGTCAAGGTCACTAGGTCAAATGTTACAGCATAAATTGAAAGATCTTGTCATTGGCAACATACATGTATAATATAAAGTTTCTACTGCATACAGTTCCTAAGATTTTGCTTAAACCAGGAACTTTAACCAAAATCTTTAACTAGGTCAAAGTCCAAAGTCAAGGTCACTAGGTCAAATGTTACAGCATAAATTGAAAGATCTCGTCATGGGCAACATACATGTATAATATATAGTTTCTACTGCAAACAGTTCCTTAGATTTTGCTTAAACCAGGAACTTTAACCAAAATCTTTAACTAGGTCAAAGTCCAAGGTCAAGGTCACTAGGTCAAATGTTACGGCATAAATTGAAAGGTCTTGTCATGGACAACCTATATGTACAATATAAGGTTTCTACTGCATACAGTTCCTTAGATTTTGCTTAAACCAGGAACTTTAACCAAAATCTTTAACTAGGTCAAAGTCCAAGGTCAAGGTCACTAGGTCAAATGTTACAGCATAAATTGAAAGATCTTGTCATGGGCAACATACCTGTATAATATAAAGTTTCTACTGCATACAGTTCCATAGATTTCGCTTAAACCAGGAACTTTAACCAAAATCTTTAACTAGGTCAAAGTCCAAGGTCAAGGTCACTAGGTCCAATGTTACGGCATAAATTGAAAGGTCTTGTCATGGGCAACCTTCATGTATAATATAAAGTTTCTACTGCATATAGTTCCTTAGATTTTGCCTCAACCAGAAACTTTAACCAAAATGTTGACGGCAGACGGACAGACGGACGGACGGACGGACAGACGGACATCCTCAATCTATAGACCGGAATTGCTTTGCAATCCGGCCAAAAATTCATATTTGTACATTATTCAATGCCTTCTTTAATACACTAGTATAAATATTCTCTATAAAATGTTCCTCTACAAGTACATGTAGTAATAGTCTGAAGTATGATAACAATTTGTATCCATGGTATTTCATTGCATTTTAATAATTTGGAATTCTTGTACATATAATCAAATGGTATACCATTTTTAATGTAAACATTATTTACCGATACTTCCTTGGTGAACGTATGGTACTTACTTGGATCTGACTTGGAAAATACATCAGCATCTATAAGTTTCCTGGAAATAAAAGAATGAACTTTAAATCTTTTCTATCATCATCATCATCATCATCATCATCATCATCATCATCATCATCATCATCATCATCATCATCATCATCATCATCCTCCTCCTCCTCCTCATCATATCATCATTTGTTCTTTCAGTTTGGATGTAGATCGTTGCTGTTGTTTTTGTAGATAATATACATGATATGATAAATATATATCCCTGTTGCACCATTACTAAAACTCTAAATGCCTCAAGCACTTACATGTAGTTCTATTATCAAATTCATTAACTATAAAGCATGAAAATAAAGCTCTGTGTACTTGTGATGTACGCTTGTTTGTTTTCATATTATCATAAATGTATGCTGATGCATGCCATCAATTGCATGGTGAAGTCAATAAATCTTGAATTATTATCAAATAATAGCTGAAATTTTAAAATGAACTTTCAAAATGAAATTATTTTCATAACATCAGAAACCAATTCACCAAGAACCAAATTTCACGATTTTTTTTGTTTTGTCCGTTTGTTTGTTTGTTTTTTTTGGAAATGATATTGGCTCAACTGGAATATACGTACAAAGTAGTTCCGTCACCAGAATGAAATTAAAAATGAATATGCGCTTAAAAAATGAAATCAATACGCATGATATAAATCACTATGCAATATTATGAATGGACGCATTGAATTGGCATTGATATTTATTGACACATTGATATTGACACACAGACTTTACTTTGCATTGACATACTGGCATTGGCAGATAGAGTTGTCTTTGCATCGACACATTGACATTGACAGAAATAGTTGTCAATGCATTGACATGTAGACATTGACAGATAGATTTGCCAATGCATTGACACATTGACATTGACAGAAAGATTTTTCTTTGCACTGACACATCAACATTGACAGACTTGTTTGTCAATGCATTGACACGTTGACATTGACAGAAAGATTTATCAATGCATTGACACGTTGACATTGACAGAAAGATGAAATTCTAAGAAGAGCAAATTTTACTATAGAGAGTCATACACAGAGAGCTTCAGTTTCAGTCCAATAGCAAATATGTGTATCAACGTCAGCGTGTCAATGCATTAACAATGACAATGTCACCATTTCAATTCGTTGAGAAATGAGTATCAAGATATGTCAAATATGTCTGTCAATGTCAACATCTGGTAAGTTGTAAAAACTAATTTGCAATGTCTTAATGAGTCTGTCAATGTCAACGTGTCAATACATTGACAAATGAGTCTGTCATTGTCACATGTCAAGTATTGACAAATGAGTCTGTCAATGTCAACATGTCAATGCATTGACAAATCTTTCTGTCAATGTCAATGCAAAGACAGCTCTGTCAATGTCAGTTCATTGACACATGAGTATGTCAATGTCTATGTGTCAATGCACTGACAAATTTTTCTGTCAATGTCAACGTGTTGATGCATCGACAAATGAGTCTCCAGAATCAATGCATCAATAAATAAGTTTGTCAATATCAGCGTATAGACAAACGAGTCTGTTAATGTCAAAATGTAAATGTAATGACAATAATAGGTTAGCCAAATCACCACTTATGAAAAAAAAAAAAAATTACACAAGGGACTACTTATTCCCTACACTCCAGTTGACCCATGATATTTCGCAATAGTAAATTTACATTTTGTCTCAGCATCTTACATACTATGAATTTGTAAGCTACTTTCTTTTTTCAAGATTTTCTTCTCATTGTTTCATGATGATAATCAAGCATGTTTTACATATACATGTATAGAAAATGTAGCATTTCAGTAAATTATGCTTAGTATTACCTCCCCCCTTTTTCCCTTTCAAGAATATGGCATTATGAAAAACTAAACAACTTATTGTTCTTAATAATCTTATTATTACCATTTTAATTAAGATCAATGCAATACATGATAAACTAAGGAATGTCACTTTCACAAACATGCAGTGAGTGACCAGCTCACTCTCCACTCAGCCACTTGCACAGTGTCACTCATCCCAAAATCACAGACAAAATTATGCAGATAAAAATGAATAAATTAAAGACCTGTTATCGCCAATGATAGAGAGAGCATTATATATGAAGAGAATAAAAGTAGTTTTTACCGACAAGAAACCGAAATTTCCACCAAAGTTGCAGGAGCAACACCTGTTCCTGGTTGAAAATTTGACATGCCATCCATATTTGTTTTCGTTTTCTCCGTCTTTCTCTGACTTTGACCTTTTCCAATTGAAACAGAGGAAAAGCCCGAAAGTAGTTTTATGCCGAAAAAATTGCGCAATGCGTTCTGGGAAAGCATCCGGGATACGTCATTCACGCATGACTACTGAGGCCGAAAGCGGCGAAGAAGAGCACATGGCCGCACAGTAGGTCACAAAAACTCCACTTTTCTGTCCCTTTTACTGTCTGTTTGCATCATTTTGGACATTTGATTTTTGTTAGATATGCAAATAATTTGAAAACGCTAAAAGAAGCACAAATATGGGGATCAAATCTTTGGAAGAATTTATCGAAAAGCACTGTTCCAGTGCTTGTGCATCCGTTGATTTGTTGAAAATATCACGAGGCTACATCCCAAAGAGGCGTGGCAGAGGTCCAGGTCCCGAGCGATTCTGCCTGGTTGTAGATGCAGAGAGTTGTTTAGATCGTTTATACGGGGGTTTCTTTTCTGATTGGGTTTGTGGCGGGCAATGGAATCGCATGGTTTCCTTCCTGAACAGCCTAATGCAGGCGTGTCATTCTGCAAACATGGACATGGTTGTATTTTTCAATGGGGCACTTGAAAGCCAAAAATTAAGTGAATGGTATTCAGAGCAGATGAACAACAAAAAGAAAATTTCTTTCGTTTTGCGACACATTAACAATAAAGGAACACCACCACCAAAGGTTTGGTGGAATCCACCAGTTTTCCTGCAGGGTGCCCTAAGAATGGCCTTGCGACACATGGGCATCAGTGTGGCTTGCTCCATGGATGATCATGCACAAGAAGTCATAGGATACTGCAGAGAGCATGGCTTACAGGGCATCATAGCGCAAGATCCCATGTACATCATCTTTGATCCACCTCGATATTTCTCCTCACACAACCTGAAGCTTACCTACAAAGGTTCCCTTGAAACAAAAGAGTACATCATGGATGAAATAGCAAAGAACCTAGATTTGAATCCAAACAGATTTTGTATCTTTGCTGCAATGCTAGGTGAGAATATTTGCATACATGTAGCTTTGCATAATATGTAATGCCAGCGGCAGCATGGAATTTAGTCCAGATACCCATATAAAGTAGATATCATTCCTTTTATCAGTAATGTCTATAGAATTTTGCAGAATGGGGATTTGAAATTTTTCTAGAAGACCTGAACAGTAAATTTGTAATCAAGGTTCTCATTATTTCGTAAATTTATTTGAAGCTGTTTGTTAACTTTGTACCATGGTTGTATCGCATATTGTACTAACCTTCACTGATTTTCAATACCTTCTTAGTTTCTGTTTCATTAATTTTTGTTAGAAAAGTTGAATAATAAAAATAGCTTTCCTCCCACACATTAGGATTATTTACATATTAATTATAGACGACTGATCTTTTTTACTTTTTATAAAGAGAACAGACTCGTGACCATTTCAGCAGTATTTGAAAACTTGACTGTACAATAGTAGGTTATGTTAAGTCTAAGCATGATTAGCATAGTCACATGGTATCAATACATGTATTCTTCATATTCTGCCAACTAGAAATTCAATGTATTTTGTATTTTGTTACTAGGTAATCACATCCTTCCAGATGATGATTTGTATGGTTTCTACAGTGAGCTGTTCTCTGGTAACCGTGGCAATGATCCAACTAAAACTGTCAAGGTCTGAGACTACTACATATCCTATTGCATTGATAAAGTTTGATGGATACGGCCTTGGAAAAAAATTAACAGATGAAAAAAGAAATGAAACTTTTGTATGTTCCTTCTATAAATTAGAGATGCCATCAGTATTCACAAATTGGGAGAAATGTACTGATTTTTTAACTTGCTGCTTATGTCAACATCATAATGTTTGTTTGTACAAATGTACTCCAAATAATGATTTATTTACAGCCCACTCCAGAGAATGCCATCAGGGTAGCAGTAGAATTTGTTCGTAACTTGCCTACTGTAGAGAATTTGGATGAGGTGGGAGAGGTGATATTCAGGAATGCCAAGGGAAACAGACAAGAGCTAGTTCAGAAGTTCAAACAATGTGTTCAGTATTACATGAATGGTACACATGAAGGCTTCCTCAAGTACAGACCCAGGCTGGGACAATGTATGAGTCAAAAACTTGTTTATTTCCTCTGTTAATTCCACCATAACTGTCACAAGTTTAGAATTTTGTCAGTCCATTGAGAGCTGAAGTTTTCATCAGTAATAGTCGAGATATTTTCTATTATTTCTATTACACAGTGGGAGGCGGTCCACCTCGCCAAGGGGCTTACTCCATGCAGCAGCAGAATTTCCACAACAGGCACTATGTAAGTAGTATATACACGTACTTTCAACCTGTGTGTTATGGCAAATTTTATATAATGACCTTGACCTCTGTTTCTATCAAAGTTGCAGTTGAGATGAGCTTTGTAAAACATGTAATAGATTCACTGATATCATTGTCTTGAGGTTATTTGTGAGGATGTGTGTCACTTGTTTACTCTATTTATAGGATCAAGGATTCGGCGGTAACGGAGGTCAGGTTCCCCAGGTTATAGTGGATCCTCCTGCACAAGGACTGCCGGCAAACTTTAACCAGCTAACTCCAGGTCGGTCCGAGAAATCAGACGAAACTTCTGAGGATGCTAAACAATCAGCTGCCGCAGGTTTGTGGGTGAAACCTGCATGATTGTTTAGTGTCGCTTTCAATCTTTTTCTTAGTTTATATTTTGATTTGTTTATTTTGCTACAAGCATGCTGCATATTTTAAAAATGTTCAGATTTGCCGAATATTTTCAAATGAAATATGTCAACAAAGGTAAGAGATATGGAGGTTATTTTGGAATCTTCCCAACAGTCTGTATTAGGCTTCTCCATAGGTACGTGTATGAAGTAAGCAGAGAGTCTGAAAGAATGTGGAATGCAGTTTATTGTAAAACTTAGTATTTCACCACAGAATAAAGTTGTTGATTATGCTTAAAGTTAGGATATCAAATGGCTTGATGCTGATTCTCATTTTGAACCGTGTTTGTCTTCTACAGAATCAAGTCAGACTAATACATCAGAAGCTGTATCACAGGAAAAATGTTTTATATATTATTTTATAGTCTATTTAGCTTGCAATGTATGTAACCTTTCGGTAATTTTCTTTCGATGTAGTTGCAAACTATGCATGTACATGTACATGGATTAGATATGTCTACTAGTAGAGTATGGAGTATAGAACTTTAATTTCAAGATTGAGGTTAAAATTCAATGATATTTGCCTTCAAAGTTAGATGTCATAGTTGGTAATCATGTTAAATTTCATTTTCTCTGTTGAACTGAATTCTTGATTGGCATGTCTGTTGCGTCCAAAAATTGCCAATATGTTTTCTATCAAAGAGTCTTTTTATTTGCCAATGTACTAGACATGGTAGCAAAATTATGCTGAAACTTGGTTAGATAATACTGATTAGTGATGTAACGATATATCGTTTGTATTCATATCGTGATACAGTAGCTTAACAATATGTATTGTCATACATTTTCAATACAAAGGATACACAACAATACAGTATTTTTCAACAAAATCAAGCACAGTGTAACAAATAGAGACAAAATTGTTCTGTATCATTTACTTATTATGCACACTGTATAAAGCGAATAATATATCCCCATCATCATGTACCAGTATCTTGTTAGAACCCTCTTTATGCTGTTAAGACTAAATTGATGCAAGTGTGTTAAGTTTTTCTTTGGATTCAAGGAATATGTGAGTTTTGGATTGAATAGAAAAGTGTATCGTGATACGTATCATATTGTGAGCCTTGTATCGTGATATGTATCGTATCGTGATCTAGTGTTCGTTACATCCCTTATACTGATACTGTACTTGGCAGTGTACCAAATACTAAAATTGAACTTCTGTAAAATCATAAATTTTTGTTGGGGATTAGATTTCGTTATTTTCATTGGTAGTAAAACACAAAGAAATTAAGTCCATGACGAAAATTTGCTTTGACTTTGATGGATTTAAATGTATTATAAATTTAAACGTATTTAAATTGAGATTTTACTGAACGTGTCCTACGTTATTGACACGTTTGTTACTTTCATTGTCTGTATAAAATGTGCTCCGTTTTAGAAATTTTTAACTTTAATATAAGTGTTTATTTGCCTCTACAAATATCGAATGCGTAGTAACAGTCGGACTCGGAGACATCGGTCTCTTATAAAAATCCACATATCTACATGTATATTGCATGAACATTGTACTGGAATCCCAAGGCTTGGAAATCAAACAACTACTATTATATTCCAAAGGTAATTAGCAGTGAAGCAAAACTTTCTAATTACAATCGTAGCCAAACAAACAATTAGATGGCCAAACACATGATTGTTTGTTAAAACTGGCAAGATGGAAACAAATCTGACAATGCAAGGACAAGCTATCTTTGGGCGGGCAAGAGCTCGGGGTAGCGAGTTTTATCCATTCTTACACAATACAAATTCATTTTCATATTAGATTTCAACTTTCCAGAAGTATGTTTTATAGTCGCTACGTATTCTATTAAAAGAACGACAACTCAACAAAGAAACATTTTGATAAAGATTATTTTCTGCCGATATTGCAATTGAAATTTGTTAAATCTGTCGATGATAATCATCAACAATAGGAAAGATAACATTGTCTGAGTAAAATGATAAGAATAAAAACGTACAGCTACAGTGACATATTATTTCACTCGTTAAAGTAATTTACAGATGTACGGCGTTTTATTTCTTTCGTTTTATTCTTTTTTTTAATGAAAAAAAACATATTTTTTGCAAGACATAAATTGACAGAATTAAATGTCAATGAAACAGCTTCAGCCCCTAAACCTGATATTTTAAAGCCGCGAAAATATATGATTTTACAGTATATCAGAGAAAGTAAGATATACATGTAATACATTTTTTGTAGTCTGATCACAAATTTTTAAGCTGATATTAACACAAAAAATACATTACAGATGTAAAATCAGAGTTACTGGCAGCTACCTCTTCTTCCTCATCCAGTAGTAGTGGATCTAGTCCTAACAGGAACAGTCCAGACACCCAGCAATGGTCCCAGTCCCTAAAACTACAGGCTGTAAGTATATACAGTTCAGATACCCAGCAATGGTCCCAGTCCCTAAAACTACAGGCTGTAAGTATAAATAGTTTAGACACCCTTCAATGGTCCCAGTCCCTAAAACTACAGACAGTAAGTATAAACAGTCCAGATACACAGCAATAGTCCCAGTCCCTAAAACTACAGGCTGTAAGTATGAACAGTCCATATACCCAGCAATGGTCCCAGTCCCTAAAACTTACAGGCTGTAAGTATGAACAGTCCATATACCCTGCAGTGGTCCCATTCTCTAAAGCTACAGGCTGTAAGTATAAACAGTCCATATACCCAGCAATGGTCCCAGTCCCTAAAACTTGCAGGCTGTAAGTATGAACAGTCCATATACCAAGCAATAGTCCCAGTCCCTAAAACTACAGGCTGTAAGTATAAACAGTCCCTATACCCAGCAATAGTCCCAGTCCCTAAAACTTACAGGCTGTAAGTATGAACAGTCCATATACCCAGCAATGGTCCCGGTCTCTAAAACTACAGGCTGTAAGTATAAACAGTCCAGCTACCCAGCAGTAGTCCCAGTCCCTAAAACTTACAGACTGTAAGTATAAATAGTTAAGACTCCCAGCAATGGTCCCAGTCCCTAAAACTACAGGCTGTGAGTATGAACAGTCCAGATACCCAACAATCTTTAAGGATTGTTACACTTTTGCTTCATTTCCAATTAAAAACATGTAGTAGTCTATTTTCCATAGATTATGGATAGTAGGTAAAAATGTCATTCATCTTGAAAGACAAGAGGAGGACTAAGACCCGTGATTCCATGTATTTTATATGTATGTTACATGTACATGCATTTCTGATTATGTTAAAAGTCATTAAAAAAGAAATAACATATCTTAATTTCATATTGTTAACCAAATTTTTCAGACCCCATACTCAATGATAAACACCCTATAGACCATGAGCTAGTTGGGCAATACCTGCACCCCCGGGGGAATTTATGGGACCCTGATTTTTTGTTCAAGGGATGTCCCCTGAATATGAAATGGGCCATGCCCCACTTAAACTAGGGGGCTTTTACTAGTTTTGGGTGAAAAACATGTATTTTTGATCAAAAATCACTGAAAAATGGAAAAATTTTATAAATTTTATTCGAATAGATATTTGAAAAATTAAACCATGTGAATGTATACTTGTTTTGATCTTCTTTCAGATGAAATTAATTCTAAGTCTCAATTTCTTCTTTTCGTATGATTTTTTGGGGTAAAAAGTCGATATTTTGCAAGATTTCACAGAAATTTTAGGTAATCTTGACTTTTTACAGCTTTTCAGTTCAACGCTATTGCATGTGATCATTCATTGATGGTGTAGAAAATAACTTTAAAGTCTCCTCTCTAAAATGGCATATATTTTGTATTTCTAATTTCTTGCAAAAGCCTCGAAATTGTCATTTTTATACAAAAACCTATATTTTCATTTTGAAATCTCTGATTTCTGTATAAAGATTTAAATAAGCCTTATCCGTTATGAAATCAATGATTGAAAGCTATTTTCTAGTGTAACTTTTCATTCTCTTTGAGTTTATATATTTTTTATTGACATTTTGTCATAATTTTGGTATTTTGGGGAAAAAAAACATATTTTTCATTCAAAAATCACTTATTTCTGGAGAATATTTATTGAATCTATATAGGATTTCTTAAAATTATAGTAACAATATATTTCCAACTGAAATTACTTAGGTTCATTCAGGCATTGCATTTCAAAGCAAGTACGGTATATTTTTATTTCATTTTGGGGTAAAATGCCTGTTTTTTGTTTAAAAATAACAGATTTCTGGAAAATTTTTATAAATTCATTATCCTGAGTGTAATTAAAGACTGAAAGCTGTTTTCATATAGATAATGAATTATCTGATCAAATCAAAGTTATACGAAATGCATACTTAATTAAATTCTGCGTTTTGAGGCAAAATATGTATTTTTTGTGCAAAAACCACTTATTTTGAGAAAATACTTATAAATCCTTTTAATCTTCCCAAATTTTCACATTCTGGCTATGGTAGGATGCTATTTCTTATTATGAAAGGTAATGAATGTCATTTGATATCTGAAATTCTAATTCTATGCTATTTTGGGGGCAAAAAACTTAATTTGTATGCAAAAATCACTTATTTCTGTGAATAATTTTAAAATTTCATATTTTCATAATATAAGAGAGGCTTCGTATGATTAAATGGTATATGAGTGATCAAGTGAATTAAGCAAGAAGGGAATGTCGTCATTATTACCTATTTTTGGAGGAATATCTTTTTTTTTCATCTAAAAATCACTTATTTCTGTAAATATTTTTTTTTAAAATATATTTTCGTAAATAAAAGCAGAAGAGTTTTCCTCTAATTTTATGGTATTAAGTGATGAAGTGAAATGAGCCAGAAGAAAATGGTTTTATTATTTCCCTATTTTGGGGAGAAAATCTCAATTTTTACTTTAAAAAACACTTATTTCTGGAAAATCTTTACTACTATTCTGATATTACATGTACATTATTTATGATATTCAATCCTGTTCTGGGGTATATCATAGTTTGTCCGTTTGAGTTATATGTATTCAAAGTAACCTTTAATAAGTTGATATGTTTGGCAGAAAGTATGTTTTATTTTTAAAAAAAATAGCTGAAACAGGAAATTTATTCAAGACAGTCTCATTTTCAAATTATCAATATTTTTATCTTCATTTGCTATTCAAATGTTTATTTTTAATAATTTGACTTAACGAGGCCCTGGACAAAACGTGTGCGCATCGTTTCGCGCATTCCCGTAACCGGTTCAATCTTTTATCTCTACATCGCACCTAACGCACTGTCATACTATGACGTCACAATCAAATGACGCGACAAAGCATGTAACGCCGCGCTAAAAATCAATAGGCTAGTAATCTGTGTATGTTCGTAATAAACGAACATAAATGCAAAGCATGGTTAGATAATGAGATCGTCAGACTAGGATGGACTCAAGGTTTTTAATATTATCATTATTTGGTGCACCTCCTCTCACTTAATAGTTATTTTATTCTATAACGGGGGCCTTTAGAAAAAACGAGAAACAAATAGAAAAATAAATAGAACTTCATCGATCAAAACAATTTTTAATTCATTAATTTTGTAAAAAAACAAAAAAACAAAAACAAAAACAAAAACAAAACAAAAAAAAAAAAAAAAAAAAAACCAACAACAACAACATGTACTTTCCTGATACTATGTACACATATTTTTTTTTTTGCATCATAAATCATCGTATCATAATCCCAATGCTTTGGGGGAGGGGGGGGGGTTGCTAGCTAGTCATATGCTTTTTTTTGTTCAGAAATGGCTTGATGTTCCTTTTCGTCTCATCGAGAAAATTATCAGCCAAATTGCAGCAAGTAAATCGTCTCACCTTGCTCGCAAATTTCATAATCAACAACGCTGACGAATCTTCATTTTACTTTAATTTTTTTTTTTTTTTTTTTTTTTTTTTTTTTTTTTTTGCTCTCATGAGGTCGGATGGCATTGTTAAACCTGCATACCTCTTATGATCGAGTAGAACATATTCAATTATTAAAGTTTTATATTGAATTATTTAAAGTATATTTTAAATATATCCTCGTAATACGTATGAAGGTAAGCAAATGTATTTTACATAGATTTATGTCATTTTCTTTTTTTCAGGGGAAAAAAGGGGGAAGTACTCAGATTAAAGTCGCTACATGATTTTTTTTTCTCAAGGTTTCACGAGCAATTTATAAATATAACATATTAAATAAAGTACATTAATTCATTGAAACGAGGCGCTCCGGTCCTGCAATCAGAAAAAGTATCTGTATAAATATATAGTATGCATTTTATTTTCAGGGTTTCATTCTCTGAAATTGAGCCGGAGCGAAAATTCACATTTACTTATAAGTTATAGAAGTTTCCGAGATATATACATTTTCCGATTCTTCATTTTTGGGGGTTAATTTCAGTATAGATACATGAGCAAATTTTGAAGGGGGCGCAAAGGGCGCACGCCCCCCCCCTCTGAAATCGTCGAAGTAAGGTATTTTGGGGGCTTAACCTTTATGTGTATACTCATTTTCAGGCTGTTTTGAGTCGAATGTCGGAAAATTTTCGCTGGTTCGCTGCCGCTCGCCACCTAACTCAATTTAGATTAACTTCACACCATTTGCTAAGCATGACCATTTCATGCTAAAATAGCCAGAATTATAAAGTGATACTACGCCTTTCATACCTTTACTTTACTGTGACTATTTGGACGGTCTTTTTCTGACATATGTACTAAGATTTTAGTCAACAAACATGTACTCTTGCAGCAAAGGGGATGACATTTGGGTTGTGTACCCCAACCCTCTCTAAAACAATTTTAGAAAGTTCGCTGGTTCGCTTCGCTCGCCAGATATATTCAATAATACATAGTTTCAACGTTTTTGTATGAGTTATACATTTTCCATTCTGGTGGTCAAAGGAACCCAAAACATGACTTCGTCCTGGACCCACTGGGGGAGGGAGGAAGCGGTCCCCAGACCCTTTGCCTTTTTTATATTCATGACGCCCCCCTAAACCCAAATCTTGTATCCGCCCCTGAGATAACTCTTACCAATATATAGTGCGGTTCAACCAGAGAATACTTTGTCCTACAGCATACTCCATTCCATAAATGATTATTACCACGATGATGGACGTATCATTGTCTTCAACGTACATTTTAGCTCAGCGGTCGGATATAATCGCATGGAATAGAAATATATCAGAGGGT
This sequence comes from Pinctada fucata, assembly GCA_028142955.1. Lineage (NCBI taxonomy): Eukaryota > Metazoa > Mollusca > Bivalvia > Pterioida > Pteriidae > Pinctada > Pinctada fucata. The sequence goes on from AP027102.1 coordinate 99,790,601, forward strand.
GAGAGGTGGTCCAGCTCGGTCATTGCAACTCATTTGGTCCATTTTATGAATTTAAAAATATTATGCGCAATAATCGGGAAAAGGGGAAATAGGAGTCGCTCATAAACAACTCGACCCAATCTATTCCCGCGCATGGGGGGTAGCCCCTTTCCACTTTCCTTATTCTTTTGAATTTTACTTTACATTTGGTACATGTATCCATCCATGATCTTTTATCGTATTCGAATTATTTTTGCAATTTCGCATGAGCATGCAATACTATACTTAATCTTGACAGTGGCGTAGCTAGGGTGATTTCTTTGTGGACGATGATGAATTAAGGATGAAGGATGAATTAAGTACATCAACTCCTCCCTCGGAAGGGGGAGGGTCACTGATACTAGGGAGGGGGGTCGTTTACGGGAGAGTATGGTTTTGGGTTCGGCCGCCTTTATAGTATAGTTAAAACGCCTATAGAAACGCTTATATAGATCCGAGACCTGTCGAGTACGCGATTCTGCAAGGGGAGCATGCAAAGTTTAAAGATTAATGTGTGATATGTGAGTAATCCATGTAACTTTTCAGACGTTTCCCCCAAAATACGATGTATTAAAGTTTTAGAATAGTGATATAGACAGCGATATTGCTGAATCAAATAGGACAAAAGATAAGGCAATAAGAGAAAAACGCTTTGTTCATTTTATCTTCGAGACTTGCAAGTACAAGTTATATGTTTTAAAATTACACAAATTTGATTTGAGATTGTCCCTTACATACATTTTGTAAATTCTGGCGATAGCATTTGGCTGTCTTTCCCGAGAGGGATATGATACGTCGTATTATCACGCCTCAAACTAATTTTAGCCAATGACGTCGCAGTATTACGGTCACATTGTGTCCTACCTTGACGCCGAGTTAGGTCACTAATTTTTCAAACGTTAGAATTACACAGAGTATGTTACGAAATGGTTCTCGGTATGATAAATTCGTTAAAGGGTTTGTTCCTGTCACACTTCCTACTCAAAGTACCTTGAGTAGGAAGTATGACAGGAACAAACCCTATAACTATATGAGCACATTCGTTCTTTATTCAAAATTAAGGGAAGATATGTTAAAAAAAAAAGATTTTGAGATGTTCCCCGAAGCTCACACAAAACGGCTGGATATCAAACTTGAAAAAACTTGATATATTCTGTCTTATGTTTCTCTTTATAATATATAAGAATATGCCATCAAATTCTCTGTTTCGGTTTTTTTTTTAATTTCACTTTATATCTGCGAGTACAAGTTATGTGTAAAATTGCAAAAATATGCTTTTAAATGGTCCCTTACATATTTGGCAATATCATTTGGCTGTCTTTTTCTGGATAGATATGTGCTAACGAATATGATATGCCATAAACAATAAATATACGAGCACGTTCATACTTTATGAGGCCTTCTTTCATAATAAAGGGCAAATATGCTAAAAATATGATTTTGAGATGTTCCCTGAAGCTCAACCAAACGGTCAAAGTTGTACAGAACTTGATATATTCTGGCTTATGTTTCACTTTTCAATGTATGAACATGTCATCAAATTCTCTATTTCAGTTTTTTTATAATTTCAATTGTACTGATAAAGACAGAGTACAAGTTATGTGTAAAATTGCAAAATATGCTTTGAGATCACCCCTGATATATTTTCAGGATTGAATTTTGTTGTCTTTTTCTAGAGAAATATATACTAACAAATATTATATGCCGTAAACAAGAACTATAAGGACATATTCATCCTTTATGATGTCTTTATTTCAAAATATAAGGCAAATATGTAAAAATATGATTTTGAGATGTTCCCTGAAGCTCACACAGGCGGTCAAACTTCCACAGAACCTGATATATTTTGTCTTATGTTTCTCTTTTCAACATATGATAATCCTATCAAATTCTCTATTTCAGTTTTTTTATAAATTGCAATTATAATGCAAAAAATCTTGTTTTTCTATGAAATCATATGGAGAAAACAAGGAAATTTTTGAGATGGTCCCCCCGAAAAACTAAGCGGTGAAATTGCTTCATTTTTCACCAAACTCTTGTATATAAGTAAATGACATTATGATATGAATTTAATCAAAATCTCTATTTCTGTTTTTGAGTTATCTTATTGTCCAGGGCCTCGTTAATTGTTGTATAATATTGTTTATCAATAGTAAAAGCAAACTAAGAATTACAATTATATGGCAAATTAACACAATGAATTTAAAACAAGAGGCCCAAGGGGGCCACATCGCTCACCTGAGTTGCAGACAAAGGGTTAAAAGTCACAAAAATACTTCTACAGATCAAAGCCCTTGACAGCCATATTTGTTGACCTATCGACAAGAAAAACACAAACTTGGCAGAGGACCTTGAGTACTTGCTTGCTGCAAGGTTTCGTGAAATTCTGTGCAACGGTTGCAGAGGAGATTTCGAAAATGTGTCAGCCAATCAGAGTCCTTGGCGGCCATATTTGTTGACCGATCAGCACAAAATACACAATCTTGGTAGAGAAACTTGAGTACTTTCTTCCTGTAAAGTTTCATGAAATTCTATGCAGTGGTTTTTTTGCAGAGAAGATGTTGAAAATGTGTTAGCCAATCAGAGCCCTCGGCGGCCATATTTGTTGACGGACGGCACGAAAAACACAAACTTGGCAGAGGACCTTGAATACTTCCTTCCTGTAAAGTTTCTTGAAATTCTGTGCAGCGGTTGCAGAGGAGATGTCAAAAATGAGTCAGCCAATCAGAGCCCTCCGCAGCCATATTTGTTGAACAATCGGCACGAAAAATACAAACTTGGTAGAGGACCTTGAGTACTTCCTTCCTGCAAAGTTTCATGAAATTCTGTGCAGCGGTTAAAGAGGAGATGTCGAAAATGTGTCAGCCAATCAGATCCCTCGGCGGCCATATTTGTTGAATGATTGGCACGAAAAATACAAACTTGGTAGAGGAACTTGAGTACTTCCTTCATGTAAAGTTTCATGAAATTCTGTGCAGCAGTTGCAGAGGAGATGTCGAAAATGTGTCAGCCAATCAGAGCCCTCGGCGGCCATATTTGTTGACCGATCGGCAAGAAAAACACAAACTTGGTAGAGGACCTTGAGTACTTCCTTCCTGTAAAGTTTCATGAAATTCTGTGCAGCGGTTGCAGAGGAGATGTCGAAAATGTGTCAGCCAATCAGAGCCCTCGGCGGCCATATTTGTTGACCGATCGGCAAGAAAAACACAAACTTGGTAGAAGACCTTGAGTACTTCCTTCCTGTAAAGTTTCATGAAATTCTGCGCAGCGGTTGCAGAGGAGATGTCGAAAATGTGTCAGCCAATCAGAGCCCTCGGCGGCCATATTTGTTGACCGATTGGCAAGAAAAACACAAACTTGGTAGAGGACCTTGAGTACTTCCTTCCTGTAAAGTTTCATGAAATTCTGTGCAGCGGTTGCAGAGGAGATGTCGAAAATGTGTCAGCCAATCAGAGCCCTCGGCGGCCATATTTGTTGACCGATTGGCAAGAAAAACACAAACTTGGTAGAAGACCTTGAGTACTTCCTTCCTGTAAAGTTTCATGAAATTCTGCGCAGCGGTTGCAGAGGAGATGTCGAAAATGTGTCAGCCAATCAGAGCCCTCGGCGGCCATATTTGTTGACCGATTGGCAAGAAAAACACAAACTTGGTAGAGGACCTTGAGTACTTCCTTCCTGTAAAGTTTCATGAAATTCTGAGCAGCGGTTGGAGAGGAGATGTCGAAAATGTGTCAGCCAATCAGAGCCTTCGGCGGCCATATTTGTTGACTGATCGGCACAAAAAACACAAACTTTGTAGAGGACCTTGAGTACTTCCTTCCTGTAAAGTTTCATGAAATTCTGTGCAGCGGTTGGAGAGGAGATGTCGAAAATGTGTCAGCCAATCAGAGCCTTCGGCGGCCATTTTTGTTGACCGATCGGCACGAAAAACACAAACTTGATAGAGGACCTTGAGTACTTCCTTCCTGTAAAGTTTCATGACATTCTGTGCAGCGGTTGCAGAGGAGATGTCGAAAATGTGTCAGCCAATCAGAGCCCTCGGCAGCCATATTTGTTGACCAATCGGCACAAAAAACAAAAACTTGGTAGAGGGCATTGAGTACTTGCTTCCTGTGAAGTTTCGAGAAATTCTGTGCAGCGGTTGCAGAGGAGATGTTGAAAATGTTAAAAGTTTACGCCGGACGGACGGACGGACGACGACGACGACGACGGACGAACGGACGACGGACGGCGCGCTATGACAATAGCTCACTTGAGCTTTGCTCAGGTGAGCTAAAAAAGGCTGCCTGTAATAATTTTCCAGTTTTAATCAATTAATTGATATAAAACCTAGATTCTGCCAAAAAATATCAATTATATTTACTGAAAGCATTTTAAATACATATATAACCCACAAGGATAAACTATGATTCACCAAAGATCACGGTTTAATTTGATAGTAATTCATAATAATAATGATTCCGAATAAATCGGCGAAATTTAAATAAAAATTAAGACCCCCCCCCCCCTCCCCCCAAAAATAAGATGATAATCACAGCATTTTTTATGGCTCATTTCATTTTAATAGTATTAAATCATACAAAACCAATCCTGCATTGAAATTTGAATTTCAGTTATCAGATGTTATTGCAGGATGCTGATTCTTATTTTGAAAGGGCATGAATGTCATTTGATGACTGAAATTCGATGCAGGATTGGTTTAAAATATTATTTACAGAAATAAGTTATTTTAAGATAAAAATAAAGATTTTCATCCAAAAATAGCTAATAATGACTACATTCTCTTCTTGCTTATTTCACTTGATCACTCATATACCATTTAATCATACGAAGCCTTTCCTACTTTGAAATTATGAAAATATGAAATTTTAAAATTATTCACAGAAATAAGTGATTTTTGCATAAAATAAAATGAAAATAAAAATATACCCTACTTGTCTTGAAATGCAATGCCTGAATGAACCTAAGTTATTTCAAGTGAAAATATGAAATATGAAATTTTAAAATAAGTGATTTTTTGCATACAAAAGTTTTTTGCCCCAAAATAGCATAGAATTTGAATTTCAGATATCAAATGACATTTATCCCCTTTCATAATAAGAAATAGCATCCTACCATAGCCTGAATGTGAAAATTTGGGCAGATTAAAAGGATTTATAAGTATTTTCTCAAAATAAGTGGTTTTTGCACAAAAAATACATATTTTGCCTCAAAATGCAGAATTTAATTAAGTATGCATTTCGTATAACTTTGATTTGATCAGATAATTCATTATCTATATGAAAACAGCTTTCAGTCTTTAATTACACTCAGGATAATGAATTTATAAAAATTTTCCAGAAATCTGTTATTTTTAAACAAAAAACAGGCATTTTACCCCAAAATGAAATAAAAATATACCGTACTTGCTTTGAAATGCAATGCCTGAATGAACCTAAGTAATTTCAGTTGGAAATATATTGTTACTATAATTTTAAGAAATCCTATATAGATTCAATAAATATTCTCCAGAAATAAGTGATTTTTGAATGAAAAATATGTTTTTTTCCCCAAAATACCAAAATTATGACAAAATGTCAATAAAAAATATATAAACTCAAAGAGAATGAAAAGTTACACTAGAAAATAGCTTTCAATCATTGATTTCATAACGGATAAGGCTTATTTAAATCTTTATACAGAAATCAGAGATTTCAAAATGAAAATATAGGTTTTTGTATAAAAATGACAATTTCGAGGCTTTTGCAAGAAATTAGAAATACAAAATATATGCCATTTTAGAGAGGAGACTTTAAAGTTATTTTCTACACCATCAATGAATGATCACATGCAATAACGTTGAACTGAAAAGCTGTAAAAAGTCAAGATTACCTTAAATTTCTGTGAAATCTTGCAAAATATCGACTTTTTACCCCAAAAAATCATACGAAAAGAAGAAATTGAGACTTAGAATTAATTTCATCTGAAAGAAGATCAAAACAAGTATACATTCACATGGTTTAATTTTTCAAATATCTATTCGAATAAAATTTATAAAATTTTTCCATTTTTAAGTGATTTTTGATCAAAAATACATGTTTTTCACCCAAAACTAGTAAAAGCCCCCTAGTTTAAGTGGGGCATGGCCCATTTCATATTCAGGGGACATCCCTTGATAAAAAAATCAGGGTCCCATAAATTCCCCCGGGGGTGCAGGTATTGCCCAACTAGCTCATGGTCTACTAAGAAGTCCAGATATAATATTTTGTTTGGTATTGGCAGATGCAGCAAAACAAAGCCACACAGAACAAGCCCGACTCCAAGTTACCTCCAGTATCACCTGAGATTATGAGAATTGCCAGTGAGCGACATCAGAAAGGCCTTATGCACCCCTGGATCTATCAACTCCTCTCACAGGTTAGAGAGTATTGTAAATAACATTTAACATGTATTTTTAGCCAAAATGCGAAACTCGGCTCTTAATTTGATGTGAGACGGGCTGGCAGGCGGGCATCAACAATTTGTTTCGGGACTATAAGTCAAGTATGATACATGCTAGTGTAACGAAACTTTATACACTTACTCAGCATGAGTGAAGGATGACCCCTATTGATTTTGGGGTCAAAAGGTCATAGGTCAAGGTCACAGGACTCTGATTATTGAAAACAGTTTCCTGACCATACAAGAGCCTGTAATGAAACTTGCCAGAAATGTTTCCCATCTATCAAGGATGACCCCTATTGATTTTTAGGTCCAAAGGTCAAAGTCAAAGGACTCGGATGATTGAAAATATTAGAGCCTGTATTGCACCTATGATCATGAAACTTGCCTGAAATGTTTAACATGAATCAAGGAGGACCCCTATTGATTTATGGGTCAAAAGGTCAAAGGTCAAGGTCACAACTCTAATGACTGAAAATGGTTTTTGGACCATATTGGAGCCTGTATAGCACCTATAATCATGAAACTTGCCAGAAATATTTCCCATGAATCAAGGATGACCCCTATCAATTTTGAGGTCAAAAGGTCATAGGTTAAGCTCATTTCACTGATGATTGAAAATGGTTTCCAGACAATATTTGAGCCTGTATTGTACCTATGATCATGAAATGTGTCAGAAATGTTTCCCATAAATCAAGGATGACCCCTAGTGATTTTGGGATCAAAAGATCAAAGGTCAAATTTATAAGACTCTGGTAATTGAAAATGGTTTCTGAATTATATATGAATGTGTATCAACCTGAAACATACTGATGATGTTTCCCATCTGTCGAGACGGTATAGTTATACAATTCATGTATATTTTAAGTCTGCATATTCATACTTACATTCAAGTTTTGCAACTCGGCACTTTTGATGCATTTAAAGCTTAGTATTTAATATGATTCAAGGATATATATTTTTCCTCCTGTATTATACATGTATATCATATATTTGCAAAAAATATAAGATTTTGAGAACAAATAAATATTTGCTCATTTGAATGTACAAGTACATGTAACACGATGAAAAAAATGTATGAATTGTGTAGTACTTTGGCTTTATAATCCTATGCTCACATTTCCAGCATAAAGAAGTAATATTTGTATTTTCAGGGAGAAGTGAAGATTCCTACGTGTCTAGAGGACGACACCAGCCGAGAACTGCCTACAGCCATAGAACTGTTCAAGCTTATCAGACAGACCGTGTATTCTGTTCTCTTCAACTTGAATAAACTCAAGATTATACATGAAAGTCAGACAAAAGAAAGTAAAGAAAAAGGTAAGTCACATTATTCATTGTTTATTGGGCAGTTTATTGTTGTGAATTGGAAATACCTTTTTTAACTAACCGTCAAGTACTGTCCACAAAGCTGACTTTGGAATTATAAAGATGAACACTTAATATGAACACGACAAACTCTCATATAAAATATGAAAAAACGTACCAGTGAATGATTCTACTTATACTTGAACTTACAGTACATAATTTGTAGAGAAATACAATATACATGTATGTTGGAAATGTTAGAATGTGTGATTGATTTTGCACCATACAATTGTATACCCAGTAAGTTCAGCTGCCTTGTATTGTTAGGTTGCAGACACGTTTTAAGGTTTGACTTCTCTTCACAGGTGATGCTCCGCCTCCATCCAGAAACTTTGATGTGCCAGTCAAGGAGTGGTCAGTGAGGAGAGGGAGCACTCGACCTTCGTTTGACCTGGTCATTGCTCAGCCAGTGGACTGGAAAACGCCGAGTATAGAGCGTATGTGGTTAGGTCAGCAGACAGACGATAAAAGTCGTAGATTACGAGCTTTCCTCACCTGTATGAACAGCGATAGTCCCCTGATATTTAATACATCCTATGTACCACAGCAACTACTCATCCTATGCTGTGTCCTCAGGTACACTTACACTTAGGGTATTCTCAGATACAGATCTGTCCTCTCGTTTGAGTTGAAACGATTTAACTTCAGAGTTTATCTGTCTCTTGAATGCCACTCAACACATTGTTCATTGTTTTAGAAATAGCTTATATCACACATGTGCATGATGAAAGGAGTTTCACTGAAATATATGTATGAAAGGAAACTTGAAAAATTTAGATTCTGATTTGTTTTTAAGAGGTAAAAAAAAAGAGGAAATTTAATATAGATTTTATATACTGTCAAAGGTAATCACTTGTGCTTTTAATTCTACAATACAAAACATGTACATTATGAAATAAAATTGAATGATGTTTTACAGATGCATTTTGATGTTTGTTTTACAGATATATTCTGATGTTTGGGAGGATCTTACAGAGACAGGAACTTGATGCATTTCTGGCCATGAGTGTTTCACCCCTCCTACATGATGTACAAACCATGCAAGATCTAAAGGTACAATTTCGTAGTCTCATTACAATACCACTAGTTTCAGATTATAGAGAACTTACAGAATTACTAGTAATAAATTCAGTATACAGTGAAATTTTCCTCTATTTTAATTTCATCCTTTTCACTCACTGCCATCAGAACGAAATTAAGAATAAGAATTCACGTAAAGAATATTGTAAGAAAATGTATATGTGTGCGAATTCAATACTGAGCAATCAGTCTCGTATCTAAATAGGGCAAAAATAAGACTGGGCTATATACAATATGCCTTTACCATAGTTGATATTTTTTAAAACAAACAACTTTTATTTTGCCCCTAGTTGCCTAACGTCCTTCCTCGTGGTATCCACCTCGCCTCACTGTTCATGGCCGGAGTAGAGACGGCAGTTTTTGCCAACGACGTATGCGGTGCTCCTATTCCCTGGAACATGTGTTTGCCGTGGCAGTTCTTTGACGGCAAACTCTTCCACTTCAAGTTACTGAAGGCCAACAACAATACTCCTCTGATAGATATGTGTGATGGACAGGTAATTTAACTTTCTCTGGCAGGCATGCTTAATGTGTACAATATTCAGAACTGTAAAATATTATTGTTGATGCAAACATTAAAATGTCAAGCTTCTGTTTCCTTACTGATTTCAGGTTGACCAAGTATTGAGAGTGGAGAGGATGAGACAGGCTATAATGGAGGGTATTAAAGTGGACTTTGCCAATCCTATCCTACACACAGCCTCTCTGTATCACTACCCTTACCCTCCATTTGGTAACCCTAACATGAGGAACATGGAGATGAACTACCAGCGAGGCATGATGGGGCGTGGCAATATGAGACCCCAGGGGGTACCTGCTGGTATATCCCAGGGTCAGAATCAGCAAAAACCTGCTGGGAGGGGCAGGGGAATTCTAGGTAAGTTATGATGGGCCTTGCAATATGAGACCCAAGGGGGTACCTGCTGGTATATCCAGGGTCAGAATCAGCAAAAACCTGCTGGGAGGGGACGGGGAATTCTAGATACATGTAAGTTATGATGGGCCTGGCAACACGAGACCCCAGGGGTGCATGCTGGTATATCCCAGGGTCAAAATGAGCAAAAATGTTACAGTATCAAATGTTAAACCATAATGACATACATGTAAGTGCAGTTATCATATTTGTAACTACACTGATTTTCATTGAATTTCATGACATTGTGATTTGTCTGTACAAATGGGAAGTAACTCTGTACTATGAAAAGATAAAGCTGAAGCTTGAAATTCATTTAAAACTTGAAGCTCATTCAAACCTTGAAGTTCATTCAAAACTAAATTTTTCTTTGATCAGGTCGCTCGCCAGTAGATGCTAGAGGAGGACAGTTGGAGATAGCTGGTGTGGTTGTAGGTAGTTGGGGTCCTAACCTGTCATCTGTAGGGAGAGGGCGTGGTGGGAATGATGGATTGTCTCCACGCGTTATGTCAGTCGGCAGTCAGAGACAAGGACGGGGATTTCCTAGGCATGTCTGGATAATGTTTAGCTCACCTCGACGAAGTTGAGATGAGCTTATGCTATAACCCCGGCGTCCGCGTCCGCGTCCGGTTAAAGTTTTTGGGGTAACTCAGTATCTGACAAAGTACTGATGCTACAGTAACCAAACTTGCACCAGTGATTCATCTTGGGATGCTGAGGTGAACGCATGCATCAGATGCAGCATCTGACCTACATTTTCCGGTTGAATGACTTTGTCAATGTCTGGTTAAAGTTTTTGGGGTAACTCAGTATCTGACAAAGTACTGATGCTACAGTAACCAAACTTGCACAAGTGATTCATCTTAGGATACTGAGGTGAACCCATGCATCAGATGCAGCATCTGACCTACATTTTCCGGTTGAATGACTTTGTCAATGTCTGGTTAAAGTTTTTGGGGTAGTTCAGTATCTGACAAAGTACTGATGCTACAGTAACCAAACTTGCACAAGTGATTCATCTTGGGATGCTGAGATGAACCCATGCATCAGATGCAGCATCTGACCTACATTTTCCGGTTGAATGACTTTGTCAATGTCTGGTTAAAGTTTTTGGGGTAACTCAGTATCTGACAAAGTACTGATGCTACAGTAACCAAACTTGCACAAGTGATTCATCTTGGGATACTGAGGTGAACCCATGCATCGGATGCAGCATCTGACCTACATTTTCCAGTTGAATGACTTTGTCATATCTGGTTAAAGTTTTTGGGGTAGTTCAGTATCTGACAAAGTACTGATGCTACAGTAACCAAACTTGCACAAGTGATTCATCTTGGGATGCTGAGGTGAACGCATGCATCGGATGCAGCATCTGACCTACTTTTTTCGCTTGAGTGATTTTGCCTTATAAGGCCAATATTGAGCAAAGTATAAGTGCTACATGTACCAAACTTGCATATTGGATGTATCTTTGATCAAACTTTCATAAAATGACCTTGACCTACTTTTTCCACTTGAGTGATTTTGATTTAAAAGGCCAATATTGAGCAATGTATAAGTGCTACATGTACCAAACTTGCATATTGGATGTATCTTTGATCAAACTTTCATAAAATGACCTTGACCTACTTTTTCCGCTTGAGTGATTTTGCCTTTAAAGGCCAATATTGAGCAAAGTATAAGTGCTACATGTACCAAACTTGCATATTGGATGTATCTTTGATCAAACTTTCATAAAATGACCTTGACCTACTTTTTCCGCTTGAGTGATTTTGCCTTTAAAGGCTAATATTGAGCAAAGTTAAAGTGCTACATGTACCAAACTTGCATATTAGATGTATCTTTGATCAAACTTTCATAAAATGACCTTGACCTACTTTTTCTGCTTGAGTGATTTTGCCTTATAAGGCCAATATTGAGCAAAGTATAAGTGCTACATGTACCAAACTTGCATATTGGATGTATCTTTAATCAAATTTTCATAAAATGACCTTGACCTACTTTTTCTACTTGAGTGATTTTGCCTTTGAAGGCCAATATTGAGCAAAGAATAAGTGCTACATGAACCAAACTTGCATATTGGATGTATCTTTGATCAAACTTTCTTAAAATGACCTTGACCTACTTTTTTCCACTTGAGTGATTTTCTTAATATACATGTACTTAGAGATATGTTTAAATTGAACTTTGCTGCCGCGAGGTGAGCTTCGTAATCTTTGATTACACTATGTTATTGTATTTGATTGTCAGCGTTGTTTTAAAAGATACATGGATTCTAAGCCAAGTCATGTCAGGTCCAGATTTATGTTATGAAGGAATACCAATACTGATGTCAAATCTGAAAAAAATATACTAAAATCTATGCATGGATATTTAGAAATCAAGTACATGTACACATTACTGAATTTAGCAAATGATTATTTTCACTTTACTGCCGTAGACCTATTCTTTACGCTCATTAAGACCTGACAATATTTGACATTATTTCTTACTTTGACATTGTGACAGATCTTTGACGTCATAATAAGAAATTATGTAAATCATTGTTATTTCATGTCTAGGTTTGGTTATAATGTACACGTAAGTCTAGTTCTTATGTGAAAATGGTCTACTAAAAGTATGCGGAAGATAAATGATTCCATGTGATTTTGTAGAGGAGGTATGGGTCCAATGAGAGGAGGTATGGGGCCTATGAGAGGACCAGTCCCTATGGGAGGCCCCATGATGTACCGTGGCATGAACCGACCAATCAGGGGCAGAATTGCTGGACAGCCAATGTATGGGTACGGCCGTGGGGGAATGAGAATGGCAGTAAGTCAAACATCACAATTGGGCAATATTTTCAGTATCTCTAAAAAATGACAAGTTTTGATATCACAGTTAAGTACATTTCAAAGGTGTAAATCATATTTCTTTTAACTTTAGGGAGCAAAATATCAGCATACATGTACATGTATGTATCTATGAATGTTGTAATTGCAGCATGTTCATTTAAGTTGTAAATCACATTTTGCATAGGGGTTCTTTAGAGGGATATTAGCATGTACATGTATATCTTTGAATATTGTTTTTACAGCAGGATAGAGGTTTCAGAGGTAGGGGTGTGGTCAGAGGTGTGAGACGTCCTCAGGTCCGAGTACGACCCAGACCAGGGGCAAAGGTCAAACCAATGCCCAAGAAAAATGGAGGGAAGGGACGTGGAGTCACAATAGAAGCTTCAGAGTAAGGGCTTATAATGAAATTCATGTATCTTTTATGTGTTCTTGAACATAAGGTTGTACAGGACCAAGGTTGGAATTTTTCATGTACATGTTTTTAAATGTTACACATCCATCTCTCAAACTTGTATTAGTACATTCCAGCACAAATTGTTATAAAATATCCTATGGAATCTATGAATTTATTCCTTCAGATTACTTGACCATGTCTGTCGTCATGTTGAACATAAGTCTATGTATTTCAGTGATATGGAAGCAGCCTCAAAGGCTGGAGGTCAGACCCCAAACGGGATTTATGATGACGCAGAGAATGAAGAGACAACTACAACACCGCGCAAAAGTGCCATGCTAGACGGAGTACAGAGTCCCGATAGCGGTATCCATGGCGACAAGTCAGCAACAGATTTACAAGCATAGGGCAACAAGTGATGATGAAAACTTTCTACCTGCCAAATTTATTTTTTATTTTTTCTACATTTTTTGACAAATGAAAATTATGCTGTTTCTTTCTTCAAGTTCGGATGAAGCTAGAGAGATTGGGAAATTAGGAATGACAAAATTTTCATTTGCCTTCGTGTGTTCAGGATGAGACGTACCAGTCTGATAGAGAACTTTCAGTATACCATTGTTTTTGTTACTTCTTTCTCTTTATTATATTTTTCACATATAAAGACTGGACATCTCATCCCCCTTCCTTTTATCAAGGTTAGCAGGATAGGTATTCTACTGATCTTGATGAAAAGTCACTTTGTGAACAGACGAGAAGATTCGGACATGTCAGTGTGCAGGCCCTCTGTTACAAAGTGACACAAAATAAAAGTGCTAACGGTCAGAGTGGATGATGTCAAAGAAGAAAGTAACAGAATGTACGGACAACTCCATTCTGACTGATCTGCCAGTATACCCTGATGCTGTAACCTAACTGGCACATTTTGTGTCGTTGTACCACATAAATAGGAACATCTATGTTACAGCTCCAGGGTATACCCATGTTATTGTTGACTGCCACGTCACTTTTGTGACTGTGTGTATTGTTGCATTTATATTTACAATGGTTGTCTTTTGACCACCAGTCCACAAAATGCTGTAATGCCATTAGAAACAAACGCAAGAAATGAATATGAAAATCTGGTGCCGATTTGTTTACTGCATGGTGCATGTGCATGTGTATTCTTTAAAACCATTATAAAATATAGACTGATTCTATCATACTTTTTAGAATTTCAAGATTTTTGTAAAAATGAATGAAATTTTAAGGAAATTTTGTCTGTATCTTTTACAAGTTTGTGCAAAAACAGATGTTTTCCTACTGCACCTTGCAGGGAACAAAATGGCACCACGTGGGTCAAAGGGAGTCAGGTTATATAGCAACTGTATGATCTACTATGGGAGATACATAATATGTCATGGAGACACTAATTTATTTTTGAAGTAATTTTTATTGCAGAGATGATTGTATTATTTTTGTAATTCAGATGTTTAAATATTTTGAATGAGACGTGATCATGAAAGTGCAGTCTGCCTGTATAAACAGAGAAAGTCTTTTCCTTGGACATGTTTCAATATGCTTCGGTTTTAATTGTACAAAAATCTTGTAGATATGATTATTACTAGAAAGGATCCGTTTTCATGCCAGCTAATGTAAGTCTTATGTACTATTTTACATTTATAACTACATACTTTGTTTGGGCATTAGGTTCTAGTCTATATTAAAGCATAAAATGCCAACATTAAGCATCTGTTACATAAGTCTCTGTAAATGCTACTTCATTGTTTTATTGTTTGTGCTACGGTCTTAACAAAGAAATAAGCTCATTCATTTTGTTATATGTCCCAGTTAAAGAAAGGTAAGCTCATAAAATGATCATATATAATAGTAAAGGGCACAAAATGTTTATTTAGTATAATTTTTAGGAAAACTCGTGCAGTTTTGCTTTGATAACCTGTGATCTGTGTAAAACATCATGGAATTATTACTTTTCCAAATATTTGCTTTTCTTTAGAGAAATTCAAATTTACAAGAATCTAACTGTTAATTTCATAATGTTGTATACAGAAATGTAAAGAAATGCCAAGAGTGATAACAAAAATAATAATTCTTTAGAACACTGATTTTGCTAGCGATGTTTCATGACATTTAGCAAATAATCTGAAAAAAGTGTGATGTAAGGTTGGACTGGTTTGTGCCACACCAGTGAATGCAAATGACACAACTTTAGATTTCGATTATGATTATTACGACAACAAAGTTGTCGGAGAGAGAGAGATGAGGAAATGATAATAGAAAACCTGTCCTGTACTTTAAACATTCAGACAACATAGAAGATTGACTTAAAGAGGACTCTTTCTTATACATGTAGAAATGTTCTATCATGAATGAAGAATATGAAATATGTAGGACAGGAAATAAAATGAGTAAGAAACGTTATGCCATAGATTGTGCATGGCAAATTTTGAGGAAGAAATAAGAATTGATATGGATAAATAAAAGCAGTAAATCCGGCTGGATTTCTGCATATGACGTACAATATAATGTAAACCAATTCTCGACAACAAAATCTGGTATACTGAGATTGGTTGGGAAGTAGTGTGTACCAGTTCTCAAGTTTGAAGAAAATATGAGAAAAAATTCTCATTTTCCTCCCTCGGGAGATGAGACGGGGATTAATTCCCCTGTCGACTGATTTTAATTGGGATAATTTGGTAAAATTGTCTTCTATCCCAAAATATGTACAAATTGATCTTTTGATTTATATAGAATGAGAGAACAAAATTGTATTCTTTGTATTGCGAAACATATTTGTGGTGAAATAGTAAAAAGAATTTTGTAGTTACGTAAAACTATGCTTGCATTTTAAAAGACAAATTTTAAGAAGCTGGTAATTTTGAGAATTTTTATTTAGTAAAATTTAGATAAATGTAATTGATTTATGGGTGGGTTATTTGTAGAATAAATGGGCGAGGGACAATGTGAACATTAAATACTCGGGATAGTAAATAACTTGGAATATTAAATCAAGCTCTCAATTACTAGCTTCGACCCTTGTATCTATTTACCCTTCAAATGTGTGTTATTATCCAATAGCTAAAATAAGCTTTGCTTTATTTCTGGTAAGGTACAAGTATAGTGTTATAATAATGAAAAAAAATTAATAATTCTCATCTTAAAAAATTTAATCAGATGTTTTTAACCTTTCACTACATTTTGTTGTTTTTCTTTCTATTCACAATTTATACTTTGAAACATTTATCTAAGCTACTCTGGGAGCAAGTTTGTCTTGAGCATAGATTTTATACAGGCTCAGAATATTGGGGGAGGGAGTTTGTCAAAGATAAAGAAATGTGGGAGGGAACATAAATTTTCATGGAACGAAGGATATTATGGTAATTTATACATGTATATTGGATTGCTTCCCAGGGTATGCTTACTTAATAAAACTGTATAGTGAAATATTTTTATTTCAAAATTTGTAAAATATGAATGAGGAGCATTTATAAAGGGGAGCTGAGACAGCAGTAATATGTACGATACAATGTAACAAGTGGCACATGTTAACATTTAGAGGTTATTTCCCCTGTTTGTAGGGAATTATTTTTTGCTGCCCCATTACTATAAAATTTTCATTAGTGTTGCTCTGGTGTAACAATGTTTAGTTAGTATAAAATAAAGTTTGTACGTTCCTTGTATGTACACTGCATATATATATAGCAACATTAGCAACTTGTAACAATGAGGAAAGCTGTGGGGGTAGAGATTATAAAAGTTGTCAAAAATACTACAAAACGATATCATGTTCTTACAATTTAAGAATATTTTGCCTATTGTCTGAGGGAATTAATTTGATATACATGCATGAAAGTAATTAAAATTAGGGATAAGTTGAAATGAAAATGAATAAACTTTATAAAGATGATGAAATGATAGCGAACGCAGAGGACGAGTTGAGTATTGAATGGCCCAAGGCATTTTTGACAATTTATTGGACTGTCAAGTTTTTGAATAAATGTTGTTTTTTGTGAAATGTCTTCATTGTTTTTATTCAACCAATTAACGGAGCTGTTAGATTAAGGCTTAAAATCTGCTCTGAAAAAGCTGAAATTTCAGAAGGTGAATTTATTCCATCAATTTTTTTATGTTTCTTGACGTTGTCCCTTACCTCATAATGTCCCCCCCCCCCCCCCCCCCCCCCCCCCAACAGGGAGGAGACATATTTGTTTTGCCTGTCGTCCGTCCGTCCGTCAGTCGCTCATCGTGTCCGGGCTATATCTCCTGAACCATTTGCCTGATCACTTTCATATTTTAATATGTTGTTGCTTATGACCCAAAGGTTTCACATCACCTTGACCCAAGGCCAAGGTCACTTGGTGCATTTTTAATGAAATTGTGAAGACATTCCTGTCCGGGCTATATCTTTTGAACCGCTTGCCAGATCACTTTCATATTTTAGCATGTTGTTGCTTATGACCCAAAGGTTTCACATCACCTTGACCCAAGGTCAAGGTCACTTAGTGCACTTTTAGCTCACCTTGACAAAGTGGAGTGAGCTTATGCTATACCCCCGCGCGTCCATGTACGGTTAAGAAGTTTGGGGTAGCTCAGTATTTGGCAAAGTACTGATGCTACAGTAACCAAACTTGCACAAGTGATTCATCTTTGGATGCTGAGGTGAACCCATGCATTGGATGCAGCATCTGACCTACATTTTCCGCTGGAGTGACTTGGTTAAGAAGTTTGGGACAGCTCGGTATCTGACAAAGTACTAATGCTACAGTAACCAAACTTGCACAAGTGATTCATCTTTGGATGCCGAGATGGACCCATGCATGGGATGCAGCATCTGACCTACATTTTCCGCTTGAGTGACTTTGTTTAGAAATTTGGGGTAGCTCAGAGTGGCTTGGTTAAGAAGTTTGGGGTAGCTCAGTATCTGACAAAGTACAGATGCTACATTAACCAAACTTGCACAAGTGATTCATCTTTGGATGCTGAGGTGAACCCATGCATCGGATGCAGCATCTGACCTAATTTTATGCTTGAGTGACTTGGTTAAGAAGTTTGGGGTAGCTCAGAGTGGCTTGGTTAAGAAGTTTGGGGTAGCTCAGTATCTGACAAAGTACTGATGCTACATTAACCAAACTTGCACAAGTGATTCATCTTTGGATGCTGAGATGAACCCATGCATCGGATGCAGCATCTGACCTACATTTTCCGCTTGAGTGACTTGGTTAAGAAGTTTAGGGTAGCTCAGTATCTGACAAAGTACTAATGCTACATTAACCAAACTTGCACAAGTGATTCATCTTTGGATGCGGAGATGGACCCATGCATCGATGGAGCATCTGACCTACATTTTCTGCTTGAGTGACTTTGTTTAGAAGTTTGGGGTAGCTCAGAGTGGCTTGGTTAAGAAGTTTGGGGTAGCTCAGTATCTGACAAAGTACAGATGCTACATTAACCAAACTTGCACAAGTGATTCATCTATGGATGCTGAGGTGAACCCATGCATCAGATACAGCATCTGACCTACATTTTCCGCTTGAGTGACTTGGTTAAGAAGTTTGGGGCAGCTCGGTATCTGACAAAGTACTAATGCTACAGTAACCAAGCTTGCACAAGTGATTCATCTTTGGATGCCGAGATGGACCCATGCATTGGATGCAGCATCTGACCTACTTTTTCCACTTGAGTGATTATGCTTTAAAAAGCCAATATTGAGCAAAGTATAAGTGCTACATGTACCAAACTTGCATATTGGATGTATCTTTGATCAAACATTCAAAAAATAACCTTGACTTACTTTTTCCGCTTGAGTTATTTTGCCTTTAAAGGCCAATATTGAGCAAAGTATAAGTGCTACATGTAGCAAATTTGCATATTGGATGTATCTTTGATTAAACTTTCATAAAATGACTTTTTCCACTTGAATGATTTTGCCTTTAAAAGCCAATATACATGTACTTAGAAATATGATTGAATTGAGTTTGGCTGCCACGAGGTGAGCTTCGTAATCTGTGATAACCTATGTTTAATGAAATTGTGAATACATTCCTGTCCGGGCTATATCTCTTGAACCGTTTGCCAGATCACTTTCATATTTTAGTATGTTGTTGCTTATGACCCTAAGGTTACACATCACCTTGACCCAAGGTCATGTGACCAAGGTTAAGGTCACTTGGTGCATTTTTAATGAAATTATGCATACATTCCTGTCCGGGCTATATCTCTTGAACCGTTTACCCGATCACTTTCTTATTTTAGTATGTTGTTCCTTATGAATATCTCTTGAACCATTTACCCGATCACTTTCTTATTTTAGTATGTTGTTCCTTATGACCCAAAGGTTTCACATCACCTTGACCCAAGGTCATGGTCACTTAGTACATTTTTAATGAAATTGTACATATATTCCTTTTCGGGCTATATCTCTTGAACCGTTTACCCGATCACTTTCTTATTTTAGTATGTTGTTCCTTATGACCCAAAGTTTTCACATCACCTTGACCCAAGGTCATGGTCACTTAGTACATTTTTAATGAAATTGTACATACATTCCTTTTCGGGATATATCTCCTGAACTGTTTGCCACATCACTTTTATATCTTAGCATGTTGCTGCTTATGACCCGAAGGTTTTGCATCACCTTGACCCAAGGTCAAGGTCACTTAGTACATTTTTAATGAAATTGTTCATGCATTCCTGTCTGGGCTTTAACTCTTGAACCATTAACCTGATCACTTTCATATTTTAGTATGTTGTTACATTTGACCTGAGGGCTTCACATCACATTAACCCAAGGCCATGTGACAAAGGCCAAGGTCACTTACTACATTTTTAATGAAATTGCACATACATTCCTGTTTAGGCTTTATCCCTTGGACCACTTACTGGATTGCTTTCACGTTTTAGTATGTATTTACTCATGACCAAAAGGTTTCACCTTGATCCATGGCCATTTGATCAAGATAAAAGTTACTGAGTACATTTTAATGAAATTGTACATGCTATCCTGTGGGGCTGTATCTCTTTTAACTAATTATCAGATCACTGTCATATTTTAGTATGCTGTTGCTTATCAGTTTCACATCACGTTGACTAAAGGTCATGTGACCAAGGTCAAGGTCAATTAGTATATTTTAAATGAAATTGTGTTTGTTACGTGTATTATGTCCAGGCTTAATCTTTTGAACCGTGATCAGATCACTTCATATTTTCGTATGATGGTGCTGATGACCCAAAGGTTTCACACCACCATGTCTTGATCCAAGGTCATGTGACTAAGGTCAAGGTCAAATATTACATTTTTAATGAAATTGTAAATGCTATTGAGTCTGGGCTATATCTGTGGAATCGTATACTGGATCACTCTGATACTTTAGAATGCTGTTGCTCAGGATTGGAAGGTTTCTTATCATCTTGACCCAAGGTCATGTGCCCAAGGTCAAGATCATTAAGTTCTTTTTAATGAAATTGTACATACTAATCTTGTCTGGGCTATATCTCCTGAACCCTTCTTACAATTGTTTTCATATTTTGTTATGTTGTTTCTCAGGACTAAATGTTTCTTGTCACATTGTCCCAAGGTCACTTCTTACTTTGGTAATGAAATTGTATATGCTAATCATGTCCAGGCTGAAATTGTCTATGCTTATCATGTTTAGGCTTTATATTTTGAACCATGTATCCAATCACTAATTAAGTTTTTTGTTGCTCATGATCCATACAATGTAGGTTTCAGATCACCTATATCCAAGGTCATGTGACCAAAGTCAATTTCACTAAATATGCTTATAATGAAATTGTATATGCTAATCATGTCTGGGCTTTACCTCAAACAATATAATGAATCACTTTCATGTTTTAGTATGATGTTGCCCATGACTCAAAGGTTTCACATCATCTTGGCCCAATGTCAAAGTAACTTAGCGGGAGGGGGGAGACATGTTTTTTTTTTCTGAAAAACATTTGATTTACATGTGTAATTTAACTCTAATTTCATCTCTATCTTACTTTTTACTTGACCTACGTTTTCATCATCCAAAATATGTAGCACACAAACCATCAATTTCATGGCTAATCAAGACCTTATTCTTAGAGCTCCTTTTATCTTCAGAAATGGAACAAGAAGAAACAATGCTCAATGTAAGGAGAAGGAAAAATATGAAATACATGTATGACTTTAGTTCAGCCATGACCTTGGAAAAATTCTTCAGCCTTTGAAATCAAGTTGGCTGTTTGAGGCAGGGATGGTCACTTATACAGCACATGCATGAAAAGTATCAGAGATGACCAATGTCTCATTAATGTTCCAAATATAATGGAGTTTGACATTCCTAGCTGTTTGATCATCATACGGTAGCCATGATAGCCAAGATTCGATTTTGGCAACCATGAATTGAGATAATAAAGGTGTCCAAACTTCTCATGAAATGGCATATTTAACAACCTTGAATTTATAGAGCAAGTGACCATATTTCGCCGTATTTTTCGTACATTTCGTTGAAAATCTCAAAACTTGGAGGCCAATTCAATAATTGCTTTTGGTAGAATTTAATTTAACTCTATTCTCGATTGAAAAACTACAAAAATAATTTATTTTACGCAATTCATTGTTTCCTTATAAAACGTCAAAATATTTCGTTTCCATGTTTTCGGGGGTGACCATATTTCGCCGTTTTTGTTGATATGTGTCCTATTTACACACAAACGGACAAAAATTGTGATTTCATTTTCAGGAAACATTTCGTCACCACTTCTTCTATGAAATCATGCCAAATAAAATGTTTTCTTTTTTTTTTTTTTTTGGTTTTTGTAAAAATTTCGGATGTTTACGTCTAAAATATGGTGTTTTCGTTAAATTTCTCCATTTTGTGGTATTTTTTGTCAAAATTGAGTGCTGGATATATCACAGTCTATCAAAACATGATTACTACGGTCATATTTGAAAGGATATAGAAAAATAAACTTGACGAACATTTCCGATAACCAGTGAGAAGCAATTAACTATGAAAAGGCGAAATATGGTCACCGGCGAAATATGGTTCCTCGCTCTACTGTCGATATGATCCATATTTTATGACATCTCTGCTAATGGCAAAGCTGTTTTACCATGATATGTGGTCTTGTCGAGTGATGATATAAATTTATTGAAGACCGACTTTTATTTCATAGATCCATCATAAGATATATGTTCCAGTGACCTGTTACTGTCTATTTGTGTACTGTAGGAATGTCATACTTGCAACCAGGAACCTCGATAGGAAGAAGAAGGATTTTCAAGGTCAAAGAAAGGCAATGTACAAGTATAAATACTTCTGAGCAAAATGCAGGTTTGACTTCTAGGCATTGGATCTTCAAACTCGCCACAAAGGCTAACTGGTAAGATGACTTATAACACTCAAGATCGCAAATACAGCGTGTGCAGCATGCCCGTTCTGATTTTTCATTTAGTCACCTACCTAAAGCAATGTTTAAAACTTGGGCACCTTTTCTGCCCAAGTAAATTGATTACGTCATAACAATGGAGAACAATCGAAGAGTGTGCAAGAACATTTGTATAGTCTTGGTCAGAAGTATTTGCAATCTTCCGTATTGATAATCAAATGGGTCAAGGTCACTATGCAAAAACAGCCTTGGCACTTTCTGTGTTCTAGTGAATACTCTTGCTGTGATTTCTGTCTATAGAGACAATTTCTTCAGATTGTGGTACTAAGGAACAAAAGATTGAATGTTTTTTTTATGATTTTAATTTGAATATTAAAGATGTAACAGTATTTCCCACTTGTCCTCCAAACTTAAAGCTTGGTGTCCTTATTTCATCATGTAACACAAAATCTGAAACAAAAGGAATAATAAATCTTACTACATCTACAGTTCTTGGTATTCAACATGAAAGTATGGTCAAGAATGCATTCATAGTTGATTCGCAGTTATTCATAATGAGCAAATACTATTTCTGACTAACTGGTGTGTATTTGTATTCATACCGTTACTGTAATAAATAGTGAACCCCTCCCTACTGGAGTTGAGCCCTAATAAATGCTTACAGATACAGATATTTACCATCACTGAATGACATCATCAGCTGATCCTTGGTCCAGTTACATGATGTGATGATGAAGAGACCATCCTTCCTCATTATGCTTTTTATAGTGTGTATATACGATCGTCTTGCAGCCTTATCTCCCTCCGGCATCAGACTCACGGCATCGTATGTACCTTTGTCAATACATGCTCTGTATACACGTGACAGACACGTGTATTTATCTTTAGCATTATCAGACAGCAGGTCCACTACCTGAAATAATCAGATAATCGTACAAACATGAAATGTTCTGATCTCTCAAATTCATATTTTGATCAATTCGGTCCAAAATGATCACTGTGTAACAAGTTTAATTAAGTTGTAGACAAAACTGCATATCTGTCTATGAGACAGCCAAACTCTACCTGATATTCCACATCCTGTATACCCTCTGATTCTGTAATGGACTTTGCCAGTTTAATGGCACCTTCTGAGTAATCAACTCCAACTAAGTCTGTATACCCCCTCTGGGCCTGAAATAGAGTCACCCATTATAAGAACTTTTGTTATGTAACATTTACTTTTGCAAAAAATAAGTACTGCTGGAATTTTCTGTCGATTTCAGTCATGGTTACTTTGATACATAATGTAAAATTTTTTTCATGAGACCATATTCATGTTAGATATGTTTCGAAATAGAGAGTTACTTCCCATTTGTGCAGGTATCTGATGTCAACGCATTGTGAAGTCATCAAATTCTATGGAAACTAGCATGAAATTCAGGGAAACAGGGTGACATATATGACGTTTTAAAAGAATTTAATGACATCACAATGCTTTTACTTTTACGTCAGATACCTGCATGAATCGAACGTAGGTCTGTAAAATCGAAAAGACTAAATGCTGATACATGTATGTCTGTAAGGTAATTTTAACAAGAGGATCAGTGGAAACAATTGCTCACATGATAACACTGGAATCTTACAGTGAATGTGACATATACATTATACATGTAATTTAAATCATAAGCTCTATGAAATAAATGTGACATATAAATTATACATGTACATATAATTCAAATCATAAACCCTATGAAATAATCAATCTACAATTAGTACTGACAAGTTCTACAAGAAGTACTCCATTCCCAGAACCTTCATATATGATATAATTGGCTAATCTACAATTTATACTGACCGGTTCCCATGTCTAAAATAGGATCTGATTGGCTAATCTACAATTAATACAGACCAGTACCCAAATCCATGATAGGATCTGATTGGTTTAAATCTACAATCCATACAGACCAGTTCTACACAAAGCACTCCATTCCCACAATCCACATCTAACATAGGATCTGATTGGTCAATCTACAATTTATAACGACCAGTTCTACTAAAAGCACTCCATTCCCACAATCCACATCTAACATAGGATCTGATTGGTCAATCTACAATTTATAACGACCAGTTCTACTAAAAGCACTCCATTCCCACAATCCACATCTAACATAGGATCTGATTGGTCAATCTACAATTTATAACGACCAGTTCTACTAAAAGCACTCCATTCACACAATCCACATCTAACATAGGATCTGATTGGTCAATCTAAAATTTATAATGACCAGTTCTCCTAGAAGTACTCCATTCACACAACCCATATCTAACATAAGACATACCTGTCAACTCTCCCTCTTTTGGAGGGAGACTCCCTCTTTTTGACCTCATCTCCCTCTTTGGCATTTCTTTCTCGAGGGAGACCAAAATCTCCCTCTTTTTGGCCCAATCTCCCTCTTTCTCCCTCTTTTGGCATATTTACCAAAGAAAATCACTCTAAATAGCAACATTCAGAGCATTTCATGAGAAATTGCATGACAAAATTTAAGAAAAGATGTATAGAATGCAATAAACTATTGATATATGTTTCATAGTTTATAAATGTTTTTGCATTGAAATATCAGCACAATGAAATCATTTTGAAAATTGGTTTTGCACAAAATGTCACTATTCATTAAGAATGTAACAAAATGGGTTCACGCGCTATCTCCCTCTTTTTCAAGTGCCAAGGAGGGAGATCTCCCTCTTTTTAAGATTTCAAAGTTGACAGGTATGATAGGATATGATTGGTCAATCTACAATTTATAACGACCAGTTCTACTAGAAGTACTCCATTCCCAAAACCCACGTCTAACATAGGATCTGATTGGTCAATCTACAAACTATAATGACCAGTCTTTCCTTCTTTCTTTGTGTATATGACTCCTCTAGGTAAGGAGCACCCAGTAAAAGTAACTGGTAAAAACTGACTTGAATTTAAATTAAGGGTTCAGATTCATATGTATAGACATTAGATTAAAATATGTACAACACTGTATAAGATGCAATTTTTGTTAAAAACAACAAATCAGTATATACTGTTATTTAATAAAATGATGTTGGACATGGTAAAAACCCTTAAGATTTATATTTTACATTTATTAAACATTAAAATTGTTGTTATTTGAGAGGAATGGTCATTTGAAATAATTACACTAAAAGTTCTGTCAAATTTTTTAAAATAACTTAAGACTTATATTTTCAATTATTAGACGTTAAAATCTGTTAACGTTTGGGAGGAACAGTCAGTTGATATAATTGGCATTGCACTAAAAGTTTAAATTTATTAAAATTCAATTCCTCAGTGGATTTGGTTTAAAATTTAAGTGCTTATTTTACTAAAATTTAAAATACATTTCTTTTTTTTATAAGGTAAAATAGGTTTGTTGTTACATTTTGATTTGCCTTTTCGCATGAAATAATTTTAATTTTAGTAAGATCAGGATGTTAAATTGGTCGTTATAAATTGTTTGGTCAATCTACAATTAATACTGACCAGTTCTACTAGAAGTACTCCATTCCCACAACCCAAGTCTAACATAGGATCTGATTGGTCAAATTACAAACTATAATGACCAGTTCTACTAGAAGTACTCCATTCCCACAACCCACATATAAAATAGGATCTGATTGGTCAATCTACAATTTATAACGACCAGTTCTTCTAGAAGTACTCGATTCCCACAACCCGCATGAAACATAGGATCTGATTGGTCAATCTACAATTTATACTGACCAGTTCTACTAGAAATACTTCATTCCCACAATCCACATCTAACATAGGATCTGATTGGTCAATCTACAATTGATACTGACCAGTTCTACTAGAAGTACTTCATTCCCACAATCCACATCCAACATATGATCTGATTGGTCAATCTACAATTAATACTAACCAGTTCTACAAGGAGTACTCCATTCCCACAACCCACGTCTATGATAGGATCTGATTGGTCAATCTCTTTGCAGTTCTCGATCCAATCTAAGATCCTCTCCTGTATGTCCTCACCAAACCTGAAGAAAAAACAATTGTACATGTGTATAATAAATTATATATGAAATATAAACTACTTGTATTGATTAATTGATTGGACGTCTTAACAAGTTGAATTTTCATTAATATAAAAAGTAGATATAATTACTTTTGGATCACAAACAGGTTTTAGTCTATTTTTGATAAATAGTTAATCATATTTTTACTAATGTGCCACTCATGCTGCTCTGCACTTGATGGAAGAAGAAGAATAAGACAGCTCTTTTTAAATTCATCGTCATTTACTGATCCTGATTGTGTTTGTGTTATTTTTGCTACATACACAGATGTTTACAGTCAACTTATTTTAAAATTCTAATTATAGTTGGCTCCTGAGTTCCCTCTCACAATTTGGGTTAAAATACTGCATTTGTTGCAACTTTAAAAGAATTAAGTGTAGGATAATAAATGATCAATAATAATTAAGAAACCAAATATTATACCATATTTCACCAACATCTCCAGTGTCAGAGAACGAAGCATTCTCTCTGTCATAGCAATGGTCCCAACTGTAAATAAAGCATAAACAATATACCTGTGCAACTAAATTAACATTTGTAAGATAACAAATTTTAATTATGATGATTCACGATTTAAATTCTCCATTTAGAAATATATCTACAAAATTGTCTAAAAATTATGAAAAAAAGTTCCTTCAAAGTAGTTGAAAAGGATGACTGTCCGGAAACTATTCTAGCTGACACCAGAACTGGTCGAGGACCAGTACGTGGCCACCTATTTTTCAAGTTTTTTGCAAATAAAATTTGTAATTAACAAAATTATTCATTGAAACTAAATATGGTTAATGGTGGACTCTTGTCACACTTGATTATGAACAATTTTCTAGGAAAATTTTCATAATTTTGTTTATATAGTGTCTTAAAATGAGCTTAAACTTGAACACTTTTTGCAAGAATGCTGTACCAGTTACCACCTATTTGGCTCCCAATTCTCTAAACAGAAATATTTTGTTCCAATTCTTTAAGAGCAATGAAATTAATCTTAACCTAATTGTTTGGCGTCATTTTTATGAAAAATTGTGACACCAAATGACCACAATTTTTGTTGTTGTTGTTGTAATAGACTGAATACCCCCACCCTTTCCCCAACCCCCAAGATCCATGTCAATATTCTCTTATTACTACATGTATTTTAACATTTGTAGCGACTTAAGGCCACTGGGAACTTTCGCGCATCCGGTTCAGATTTTACACTGCATCGCGGGTTAACAGTGAGAAGCGCTAGTCTGGCAGATTTTCAATGTTTTACCGTTAGGCAAATAGTATGGCAAAGTAACGCATTTCTAAAGTGAAAATGTTTACGATAAAATTGATGTTTGGAACAAGGGGGTATATGTATTCAAGTTGCAGTTATACCCAATAGGTGTGCGTAGTGTTATGGGTCAGAATACCCCAAAACGCCAGCAAAAATCAGACAAAGACAGAATATAAATTTACAAGTTTAATTATGTACAAAATATATATATTTACAATGATTACAACTTACAATACAATGTCCGGATCAAAGTGTCCGTTACGGTCCACAAAGTCTATCGAATGTATGGTTTCCGGTAATCACAAACGTTCTCGAAAGATCGGTGTCCAAACGTTGTTAAATGGATTAAAGTCTCAACAAGTAAAGTATCCCAGTATATCAGAATAGATGAATGAATCGTGTCTACGAATGTGTACGAATGTCCCCTCAACACAGTTCCTCAGAGGTATTTATACTTAATAACAATGAATTAACCAGAAGCTTCTAGAACAATGACTCATTACAAATGATTAACAATAGAGTAAATTCCAGAAATCACAGTCATGTGATGATAATGATGTAACAAAGAACATACTGGAATATTCTCTAATGAAATAAACATGACATAGTAAAATCTAGAAAGAATTATTATGAAATCATTAAATAACATGACTAAGTACATGTGTACCTACACATAAAGTAAAACTAAAATAATACATGACCCACAACACCTCCCCCCTTAAAAAAAGTTTGAATGTCAATGAAAACTTAGGTGGTAAATTCTGCAAAAATCACTCATGAAACTCTCGATAGTGCATCTGCAATCACATTGTCTTTGCCTTTGATATGGTTAATAATGATATCGTACTCTTGCAACAATAAACTCCACCTTGTAAGTCTTTGATTCTTGTTTGACATTTTGTGCAAAAATGTGAGAGGGTTGTGGTCAGTAAACACAAGAATGGGATGTAAAGTAACATTCAAATAAACATCAAAATGTTGTAAAGCTAACAATAATGCAAGACACTCTTTTTCAATAGTAGAGTAATTCTTTTGACATTTTGTCAATTTCTTTGAAAAATAACAAACAACTCTATCTACACCATCATCATTTTCTTGAAACAAAGCAGCCCCGATTCCTACGTCACTGGCATCAACAGTAAGCTTAAATTGCTTATCAAAATTTGGAGCTGACAGGACAGGACTTTTCATAAGAACACATTTGATTTTCTTAAAAGATTCGTCACAGTCATTGGTCCATGCAAAATGCACTTTCTTTTGTAACAGATTGGTAAGTGGACCAACAACTGACGAGAAATTTGGACAAAATTTTCTGTAAAATCCTGCCATTCCCAAAAATCTCATTATCTCTTTCTTATTGGTAGGAATCGGGAACTTTGAAATAGCTTCCACCTTGGCCATGATAGGAGTAACAAAACCTTGACCTACTTTGTGACCCAAATATTCTACAGTCGCATGACAAAATTCACTTTTCGCAAGGTTCACTGTGAGGTTTGCTTTCGCCAGTATGTCGAAGAAAGTACGCATGATTCGGAGATGATCATCCCAGGTGTTGCTGTAGATGATGACATCATCGATGTACGCCTCGCATCCTTCGAGATGATTTAAGAGCGAATGAATCATCCTCTGGAATGTGGCTGGTGCGTTTTTCATACCAAAGGGCATTACTTTATATTGGTATAGCCCATCTGGAGTCGCAAATGCCGATATTTCTCTGGCTCTCTCGGTAAGCGGGACCTGCCAATAGCCTTTAAGCAAGTCAAATTTACTGACAAATTTTGCACTGCCAATTTTATCGATACAGTCATCGATTCGTGGGATCGGATAAGAGTCAGTTTTGGTGACTGAATTGACTTTTCTAAAGTCCGTACACAATCGGTAAGTTCCGTCTGGCTTCGGAACAAGAATACATGGGGAACTCCAATCACTATTGCTGGGTTCAATAATGTCATTTTCAAGCATGTATTGAATTTCTTTCCGCATGTATTGAAGTTTTATCGGGTTTAACCGATAGGGATGCTGTTTGATAGGTGACGCATCACCTACAATGACGTCATGATGAGATGCATTCGTCTTTTTTGGAACGTCCGGAAAGATGGTCGTATATTCCCGCATTAATTGGTGCACTTCCTCTTTTTGATGCACGGTCAAATGTCCGAGTTTCACTTCCGGATTTGTCAGAATTTCGGAATTCTTCAAACGGACACTTTGAGCGAAGTCTTTTTCGACAGTCTCTTCATTACATTCAGGTTCAACACAATTTTCTAATGTATTTACATTGGCCAAAGTGGAAACTGGTTTTACAAAATTTCGGTCACTTCTATCAAAATACTCTTTCAACATGTTAACATGACACACTCTTTTTTCTTTTCGCCGACCTGGTGTCTTAACCACATAGTTAACATCACTAATTTTACTCTCAATCTCATAAGGACCGAAATATCTAGCTTGCAAAGGATGACCAGGGATAGGCAAAAATACAAGAACTTTATCGCCTGGTTTAAAAACTCTGTTTCTAGCATCTTTGTCATACCATGTTTTCATTTTCATTTGTGAGGTTTTGAGATTTTCTTGTGCTAATTTGCAAGCATTATATAATTTCTCTTTGAAATTAGACACGTAGTCTAAGAGATTCAAATCGCTAGTCTCAGTTAACCATTTTTCCTTCAATAACTTCAATGGCCCCCTGACCGTATGCCCAAAAACTAGCTCAAAGGGACTGAACCCCAGGGACTCCTGAACTGCTTCTCGTGCCGCAAACAACACGAGGTGAACCCCTTCATCCCAGTCTTTTCCATACTGGTGACAATATGTTTTCATCATAGTTTTAAGGGTCTGATGAAAGCGTTCAAGTGCCCCCTGGGACTCAGGATGGTACGCAGAAGACTTATACTGCCTGATACCTAGCTCATGCATAACCTGGTGAAACAACCCTGACATAAAATTCGAACCCTGATCTGACTGAATAGCCTTGGGAGCACCTACGAAACTGAAAAACTTTGTAAGGGCCTTAACTATGGTCTTTGCCTTAATATTCCTAAGAGGTATGGCCTCAGGAAACCTAGTCGAAGTACACATAATTGTCAGTAAGTACTGATTCCCTGACCTAGTCCTAGGCAAAGGACCTACACAATCAACTAACACCCTACTAAAAGGTTCCTCAAAGGCTGGAATGGGTTGGAGGGGAGCAGGTGGTATAACTTGATTGGCTTTACCTACCATCTGACAACTATGACAAGACTTACAAAACTCAGACACATCTTTTCTCAACTTAGGCCAGTAAAAGTGACTTAAAATCCTATTATAAGTCTTATTGACACCTAAATGACCTGCCATGGGTGTGTCGTGAGCTAAACTCATGATGTCCCCGCGATACGCTACTGGAACCACTATCTGGTGAACGACCCGCCACACGTCATTAGGGAGTGCATCGGGTGGTCTCCATTTCCGCATGAGGATGCCATCTTGTATGTAGAAGCACTCTCCGACTTTGTCCGCTTCTTCTCGGGGAAGGGCCCTCTTGCTTAATCGGATGATCTCTGGATCTTTAGTTTGCTCGGAGAGGAGCTGCTCACGGCTTAAGGCATCTGTACCCCTGTCTAATGGCGGATAGGAATCATCACCAGGTACTGTCGGAGACTTGTCAACATGAAGTGGTACTGACGTCTCAGGTACACTGTCATCAATGGTGGACATGAATGTGTCAGAAAGGTCTATACTTTTGGAGGGATGGTCCTCGTTAAGTGCAAAAGTACTCTCAGCCTCTTTTTGTCTCTTCCTGGCCATTGCCCTGGTAACTGCACAGGCTGGGTACAAGTCGTCGTCTTCATCATCAGACACGACATCGGACGTGATTTTCTCACAAACAATCGGATCGGCTACAACTTTGCCGCCAGCTAAATCGTTGCCAAGCAACAAGGAAACGCCTTGAACGGGAAGAGTAGGTCGAACACCTACGATAACAGGTCCAGTAATTAAGTCTGACTTCAAATAAATTTCATGAAGGGGAACATCAATGACACCTAGCTCCACACCCTGTAATAAAACTGACCTACCAGTAAAAGTGTGCTCAGACAAAGGCAATGAACCCTCTAACAATAAAGTCTGGGCAGCACCAGTATCTCTCAAAATCTGAACAGGCAACGCTTCGCTAGAATCACTGAGTGAAACAAATCCCTGTGACAAAAAGGGCTTATAATGATCCTCCACAAAATCATCAGAACTGGACTTAGAACCCTGAATCTCAGGAGTGTCAGAACAAATCGAATCTAAGGCTTTCCTATCATTTCTAACAGACGCACAGGCCTGTGACTTAAGTTCTTTTTTCTTCTTAAGCTTCAAACACTCACCAATAACGTGACCTTTTTTCTTACAATAATTGCATGTAGGAAGCGACCCCACCCCTGGGGATGCCTCAGAACGCTCGGACCTAGGACCGGACGTAGAACCACCTTGAGATGGTGACTGGGAACTAATGGACGACTGAGACTCTTGTAAATTTTTCTTTGGAACATCTGACGTTTTTGCGCTATCGCTAGATTGAGTTTTTGACACAAAATTTTTCTTATGAGTGAGAGCATACGTATCAGACAAAACAGCGGCTTCTTCAAGAGTTTTAACATTTTTGTCTTCCAAATGAGTTCTTAAATCTTGATGTACACACTCTTTGAACTCTTCTATCAGAATGATCTGACGTAAATTGTCAAATGAATTGGGAATTTTCTTAGATCGAAACCACTGATCAAATAAATCTTCTTTTTCTCGAGCGAATTCAACATATGTTTGATTTTCAAACTTTTTGTACTTTCTAAACTTTTGTCTGTACGCCTCGGGTACTAACTGATATGCTCTCAAAATCGTGTCCTTGACCTTGTCATAGTCTGAACTCTCAGCAATACTGAGCGCCGAGTACACTTCAGCCGCTTTGCCAATAAGTACGCTTTGTAACAAAGTTGGCCAAAAATCACGTGGCCACTTCAGATTGGCCGCGATTTTCTCAAAATGTGGAAAATATTTGTCCACGGACTTTTCTTGAAATTTTGGTACTAATCTGATATTTTTGGCGGCATCGAATTCAGACTTGACAGGCGAAGGAACAGGATTTTCCTTAGTGCTTTTCCCTAACTTTAACTTTTCTAACTCAAACTGGAGTTCTTTCTCGTGCATACGTTCCTGTTTCTCTCTTTCTTCTTTTTCTCTTTCAAATTGTAAATGTCTTTCTTTTTCTTCTTTTTCAAATTGTAATTGTATTTTCATTTTCTCTAATTCAAACTCATATTTTGACATTTTGGTTTCGCTTGAAACAGGTTCAACAGGAAAATCGTATGACGAAAAGATTTCCTCAGCTAAAAGCTTTTTAGCCACAATATTTCTAATTTCTTGTTTTCTCATAGAAGATTTTACATCTAACTTCAAGTGAAGGCCTAAACCAATCAAATCATCTTTTTTCAATGATTCGAACTCATCTACAGTCGGCGATTTCAAAAATTCAGTGACCGAAAATACCATGATTGATTTCTGCTGGCAAAAGCTTTGAGAATTTTCCTTTTTTCAAAAAAAACTTTATGTAAAGTGCAAATATGCAGAGATTACGATCCCGGACGAGCCCCCAATTCTGTTATGGGTCAGAATACCCCAAAACGCCAGCAAAAATCAGACAAAGACAGAATATAAATTTACAAGTTTAATTATGTACAAAATATATATATTTACAATGATTACAACTTACAATACAATGTCCGGATCAAAGTGTCCGTTACGGTCCACAAAGTCTATCGAATGTATGGTTTCCGGTAATCACAAACGTTCTCGAAAGATCGGTGTCCAAACGTTGTTAAATGGATTAAAGTCTCAACAAGTAAAGTATCCCAGTATATCAGAATAGATGAATGAATCGTGTCTACGAATGTGTACGAATGTCCCCTCAACACAGTTCCTCAGAGGTATTTATACTTAATAACAATGAATTAACCAGAAGCTTCTAGAACAATGACTCATTACAAATGATTAACAATAGAGTAAATTCCAGAAATCACAGTCATGTGATGATAATGATGTAACAAAGAACATACTGGAATATTCTCTAATGAAATAAACATGACATAGTAAAATCTAGAAAGAATTATTATGAAATCATTAAATAACATGACTAAGTACATGTGTACCTACACATAAAGTAAAACTAAAATAATACATGACCCACAACAGTAGGCTTCTTCTATTGTGCATTTTTATAAACCAAATATATGTATTTTAATATTGATGACATAAAGTATACATCATTGCACATAGTTTTAAAGAAATTTTGCATTAAAGAGAAAGTTTTGAAAACAAAATTGATGTTTCAAATAAGGGGGTATACGTAGTCAATACCGTAAATCTGGTTATTTTTGCTGTCGATTAATTTTTAGCAATTTTGAGGGTATGATGGATTCGCAAAAATATTTTTCTTAAAAATAAATCTACTTGAATACAATTATGCTTATGATACATCACTTGCATAACAGATACGTATGCGCACCTGTATACTGGCTTTTATTGATGACCGTTTTGACATTCGGTCTTTGGAAGGGGCGTTGCATATGTCTCATTCAGTGACGAAAATCACTTGATCTAAAAAAAAAATAATAATAAAAAGCAACTCAACCTTAAAGAAAAAAACAAAAAGGATATCACGAATATTTGTCTATGCATTGCGTATAACAATACATAAGTAAACATAAACATGTGAAATACAGGTACGCTACGCCGATCGCTGAATAGGTGTGAAAAATAAGCCAATAGACAATTGAACAGGGTCTTTGTTTGTAATGAGGGAGTTAATTAATTAATTAGGTAATACTTCATAATGTAAGCAAACTTTCTCTGATTGAAGCTGTCAATACTGAAATCATCTGTGATCTGTATACTTTTCAGATTTGTGACATTTCTAAAGATTAGCTGCTCCGAATCGGAATACATACTGCCAATAAAGACAACAAGAAAGGAATCATTTCTTTTCTGTCCGGCAATTTTTTTTTTTTACTTTCAATTAAAACATGCAGCAGTGTTGTACAGCAAATAAGCAAAATACCATATGCTATAATTTTATTTTTTGGTCTCAATGGATTCGCAAAAATTAGAATCACAAAAATAAATCTATAGGCTTGCTACTCAAAACCGCAAAAATAAATCGACGCAAAAATTTCCAGATTTACGGTATATAATTGTTCACAAATACTGTGGGCAGGCTACTTCTATTCAGTCTTTTTATAGACCTAAGACATAGTTCTTGATATTGATGCAATTTAAAGTATACCTTAACAACTTATATTTTGAGAAATTTGCATAAAAGTGAAAAAACATGACTTTTTTTTGTGATCAATGTTATGGGTTTAAAATACCAAAATATCATATTATCACGACAACTGCCTACATTTTTACTACTAAAAATGTATCTTTAATTGTTTTCAATAGAAATGATGTTAAAGTATATGTTTCAGAACATTTATCAATAAATAAGTGTACATGTTATAACTATATTCTGTATTTGTTGAAAATAGTCATTTTGCCTTTTCAAAGGATGGCACTTGAATCATATTTTCAAAAAAAATATGTGGGTAATCTCTTAGATTTTGGTTTTATTTGCGAGATATTAAGTAGTTCTCTCAATTCTAGCAAAAAAAATATAGGGTAAACACGCTAATTTCAAAAGTTCCCAGTGGCCTTAATAAACTTAGTTTTTGGATAATCAAGTAAAGAATATGTGTTAAACATAGGTAATCACAGATTACAAAGCTCACCTTGTGGCAGCAAAATTCAATTCAAACATATTTCTAAGTACATGTTTATTGCTTTTAAAAGCAAAATCATTCAGGTTAAAAAAGTAGGTCAAGGTCATTTTATAAAATTTTGATCAAAGATATATCCAATATGCAAGTTTGGTGCATGTAGCACCTATACTTTGCTCAATATTGGTTTCTAAGGGCAAAATCACTCAAGCAGAAAAAGTAGGTCAAGGTCATTTTATGAAAGTTTGATCAAAGATACATCTAATATGCAAGTTTGGTACATGTAGCACTTATACTTTGCTCAATATTGGCTTTTAAAAGCATAATCACTCAAGCAGAAAAAGTAGGTCAGATGCTGCATCTGATGCATGGGTCCATCTCGGCATCACATGATGAATACTTGTGCAAGTTTTGTTAATTACTGTAGCATCAGCACTTTGTCAGATACTGAGCTACCCCAAACCTCTTAAGAGCCAATCCGGCATAAAATCATGCAAAATCGTAAAAATCGTCCAAAAGGGTGGTCAAAGTTTTACATTTTTATGTATATTTCTGTATTCTATGATAAAAAACATTCGAGAAAAAAATTATTTTAAAATTCATATATGTCCCGTTTTATAGTAATGGGCTAATTTTGTTTGTATGGCATAACGCCATTAACAGGGCTAAAAAACAACACTAAAATAGCCCTATTTTCATCGTTGAATAAGATTTGATTTTGATATGCAATAATTCTTTTCATGATAAAATCAGATACTTACTCAATTTATCTTCATTATAGTACTCTCAAAATTAAGATATACGAACTGACTTGCCACCAGGGGGCGCTCTAATACGAGTTATATTGGGATTTGACAAAAGCGTCCCTATTTTGAACATGAATAAAATCTATAAGAGAGAAAATTTTCCCACAAAATTTCAGTATAATAAAGTAAACATATCATACTTTAATATATAAAAAAATTGTCGCTGCCAAATGTATCTAAGATATGCAAATTCTATCAAGAACATTCATTATTTTGCGAAATATGATCCAAAGATTTAATGGGAAAATGTTTAAAAGATAAGCATATTTGATCATAATCTAGAAAAAAATTCTATGACATCATCAAAATATATTCTAAAAATGATGAAAATCGTTTCAGATCTTTTTTCAATTTCCCTTATAAGCCCCATCATTAATTTAGACGATTTTCGAGATAGCCCGGAACGACGCCACCGGGTCAGACTTTTAGTGATGACGTCATGAGGACTTTGAGTGATGACGTCACGTGGTTACGATCAACTTGACACGGATAAACTATCGCATTAGATATAAGATTTAGAGTTTAGCTCAAGATTGCATAGCAAATCGCGTTCCCTCGTTTCTAGATGTGATTACATGTACCCATCCCAAATCTTTTGAAATAATCTTCACAGATTTAAAAGAACGAGTCTCTAAAATCGTCGGTGCCGTGCTCAACTAAGTACTGGTTAGAGCGACGGAAAGGTTCCTGGTTCGAGTCTTCATGAAGCAGGGACACTTAATCTCACCTCCATTGAATTTGAAGACGTTTAACTTCTGAATGTTCATCATAAAAGGATCACTATGCCACTGTTGGGTTCGTGTCATCAGATTTGTGACATGTATTTTCCTACAACGGGTCGTTGAATATGCTCTTCTATGATCTCTATTATATATTACTGAACAAATTATCCTGTCTGTGTATTGTTGACATGACTGTGGTACATTGTATTTTCTTTAAAAATATCGAAAAATCGGAAAGAAAAGTTTTCTTTACAGTCTACTCTCTGCTCTTTTCATTGAATTTCCAAATTCATTGTTATATGGGAAATTGTGTTTAAAAAGTTCTTTCCCTTTGAAAACGATCTGTTGAATTATAATTGAATTGATAAAATAAACGATATTTTCTTATAGTGTTAGGTCGATCTTTCCTATAAACATAACAATTTATTCGTATTTCAGAGAAAAAAAATCGACTAGGTTGCACGAATGATCCTCACTTAACTTTAAAAGATTGATAAAACAAGTAAATCAATGAATTAACAACCGGTATATATCCATTCCTTTTTTCGAGAAAACATCGAACACTCTGTTATTTTCATGTATAAAACAAGAAGAAGAAGAAAAAAAAATTTTGATATGACTGTCTCATTCTTGATTTCAACTCAAAGTCAAAGAGCGCAGTCAACCAAATTGATCATCTATGGTTATGATGAGAAAAGTCTTTAAAAGTTTGTTTATTCATTGTCAAAATTTGAGGCAAATTTAAGGGGCCCTGACAACCCCTCCGTCATATTTCTTAAACTCCACCCACTCCCCCTTCCCGGATTAAAAAAAAATCTTACCGGAAAAAGCACTCTTCCCCGGAGCAACCCCCCCCCCACAAATCACTCTAAATCCTTGCGTTTGTATAAGCTGTTTTGCTCCGTATTCATCCGCTCCGGTCCGTATGTGTGTAAATTATAAGAATAATCACTTTCTTTTATTCATCTCCATTCTTTCTTAAAAAGTTTTACTCCTTCATATCTTTAATTCATAAAAGGTATTTCTCCTTCGAAGTGTTGGTATATCTTGTACAAAAGCAAAGCGGTCTTCGTTCTATAAAAAAGTACTTTTATTGAAAGGAAAAAAGAGTTCATGGAACTCCATCTTTCAAAAATAAAATTATAAAAACAAAACAAAACACAAAACGAAACAAAAAACAAAACAAAACAAAACCAAAAAAAAAAAAAAAACCGACACCCCCCCCCTCCCCTCCGAAAAAAAAACCCCAAAATTATACAGAAAAGAAATAGAAAAACTCCTGGGCTAATCTAAGGGCGTAGATATTACACGAAGTAAAGATTGGGGTTTTACAAAATCCTCTTAACATGTAGAGAAGTAAATGTGAAATACATAAAATCATGACAATCACACATGTACTCACATAAATACAAGTGAAAGTTAAACAATTACAAATCAAATATCATGTCGCAAAGATGAAGAAGATGAAGAAGACGAAAAGAAATGAGCGGAAAGAGAAAATCTAACAGTAATGATAGTTATAAAGTTTAAGGAGAAATGATACTGAGAA
Organism: Pinctada fucata; assembly: GCA_028142955.1. NCBI lineage: Eukaryota > Metazoa > Mollusca > Bivalvia > Pterioida > Pteriidae > Pinctada > Pinctada fucata. The sequence continues at coordinate 99,829,172 of AP027102.1, forward strand.
GCGAAAAAAGACAGATAATTTCTTCGCTTCCTCGCAGCATTTCCTCACTTCAATTTTAAATTTGCTGAAAGTTTTCAATAATTTTCTCCGATAACATTTTTCATATTTATTCCCAACTATCGATTACACAATTTTGAACAAAGCTGTGGTCACATTTCGCCGCACATGCGTGTTTTTACGTGTGCAATCTTTGGGATTCCGTATGCGGTCGTTGCGTTACATGTATCAGTTCGCCTCCATACGGATTTGTGTTCAGTCACAAAAAAAAAAACATGCAGAACTCTCGCTGCTTGCGGTCCCGATCAGTGCGTTCTACGGATTCACCAAGAAGCAAGATACGCACGTTGTGAGTTTCAGTACATTCAATGCCCTGTGACGCAAACGATGATGCCTTGATGCTAAAACAACGCTTTCTAGTTTTAAAGATGACGCAAATAGGAATAAACATGTATTATTATCATACATGTATGTATATATAGATCTAACTGTATAATTCAGTGATAACGAAAAGAGACCCCCCTTCTCAAAAGAGTGGACGTATGTGTCAAATCTACTCCTGTCATACTTCAGGGTCATTGTTGCAAGTTATGTTATTATTTGTTTGTTTTTTTTTATTGATATCTAAAAAAAATTCCCAAGACGTCACAGAGACAATTACAGCTAAATGTTGATCTTTGAAATAGACATTTCACGGCATGTATTTCTACTTCCTATGAAGTTTACACTCATTGGTTTGTATTTTTGAATTAAACTATATTTCTGTATTTAATACATGTACATGTATGTTTGATCATTATGTTCAAACTCATCTGACAGGTTCTTTTTTTAATAAAACAAGCCTTTTACGTCTATTTTTCGTTTGCATTTTTACGACGCAAAAAATCACTTTGATGCATATTTCAACTGTCTATATCTCGATACATCATTATTTGGCATCGGTGGATTTTTGATATATTTAAAAGATTAAAGCAAAGAGTTGAAAGATGAAATTTGAAAAAAAATAATAATTCTCTTACAGAAGATATTGGTGCGTCTAAAACGTCGTTTTCTCGTTAAGCTGATTTTTAATGCATATTTTAACTGTCTACATCTCAATACGTAATCATTTGGCAGCGATGGATTTTTGATATATTTATAAGATTAAAGCAAAGAGTAAAAAGATGAAATTTGACCAAAATCAAACTTCTCTTACAGAAGATATTGATGCGTGAAAAACGTCTAAAACGTCGTTTTCTCACTTAGCTGATTTTATCTCTTTTCAAGTTACGTTGTGGCTGTCTTTGGGAAAAAAAATTTCATACATAATATTATCCTAAGATAGAATAAAATGTTATATTTCAATATATCAATAACAATATTTAGTCCAATTCAATTTATACTTAAAATTTTAGAGAAGTACATCAGCGAAAATAGGGATATTTCTACGTCCTTTTTGTAAATTTGGCGGGAAAAATGATGGGGTGGCATATCCCTGTAACCATGGACATTTGAACGAAAATATTTGACAGAATTATTCCTAGTTATTTATCTATAAGAATAACTTAAAATCATTAAATTTGGTTACTAGGTAATTTGGATCAATTTGCATGGTTTTATGCCGGATTGGCTCTTTAACAAGTCACTCTGAGCTACCCTAAACTTCTTAACCAAGTCACTCAAGTGGAAAATGTGGGTCAGATGCAGCATCCGATGCATGAGTTCACCTCAGAATCCATTTTAGATGAATCACGTCTTGTCACTTGTGGAAGTCTGGTTACTGTAGCATAAATAAGTAAGTATTAAAGTAATATTTATTTAGAGTCGGCATTGTGTACAAGGCATCAGTACTTTGCCAAATACTGAGCTACCCAAACTTCTTAATCGAACACGGACAGGGATGTGCGAGGGTATAGCATAAACTCACTCCATCGTTGCTCAAGGTGAGCTAAAAACTGCTGACAAACTTTTATGTCATATTATTTTACCCTAAGTCCCCTTGGGCGACCACTGGTCCTTGACCAGTACATGTCTGAATAATTTATGTATCAATTGAATTTAACTGCTTTTTTTTTTACATCAATGTATGTACGTATCTGTTAGGTGATGTTGTCAAGGTAAATGACAGTACTAACTGTGTAGGTCTATGCTACTGAAACTAAATCATGAGAAGAAGAATAAGCTTGACAGTCCTATAGGACTTTAGTCAACAAATTAAAAATTAGACACGTGCATATGACAATCTAATCGATTACTATTCTTTTGTTCCCTTTTCTGATGATTCAAAGTCACGATCTATGGAGGCTGACATCTTGGATTCAGAATGAGGCAGAGAGGAAATAAACAGGGAAAATGACGTAAAGGGTCACGAGTGTGGTAGCCATATTGGGGTGTTATTGCGATATCGAACATAAACTAAAGGACCATTTTCTCTACTAAGAGAAAGGAGGAATAAGAAAATCTTGTTTACGGTAATCATTTTAAAGAGTTTTACTTTATATGAGGGATGTTACGTGAAAATCAAAGAAAATATTCCTTGTTTTCTGTGGTGACTGCTCAAGTCCTTTCGTTTTCTTCACTGAATCCGAGACTGGCGAGAGATCACTTCAACTTGCAAAGAACAAGCTATAGTCGAACGGATTGGGTTTTGTTCGAGATCTCTTTTGAATAATGGCATCTTTTAGAATTTGATTTCTTTGTACGATGATCCACATGGTATTGTGCTTTAGATTTGATCAGCTGATACACATTTCATTGTGATTTATATTTAGCACCTGATCCAACTATGTAGAACACATAAGTGTAATAGGGTCACTTTGTCTTTACTGTCTTTTACTTTCAAAAGACAGCAAGTATTAACGGTTGCAAAGTCCTTGCCATTTTAATACTACATATTGGTAGCTCACAGTCAGTTTAACAGGTGGGGCACACCCCCTGATTTGCGAGATCGTCTCTATAATGAGGGATGGTGTCGCATTATCGAGACGAAAATATCCCTCTTATTCGAGATTTTTGGTTCCGTTTTATTACTTTTGTGAATTTCGTCTGAAAAAATTAAAAAAGCGCAGCATTGTCGGCCCATGGCATGAATATTTAGATCACATTCCTTCTTGACAAACCAAGTTTTATGCATTATAATGATGCGACTTTGAAATATGCTAAATTGAAATCAGCTCCTCTGCATATCCGTGTCATATTCACATAACAAATTTGATAATTTCTCCAGCAAACTTCGTTATTTTCCCACAAACTTACTTACATGTGATGAGCTGAGGTTCTCTACTTTCTTTTCAGCAATCTATTGCGCATATTAGATTGCGCATCGAGGCAAAATCATCGTCACAAGAGAGTGCATGGTCAATAATCTATGGCGGCCCATTAGGGTTATGATATTCAATGTTGTTGTTCATCAGAGATGCATCGTGTAAGAGTTGTCTTTCCAAACCGTCAACATTTGTCACAAGAACGATCGTTTTATCCAGATTTCATTATGTTTAGTAATGAATAAGTGATGTTGACATAGAATAATAAAAAAACCTGAATAATTATGTCATAACATGCCATTTCTACATTCAAGAAGAAGAAAATAATTGAAATAGTTGAATATTTCATTCATGATAATTAGTTTTATTTTTTCACAAATACGTTTATTCTATGAAAAAAAATATAAAATAAACATGATGAATAAAATTCAATTAACAGTGTAGTCTGAAATGATACCAATTTGACAATATGATAGAGCATTAAAGAAAAATCCAATGTTGCTGAACATTCAACATGCACAAGTTTATGTTAAGTATTGCTCTCCATACATGATAACTGGAACTGATAACGAAAGTAGGGCAGTGAACTAGATTGATGCTCATTGGCTAATTATGCAAATGTCATATCCGGGTCAGTGTATAGGAACGTTTTTCAAAGATGTCACAGCCATCTCAGTTGGCTTTTCCCATCAAAGAAATTTTATTTCAAGGTGAAAATAAACATTGAAGTCGGGAGTAGGTAAGATTCTCAGCTTGAAGCATCTCTAATTTTCAAGTTCCTGCTTCATTGCAGCATCCGATACGTTGACAGTAAACATTTTTATGTTTTTTGGGCAGAGGAAATTCGGACCAAACAGGAAACGTCATGCGCTTTTGCATTCTTTCCGCAAAATTCAGATTTATTCTCATTAAGATCACAATCATCTCGCATTTTCGAGATATTTTCATGACCCAATTCAGGGATTATACCGCATTATAGAGACGATCTCGCAAATCAGGGGGTGTGCCCCACCTGTTTAAATGTTATTCGTGAATAGCCAAAATTATGTCAGATATACCAAAGCATCAGATACTCTGACCATGCTGACTGAATTTATACTGTACTTGTATCGAATAACAATCTTACTTCTTTTGAAATAATTATATTCATATGTAGCAGAAAACAACTGACACCAATCACTGCCGTAAGCACTTGCTGTCTTTTGACAGTAGAATTAATGTGTCGAGTCTTGCATACATGTAATAGTTTTGAAAAAGTAATTTAGTAAACCTTGCAGTGCAATATATGTTTTGACAAAAAAAGTTATTTTCCTGGTAGGAAGTTCTCGGTATTTAAAAAGCTCATAGAATGAATAGAAGAAATTATAGAATAAAATAATCTTTTTTTTACTTTGGTATGTCATATAACAATAAACATTAGATCTGTAGCTTTAGTTGGCAGACAATAATATTAAATCTTTACGTAAGTTACAGTACTAGTGTACAGTCTTTCCCAAAACTCACTAGCCCGACGCCCGAGGCTACCAATTATAATAATAATAATAAATACTTTATTTAGAGAAGGTAACCTGATAAGCAATTTTGCTTTTCTTCCCCCAGGCCTTCTAGACATCATTTTACAATAAATAAGGATCATCATAGCTCTCTCTCTCTCTCCAATGCAGCATTTTACAATATTCTACATTGTATAAAGCAAAGGTCTCTCTCTCTCTCTCCAATTAAAATTTTTGCTGGGCTAGAATTAAAAGTTCTTGCTGGACTAGTAGAAATTCTTTAAGGAACTATGCAAAAAAAACTCAGTTAACTTTATCTTCGGGCTAGTGGCTGAAAAAAGTTCTCGGAAAGACTGAGTGTATGCAAAACGCATCGGACCGTGTGACCTGTCCGGCAAAAGCTCAACCGGTCCGATTCACTTCCTTAAACTGTTTGTTAACAAAGGATTTGTAATGTCCCATGCATTGAAAAAAAAATTCAAGACTAAAGTTAAGAAATAATAAAAAAATATTCTATGATGAAATGGCTAAAGAATCATGCAATAGAATCTATAAAACTAGAAACTCCAAAACTAAAGCACTACAAACTAGCATATTGCAGGCTTTCTACTGTTCCTACTTTTTCCTACTATTTCCTACATTTTTATTTTGATCCTATTTTTTCCTACTTTTTCTTCAAAACCTCCTACTATTCCTACTTTTTCATCTCAAAAGTAAAAAATTACATGCTTCACTTGTCATCAACATCTGCTTCAAAGTTTTTTAAAAATTTGGGGCTCGCTTCGCTCGCCCGTTCTGTATATTTTACATGAAAAATTAATCTGTCCTTATTTCTCCCTGTCATTTCCTCAAAGATGAACATTACCAGTCTAGAATCATTGCATACTGTGATTTGTGTGTCATACTTACTGAAAATTGTCACTAAAAGTGATGGAAAATTTCCTACTTTTCCCCTATTAATTCCTACTTTTTCCTACTTTTCTCCTACTTTTTTTCATTGACTACTCCTACTTTTTTCCTACTTTTTCATCAAGGTAGAGTAGAAAGCCTGATATTGCTAAAATGCAGATACAAATAGGCTGATAAACAGCACAATACTATATGTTTACTCATTCTAGAAGGAAATATCGTGAATATTATTAGGATTAGAGTAAAGAGGTTTACCTCGACCCTCAGCTAATGTGTAAATATACACACGATGCAGTATATGTGAAATGTTAAGTTAATACTGTTTTTCATATTTATGTTTGATGACGATACTTTGTAAAAGTGGCTGACCTTGATGTACTGCCTGCTATGTTACTTGATTCTGTCCTAATGCTCAGTCGGTAGGTATGTAAATTTGTAAGTGAGGCCACAGGGTTAACCATGTTAACCTGCATATTTATACACTTAGCTTGAGTAAAACCCTGTGATATATCATTTTCTTGCAGACTTTATACATCTGAAAATTTTGACATCAATAGTACACCACATGCTCGTAATACAGCTACTGTACGTGACATTATTGGCCAGGCATTAGTTCAAGAAGTTATAAATTGCATATTTTTAGCTTCAAATCGATTTTAGTACAAATGTACCAAGCACACAAATTTCTTATTGTGGCAACTCATCGTTATGACAATATAGCAACTCGTCATTCAATTTCATTACATGTAACCATGGTAACACTGTTATGTAATCATGTTAATTACCTCTTTTCTCAAACAAATTATGTACATAAACATGATAAATCTTTATGTAAGTATTTTTCTTACCCTATTTACAATACCCTCATTTCAAACATCTTATGTAATTTAATTCATATAGGAAGTGGGTGATTATATTACTTTGAAATTATATAAAACTTTATTATATACTGAACCTATTTATGATAAGATCTGATTATCTTGTAAGGGGCATATATATGGTCCTGATGTTATTTTAGCTGTCATATTTACATAAATGAAATTCTTGGTATTGATGACAGAGATAGTCTGGGATAGTCCGGGGAAATACTGATAGTCATGTGTCATATCTAAAAATATCATCTACCTGGATAAGTTATACATGTATTTTATCCTTCCTCCAATACCAAGCATATCTGAGACACAATGGCATTTAGATCTTGGTACATGAAGATATTTGTTTGTACATGTTATAGCAACAGAGGGATGTTCATATTTCATCCTTTTGGTATAATCTTCCTTGGTAATGTTTCATAGAACAAAGGGTGTGTCATGACCTCAGTAGATCTTAATCCAAGGTCATGGGTCAATTCTTGACTAGCAAAACCTGTAAAACCTTGTTTAGTCATAAGTTTTACTGCATACCTGAATTTGAAAATGTTGCCCCAGGCCCAATAGTATGTCATGACCTTGAACCAAGGTCAAAAGTCACAGTGCACATCATGACATGAATGATTGGCAAATTGTCAAGCTCATGGATTTGTATATCACCAATTTGCTGCTTAGGACCCCAGTGTCTATCATAATGTTGGAACAAGGTCAAAGGTCAATCTCACAGTGTACATGATGGTAAAATCTTGTCCAAGTAATTACTGTCACTGCAATATAATATTTCCAAACCTCGGTTTGTCTGAAAATTTTTCACATTTTCTAATTGCTATATTCACTTTTTGATTAAGCTTTTAGAATGTAAGTGCAGAGGAGGAAATATGCATTAAAATTTGGCTGAAGTACGACATAATGCTTTTTGTAGAGACACAATCCATGTCTTGTCAGTTTGTGTAGGCGTGTTACGTTAATTATTGTCCATTAAGATTATTATGGACAAAAACCCAAATGTCAACTAGGTCTTGTATCGTACATGTTATACCTGTAATAAATGTAGCAAGTTATACTTGTCAACTCTGTCCACATTAACTGTCTATTAGCATGATCAGGGTTGATATTTGTATTTGTTAATCAGTTTGATATTTTATATTCATGCTTATGAACACAGTCTACAGCTTCTTGCATACAGTACCAGTAAAATCTTTGATCTTAACAATGTAGGGTAACATTTTATATTTTGAATCATAAGGGAAGGACATTGCATTTCACTTGTAGATTCTCAGTGACCATAGCTTTCATTTCGTGCCATGACTTGCCTAGTGACCTTGACATTTGATTAGACAGATCTACTTACAAAAAAAAAAAGAATATTTAACCTTGGTAATATCTTAGATTTGATATTCACGATATAGATTCCCTCATGTCCTGAGCTTTTGTTTGGTACTAGTGACCTTGGACTTAAAACTGCTACAAGAAATTTTAACCTGCCTAGCTCTATATCAGATTATATGAGCCTTCCTTGTAACAACATTATTTCCCCTTGAGACCGTGACCTTCAGGGATGAACATCTTTATAGGCAATCTGATTGAGAAAGAATTATTTTGATGCCAGCATTGGATGTGCAAGATTTATACATGTATTACAATGTATTAGGAAAATGCATGATTTAATTTTGTCTTCAGATTACTCTTACTTACACATGTAAAAGTATTTGGAAGGAAAGCAAGATCATGTGACATAAAATAGGTCATTCCAATTTAAAAATCATTGATATGATTCATCGTCATATGCTGAAGAAACAAAGGTTTGCAGGCTTTTACTCTGACAAACTCACCATAGAGACCATCTGTACTGTGATTATATAAACTTTATTTATAGTGCTGTGTGACATACTATACATATGTACATTGATAGTTAAGGTTTATGAATTTGTGAGTTCACGTGTATGGTGATAACAGTCATAAAGGCAGTACACATTGTAGATAAAGTATGATAAGTAAGATAGATTAGCCTTGGTATAAGCCCTGTAACATGTGACACGTTCATCATTAGATGTTCTACTTATGTGAGGAAGCATGTAGTGAATGCTCTAGCTGCTCATTTAGTAAGGTAGTACTGTGCTTACGGAATCTCAGAAACACAGCAAGGTAAAAACAATTTTCTCTCCTCTGTACCTCACAGGGACGTGATTCCATTTGTTACTTTCAGATGAAAGGGAATACTATATGTAGCTTTGAATTTGTCTAGTCTTACAGTTTCACCTTATTTAAAAACATGAGACTGAGTAGCCAATTCTCGAAAAAAAGGGTTTTTTTTTTAAATTATTAAACTTTTTCTATTCGAAGAGGTATGTTGTGACCTTGATGTGTTGATATCAGTGTATACAATACAATACAATACAATACAATACACTTTATTGCCAAAAAATTGGGCCCCGAGAGGCATACATGTCAGAAGATATTACTACAGAACAACAATGTTATAGATATTACTACAGAACAACAATGTATAACAACAGAAATTTCTGCATATGTATAGATAGATATTGTTGACTTTTTACATGTTTTATATGGGTAGTAATCTTGAAATGTAATTTGGATTTTAAGCAAACCATACATTTACTCCTAATGACAGAAATATGAAAATGAAATTGATGCTGTGTAACTAGGTTTTTTGGTCAAGGTAATTTTGGCGCAGAAGGGTTCAGGTCACTACTAACATGGAATAGTATTATCAGTATTCACATGTACCATGTCTCTGCATCATCTGCATCATACATGTATTATTACTCGAATTGCAGGACTCCACTTAACTTTCATTTTTGTTTATTTACAGAAGAGATGGCTTCGAGGAAGAAGGTTTTGTTGAAAGTAATAATATTAGGTGACAGTGGGTAAGTGTGACATGTATATTAAGGTAAAAATTTAGTTTTCTTCAGAATTTGTAGAGAAGTTAATATGATAATTTTACATTTCTCAAAAAAAAAAAGACAAAAAAAATGTTCATTTTAGGCAGAAGAAGCCATGCATGTAATGTTTTCAGAAATTGCGATTTTGGGCATTTTAATAAAATTGTATACTACATACAAGGTACTCATCATAGAAATATTTTTTTTTACATTGAGCTTGATTGCACACATTTTGATGAACATATTACCATTTCAGTGTAGGTAAGACATCACTTATGAACCAGTATGTGAACAAAAAGTTCAGTAATCAATATAAGGCCACCATTGGAGCAGATTTCCTTACCAAAGAAGTCATGGTAGAAGATAGGCTAGTCACTATGCAGGTTAGTATATATCATTGTTACATGTCATATAAATGATAGGTCACTCACGATAAAGCTTAGTACATAACTGTAACTATTATATATCTACATCTATAGAGGAAAAGCTAATCATTGTACAGATTGTAATGTACTTTCATTCTGAAAATGTAGTTTTAAAAAATGTTATTCATTTAACTTCAGTGTTAACTGTAGATCTCAAATGTTCCCTTTAACAAAGTAACTGTTGATAGCGAGAAGTTTCCCTCTATATTATAGATATGGGACACAGCAGGCCAGGAGAGGTTTCAGAGTTTAGGCGTGGCTTTCTACAGGGGTGCAGACTGTTGTGTATTGGTGTTTGATGTCACCATGCCAAATACATTCAAATCACTAGACAGCTGGAGAGATGAGTTTCTTATACAAGCAAGTCCAAGGGATCCAGAAAACTTTCCTTTTGTTGTTATAGGAAATAAAATAGATTTGGAAAACAGGGCGGTAAGTACAAAAGTAGGAAATACTAGTCAATTTGGCTGTAATGTTTATCTGAAAAATCTGTAAACTGTTGTTTTACTCGCAGTTGGATTCAGTATGTATTAAGGAACTTTCTGATTTTGGTTTGTTTTTTTCCTTCATTTTATTGCTTGTTTTTGTGTAAAATTCCAAACATTTTTGGCCGGATTGCGAAGCAAAATCCGGTCTATGAAAAGGCGAAGTCCGTCTGTCCGTTCGTCAACATTTTGGTAAGTCTGTTGAGAGAAAACTGTTGAGAGCAAATTGAAACTTGACATGGTGATAGACCATGATGAAAGGAATCAAACACAGCAACAAAATTTGACATAGTGACCTTGGAGTTTGACCTACTTTGAAAAACTTTAACCTTGGTCATAGCTTTTGAATGGTAAGTGATAGGACTTTCATATTTCACTTGTGTATTTCAAGTGACTAGACCTTTCCATGGATACCAACAATTTTTACCTTGTGACCTTGACTTAGGAGTTTGACCTACTTTTGAAAAACATTAACCTTGGCCATAACTTTTGAATGGTAAATGATAGGGGTTTTATATTTCACATATGTATTCCTTGTCACAAGACCTCACCATGGATACCAAAAGTTTTGATCTTGTGACCTTGACCTTGGAGATTGACCTACTTTTAAAAATAATAAATCTGGGCTATATCTCATGAACTATAGAAGCTATGGCTTTGAAATTTGACATGCAGAATCTTTATGACCAGACCTTTCATTTGATATCATGAGTTTTGACCTAGTGACCTTGACATTGACCTTTGACCTACTTTTGAACTATAAGAGGTAGGGTTTTGATATTTCACATATAGATTCCTCATGACCAGAACTTTAATTTGATATCATGACTTTTGACCTAGTGACCTTGACATTTGACCTACTTTTAAACTATAAGAGGTTGGGTTTTGATATTTCACATATAGATTCCGTATAACGAGATCTTTCATTTGATATCATGACTTTTGACCTAGTGACCTTGACCTTTGACCTTTTTTTAAATGATAAGAGGTAGGATTTTGATATTTCAGTTGTAGAATCCTCATGACCAGACCTTTCATTTGATATCATGACTTTTGATCAAATGACCTTGACATTGACCTTTGACCTACTTTTGAACTATAAGGAGAAGGGCTTTGATATTTCACATGTAGATTCCTTATGACCCTAGCTTTTTTTCATTGTGCAATAGTATTAATGACCTTTGACCTTTCTGTCTGCGCAAAAATGTTTATGTCATCTCATACAAACACTTTGCAATCCGGCCTTACCGCCTTTAGCGGTTTATGGTTTATTATTGGACCTTTTGTAAATTTCTGCCATCTCATACCTATTTTACATATTTATGCAGATCTGTAATTTCATTAATCCAGATCTATACAATTCCATTTTGATTGCCCAAATTTTTTCTTTGAAAACAGTGTTATTTTGTGTCTTTCATTACTTTTCTAAATGGCATATGATAAGTTCTTAATCAAGATACAATATATTGAATAGAATAGAACGAATAATTCAGCTCACAAACCAGTGAAACCTATTGTATATTCTCTCTTATACTAAAGTACTAAAACAAAGATACAAAACTCTTTAAATAATTTCAATTTTCATGGCAAAGCTTTTAACTTTCTAATTATTATTATTAGAATAATTAGGACCTTTCACCATGTAACTGATAATCTTTACAGGTAACGGCAAAAAGAGCCCAAGGCTGGTGTAATAGTAAAGGAGAAATTCCTTATTTCGAGACCAGTGCCAAAGAGGCCATTAATGTTGAACAAGCTTTCCAGACCGTCGCAAAGAATGCGCTCGCACAAGAAACAGAAGTAGAACTTTACAATGAATTCCCCGATCCAGTAAAACTCACGGACAACCAAAACAAACCAAAAGAAGGGTGTGGATGCTAATAGTTTACAAGTTATCATGGATTTTATTATGTGATCATCTTTAAGTTCTTTCAAAATATGGAAGATTTCCATGGACTTGAAATTAGTATTTTATTTAAAATATGGTCCAGTTTTGATTGGACAAAATTGGACCACTTGTGCATTTTGGGTAACCATTTTGCAAGTGAAATTAATACTCTATCTCAAAAGCCTGTATTACAAAGGTTTATGTCTATAAGAAGTAGAGGTCTTAAGCTGAAAATAAAGAATATTAAGGAGAATACAATGCATTCAGATGTTTAATTTTTAACAAAGTTAAGAATAATTTATAAATTATCAGAAGGAAGTACATGTACAATATCTTTGTGTTACCATGGTTACCAGTTCATTTATTTGAAAAGTAAATTTAAAATTTTATTGAAGTCATGTTGAAAGTAATATCATTTGACCAAGTCTTTAGTATATTTGATCCATGGCATTATCAACCCTTCACATTAATCCAAAAATGAGAAACAAGATTGATATTTTTTTTTCTGACATTATGACATAGATCAAATGTCAACATGTGATGTGTATGAATGTACAAAGTGTATGAAAGATTTTGTATGCTGCATGGCCATGTGTACTTCAAACATAAATTTTGTATTTTAGATTAGTGATTTTGTCTTCAGAATATTTAAGATACATATTTTAAATATCTTTTCTCCATACCTAATTTAAAAGAAATGGTTGTTTTGCCATTACAACATTTGTGAAGTCCTACCATTTACTCATGTTATCAACAAGCACTGGAGAGAATTGCTCTTCAAATCTGTTGTGTATAAAACATATATGTTTTCTAATTTATTAATCAATATGAAAAAAAAAATCATTTGAACATGTAAATTATTGTAAATAACAAAATGTCCGTATTATGTTTCCCCTATCCTCAACAGATATTGTAAAAAATAAAGTTCCTTCAAAGTCAAACATATACAAATAGGATTTATGTATTTTTGATAAAGTTAATCAATGTATATGTAAGTCAGAAACAACTAAAAAAGGTCAAAATTACACAAACAATGTCGTTATCCTGTCAGTGAAACTTTCCCATGAAATGTAAACATGTACGTGCAATCTGCAGTCTTCTTGTAAGTGCTACATATTTGATATTGAAAACTGTTGATTATATCATATTTCTTATCGCAAAGTTTAAATTTGACTGCACTGATTTCTATGATTATTGATGTAAATATTTATACATTCTGTAATAGAAAATACATGTACCTCTGTTAAGTTTAATATTTACAAAGCTAAGCATTATCACAAAGCTTACAAACCACCTATTAGCTTTATTTATTTATTGATTGCAAGTTATAGGACATATTGATTAATGGTCTTTGACCTTGCACAGGGCAGAATGTTATACAGTACCAGTAAAGGAAATGTTTATGATTTGAGCATTTTCCAACTTTTCAAAGATTATCTTACCCATGTTAAATTTGATTTTTTCTTTTTTTTTTTTTTGGTAAATCTTGCATCATCTTTTATGAACTTTTGGTTTTATGTATCTTTGGGTCGTTGTCCAGTATAACAATATTATTTATACTTTTATAGAGATTTGTTTGTTCTGTGATTTCAGGCATGAAGCCGTGTCTGCCTGCCACATCTATTTAACTTAAAAGGGGAATGAAAGATTTAGCTCCTATTTATGAAATTTGTTGAATTGATCATCTTATTTTTGTTCCACAAATTTGATTATCCTTACATGTATGTCAGACGAAGAAAACCACACATTGTGTACCAGAAATTCCTGTTTACTAGGATGAAACACATTGTCATTATGTTAGAGGAGGGAGGGGAAATCAGTCTTTGTAATGCTTGTTACTGTCATTGATACAAAATAGTAAACGTCAACTAAGAGATATTAAATATACAGAAAAAATTATCAAGTTTCTTTACATCTTTCAAATTGAAAACAAAATCATTATTCAAAATGGTTAGACAGAAGATGCCTTTAGAGTGCAAGTACAAGACCCTTCAGATTAGGCCATTGATCCCATAAACACAGATGAACTATAGGGTCGGCAAAGGATTCACCCTATTGTCTGATCCTTATTTGAATCCAGATACTAGCACTGGAGAATCCAGGTTCATAAGATATCGGGCAGGCTGTCTCTATTACAAATAGAGTAATATTCAACTGCAAAGCTCCCCTCAACTGCATCTTTGTTGCATATTAATGCTTGTATGCACAGTGCTTTGACCTAAAAGGTGGATGTTTTAGGTCAAATGCAGCATCTAAAATATGTTACCACATTGGATATTTCAAGATTAGCTTTGATTTCTTTGGAACTTCCCTATCAAAACCTGACTTCATATAAACTTCTTAACCAGATCAGTCAAATTCAAAATGTAGATCAGATGCATTATCCCAAGCACAATTTCTCTACATCAAGATGAATCTGTAAACCAACCGAACTTTGTGTGGAACTTTTTACTAACCAAATTTCTTAACCTGGTTAGATGATGCAGTATCAAAGCATTGTCTCAAAATGACAATATGAACCTGTATGCCATATTTATGTGTGTTGTGAGAATATTGTAAACATTTGTATATTCATGTACTTTCTCACCAACTGACATAACCCAACTTTAGAGGGTCGGTTAATTAGAAAAACCAAAGCTAAATGAACATGCCTAAACCAAAGCTAAATGAACATGCCTATCAATGTCGGTGGATGAATGTTCGTTTAATCCCAGTTGCTGCACAAAAAGAAAGCCTCAACCAAACATTGTGTCATTCAAATTACATGTATTTGATGGTCACCTGACTGGCTGACCAAATTTCAACTTCTCAAAATCTTGAAGAGGGCACCACTTAAATTCCTCCACGCAAATCGTGCAAACAAGATGGGCACCAGTATACATGTATCAAATCATTTGGCTACTCATTTTAAAATTCTCTTGATTGATATAGGCCGTTTAATGCTCAAAAGAATTTTATGCATAAAGAGTATGCCAAGTTATGGTCTTTAAAAAGCACATCTACTGAACCAAATGGCATGGTTGATATAGGCCCACTTTGGCCTCTTGTTAAAAAGACTGAAATATCAAGCATTGGCTTCCAATTTCATATTGCATTCTCCCATACAAGTCTAAATACCGGTAAAAGCTTCAAGCCATCGTTTGAAGGTAATGTTTAAACCTACAGTACATGTACATGTATTTGGCTAAGTAACTGTCTCTGTGACGTCCCTGAAATGTTCAGCCATACAGAGACTGGTGCATAAAACACTGAAATAGTGATCATATACTGTTCTGGACCTCACAAAATCAAATAAGTAAAAGAAAATCAATATTTAAATTGAACACATATTTATTTATATCACCACATGAACCTCTGCCATTCCTCACTGTCCGACCACATGAACGGCCTCTGTGTATACATGTAAATAGTAAATACATTTATTATAGTGTACAGGAGCATCTCCAAAACCAGAGCTGCGTAATTCTGAGATTTCATATTGAGACGAAGAATTATATATGGTATAATAAAATATCTGAACTCCAGGAGTTTCTGGGGCACTGTGGAAGCACACAGACATATAAAGTACACTAATCTCCATAGGACGTCCTTGTGATGTAGACTGTCGTGAATACTCCATGCTGTATATTGGTACACTGGTATCAATATATACCGTACATGGGGATGACGCTCAAATATCTTGGACCAAATATAGAACGTGTAATGTCTGTTGTCTGATAGCAGGTATATGTGTATGTATGTATATTTCCAAATGGCAAAATATGCTAGTAGAACAAAAGGAATGACTATATAAAACTTGAATATTGCAAATTTCATAAAGTTGAAAATCTTTGATGGCGAAATCAGGTGCATACTGGAGAAAAATATGCACATAAAGAAAAAGTAGAAAATCTGTGGAAAGTTCAGACATGCTTCATGGTGACTCTTGTCTCCTACCACTATACTTCCATTGATGTACACGAAAACTGCAAATCCTACGCCTACCATGATATACCAAAACGTTCCTAGAAGTATCCGTAATATGACCGTACAAAACTGTACGGGTGACAAAAGGAGACGTAATAAAGCCAATGTTACTTTCACATAATTTCCATCGTCTATTTTCTTCTCTTTCCTGTGATGATGTATCCAGTTCAGAAGGTAAGTTCTGGCACTGAGGCCTGCTACAAATACAACCCATATTATGTTTGTCTGCCGAAAGAAAATTGCTAAAATTCCAGCTATTGCCGATATAAACTTATATTTATGTAGGTGAAAAAGGTACATCATCAGCACAAAGAATGTTGAGCCT
Source organism: Pinctada fucata (assembly GCA_028142955.1). Lineage (NCBI taxonomy): Eukaryota > Metazoa > Mollusca > Bivalvia > Pterioida > Pteriidae > Pinctada > Pinctada fucata. Next base: position 99,845,677 of record AP027102.1, read on the forward strand.
GGATCCGTGTAGTATAGGAAAGTGAAGAAATACAGCACAGGAAATATGCCCAAGGTCAGAGAGGTTAATGTTGTCGTCAACTTTGACGTCTGAAAATAAGTACAGGTGCATGTATTATCATAGGACAAAATCATACATTATATATAAAAAAAATTGTCTTTTTTAAGTTAACCTTCAAAACTGTTAAACATCATTGTACCATTAATTGAGTATTAATATGATTGAGAATTATATAGTTTTAGATCCAAAATTCTTTAAAAGAGATAAAGAATTCAGGCTGGGACAAATTTCATCCTCATAATGTTCTTCATTCAATAAAAATACAATGTCATTTATAGTACATGTACTTTTATTAAAAAAATAACAACATTTACTTCAAGATAGAACAATAGTTTAATTGTGTAGTTTCTGAAATAGTACCTTGTAAATGTATCAAGAAATCAAATTTACTTTTATAAAGTCTATATAACTATAATAAATAGTATATTAATTGTAATCAAAATTTTGCTTGTCCTTAAATTAGAACAAAATGGTTCACTAACCTTTTCATCCTTGTCATTATTGTGTAGAAACTGGTGAATACAGTATATAAGGTAGAGGTTCCCTGTAGAGAATAGCACGTTAACAGCTCGTAGATTGAAGGTAGAGCACAATGCTTCTGTGGAGAGATTGGTAACATACTGTACAGGGCCCTGGACTCCTACAGTAACCAAGTACAGACCAGGTAATGTGGTGATCATAGGGTCCCACTGAAAAATATGAAAAGAAATGATTGCCAGCCAGTAGAGCTTTTAATTTTTAATAAATCACTGAATTTTCTCAAAAGAACATGATGGAAGAGCTGCTAAGGAAGAGCCAAATGCCACAGTCTGAATTTTTCATGTCCCAAATTAGAAATTACTATCTCCCAATCAGGAGTAAGTATCTCTCATTACAAGTAAGTCTTTCCCAATTAGGATATTACTGTATATAGTATCTCCTTATTAGGAGTTAGCATCTCCCAATTAGGATATTATATAGTATCTCCCAATGCAGAGATAGAACCTCCCTGTTAAGAGTTAGTACCTCCCAATATGGAGTAAGCATCTCCTGATTAGGTGATAGTATCTCTCAGTTAGGAGTTGTATCTCCAAATATGGAGTTAGTATCTCATAGTATAGAAATTTTTTCCCCCTTTTTGGGGCCGTTATTTGGCCCCATTCCCATGCATGCAATTAAACTTAGTATCTTTTTTCCCCAATTGTGACTCTTAAATTTCCCAGTCAATATGTAGATGGAATTACCACCAAAATTAGTGAATTTACTGGTTCAAAAGTAGCAAATTTACTAATTATTTGCCAATATATTGTTGTAAGCATAAGAAATTAAATCATATTTAGAAGAAAATTATTGGATTAAACATTCAAATCTGAACTTTTGATTGCATAAACTGTCAGTTTTTTCTTATATTAGTACTTCCCAAAATATTCCCAAACGTTGTTAATTTTCCCAATTGCACAGGCCCTGACCGAAAAACCCAAATTACTGAAAAAAATCATTGAAGTATCTCCCACATAGGAGTTACTACCTCCCTTTCAGAGTAAGTATCTCCCAATTTGGATGTAGTATTTCCCAATTAGGAGTTAGTATATCCCAATTTGGATATAGTATCTCCCAATTAGAAGTTAGTATCTCCCAATTAGGAGTTAGCACCTCCCAATAAGGAGACAGTATTTCCCAATATGCAAGATCGTATAAAATGCAGCACGTGCAGCGTGTCCGTTCTGATTTTTCCTTTAGACACCTTCCAAAACCATTGTTCAAAACTTGGGCACCTTTTCTGCTCAAGTAAATTGATGATGTCATAACAATAGAGAACAATCAAAGAGTGTGCGAGAACATTCGTATAGTCTTGGTTAGAAGTATTTCGATCTTCCGTATTTGGAATTGGTTTTAGTATCTCCCAATTAGGAGATAGTTTCTCCCAATTTGGATATAGTATCTCCCAATTAGGCGTCAGTATCTCCCAATTAGGAGTTAGTGTTTCCCAATTAGGCCTAAAAAAAAAAAATGTGTGTTTAGGCTAACAGTCACGAAAAAAATAGGTAGGGTAGGTCGGATTTTTTTTTTTTTTTTTTTTTTTTTTAATATGGTAGGAAAACATATTCAGTTTGTGATGTGTATCCCAGCTTTAATATTTACAATATATGATTGGATGAACCATTAGAAAGCAGCTGTCAAACTCCAAACAGGCAGATCTACCAGTCGGAAAAGGTAATGAAGTTTGACTTGATTGCTCTTGACAACAGATGGATATAACAGGAAATCGGCGAAAGGTTACTCTTGATCACCTGGTCTCACACTAGCTTTCTTTATACAAATATTGCCATTCCTTGCCAGGAATACTTTTTATTCATTTTTGCCACATATTTCATATGTACATAAATACCGGTATACACTTTATAGCACTTTGCTGTGTTGAACACATAAACTAGGAAATTAAATGGGAAATTTCCTATTTGTTCACCTTCTCGAGCAACATTTCAAATCAATTTTAATACACCAGCAAATTTTTTAGATACTTAATCCTCATCAGTGGTACGGCATGCCAAAGGGATATCAGACAAGCCATATCTATTTCAAGTGTGCCCTCTAGTTTGACTTCTGTATGTTTTTCTTTAATTTAAATATTTCACAGTCAAAACATACCGGAAGTAGTTCATCATACCCCTAATACCTTAAGTACCCGAAACCTGCATGTCTGGTCCATGCTGCAAATTTATGTTTTGAATGATGCAATAATTGAAATTGAAGACATTTAACTTGCATAAAAGCACTCAAATCAAACACTACACAAAAGCTTCACACTACTTTATTCAACTGTATTTTTATTATATACACTCAAAAAGAAATATAAATCTATTGGTCAATTTTACAACAGTTGCTGTGTAACACAAATAAAAAATAAAACCCTTGTCAGGATTCACTACTTATTCCTTGTGGAAGTAAAGGAATAAGAAAACAGAGACTTTGGTTTTATTCTTTGTGTGCGTAATGCGGCAACTGTGATTTCATGTTACATGTATATGTCAGCACAGGAGCCTGTGGTTTTATTCCAGAAAATAAAATATTGTTCACTACCACACGACTCTGTTATTCTTATAAAAAAAGACTTTTTTTATAAGAATAACAGAGTCGTGTGGTAGTGAACAATATTTTATTTTCTGGAATAAAACCACAGGCTCCTGTCAGGTCCGGGATTACTCCAGAAATGGCTATAATAGCTAAATAAGGCTATAATAGCTATAAATGGCTATATTGGAGTAATAATTTTAAGTACTGAAAAAATAAATTTTGGAATTTTGAGCTAGTTACACTCAAAATCGCAAATGTTTATGACCATCTGAATAATGTTTTCTAAAGAAGTTGACATGTAAAATGTACCATCTTTGAGATTGGAGTCAAATTTTGATAACTTATCCTGGTCAAAACTTGAAAATAGTAACTTTTGCATACCAACTTCTTTTGTAAACTTTGATCAGATGGTCATAAAGATTTGCGATTTTGAGTTTGAAAGAAAAATTCAAAAATTTTATTTTTTAGTACTTAAAATTATTTCTCCAATATAGCCATTTATAGCTATTATAGCCATATTTAGCTATTATAGCCATTTCTGGAGTAATCCCGTACCTGCCTGTGATGTCAGAGCCAAGTGGACATACAAATGCAAGGAGTACACATTCTAAGCCAAGTGTTCAAGTATCTCAGATCAACCTGTGTTTATATTTGGAATAATTGAAAGAATTGTCATATACCTCGAACGCTTTTTACTAGGGACCGTGTGATTTGTGGTGGACTTTGATGCATCCATCAGGACTTGGAATGCATTTCCGGGGGTTGAGCCTGTTGTTATTGCGTTGTTGGTGGAGTCCTGCTGGCAGTCTTCATTAATGGGAATACACTGCAGGCGGATGTATTTGGTTTGCGGGAATGTTTTAAACACGACTCCCATTGGGGCCTTGTAAAGGTCCGACAAGACATCGTCGTCTAACTTTGACCATGGCCCCTTTTCATCGCCACTTAATGAGATTTCTAACAGAGAGTTTGGGCAGACAAACTTGTCTTCAAATGATTCAAATGTTTCTTTGTTCAAAACCACACTGATCAGCCTCTCCTCTCCCCTATGATCACATTTGCGTCGCCAAATGTTGACTACGGTCACCCCTGCCATGGGGAAAGTTTATAGGAATCAGCCAAAACGCTTGAATTCATCCTTGGTAGAATGCATCTTGGTGCACCAAGGGTTTCATCCCATTCCGCGCGACGCTTCATCGCAAAGTACCCTTGGATTCAGGGGTCCCCAGTTTCGACAGGATTTCTGTCGGCGGCCCTATTATGACGTCACGTCATTGTAGTTTAATGACGTCGGAAAACAACAAATGCGATTACTTTTAATTTTTGGCGCCATAATTTAGAACTGTTATTCTAACTTTATCCCTATCTTCAATCTGAATTTATGTAATTTCCTTTTTAATTAATTTGAAAAACACATGGGACCTAAGGGGTGAAGGCAAGGTCATATTGAGAGTGGAAAGTAGTGGAAGGAACCTATGACGTTGCGGTGGAAGACGGGTAGAATGGTAACAATAAAGCGTTTTGCAGACACAGTGAATATGGTTTAGAAAGTAGTGAACTACTTGACTCGTACAAAAACGGAAAACGAAAGTTGGACTTTTTCGGCGAAAAAAAATTAGGGTCGGCGTATTTTTGCAGGTAGGGTCGGGTTAGCCGAAACACACCTATTTTTTTTTTTAGGCCTTAGGAGTAAGTATCTCCCAATTAAGAGATAGTATCTCCTAATTAGGACATAAACAATCGGACTTGGGCATTAGGGTGCTTTCAGATGCTGAAAATATTGATTGTGAATGCATTTTGTGAAAAATGAAGGATCCTCTACTTAATTGATCAATATTACAATCATCATTTCACGAAAGTGCATGTCAACCTGTCAACAAGTAGTTTGTCAAACTCACAGCAGAAAAATTGCCTTGGCAATATTTCTGGACCTGGGGAACATGAAATATTTCATCCATATATGGCGCTGGTTGGACATTTGAAATATAGGTCAATGACAAGGCACTGACAGCTGTGAGAAGTGCAGAAACTAGGCCACAGTGGATACCCATGTTTTGCTGGAGAGAGTGGCGAGTGCAGGGAGAAGTCATTTTTTTAAAAATATCACAATTAGTTTTTACAGAGTATCCAGCAAACTTTCACCTCGAAAGAAAAAAATCACAATGTTTATCTGATATTTGTGTATTTATAATGATATCTTTAACACTGCGATATATATTTTTTGTAAATTGAAAGTAAGTACTGTGACCAAAACTTGCTGCTCCTCTGTAACTCTCTAGTGAGGAAACAATATATCGTCCATGTTTACGAAGTCTTTTCAATTTACATAAAAAAGAGACTTTTATTGGGAACATTTTGTCCTGTTTGCCATGAATAAAGGATGGCTAGAGTTAGAAAGCGATCCTGGTTAGTTTTCTAAGCAATTGTGATTTGAGAACTGGTGTGTTACTTTTCTGCCACGAATGCAGAATAAATTCGGGCGATAGTCAATTTAGCCAATTATTAGGGGCATTGTGAATTTGTCTCTTTGTTACGGGAGCGGCGTCTTGTATAACAATGCCATAGGTTCACTTCAACAAAGTTCACATCTTCTCAGTCAGCTTTGAAATCTAAATAGAGCTTTTGTTCTTGTTGTCACTGCAACGAAGACACTATTTTCTTAATCAGTTATTTTCCTGTCTTCGTTGCAGCCGATTCCTGCATATCTTATGTCTGAGATGGACCAATTTTCTGTCAACTTTACCCAGGGTGTTTAGGCATAAATTCCTCACGAATCTTTGAAATTGATATGCCTACCTTAAATTGGACATTTTATTGACCGACAACTTCTTTTCTTATAAAGAGCTGTAGAACCGACGTTATCGCTAGTTTAATTGGACTCCTGTAACACCGTTTCACCGCCTTGCTTGTGTCAAATATGCAAGTGTGTCGTGACGTCAGCGACCAATCAGAGCCAAGCTCTATACTATTTTTAGCAACTATATAGAAGAACGATTCCTAATCAAGGGCGGATTTAGGGGGGTTTGGGGGGGTTCGGGAAAACCCCCCCGGTTTCCAAATTTTTTTTTTTGGTAACATTAGCACTCGGAAAAAAACCCTGCAATCTGAGTGATAAAAAATTGCTAAATGTCCACCAGAATTCACTATTTTGAAACAAAATTTACAAAAATTTTCTGATACATTCTATCGCATATCGATTCGATACCGTATCATTCGGCGTATTTGTGGATTCGTACAGACAATCGCGAAGTTTTTGTAATGTACGTCGCAGAGGGGGTTTTCTGTTTATTTTATTCCCGAAAATTAACATTAACAAATACTATAATATGAACATGTTCAAATAATTTGCAAAACATGTTTCTGTCCTCAAATACCCAGTTTGAGTATTTTTGTCATCTACAAATTTTGTTAAAACCATACTTTGAAATAATCGGAAAAATGGGCAAATATTTAACATTGTAATTTGTAATTTATATATAGCTCGAATATGCTCCGGGGGCCTATATATTTTCAAAGTCAAAACCCAATGATACTCAACATTTTTTACTCGATATATATCGTACCAATATTCTAAGTACATGTTACAGCAAGGACAAATCAACAAGCCAGGGGCGAAGCCAGGCGTACATCTGTACGCAAAAACGTCCACATCGTCTCGCGAAAAAAAGGGGGAGGGTCTTTTGAAATAGTATTTAAAGCAAACTACTGTTCAGAAATAGATCAAAGACACACCAGAAACCACCGATTTGAATGCATTTTTCGTCATTTTCTCGTGTTTCATTAGAAATCAGTAAAACCATGCGCGGATCCAGAGGGGGGGTCCGGGGGTCTGGACCCCCCTCCCCTGAGATTTTCGGAGGTAGGGTCCAGCTTTGGCCCATTTCTAATTGAAATGGGTCTAAAATGCATGAAAGGGCTTTGAAACCTAAAATTTCAGCTCGCTTCGCTCGCCATTTACAAATACAAAACTATTTTTTCTGCAAAATTCCTTAATTATTATCAATTGTTCATACTAAGTAATTTTATATAATTGTCTTGGGTCTCAGGAACTCGTATTTTGAACAGTCCCTTACTTCATAGGATGTAACCTCCTTCATCTTTTTCAAGGTTTTGTCATTTTAAGATGTCTGATTATTTGGAAAATGACACATCTCTTATCTATTAATTCTCATGAAATTCCCTCCGCTCGCCGATATAAGGAGTGAAATATTCAGTGTTATTAATAATCATCTCGATAAAATCAAGACAAAGTAATATTTCATATCTAAAAAAATTTTTGGCTCGCTACGCTCGCCAATTTTTCATGAAAATACACGTGAAAAGAAAGCTAACAAAATTGCCCCCTCCCCATCATGTGCACCGATATATATGTACCTACATGATAGGTAGACTTCCTTAAATTTTGGACCCCCTCTGACCAAAAATGCTGTATCCGCGCATGATACAACGATCGCTAACAAAGTGCGAGCGGTCGATTGGAAAGACTTTATGTGGACGTACATATATAAGTATTTAGGGAATGTCATGTTCACATCTCAAGTTTTCTTCATCTTAGGTTCATCGTCTGCTGACATCGAATCATATGCGTTATCCCATCTAAATTCAGCTCAAATACACTCCAGAGGTCAGCAATTTGCTTCATTTTTTTTTTCAAAATTTTCACGGGGGACCCCCTTCAAGGGGATGGGTAACATATTTCCATACTGTCCCCACTTGACCCTTCGGGCCTCGCAAGTCATCCCCCAAAAAGTGTCTGTGCCCCCCGGACAGCTGAAATTCTTGGTCCAACCCTTCTTTATAGACGTTCACATCGAAAACACACTGGCTACGCCCCTCCCAGCAGTAAAGGAGAAATTATTTTACTTATATCTTTATTAACCACATAAATTGAGTGGAAAAATGGTCTGAATATTCGAGAAGGTAAGGAGAAAATGTGCTCCAGAATGCACCATTTCATTCCATTTTTTCAAAAAAAATTCCGGGGGAGGCCCCCCGGACCCCCACCTACAGGAGGGGGCAGCCCCCTCCCGTACCCTCCCCCGCTCGGCACTTCGTGCCTCGAATCGACCCTTTGGGTCGATACAAAACCCCCCCGCTTGCCACTCTGGATCCGCCACTGCTAATTGCTAAAAATAATAGCATTTCTCCGTCATTGCTGTACAGGAATATTTCCCCGTCACTGCTGCCCCTTTCTCCAAGTACAATGTATGCTTTCAAATCCTGAATCCGACGTTTTGTAACATGTACTTTCAAATTGTGGAAAATTTTCAAACACATTTAAAATACTATAAAAGTTTGATTAATTACAGATGTAAAGTTTCCAGCTTTGTTTGAATCTTGAAAAGTTGTTTTGTTGTCTAGGGAAGCATCAGCAAAACATGCCTTATTTAGGTAAAGAATTAAATCTTGTCAAGCATTACTAAGTCGTATTCATATGTCAACTTTGATGACATCTGCAAATAAACACTATAGGAAATCACTTTTCACAATAGAAATACAAAGAAGCGTTTAAACTTTTACGCTTTTCAAACTTTCATAAAATGACCTTGACCTACTTTTTCTGTTTGATTTTGCCTTTAAAAGCCAATGTTGAGCAAAGTGTAAGTGCTACATGTATCAATATTGCATATTGGATGTATTTTTTATCAAACTTTCATAAAATGACCTTGACCTACTTTTTCCGTTTGAGTGATTTTGCCTTTAAAAGCCAATATTGAGCAAAGTGTAAATGCTACATGTATCAATATTGCATATTGGATGTATCTTTGATCAAAACTTTCATAAAATGACCTTGACCTACTTTTTCTGTTTGAGTGATTTTGCCTTTAAAAGCCAATATTGAGCAAAGTATAAGTGCTACATGTACCAAACTTGCATATTGGATGTATCTTTGATCAAACTTTCATAAAATGACCTTAACCTACTTTTTCCACTTGAATGACTTTGCCTTTAAAAGCCGATATACATGTACTTAGAAATATGTTTGAATTGAATTTTGCTGCCACGAGGTGAGCTTCGTAATCTGTGATTACCTATGTTTTCACCATCTATTTACATTATCTTTTATTATACCTCTACTGATTTTTCCTATATAAAAAGAGACTCATTAAATTTAACTAAATCCCTGAAAACCGCCTGATAAGACTATTTCCCTGCAAAGGGGTGCGTTAGTTGAGAAGACTATTTCCCTAGGGAGTTAGTTTCAAAATGGGGCGGAGCTTCTTTGGGGGTGTGTCAGTATCAGCCAATCAGCGCCGTTGAAGGTTGATAGGATGGTGTGAAGATTGATCGGATGACGCTATCAATACGCGAGCAGAGTAATCCGCCTCCTATCCGATTAGCACATAAATTAATCCGCAATGAAATAAAACAATCACAAATTAAACATGTATTAGTATGATAAATGATGTTTCTGTTTATCTTATCATCAAAAATTAATATTTTCCGTTACTCAGTCATTAAGTGGAGAAGGCAAGGCAAAATCATTAGAATTTCCATTTGAACCCTGTGAACCCAAGAGATATGTTCGTTTCAGTATAATGTTTGTTTCTGTATACCTAAGACATATGTTTGTTTCAGTATAATGTTTGTTTCGGTATAATAAAACAGTTAAAGTATACCATTGAGGGAGTTAGCACGATTCTGGTTCCCCTCGACCAGACCTATTTCCCTCGGCTTCGCCTCGGGAAATAGGTCTGGTCTCGGGGAACCAGAATCGTGCTAACTCCCTCAATGGTATACTTTAACTGTATAATGAAATGATGCAATATGAAGAAATTCCATCTGTTCTTTTTTTTCAAGAAGTGGGATATACTATCTATTACTAGTAAAAAATGTGATGAAATTATACAGTCCAGAAGAATACTAGAAATAGTAATATTACTTAAAACTGTAATATTACTGTTAATAATAATCCCTGATATTATTGAAAACAGTAATGTTGCCACCTTATGTTACATCTTTCTGTAATATAGACAAAGCAACGTTTTAAAGCTACAAGCTCAGCTTTTATCACTCAGTTCTTTCATTCAACAAAAAATTCAATAAATATGTACCAATTTTTCTACTGAAAAGTGAAAATAATGTCCATTTGGAACCTATTTTTCACTTTTTCGTCTTTCTGATATCACATTTTCTTCAAATATGTTGAGGAAAAAATTTTTCCTTATGTTTTAAACAATTTTACAGTGTACATTTGAATAAGATACAACACCTAATCACCCTCATTTCTCCCCGAATTCACTGGTATAAGAGCAAACTGACTATCTAAATAGTATTACTGCTTACAGTAATATAAAGAGATAAATTTCCAAGAAAGATACACCAATTTAAGTTATATTATTATTTTTAGTAATATTACTGTTTTCAATATTCTCTTGAACTGTTATAAGGGGGTACCCTTACAAATGTATGTTTGGATTTATATGTTGATCATTTATAAAGCTGTATACCTGTATGTGATTTTTTCACCATCTATATACATTATCGTACGAAATGATGCAATATGAAGAAATTCCATCCGTTCCTTTTTGCAAGAAATTGGGATAAACTTTCTAGTATTAGTAAAAAATGTGATGAAATTATAAGGGATTACTCTTATGTTTGGAGCCATATCTTGATCATTAATAAAACTGTACCTGCATGCTATTTTTTCCTCATCTACATACGTATTATCATGAAATATTACAAAACGAAAAAAAATCATCAATTTCTTTTTTCAAAAAGTTGGATTTAGTATATGCTATTGGTAAAAAATGTGATAATTTTATATGGGGGTACCCTTATGTTTGGAGACATATCATACTTAGATTTATGTTAGGATGTCATTTTATGTGTTATATTTCTTTATATGACTAGTTATCATAAAATAAAACAAAACAAATAAACACATTAATATTATTACTGAATTTGGAGGGTTCAAATGCTTATCTAGATATTTGATATTCCTCAGTCTTATTGTGCAAGGGTACCTTTCTATAATGTACTGTATCTTTGAAGAAAAAAAATTACATATCTATGTCTGTGTTTTATTTCTCATTTGGACCATTTTGTTTAGGAAAAAAACATTAAATACAAATTTCATCTGTTAGATATATGAGTAGGGACCCACCTTAAACTAGCGATATAAAACATACCAGTAACATAATTATGATAAACTAGCGATATAAAACATAGTACAAAATATATCGCTAGTTTAACATATTTTATCATTGTATGTTATATGACTGATTGATTATACTTTGTACATGCGAACCAAATATTACCATTTGTTCATTTAATGCATCTCATGTGTTATGTTGATATATGCTAAAATGGTGAAAATCAATAAAGAATTTGAATTTGAATTTTTTATTAAAAGAATCAATCTGATTTTTAGTGTCACTTTCCTGATATTCTTTTGCTTACAAAGTAAACATGTAGCAACACTTTGAGATAACTTTGTTTATCCATTTGTCAACTTTTGAAATACATGTATACTCACACCTGTAACATGCTATATACCTTGCCCCTTTCATGTAAAATACTTGTATAAAAAAACTGAATTTATATGTATCAAAACATTTTTGTATGTATCAGACCATCCTCCTTATGCAGCAAAACTAATACTCATGGGGTTTTTTGTGTGTTTCAGGATTATTTACTCTTTTATTGGAAGACATAGGTAAATATACCTTGCTTAATTATTGATGACATTTTTTTCAATAAAGAAAAGATACAAAGAGAGAATTGACTTATACCTACATAAGATTTTCCACTCATACACTAACTGTAAGATTTTATATGCACTGAAAATCTTGTATTGATTAAGAAAACTTGAATAAAAGAAAGATAAGTAGAATAAGTGCTAGTATCTGTGAATTTAAAGTGTTCAATTTTATTTTCTATGTATCTTTTTAACATTTATTAGAGTTTGATTCCAAATATTTGTAGAGTTGAAAATAAGATATTTTTAAGTGCATTTATCACTACCGGTATATTGATCTCTTATTATGTATTGTTCTCACTGTTTTGTAGGCGTAAAAGGTGTACAGGTTGAAGAAATCTATGATTTGCAGAAAACAATAGATGGGTAAATATTATACACATAGAAGTCATATTTAGATGAAGTTAAAGGGATATAATTAAGAGAGTTTGATATACTTCTATGATTGCTATATAAATTGAATTACATTGGCTTAATTTGACATACCGGATAAACTAATGTCTTCGATCTACATGTAGCTTTTTTGAAAGAAATATATACATAAACAGATTTGTAGGAATTTTTATAATTGTTGCATATTCATGTATATAAATAGAACTATCATGTAAATATTTCTTTCTGATATTTGTAGTCCTGTGTATGGATTCATTTTCTTGTTTCGATGGATAGAAGAAAGGAGGAGTAGAAGGAAGACAACAACAGAGGATGAATCATTTGTCCAGGATCAACAAGTTGTCAATAAGATCTTCTTTGCTCAGCAGGTCTCTTAATAGTTATCACACACACATAATGAGAATTAATCTATAGCCATGAATGAAGATCAACTTACACTCACATAAATGTCAGATTTGTTAAAGATGAAATTTTTCTTAAATTTAAAAATCATATTAAAAATTTGCTGGGTTTTTATTTTTTGGACAATCCAAACTTCCACATAGGAATTTATTTATAATGAGATATTATTTGCATATTTCAACATTTTAAGCCGAGTTATATAGTTTGGCTAATAAACTGTGAGAAGTGTGGCACTCAGTTTGGCAGGTGAATCATTATATAACTTATTTCCGGACCATTTTTGGAGATTTGTAAATGATCTTCATACACCAACCTTTAGTCATAGATAATTTTAAGGATTAAGACAAAGAAGATTGATTATTGAAATGTAACTTCCAATAAATATCATAGGGCTTTGATGACTGAAAATAGTTTCTTGGTAATAAAGGATGTTGTTTTGGGTCAAAACATGGAGTTATTCAAAATGATGTGGCTCAATCTAGTTTAGTTCTTCAAATTAGACTAAAACAAGAACGTTTTTCCAATTTACAATATCTTATCATAGTGTTATTTGTAGGTGATACCTAACTCGTGTGCTACACATGCATTATTGAGTGTGCTCCTGAACTGTGATGACAGAGTTAAACTTGGATCTACATTATCACAGCTTAAAGAATTCTCCAAGAACATGAGTCCAGAGGTTTGTCTGTAGTAGTGTAAAATAAAGATGCTACTTAGTTACTGAGTACTTTTAATGATCAGTTTGCAAATATAATTCACCTGGAAAATATCCTGCAATGATGGTTTTATGCGCCCGTAATCCGAGATTCGGGGGCATATAGTTTTTGTCTTGTCCGTTTGTCTGTCTGTTTGTCTATTTTTCAGCAAAAACTTTAGCCTTGTCTATATCTTTTATATATTTTTGGTATATGATAGGGCTTTCATATTTCACATGTGTATTCCTTGTGATAAGACCTTTCCATAGATATGCAAAATGTTTGACCTCGTGGTCTTGACCTTGGAGTTTGACCTGCTTTGCAAAACTTTAACTTGGCCATAACTTTTGAATGGAAGTGATATGGCTTTCATTTTACACTTCCTTATTTTTTTGTGACAAGGCCTTTCCGTGGATATGAAATTGTTTGTCCATGTGACCTTGACCTTGGAAATTGGCCTACTATACAAAAACTTTAACCTTGGCCATAACTTTTGAATGGTAAGTGATATGGCTTGCAAATATCACATGTGTATTTCCTCTGACAAGACCCATGAATACCAAAATGTTTGATCTTAACCTTGGAATTTGACCTTCTATGCATAAACTTTAACCTTGGCCATAACTTTTGAAAGGTAAGTGATATTGCTTTCCTGTTTCACTTGTGTGTTCTTGTGACAAGACCTTTCCATGGGTACCAAAATATTGACCCTATAACCTAGACCTCAGAGTATGACTTATGTTTTGAATTACAGCTGTTTTACTTACAAAGACGCAGTCGGGGGCATTCCTGTTTCACAAACACATGTTTTTTTTTCTCTCTCTTTTTTCGAAATAAAGTCTATTCCATTGGTTATGACATACATGTATGAAACGAACCTCTTAACCAAGTTAACGTTTGACAGAAAATGGAAGTTTTATATTTACTTCTACTACATGTATGTAACATTAATGTTATTTTAGGACAAAGGTGTGGCCATAGGGAACATGCCAGAGCTGGCCGCCGCCCATAACAGCCACGCCAGGTACAACACATCTACAATGAATTGTCTATACAGTTGTGAAAGATGAGTTTGAGTGAATTCAAAACCCTCTCAGTTAAAAGAACAATTTGATAGATTTAATTTTCATGTGTAGATTTAACATCTATAGATTATATGTACATGTACGTATGAGCAATTTCATACAGAAAAAAGTGGAATTCTTTCTTCATTATATCTATGTTACACAAGTTACATGATTCAGTAAAATGAGGAATATCAATTAACTGAGAAATTTTGACAAGTAAAACATATGAATGCATAATAATTACAGACCTGAGCCACGGCATCCTCCAGAGAAACAGCAAGGATTAACAACAGCTCGAACCATGGAGGCTTTCCACTTTGTTAGTTATGTTCCTATAGAAGGCAGACTGTATGAGTTAGATGGTCTGAAGCCTTATCCCATAGACCATGGTGAGTCTGTCTGTGTGTCTGTCCTGTGTGTGTGTGTGTGTGGTCGGCACCATGGAGGCTTTCCACTTTGTTAGTTACATGTATGTTCCTATAGAAGGCAGACTGTATGAGTTAGATGGTCTGAAGCCTTATCCCATAGACCATGGTGAGTCTGTCTGTGTGTCTGTCCTGTGTGTGTGTGTGTGTGGTCGGCACCATGGAGGCTTTCCACTTTGTTAGTTATGTTCCTATAGAAGGCAGACTGTATGAGTTAGATGGTCTGAAGCCTTATCCCATAGACCATGGTGAGTCTGTCTGTGTGTCTGTCCTGTGTGTGTGTGTGTGTGGTCGGCACCATGGAGGCTTTCCACTTTGTTAGTTATGTTCCTATAGAAGGCAGACTGTATGAGTTAGATGGTCTGAAGCCTTATCCCATAGACCATGGTGAGTCTGTCTGTGTGTCTGTCCTGTGTGTGTGTGTGTGTGGTCGGCACCATGGAGGCTTTCCACTTTGTTAGTTATGTTCCTATAGAAGGCAGACTGTATGAGTTAGATGGTCTGAAGCCTTATCCCATAGACCATGGTGAGTCTGTCTGTGTGTCTGTCCTGTGTGTGTGTGAGTGTCGGTTGGTTGATTAGTCTGTCGATCTGTTAGTCGGTCAGCACCATGGAGGTTTATGGGTTAGATGGTTTGAAGCCTTATCTTATGGTAAGTCTGTCTGTCCGTCAGTCCATCATCCTGTGGAATAGTTTTTTTTAACAATTTTATGAACAAATTTGACATGGCTAAGGATAAAATTGCTGCAGGGAAGTCATAGTAGAGTCATAGCAATCTTTATAGGAGACATTGCAACCCGTAGTGTATCTTTATGCAATTTTTGTGATTGAAATGTCCCTATATATTGCTATAGATGCATGTTCTACAAATTGCTATCTGTATACATGTACATGTTTTGGCTATTGGCAGGTCTTACATTTCAATTTGTACCTATCAGTATTTATTGGTAAGTGACTCATAGCAATCTGTGGCAAACTTGACTTGCTTCTGGTAGCAATCCTTAGCTATCCATACACAGCTTCTGTTAGCCCATACCAATCTGTACCAGAGTCTTAAGTTTCTTGAATTACCGAACATTTTACTTTTTGACTCACCATGGATAAATATATTTTGAAGTCTTTGAGAAGTCATTGTTCAATCCACCAAAGTGTGAAGGGGGGCTTTAGAATTTGTACAGCAACGGTTTATATTCATGATCAATGGATCTGTAATTTACCATGTTATCCATTTTTACAAGTGTCTATAATTATATAAGTATGTAATAGATAGAATAGATAAATTTTAAATGCAAAGTTTGTACATGTATTTATTTGTAACAGGACCGTGGGAGAAGGGAGAATACTGGACAGAGAAGTTCCGAAGAGTAATTACAGAACGACTAGGAATGGCAACTGGAGGGTATCAGATTTAAATTTCTTTCTCATTCTGAATTGAATTCTGCCATGATAAAATGAGACTATAAACCCTACCTTTACCTTTTTTAGCTCGCCGGGACGAAAAAGTCCGGAGAGCTAATGTTATACCCTCGGCGCCGTCGTTGTCGCGTCCGTAGACAAAACTTTAACCTGGGCTATATCTCTTGAACTATAACGGGTAGGGCTTTGATATTTCACATGTAGATACCTTGTGACAAGACCTTTCATTTGAGACCATGACCTTTGACCTAGTGACCTTGACCTTGAACTTTGACCTACTTTTCAAAAACTTTAACCTGGTTTCTGACAAAAACCTGTATAGGCGAGCTATGTAATCTTTGATTACCCTATGTTTTTCTAAAATGTAAATCTGTTTACAGAGAGCCATATCATGATATACGATTCAACCTGATGGCTGTTGTTCCGGATAAAAGGTCACTGTACGAACACAAACTGGCCACTCTTAAAACAAATCGACAGATTGTACTAGAAACGCTCCAACAGGTAGTATCATTATGTAGTTAAACATAGAATGTGTCAAACAAGTGTCATACACACATAAGGCTAATTTGTATCAAGTTATATATATTTGCTGACTAATCTGCTAGAAAGAAATGGTTTTTTCATTTAGTAATCTAGTAGTGACTGTTAAAACTCATAGTTTTGCTTAATTAGAATTGTAACTTCTGACATATTTATATTTGGAGTACAATACTTTATGATTTATTTTATTCTATTAATGAAAGTAGACTGATGGAAGAAAGGGATGGTCAAGAAATCGTGCATTTAGAATGTTATCTACGTGTACCTGACTAGATATGTGTTAGAATTGACAGGAATGCTCCTATCCTGTTATGTGTTTGTTTTAATGTACATGACTAAATTTGCTTTTCTAACCAAAAGCTGCTGGACAATAAGGTAGTAGCCAGTTTGTAGTGTTTATATTTACTCTAGATTTTGTCAGATATCTTGGGATCTTTGCACCTTTATTATTCCTTATTGTGCCATAGGCCCGGTTTTTGGATGCGGTTTTTATTATTAGATTGGGCACGCTGGTTATATTCCACAGTTCCTCTTTTTATTGTAGTCTGTATTCAATAAAATGTCTTTATGTGTAACAGTAATTTTTTTTATCTATCTATTATATTTATGGCAATGTAACTGAATGGCAGTATACCCTAAGTAACTATAGTAACTATTACATGTACATTTTATGTATTATTTACAATAATGATACATGTACAAAAAAGAAATTACATGTAATATGTAATGTATATATTAAGCTTAATTCAAAGATACTGTATGGAGTATATGCATGGACCTATCAAAAAAGTTTTTCTGTACGGAATGTACTTTCATGAAAAATTCAACACAAAACACTAAGCTCTACTTTGATATTTTCTCTTCCTTTTGATATTTTTCTCATTTTTATAAAAAAAAATTGCATGATATTTTAAGGGTATCAATGTATATTGGAAATTTTTTACTCATTGACAAGAGGGAAAATGCAAGACCGGTTAAATGGAATCGTTACTAACTGATTGTTTTGTAATCAAATTTAAGTCTGAGCGATTAATTTTCCTATTTCAATGACACAGAATTAAGACTTTGCTGGACTTGAGCTGTACACAGCTTGTAAAGTGTAAATTTATTAAAGTTGGAAGACATGCATTAGCAGCAATATTTACATTGAATTCTGTTTCCTAAATGGCATGCTACAATGTAGTCATGACCCATATGTATATAGAATATCATACTGTAACCAGTTCCTCCTTAGCATGTTACCCATAATTAGTGTTGGGAATCGGATGGAATAATCAAAATTGATTAATTGGATTACCCTTTCAATTGATTATCGATTATAATCGGATTCTTATAATACACTGCAAAACTGTAAAATATTTCATGATTTGTCCATAACATACTTTCTCTGAAAGCAAATTAGTTGGAAACTAGGCAAACTTTTCATACGAGTATGTATACTGACCTAAGTCAAAGATATATCAGTTGACTTAAATTATTAGTATGACATATGACCTTTTTCTTTAGCAAAAATACAGTTTAATGATGCAAAAATTTAAGTCTTTAATGTTTTAAATTTTCCGATTATAATCGATTATCAAAATCATAATTGATTATCATAATCGGAAGGGTCTAGCAACGTTGTCGCCGACATCGGCGAAAATCAGCACAACACTACCCATAATTGTAGATGTGTCCATGGTAAAAAAGCTAACATGTATTTAACAGGTATTATCAATTAACTCTATCATTCACACTACATGTTAAACAAGCTTTTTTTTATGCATCTATGTTGTAAAACAAGTAAAAAAGATACAGATTTACAATCAACACAATCAAGCAAGTCTAATGTTTTGGTAAAGGTGTTGATACAAAATATCCGTTAAAAATTACTTAATTTTTGTGTTTTTGTAGATGGTAAAAGTAACAAACCCAGGATTGACCTCGGCAGACAAAGATAAATATTTGGCAGCAGTACGGCAGCAAAACCGTTATCCCTCGGAATCCTCCATGAGAGAAACAGGGTCGACGTCCGGGTATAGTGAAGGAAGTGACTTTAGTAAGACTGACAGTCCGCTATCTGTGTCAAGTGCTCATAGTTCTATCCCCGACACTGGCGTAACGTCACAGTCTGACACAGCCTTTAGTGACAGCAAAAACTCACAAAATACGTGCTTGTCAAGTGAAGACACAAGTCAGGAAAATGTTCCCATGGAGACAGATTTTAAGAGTTCTGATAATATGACGGATCTTAGTGTATTTGATCAACCTCAGTCTACTAGAATTGTACAGACGAGTGAAAATCAGACAGCAGATTCTTTTAAATCTATAAGTGCAGACAATTCCGGAGTCGTGAAAAGTGAAATGACAGATTCCCAGGTAGCAGGACCGTCAGATGTTACCCAGCCTCTGACAATAGAAACTAAATATAGCGGTATATCATCAGGACCGAGTAGTGAGAGTACGGACACAGCATCGGAGGTAGGAAGCTGCTTCAGCTCCCCAAACAGTGGAAGTAACTCCTGTCAGAACAGCCCACAAACAGGCACCGACAGATCAGAAGGTATGATTACATCAATAGAATGTGTTAAACATATACACACACATGTGGTTAATATTTCCCTTTCTCTATTCATTTCACACTGACCTTAAATGGCAATACCTAGAAACTGAGACATACATTGTACATGTACCATCAAGCCAACATTGCACATTTTCCTCTCTGGGAATAGCAAATTCACACAATACCTGTGTTTCTATTTGCATGATATGCATGTACATGTATGTCCTATTCCATGGCCAGGTCATGAAATGGTGAAGTCATATCATTCCTAAAAGCAGAATTATCATGCTTAACATGATGTTTTTTTCAATATATTTCAACAGAGTCCAGATCCCGTAAAGAAGGAGAAGGAAGTGGCCATGGAAGGAAGAGGAAGTTAAGCAGCAATCAGGCTTTTTCTCCTAAGGTATGTTTATGTGGATACATACACATGTAAAATGTAGAACAGTCATGAAAAATAAGGTAAATTTATTCCAAACATTTCCTTATTGAAATAGAATCAATGTGTTAAGATTGGTTTGCGTATATTTTGTAGGATTTGTTAGCTCTACTGAAGAATGTAGAGAATGAGATAAAACTCTGTGAAGCCAACCTTAAAGACGAATTGGAGAAAAGAAGGAAATATCAGGTATGATAATTAATTACGCCAACTAGGAATCAGCGGTGTAGTTACAAAGGTTGCTTGTATGCCAAAGCATCCACATTTTGAAACAAAATTACATGTACAGTCAAACCTGTCTTTAAGTGACCCTCTTTTTAGCGACTTCCTACTTTATGTGACCTTTTTTATTCCTTCCAAGCAGTTTTCCTATCAAATTAACCTGTATATAGCGACAACCTGTCTAACACGACAACGACCATTATTTTTCTGTCCTGTACCGAATTCCGAACCTGTATATTAGGACTTTTAGTGTTGCATAGGACCCAAACTATATACTATTTTGCATTAAATATCTTTATCAGTGTCTTTCATAATTAAACTTTCTGTGATAAATAAAATCTAATGTGATTTTATATGTACAATACGATTAATCAATAAATATACGAATTGATATATGCAGTGACTCATTTAATAGTATTGCTCTTATACTACGGAAATTTTGTAGGATCAGGTTGAACCTGTATTCAGCGGCCACCTGTCTTATATGAGCTAATTTCTGTCGGCCCTTGCAAAGACACATAAGACAAGTTTGACTGTACATACTTAAGGCTCTCCTAAGTTGCCCCTGGAATGACTATTTCTATGAAACTGCCTCGTATAATGCCCCTTCAAACACTCACTAGACGCTACCTAGAACCTGATACTGGCCTCCAAGTGTACCTTAGGTATAAAACATCAGTTTTCTGGACATTTTATTTTATTTATAGATTGACGACTGTCGGAGGACACATAACTACGACCAGTTTATATGTACATTTCTGTCGATGCTCGCCAAGGAAGGACATCTAGCAGATCTCGTAGAAAAACACTCCCTCATCAAAAAACGGACAAATGTCAGTGCTGGTCGTCTAGGAAAACTAGGATCTGCCCTGGACAGACGAAGGCCAAGACCTAACAGACGGAGATAGGACGCTATCAGATTATGTTGTGGTATGGGGACAAAGTTATATCTGATTGCTCTGTGATAAGATACTAGTAACATGTATGTCAGACTCTGAACTTTGTTATGATGTATCCCCTCCACAACAAATTACGATAACTAAAAATAGTCATCCTTGATGTGTTCATGAAATGAGAGATCTCATACTTATGATATCATGTACATGTATGTTTACTTGTACATTGTAGTTTTATTTTGCCACGTATAATTTTACACCTTTAAACATGAAATTACCAAATGTTGCCAACTTTTTTGTGTGCCATTGGAGGAAAGGAGTAGGTGCGGTAACCTGCCAATTTGGTCCAATTTTCAAAGTTGTTCATATATCCATTATATTCTAGTTTATGAAATGTCAAATGTATGATGAGTCCAATTTAAGAAATCCTGTTTCGATTTCACAGTCCTATACTGAATAATACATCGCTCAAAACGTTGAAATCATTGAAAATATCAATAAATGAGCGAAAGTTTCATACAAAATTATGAAATCAAGTAGCACTCCAGGCCTTGCCCATGAATATTTTTGTACCAATTGATGGATTTCTGATCGGCCTTTTAATTTACATGAAAAATATCGTGGGCGAGGCCTGGAGCGTAGATGAATTTTGAAGAATTGTGTGTAAAATAAGACAATTTTCCTTTGTTTTGCTTCACTCAGGGCAAATGACATCAGAACATGACTTCATACATCAAGCGTGTGACGTTACGAGGGCTCAAAATTATGATGCGGTAATTTCTTAAACATTCAACATTGCAAATAGTGATAATTAATCATTCTTTTATCAAAAGCATTTTACGTCGAAATTATAGGGCCAATATGAGGGGTTAGCGTACCTAGTCCTTTCCGGCTGCTGAAGATTGGTGTAGGGGGTCTTTGTATGACAGACATTATGGCGCGGATTATACCTTTTCATGAATTTTAGTTTTTGTTAAAGTTTCTTTGAGGTAACAGTTTGGTTGTGACCAAAATGTGGCGGTTGTGACACACAAGTGTCGGTTGTGAATTGTTAGTAGCGGGAGATTTGGTAAATATGGATCAGAAGTTTGCGAGTCATAACTTCTCTTATCCAGCATTTGTGTACATTTAAAATAGAAACTGAGAGAAATAATTCAAGTTTTTCTATTGTTGCCACCATTTAAAATCTGTGTTATACTTTTAGACTTTATCACTTTCTTTTGATCATAGTAAATGGGTAATAATTCTTAAGAAATTTAATGCCTAATGTTTAATTCTAAAGATACATAGCTTTACTTCCTCATGCTTGTAACAAAAATCAGGAAGGGTTTAACTTTACACATAAAGTTTTTTCTTATTTATTGTTATACAAAATGAAGACTGTTATCAGAATCTCATGCATGTAATGTTTTGTATGTACTGTATATAATATTGTAAATATGCCATGAATGCAGGACATTTGTGATGAAATGTACAGAGAATAATAGATTCAATGTTGTATGTACATGTAAGTATGCATGTAAATAAAGAAATCTAAAAGTGCTGATGTTTTAAAAGCCATTTTATCAAGGAAGTCAAACAGTCAAGGTCTGAAGGTCAAAAACTTTGGTTTGTACTAGAGTTCAAATATCAAATTACCGGTATGTGTCTTAGTCAGTATTTACTTTCTATCTCAAAATGTCAGCTACATGTACAATTACATGTAGGTCAAGTGCAGGTGATCAGGGTATTGGCATGAGGTCACGTCACAAGATATACACATGTGAAATGTGAGTGTCTCTTCCTGTGTAACAGTTGTGGTCTGTCTGAAATTTAGGTCAAGGTCATAAGGTTCTGCCAAAATTAATATATAAATGTGAAACATTTACGCTCTATCTCTTGCAGTTATGTGCTGAGTTGCAAACCTTGTACTTGTGAATAATAATGTCATGGGAAACATTTCTGGCTAGTTTCATTATGATCAATGAAATACATATTCTGTTACAATAGAGAAATCATTGTCAATCATAAAAGTCCTTGACCTTATGATCCAATATCCTGGACTCATCGAGGGCATTTCTAGCAAGTTTCATGATTTACATTTGTAGGTGCAATACACACTTGGTTAAATGTATGGTCCAGACACTATTTTCAATCCTCAAAACCTTGAGACCCTGACCTCAACATTAATAGGACAACATATCCTGGACTCATGGGGAATATTTCTATTAAGTGGCATGATGATAGATGCTATACACATTTTGTATGATCTAAAAACCATTTTCAACCATCAAAGTCCTGTGACTATGGTTTGGATCCCAAAATCAACAGGGCACTACCTTGACCAATGGGGATGCTTTATGGCAAGATTCATAATGATATTATGTACAATACACACTGTCTTATAATCCGGAAGTCATTCAATAATCATAATCTTGTTTCCTTGACCTTTTGACCATGAAACAGACAGGGTACATCCTTGACCAATGGGGATCATTTATAGCATGATACATGTTGGTGCAATACACACTGTTATAATCTGATGATAATTTCAAAATTCAAAGTCCTGTCACCTAAACTATACATCCTGAATCAATTGGTCACATCCTTGACTCGTGGTAATTTTATTCTAGTTCAATAAACACTATGTTGATTAATTAGTTCTACAGTGCAAGCTGAACATGCAGTTCAAGGAATTAATATTCAAGAAACACTCGTTTTGTTTTTGTTTTTAACTACATGTATATACAAAACGTTCAAGACTATAAGTTTCAATTTTTAATCACAGATGAACATTTGTTGAGAATGCAAAATAATGAAACACTTTATGAAAGTTAAATAATATATCAATAAGTGCAGAATGCAGAGAGATTTTTTGTCATACAAAAAGCTCCTATTGTCATAGCACTATGATGGTGTGAGGATGACGTAGTCCACACTCTGTTCTACAGTATAAATGTTGATATTTCCTGGACGTGATACGTATTGCTCAGATATTGATTACTCGACTCAGCTTCTGAATTCTGTTAAGAAGAATATCTCCTTGTTTTATCGTTGCCTGAAAAAGAAAATGATAATTATACACAATAATCATTCAATAAGAATTTTGTCTCCTCAACGCTCACAAGATTTATTTCTCCATCATGGCCTCCCGAGTCTTTAAATTAGAAGAGAACATCCTATGATAGATTGTTCCATGTTGAGTGGTCTTTACCAGTGTAGCCTAGATGTACAACACTGTATTATCTTTGAAAATGTCGGGTGTTTATCCTCTTCAAATTATTTTTGGAAAATATATGTTTTAAAGATCTGTTGATGTTTTTTCCCCACAGTTGTCAGTTATGACCTTGAAAGTCCAAGGATATACATGTAACTTCTCCTCATCACCGTGCAGATGGCTTTAGTAAGTTATTGAATTTCATGAAATGAGGAAGCTGGACAGTTGATATACAGATAGTAATGTATTCATACAGGGATGCTCATGTAAAATATACTCTCCTTGATTTATTTTTTCTTATATAATTTTCAACCAAACTTAATCTGATTGAAGATACATGTATATACTGTACATGTAGTATTTAAAAGCTGTTGTTTCAAAGTGAATGTAGGATAAAACAAATTTTGTTGGTCTGGTGAAATCTACCCAATCTTGTTTTTTCCAGATTTAAAATAAGCCATTTTGTTATTAAGGAAACAATGTAATGTGTGACTGTACGTAAATTACCTGATATTGCCAGTTCTTGCTGTCTGGGCGGTTTGTTTCCACTATCCCTCCTACTTTATCTATCTTACAATGTAATCTCCCCGCAGCTATAAACCTGGCAAGCTCTCTGTAATTATATACAAGATACTAGTAGCATTCAACTGTCATTCACCAGGCAGATATAAACCTGGTAAGCTCTCTGTATTTATATACAAGATACATGTACTAGTAGCATTCAACTGTCATTCCCCAGGAAGTATTATCAAGATAAACATAAATTTGTATGTAATTTTTAATTTTACACGTGCTACTAGAAACAACATAATTCTAATACATGTAACAACAAATATCACAAACTGATTCATCTAAAGAAGGAATACATGATCTTCAACTCTTATTTTTGTGAAGAATAGATTGATGTAAACTAAAATGGTACTGTATAACACCCTGAATACATGTATAACTATGTTTATTCAATTTTGACGCAAGCCTTTGAAATCACATCCTAAAATGGACGTGAAAGTTTTTATTTCCTGTAGAAAGTTACTTACTGATCAATAAACTCGACAGTAACACCAAAGGCCTGGGCCATATAGTCTAAAGCCAAGCTTCTATATGACTCCAGGAGCTGAGTATACGCTATAATACGCATTTCTCTGGTGTAATATCTATAATGCGGAGCTAGAAATCTGTCGTACTTCATCTGGTCCTCTACCTGGGCTGTATAAAAACAAATACAAAAGGTATGAGTCTGAAATACTAGTGAAAGGAGCAGATTCGGTAACATGGAAAATCGGCCCTAATTTTAGAATGTTTTAGATTTTGATTGTATTTCGTATCAAGGAAAAATCATAAGAAATTGTATAATTCTGGTCAAAATTTATGAAGATAAGTAGGGCGCCAGCCCTCACCCAAAATAATTTTCATATAAAAGTTAAATTTGCAATTGATCTTTCAATCTACATAAAATTTATGTTGGGTGAGGGTTGGCGGCTATACTAATTTTAAAGATTTATGCAGAAAATATGGCAATTTTTCTTCATTTTCCGTCATGCAGAGCTAATGACGTCAAAACATGACGTCATAAACAACGTTTTGACAATGAAAAATATTTACTTTCTATTCAGGTATTTGAGATAAATACATGTATAAGAGATGCTGAATCATAATTTTCATTTAATTATTTTTCGCAACAATTTAGGGCCGATTTTTGTAGTTAAGTGATCCTACCCCTTTAAAGTAATTTTAGGTTTAAATTTAGAAATTCTCCATAATATTATCCCCTTAAAGCCATCTGCCACTTCTAATAAATTCTCAAATTTTATCATTGGCCATGAAAATGAAATAAAGAAAAGTTAAAAGGATAAAAAAGTTAGGCAGAATCACTATAAACAAACTTAATCTTAGGAACGGACCTCTCAGGTTTTAGGTATTAACATTTATATATATGAATACATATATGATGTACATGGCATATTGATTCTGGTATTACCCTCTGTTTGATATTCTGAATTTACAATACTAACCTAACATTATACATGGCATATTGATTTATAATACTAACCTAACATTCTGAAGAATTCACCATAATGACAATCATATAGAGAAAATAAGAAATTCCTGATTTTAGGTAAACTGTGTAATACTTCTAATATCTCTGATCCCTTAACAACCTGTAACAAACAGACACAGCATGATCAACATGTATTATCTCTGGATTATAGATGTATATACATTTGTGTATCACCATTATGTATCATTTTATATACATTTACTTGGATAATGGATTAAAATCAGAAAATCTACATCTGCTTCAATGAACATGTAAATTTTCTATATAAACATTGACCCTTTAAAGTCAGTTATCTATTATTAATCTTTAAATCTAAAATTCATATAATATAGTGGAAATTATTACTTTCTCAAAAAAAAAAAATTATGAGTGTCTTATGTACACTTGTATATTATAAAGATTTACATAGTCTTTATACTAAATTTACCTTTTCTCTGAGTTCTGGTCTTTCTAAGGCTATCATACTACAGAATACAGTATAAGTGACGAAGGTTGGGTAGTCCATTAGCTCATACGATGTAAACGTGGCAACAGTGTCTAGGAAGAGTCCCGCTGCTTGTTTGAAGTCCCGTATAGACATACAGTAAATACCTCTGTATACCTTAAGGCGATTCCTCCTGTCCCAGTCCCCTCCCTCATCTATCAAACTACAAACAATAGACAGGGTATTCATTCACGATATTATACTGAGTTACATATAATAGAGGGAGTCCCCTCCCTCATCTATCAAACTACAAACAATAGACAGGGTATTCATTCACGATGTTACACTGAGTTACATATAATAGAGGGATCTCTAATGTTCAACATAGCACTAACTCGCAGACTTATCATTATGATGACCAATCAAAGCACTCTTGTTGTTCTTTCCTTGTATACACTTTCTGTGTCGAAGTTTGAAGCCCAGAATTAAAAAGGGCATACATGTACCATATATACATGTACCTACAATTCATGTGCTAAAGCTAAAACAGTGCATATTGTCACTTTGTACATGTATTTTTTTTTTCAATTCTCAGAGCATATGTAATGAACATTATCTACATGTACAGGTACATGTATATTACTTATTTATTTCGGAATGATTTGTTTTTTCCAATAGACCATTTTCCAATCTTATAAGAAAGCTCAAAATGTCTGAGTCAACAACTTTTGGTATTGTTTTACATTATATTTTAAAAAAAGACGCAATTTCATTGCGAGATAACAATGAAAAAGTGCGCTAAAATTGCATACCTCGTACATTTTTCGTCATTTTGTCAGCAATTATGAATTGTGGCAAGTGATCTATTCATGATAACTATACAATAACTAATACCTCTGTGCCTTTTCCAGGTTCCTGTTTATGAGATCATGGTCCATGTAGAATAAACCCATACGTATAAGGTGGAACACTAGGTCCAGTCTGTAACCCAGGGTGACTGTTTTCTCCTGGGTTTTCCGGAACTGGCTTAACGCTGCCTCCTGTAACATATTATGAAATAATGTACATGTATGTACTAATGCTTCTTTTCATAAAAATACATATATGAAATATCTATATACTGACCATAATGTTTAAATATAGAATATACATGACACATTATAATGATCATGAAGTCAAGAGGAATTTAGCTTATAAGAAAAAATAGAATGATATAAAAAATAATGAATTATATATGTATATGTATGCAGAAAGTCCCTTTGTTATTAGGAATATAAGGAGACATCTTATAATCTATGAAAAATACATAATGTTTAAACTTCAATCATACTACAAAATATTTGAGACACAAATACATGTAAGTATTCAGACCTTATCACCAATTTTACATAAATATTCAGCTTTCTTCAACATGAATTCTCGAACTTCTGTTTCTCCCAGATTTTTCTCTGCATCTTCAATAGAATCATCTAGCTTCTTAAGCTCAGCTGTGTTAACGTCCTTCATCTTTTTTAGCAGTTTATCGTCACATTTCCAGCTCAAACTTTTACATAGATCCTCATAATATGGTGCCATATCTAAAATAATAAAACACCACTAAAAATGGTATGGCCTGATTGCAAAGTAAGTTTTAGTCATTAAAAAGTTAAAGAATGTCCATATGTTTGGACCTATATTGCTCAGGTTTATAACTGAGGCACAATATGCCTTGTATATTTTATTCTGTATCTTACCTTATGTTGTAGTATGTGGATTTGGGTATAAAAGAGACGGGAAATAAACATAAATTGTTGAAGGTCATTGGGTCAAGTTCACTAGGTTAAAGATCAGGGGCAATCTTAATCATAATATTATATTCCTACTGCATACAGTTCCTTAGATTTTGTTTCAATGAGAGCCTTTAACCAAAATCTTTAACTAGGTCAAATTCAAAGTTCACTGAGTCAAATGCTACTGCATAATTTAAAAGGTCTTCTCATGGGTAACCTACTTGTAAAATATCATGTTTCTACTGTATACATGTAGAGTTCTTCAGATTTTGTTTCACCCAGAAACTTTAACCAAAATAATGACAACAGACAGACAGATGGACAAACAGACATCATCCATCCATACACCAAAATTGCCAAAAATGTCACTAAACAGTTACAATCACTGAATCAGAACATTTTTTAAACTTCTACTTTCTACTTCAACTTCTTCAGTGATTGCCTTCAACTTGACAAAGATTACATCACTTGGGTTGTGCTGGCTGAATGTGAATATTTCCAAGTGCATGCGTAACCCCTTGAGATACATATACATGTTTGTACAGAAACAGCAAGTGCATTTATGTAATGTATTTCATGCAATACAATGTTAATGCACTTGCTTTGTGTTGCATACCCAAAACAACTTAACATTAAAATTTTATTCTATGTATATGCGCTACAGTTGTCTGTTTCATTCTTGTTTTCTGAAAATGCATTTTTCTAGGTAAAAAGGTGACGTTAAAATGTAGGTCACTGCGGGTTCAGTTTGCAGGTTGGAACAGCCATTGTGGCATGTTTCTTTAGATCTTATGCATTGTAACGTCATGTGCGTTTACATGCAGAAATGGAACATGTTCGTATCAATAGTTGCATCTAAGGGAATTACATTGGTTGTGCATAAATGTTTTACTTGTCCTTAATATGATTGAGCTCTAAATCCTTAATAAAGTTATGAAGAGATGATAAGCAACAGCATAGTTATCGGCCAGTTACGAGAATCTAAGAGATTAGATTTGAATGAAAAGATCTTGTCATATTGCGAGTTTGAGCCTAGCCCAAGTATTATCACTCGGTTTGAGTCAGCTCCGTTACTGAAGAAGAAGAGCACCAGGTTGGGCCGTCTTGCCGCTTTCTGTCATTTTCCATTCAAAGACAAAAGGTTTAAAAATAAAAAACAGTCAAAATTGTATGGAAACTGGTCTGACATCAGAGTATGATATAGGGCTGTAACAGTTCATTTTTTTCGGTTTGGTTCAGTATGAACCTCGGTTTTTTGGTTTTCAACTCAGTTAAAAGCACAGTACATTTTTTAAGTATTATTACCAGTTTGTTAGGTATTTTCCTCTATTGTGTTGACGCGTTATAATCCAGTTAATATGACACAGTAATCTTGATATTAAAATGATACAAAATCATATTCTAAGTCAATTAGAATTTTCATGATCAAATAAAGTTGAATTACTTTTAAATTACATTAATTGCCTTATAAATTTCACAAATACACTCAACATATGGGGCAGTTTAGAAGTGACTGTGTACTAGTGCACAGGAGTTCGATATTGAGTGAGTAAACACCCTACGGCAAAATTTTCAATCATTTACCTGTTCTGTAATCTGAACGGCCCATTGGCTAACTTGTTTAATTTTGTGGAGTTTCTGAATGTAAGTAGATGAGATCATACTCAGCCTGCTTCTCTTCAGGACAATGCCATGCACATGTCTTCAGTTAATATTTGTGCCGACATTAGTGTTGGGAATCAGATGGAGTATTAAAAATTAATTAATCGGATAAGTCTTTCGATTGATTATCGATTATAATCGGATTCTTATAAGACATTGCAAAACTATAAACTATTTCATGATTTGTCCTTAACTTACTTTATATTGACAGCAAACCTCTAATAAACCAGAAGTCTCTGACGAGACTGTAGCTCTCCTGGTTGTTTTGTTTTTTATTTACTCATTGACAAGTGAATAAGATACATACACATATATATCAATTTCCATTTTTGACGACCATAGGGAGGAGGCGTTCTAACAAATTAAAAGTAGCACAACAAAACATCATATCGAATAGACTGCAACTAGAATATCACTCATATAATTAATAATATCCAAGATAAAGTATTTAAAGCATGCCATACCCATTTTCCAAGATCTTAGGGAAAAGGGACTGCTAGCTCAAATGAACTATCAATGACATAACAAAACTACAGATCCATCTTATTGATTTAGAATTACAACAACTCACTTTCATTAATAGCTTTAAAGAGTTGAGAGCACAATTATATAGGAAAAATGATCACACCCATTTTCTAAGACCCTGGGGATCAGGGGCTCATACAATATATCAGATGCACAACAAGAACACAGACCAATCATATTGCAAAAAGAATAAAGCCTCAATCATTCAAAGTGTCAGAGGAGTTGTGAGCACAACATAACAAACAGTTATATACTAGGAGAAAATGACCACACCCATTTTCTAAGACCCTGGGGTCAAGGGCTCAAACAAAATATCAGGTGCACAACTAGACCACATACAAATCATATTGCAAAAAGAATGAAGTCTCTATCATTTATAGTGTCAGAGGAGTTGCGAGCACAGGATTTCATAGATTTTCATGACCACACTCATTTTCTAAGACCCTGGGGGGTCAGGGGCTCAAGCAAAATATCAGGTGCACAACAAGACCATAGACCCATCATATTGCAAAATGAATCAAGTCTCTGTTATTTATGGTGTCAGAGGAGTTGCGAGCACAAGATTACATAGAGTTATATAGGAGAAAATGAACACACCCATTTTCTTATACCCTGGGGGTCAGGGGCTCAAACAAAATATCAGATGCACAACTAGACCACAGACCAATCATATTGCAAAAAGAATCAAGTCTCTATCATTTATAGTGTCAGAGGAGTTGCGAGCACAAGAGTACATAGAGTTATATAGGAGAAAATGACCACACCCATTTTCTAAGACCCTGGGGGACAGGGGCTCAAACAAAATATCAGGTGCACAACTAGACCACAGACCCATCATATTGCAAAAATGAATAAAGTCTCTATCATTTATAGTGTCAGAGGAGTTGCGAGCACAAGATTTCATAGATTTTCATGACCACGCCCATTTTCTAAGACCCTGGGGGTCAGGGGCTGAAACTAAATGTCAGGTGCACAACTAGACCACATATCAAGTAAGACGCAAAAAGAATTAGCTTTCTATCTCAAATGGTTTCAGAGGAGTTGCGAGCACATGAATTGTTTACAGACGGACAGACAGACCGACGCCGGACAACGGGGAATCGCATAAGCTCTAGAGCTGCAACGATTCACCGCGGTGCACCGAGAATCGCGATTCTTAGCTCTGACTCGAATTGCGAGTCGTTGTGGTCAGAAACGATTCGAGTCGAATAGTCTAAATAATGCAGAAAAACGTTCTAATTTCAACTTTAAAGATTCACTAATCGCAGGATTCCCAATAAGAATGGTTTTAGGTGGTGATTTAGAATAACATGTGAATCCTTCAAGTGCATTTCACATAGAAATTCGTAAGAAAATACAGGGTCAGAGGAAATTCGAACAGCGACTTTTGCTGAAGATCGACGAGTGCTGCCCCAAATACTGAAATGCCTCTTTTAAAAAAGTTTACCTATGCACTTCTTTGTGCAAACTGTTTAATTATCATGTATCCTTTGTGTACAGTATTGACTTTATATCCAAAGAGGGCTATTCTGTGGAGGGGGGGGGGGTGTCTTTGCATGTACATGTACATCATTCACAGCTTTCACTTGAACTGGGATTATATGCTTTGCTTTTAGATTCAGATTAGGTTTTCAATTAAATTTTCAAATAAATGGAAAAAATAACGTATCCATGGAAAATTATATCGTAAATAAATCGAACCGAAAAAAATCGAATCGAGACATAAAAATCAAAATCGAACCGATCGAGAAGTTCCCGACTCGTTGCAGCTCTAATAAGCTCGACTGGTCAGAGACCAGTAGAGCTAAACAAGGACTCTGATTGGCTAAGCGGACATTTGGGTAAGTCTTCAGCCAATCAGAGTCCTTGTTTCATTAGAGGTTTTGGGCAGGAAAAAATTGACGAGAGCCGAAAAAGTTAAAAGGAGAGTTGTTTGTGGTGTTTTGTAAAAAAAAACAGGTACATGGATCATATCTTATAGTGATTTAGAGTTTGCTACTGTAACGTGCTTGCATACTGAGGACCTGACACAGGCAGTGCTGACTGTGACAATGCCAAATCAGAATGTTACCAGTAAAAGGTTGACCTAGAAAAAATAAAAATAATTGGCTTTTCACAAGCGACCAACATACTTTATAATGACCTTGCTATGTTGTTTGCATAGATGAATTATTTCAGTTTTACGGAATATGCGTCTTGAAACCAAGAACAGTTGAATAATTTGAGAAAATTGAATTTTCTCTGACATCTAGGTCTGTGAACGTCGAAGTTCAAGACCTTAAAATCTTTAAAGAAGGGGGAAGGGAGGAGGAGGGTGCAGGACGTTTCGGTACAAGGACGTTTCGGTACAAAGAAAAAAGTTGTCTTGGTACATGTTACAAAGACGTTTCGGTACATGATTTCGGTCGTTTCAGTACATATTTTTGTTCTTGTACATTACCTAATGTTTGACTGTGTAAAGAGATACATGTATTATCAATAACCCCCCCCCCCCAAAAAAAAAAGAGTGGAGAAGCAGAAAAAAGATATTTTTGGGGGAGAGGGTGCTCTTTTGTCATCATGGTCATACATGATTGGTATGTAATGCACCAACCTATTTAGGTGAACATTTTGTGGTGTTAAATAACAATGTCACAAGAGGGGGCCAAAATATGAGTTTTCAGCTGCCAAGTGTAAATACCCATACAAAAATCTAGTTTTTATTTTAATGCTATAAAGGATTGGAATTCTATGCCCTTGGAAATTAAAGAAATCAGAAATAGAACTTCTTTCAAAGCTGCAGTCAAGGCACATTTAACCGAAAATGCTAGAAACAGAGAGCTAAATGAATTTATATATGATTTTTAAATGAAATGTGTAGAAATATAATTTTTAATGTATGATTTAGTTTTAAAATCAAATTAATTATTATTCAGGCATTGTGAAATGTTACAAAAAAAAGGTACATGTTTTTATTATAGTCCGTCCGGGTTGTCGTTGCCAAAGTCCCTATATTTATTTAATTTAAGTTTAAACTAACCCTATTTATTTACTTATATTTATTAATATGCCAGGACCCCATTGGAAATAAGCACACTATGAATTGCTTTAATGGGTTATCCTAGGCAATATCAATGCAATGCACCTATAATGTGATAGTTACTTTTGTGATATCTTTGATCTAAAATCTAAAATTTAAAATCAGTTAAACTACTAAAGATACATGTACTAGATCAACTGTGATATTTTTTACACTTTAGCCAAATTTAAGTGTGATAAGCAAAATTCTGTGATATATTAAATATGACTTTGTTGAGAATGATTATGCATTATAACCTGTGCTATTGTATGATATACATTGCCTGAATAAAATTGAATTGAATTGAATTGAATATGTCTAGCAACAAATTGATTAATCAATTAGTTTTCTTAACAATATTTGATTACTGTCCTGTTCACTAATTCCAGAGCACCCTGTTTTCCCGGATTTCTCTAAAATATGATAATGTCATCTTCCAAAAAGATATCAGTTGTAAAGTCGTAACAGAAAATACCATTGTTTTGGCTGTGCGTCAATTAATTTAGAAATAGGACGGAAAACAAAAAGTCTACGGGGATTTTCTATAGTAAAATCGCTGAAAATGTGTGACGTCGGAGGCTTTGACGTCACTGTTTACTATTGTTGACACGGAGAACAATATGGCGGCGGCTTGAAATTAACATGGGAATTTCCCGTAGACATTTTATTTTTCATATTGCGGTTTAAAGGCAGCTGATACGGTAAGTTGAAGTTAATTTCCTCTGACTAAAGGAGGTCAATTCTCGGAAACAATAATTTATAGCAAAATTCTTCAGACCACAGAATAAATCGCCAAAACAGGGTGCTGTGATCTGGATTTAGTGAACAGGACAGTAGGCCTATAAATGTCAGGTATCGGACACAATTTTTGATCATCGATAAATATAGAATTTGCTTATCAACATGATCAAGTAAGAATTCTTCATTATTTAACTCTAATTTCAAAATATTATAATCATCATGTACAGCACAAACAACAAGAAAGGCTATGTGAACTCATCATCAAATAGGTACCGAAACTTATTAAAACATAAACCAAACACATTACTGTCCGCGCAGCTCACTTCAGAAATTGGAAAATTGAAGTTTTCGCAACTTTGTCGGCATATTTTCCGATTAAAATTTATATAGGGGAGTAGATCTCGAATTCTCATAACTAATGATGTATGATATATGTCTGTACGACCAATAGTATGCTCATAGTGAAAGAAAATAGTTTTAGATGGGGAAATTTCTATGTTAATTTTAGCGTGACGTCGTCAACGTTCCCCATAGACTCAGTGTTAAACATCAATGACGTCACGCTAAAATTAACATAGAAAACTCCCTATCTAAAACTATTATCTTTCACCGTGATTCAAACTAGAATGAACAGTTCAGTTCAGTTCAGTTTCTAGGAAATCCCTCCTTTGACTAAGGAGCACCCCAGTAGGTAAAAGGATAGACCAAATAAAAAATAGAAGGTATAAAACTAAGGAGGGGGTAGGTACAGAGTAGGAAGTAGAAAGAAGGGTAAAAACTTCCGTTAAAATAGATAAAAAATTATTGCTCCTAGACAATGACCACAGGAGTTCGAAATTTTATCAATAGAGTCAAAAGAAATCGTTCGAGTGACCAAGCCTTGAGCTATGCGTAAGCATAGCGACAGGAATGCAACGGGTTTTTGGAGAAATCCAGTATTTCGTGTTTACCCACCACTTATTCAGCACCGCTCGTAAGTATTCATATTAGACAACATTTTTCTACTAAAATTTGCTTTCTATCCCTTATCGAATGCTGTCAATACACGCTTTCTTCGATTTCAAGTGAACATTCGTTTTACCGAGAAGCCATTCCGTGACGTCACATCAACTGCGGACGTGACAGATTATTATTTCGATTGTTTTGAATAAAAAAAATTAAGTGGCTGTTAATTGTTGTATATACATATATTTTATATTTAAATGGAATAAATTATACTACTTTAAATCCTCTTTTGTTTTTTTTTATGGCGAGAATCCAGGTTTCGTTTTTTGAAAATCAAAGGGCGATAACTCAAAAAATTCTATGTGCGCCATAAAAAAAAACAAAAGAGGATTTAAAGTAGTATAATTTATTCCATCGAAGAAAGCGTGTATTGACAGCATTCGATAAGGGATAGAAAGCAAATTTTAGTAGAAAAATGTTGTCTAACATGAATACTTACGAGCGGTGCTGAATAAGTGGTGGGTAAACACGAAATACTGGATTTCTCCAAAAACCCGTTGCATTCCTGTCGCTATGCTTACGCATAGCTCAAGGCTTGGTCACTCGAACGATTTCTTTTGACTCTATTGATAAAATTTCGAACTCCTGTGCAATGACATGACAAAATTGATACGAAGCCCCTGTAAACTCATGGAATTTTGAAGATTTTCTTACTGTTTGCTTCAACTGCTCGTAAGATATTTTTCTTAATTTCAGGGGCATTTTTATTTTTGGGGGTTTCGAGCAAGAACCTCCACTGAGCTAGGTCAAAGTCAGGGTTTTTCTCGAGCCCCTGTTCTTCTAAGTTCTCGATCGGCATTTTCCGGAAGTGAAAGTAAAGATACGGAGTGAATAAAGAATTTCTCCCTTCATCAGTAAAAAGTATTTCAAGATTTATAATGTAACTTGTATGAATAATTTCGATAATACATTTACTCACTCAATTCAATGATACGAATTTAAATTTTTAAAATGTTGTTTTAAAAATTCAAAACACCTGTTTTCACTGCGGACCTGCTTTGTAATTTTGTAGCTGCACAGCAGACTGAAATTCTACTGAAATTCTTGCATATCTGCCTAATGACAGTCATAATTACCAGTCACACTACATAAACAAGAAATAGGACCATGCAGGGCGTGGAGAAACTGCATCTAGAGGATGCACTAGAAGACAGTCCCCAGGTAATCTAACAGGACTGTGTATGACACCCACAACACACACAGCACAAAGTTGTGCATGATGTGACAAACATGTCTTGAGTTACTTTTCTTTTATAAGAAACTTTATATGGCATGTAGACACATATTCAGTAGACTATATTCAGTAATTTTGATGGGTACCGTAGAGTCGGAGAGTTGACTCCTATTTAGGCTTGTATCTGACATTAATTTCAATGGAAACTGAGGAGCTTCTTTAATTTTTGTCTAGCGCAACCTGAGGTTGCGCTAGACAAAAATTAAAGAAGCTCCTCAGTTTCCATTGAAATTATATCTGACATCTGAGACTACTGGTGTCAGAACAGTTTCCGGACAGTCGCCCTTTTCAAGTACGTTGTTATTTTCAAAATTTTGTGACAATTTTGTAGATTCTTAAACGCAAAATTCAAATCACGAATCATATAAACAAAGTTTTGCATCTAAGTTGCTTTATCACACCACCTTTATACCCGGCCTTTCCATCCCGGCACGGTAGTAGGAATTACCGAAAAGACAGCATTTACCGAAAAGACAGTGATATTTACCGAAAAGACAGATATATTTACCGAAAAGACCATTGAAATTAAGAACAAATTATTCTATTATTCATTTTATGTCAACAAAATATGATATTCAATCAAAATTCATAACTTAACTGCAACTTAACAACAGATACAACTGCATGTACATGTACCACAAAAAAAATTACCAAACACATATATTTCGTATTTGTTGTTATGAAATATATATGCACTTTATATAATTAATCAGTTATTCACACTCTACTTCATGATAATTATGACTTATGCATTCATATCAATGAATTCATCATTATTGAAGTAAGTTTTACATTCTCTATCAGAGGAAACTATGACTAAGTAAAGCCTTAAATCAAATAGCTTTTTTGGTTTTGATGATACATTTAATTGTACAAACACATTTCCAATCATAAAATGTGTTTAGTTTTAAAATTTAAGCGTCTTTTCGGTACAAATTTTGGTCTTTTCGGTAAATATCACCGTCTTTTCGGTAAATGCTGTCTTTTCGGTAATTCCTACTACCCATCCCGGCATACTTTATTTAGCTGAGCGGAGCCTGGTGGAGTGGAGTGGAGTGTAGTGACACATTTCCAGTCAGTTGACCCCCATAATCAGGATAGTGAGGTGAATGATTCAAAGAATTGGGACAACGGCCGACTTATCTTTCAGACCAATTTATCACACTCTCTAATTAAGGACCTTTGATCTCTGTGTTCAACACATTATGGGAATAGTAATTCCCACAGGCAGATTATTCTTTGAATCATAGTCTTACATCTATGGAAACAGGTTTTTTTTTTATCAACCTCCTACATTACGAAATTCAACATTGTCATCATGTCTTTAAGTATAATTATACAGTGATTATTTGCTCCTTTTT
Organism: Pinctada fucata; assembly: GCA_028142955.1. NCBI lineage: Eukaryota > Metazoa > Mollusca > Bivalvia > Pterioida > Pteriidae > Pinctada > Pinctada fucata. Next base: position 99,883,569 of record AP027102.1, read on the forward strand.
CATATATAAAGTACATGCAGTAGTGGAAAGAAATGTAAAGTTGTAATTAAAGTGTTTCTCAATCATGCATAGATTGACAACTACACGTTTGAGGAGGTTTGTCACATCATCTTTATCTCAGACTAATTGGACTTCTTTTGTTTTGGATTTTTTTCTCAGAAATAATTGTGATATACTTCAATTGCCCGATACCTATCAATAACTGCTGAAATCGACCGATTTCTTTTCAAATAAAACAAACGGTGGGTCACTAAAAACACTGTATAATTATAATATATAATGTTAAATTATAATCAAAGACAAATACAGTTTCAAAAGATGTAAGAATAATCTGCCTGTGGGAATTACTATTCCCAAAATGTGTTGAACATAGAGATCAAAGGTCTTTAATCAGAGAGTGTGATAAATTGGTCTGACAGATAAATCTCAGCTGCCATTGTCCCGATTCTTAGAATCATTCACCTCACTATCCTTATTATGGGGGTCATCTGACTGGAAATGTGTCACTCCACTCCGCCCTCCACTCCATACTCCGCTCAGCTAAATAAAGTATGCCTTTATCGCGAGTAAATGCAGAGAACCATACTATTTTAATCTACGTGATTCGAGAAGTATTGGTTCTATTTTCAAAATTATTTTAACACAGTCATTCGTAGAAAATATTGAAGAAAACAATATCCAAAAATCATCCCGTTTGATCTGAAAATTTGATCGAGATTGATAGATTTAAAATCAGGTGTCCGGAAACTCTTCCTGTGATTTGCAAAAAATAGCCAAAATATAGGGTCATAAAATCGGTCTAGAAACCATATTTCTTGAGAGATTTAATACTTGCTTTCAACATGAGTATTTGTGGGAAGGGTATAGCATTATAATTTGAGAGAAATTTGAATGTTTTCCATTGATTGACGGTGATATTATCCCCGGAAAACCTTCAAAATCGTCCGGAAACAGTACGATACCAGTAGTGTGGAATCTGTATTGCTGTCGGAACAGTTTCCGGACGATTTTGAAGGTTTTTCGGGGAATCGGGGATCACTCCTCCCACCATCAAAGAAAACATTCAAATTTCTCTTAAATAATGCTATTCATAACATAAAAGCAACTTGGGTGCAAAATTTTGTTTATATGATTGGTGATTTTAATTCTGCATTTAAAAATCTACAAAATTGTCACAAAACTTTGAAAATAATTTCCTTCAAAAGGGTGACTGTCCGGAAACTGTTACTGTCTGGACACTGTTCTGACACCAGTACTGTACTGCCGGTGTCAAAGCAGTAACCAAACGATATTTAAGGTTTATTCACAATAACTTGGTTGTTTTGTTAAATTGAGACATGCAACTTGGAACAAATAATGGTTGACATATGTCTCAAATATTTATCAAATAATTATCCAAAATTCTTGACTTTCATCATCTTTTATGTCGATCTTTTAACCGCAAGATTTCCTTTAATGGCAACTTTGCTAAAGTAGTAACCGAATGATCTAAAAGCAAGGGCGTAGTAAGCCCCTCTGTATTCAGCTCTACATCAGTCTCCTCTGGGGTAAAGTCCTGTTGTGGTTCCTTATTGATCAATTTTCAATTCTATGTTGATAAATCTGAAGTAACTGATCCAAAGACCGAATTGTAGAAAATCAAGGAAAATTCCCATAAATATAGTTCTTACTGAAAGTTTTAGGAGGCTTAGATTACCCTTTCCCGACCGTAATTATATCTAATCTGAAACTACCATTGCCTAATGACAAAAAACTATTGTCAAGTCACCTATTTATAAAAATGTTGACACTTATGTTGATTTCTAGTGAAACTTTAAAGTTTCCCTAATTTAATCCAATTTTGTTAATTCAAATGCCACCGTAATCGTTTGGTTACTGCTTCCGTTCAGTTACTGCTTTGACACCAGTATATCATCAAATTCTTAGGTGGAAACAGTTCCTGAAGTCTTGAAAATGACGGTATGAAATTGAAATTACAATACCAATTTTGTAATGTCATAATACCAGGTTTTATGTATGATACCGTTCCAAATCTCTAAGGGGAAATAACTAACTGTATTCCGCAAACATGGCAAAGACAGGGCCGCAATATTTCCAATTCTAGGCCTGTAAGTTGTGTTAAGTATTCTTTTATGTGATGGATGATCTTGTATCCTAGTTATGAAAATATAAATTTTGTGAATAAAAAAGCATTATTATTCTAAAATTGAACTGTATTTTGAGTGTAATTAGCACATAGTACACATCGTACATTGTAAAATGTCAGAGTTTGTATGTACAGAACTTTGACATTTCACAACATATGATGTGTCTGTGCTAATCACAAGTTTGTGTTAATGTCTGAGCACACTCAAAATACAGTTCACTTTTAAAAATAATTATGCTTTTCTGTATTGTTGTATTACATATATTGTATTTTGTTCATTCAATGATTGATTTTGCAAGTTGAAAATCTCAGAATGTTCAGTCAGAAAAACTTAAATTTTAACCTTGGGCATAACATTGAATGGTAAGTGTTGGGGCTTAATTCATACTTCACATGGTTATTCCTTGTTGCAAGACCTTTCAATTGGTAATTTTGACCAAGTTGTGACCCTAACTCAGTGGAGTTTGACCTATACTTTTGGAAAACTTTAATCTTTGGCATAACTTTTGATACATTGAGACTATCACCGAATGATAAGTTTTCGTGGAATTATTGTGACAGATGTATGTAAAGAAGATTTCAGTGTAGAATATTGTTTATTCTAGGGTTTGCAATTGTTCCAAATTCCAATGGAATTTCTACTGATTTTGCCTTGCCTTCTCGACTTTGAGACTGAATAACTGATGTTACTTCTTCCATGTTTTTTTGAATGGTGAATGATATTGGGCGTTAATTTTTAGCTCACCTCGACGAAGTTGAGATGAGCTTATGCTATAACCCCGACGTCCGCGTCCACGTCCGCGTCCGCGTCCGCGTCCACGTCCGGTAAAAGTTTTTGGGCAACTCAGTATCTGACAAAGTACTGATGCTACAGTAACCAAACTTGCACAAGTGATTCATCTTGGGATGCTGAGGTGAACCCATGCATCGGATGCAGCATCTGACCTACATTTTCTGGTTGAATGACTTTGTTAATGTCTGGTTAAAGTTTTTGGGGTAGTTCAGTATCTGACAAAGTACTGATGCCACAGTAACCAAACTTGCATAAGTGATTCATCTTGAGATGCTGAGGTGAACCCATGCATCGGATGCAGCATCTGACCTACTTTTTCCGCTTGAGTGATTTTTGCCTTTAAAGGCCAATATTGAACAAAGTATAAGTGCTACATGTACCAAACTTGCATATTGGATGTATCTTTGATCAAACTTTCATAAAATGACCTTGACCTACTTTTTCCACTAGAGTGATTTTGCCTTTAAAGGCCAATATTGAGCAAAGTATAAGTGATACATGTACCAAACTTGCATATTGGATGTATCTTTGATCAAACTTTCATAAAATGACCTTGACCTACTTTTTCCACTCGAGTGATTTTGCCTTTAAAGGCCAATATTGAGCAAAGTATAAGTGCTACATGTACCAAACTTGCATATTGGATGTTTCTTTGATCAAACTTTCATAAAATGACCTTGACCTACTTTTTCCACTCGAGTGATTTTGCCTTTAAAGGCCAATATTGAGCAAAGTATAAGTGCTACATGTACCAAACTTGCATATTGGATGTATCTTTGGTCAAAATTCCATAAAATGACCTTGACCTACTTCTTCTGCTTGAGCGATTCTGCCTTTAAAGGCTAATATTGAGCAAAGTATAAGTGCTACATGTACCAAACTTACATATTGGATGTATCTTTGATCAAACTTTCATAAAATGACCTTGACCTACTTTTTCCACTTGAGTGATTTTGCCTTTAAAGGCCAATATTGAGCAAAGTATAAGTGCTACATGTACCAAACTTACATATTGGATGTATCTTTGATCAAATTTTCATAAAATGACTTTGACCTACTTTTGAGCGATTCTGCCTTTAAAGGCCAATATTGAGCAAAGTATAAGTGCTACAAGTACCAAACTTGCATATTGGATGTATCTTTGATCAAATTTCATAAAATGACCTTGACCTACTTTTTCCACTTGAGAGATTTTGCCTTTAAAGGCTAATATTGAGCAAAGTATAAGTGCTACATGTACCAAACTTGCATATTGGATGTATCTTTGATCAAACTTTCATAAAATGACCTTGACCTACTTTTTTCCACTTGAGTGATTTTCTTATTATACATGTACTTAGAGATATGTTTAAATTGAATTTTGCTGCCGCGAGGTGAGCTTCGTAATCTTTGATTACACTATGTTTTTTTATGTGTGTATATATATTCTTTCTGACAAGACATTTCCATTGATTCTATAAGGTTTGACCTTAGGACATTGAGCTTGAATTTTTAGTTATTTTTGTGACAAACACCCAAAAGTGGAAGACCACAATTCTCTGAATTTGTGTGTTATGTTAAATATTGCTGTACTGTCTTACAGGTCCAACATGGTACAAAATTTATACATGGTATTAAAACAAACAAATAAACCAACAAAACTAAACTCAATTTTATCAACTTTTCTACATAATGATCTACTACAGTCTGTAAAAAAAAAAAAAAAGAATTCTGTCTGACTAGCAGGAAGATAAATTTTACTAGTTTTTTGTATAGTTTTTTAAAAGAATTTCACAAATTTTAGTAGACTCTGGCATCGGGCTAGTGAGTTTTGGGAGAGGTTGCTCTTATGAATCTTTTGAACAATGTTCATACAAAAAATGAAAAAAAATTTCATGTTATGTTATTGATGTACAAAGTGAATGTACCCGGTAGAGAAATGATGAAGAAGAAGTTGTGGTAAGATGTTTACACTTAAGCTTATTAAACTATTAAAACACCAATTTTCAGTAAAAATTAGTTAATTTTCTCTATAGTATATCAGATTTTTCCTATTTCTTCCAAATTTGTCAATACCGGTAAACTTTTTAATGTCAAGGGACCGGGAACCCGTACTAGATAGTGCTTTGGTGCATTTTGGCCTTAAAATTTAAAGTTGAAGTCAAGCTTTAAGTATTATTTAATAAAGTTTCTCCTATAGTAGTAATGTATATTTGGTATTCATCATTAAGATATTATCATATATAGATATATAATACTAGAAAATTGGAACCGCGCATGCGCGGGAAAGATCGTCATAGATTAGTTCACTTATTTAGATGCGTTATGTTTGACTCTTCTCTAGTATACAATACATGTACACAGAGATTCTGTTCAGATTTATATTGTTAGGCACTGATATTAATAAATTTACCACATGAATTTGAAGCAAATAAAATTTTTATTGTCATCTGGATATACATGTATCCATCCTTGAAAACCCAGGCTCGATTGCGCTTACTCTTATCTAAATAAGTGTTACACGCAATGGAGCCTGGGTTTCTGAGGATGGGATATATTGCGCTTCTCGTTTGCTTGAATTTAAATAACCCATAGTACATGTACATCAAGCAACCAGGAAGCGTGATAAATCCCTCTTGGATGACCATAACCTATTAAACCTATTACGGTCATCTCAATATGTCAGTATCAAAAACCAACAAATTTACAACTGAGCAAGATCTCGTGATTGAATTTTATAAATTTCATATATTTTTTGCATGATAAAATCATGTTGATCCAGTTTCCGAAGTGAGTTGAGCGAAAAGTAGTCACAAATCCTTTCCTTCGCACAGGAGCTTGATGCCAACAACCATCAATGACACCCGCCCCTTCACATCTCTTTATAGTCAAAGTATAATTAGGAAAGTAGAGGTGGATATTCTTGTGGATTGTTGGCATCGAGCTCCTGTGTTCCTTCGTTAGTAATAAGTATATTGTAAGAACATAAGGCTCATTTCAATTAATACAGTATTTGTATACAAAAGTGTCAAAAATGAAATTATATAAGAAAGTTTACACATCTGAATTTTACATTGAGCCAATGGAAAACATCATTGGAAAAATTAGCATGGGAAAATAAATTGAGTATGAAAGAAATACCTATTTTATACTATTAATGCTGTTAGGGGTTTACTCAGACCGTTTTAGTTCCCTCTGTGCCAGAAAACAGTTGGGAGCAAGATGATTAATCATCTCTGAGAAAGTCCTCCCTCGATGGGATTTGAACCTTGCTAGACTGTTCTGGTTCGAGACCGTTTTAGTTCCCTCCAAGCCAGAAAACAGGTGAGAGTAAGACGATAAATCATGTGTGAGAAAGTCTGCACTGGACGGGGTTCGAACCTTCACGTGACTAACTCGATGTCTGGTGCTGTACTAACTGCGCTGTGATATCCCTTTCTCGAACGCTCTCTAGAAAGATTGTACGTCGTAAATGTCAGAAAACCAATATGAAATCTTGAATCAAATCAGCCTCCTACTAACATAAGAAACGTCTTGCAAGAATCATCTTACATATTTTATGATAATAAAAAAGTCGGGGATTAGGATAGGGAGTATAAATCAGAGGATAGTATGAAATTAATGGTTAGTGTCCGACGCCTGTTTTGAACTTTAGATTTTCTAAGATTTATTTTAGGAAAATGGTTGGACATAATTAATGATTTCATGTTGATTAGAAATAATTCCTTCTAAACCATTATCAAATTGACATTGTCATATCATAAGCTTTATCTTCATATCACACCATTTATCTCTGTTCTCTTCGTTTGGACGGAGAATCGGCTAATTCGTTCCTTTAGTAGTATAGATATAAAAATGATAAAAGTTTGTTTTCTCTAGACCAGGCAGCTGCTTGCTGTTTTTGAAAGAGATGCTTCAGCCCTGCGGAAATATAGTAATGGACTACATAGCTGCTGTTCTAGAATTATGAAAGCACAGGTAAGAACAATAACACTAGGTAAGATCAATAACAACAGGTAAGATCAATAACCACAGGTAAACACAATATTTTTACAAGTAAGAACAATAACCACAGGTAAGAACAATAACAATAGGTAAGATCAATAACCACAGGTAAAAACAATATTTTTACAAGTAAGAACAATAACCACAGGTAAGAACAGTAACCACAGGTAAGAACAGTAACCACAGGTAAGAACAATAACCATAGGTAAGAACAATATCCACAGGTAAGAACAAAAACCACAGGTAAGAACAGTAACCACAGGTGAAAACAGTAACCACAGTTAAGAACAATAACCACAGGTAAGAACAATAACCACAGGTAAGAACAATAACCACAGGTAAGAACAATAACCATAGGTAAAAACGGTAACCACAGGTAAGAACAATAACCACAGATAAGAACAATAATCACAGGTAAGAACAATGGTTCCAATATACAGTTTTAGTTTCGTATTCGAAGAAATGGCCAGGGACAATTTTTGTGCGAATAGCACATAGCGATTGCCTGATTTCTTCACTCATGGGTGCCCCTTCTACCGAGTATGTATAAACGATGTTACTCTGTTTACATGTACCTTGGGACTGCTTCAGCGTCATGATGGGTATAAAGTCTGATCACTGTCTGAATCAATGAATTATCTGTATGAATCGAGCTGTCGTGTTATGTACATGCATGGCCTAATGAAAAGTTGCATCTGTATGTACTGAGATGAACACAGGCTGTATGTTGGAACCCTTTCCATTACCTGTTTTAGTGGACAATATATGAATGAAACGGTGCTATCGATAAAGATATTAAGTTGAATCATTGAAACGTTAAACTAACATCAAGTAGGCTTATTTTGTCCCGCTTCACAAAATAAAGTCTGTATACGACGGAAGAATTAGGAACTTCCATCATGAAGTATGATATTGATAATTATGATAAATAGAAGATCAAAACATTCCCGTTTAGGATGTATCATGTTTTTATATACTATAAAAGAAGTGAATTTTCCTTCAAATTCTTAGCACACACCTAACATTGAACATGAAACGTTAAAGAGAGAGTGGGGATCAAATTAGAGAATAAGATTCTTCTTCTTTCCTTGTACAGCTGACACTCGTTATCTCAAACTCGCTTATCTCGAAATACCGTTTATGTCGAAGTCGAGCGGCGGTCCCAACTTTTTTCCTTCATATTCTAACCAATTTGACTTCGGATAACTCGAAATCGGTTATCTCGAAATTTCGCTTATCTCGAAGTAATTTCTAAGTCCCAAGTCACTTTCCTCATGTATTTTATACTCGTTAGGTCGAAGTCCTAATGTTTGTGTAAACAAACCAATTAACGTTCCAAATATTAGTGAAATCGCACGGTAAACAAACAATTATAGGTGCCGGTAACGCAGGTTGAGTGATTAGCCGTTGTTTGATAGACCATGTCATCAATATATTAACTGTTAATTAGATAATGCATGTTTCAATTATTAAAATTGCCCTGTTTGTTATGTTGAAATTCTTATAAGAAGCGACGGCTAAAAACAAAATTGGCAAGATTCATCGTAACTGAAATACAGCAATTTGAGAAACAATGATACTGATAATCTACAAAAATAATCCATACATAAATTTCATACACTAAGAGGAAGATTGCAAACAAGTTAATTTAAGTGAAGAATGAAGACATATACGACATTGAAATCTAGCAGATGAAAAATAGCGACGTACGAACAAATGTCTTCATTGTTATTTTATGACACAATGATCTAAAACTCTTGGTCAACGACACATGCCAGAATAATAAGACAACCAAACTGGACAGGTATTTTAGTGCATCACATGATAAATCCTCGAAATTCCATTCGTTGAGCACGCGGGGACTATGAGAGAATAGTGCCCGGCAACCGGGCACTATTAAAACTATTGCTTTTTAGCTCGCCGGGACGAATGTCCGGAGAGCTATTGTCATACCCCCGGTGTCGGCGTTGGCGTTGGCGTTGGCGTCTGCGTCTGCGTCTGCGTGCGCGTGCACAAAAACTTTAACCTTGCTTATAACTTTTAAACCAATACAGATTGGGCTTTCATATTTCACATGTGCATTCCTTGTGACAAGACCTTTCCATGGATACCAAAATTTTTGACCTTGTGACCTTGACCTTGGAGATTGACCTACTTTTGAAAAACTTTAACCTTGGCCATATTTTTTGAATGGTAAGTGATAGGGCTTTGATATTTCACATGTGTATTCCTTGTGACAAGACGTTTCCATGGATACCAAAATTTTTGACCTTGTGACCTTGACCTTGGAGATGATTGACCTACTTTTGAAAAACTTTAACCTTGGCCATATTTTTTGAATGGTAAGTGATAGGGCTTTGATATTTCACATGTGTATTCCTTGTGACAAGACGTTTCCATGGATACCAAAATTTTTGACCTTGTGACCTTGACCTTGGAGATGATTGACCTACTTTTGAAAAACTTTAACCTTGGCCATATTTTTTGATTGGTAAGTGATAGGGCTTTGATATTTCACATGTGCGTTCCTTGTGATAAGACCTTTTTTATTGTTGTTGTTGCAATTTACATATGGTTGCCACCGGCGAGCTATGTTGTCATTCTGACAAGTCTGGTTGCTTAACAGAGTTACGTCGCTTGGAGAGTTATGCGCTATAAATAGGTGTCACCACTTCCTTGTTAATTCATCTGAATTGCTAAGTCTATCCATCAAGGTCATGTGATAATGCTCGTTTGTGTGGGTACTATTCTCTCATAGTGTTGCTTTTTGAAGGTAAATAGTGCCCTCGCTCGGGCACTCCAAAAGCAACACTATGAGAGAATAGTACCCACACAGGTTAATATCAGGGCCGGGGCGATCGGCGCGGAAGGGGAGGGGCACACAAAGAATGAAAATATCTGACGTTCTCAATGCGCCTCTTCGTAAAATTCAGTGTTAAAAATACGTTTATGGCACTTCTAGAATCATTTCTACGTTGTGAAATAAAATGCTTGTTTGCATTGTGAACATGACTAGCCATTTAAACTCAGATATCTATTGTATAAAATACAATAGCAAAACAATTCTTTAAGCCTTATAGGTGGTACAATACATTCCAAAATATAGAGTAATGTTGAAGAGTAAATTCGACTGACGTTTATCTCGAACTCCGCTTATGTCTAAGTATTTTCAGTGGGCCCATCGACTTCGAGATAATGAGTGTCAGCTGTATATGGTATCATCAATCGATAGTCATATTGGATTGTTGTATTTTTAGGGGGGAGGGGGCAGATTTAATGTGATGTTATTTCATGTTCAATGTCAGACATCATCTTTCAATTCATTACGACAACATTATGGATTAGCACTTTAGTTCTGTCTTTCTTCGTCCATAAACTGGCCTACAAACTTACGAAGGTGTTCAGGAACAAATATAACTTTGAAAACACAATATTTTGTCATACATTATATGTAATATTTTTCTGGCTATTCGCACACAGTACCTTTAGTGCTTTGATTTTATTTCTAAGTGTTGAGACTTGAATTTTTTGTAGTAGGCACAGTTAATGAAAAAACTTGGAATTTTGGGGTTTATATGAGTTTGGAAGGATGTAAAGAAGAGAACTGGACATCAATTTTAGCCATTGGTCCATATAGTAAACAGCGATAGGAGACAAAGGCGAAGCGAGTACCACGCGTCCTGGGCTCCTGATACCGGTAGTGCCGGAGGGGTGTTTCGCACTCTTCCAGATATATCTGAAAATCCAGATGTTGAAAATTCAAATAATTTTTCATGATAAAAGCTACTGATGTTCTCTTTCAATTCAGTATTAAATGATGTAGATAATGTTTTGAGAACAATGCTGTATTGACCTCACTATTTGGGCTACCGCATCTGTTGAACGCATGCGCTCGACTGCCATTTTCACATCGTTCGATACTGATTAACGATTAAACGGTAAATCTGGATGAAATGATTTTCACATGTTTTGTAGGTCTAGATGTATTGATTGTACTAAGGTCTGGTTCATAAAGTTATGTAGAAAACTTTAAAAGTCTAATGACTTCAACTTTAGCATGACGTGCATACTTTTTGCGCTTTCGGAACAGTGCGCGAAAACTGTATTTTGGAACCAATACTCACAGATAAGAACAATAACAACAGGTAAAAACAATAACCACAGGTAAGAACAATAACCACAGATAAGAACAATAATAACAGATAAGAAAAATAACCTCAGGTAAGAACAATATCCACAAGTAAGAACAATATCCACAAGTAAGAACAATAACCACAGGTAAGAACAATATCCACAGGTAAGAACAATAATCACAGATAAGAACAATAACCACAGGTAAGAACAATAACCACAGGTAAGAACAATAACCACAGATAAGAACAACAATCACAGATAAGAACAATAACCACAGATAAGAACAACAATCACAGATAAGAACAATAACCACAGATAAGAACAATAACCACAGATAAGAACAATAATAACAGATAAGAAAAATAACCTCAGGTAAGAACAATATCCACAAGTAAGAACAATATCCACAAGTAAGAACAATATCCACAAGGAAGAACAATAACCACAGGTAAGAACAATAATCACTGATAAGAACAATAACCACAGGTAAGAACAATAACCACAGATAAGAACAATAACCACAGGTAAGAACAATAACCACAGATAAGAACAATAATCACAGATAAGAACAATAACCACAGATAAGAACAATAATCATAGATAAGAACAATAACCACAGGTAAGAACAATATCCACAAGTAAGAACAATAATCACAGGTAAGAACAATAATCACAGGTAAGAACAATAACCACAGGTAAGAACAATAACCACAGGTAAGAACAATAACCACAGATAAGAACAACAATCACAGATAAGAACAATAACCACAGATAAGAACAATAACCACAGATAAGAACAATAATCATAGATAAGAACAATAACCACAGGTAAGAACAATATCCACAAGTAAGAACAATATCCACAAGTAAGAACAATAATCACAGGTAAGAACAATAATCACAGATAAGAACAATAACCACAGGTAAGAACAATAACCACAGGTAAGAACAATAACCACAGATAAGAACAACAATCACAGATAAGAACAATAACCACAGATAAGAACAATAACCACAGATAAGAACAATAATCATAGATAAGAACAATAACCACAGGTAAGAACAATATCCACAAGTAAGAACAATAACTACAGGTAAAAACAATAACCACAGGTAAGAACAATAAGCACAGGCATTGCATATTGATCTTCTTATTACAGTCTGATTACCTCATTTTCATACCAGATTTTCTGTTTCAGAATGAGCTATGTGCAGCCACACAGTCACTAGCGCAGCATCTCAGAGATTTTGAAATACAGGTAAGAACTGTTCATACAACTACTGTAGAGGATCGCATCAATTTATTATTTTACCCAAACTTCATTAGTTAGCATATTAGGAAAAATGTCTTAAATTCTTGAAACTAAATTTATATGTAATGACATATTTTAACATTTTGTAAAGTGCAGGGTTTAAAATGAAACTGAGAAAAAAAAATTGACTAAATGCTGTAAGAGATTATATTTGATTTTTTTCCAGAAATTTCCTCTAGAGTCTGATGAAAGTATTCTAACATCGACACTCAAACAGTTTGCTAGTTACCTTGATGATGTAAGTTAATTGTATACGTGTTCTTGTGTATATGCTTTACTTATTTGAATAAATACTATCTTTATTGAGGATATATGTACTGCTATGAAATTCAATATTTACAAGACTTTTCATTTGAAAACTTATAAAAGGAAAACAGAATAAAAAGTTATATGTTTTTAAAGAAAAAAAAAAGGACAGGTACTAAGAGACACTGTCTCCAACAGAAATATATTAAATATCATCATATTGTTTAAGCTACGTATACCTTAAGGGGACATTTGCTGCAGCAGGTAATTATATGAAATATATATTACTGCATCTGTAGTATCAAAATATTGGTTACTTGTTTATGATATTTGTAGGTGAGCTCCATACAGCAGGTTCTGTCAGCTCAGTTCTCCGAGACCATGATGTATCCACTTACTAAATTCTTACAAGCTGATTTAGAAGGTATGTTCCAGGAAGATTTATATATGAAGCTTGAAATATAAACAGATATAGGATGAGCTAATGATGTCTGTTCTGATTATTATTATGCAAGCTGTGGTAAACTGAAATGATACAGGAATGATGTACTTCTGTTAAATTAATACTTACGTGAAGATACGTGTACATAAACTTACTATATAGCTATGGACTAATTATCATTTCAGAGGTGTCAACACTCAGTGAGATGTTTCAGATAGCAACTAATGGTGAGTCAGATACATGTAACTTATCATCACCATCTTACGTTCTGTATGGATATCTAATAGATCACTAACATTCATAATCTTTATAGATGATAAAATGATAGGAAATGTACAAAGTAGGAACTTTTAGCTCTTTTTCTTGTGTAATGTCACTACAGAATTGTGTCTTTAAAATAACAGTGACACCATTGTGAAAAACGATTCTATAGAGTGTTGATTTGGACATTTAAGCTTTAAAATAACAGTGACACCATTGTGAAAAACAATTCTATAGAGTGTTGATTTGGACATTTAAGCTTTAAAATAACAGTGACACCATTGTGAAAAACAATTCTATAGAGTGTTGATTTGGACATTTAAGCTTTAAAATAACAGTGACACCATTGTGAAAAACAATTCTATAGAGTGTTGATTTGGACATTTAAGCTTTAAAATAACAGTGACACCATTGTGAAAAACAATTCTATAGAGTGTTGATTTGGATTTTTAAGCTCAATATTAAGATCAGAAGGTGATCCATTGGTTAGATGAATATATAATAGAAGTCTGTATATTGTAGCGGTGCTTCGGTTCTGTTTAGTGGTATTCTAGCGTATTGGTATCTGACTTAGGTTACGTTTAAGTCCATTGGAGAACAACATAATTAGCAAATACTCATACATGCCAGATGTCCTGGCGGGACAGAAATGTCCCGGAAAATCACACCTAAAAAATATGTCCTGCCTAGACACGAAAATTCCCATAAAAGTAAAATTTGTCTCGAATTGTCCCGTATTTCAGTGTAAAGTCATTTTTAGCTCACCTGAGCCAACGGCTCAAGTGAGCTATTGTCATAGTGTTGCATCTGTCGTCCGTCGTCGTCGTCCGTCGTCGTCTTCCGTCGTCCGTCGTCGTAAACTTTTCACATTTTAAACTTCTTCTCCAGAATGGCTGAAGGGATTTTGATGAAACTTGGTAGGTATGAAGTACTCATGGTCCCCTACAAGTGTTGTTGTTTTTCGTCCGGATCCGTCAACAGGTGGCGCCACCACAGCCAATAGTAGGTCACGGGGGGTACCCTCCTATGACAAACTTCTTCTTCAGAACCGAAGCATGTATCGACAAACCGAAAGCATCAGGATGATCTAGAGAGATGTCTTAAGAAGTGTTGTTATTTTTGGTTCCACTTCGAAGTCAAATTTTTGACGCGTTTTTGACGTCTTTTACGGACTTAGTCAGAAATGCACATTTTTGCACTATTTCTTTAAATAACTCAATAAGTGTATGATTTTACACACTCATTAACTGCATATTTATCATATTTAACTTACTTAATGCTTTGATATGTATTTTAGGCTTAAATTTTATTTTTTATGCCCCCGGAATCAAAGATTAGGGGGCATATAGTTTTTGGCCTGTCCGTCTGTTTGTCTGTTTATCTGTTTGTCTGTTTGTCTGTTTGTCTGTTTGTCCGAAAAACTTTAACATTGGACATAACTTTTGAATGGGAAGTGATAGGGCTTTCATATTTCACATGTGTATTCCTTGTGACAAGACCTTTCCATTGATACCAAAATTTTTGACCTCGTGACCTTGACCTTGACCTTTGACCTACTTTTCAAAAACTTTAACATTGGGCATAACTTTTGAATGAGAAGTGATAGGGCTTTCATATTTCACATGTGTATTCCTTGTGACAAGACCTTTCCATTGATACCAAAATTTTTGACCTCGTGACCTTGACCTTGACCTTTGACCTACTTTTCAAAAACTTTAACATTGGGCATAACTTTTGAATGGGAAGTGATAGGGCTTTCATATTTCACATGTGTATTCCTTGTGACAAGACCTTTCCATTGATACCAAAAATTTTGACCTTGTGACCTTGACCTTGACCTTTGACCTACTTTTCAAAAACTTTAACATTGGGCATAACTTTTGAATGGGAAGTGATAGGGCTTTCATATTTCACATGTGTATTCCTTGTGACAAGACCTTTCCATTGATATCAAAATTTTTGACCTCGTGACCTTGACCTTTGACCTACTTTTCAAAAACTTTAACATTGGGCATAACTTTTGAATGGGAAGTGATAGGGCTTTCATATTTCATATGTGTATTCCTTGTGACAAGACCTTTCCATTGATACCAAAAATTTTGACCTCGTGACCTTGACCTTTGATCTTTTAACCCAGTGACCTCACATACATGTACTTAACAGAAAATAGTGTTCATACTAACAAAGATGCCACCGGGGCATTCGTGTTTCACAAACACATGTTTTATTTGATTTTTTATGAATTTTTTTCTTATGTAAAAAGGAAGGGGGGGGGGGGGGTGATTTTCATACATTTTCTGCTTCTTTTCTATAACCACTCTTCAGATTGTCATGACATTTTGTAGATATGAGGTACTCATGCATGGTACCCTACAAGTGAAAGAATTTTGTCAAGATATCCACTTTTAGATTTTTAAGGAATATTTTTGGCCTAGGACATCTTAGGCACGCATGAAAACGAAAGAAAAAAGGGGTCATGCATACCTTTTCTGCAAAATTCACTTGTTTAATGACCCCTCCTTCCGAATTGAAAATTTGCTAATTTTTATATATTTTCAAATTGATCTATTGATTACATAAAAGGCAAAATCATGTTCAAAACTCAATTTCTACACACAGCAGGGAATCATACATTGATTTAATTTGCTATTTTTAAATTTTCAATAGTTATGACCAATGAGGTGACACCTTTTATTCAGCCCGGTTCACCAGTCAAAAGGGAAGGGATTCCCTGCTAAAATGATTAACTGTAGTTACACCTTCTAGGTCAGAGACAACCAAATCATTTTCCATAGGCCGTAATGTTAACGAAATGCCTTATAACGTCTATACTAACATTGCTGGCCATGCATGTTATATACCGATTTGTTCATTGATTCAAGCTTTATACGAAACTAAATTAAAAAATATATAGCATGACCTGCTCTTTTTCGCACTATTTGCGTCACAAGGTACCCCGCAGAGAATTTTCAAATTTTCCCGCGCCCGTCCCCTTTAGCGGATCAGGAGCTAGGGAAATATCCGGGTATCGACATTTTAATTGCACTTATTTTTTACCTATATATATCATATTCCAACAATATACCAAAAGAAAATAGAATTGATAGCCAATCACATCTTCTGTCACATTTAAAATAACAGGCCCCCTCACCCTACAGGTTTTTCTCCAATCAGAGCCGGCCTTTTAGTGGTCTCTGACCTATAACTGTAACTGTAAACAAAGTCGCTGTACTTTAGATTTGATCCGTTTAATTCCTCCACAACCCTTTAGTACTGCGATACATTTCAGGAGATACAGTGCAAACGGAATAGATTTTTATTTAATGTGCATTATACTTGGAACACTTTCATAATGGTTATCATTCATGTACTTGGAACACTTGCATATACTTGTTATCATGTATAAAGTTTGCTCGAATTTCCTCTGTCTTAGACTCTCTTAGATGAAGTAATTTACGGACTGATTTCTTGAAGAAACGTCGAATGAGTAATCTCTTCCTCTGGATCATGAGGTTTGATACACCCTACACTGCTTTTTTGAAAACAAATTGGCCCAATTTCTGCACAATTCACTTGAATTGATAAATATTGGATTAAAACGATTTTAACTGTACGTTTCATGTATTTGAGATGAAATCAATACTATTCAAAAGCATTCTTAGATTTCAGTATACTTTAATATGAATAAAGGCAAAACCGAAAAATCTTTGTTTTTTATGCCCCTGGAATAAAAGATTCGGGAGCATTTAGTTTTTGGCCTGTCCGTCTGTCTGTTTGTCTGTCTGTTTTCCGAAAAACTTTAACATTGGGCATAACTTTGAATGGAAGCTGGTGATAGTCTTAGAGGTTTCATATTTCACATGTGTATTCCTTGTGACAATACCTTTCCATTGATACCAAAATTTTGACCTCGTGACCATAACCTTGACCTTTGACGTACTTTTCAAAAACTTAAACATTGCGCATAACTTTTGATTGGTTAGTGATAGGTCTTTTATATTTTACATGTGTATTCCTTGTGACAAGATATTTCCATAGATACCAATATTACGCTGACCCTGACCTCTCACATACTTAACAGAAAATGGCGTTTATACTAACAAAGATGCCGCCGGGGGCATTCTCGTTTCACAAACACAGCCTGTCAGGCTTAATAATTTCTGGCATGCTAGCTATCAATAATGAAAGGTATGGTCGTTCAGTTTTAAATAAACTTAATTTATGAAATCATTTCATTGTTTTATTCTTTTTCTGCTGTGCATTAAAGTGGGATTTTACAGTATGATTTTATTTTTGATGTTGCATAATTGAACTATACTAGTTGGGCATATGACTTTAAAAAAGTTATTGTTTTGAAATGTGACTATTTTTTTAAAGGTTGTCTGAAAAAAAAACTTCTCTGCATCCGGCAAAAATCTTTTTAGAAAGGTTGTGGGCTAAAATCCCGGTACCAGGCACTATCAGTATTCAATAGCAGTATGTCAATTAGAGCGTGCATGGGTATCAGGTGAGCGTTGTGCCCCCTGGGGCTCTTGTTTTTCTTTCACCATTCAAAGAGAGTTGCGTAATTGTTGGCTAAATAGCTGATCAACGGATTTAACTTACGGTGTTACCTGAGATTGTAGATGTGAAAACATGATTTGATAGTAATTACTGTTAGCTTACACATTTTTAGCTCGCCGGGACGAAAAAGTCCAGAGAGCTAATGCCATATCCTCGGCGTCATCGTCGTTGTTCGTAGACAAAACTTTAACCTGGGCTATATCTCTTGAACTATAAGGGGTAGGGCTTTGATATTTCACATGTAGATACCTTGTGACAAGACCTTTCATTTGAGATGAGACCATGACCTTTGACCTAGTGACCTTGACCTTGGACTTCGACCAACTTTTCAAAAACTTTAACCTGGTTTCTGACAAAAACCTGTGTGGGCGAGCTATGTAATCTTTGATAATCCTAATAGTATGTTTATTTCATATGATTATCTTAGAGCGATTTTATTTCATATGATTATCTTAGGCCGATTGGTTGTTTCTCAGACACTCTGATTTTACTACGACGAGACTTTTTTTTAGATAAAATATCCATCCTGCCTCATCACTGGTTAATTTTATAATTATCAATTTATTTAAAGGAAATTACATTATCCTATTAGATATTTCAGTACGGTAATCACAGGGCGTCTAGTATTAAAAAAAAGTGACGTTACGAGTAATTTTACGATAGGCGTGCGATAGAATATGCTTACGTCCAGACTTTATTCATGCAATAATTTTTGAAGATAATGTCAAACAGTTGTACCCTTTGACGTCTCAGCCACGTGCCCCTCTTCCAGTCAATAGATTTATATAAATACGCTCTGAAGAAGTAGCAATGTCTCGCAAAGATGCCACGTACTGCTTACAAATGAAACGACCGGTCTCCACCGACAACCGCTACAGAAACGTACATAAGCTAACTTGAATAACCGCGATTCTAATTTGACTTGAAATTTTCTCCCTATATGTACCATAGAACTCGCCTCGTGTAAAATCTCCAACAAACTTCCATTGCGCTAAGCTCCACCTATTCATTTGCTATATTAGAATAGAAATGACAACTAGCTAGCCGTGATTCATTGTCCAGTAATTCCACTCGTCACATGAACCAATCAAATTATCACCTTGCTGTTTCGCAGCTGGGTGATAATTTGATTGGTTCATGCAACTCGTGGAATTACTGGACAGTAAACCACGGCTAGCTATTTGTTATTTCTTAAGTACATTACACACGACCGAGAAGTGCTTTTATTAATGCTAACCTTAATCTTTCGATTTTTAATGCTGCAAAGTATCTATTCCACTCCTCGGGAGGCAAATGTTATGTGTCCCACCCAAAAAATAAACGACAAGTCCTTGTCATGTGAAACACAAGGAGTTATTAAGGGACTAGATTGTGTACATGACAATATGATAACATTTTGTTTTTAAGTCAGAAAATGTCCTGGAATTTATCCAAGATATCTTAAAATTTTTGTTCCAGAATTTTGTCATTTGTCCTGGAAAATTTTCATCAATGTCCAAGAATGGCTGAAAAAATCTGGCATGTATGAATACTGATCATCACGGAATAATTGTTTAAAATTGGTTTTAATGAAATTAAGTCTGTTAAAATACGCTCTGAAGAAGTAGCAATGGCTCTCAAAGATATCACGTACCGCTGACAAATTAAACCACCGGTCTCCTCCGACAACCGCTACAGAAAGTACAGAAAATGTTTTTATCCCAGAATTTTGTCATTTGTCCTGGAAAATTTCCATCAATGTCCCAGAATGGCTGAAAAAATCTGGCATGTATGAATACTGATCATCACGGAATAATTGTTTAGCTCACCTCGACGAAGCTGAGTGAGCTAATGCTATACCCCCACGCGTTTGCGTCCGTGTCCGGTTAAGAAGTTTGGGGTAGCTCAGTATTTGGCAAAGTACTAATGCTACAGTAACCAAACTTGCACAAGTGATTCATCTTTGGATGCTGAGGTGAACCCATGCATCGGATGCTGCATCTGACCTACATTTTCCGCTTGAGTGACTTGGTTAAGAAGTTTGGGGTAGCTCAGTATCTGACAAAGTACTGATGCTACATTAACCAAACTTGCACAAGTGATTCATCTTTGGATGCTGATGTGAATCCATGCATCAGATGCAGCATCTGACCTACATTTTCCGCTTGATTGACTTGGTTAAGAAGTTTGGGGTAGCTCAGTATCTGACCAAGTTCTAATGCTACAGTAACCAATCTTGCACAAGTGATTCATCTTTGGATGCCGAGATGGACCCATGCATCGGATGCAGCATCTGACCTACTTTTCCACTTGAGTGATTTTGCTTTAAAAGCCAATATTGAGCAAAATATAAGTGCTGCATGTTCCAAACTTGCATATTAGATGTATCTTTGATCAAACTTTCATAAAATGACCTTGACCTACTTTTTCTGCTTGAGTGATTTTGCATTTAAAAGCCAATATTGAGCAAAGTATAAGTGTTACATGTACAAAACTTGCTTATTGGATGTATCATTGATCAAACTTTCATATGATGAACTTGACCTACTTTTTCCGCTTGAGTGAATTTGACTTTAAAAGCCAATATTGAGCAAAGTATAAGTGCTACATGTACCAAACTTGCTTATTGGATGTATCATTGATCAAACTTTCATAAAATGATCTTGACCTACTTTTTCCACTCGAGTGATTTTGCATTTAAAAGCAAAGTATAAGTGATACACGTACCAAACTTGCATATTAGAGTTATTTTTGGTCATATTTCATAAAATGACCTTGACCTACTTTTTCCGCTTGAGTTATTTTTCCTTTAAAAGCCAATATTGAGCAAAGTATAAGTGCTTCATGTACTTAACTTGCATATTGGATGTATCTTTGATCAAACTTTCATATGATGACATTGACCTACTTTTTCTGCATGAATGATTTTGCCTTTAAAAGCCAATATACATGAACTTAGAAATATGTTTGAATTGAATTTAGCTGCCACGAGGTGAGATTCGTAATCTGTGATTACCTATGTTTTAATAAATTATTAAAATTAAGTCTGAAAAGGAGAAGGTGCGGTAACCTGTCATTTCGGCCCTATTTTCAAAGTTGTTTATGTATCCATAATATTCTAGTTTATAAAATGTCAAACGTATGGTGAGTCCAAATCATGAAAGCTTTTTTTTTCATTTCACAGTCCTATACTGAATAATACGTCACTCAGAACGTCTAAAAACGCTGAAATCATTGAAAATATCGATAATGAGCGATATTTCGATACAAAACTATAAAATCAAGTGGTTATCCAGGCCTTGCCCATAAATATTTTTGTGTCAATCGATGGATTTCTGATCAGCCTTTTAATGTGCATAAAAAAATTTGTGGGCTAGGCCTGGAGCAAAGATGAATTTTGAAGATTTGTGTGTAAAATGCAATGATTTTCATGAGTTTTGCGTCATTCAGGTTAAATGACGTCAAAATATGACGTCATACATCACACGCATGACGTTACGAGGGCTCAAAATTATGACGCGGTATTTTCTCAAACATTCAACTTTGCAAAAAGTGATAATTAATAATTTGTTTATCAAAAATATTTTTTGTCGAAATTCTAGGGCCGATATGAGGGGTTAGCGCACCTAGTTCTTTCAATTACATTCAAAGTCCGCATAAAACATTATATGAAAGATTTTGTTTTCTATCCCTTCAGAGCATGAGAATACTATGAACAAATACATGAAGCTTCCAAAAAAGAAGGATAGTGAAAGACAACGACAAGAAAGTAATGAAGATCTGTATATAATGAGGAAAAAATTCCATCAGGTACGTCCTAATACATATATATAGTCTTGGGTACTGAAGTGATTATACGTATCTCCTACATGCCCTCATTCATATGTATATAGTCTTGGGTACCGATTTTATATATCATAATTTACTTTAATGTGCGATGTAATTGTGCACACTGGATAAACATTTTTAGCTCACCTCGACGAAGTTGAGTGAGCTTATGCTATACCCCCGCGCATCCGCGTCCGGTTAAGAAGTTTGGAGCAGCTCAGTATTTAGCAAAGTACTGATGCTGCATTAACCAAACTTGCACAAGTGATTCTTCTCTGGATGCTGAAGTGAATCCATGCATCTGATGCAGCATCTGACCTACATTTTACGCTTGAGTGACTTGGTTAAGAAGTTTAGGGTAGCTCAGTATCTGACAAAGTACTAATGCTACAGTAACCGAACTTGCACAAGTGATTCATCTTTGGATGCTGAGGTGAACCCATGCATCGGATGCAGCATCTGACCTACATTTTTCGCATGAGTGACTGGGTTAAGAAGTTTGGGGTAGCTAAGTATCTGACAAAGTACTAATGCTACAGTTACCAAACTTGCACAAGTGATTCATCTTTGGATACTGAGAGGAACATATGCATGGCATGCAGCATCTGACCTAGTTTTTCCACTTGAATGATTTTGCTTTAAAAGCCAATCTTGAGCAAAGTATAAGTGCTACATGTACCAAACTTTCATATTGGATGTATCTTTGATCAAACTTTCATAAAATGATCTTGACCTACTTTTTCCGCTTGAGTGATTTTTGCCTTTAAAAGCCAATATTGTGCAAAGTATAAGTGCTACATATACCAAACCTGCATATTGGATGTATCTTTGATCAAACTTTCATAAAATGACCTTAACCTACTTTTTCCACTTGAGTGATTTTGCCTTTAAAAGCCAATATTGAGCAAAGTATAAGTGCTACATGTTCCAAACTTCTATATTGGATGTATCTTTAATCAAACTTTCATAAAATGACCTTGACCTACTTTTTCCGCTTGAATGATTTTGTCTTTAAAAGCCAATATACATGTACTTAGAAATATGTTTGAATTGAATTTTGCTGCCACGAGATGAGCTTCGTAATCTGGGATTACCTATGTTTTCACCATGTCCATGCTATACTTCTATAGAATCGGGTATAGCCTGATATTCATGCTGTGATTGTTACCTGCAAAAGCTGAAGTTGGAATCTGAAAGTCAAATTGAAAATTCTTGATGTTAAAGTCTGACTTTACAGAAGTGGACCAATTCCTTTATCAATCACCGAAAGTTGAAGATTATTACCCAAGTTGCAAAATTCACTTCTTAACTTGATGTGAAATGGGCAGGCATGCACATGAACAGTTGGTTACTGGACTTTAATTAAGATATGATAAGTGCTAGTTAAAACTTCATACACTTAATCACCATGAGTCAAGGATCACCCCTATTGATTTTGGTTCAAGGCCATACAACTCTGATTATTGATAATTGTTTCCTAATCATATAAGAATGTCTGTATCAACTATCAACCCTAAAACTTTTCATATTTGACATAGCTTTCATGAATTGCATTTTTCAGTCGCCAGCTACAAACATGCACAACTAATTACAGATTTTTATGCCCTTGGAATCAAAGATTAGGGGGCATATAGTTTTGGCCTGTCCGTTTATTTGTCTGTCTGTTTGTTCGAAAAACTTAACATTGGGCAAAACTTTTGAATGGAGGACGATAGAGCTTTCATATTTCACATGTGTATTCCTTGTGACAAGACCTTTCCATTGATGATAACAAAATTTTTGACATCATGACCTTGACCTTTGACCTACTTTTCAAAAACTTTAACATTTGGTATAACTTTTAAATGGTTAGTGATAGGGCTTTTCTATTTCACATGTGTATTCCTTGTGACAAGACCTTTCCATCGATACCAAAATTTTTGACCTTGTGTAACCTTGTGAGGTACATGTATTAAGGAGGTGTTACTCTGTCAGTGGTGTAGCTACCATGTCAAGGTACATGAATTAAAGAGGTGTAACTCTGTCAGTGGTGTAGCTACCATGTCAAGGAACATGTATTAAGGAGGTGTTATTCTGTCAGTGCTGTAGCTACCATGTCAAGGTACATGAATTAAGGAGGTGTTACTCTGTCAGTGCTGTAGCTACCATGTCAAGGTACATGTATTAAGGAGGTGTTACTCTGTCAGTGCTGTAGCTACCATGTCAAGGTACATGAATTAAGGAGGTGTTACTCTGTCAGGGCTGTAGCTACCATGTCAAGGTACATGAATTAAGGAGGTGTAACTCTGTCAGTGGTGTAGCTACCATGTCAAGGTACATGAATTAAGGAGGTGTTACTCTGTCAGTGCTGTAGCTACCATGTCAAGGTACATCTATTAAGGAGGTGTTACTCTGTCAGTGGTGTAGCTACTGTGTCAAAAGAAGGGAGGAGATCTCCAACAAGACCCTGTTGCAGCATCAACAGCAAAACACCAAAACAACCGATGCAAAAACACAAAAGAAGAGTACAGCAGGAGACAGCACGAGACGGAAAAGAGACACACGACATGTAAAGATCAAACACAAAATACTACACATAAACTGACGAGACCAATGGGCAACTGGTGCTGACTTGGGACGGCCATTTGTCATGCAAATAGCAATATGGTGTGGTTATCCTGGATTACATGTATTAAGGAGGTGTTATTCTGTCAGTGCTGAAGCTACCATGTCAAGGTACATGAATTAAGGAGGTGTAACTCTGTCTGTGGTGTAGCTACCATGTAAAGGTACATGTATTAACAAGGTGTTATGCAGTCAGTGGTGTAGCTATCATGTCAGGTACATGTATTAAGGAGGTGTTACTCTGTCAGTGGTGTAGCTACCATGTCAAGGAGGTGTTACTCTGTCAGTGCTGTAGCTACCATGTCAAGGTACATGTATTAAGGAGGTGTTACTCTGTCAGTGGTGTAGCTACCATGTCAAGGAGGTGTTATTCTGTCAGTACTGTAGCTACCATGTCAAGGTACATGAATTAAGGAGGTGTAACTCTGTCAGTGCTGTAGCTACCATGTCAAGGTACATGTATTAAGGAGCTGTTACTCTGTCAGTGCTGTAGCTAACATGTCAAGGTACATGAATAAAGGAGGTGTAACTCTGTCTGTGCTGTAGCTACCATGTCAAGGAACATGTATTAAGGAGGTGTTACTCTGTCAGTGCTGTAGCTACCATGTCAAGGAGGTGTTACTCTGTCAGTGATGTAGCTACCATGTCAAGGTACATGTATTAAAGAGGTGTTATTCTGTCAGTGGTGTAGCTACCATGTCAAGGTACATGTATTAAGGAGGTGTAACTCTGTCAGTGCTGTAGCTACCATGTCAAGGAGGTGTTACTCTGTCAGTGATGTAGCTACCATGTCAAGGTACATGAATTAAGGAGGTGTTACTCTGTCAGTGCTGTAGCTACCATGTCAAGGTACATGAATAAAGGTTAGGGTTGCGACTACAGGGAGATAACTCTATTTTCATATCACAAAATATTTGAAACCGACATAAACAATACATGGTCTAAGCTCAGATTGTAACATTATTTTAGAAAAAAATAATACTCCTTGAAACTTTCAATGCTGAATGGATATTTTTGGGAAAAAATGCATATTTTTTAATGAAAAATCGCAGAAAATAGGAAAACTTTTGTCATTTTCGCATGAGTTTTGCTACCAAAGATTCAAATATCAGAATATTTACTATCCATAATACTCTTTAAAAGTGAGATAATTAGAAATTCGAATTTCAAGTTTAACTCTATGATTTTGGGTGAAATTTTTTTTTTTTTACAGAAATTATTGTGCTATCTATAGAAACAGTCATTTTGCTCAAAAACTTATTCGGGTGCATATAGATTTGACTGCTTTAGGATAAAGCAATACCATACAAAATGTAGGTCTATATGTAGAAAAAAAAAATTGTGTAGCTGGCGACCTTCTAGCTATTAATAGAAATAATGAGTTGTTGCCATGGCAACTATCAACATAGTTTTTATAAGAAAATACCCTCCTAAGAACTGATCATTTTATCAGAATTTCTCAAAATATCCTTTAATTCATCCACAAGCAATAAGAATCTTGAAAGATAAGGATATATATGAATTTATGAAATTTCATGCGTTTCAAAGGTATGTAAAGTTATGATGTGTTTTTTTCTAAAATTGCAAAATGTTAGAATAGGCCAAAAATGGATGTTTATAGCCAAAAAACGAGATGGGCAAATTTTGAATTCTTGGTCTGAATAGTTCGAGGAGATGTTCCTCTAAATATGAACCTATCCATCTTTCTTCTACCTCATTTCTATTAAAAGTCGCCACCCTGACCTTAAGGAGGTGTTACTCTGTCAGTGCTGTAGCTACCATGTGATGGTACATGAATTAAGGAGGTTTTACTCTGTCAGTGCTGTAGCTACCATGTCAAGGTACATAAATTAAGGAGGTGTTACTCTGTCAGTGCTGTAGCTACCATGTCAAGGTACATGTATTAAGGAGCTGTTACTCTGTCAGTGCTGTAGCTACCATGTCAAGGTACATAAATTAAGGAGGTGTTATTCTGTCAGTGCTGTAGCTACCATATCAAGGTACATGAATTAAGGAGGTGTAACTCTGTGGTGTAGCTACCATGTCAAGGTACATGTATTAAACAGGTGTTATTCTGTCAGTGGTGTAGCTATCATGTCAGGTACATGTATTAAGGAGGTGTAACTCTGTCAGTGGTGTAGCTACCATGTCAAGGAGGTGTTACTCTGTCAGTGCTGTAGCTACCATGTCAAGGTACATGTATTAAGGAGGTGTTACTCTGTCAGTGGTGTAGCTACCATGTCAAGGAGGTGTTATTCTGTCAGTACTGTAGCTACCATGTCAAGGTACATGAATTAAGGAGGTGTAACTCTGTCAGTGCTGTAGCTACCATGTCAAGGAGGTGTTACTCTGTCAGTGCTGTAGCTACCATGTCAAGGTACATGAATTAAGGAGGTGTTACTCTGTCAGTGCTGTAGCTACCATGTCAAGGTACATGAATAAAGGTTAGGGTTGCGACTACAGGGAGATAACTCTATTTTCATATCACAAAATATTTGAAACCGACATAAACAATACATGGTCTAAGCTCAGATTATAACATTATTTTAGAAAAAAATAATACTCCTTGAAACTTTCAATGCTGAATGGATATTTTTGGAAAAAAATGCATATGTTTTAATGAAAAATCGCAGAAAATAGGAAAACTTTTGTCATTTTCGCATGAGGTCTGCTACCAAAGATTCAAATATCAGAATAATTACTATCCATAATACTCTTTAAAAGTGAGATAATTAGAAATTTGAATTTCAAGTTTCAAGTTGATTTTGGGTCAAAATGTTATTTTTTTACAGAAATTATTGTGCTATCTATAGAAACAGTCATTTTGCTCAAAAACTTATTCGGGTGCATATAGATTTGACTGCTTTAGGATAAAGCAATACCATACAAAATGTAGGTATATATGTAGAAAAAAAAATTGTGTAGCTGGCGACCTTCTAGCTATTGATAAAAATAATGAGTTGTTGCCATGGCAACTATCAACATAGTTTTTATAAGAAAATACCCTCCTAAGAACTGATCATTTTATCAGAATTTCTCAAAATATCCTTTAATTCATCCACAAGCAATAAGAATCTTGAAAGATAAGGATATATATGAATTTATGAAATTTCATGCGTTTCAGAGGTATGTAAAGTTATGATGTGTTTTTCTCTAAAATTGCAAAATGTTAGAATAGGCCAAAAATGGATGTTTATAGCCAAAAAACGAGATGGGCAAATTTTGAATTCTTGGTCTGAATAGTTCGAGGAGATGTTCCTCTAAATATGAACCTATCCATCTTTCTTCTACCTCATTTCTATTAAAAGTCGCCACCCTGACCTTAAGGAAGTGTTACTCTGTCAGTGCTGTAGCTACCATGTCAAGGTACATGAATTAAGGAGGTTTTACTCTGTCAGTGCTGTAGCTACCATGTCAAGGTACATAAATTAAGGAGGTGTTACTCTGTCAGTGCTGTAGCTACCATGTCAAGGTACATGTATTAAGGAGCTGTTACTCTGTCAATGCTGTAGCTACCATGTCAAGGTACATAAATTAAGGAGGTGTTATTCTGTCAGTGCTGTAGCTACCATATCAAGGTACATGAATTAAGGAGGTGTAACTCTGTCTGTGGTGTAGCTACCATGTCAAGGTACATGTATTAAAGAGGTGTTATTCTGTCAGTGGTGTAGCTATCATGTCAGGTACATGTATTAAGGAGGTGTAACTCTGTCAGTGGTGTAGCTACCATGTCAAGGAGGTGTTACTCTGTCAGTGCTGTAGCTACCATGTCAAGGTACATGTATTAAGGAGGTGTTACTCTGTCAGTGCTGTAGCTACCATGTCAAGGAGCTGTTACTCTGTCAGTGCTGTAGCTACCATGTCAAGGTACATAAATTAAGGAGGTGTTATTCTGTCAGTGCTGTAGCTACCATATCGAGGTACATGTATTAAGGAGGTGTTACTCTGTCAGTGCTGTAGCTACCATGAATTAAGGATGTGTTACTCTTTCAGTGTAGCTATTATGTATGCTGCTATGCTGAAGCATCCACAGTTTTTCCCCAATATTTCTAAATTTGTACCGATTCCTCTCTCTAAAGTTAACACAATCATAACAATGTTATTGAACAACGCAGATCTTCCATGTTGAACCCAAACCAGTGCATTGACCTGGACCTCCTTAGGGTCTATCAAGTTACCTAGACCCCTTTTTCAAAATGTTGAGCATCCACTTAATATAGAACGAAGCTACACCACTGTATGTTATGTACTTACTTAAAATTTAGTTTTGAAATGTGCAGGATTCTAAAGCTTATTACCAGAAGGTAATATGAGTATAAAAATAAACAAGGAAATTGGTATACATATATGTCCATCAAAGTACAGAGACTTTTGCATGGTTCATTGATATTACTAATGGAGTATTTAACACTCGTAAACTTCCTGTCATGATGAGGAAGGTTATAATGAAAATTAACGTGATGTTTTAAGGTAATTTTTCCTTATGATGCATTTTGAGCCTTCCTTGGTGGACCAGGAGTCCCCGAGGGCACATGTAGCCAAGTTCGATCAATTTCGGTTGATCGTTTCTTCAACGCATTCTAAATTTCTGTTATCAAAATTTCTTGAAATTTCTAAAAAGTGGGTCCTGTAGCATCATATCCCACCCATCCTGCTACGTCTTCCGATACACTTTTTCGACATAGTAACTTTCATACGTTTTTGGCATATTACATTGTTTAGATATAGGATCACTGATGAGGGTTAAGTACCCGAAACGTGCATGTCTGGTCCACGTTGCCAATTTATCTGTTCTTAAATGATGCTATTCAATTTGAAGACGTTTACATTTATACCACTTGGTGAGTGTCACTGCTGGTGGACCAGGAGTCCCCGAGGGCACATGTAGCCAAGTTCGATCAAGTTCGGTTAATCGTTTCTTCAACGCATTCTAAATTTCTGTTATCAAAATTTCTTGAAATTTCTAAAAAGTGGGTCATGTAGCATCATATCCCACCCATCCTGCTACGTCTTCCGATACACTTTTTCGACATAGTAACTTTCATACGTTTTTGGCATATTACATTGTTTAGATATAGGATCACTGATGAGGGTTAAGTACCCGAAACGTGCATGTCTGGTCCACGTTGCCAATTTATCTGTTCTTAAATGATGCTATTCAATTTGAAGACGTTTACATGAATACATTGAGAGTATTTTCCTGTTGTATCACTGTGTAAGGGGATTCTCTGCTTGTCATCTCACTTTACATCAGAATATTATTAAAGTTACTTCTTCATAGTCCAAACCAACTTCATTAAAAATCATCATGTTTAGTACTTGAAATCCCATAAATTCAGTGACATTTATTAAAAACGATTTGTAGCATAGGTTTCATGTATATGTCTATTGGTAAACTCATGAAAATTACGATGCAATCATATTTCATTGTAAGTAGTATCATGGAACTATTGAAATGCTACAAATTATTGACGCATCACACAGACAAGCTGATTGTGGTAAATGTTGCATTTCTTCCTATGTGACACATATAGGCCTATATTCAGGATTTTGACAGAGTCATACTAATATACTTTAACGAGTAGTTGTACCCCATCCAGTCACTCCAGTATATTCCGTCATACCAACCTCCCGACGGAGGGTAACGTCCATTGTAGTAGTATTTGCCGTTAGGTAGGGCGTACGTACAGTAATTATACCACCACCCAGCGTGCTGATAGTTCACACAATGGTGAGTGTCAGGGTTGTCGTATGTGGCAAACCTCGTGCCATTATTATAGCTGAGGTCATCAGGTACATCACCCCTGTATCCTCCGATAGACAGAGTGTAGTGGTCGGAATCTTGAAGCTTGAAGTATGAGTAGTGGGCAGTTCTGATGTTGTTATTCCAGTCTTGCATGGTTATGCTCAGGACGGTATGACCTAAAATCAAAAAGATAATTCTGTTATATAAAGTATTTTAAGTGTCATGCTAAGCAAAGAAGCATGCACTGTCTTGTCTTGCAGACTTTGTATGCAAGTTGTCCTTTAGTAAGAGAATGACACCTATTGACTTTACTTTGGATCAAACCTGGCATGGGATGTACCAAAGGTGAGAAGACTACACCTATTGATTTCAAAGGTCAAACATTGTTAACGAAGGTCTAATTTTTATAGGACATTTGGTCTGGTGAAGCTCAAAACTATAGCAGACCAGTCATTTACCAGAACAAAAAAATTATTAGAAAATTTGAAAAATATTAGATTAAACGTGTAGCTTACATTCCGAAACAGGAAATGGAAGGAGAGCTAACTGCAAAATATGTTTTTAGTTGGATTTACTGGTCAAATTAACAATCTGAGGCCAAAATAGAGTGTTTTTGAAGGTAGAGAGTTGGAACCCTTTGACATTATTAGATAAGGAAATGATCAAATAAAGTGACAATTTACATAACACAATTATGTGTTGCTTTCTCCTAGTCCCCTTCCTTCGCACGCATCTTACTGGACATTTTGATCAGGCACGGTTTTGACAATCAGACTGCCACACTTTTTATCTTAAATGTCCGATGTTGGACAAACCTTTTTGAACACTGTCAAAGATAAAAATCACTTTTGATTATATATAATAGAAAATTTTGTTGTGGTAATGCTATGATTTATGTTGACTTGTTGAAACTCGGCTTGACTTCCTCCTGGAATGACGAAGTTTGATTTTACTTCACTCTTGGAAATTCTAATGATTTTGTCTTGGCTTCTCGACTTTGAGACTGAATAATTGATCGGTACCTCTTCAATGTTTATTCACTCTCCAAAGTAATATACAATGTATTTCCTTCAAATACAATGAAAAGTATTGATTCCATTTCAGTACAGGCAACGGAAAACTTGATCAAAGGTTAAAAATTGATAGTCCTTTTAAACTAAAATTGTACCTTTTTGATTTTAGCTAGTCGTGATGAATGTCTAGGGGACTAATGTTATAGCCCTAGCGTTGTCAGTTGTGTGGAAAGAACTTTAACCTTGGTTTATATATTTCATGAACTATAAGGGTTGGGGCTTTGATATTTCTCATGTAGATTCCTCATGATGATAGCTATCATTTGACACCATGACTTTTTACCTAGTTGGCCTTTATCTTGAGCTTTAACCTCATTTTAAGGAACTTTAATCTTGGTTATATATCATGAACTATAAAGGTAGGTTTTGATATTGCACATGTAGATTCCTTTAACCTTGACATACTTTTCGATAATTTTAATAGGGGCTATATCTCAGGTACTGTAAAGGTTAGGCTTTGATATTTAGCTTTAAGATTCTTCATGGCCAGAGATTTTATTCGATACCATGACTATTGATTTTGGACGTTGACCTTCTTTTAAGAAATATTAACCTGAATTATATCGTGTGAAATATAAGGGGTGAGGCATTGATATTTCACTTGTAGATTCCTAACTACCAGATTTTTCATTTGATACCATTAGTTTCGACCTAGTGAACTCGATCTTGAACTTTGTCCTGGGCTATTTCTCATGAATGATAAGGGATAGAGCTTTTATATTTCACATGTTGATACATCATGACTGAACCTTTCATTTAAGGCCTTGACTTTATACCTATTGACCTTTACCTATTTTTCAAGAAAAAAAATACAGCTTAGATATTTCACATGTGGATACAATGTACATCATGACCAGACCTTTCATTTGTTGCTTTGACTTTTGACCTCTTCACCTTTACCTCGGAGTTTGACATACTTTTCAAAAACTTTTACCTTGGGTCTTTTCAATTGATCTTTTATGAGGTAGAGTTAACGCATGCCACATGTGGAATTGTGGATACCTCATGACCAGAGCAATCTAATGGGGCCTTGACTTTTGACCCTGTGACCTTGACATACTTTTAAAAACTTTAACATGGCCATTTCTTACTATTTTATAATATTTTCATTTTACCAACAAGAACTTAAGCCTGTGCCCCACCTCAACCTAAGGGATCAGAAAATGGGTAAGGATTAGACATCAAGGGTGTTAGAAAATAAGTTATAAGACAAAAGCAACCAGTAATAGGGCCTCATTCACGCCAGAGACTTTTAGGTTATGATCAGAATAAAGTTACCTGTATATGTCAGGTAGTATATCGTGTTTAGTCCGGCCCAGTAGTTACTGTTTTCGCTACCAAACCCATTCTGGTATATGTGCCATGGCTGAGCGAAGTCGACGCTACCGTCAACACGCCTCTGGATGAGTGTAAAGGAGTTGTTGGCTTCATGTTGACAGTGGACCTTAAGTTTAAAATAATTTTGCTAGAATGTATGTTTAAAAAAGTGACATGGTAAAAGGTAAACGAAGAATGTCACAAGAAAAAATCGATATGGAATATACCTTGAAGAAGTTATTGTCATCCCTCCACAATGTGTAGATTCCCGACTCGATGTACCCGGCTTGTCTGATTTGATCACA
Source organism: Pinctada fucata (assembly GCA_028142955.1). NCBI lineage: Eukaryota > Metazoa > Mollusca > Bivalvia > Pterioida > Pteriidae > Pinctada > Pinctada fucata. The sequence goes on from AP027102.1 coordinate 99,916,303, forward strand.
ATCTGACAGAAAAAAATGAGGAGGACAATTTTTATAAACTTTCAGCCTTATGATATTAGAAAAAAGCGACATTCTTGTTTTCTTTTTACAGTAGTACTAACCCTTGAATTTAAATTCTCCTTTGTTTATACCTTTGAATTTTAGTTTTGTTCCAAACACAACCCCATTACAGCAACTTACAATTGCTAGCAGCACGGTTAAATAGGCTGCCATCTTGCAAACCATGTCGTCTGGTTGGGTATGGTCTGCTGATGTAGACTGTATGAAAGAGGACTGGCGGAGCGTGAACTCCTTACGGTCTTTACACGCCCAAACAACAAGGAAACTATTTAAATTTAACGATGATTCAACATAACATCTACAGGATGTAAATATAAGTTAAAAAGGTAAACAGACCGAGAGTTTGACCGAATTTGTTCTCATGGTCAGTCAACATTTTGACCTTGCGCCGTCTGATAGTAAGAGTTCGGAACTTCTAGTATGGATTTATCCATAAAATTAATTAATTATTAAGATCCATGTATTATTAGATCATTTCATTGCTCTGTGTAATAGAAACATTTTACAGAAAAAAATATCAAAATCGATTGATCGAGTACAGAGATAATGAGGTTGAAAGCTTGATGATTGGAGTCATTTTTGTGACACAAAATACTATAGTATTCAATAAACTTCTCATGATGTGGGACCATTCAAATTTTACTTGAAGTGGTCAGTCAGCGTACTGAAATAGCTATTACTTGAATAATCTTACTGCTATTTGAAAGATCTGTACATCATTTTGTTTGTAAAGACTTCGGCTATTCGTTTTATATTACAATGGTAATTTAGTTGCGTTGCCATGGTAACCATTTTAAAACAAAATGACCACCATCGATTTAAATATACAAATTTTCAAAATCTTAGATTTATAAGGAGGTGTAACTCTGTCAGTGGTGTAGCTACCATGTCAAAGAAAGGAGGGGATCTCCAACAACACCTAGTTGCAGCATTAACAGCAACCTCCCAAAACACCCACTGTAAAACACAAAAATGACACGCACAGAAAGAGACGCAGTAGTACAATGAACGTCAAATCACAGAAAAACATAAAACACAAATGACTACACATAAACCAACGAGACCAATGGGTAAACGGTGCCGACTTAGGACGGCCATCTGCCTCGTGAGTAGCAGACGGTGTGGTTATCCTGGATTACGTGCGCACAACCCTCCCACTATTCCGATTACCCAGAGGTCTCGAAGAACGTACAATTGTGGTGTAAAACAACCTCCTCACTGTCAGATGACCACACACAAACAAGACCGCAAAACGCAGGGGCACAAGCAACACAGATGAATATGTAAATTGATATAAAAAGAGGGCATGCGTAATACGACCTGTGCTCTGCCGGCTGTAGCGAGCTAATGTATGTTATCACCCGAGGAGTCCGACTGACATTCAGAGAGGACAGGTGGTCGGGGCCCTGTCTTCTCTAAAGAGGTTTGGACAGGGCCCGTCATGGAGTCCCGTCGTCACAGTCAATCAGCGTGCAAGTATTAAGGATGCGCTGGTACAAGACTGTAGATTGGTCAAGTACCAAGCCTAATGTCCGTCTGGTGACATTAGGATCATATCCACGATATAAGAGGCGTTTGATGATTCTGACGCATTTTCGATAGTAATTCTGTCTACCTTTGATCCTTCTAATTTTTGTGTCGCCTGCGAAGCAAAGCGACACTTAGGGATCACTTTGTCCGTTGTCCGTCTGTCCGTCCGTCCGTCCGTCCGTCCGTCAGTCAGTCAGTCCGTCTGTCTGTCTGTCACACTTTGGGTGTCACAGCCCATAACTTTTGAATGGTAAGTGATAGGGCTTTGATATTTCACATGTGTATTCCTTGTGAGAATACCTTTCTACACATACCATAATTTTTGACCTAGTGACCTTGACCTACATATTTGACCTACTTTTAAAAATAAAAAGATTGCTTATATCTTTTGAATGGTAAGGGATAGGGCTTTGATATTTCACACATGTATTCCTTGTGACTAACCCTTTGTAAACATACCATAATTTTTGACCTTGTGACCTTGACCTAGATATTTGACCTACTTTTCAAAAAAAGTTAAAATTTGCTATATCTTTTGAATGGTTAGTGATAGGGCTTTGATATTTCACATGTGTATTGATTGTAACAAGACCTTTCTACACTTACCATAATTTTGACCTAGTGACCTTGACCTATATATTTGACCTACTTTAACAAAAAATTAAGATTGTATATATCTTTTGATTGGTAAGGGATAAGGCTTTGAAATTTCACTTGTGTATTCCTTGTAACAAGACCTTTCTGCACATACCATGATTTTTGACCTTGTGACCTTGACATAGATATTTGACCTATTTTTCAAAAAAAGTTGGGATTCGCTATATCTTTTGATAGGTTAGTGATAGGTCTTTGATATTTCACATGTGTATTCTTTGTGACAAGACTTTTTTAAACATACCATAATTTTTTACCTAGTGACCTTGACCTACATATTTGACCTTTTTTCTAAGGATTGCATATATCTTTTGATTGCTAAGTGATATAAGGCTTTAATACTTCACACATATATTTCTTATGATGTGACCTTTGTTTTGTTACCTAAGTATTTAGGTAGTGACCTTGACCTAGTTGATTGACACTATTTTCTGAAAATTTGAGATTGACCATATCTTTCAATTGATAAATAAGAGGTCTGATATTTCACATATGAATTTCATTAGACAAGACTTTTATAGTGATACCAGTAATTTTGAACCATGTGATTTACCTCCTAGAATAGGCCGCTTCGCAGGCGACACAAGCATTCCTTGGATTGCTATTTTGTTGATCATGTCACCATAAAATGCAGGTTGCGAAATACCCAAAGTAATATACTCTGTTGCTTGTATGGGTCCGAATTTCAAAAGTAGTTGACAATAATTTTTGTAAAATTTCCAGAATGTCTTGACAAGTTTGTGAAAGCGAAAACCTTGACCTAAAAGTTTCTTTGTTATTTATAAATTTCTATCATGAAAATCCAAAACATCAGTACATGCTCTAGCATACCGGATGAGCTGCGAAATGTAGATACCATAAGACGGTAATCTAGGAACATCACCGTCAAGCCAGGGAAAATTTACTATATTGAATCCAAAGTCATCTCTTTTGTCATACACCCTTGTATGAATCTCTCCATTAATAATTTTGATATTCAGGTCCAAAAATGGTGTTTCTGTGTTTGTGACGTTCGCCTTGTTTAGAGTCAGTTCCTGTGGATAAATGACATTTTTATACTTTTCAAAAACAGGATTGTCGATAGTAAGGATATCATCCAGGTACCTAGAAGTACCATTGAAACATTTCACATCATCATGTTTTCTTTGTTTTTGAAGATTTTGGATAAATTCTTTTTCATACGTGAATAAAAATAAATCTGCAACAAGAGGCGCACAATTAGTACCCATAGGGATCCCTACAACCTGCTTGTAGAGATTCTCACCAAATTTTACATAAATGTTGTCCAAAAGAAAGGACAAGGCAATACAAAGGTCACTACATGTCCATGATTTATATGATTTGTATTCTGTATTGGAAAAGAAACCCTTTGATTCAGATGTACAAATATAAGTTTTACCCTCTCGGTTAAAGCACCATTTAATGAGTTTGGACAATTGATCATTAATCTTATCGTGAGGAAGCGTGGTGTACATATTTGAAAAGTCGTACGAAGAAATCATATTGGCTTGAAAATTTCTCGATTTCATTTTGTCAATCACATCCCCTGAATTTTTAATAGACCAAAATAAGTTTACATCATTCCTGTTTAGAACAGTTTCACAATATTTTGCAACGTGTTCCTTTATCACCGTGATTGCTGACGTCAGATTTCTAGACAAAATTGTAGTTGAGCAGTTGCTAGAATTAGCAATGTATCGAAATTTGTAAGGAGACTTGTGCAATTTTGGTATGCAGTATAGTGTAGGAAGATCCAGTTTAGAAATAGGGATCTTGAATGAAGAAATTTCACTGTTGTGTTTGTTCAAAATGTTAGGAACACTTTCATTGCTTTTGATATAAGTGTTTGTAGACGAAAGTTCCGAAACCAAAGTTGATATGTAGTAACGTTTTCAAATGATTATGGTGTTGTTGGCTGCTTTGTCTGCAGGAGCGAAGACATATTTTTCGTGTAAATTGCGTAATTTGGATTTAAAATATCTTTCAGATTTAGAACTTGGATTTTCGAAAAGATGAGGATTTTTGTGGAAGTTATCTATTCGAATATCGGTAATATCCAATATGAGGTTCTTCAAGTCATTCAGAGAATGTGATTCGACCCCTTCTCGATTTACACCATCTTTTTGTATAGTTATCTAAGGCTTCCTTTAGTTCTTCGCGACATTTGATAAAATCTATCTTGGATGGAATTCTGTACTTAGGTCCTTTCTTGAGAAGATTGCGGAGCTGCCTGTCCTGGATAATTGAAAAGTCACCTGTTACAATAAGGCCAGCTGGTTTATAAAGGTATTCAGAAGTTGCACATTCTCAAGAAGTAGGACTTGATTCAAGAATTTTAGGATCTGATGTTACTTTATTGTAGTTAAATACGAAATTTCGAATAGGTTTTTAGCTCACCTCGACGAAGTTGAGATGAGCTTATGCTATAACCCCGGCGTCCGCGTCCGCGTCCCCGTCCGCGTCCGCGTCCACGTCTGGTTAAAGTTTTTGGGCAACTCAGTATCCGACAAAGTACTGATGCTACAGTAACCAAACTTGCACAAGTGATTCATCTTGGGATGCTGAGGTGAACCCATGCATCGGATGCAGCATCTGACCTACATTTTCCGATTGAATGACTTTGTTAATGTCTGGTTAAAGTTTTTGGGGTAGTTCAGTATCTGACAAAGTACTGATGCCACAGTAACCAAACTTGCATAAGTGATTCATCTTGAGATGCTGAGGTGAACCCATGCATCGGATGCAGAATCTGACCTACTTTTTCCGCTTGAGTGATTTTTGCCTTTAAAGGCCAATATTGAGCAAAGTATAAGTGCTACATGTACCAAACTTGCATATTGGATGTATCTTTGATCAAACTTTCATAAAATGACCTTGACCTACTTTTTCCACTCGAGTGAATTTGCCTTTAAAGGCCAATATTGAGCAAAGTATAAGTGCTACATGTACCAAACTTGCATATTGGATGTATCTTTGATCAAACTTTCATAAAATGACCTTGACCTACTTTTTCCACTCTAGTGATTTTGCCTTAAAAGGCCAATATTGAGCAAAGTATAAGTGCTACATGTACCAAACTTGCATATTGGATGTTTCTTTGATCAAACTTTCATAAAATGACCTTGACCTACTTTTTCCACTCGAGTGATTTTGCCTTTAAAGGCCAATATTGAGCAAAGTATAAGTGCTACATGTACCAAACTTGCATATTGGATGTATCTTTGGTCAAAATTCCATAAAATGACCTTGACCTACTTCTTCTGCTTGAGCGATTCTGCCTTTAAAGGCTAATATTGAGCAAAGTATAAGTGCTACATGTACCAAACTTACATATTGGATGTATCTTTGATCAAATTTTCATAAAATGACTTTGACCTACTTTTCCCGCTTGAGCGATTCTGCCTTTAAAGGCCAATATTGAGCAAAGTATAAGTGCTACATGTACCAAACTTGCATATTGGATGTATCTTTGATCAAATTTCATAAAATGACCTTGACCTACTTTTTCCACTCGAGAGATTTTGCCTTTAAAGGCTAATATTGAGCAAAGTATAAGTGCTACATGTACCAAACTTGCATATTGGATGTATCTTTGATCAAACTTTCATAAAATGACCTTGACCTACTTTTTTCCACTTGAGTGATTTTCTTATTATACATGTACTTAGAGATATGTTTAAATTGAATTTTGCTGCCGCGAGGTGAGCTTCGTAATCTTTGATTACACTATGTTTTATACTTGTAACAAATAAGAGGAGGTTCAAAATTCTCAAAATATTGAGGAATAGCACTTTTGACGCGATGATCCCGAAAAATATTAGAGATGTTAAGAAGATCGAAACCTTTGTTAATAAATGGAATTTTTATGAATCGTCTTCTAAGGGGAATGTTTTTAATGACAGGAAAAAGTTTATTCTGTGCGAATGCAATAATGATATTAAGTTTGAATCAATCAGTATTTCTTAAGAATGCAACCTCTGCTTCATCCAAGATAGATTTCAATTGAAATGCTGGTATTGATGAGAGAGCATGAAGCAGTTCATGTCTGCCGCCGTTTCGTGCAATTATAAGTAGATCTCTGAGGGTACGATGTATTCTAGCTCTGTTTCTAAGGTTTCTGTTTCGCCTTTTTCCGTGTGACCTAAACTTTCGTTTAGCGTCAGGGCGGATTGAAAAGACATTGATCTTTGTCGAGGTCGAGGAAATATTTCCTTGTCCGTAAATTTGATCGTTTAAACCAAGGGGTCAAGGTACATGTTTTACTTTGTCAGTGGTGTAGCTACCATGTCAAGGTACATGTATTAAGGATGTTTTACTCTGTCAGTGGTGTAGCTACCATGTCAAGGTACATGAATTAAGGAGGTGTAACTCTGTCAGTGGTGTAGCTACCATGTCAAGGTACATGAATTAAGGAGGTGTAACTCTGTCAGTGGTGTAGCTACCATGTCAAGGTACATGAATTAAGGAGGTGTAACTCTGTCAGTGGTGTAGCTACCATGTCAAGGTACATGTATTAAGGAGGTGTAACTCTGTCAGTGGTGTAGCTACCATGTCAAGGTACATAAATTAAGGAGGTGTAACTCTGTCAGTGCTGTAGCTACCATGTCAAGGTACATGAATTAAGGAGGTGTTACTCTGTCAGTGGTGTAGCTACCATGTCAAGGTACATGTATTAAGGAGGTGTTACTCTGTCAGTGCTGTAGCTACCATGTCAAGGTACGTGAATTAAGGTGGTGTTACTCTGTCATTGCTGTAGCTACCATGTCAAGGTATATGTATTAAGGAGGTGTTACTCTGTCAGTGGTGTAGCTACCATGTCAAGGTACATGTATTAAGGAGATGTTACTATATCAGTGCTGTATCTACCATGTCAAGGTACATGAATTAAGGAGATGTTACTCTGTCAGTGCTGCAGCTACCATGAATTAAGGAGATGTCACTCTGTCAGTGCTGTAGCTACCATAAATCAAGGATGTGTTACTCTTTCAGTGCTGTAGCTATCATGTTTGCTTGTATGCTGAAGCGTCCACATTTTCCCCAATATTTCTAAATTTGTACCGATACTTTTCTCTAAAGTTAACACAATCATAACAATGGTTTTGAATAACGCAGATCTTCCATGTTGAACCCAAACCAGTGCATTGACCTGGACCTCCTTAGGGTCTATCAAGTTACCTAGACCCCTTTTTCAAAACGTTGAGCATCCACTTAATATTGAACGAAGCTACACCACTGTATGTTATGTATTCACTTTTAAAAATTATAGTTTTGAAATGTGCGGGATTCTAAAGCTTATTACCAGAAGGTAATATGAGTATGAAAATAAACAAGGAAATTGTTATACATGTATGTTCAGAAGGAAATAATGTCCATCAAAGTACAGAGACTTTTGCACGGTTCATTGATATTACTAATAGGGTATTTAACACTGTTAAACTTCATGTCATGATGAAGAAAATAATGAATGAAAATTAACTTGATGTTTTAAGGTCATTTTTCCTTATGATGCATTGTGAGCCTTCCTCTTATGAGAGTATTTTCCTGTTGTATCACAATGTGTAAGGGGAATCTCTGCTTGTCATCTCACTGTACACCAATATATTATTAAAGTTATTTCTTCATAGTCCAAACCAACTTCATTAAAAATCATCATTTTAGTTGAAAAGAAATCCCTATAAATTCAGTGACATTTGATTTAGAAAACCTTTGCAAAGAGATCTGGGACTCTTCTATTTACTTTTGATAAAAAACTGTAGCATAGGTTTCATGTATATGTCTATTGGTAAACTCATGCAAAAAAAAATCATTCACAAGAGATAATTGGAACTGTTGCCACTGCTGTTGCATGCAAACCGGAGACACTGACTCTTCCCGGGCACCTGGTCTCACTTCTGAATATTGTTTATTTCGGGTTTCGCAATTGCTCCAATGGAAATTTTGCTTTGCCCTCTTGACTTTGATACTGAATATCTTATGGGTGCTTCTTCGACGTTTATAACAAGATATTTGTGGAATGAATAGATATCTTTACCTAGATATACAACAGTAGTCATAATTATGTACAAATGCATCTTAACCCCTACATCAACATCAACCCAAAAAAACAAAAAAACAAAAACAAAAAACAAAACCAGACACACAAACACTCAATGACATGAAGGAGGTGATCTCCATCATGACCCCATAATAACTATCACAGCAACACTCGTAAACACATATTATAAAATTATGAAGGAAAGAACAAAACCAGACACACAAAGGAGGCGATCTCCATCATGACCCCATAATAACTATCACAGCAACACTCGTAAACACATTATAAAATTATGTAGGAAAGAACAAAACCAGACACAGAAAGGAGGTGATCTCCATCATGACTCCATAATAACTATCACTGCAACACACTTAAAGACATATTATAAAATTATGTAGGAAAGAACAAAACCAGACACAGAAAGGAGGTGATCTCCATCATGACTCCATAATAACTATCACTGCAACACACTTAAAGACATATTATAAAATTATGTAGGAAAGAACAAAACCAGACACAGAAAGGAGGTGATCTCCATCATGACTCCATAATAACTATCACTGCAACACACTTAAAGACATATTATAAAATTATGTAGGAAAGAACAAAACCAGACACAGAAAGGAGGTGATCTCCATCATGACTCCATAATAACTATCACAGCAACACACGTTAACACACATACTATAAAATTATGTAGGAAAGAACAAAACAAGACACAGAAAGGAGGTGATCTCCATCATGACCCCATAATAACTATGATCTGACATCTTTTCTGTTCATATTTTCCAATAATTTCTGTAGATGGAGTATTTATTTTAAAGAGAAGAACTACATTAAAATGAAAAGTCAAATGTTGACAAATTAATGACGATGCAATCATATTTCATTGTAATTAATGTCATGGGACTATTGAAATGATACAAATTATTGACGCATCACACAAACACACTGATTGTGGTAAATGTTGCATTTCTTCCTATGTTACACATTCAGGATGTTGACAAAGTCATACTAATAAACTTTAACGAGTAGTTGTACCCCAGCCAGCCACTCCAGTATATACCGTCATACCAACCTCCCGACGGAGGGTAAGGTCCATAGTAGTAGTATTTGCCGTTTGGTAGGGCGTTTGTGCAGTAATTATACCACCACCCAGCGTGCTGATTGGTCGCACAATGGTGAATGTCAGGTTTGTCATAGGTGGCAAACCTCATGTTGTTATTGTGACTGAGGTCATCAGGTACGTTACCGCTGTATCCTCCGATAGACAGAGTGTAGCTGTAGGAATCTTGGAGCTTGAAGTGCGAGTAGCGGGCAGTTCTGATATTGTTATTCCAGTCTTGCATGGTTATGCTCAGGACGTTATGACCTAAAATCAAAAAGATAATTTTATAAATATTTTAAGTGCCATACACTGCAGACATTGCATGCAAGCTGTCCTTTAAGTAAGAGAATGACACCTATTGACTTTACTTTGGATCGAACTTGGCATGGGATGTACTCAAGGTGAGAGGACTACACTTATTGATTTTAAAGGTCAAACATTGTCTCAAATTTTTATAGGACATTTGGTCTGGTGAAGCTCAAAACTATAGCAGACCAGTCAATTACCAGAACAAAAAATTATAAAGAAAATTTGAAAAGTATTAGATTAAACGTGTAACTTACATTCCGGAAACGGATAATGTATCTGGAAGGAGAGCAGACTGCAAAGTATGTTTCTACTAGTTGGATTTACTGGTCAAATTAACAAACTGAGGCCAAAATAGAGTGTTTTAGATAAGGAAATGATCAAATAAAGTGACAATTTACATAACACAATTATGTGTTGCAATCTCCTAGTCCCCTTCCTCCGCACGCATCTTACTGGACATTTTGATCAGGCACAGTTTTGACAATCAGACTGCCACACTTTTTATCTTAAATGTCCGATGTTGGACAAATGAACACTGTCAAAGATAAAAATCACTTTTGACTATAATAGAAAATTTTGTTGTGGTAATGCTATTATTTACGTTGACTTGTTGAAACTCGGCTTGACTTCTGGTGGACCAAGAGTCCCCGAGGGCACATGTAGCCAAGTTCGATCAACTTTGGTTGATCGTCTGTCTCTTCAACGCATTTGAAATTTTCTGTTGCAAAATTTCTTGAAATTTCTAAAACGTGGGTCCTGTAGCATCATATCCCACCCATTCTGCTACGTCTTTTGGTACATTTTTGGACATAACAATTTTCATACTTTTTGGCCATATCACATTGTTTAGACAAAGGATCACTGACGAGGGTTTAGTACCCGAAACGTGCATGTCTGGTCCATGCTGTAAATTTATCAGATTTTAAATGATGCTATTGAATTTAAAGACGTTTAACATTTGAACTACTTGGTGAGTGTCACTGCTGGTGGACCAAGAGTCCCCGAGGTTACATGTAGCCAAGTTCGATCAACTTTGGTTGATCGTCTGTCTCTTCAACGCATTTGAAATTTTCTGTTGCAAAATTTCTTGAAATTTCTAAAACGTGGGTCCTGTAGCATCATATCCCACCCATTCTGCTACGTCTTTTGGTACATTTTTGGACATAACAATTTTCATACTTTTTGGCCATATCACATTGTTTAGACAAAGGATCACTGACGAGGGTTTAGTACCCGAAACGTGCATGTCTGGTCCATGCTGTAAATTTATCAGATTTTAAATGATGCTATTGAATTTAAAGACGTTTAACATTCCTCCTGGAAAGACGAAGTTTGATCTTTACTTCACTCTTGGAAATTCTAATGATTTTGTCTTGCCTTCTCGACTTTGAGACTGAATATCTGATGGGTACTTTGATGTTTATTCACTCTCCATAGCAGTATACAATTAACTTCCTTCAAATACAATCAAAAGTATTGATTCCATTACAGTACAGGAAACGGAAAACTTGATCAAAGTTTAAAAATTGATAGTCCTTTTAAACTAAAATTGTACCTTTTTGATTTTAGCTAGTCGTGATGAATGTCTAGAGCACTTATGTTATAGCCTTAGCGTTGTCAGTTGTGTGGAAAGAACTTTAACCTTGATTTATATATCTCATGAACTCTATAAGGGATGGGGCTTTGATATTTCTCATGTAGATTCCTCATGATGAGAGCTATCATTTGACACCATGACTTTTTACCTAGTTGGCCTTTATCTTTAGCTTTAACCTCATTTTACGAAACTTTAATCTTGGTTATATGTCATGAACTATAAAGGTAGGTTTTGATATAGCACATGTAGATTCCTCATGACCAGAATCTTTATTTGACAGCTTAACCTTGACATACTTTTCGATTATTTTAAGCAGGGCTATATATCTCATGAACTGTAAGGGTTGTGCTTTGATATTTAGCTTTTAAATGATGCTATTGAATTTAAAGACGTTTAACATTTGAACTACTTGGTGAGTGTAACTGCTGGTGGACCAAGAGTCCCCTAGGGCACATGTAGCCAAGTTCGATCAACTTTGGTTGATTGTCTGTCTCTTCAACGCATTTGAAATTTTCTGTTACAAAATTTCTTGAAATTTCTAAAACGTGGGTCCTGTAGCATCATATCCCACCCATTCTGCTACGTCTTCTTGGTACATTTTTAGCTCGCCGGGACGAAAAAGTCCGGAGAGCTAATGCCATACCCTCGGCGTAGTTGTCGTCGTCGTTGTCGTCGTCGTCGTCCGTAGACAAAACTTTAACCTGGACTATATCTCTTGAACTATAAAGGGTAGAGCTTTGATATTTCACATGTAGATACCTTGTGATGAGACCTTTCATTTGAGACCATGACCTTTGACCTAGTGACCTTGACCTTGGACTTTGACCTACTTTCCAAAAACTTTAATCTGGTTTCTGACAAAAACCTGTATAGGCGAGCTATGTAATCTTTGATTATCCTATGTTTGGATACAATAATTTTCATACTTTTTGGCCATATTACATTGTTTAGACTGAGGATCACTGACGAGGGTTTAGTACCCGAAACATGCATGTCTGGTCCATGCTGTAAATTTATCAGGTTTTAAATGATGCTATTGAATTTAAAGACGTTTAACATTTTAGATTCTTCATGACCAGAGATTTTATTTGATACCATGACTTTTGATCCAGTACATTCATCTTGGACGTTGACCTTCTTTTAAGAAATATTAACCTGAATTATATCGTGTGAAATATAAGGGGTGAGGCATTGATATTTCACTTGTAGATTCCTAACGACCAGAGTTCTCATTTGATACCATTTGTTTCGACCTAGTGAACTCGATCTTGAACTTTGTCCTGGGCTATGTCTCATGAATTATAAGGGATAGAGCTTTTACATTTCACATGTTGATTCATCATGACTGAACCTTTCATTTAAGGCCTTGACTTTATACCTATTGACCTTTACCTATTTTTCAAGAAAAAAATACAGCTTAGATATTTCACATGTGGATACAATGTACATCATGACAAGACCTTTCATTTGTTGCTTTGACTTTTGACCTCTTCACCTTTACCTCGGAGTTTGACATACTTTTCAAAAACTTTTACCTTGGTCTTTTCAATTGACCTATTAGTATTATGAGATAGAGTTAACTCACATGTGGATAGCTCATGACCAGACCAATCTAATGGGGCCTTGACTTTTGACCCTGTGACCTTGAACTTGACATACTTTTTAAAACATAGCCATTTCTTACTATTTTATAATATTGTCATTTTACTAACAAGAACTTAAGTCTGTGCCCCAACCCAAGGAGGGATCAGTAAATGGGGAGGAATAGACATCAACGGTGTTAGAAAATTAATAATACAAAAGCAACCAGTAATAGGACCTCATTCATGCCAGAGATTTTTAGGTTCTTATCAGAATAAATTTACCTGTATATGTCAGGTAGTATATCGTGTTTAGTCCGGCCCAGTAGTTGCTGTTTTCGCTACCAAACCCAGTCTGGTATATGTGCCATGGCTGAGCGAAGTTGACGCTACCGTCAACACGCCTCTGGATGAGTGTAAAGGAGTTGTTGGCTTCATGTTGACAGTGGACCTTTAGTTTAAAATGATTTTACTAGAATGTATGTTTTAAAAAGTGACATGGTAAAAGGTAAACGAAGAATGTCACAGGAGAAAAATCGATAGATATGGACTATACCTTGAAGGAGTTATTGTCATCTCTCCACAGTGTGTAGATTCCCGACTCGATGTACCCGGCCTGTCTGATTTGGTCACAATCTGACAGAAAAAAATGAGGATGACAGTTTTTATAAACCTTCAGCCTTATGATATAAGATAGAAAGCGACAATCTTGTTTTCTTTTTACAGTAGTACTTACCCTTGAATTTAAATTCTCCTTTGTTTATACCCTTGAATTTTAGTTTTGCTCCAAACACAACCCCAATACAGCAACTTACAATTGCTAACAGCAAGGTTAAATAGGTAGCTATTTTGCAAACCATGTCGTCTGGTTGGGTATGGTCTGCTGATGTAGACTGTATGAAAGAAGACTGGCGGAGCGGGAACTCCTTACGATCTTTATACGCCCAAACAACAAGGAAACTATTTAAATTTAACGATGATTCAACATAACATCTACAGGATGTAAATATAAGTTAAAAAGGTAAACAGACCGAGAGTTTGACCGAATTTGTTCTCATGGTTAGTCAACATCTTTACCTTGGGCCGTCTGATAGTAAGAGTTCGGAACTTCTAGTGTAGAAGAGGGAAGATTCGTGATGGGAACAGTGTATTTACCATCATTACAAGTCGATAAGGAGATAAATGGATTCACAATTTTTGGCAGGATTGCAAAGCAATTCCGGTCTATAGATTGACGATGTCCGTCCGTCTGTCCGTCCGTCCGTCCGTCCGTCCGTCTGCCGTCAACATTTTGGTTAAAGTTTCTGGTTGAGGCAAAATCTAAGGAACTATATGCAGTAGAAACTTTATATTATACATGAAGCTTGCCCATGACAAGACCTTTCAATTTATGCCGTAACATTTGACCTAGTGACCTTGACCTTGGACTTTGACCTAGTTAAAGATTTTGGTTAAAGTTTCTGGTTGAGGCAAAATCTAAGTCACTATATGCAGTAGAAACTTTATATTATACATGAAGCTTGCCCATGAGAAGACCTTTCAATTTATAATGTAACATTTGACCTAGTGACCTTGACCTTCGACTTTGACCTACTCAAAGATTTTGGTTAAAGTTCCTGGTTTAAGCAAAATATATGGTACTGTATGCAGTAGAAACTTTATATTATTAATGAAGTTCGCCCATGACAAGACCTTTCAATTTATGCCGTAACATTTGACCTAGTGACCTTGACCTTGGACTTTGACCTAGTTAAGGATTTTGGTTAAAGTTCCTGGTTTAAGCAAAATCTATGGAACTGTATGCAGTAGAAACTTTATTTTATACATGTAGGTTGCCTCTGACAAAACCTTTCAATTTATGCTGTATTATTTGACCTATTGACCTTGACCCAGTTAGTGACAAAAACTTACTTTGCAATCCGGCCATACCGTCTTTAGCGGTGTTTTATCTCTTTTAATCTTGAACTTTCCATCAAATTTACATTTTGATAGCAATATAAACGATCGAATAACATCGATCGATACATTTGAACTCATTATCCCAAAACTTCGGTGTACGTACTATTAAAACAGGAGTCGTATTATTATAAAAATAAAGCTAAATGTTAAACGTCTTCAAATTTATTGCATCATTTAAGAACAGGTTTTGCAGCATTGACCAGACATGCACGTTTCGGGTACTTAACCCTCGTCAGTGATCCTCAATCCAAACAATGAGATATGGCCATAGACTATAAAAGTTATGTCCAAATTACTGAAAGACGTAGCAGGATGGATGGGATATGATGCTACAGGACCCACTTTTCAGAAATTTGAACAGAAATTTTGATTCACCTAGGTATTTTGAATGCGAGAATATGTCTTTTGTCTTGAAATTTTGTATAAGTTTTATTTATTTATCAATTTTTCCTTGCCTCTGTTGGAATGTGCTTCTATAATTTTCGGAAGTCATGTACAAGTCAATTTTGTTTTATGATATAGAGATGTACAATACTATTACTGACGGAATACATCCTTTGGAAGTTTTCTTGTAAAATTTTCGATTCTATGACAACATCATTTGATTGTTTATTTCAAGTTATTTTGGACACTTTGATGTTTATCAGGCGCCGAATTCTTTTACGATAATTTTCACTATTCAACATTGCACGGACTTAAATGGACAGATGTTGCCCTATGTATTTCTATGGTATATGTTCTATGGTACCGGTATGTTATTGTCGTATCTGCCCATTTGACTTCTTTCTCTCGTTTCATTAGTCAGAGTGTGTTTCGTTGTTTTCAACTGTTGGGGTTATCTGTTAAGGATCTATATGCCCATTGACAATGATTTTTGGCCGGATTGCAAAGCAAAATCCGGTCTGTGAAATGTCAAAGTCAGTCTGTCCGTCTCTGAGCATTAACTTGTAATTAAGATGGTGATAGACCATGATGAGACGAATCAAAGTCAGCACCAAAAGTTGACCAAGTGACCTTGACCTTGGAGTTTAACATACTTTAAAAAGAATTAAACCTGGGCTATATCTCATGAACTATAGAGGGTATGGCATTGATGACACAAATGATGATCACAAATATGGATAATGACCATATCCCTGTATACAGCGCAAAATCGATAATTCAGAAAATCAGAAACCGAAGGCATACAAAATCAGGATAAAACAGGAACCAAAGCAAACAAACAAAAAACTCCACCATATGAAAAGAAGCGAACTCCCGAGATGGGATTGAGACCAGGTGCCCAGGAAGAGTAAGCATCTCCTGCTTGCAGATATTTCACATACAGATTCCTCATGACTAGATTTTCATTTGATATCATGACTTTTGACCTAGTGACCTTGAACATGGAGTTTGACCTACTTAAAAAAACTTTAACCTGGGCTATATCGCATGTACTATAAGGGATTCCTCATGACTATAGCTTCATTTCTCAATCCGGCCTTACTGCATGCCTTTATCGGTTTATGGTTTATTAGTCCCCTACCGGCTCACCGTAGGGGACTTATAGTTTCCACCCCGTTTGTCTTCTGTCCGTCCGTCTGTATGTCTGTCTGGCCGTCACACTTTAGTTTTCCAGACTTTTTTTTCGCTCTTTTTGCATATATTGAACTCATTTTTGGTATGTGAGTTTATCTCAATATGATACAGATGAAGTTCGAGTTTGGTTTCGATTCGCCTATTTTTACAAGAGTTATGGCCCTTGGACTTAGCAAATTTCACGAAAATCTGTTTTCTGGACTTTTCTTGACTGTTGTTGTAGAAATTGAAATAATTTTTTATATGTGATTACATCTTAGTGTTATATACAGATCAAGTTCGAGTTTGGTTTCGATTGACCTATTTTCACAAGAGTTATGGTCCTTGGACTTAGCAAATTTCATGAAATTTTCAGTTTTCCGGACTTTTTTTCCATGGTATTGCATATATTGAAATCAGTTTTGGTATGTGAATATATCTCAGTGTGATACAAATGAAGTTCGTGTTTCAATTTGATCGACCCATTTCTACAGGAGTTATGGTCCCTGGACTTAGCAAATTTCTTGAACTTCTCAGTTTCCAGTCGTTTCATGCCTGTTGTAGATATTGAGCTGATTTTTGGTATGCAGATACATTATAGTATGATATTAAGAATAAGTTAAAGATTTATTTGTTCTTACAAAAGGTATGGTCTCATAGTAAATTTCATTAAATTTTCCTGTTTTCCATACCTTTTTCTAATACACATATTGAACTTATTTTGATGTTGGATTCATCTTTTAGTGTAAGTACAGGTCAAGGCAGAGTTGAAGGACATTAATTAATGCCGGTAGGGGACTTATATCGCTTGCGATTCATATATTTTTGGAATCTGATTTGGGGTTTTTGTTTGGATTTAATTCACTGATTTACAGGAAATGCTGAAAAAATATTCGCTTACCGAGATTCTGCACTGGGTAAAATAATTGATGAGAAATAGACACGTACACGTGATACGCAAATAATCACGGGAATCACTTTCGAGTAAACATTGTAAATACGGTCTAAATCTTCATTACAAGTACAATGTATGTATTTATTCTAGACCTATATGAGCATCATTATCATTTATATGATGGTAATCTTTTCTGGTAAAGAATTGTGGTATATTCAGAGAACACTTCAAGCAGAAAATTTTCTGTGCTCACCGCATGCTTTGATATGGTGCGCTTAAAACACAAAAATCTGTTACATGTAATAAAACACAAATGAAACACAAAAACTGAAAGAGGATGATCTGCATTATGATTCCATCACAACTCCAACATAAACACAAAAACACGAAAACCATGTAATAAAGGGACAGACAATACCAGACATATGGACGCACAATTATGTTAAAAAAAACCAACAGTGACATTTCATTTATTATATTTCAATAATGTCGCAAGAAAAATGTAATGTTTATTTTAAAGAGAAGGCACTTCATATAAGTCAAATGTTGAACACTTTGCTGTGATACAATCAAATTGCAATGTAGTATCATGTGAAGTGATCGAAGGGTATATACTTAATAAAAGTATTATATACAACGACAGACACTATAGCAAAAGGTAAAACGATAGAGAAACAGACAATTACGTCACAAAGGCTCGCTGAAAGTGGTATATTATATATGTTGTATTTTTTCTTATGTGACACATATATATTCAGGTTTTTGATAGGCTCATACTGATATACTTTAATGAGTACCCGTACCCTGTCCAGTCGCTCCAGAATATACCGTCAAACCACCTCCCTGACGGGTCCGGGGGATAAGATCCGTTATAGTAGTATTTACCGTTAGGGAGGGCGTATGTACAGTACCAGTACCACCACCCACCGTGCTGATTCTCAGCACAGCGGTACGTGTCGGGCTTGTCGTACGTGGCAAACCTCCTGCCGTTATTATAGCTGAGGTCATCATGTACGTTACCGCTGTATCCTCCGATAGACAGAGTGTATTGTTCTTGGTCTGTAAGATAGAAATGGGAGTAGCGGGCAAACTTGTACGTATTATTCCAGTCTAACATGTCTACGCTCAGGACATTATGACCTAAAATCAAAAGATAATTCTATTATACATATTGTTAGTTAAACAAAGCAGCATCCTCGTTGAAATCGATTTGAATTGCATTAAAGTGTGTATTACACCTACTATCATGTAGCCAAGTTCGATTAAATTCGATTGTTCGTTTCTTCAACACTTTCGAAAATTTTCGTTGTCAAAATTTCTTTTGAAATTTCTAACGTGGGTCCTGTAGCATCCTATCCCACCCATCCTGTTATGCTATTACGTCTTTCGGTATATTTTTGGACATGATAATCATCACACTCTTTGGTCACTGACGAGGGAAACGTGCATGTCTGGTCCATGCTGCAAATTTATCTGTACTTAAATTATGCTATTGAATTTAAAGACGTTTAATATCATAAAACTTGCCAGAAAAATATCCCGCGAGTCAAGGATCACCCTTATTGATCATGGGGTCAAAAGTCAATGTGAAGGTCATATGACTCTTATGATTGAAAAATTTGTTTTCCTTATCATGTAAAAATGTGTAGTGCACTTACGTTCATAAAACTTGACAGAAGTGTTAAATTAAGTCAATGATGACCCCTCTATATTTTGGGGTCAAAGGTCAAGGTCATAGGAATCTGATAATTGAAATGATTTCCTGTTCATGTAAACACTTGAATTGCTCCTATCGACCTGGAATTTGCCAGAAAACTAAACTCAGATTTAAGGTCGAAGGAAGGCTGAGGGAAGTTTATGCATAGGGCGTGGCGATGACAATTTTACCTTTGGACGCCAGGTAGTATATCGTGTTTAGTCCGGCCCAGTAGTTGCCGTTTATATTACCAAACCCGTACTGGTATAACCGCCACGGCTGAGTGAAGTTGACGCTATCGTCCACACGTTGCTGGATGAATGTATAGGAGTTGCTGGGTTCATGGTGACAGCGGACCTTAAGTTGAAATATTTAAAATATAGTCAAAAAGTTATATGGTAAAAGATAAAGAAGAAAGTCGCAAGGAAAAAAATCGATTATTATCGTCTATACCTTGAAGGAGTTACTGTCATCCCTCCACAATGTGTATATTCCCGACTCGATGTACCCGGCCTGTCTTACTTGATCGCAATCTGATAGAAAAATGAAAAAATGAAAACGACAGCTTTAAGAAATCTCTGCCGTTATTATCAATAGAAACCGACAATCTTGTTTTCTTTTAAAGCAGTACTTACCCTTGAATTTAAGCCCCACTTTGTTTATACCCTTGAATTTAAGTTTCGTTCCCAACACTACCCCACTACAGCAAGATACAGTGGCTAGCAGCGCGGTCAAATAGACTGCCATCTTGCAAACCATGTCGTCGGGTTCAGTTGTCGTTTGCTAATGTAGACTTTATTTAAGGACAGGCGGACCAGGAACTCCCTAAGGCTTTAACAAAAAGAAAACTATTTAACTCTGATTCAACATATGCATCAACAGCACGCATATATTTTAAAAGTTTACGAAAATAAACAGACCTTGACCAATTTTTTTCTCGTGGTTAGTCAACTTAAAAGTCATCAAAATACCTGTCATAATCAAAAGAATAGGATATGCAGAGTATTTCACAACTTCTATTATAGGAGCGGATAATGTTTTATGTGCAATCGTGCAGATCAACATAATAATGAATAATAGTGAAAAGACAAACATAATGATGAATATTCTATGTCGGTGTGCGCCACGGCCTTTAATCTGTATTTCTGTTCCTATCACAGAAACGGCCTTAGAAGTATAATTGAAGAAAAATACATCTGAACACTTTCTTGAGTTTGACTGTATTATACTATAGTTTGAATCACCACTTCATAGTAAAACGTTTACTCTGATTGTTCTTCGTCTATACAAATTGTCATTGGATTCATTATGTTGTTTGCTGTGCAGATGTTTAGTCAGGTTAGGTTCTCTTTGAAGGAAAGCAACTGATCAAATGCCAAAACTGTGTAATAGATAAGTGACCTGAAGGAAAGCAACTGATCAAATGCCAAAACTATGTAATAGATAAAGTGACCTGAAGGAAAGCAACTGATCAAAAGCCAAAACTGTGTGATAGATAAAGTGACCTGAAGGAAAGCAATGATCAAATGCCAAAACTGTGTGATAGATAAAGTGACCGTTTAAAGATCATGTTTTTCCTTTTCAGACTGCCTTACACTATTACTCGACCCTGAATGCCTTACAGTACAAGAGGAAGTGTTCTCTCCTGGAGCCCATTATGGGCTACCTACATGCCCAGCGGGCTTTCTTTAGGATGGGTCAGGATGCTGTAGCAAAGACAGAAATTGAGGAATTCCTCAACAACATATCAAGTAGTGTCCAGGGGTAAGTTGACAAAGTATGGCATACATACAAAGTAGGTCATGCATAAAAAATAGGTCATACATACAAAGTAGGTCATACACACAAAGTATATTATACATACAACGTAGGTCATGCATAAAAAGTAGGTCACACATACAGGCTTTCTACTGTTCCTACTTTTTCCTACTATTTCCTACTTTTCCTACTTTTTTATTTTGATCCTATCTTTTCCTACTTTTTCTTCAAAACCTCCTACTATTCCTACTTTTTCATCTCAAAAGAAAAAGTTACTTGCTTCACTTGTCATCGACATCTGATTCAAAGTTTTTTTAAAGATTCGGGCTTGCTTCGCTTGCCCATTCTGTGTATCTTACTTAAAAAATCAACCTGTCCTTATTTCTCTCTGTGATTTCCCCAAAGATGAACATTACCAGTCTACAATCATTGCTTACTGCATTTGTGGGTCATACTTACTGAAAATTGTCGCTAAAAGTGATGGAAAAATTCCTACTTTTCCCCTATTAATTCCTACTTTTTCCTATTTTTCTCCTACTTTTTTTCATTGACTACTCCTACTTTTTCATCAAGGTAGAGTAGAAAGCCTGCACATACAAAGTAGGTCATACACACAAAATATGTTATACATACAAAGTAGGTCATGCATAAAAAGTAGGTCATCATACAAAGTAGGTTATACACACAAAGTATGTTATACATACAAAGTAGGTCATTCATAAAAAGAAGGTCATACATACAAAGTAGGTCATACACACAAAGTAGGTTATACATACAATTAAGTATGTCATACACACAAATTATATCATACACACAAATTATAGTAGGTCATACTAAAAAGAAGGTCATACAAAGTAGGTCAACATACATTGTAGATCATATGTACAAAGTAGGGCATACATCATTTTATGATCCATTGATAGATTCACTTTTAACATGCAATGATATTTATTAAAATTTTGTGAGTTTTATAGTATGATTATTTTATGATTCACCATACATTACTTATTATTTCAAATTTTCATATTCAGGCAAATGAAATTTTGATTAAATTTGACTGTATAGAAATACAATGTACTTCAAGAGTTCAGGTATGAGCACAATACAATTACAAAAATATCCTTCTGTCAGATTTAAAGACAGTCTTTCTGTAGTTTCAAGTAATTTGAAACACATTGGCATGTTTAATCAGATGTTGACATATTAAGTTACTATAATATCTGTTACAGTGTGCAACAAGAACTACAACAAGATACCAAGAAGACAGTGGAGTTAATAGACACGCTAGAACAACAGAGTGCCCATAAATACCACGCTGAGCCCCCAGTAGATATGCCATATATACCCCCTAACACCTCACTCAACCAGAAAGCCGGTTATCTATTCTTACGCAAGTATGTCAAACTCAAATTCAACATTCAGTATACCCTCTAACACCTCACTCAACCAGAAAGCCGGTTATCTATTCTTGCGCAAGTATGTAAAACTCAAATTCAACATTCAGTATACCCCCTAACACTTCACTCAACCAGAAAGCCGATTATCTATTCTTGCACAAGTATGTATAATATACAGTGAACATAAAGTTTAACTTCTAACACCTAAATCAGAAAGTTGGATGTCTGTTTTTACCCAAGTAACTAAAACTCAAACTGAACATAAAGTATACCCCCTTACATCTCATCCAACCAGACAGACCAACCATAAAGTATACAGTCACCCTTCTTGCTCAAATCATGCAAATAGAGAGTTGATTATCTTTTCTCTCATTTGCCCCCATGTGGGATAGAGTTTGCCCATAGTGACGCGTCATGTAGGGTCACTGTATCCCACATGCCCTCGCGTGACTTTTGACGTTGGCCGTATAGGCCGTATCCATATTGTGACGTCGTTATTATCCATTGTGACGTCATGATTTTTGCACCTAAAGCGACGACCTCAACAAAAATGTCGTTTTAAAACTCTTTTTTTTACATTCTAATTCTTATTAAACCGATTAAGGCTAAGGACTAGGTTTATTCTTTTAGAATAAACCATTTTTGAGGGCGCTGAAAGCAAATATTCCTTTATTTTTCGAATTTGATAAAGTTGACGATTTCATGATTTTTAGGAATTTCAAGAAAGGCCCCTAGAAATGGGAGAAAAACGATCAACCATATGTTTGTCATGTGGGATGAGAAAAACCCACCCTCGTGGTCTGGTTTCTGGTCAGGGAACTTGGCAAGCCTCGTTCCCTGATCAGAGACCAGACCCCTCGAGTGGGCTTTTCTCATCCCACATGAAAGCATAAGGTTCCGCTCACCAGTTTTTAGAGTGAACCTAGAATGTCCAGGGTGGAAAAGCTGAATTGGGGGAAATTGAGTGGTTTTGAAAGGTGGGTTGAGAAGACCATTATGAAGATAGTCTATAATGGTAAGATGCATATTTTAGAGTATGCCTGCCTTGTGTAAGAGCGATGAAAATTTAAGTCACATGACCTATTTAGTCTAAATATAGATATTTTAAAAGGCGTACTGGATTTTCCCTGTTTTACAAGACTTCATAAGGGAAAATATGAAGATTTTGGGTTTTTACACATTTTTTGAGTTATATGTGTTGGAAATTTTTAAAATTTGGCTAGAATGGAGTATACGATAATAGCTTTAAGGAGATATAAGCACTATTTCTGAAATTTTCCTGGAGATCAGATACAATACACAGAAAAATGGCAAAAACTATGAATTTTAGGCCAGTTTTCTTAACCTTTTTTAACAAACATGTGTGATATTTATTATGTATAGCAATTTTAACATGACCTTGAGACTAGTATCCTATAAAAGCTGTAGATATAACAAACAGATTGATATATAGTATGATAATGTGAAATATATAGAAATATAAAATGAGATGATGTCAAATTATGTTTGATTGCGCAATATTTGTGCACCGCGTGACCCGGTAAGAGAAACTGGTGAGCGGACCCTAATAGAGTCGAGGGCAGTGTTGCGACAAGAAATTTTGTTTAAAAAGTTCTTGGAAACCATATATCACAAAATACTACAAGGAATATAGATTGAAAAGATATCAATATCTTATATGTGAATCTTCAGATAAGCATACTTTTAATGTTATGAAAGAGCAGTTACGGTTTATGCAATGTCAAAAATGAAGGGAAAGAGGGTCTATTCTGTGATGTTGAAGGGACCTTTGGGCGGCATATTTTTGGGAAGGTATTTGTGTTACGACACTATGCAGTATATCAATTTGTGCAAAAGGTCAAATTCTATCATTTTATAAGAAAATAAAATTGAACGCTAACATAGGGAAAATTATAAGGGTCCGCTCACCGGTTTTAGAGTAAACCCAAAATGTCCAGGGTGGACAAGCTGAAATGGGGAAATTGAGTGGTTTTGAAAGGTGGGTTGAGAAGACCATTATGAAGGTATTCTATAATGGTAAGATGCATATTGTAGAATATGCCTGCCTTGTGTAAGAGCATTAAATTTTTTAAGGTCACATGACTTATTTAGTCTAAATATAGATATTTCAAAAGGCGTACCGGATTTTCCCTGTTTTACAAGACTTCATAAGGGAAACTATGAAGATTTTGGGTTTTTACACACTTTTTGAGTTATATGTGTTGAAAATTTTTAAAATTTGGCTAGAATGGAGTATAAGATAATAGCTTTAAGGAATTGTAAGCATTATTTTTCCAGGAGATCAGATACAATACACAGAAAAATGGCAAAAACTATGAATTTTAGGCCAGTTTTCTAAGCCTTATTTAGCAAACATGTGCGATATTTATTATGTATAGCAATTTTAATTTCTAGACCTTGAGACTAGTATCCTATAAAAGCTGTAGATATAACGAACAGATTGATATATAGTATGATAGTGTTAAATATATAGAAATATAAAATGAGATGACGTCAAATTATGTATGATTGCGCAATATTATTGTACTGCGTGACCCGGTAAGAGAAGCTGGTGAGCGGACCCTATGGTTGATAGTTATATTCTTATACCAGAACATGTAGGTGAACATTGAGTATATTGTTGTGAAGTGCATTTATTAGATAAGATCTGAGTAAACACAGTTAGTTATAAGTGCTGGGAAACTTCTAAGTTGCACACTACATTGAGTTGCACCGCGCACCCAGGCCTAGTCAAGTCGGCAAGACGTCCGATATGGTCAGGATCCAAGTAACAACTAATTAAACCTTGGTCACTCAGCTGGTCGTGACGTCACATATTTACATTTATAAAACATATCCCAAACCCGATAATTACAATCACTACAAAATCCCTGTCACAAACTCTTTTCAAAGTGCAAAGTATGATATGACTTTGATGGAGGTGTTGACCTTGACCCTTATGACCTTTGAATCAGTTACATTTTTTATGTTTTTACTTCAGGGGCATGCATTTTCCAATAGGGTAAGGACCAGTCTTTATAAAATCTGATTTTGTTTGTGTGTTTACACTAGCTAGTACAAAGCTATCAGATTTAGGATGGGTTCTGGAGCTTCTCTTTAACTTACTGTAGGTTTATATAATGACACGGTTAGTCTAATCCACCTCTGACTTAGCCATGTTAACTGTTTGTGTATCTTATTACAATAGCCGAGAGAGCTTTACTTTTCATATTTTCTTCCTGTTTTAGATTCAATCACTAAAATCAAATCTGATAATGAATAAAATCAAATATAGAATTAAAGATTTGGTAGCTTAAATTCAATAAAGTAACAGATAAAGGTTTCATCCATTCATAATTATTTTTCAAGGAAACATTTGCTAAATTTTTTGGCTTGCTTTAAGTATCAACATAACAAAATTGAGGGAATTTTGCAATGTGCACAAAATTTTCCATTTTGGTGTGGAAACTTGTTTTAGAAAAACTTTTCTTCTTCACTTTTGCTCGTACCCTGTGAGACAGCCTATGTGAGACATATATTAAGTTGTCTCAAAGGCTCCATTTGACCAATGATAAAAGAGAATCTCATTGTGACGTCACAGTAACATCGTCAGAAAACATGGCGTTAGATGGCATGAAACGTTGTTTGAATTCCCTTTTTCTTATGTTTCATTGAAGAAGAAATAGATTCTTTCACTTTCTACTGATTGAGACATAAAAATTTACACTCTTGACGGAAATTTTTCATCTTTTACCTTTTTCTGATATGCTCCACTCGAAAAAGACGAAATTTCGCCACTCGTGTAAATTTTGATGTCTCACTCAGTAGATCGTGATAGAACCTATTATTCTGTTTTCAATGGGAAAAATCAGTATTATGCAAAACAAATTATACATAATACAGATTTTGAAGGGATCCGGTATAGATATCAAGTTTATCGAAGAATTTTCTCCAAACTTCTATGTTCAAAATTTGACAGTTCTTTTTCCTCTCCCCCGCCATGTATTGCTGAAGGGCATTAAGAGTCTACTTTAAAGATGAAATGCACGTTATAAACCCTCTTGGATCTCTTATTAGTAAAGTGTCAATTAGATGTATCTTAAGGTGTTTTCATTTGATAATTTCAGTAAGCAGCTGCTAGCCACAAAGTGGGACAGATGCTATTTCTTTACTCAAGGTGGAAATCTCATGTGCCAACATAAAGATCAGGTCAGTGCATATATCAGTCACAAATATCAATTCAGTACATATAACAGTACAAAAATATCAATTCAGTACATATATCAGTACACAAAGGTCAAGACAGTACATATTTCGGTACACAAGATAAGATATATACATTATCAGTAAATAAAGATCAAGTCAGTACTTATATCAGTACACAGAGATCAATTCAGTACATATACATGTATCAGTACACAGAGATCAAGTCAGTACTTATATCAGTACACAGAGATCAATTCAGTACATATACATGTATCAGTACACAGAGATCAAGTCAGTACTTATGTAACCGGGGTGGTTACCATCAGAATATTGATAACACCTGGTTCACGTTTTACCATTTATTGCATCAGTAATCAACGAATGGCATAATATGGATAATATAGTACAGTCCTGAAACGTATGAAAAATCAGCATAAGAATAGAGAATATATCATTTATATTTCATACATTTCATACATATATCAATATAAAAATCACAGTCTGCATACTCAATAATCATCGACACTTATTGGTACGGTAATGTATTTCAAATATGACCAATTAACATTAATCTGATTAGAGATCGATTTGATTGAGCGTTACATTTCTAAGGGAAATAACTCTGACTCAACATAGTAAGAAAATGGTAAGTATAGAGATCGTATTTTATCTGTACACAAATAACAAGGTAAGTATATGATTTGAAAATAAACAATAATTATATATGCGTACCAGTTTATGGAACTAGACTGGGCACTGATATAAGCTTGCAGTCGACCAAACCTCTAATACTACATGATGGTTGAATAATATTAATTATACAGTGTTTTACAGGGGGGATACAGAAATATATTGGGTCGATGAAAAAAGTTGTATTGGGCGAGGCGAAGTCATTTTGTCATGTGTCAATAAAACAGGTCGGTAATTGGTTAGTTATGGTTAATTAGTATAGTGACGTATCATACACATTGCGGCATGAGAACGGAAGTCATGATGCGCATGACCGGCAAAGACGGACAGGAAAAAGAGTGGGAAATATGAATTGGAAAATGGGATAAAAACGGACATAATTTATAAGGCATACAATAATCAAATACTGACTTGGGGATTTAACACCAGTCATCAAACTCACACTGCCACACTTACATGTATATCAGTACACAGTCAAGTCAGTACATATTATCAGTACACAAAGATCTGACAGGTCAGTACAAACTTTGTATATCAATTTAATGATCAGGTCATTTCACATATCAGTACACAATTACTGACATCATTTTATTTACTTTTCACGATTATTCACTAAGAGCATGATGTTGACACCCTACCCTTGACTCTGCATGGATGTATATAAAAACTCTGAATTGAAATTCTGACTTAAAACCTATGTAATCTAAAAGAATGAAAATTATAAAAGGATATGATACTATACAATTATTGCACAGTGATGAGGTCGATATGATGATTTATGGAGTGATAAAACCAATATCGACCGAGGCTGAAGGCCGAGGTTGATATTGGTTTTATCACTCCATAAATCATCATATCGACCGAATCATCTGTGCTATAACTGTTTTATCATATACATGAAAATTGGAAGAGAAAATGGTAACTTCCGTTTTGCTCCTATAACACTGCTCACTTTCACTTTTTTCTCAGATAAATGTACTCAAGATTTTGTATGATAGTAAAATGTTTGACCCTTCATCTTTTATTCTCTTTTTAACTAAAAATGCTGCAAAATATCACGGTCAGTTATGTCGGCAGCACTCATGTTTGCTGCAGACTATTATTTTCTGCTAATACACAAAACAGGAAACGCGCGTCAATATGACCGGAAGCAGTTCAATACGATGATTAATCACATTGCACGTGACCGCGTTTTGGCCAATGGGAAAGCTTATAAACGGTTATGTAAATTAGAGTATATGATAATAATTATTATCTAAAGTTTCCCAGCCACAATAATGTAAATATCAGTCAGCCATTCACATGATCTTGATATGACAATGTTGTATAATGTTTTCTGCCGGTGCTGACATTGTCTTGTTCACAAACTGTAATGACGTAACCTTGTAAATATTGATAGTTTAATTATATGAGAGTATTTGTTTCACCCTGTCTGTCTTTCCCTCGTACATTTTTTAAATAATGTAACTATATGTTTTATGGAGAGATTGTATGTGCTCACAAAGGGAGTGGTGAATGAAGGAAGGGGGGATACGTGTTTCACAAACCCCACTTATAGTAAGATGTATGAAAGTTTTTTTCAGTAAAAAATAAAATTTGTATAACGAAACAAAATATTGCTTTGTAGGTGTTAAAGACTGTTAATATTCACCATATAGTAAGCTATGTCTTAACTAACCCTCTCTATCATATAATCACATTATGTTAAGTTTACTTTGTGTTTAAAATCATTTGTTCGGTTTTTTACCATACACTCCCTAGCCTGACTTTGCACTTCTAATATTTTCAGTTGCATTGTGATTTACTTTGATTTTTGTTCATGTTCAGTGTTACATTTATAGACTGGCTTTATAGATGAGAGCTCCTAGTCCATAAACTATAGTCTGTAAAAACTATTATGTTTGGTTATAAGCTTTGAAAGATGCATTTTATCAGTAAGAATAAACTATTTTCATAAAGTTGATGCATAATCTTAATATAAAAAAATTATAAGTTGTACACACAATAAAGAATTGATTTGACTGTCTGAATCTGCAGTAAGAAGTTAAGAGTCCCCACCATAGGCTGGTGCCTTATAGTTTTGCCTCAAATTACAGATTAGTTCAATAGGAGTCTTTCCCTGTTCTGATCTTGTCATACATAAGACTCATTTTATCTTCTGAAATATTTCTTATTTCAAATGAAAATTTTCTTTTTTGGACATTTTTATACATTTAATGCATGTGTATGCCTTTAACTGGGCCCAAATTGGTAATAAAGTATCTTGTATCTTGTTAAGATTCTCATCAGACTGACGTTAATTATCAGGGCGAACGTTAACATGACCATTGTAGTAACATGATCCAGCTGACCTCATGAATCATTATAATGTTCCTCAGTCAGATCATATCTTCCCTAACCTTAACCCATCTCCATGTACCACTTATTGCTTAGTGTTTTACAAACGGGCACAACATATAATTTTATAGTCCATAATTTTCTTCTTAGTCTTAGTCTTTATTAAACATAAGAACTAACCCTTTTAAAATATCCTGAACCCTCAATTAATTACAGTACTTAATGTTATTATACCTTCAACGATAACATTCATACCTAAATGTAATGAGGTTTATGGCCTGATTTTTGAACTTTGGCATTTTTGTGTTTATTTCAGCTTGCGGGTAGTTTGGTCTTAGATCTTAACGAGCCAGGTGTACTTGCTGAACCATATGATTCTGACGATAGGAGATTTGTATTTCAAGTCATATCGCCCAAGTCAAAAAAGTAAGTCATATCGCACAAGTCAAAAAAGTAAGTCAAAGTTAGATAGATGAATATTCTGCTCCTTGGAGCACTGTGTATGGGCAGCATGTGTGTGTATCACTATGATTGATACATGTAGTACATATCCAATAAATCATGCAAAGCACAAGGAAGGACAAAGCTCGTTCAATTATAAAGAATTGGCACGTATGACACATACAAAGTAAAACCCTAAAAGTACATACTATATCAATTTTGGGAGCCTTTTGAAAAACCTTCATTATGAATGTTTCAGAAATGTGGTACTGCAGGCTGAAAATGAAAGAGATAAAGATGAGGTAAGGAACATGTACTAATATGGTCTGGTCACTAATACTCTAGATGGCTAGGATAGAAATATAATGTATTACAAGATTCCTTATACTATTTAGGTATTTTATTTTAAAAAGATGTGTTGCAAGATTTTTAATTACGGTTTGAAGAGGTTGGGGGTAACAATGTCGGAAAACACAAGATAACCACAAAAATAAAAAGAAGCAATACATTGATTTACAGAAAAATGATGTATATGTTAGGGTTTTAATCCTTTAATGCTAAAATTGAAAAAGAAAAAGTAACTTTTGAAGGTGGTAAATCCATAAAATCGGCGAACTCTGCAATTCGGACCTGAAAACCATCCTATTTTGTACTACTCAGCCACATTGTAAGCTTTTAGGACTGAAATACACACTGTGTAGAAATAGACAACTTGATATTGTTTATTTCATTGGTATCTGTTGTCTATTTCATAAAATTACACTCAGATTGGTTTATATCACTAGATAAATACAAGAATTTGGCAACTTTTATAAATTTAAGGGCTATAAAGACTAATTGTTGAAAAATAGCCCATCCCCCCTTTTTCCATTTTTAGCTCACCTGAGCGAAGCTCAAGTGAGCTATTGTCATAGCGCGTCGTCCGTCCGTCGTCCGTCCGTCGTCCGTCGTCCGTCGTCCGTCGTCGTCGTCGTCCGTCTGGCGTAAACTTTTAACATTTTCGACATCTCCTCTGCAACCGCAGCACAGAATTTCATGAAACTTTACAGGATGGAAGTACTCAAGGTCCTCTACCAAGTTTGTGTTTTTCGTGCCGATCTGTCAACAAATATGGCCACCGAGGGCTCTGATTGGCTGACACATTTTCAACATCTCCTCTGCAACCGCTGCACAGAATTTCATGAAACTTTACAGGAAGGAAGTACTCAAGGTCCTCTACCAAAATTGTGTTTTTCGTGCCGATCGGTCAACAAATATGGCCGCCGAGGGCTCTGATTGGCTGACACATTTTTGACATCTCCTCTGCAACCGCTGCACAGAATTTCATGAAACTTTACAGGAAGGAAGTACTCAAGGTCCTCTACCAAGTTTGTGTTTTTCGTGCGGATCGGTCAACAAATATGGCCGCCGAGGGCTCTGATTGGCTGACACATTTTCGACATCTCCTCTGCAACTGCTGCACAGAATTTCATGAAACTTTACAGGAAGGAAGTACTCAAGGTCCTCTACCAAGTTTGTGTTTTTCGTGCCGATTGGTCAACAAATATGGCTGCCGAGGGCTCTGATTGGCTGACACATTTTTCGACATCTCCTCTGCAACCGCTGCACAGAATTTCATGAAACTTTACAGGAAGGAACTACTCAAGGTCCTCTACCAAGTTCGTGTTTTTCGTGCCGATCGGTCAACAAATATGGCCGCCGAGGGCTCTGATTGGCTGACACATTTTCGACATCTCCTCTGCAACCGCTGCACAGAATTTCATGAAACTTTACAGGAAGGAAGTACTCAAGATCCTCTACCAAGTTTGTGTTTTTCGTGCCGATCGGTCAACAAATATGGCCGCCGAGGGCTCTGATTGGCTGACACATTTTCGACATCTCCTCTGCAACCGCTGCACAGAATTTCATGAAACTTTACAGGAAGGAAGTACTCAAGGTCCTCTACCAAGTTTGTGTTTTTCGTGCCGATCTGTCAACAAATATGGCCACCGAGGGCTCTGATTGGCTGACACATTTTCGACATCTCCTCTGCAACCGCTGCACAGAATTTCATGAAACTTTACAGGAAGGAAGTACTTAAGGTCCTCTACCAAAATTGTGTTTTTCGTGCCGATCGGTCAACAAATATGGCTGCCGAGGGCTCTGATTGGCTGACACATTTTTGACATCTCCTCTGCAACCGCTGCACAGAATTTCATGAAACTTTACAGGAAGGAAGTACTCAAGGTCCTCTACCAAGTTTGTGTTTTTCGTGCGGATCGGTCAACAAATATGGCTGCCGAGGGCTCTGATTGGCTGACACGTTTTCGACATGTCCTCTGCAACTGCTACACAGAATTTCATGAAACTTTACAGGAAGGAAGTACTCAAGGTCCTCTACGAAGTTTGTGTTTTTCGTGCCGATTGGTCAACAAATATGGCCGCCGAGGGCTCTGATTGGCTGACACATTTTTCGACATCTCCTCTGCAACCGCTGCACAGAATTTCATGAAACTTTACAGGAAGGAACTACTCAAGGTCCTCTACCAAGTTCGTGTTTTTCGTGCCGATCGGTCAACAAATATGGCCGCCGAGGGCTCTGATTGGCTGACACATTTTCGACATCTCCTCTGCAACCGCTGCACAGAATTTCATGAAACTTTACAGGAAGGAAGTACTCAAGGTCCTCTACCAAGTTTGTGTTTTTCGTGCCGATCGGTCAACAAATATGGCCGCTGAGGGCTCTGATTGGCTGACACATTTTCGACATCTCCTCTGCAACCGCTGCACAGAATTTCATGAAACTTTACAGGAAGGAAGTACTCGAGGTCCTCTACCAAGTTTGTGTTTTTCGTGCCGATCGGTCAACAAATATGGCCGCCGAGGGCTCTGATTGGCTGACACTTTTTCGACATCTCCTCTGCAACCGCTAGACAGAATTTCATGAAACTTTACAGGAAGGAAGTACTCAAGGTCCTCTACCAAGTTTGTGTTTTTCGTGCTGATCGGTCAACAAATATGGCCGCCAAGGGCTCTGATTGGCTGACACATTTTCGACATCTCCTCTGCAACCGCTGCACAGAATTTCATGAAATTTTACAGGAAGGAAGTACTTAAGGTCCTCTACCAAGTTTGTGTTTTTCGTGTCGATCGGTCAACAAATATGGCCGCCGAGGGCTCTGATTGGCTGACACATTTTCGACATCTCCTCTGCAACCATTGCACAGAATTTCAGGAAACCTTGCAGCAAACAAGTACTCAAGGTCCTCTACCAAGTTTGTGTTTTTCGTGCTGATCTGTCAACAAATATGGCCGCCGAGGGCTCTGATTGGCTGACACATTTTCGACATCTCCTCTGCAACCGCTGCACAGAATTTCATGAAACTTTACAGGAAGGAAGTACTCAAGGTCCTCTACCAAGTTTGTGTTTTTCGTGCCGATCGGTCAACAAATATGGCCGCCAAGGGCTCTGATTGGCTGACACATTTTCGACATCTCCTCTGCAACTGCTGCACAGAATTTCATGAAACTTTACAGGAAGTGAGTACTTAAGGTCCTCTAACAAGTTTGTGTTTTTCGTGTCGATCGGTCAACAAATATGGCCGCCGAGGGCTCTGATTGGCTGACACATTTTTGACATCTCCTCTGCAACCATTGCACAGAATTTCAGGAAACCTTGCAGCAAGCAAGTACTCAAGGTCCTCTACCAAGTTTGTGTTTTTCGTGCCGATCGGTCAACAAATATGGCCACCGAGGGCTCTGATTGGCCGACACATTTTCGACATCTCCTCTGCAACTGCTGCACAGAATTTCATGAAACTTTACAGGAAGGAAGTACTCAAGGTCCTCTACCAAGTTTGTGTTTTTCGTGCCGATCATTCAACAAATTGGACGCCGAGGGCTCTGATTGGCTGACACATTTTCGACATCTCCTCTGCAACCGCTGCACAGAATTTCATGAAACTTTACAGGAAGGAAGTACTCAAGGTCCTCTACCAAGTTTGTGTTTTTCGTGCCAATCGGTCAACAAATATGGCCGCCGAGGGCTCTGATTGGCTGACACATTTTCGACATCTCCTCTGCAACCGCTGCACAGAATTTCATGAAACTTTACAGGAAGGAAGTACTCGAGGTCCTCTACCAAGTTTGTGTTTTTCGTGCCGATCATTCAACAAATTGGACGCCGAGGGCTCTGATTGGCTGACACATTTTCGACATCTCCTCTGCAACCGCTGCACAGAATTTCATGAAACTTTACAGGAAGGAAGTACTTAAGGTCCTCTACCAAGTTTGTGTTTTTCGTGCCGATCGGTCACCAAATATGGCCGCCGAGGGCTCTGATTGGCTGACACATTTTTGACATCTCCTCTGCAACCATTGCACAGAATTTCAGGAAACCTTGCAGCAAGCAAGTACTCAAGGTCCTCTGCCAAGTTTGTGTTTTTCTTGTCGATAGGTCAACAAATATGGCTGTCAAGGGCTTTGATCTGTAGAAGTATTTTTGTGACTTTTAACCCTTTGTCTGCAACTCAGGTGAGCGATGTGGCCCCCTTGGGCCTCTTGTTCTCCTATGAGACACTGTTCCACCCCAAGTTACAGCACCCCACTTGGTCAGAAAATCTGTTTTAGTGATATACACCTTTGGTGAAAGTGGCATTCTGTAACTCAGGTTGGAACAATGTTGTAGAAAAACTTTTCCATTTTACATTGATTTCTATGTAAAAAGCATGAATTTTAACCCAAATACCAACCTTATTCATGTTATTATGAAACATATTTATAACATTAAAGTAGATTGAGATGTGGACCAAATTAGTTGACCTTTTTTAATGCAAAATTTGCCTTAATTTTGCATTTTTTAATTTTGCCTTTTCAGGGCAGATTTTACGTCTTATTCTTACATATCTTTTAGTGTCATTAATTATACAGGAACATGTATGTTTATTCCTGATAAACATCTTTGATCATTTTATTTTTCAGTGGATATGCACAATCAACAATGTAGTTAGAGAGAGTGGTTATGTCAAGGGTAAAAGCCCACAAGTCAAACCTAAGGTATGTACACAATCAACAATGTAGTTAGAGAGAGTGGTTATGTCAAGGGTAAAAGCCCACAAGTCAAACCTAAGGTATATATACAATCAACAATATAGTTAGAGAGAGTGGTTATGTCAAGGGTAAAAGCCCACAAGTCAAAAATAAGGTGTGTAAAAAATACTGTCCAAGTATTCTCAAGTTAGTTCAAATTATATAATATACGAGGGCTGATTGATATGTTGTGAGCCTTGTATTGAACGATTTGAATTTTATCGGACATTTTGCATTATTTTTCTACATTATTTCCTTCAGTATCTATACACTTTTGCCACTGTTGTTTAAGGGCCTCAATACCACTTTTAAATAACTCCTCATCTTGACTGGTTAGAAAGCTATCCACTGCAAGAATGATGTCATCTTGGAACAAATAGTGGATGCTAGAAATAGCTGCTTTCAGTTTTGGGAATTGATGAAAGTCTGATGGAGCAAGATCACGTGAATTTGGCGGATGCTCAATCAAATGAAAGCCACAATCATGAATGGCAGCCATAGCAGTGACAGACTTGTGAACAGGAGCATTGTCCTAATGGAACATTGCACACCTTTAACTACTGTCCTGTTCACTAATTCAGAGCACCCTGTTTTGTCTGTTTATTCTGTTGTCTGAAGAATTTTCCTAGTAAATATTGTTTCCAAGAATTGACCTCCTTTAGTCATAACTGGAAACTAACTTCAACTTACCCTATCAGCTGCCTTCAAACCGCAATATGAAAAATAAAATGTCTACAGGAAATTTCCATGTTAATTTCAAGCCACCGCCATATTGTTCTCTGTGTCAACAATAGTAAACAGTGACATCAAAGCGTCCGACATCACACATTTTCGGTGAATTTACTATAGAAAATCCCCGTGGACTTTTTATTTTCCGTCCTATTTTTAACGTAATTGAGGTAGAGCCAAAACAATGGTATTTTCTGTTGCGACTAAAGGAGTACTATAAAATTGATATCTTTTTGGAAGATGACAGTATCATATTTTAAAGAAAATCGGGAAAACAGGGTGCACTGAATTTAGTGAACAGGACAGTAGTGAACTTTCCGCGTCGCTTAAGTTTTATATTTTCCCGTAACTGTGTCAGAAGTAAAGCATAGTATGTGCCATTGATTGTTTGGCCTTTTTGGAGGTAATCTATCAGCAGAATACCTTCTGCATCCCAGAAAACCAAGGCTCACAACCTTTCAATCAGCCCTCGTAATTGCTGCAGTATCATGCATGCCTGATGCAACCATGTTGCAGTATTTTTCAATCAGAATATATTTCACTTTGTTTACTTATATAATGAAATTTACCTGATACAAGTCAGCAGTACATTTGGTGTACTGCATAGTTTTGCCATGGAGTATAGTTGTAGGGCTGGGACGATACTGCACCCAGCCGATCCGATCCGTATCACGATACCTGATATCCGATACGATACATATCGCGATCCTAGGATTAATAAAACCTTCTCAAAAAGCTATTTGATAGTGTTTATGTACATCATATAAGTAGCTTTTTTCATTCAACATTATTAATTTATTCAACACTAGCTTTCCGAATAAATATGAAAAAGTAAATAAACGGTTTGTTATTTGACTACAAGAATTAAAAACAAAATCATTTAAAATAACACAGTGAACAGTAAGAAGTCATTGGAAAAAATCATATTATAAAGCAATGGTTCTTATAATTTTGTCATGTTTACGGTGATCGGGAAGCAAACTTTCTCAATGGGACTATGATCCCTTCCACTTGGACTTCAATGTGCCATTCTCAAAATCAACGAAAGGGCCATTCCAAAATGATCAATTTTCGAAAAGCTATGCATACAATGTATGTACAATACATCAGATGTTAGCACATTTTTTTGTCGTGAAATTCCCAATTTTACCATTTCCATTGAATAATTTACAGTGCATGTATCACAGAACAGCCAAGTTTAAACTTTCAGTCACCTATCCTGTATTTTTCTTTTCCAAGAACGGGCAGCTTGTTGAAATTAGGGAAAGGGGGGGGGGGGGGGAGTTGAATGCAATTGACATTTCTGTACTAACTTTATTACTTCAATTTGAACCTATTGACTGGCCACTTAAAACGACATGACAATTTTATGAACGAACGCATACACAAGTACCTTTATGTCGATAAGATACGTAAGTGGATGTTGGAGATTTAAATCTCAGGCGCAGAATGAGGATAAAAAAAAATGTCGGAGAAAAATCAATATTGTATCATTATAGCAAAGAATCTTTCAGGTGAGCGGAGAATTTTGTGCTTCTGACTGGCCATGTAAGTAACACCGTATACAACGTCACATTAGGGGAGTCAGTCATGTGCGGCATGGGGAGTCGGTCCCGAAGCGGACGCACGACAAGATCAGCGAGTATTTCTTCAAGTTTATCGGATATTATACCATATTTCTCCAAACTTCAAATTGCATAGAGTGTGACAAACATTTCTTGATCTATTACGTTTGTCACTGGACTTCAGATACGTCTACATACCTCAAACACTTTGTCCGCGTTTTACGAGTAGACCTAAATTATGGAAATCAACGATTTCGATCAGTCTTTTTTAGCTCACCTGAGCGAAGCTCAAGTGAGCTATTGTCATAGCGCGCCGTCCGTCGTCCGTCCGTCGTCCGTCCGTCGTCGTCGTCGTCGTCCGTCTGGCGTAAACTTTTAACATTTTCGACATCTCCTCTGCAACTGCTGCACAGAATTTCATGAAACTTAACAGGAAGGAAGTACTCAAGGTCCTCTACCAAGTTTGTGTTTTTCGTGCCGATTGGTCAACAAATATGGCCGCCGAGGGCTCTGATTGGCTGACACATTTTCGACATCTCCTCTGCAACCGCTGCACAGAATTTCATGAAACTTTACAGGAAGGAAGTACTCAAGGTCCTCTACCAAGTTTGTGTTTTTCGTGCCGATCGGTCAACAAATATGGCCACCGAGGGCTCTGATTGGCTGACACATTTTCGACATCTCCTCTGCAACCGCTGCACAGAATTTCATGAAACTTTACAGGAAGGAAGTACTCAAGGTCCTCTACCAAGTTTATGTTTTTCGTGCCGATCGGTCAACAAATATGGCCGCCAAGGGCTCTGATTGGCTGACACATTTTCGACATCTCCTCTGCAACCGCTGCACAGAATTTCATAAAACTTTACAGGAAGGAAGTACTCAAGGTCCTTTACCAAGTTCGTGTTTTTCGTGCCGATCGGTCAACAAATATGGCCGCCAAGGGCTCTGATTGGCTGACACATTTTCGACATCTCCTCTGCAACCGCTGCACAGAATTTCATGAAACTTTACAGGAAGGAAGTACTCAAGGTCCTCTACCAAGTTTATGTTTTTCATGCCGATCGGTCAACAAATATGGCCGCCAAGGGCTCTGATTGGCTGACACATTTTCGACATCTCCTCTGCAACCACTGCACAGAATTTCATGAAACTTTACAGGAAGGAAGTACTCAAGGTCCTTTACCAATTTTGTGTTTTTCGTGCCGATCGGTCAACAAATATGGCCGCCAAGGGCTCTGATTGGCTGACACATTTTCGATATCTCCTCTGCAACCGCTGCACAGAATTTCATGAAACTTTACAGGAAGGAAGTACTCAAGGTCCTCTACCAAGTTTGTGTTTTTGGTGCTGATCGGTCAACAAATATGGCCGCCGAGGGCTCTGATTGGCCGACACATTTTCGACATCTCCTCTGCAACCGCTAGACAGAATTTCATGAAACTTTACAGGAAGGAAGTACTCAAGATCCTCTACCAAGTTTGTGTTTTTCGTTCCGATCGGTCAACAAATATGGCCACCGAGGGCTCTGATTGGCTGACACATTTTCGACATCTCCTCTGCAACCGCTGCACAGAATTTCATGAAACTTTACAGGA
Source organism: Pinctada fucata (assembly GCA_028142955.1). Lineage (NCBI taxonomy): Eukaryota > Metazoa > Mollusca > Bivalvia > Pterioida > Pteriidae > Pinctada > Pinctada fucata. Next base: position 99,955,067 of record AP027102.1, read on the forward strand.
AGGAAGTACTCAAGGTCCTCTACCAAGTTTATGTTTTTCGTGCCGATCGGTCAACAAATATGGCCGCCGAGGGCTCTGATTGGCTGACACATTTTTGACATCTCCTCTGCAACCGCTGCACAGAATTTCATGAAACTTTACAGGAAGGAAGTACTCAAGGTCCTCTGCCAAGTTTGTGTTTTTCGTGCTGATCGGTCAACAAATATGGCCACCGAGGGCTCTGATTGGCTGACACATTTTCGACATCTCCTCTGCAACCGCTGCACAGAATTTCATGAAACTTTACAGGAAGGAAGTATTCAAGGTCCTTCAACACGTTTGTGTTTTTTCGTGCTGATTGGTCAACAAATATGGCCGCCGAGGGCTCTGATTGGCCGACACATTTTCGACATATCCTCTGCAACCGCTGCACAGAATTTCATGAAACTTTACAGGAAGGAAGTATTCAAGGTCCTTCAACACGTTTGTGTTTTTTCATGCTGATTGGTCAACAAATATGGCCGCCGAGGGCTCTGATTGGCTGACACATTTTCGACATCTCCTCTGCAACCGCTGCACAGAATTTCATGAAACTTTACAGGAAGGAAGTACTCAAGGTCCTCTACCAAGTTTGTGTTTTTCGTTCCGATCGGTCAACAAATATGGCCGCCGAGGGCTCTGATTGGCTGACACATTTTCGACATCTCCTCTGCAACCATTGCACAGAATTTCACGAAACCTTGCAGCAAGCTAAGTACTCAAGGTCCTCTGCCAAGTTTGTGTTTTTCTTGTCGATAGGTCAACAAATATGGCTGTCAAGGGCTTTGATCTGTAGAAGTATTTTTGTGACTTTTAACCCTTTGTGACTCAGGTGAGCGATGTGGCCCCCTTGGGCCTCTTGTTTTGCATATTTCTCTTCCATACTCACCTAATGTGCTGTATTAGGAATGACAATAGCATCCTGATACTGTTTTAAATGTGTATTGAGTATGTTTTGTCTGTTTAATGCATGGATTTTGATAAAATATCACAAATTGTAATGTGTCACACGGGGAGTCGTTTTCAAGTATGCCGCGGGGAGTATTCTCAAAATATAATATGTTGAAATAAGCAAAGGAAACGATGGCTATAGCGTTTATAGGGATCACAGTGACTGTCTGGTTGTCTGTCTGTAATGGTTTGGAAAGGGGAGAACACTTTTATCCCTGCTTCCCCATATTATCCACCTCCTTTATTTTCAATAAGCTGTTTAGACACATTTGGTGGTTAACTAGTTAGCCGTGGTTTATTGTCCAGTTACTCCCCGAGTCGCATGTACCTTCAAATTATCACCAAGCCGCGAAGCGGCTAGCTTGTTCTGCAGACGACAATATGCGGAGCTTTGCGGACTGGAAGTTGCGGAATATTTCCAAAAACTGATAGTCTGACTACCATTGGTTAAAACAGACCTAGCCGTTTCGCAATAGATTTTATGTTTCATTTTGCGTCTTGGATCCTGCAAACATGCCCATACTACCAAACTTAAGGTTCTGTCCTGTAAATACTGGTGGTCTAACCTCCTTTCCCACGTACACTCGCATTTTTTTTTTCATTTGGATTTTTTTTATTTTGGATATTGAGAACGCCCACCCTATCTAACTTAAAGAATTAGGTTAGGGGTTTGACAGTAAGTGTTTTACATGTCTTACCCTGACATGGTCGCCATAGCACTTTGTACTATAGACATAACCTCAGACAGTGCATGTTTTTTGGATATTGTTTTCATCTTCGACGGCGGGTGCGGCTGGCCAAACGGGGATGCTTGCTCCTTCCTGGCGCCTGGTCTCACCTCTTGCTTGCTATTGGTCCGTCAATGTTCAACTTGTTTAACTCATTTGTGTCACACTTATGCCCTTTGCCATGTGGAGCTCGTAAAAAAGTTCCCCGCGAGGGGTTTGACAGTAAGTGTTTTGAATAATTTTCCCTGACATTGTCGCCATAGCACTTTCTATTTAGACGTGGCCTCAGACAGTGCATGTATTTTATATATTCTTTTCATTTCCGTGCATGAACATCGACGGCGGGTGCGGCTAGCCAACAGGGGATGCTTACTCCTCCCGGGCACCTGGTCCCACCTCTAGCTTGCTAGGGGTCCGTCGATGCTCAATTTGGTGCTCTATTCTAAGTACTGTTGAGATTATCGTCAGGATCTTCTTTATCTCCTTGAAATACTTGAACCATCCTTGAATGTAATTCTTTTTATGGTGAATGAAGGTTTTTAAGCGAGTTAATATGTTTTGGGTGTTCTGCCACAAAAAGTCCTTATATATAAGATATCCTCTCGGATCAAATTATCTTAACAGGATGAAAAACAAAGGAGGGGATCTCCAACAACACCAGAAAACACACACATGCACACCCTTACACTGAATCAAAGCGTGTAATTATTTGAGGCTTTGTCCGCTGGTGTGATGACATAATGTTCTTGGAGGTAGGTGAGCTCTGTGATAACATCAGGGTCTTTAAATATAGACACGAATCTGGTGTTCACAGTTGATTTTAATCGGTTAATTCTAGATAAAAGTAACCCTCTGATTGATTTTATCCATTCGGAAAGGGTGTCGAGCTGTACATCCTCTTTCTTTGCCCAACGTCTTGCATATTCCTCACAAGAGTTCATGATAATTTTGACATTTTGGTTCCATGTAAAGGACATACTTTCTCTGTATTTGGGACCCTTTTTTAACAATTCTCTCAACTTGTCGTTCTTGACTATACTAAGGTCACCAGTAATAACGTGTCCACAAAGAGAGTAGATGAAATTCGATGAAGAACATTCGCAGGGAAGTGGATGTAGTGAGGGATTACTTAAATCAATACACTGCAGGAATCGTTTGTAATTGTAAATTTTAGATGCAACTCATGTTGGTGTGTAGGTATAGGAAATACAAGGAGTTTCTTTTCTTTTGAAATATGGTGGGATTTTTTCTGTGACAGTTTTGTGATTCAAAATTTGACCAAGATTCAAGTTATCAATACCTTTGTTTGCAAATCTTACTTTAATGAAAGGGCAGTTTGTTTTCTCCTCTGATTTATCTGATCTAACTGCTTGAAATAAACGAAAAGTACAAATGTCCAATCTGACTCCTTGTAGTCTGTATTCTGGGGAACGTGTATCAGTATATGTGAGGTCCTTCGTATAACCGTAGATTTCGTGCAACTTCCGTAAAGGAACAGAGTATAATTTGGTACGAATATAATGCAGGCCTAGAGGCTCATTCAAAAATGGAACCAAGTTATCGAAGGAGAAACTATGTATCTCAGGCCTATTATATTTTCGAATGCCATGACTTCGAGATCTTCTTTGTTGTCTGTTGAATAAGCTAGTCACATTTACCGATTGACAACCGGGACTTGTTAAGTTTCCTATAGTGCTGATGTTATCGTTGCACCCATAGGGCGCTGCAGTGTTAAGATTTTTTATCCAGAACTCTTCTCTGTTGCGACGGAAAGGTGTGCTCAAATTGGGATTGTTTGTGGGGTGATATATTTTCTCCAGGATTCTGACTCTCATAGATAAAACCGAATGATCGGCCTGGTCAAAATGTCGATAAAGGAGTTGACTTTCTTTATTATTTATTTTTGACCGGTGTCCTGACATTCTGGTTCGGAGCTTACCTTTGGTTTCACCCACATAAATCAATCCACAAAGTGAGCACTCTATTCCGTACACAACATTAGATGTCATGCAGTTAAGGTTTTCAAAACTATGCGTGTTAAATGTTTGTTTTGTGAGATTACTTGAGAATGAAGTGTCTGTTATTAGGATGTTACAAGTTTTGCAGTTCTTCGTGCCACACTTAGAAACTGAGCAATCGCTTGGTGAAAATTGGTGCTCTTTTAGAATATCGACCACTTCAATCTTACAGGGCTTGATTTTAATATACCCATCTGCATGTTTGTACCAAAACTCATGGTTACTACTCACTACAAATGTCTCGTCTCTAATGTCATTTAGACTAATTCTAGGGACACCTAAGTTACCTGTTGCGTATGTGTCCGTAGACGCAACAGGTTGGGGCCTTTTTATAGTGGGCGACGCCCCAGCCACTTTGTAGGTCTCTTGTGTACTATCCATTGAAGCAAAAGACTGCCCGACAAGTGTCATCGGGGACAATTTGTCCACCAGCAGTGACACATGGACAGTGGTAAAAATGACAAATATGGATAATGACCATATCCCTGTATACAGCACAAAATCGATAATTCAAAAATCAGAAACCGAAGGCATACAAAATCAGGAGAAAACAGGAACCAAAGCAAACAAACAAAAACCTCCACCATATGAAAAGAAGCGAACTCCCGATATGGGAGTGAAACCAGGTGCCCAGGAAGAGTAAGCATCTCCTGCTTGCATGCAACACCCGTCGCTTCAATTCGAAGCCTCAATTAATTACACGCTTTGGTTCAGCTCGACACCCTTTCCGAATGGATAAAATCAATCAGAGGGTTACTTTTATCTAGAATTAACCGATTAAAATCAACTGTGAACACCAGATTCGTGTCTATATTTAAAGACCCTGATGTTATCACAGAGCTCACCTACCTCCAAGAACATTATGTCATCACACCAGCGGACAAAGCCTCAAATAATTACACATTTACTTGCAAAAAGTACTATTTCGACAGTCTAGTTAAAGAGTTGGGTTTAAATTCGACACCTGGAAATCCCACTTACACCCCAACAAACCTTTCTGCCTCTGAAATAATAGATAACCACAAATCAGCTCTTACTTCCTTTGGCTTCGACACTACCAATTTAGATTTAGATTTACCATACTTATACTGCATACCTAAAATGCATAAGAATCCGTACAAACAACGTTTCATCGCTGGTTCCTCAAAATGTTCTACCAAATCTGTATCGATCTTACTCACCAAAGTTCTATCTGAAATCAAATCTGGGCTTCAAAAATATTGTTCGACAGTGTATTCTCACAGTGGTATCAACCAGATGTGGATTTTAAAGAATTCGAAGGAACTTTTAGAACATCTGAAATCCACTCATTTTAGTAGAGTCCATTCGATCAAAGCCTTTGATTTTTCGACACTTTACACTACAATTCCACATTCTTAATTGAAAGAAAGACTCGCAAAAATTATAAGTAATGCGTTTACAAGTAAGAACGGTAATCGCAAATACAAATTTATTGTTGTTAACTATGACAAAACCTACTTTGTAAAAGAAAAGTCCGATTCTGAAAATAAGTACACTGAAACAGACATTATTCAGATGTTAAACTTTCTGATCGACAACATTTTTGTGGTGTTTGGAGGAAAGGTCTTCAAGCAAATTGTCGGAATTCCAATGGGGACCAATTGTGCCCCACTCCTTGCCGACATTTTCCTTTACTCATACGAAGCTGAATTCATTCAATCTTTGGTCTCTGAAGGGAAAAGATACTTAGCTTCTGACTTTAACTTCACTTACAGATACATAGACGATGTGTTGTCCATCAATAATCCAAAATTCGCGGATTACCTGAGCAGCATCTATCCTTCGGAGCTTGAAGTCAAAGAAACCACAGAGACAAATAATTCAGCATCCTATTTGGACATAATGTTGTCCTACGACACTGATGGTCACATGAACACCTCACTCTATGACAAACGTGACGACTTCAATTTCAGCATTACAAACTTTCCTTTTCTGAGTAGCAACATCCCTTCATCGCCTGCTTATGGCGTGTTCATATCTCAGTTGATACGCTATGCCAGAGCAAGTACCAAATATACGGATTTAGTTCTGAGAGCTAGGCGTCTTTCAGATAAGCTTCTCAGTCAGGGATATGTTTGTGACCGACTAACATCGTCACTGAGGAAGTTCTACGGTCGATATGGGGAACTCGTCATACACTATGATGTTCCACTCTCAAGAATGGTGGATGATATTCTGTCATAGACCATTTGAACCATCCAACCAAAGATTGTACTCTATATCTTCCAAAATGGAAGTAACCGGATGTGGCAGTTCTACCGAATTGAAGCGTCGGGTGTTGCATGCAAGCAGGAGATGCTTACTCTTCCTGGGCACCTGGTCTCACTCCCATATCGGGAGTTCGCTTCTTTTCATATGGTGGAGGTTTTTGTTTGTTTGCTTTGGTTCCTGTTTTCTCCTGATTTTGTATGCCTTCGGTTTCTGATTTTTGAATTATCGATTTTGTGCTGTATACAGGGATATGGTCATTATCCATATTTGTCATTACACCTGTCTGCCATATTTTAAAGACGATCAGATATTCCTTAAAATAGTTAACATAAAGTCAAAGGTATGATAAATCGAAATGAGAAAAGATAGGTTTGATTTCAAAGCCCTACGTTGTATACTTAGAGGTTCAAAACGTCTAAAAACGGTAAAATCATTGAAAATATCAATAAACGGGCAATTATGAATTAAGTAGTGTGCCGAAGCTAGGGGACCTTGAGTAATTACCAAATTCCTGAACGGTAAGGTTTCTTGATATTCTGCAGCAGTTACAGAATCGAACTTGAATACACATCGACCACGATCGGCGATTGGTAAATAATCTAGAAGTACTTTTTCAAAATAATGTGGTAAGTCAATGGACGGACGAACGAACTACGGATGATAAGCTATCGGGTACATCGCTCTTTTAGATATGTCAATAGATGGCAGGTAGATTATTACCCAGCAAAAGAACAATAATCCATAAATAAAACCCTGTCTTTTCTTTTACTTACTTGATCTTATTTTATCTTGTATAGATACATGTATATAATTATTTCATTTTTGTTTAACAATAGTCAGAAGCCCCTGCCTCTTCTTTCATCAGAGCTAGCTATAGGCATTTATCCAAACATGACTGGAAATTCCTCCCTATATGTGATATAGAACTCGCCTGGTGTAAAATCTCAAAAAAACTTAGTCAGTGTAGCTCCGCCCATTGTCGTCTGCAGAACAAGTTAGCCGCTTCGCGGGTTGATTATAATTTGATTGGTTCGTGCGACTCGGGGAATTACTAATGGCAATAAACCACGGCTGGCTAGTTAACCACCAAATGTGTCTGAACAGCTTATTGATAATAAAAGTATTCCATGGGATAAAGTGGGATGGGATGTGGATAATATGGGGCAGAAGGGATGAAAGTGTTATCCCCTTTCCGCACCCTTACAGACGGACAATCAGACAGTCACTGTGATCCCTATAAACGCTATACCCATCGTTTCTTTGGCTTATTTCAACACATCATATTTTGAGAATACTCCCCGCGGCATACTTGAAAACGACTCCCCGTGTGACACATTACAATTTGCGATATTTTATCAAAATCCATGCATTAAACAGACAAAACATACTCAATACACATTTAAAACAGTATCAGGATGCTATTGTCATTCCTAACACAGCACATTAGGTGAGTATGGAAGAGAAATATGCGAAAAAGACTGATCGGAATCGTTGATTTCCATAATTTAGGTCTACTCGTAAAACGCGGACAAAGTGTTTGAGGTATGTAGATGTATCTGAAGTCCAGTGACAAACGTAATAGATCAAGAAATGTTTGTCACACTCTATGCAATTTGAAGTTTGGAGAAATATGGTATAATATCCGAGAAACTTGAAGAAATACTCGCTGATCTTGTCGTGCGTCCGCTTCGGGACCGACTCCCCGTGCGGCCCACATGGCTGACTCCCCTAATGTGACGTTGTATACGGTGAGTAAGCTGTGATTCACAGTAACTGCTACTGGTATAGATCTACGTTACAAGGTAAATACGAATGCAGAACTTTTAGATAGATTTGAAAACAAAACATGGACAACGTAGAATAATGCGCACCAGGGCGCAGCAAGTTGCCGATTTCATGGGCCATTTATGATTTTAGATTGGAATTGGACTATGTTGCAAGGTGCGTTGCCTTCCGAATCACTGTACAGTTTATATCTATATGTAAACTGAAAAAAGTTGAATTTAAACTTGAGTACTTAAAAATCCGGAAAATTCAAACACGTATTTTTATGTTGATTTTAACTTAGGTATCGTCGGGGTGTATCGATACTTGGATCGCGAAATAAAATATCGCGATGAATCGGAGTATTGTCCTAGCCCTACATAGTTGGAGATATTTTCCTTCTTGTAACTAATGAGTAATGTATGTATGTATGTATGTATTTACCATGTATTACAGGAGAGAACGTCAAGTTCTAGCAGTCAGTCAAAGCAATCAGAGTCCAGTAGTCCTGATGCCATCAGTGTTAATAGGTACGATATATATAAAGCATGCTCGTTTATGTATGTATGGTTTACCTTTCTAGTTTTGTTCATTGTTGTTATCATTTATCATTTAGTTTGACAAGTTTGAAAATTTCCTCCATTATGATTGTGTTACTTTTTGCTCTAATATCTTCTTTGACACATGATTTGTGTGCTCTCCATTTGCTGCTTATTCCCATGAAGCTATAGCAATCTTATTTTTTAAGAAGGGAGATAAGTTTTAAATGCATTTTATGCTTACCTGTTATCATTCATTATTTCATTTTGTAATTTCTTGCAGCAAATGTTAAATTTTGGTCTTTGAATTTTGCACTCAAATTTACCTGAAGAATTCATATTAGAATTACGTCATACAAAGTGAATTTGAAATTAAAACCTATAATTTTATTCTGTCAGTAATATCTAATGTGAATCTTATAGACAAAAAGAGCAATTTTATCATAAAATTTCAATTGAATTAATTTTACTTTAATAAGATACTTTTAATTTTCTATGCCGGCTTTCAAAAATTACTATTTTGTTTCTTTTGTGGTTGTTTGATTGTTAATTCATCAGATTTTTCCAATGATTTGATACAAGTGCTAAGTTGTGTTATTCTGTGACCAGCATGCTGAGTTTTTATAGCGTTAGTGAATGTTGACTTTGTTTGCCACAGTGCCAGCAGTGCATCCGCACCAAGAACTCCAGCCCCCACGCCTACAAACTCATTCATTCCTGACGCCCCAATAATGTTTGATATGCCCTCAGTTGTAGAGGAAAACGGAGGGGTCGTGTCAAACCTCTCAGGTCCACCAAAGTTAGTAAACTATTGATTATCTCTCATCTATATATCATTTATCTAAAATTTACTTTAATCAAGTAATTCTAAGTCTTGAAGGCATACCTAAAATCAGTGAACTTATGAGTATTTATCATTTATTGAAAGTATTCATTTCAGCCATTATTTCATGCATGGAAAGACAAATCTCAGATTGAAAGGGTGATTTCTCCAACAGCTGTACTAATCAAATGTGCATTTTGTTGAGAAGATTTTGAGTTGAACATTATCCCAGCATGTTCTGTTGTTATATGCCAAGTGTGTTGTATGGTAGAGTTTAAATCAAGTGAAATTTACACTCATATTACAGTTACATTGTATTTGGACTGGTCGCTGTTATTGTTATCTTATATTCAAATTGAATAAGGATCGTACATTTCCTATATTCTTGAAAATAAAAGGACTGATTGTCATCAAATTTATAAATTTGGTTGTTTCTATTAAAAATGTAATTAAATTGACTCAAATAGCCTATACATGTTTGTAATATTATTTATTGTTTAGAAGGATCAACCCGTTTGACCAGTCGTCTGTAGAAGTACTGGACACACTGGACGCAGCCATTGATGACTCTACGTATGTAGAGAGTTTTGTTGTGAGGTTTCTGGGCTCCATGGCTGTGACTACAGACAGGGGTAGGTTGTGATTTACATCAATCTCCAAACAAAGCTTTTATAAGATCTACATGTACATACACATGTTTTATAAGATCTACATGTACATTCACATGTACATCTTTGCTACAAATACTTGTACTTGCGTAACTGTGGCTAAATGAATTGTGTTTTATGAATGGATTTAAGATTTGAGATGTACATAGAATCTACATTTATTTATTTCTTAATTCAAGTTAAAATATGGGTCACTAAGCCCTATTATTTGCTTCTTAATCTATAAAGAAGGTCTGTATTCTGTAGTTTCTGGATGTTTCTGTGAATAAAATTAATAAAGGAGCAGGTTCGGTAACATGGAAAATCGGCCTTAATTTTAGAGTGTTTTAGGTTTCGATAGTATTTCGTATCAAGGAAGTTAAATGTGTGGTTGTTTGAAATACCAAATAAATATTTATAAATACGTGCAATACACCGAAAGATATGGATTCAAAGTCGGCTTAAAGTCGTAAAATGCAGCAAAATCGTAAGAAATTGGCATAATTCTGGTCAAAATGTATGAAAATAAGTAGGGCGCCAGCCCTCACCCAAAATAATTTTCTTATAAATAGTTAGATTTGCAATTTATCTTTCGATCTATATAAAATTAATGTTGGGTAAGGGTTGGCGCCTATACTAATTTCAAAGATTTATGCACAAAATATGGCAATTTTCCTTCATTTTCCGCCATGCAGAGCAAATGACGTCAAAATGTGACGTCATAACGAACGCACGTGACGTTTTGACAATGAAAAATATTTACTTTCTATTTCGCCAGGTATTTGAGATGAATATAAGAGATGCTGAATCATGATTTTCATAAAATTATTTTTCACAAAAAATTAGGGCCGATTTTGGGTGTTCGTGAACCTACCCCTTTCTTGAATTCAGCTTTTACAACAAGAGATACATGTCATATGTGTACTGAATTGAAGATATTGTTGCATTTGCTCTGTATATTTCACTCGGTGTTACAAAGCTGAATTATTTTGAAAATTAATTTTTTAGGTGAACAGCTAGTATGTGAGACAATGAGACAGATTCTGGCAGCTAGAGCCGTTAACAATGTGTTCAAAATGGTGGAGTCACGACTTGTTGTGTCCAGTGAATGTATGAGGTAAGTTTGTGAGACAGATTCTGGCAGCTTGAGCCGTTAACAATGTGTTCAAAATGGTGGAGTCACGACTCGTTGTGTCCAGTGAATGTATGAGGTAAGTACATGTATGTGGGACAGATTCTGGCAGCTCAAGCCGTTAACAATGTTTTTAAAAAATGGTGGAGTCACGACTTGTTGTGTCCAGTGAATGTATGAGGTAAGTTTGTGAGACAGATTCTGGCAGCTAGAGCTGTTAACAATGTTTTCAAAATGTTGGAGTCTCGACTTGTTGTGTCCAGTGAATGTATGAGGTAAGTTTGTGAGACAGATTCTGGCAGCTAGAGCTGTTAACAATGTTTTCAAAATGTTGGAGTCACGACTTGTTGTGTCCAGTGAATGTATGAGGTAAGTTTGTGAGACAGATTCTGGCAGCTAGAGCTGTTAACAATGTTTTCAAAATGTTGGAGTCACGACTTGTTGTGTCCAGTGAATGTATGAGGTAAGTTTGTGAGACAGATTCTGGCAGCTAGAGCTGTTAACAATGTTTTCAAAATGGTGGAGTCACGACTTGTTGTGTCCAGTGAATGTATGAGGTAAGTTTGTGAGACAGATTCTGGCAGCTAGAGCTGTTAACAATGTTTTCAAAATGTTGGAGTCACGACTCGTTGTGTCCAGTGAATGTATGAGGTAAGTACATGTATGTGGGACAGATTCTGGCAGCTCGAGCCGTTAACAATGTTTTTAAAAAATGGTGGAGTCACGACTTGTTGTGTCCAGTGAATGTATGAGGTAAGTTTGTGAGACAGATTCTGGCAGCTAGAGTCATTAACAATGTGTTCAAAATGGTGGAGTCACGACTTGTTGTGTCCAGTGAATGTATGAGGTAAGTTTGTGAGACAGATTCTTGCAGCTAGAGCTGTTAACAATGTTTTCAAAATGGTGGAGTCACGACTCCTTGTGTCCAGTGAATGTATGAGGTAAGTATGTGTGACAGATTCTGGCAGCTAGAGTCATTAACAATGTTTTCAAAATGGTGGAGTCACGACTCGTTGTGTCTAGTGAATGTATGAGGTAAGTATGTGAGACAGATTCTGGCAGCTAGAGTCATTAACAATGTTTTCAAAATGGTGGAGTCACGACTCGTTGTGTCTAGTGAATGTATGAGGTAAGTATGTGAGACAGATTTTGGCAGCTAGAGCTGTTAACAATGTGTTCAAAATGGTGGAGTCACAACTTGTTGTGTCCAGTGAATGTATGAGGTAAATTTGTGAGACAGATTTTGGCAGCTAGAGCTGTTAACAGTGGGTTCAAAATGGTGGAGTCACGACTCGTCATGTCCAGTGAATGTATGAGGTAAGTATGTGAGACAGATTCTGGCAGCTAGAGCCGTTAACAGTGTGTTCAAAATGGTGAAGTCAAGACGTGTCCAATGGATGTATGAGGTAAGTTTGTGAGACAGATTTTGGCAGCTAGAGCCGTTACCAATGTGTTCAAAATGGTGGAGTCACGACTCGTTGTGTCTAGTGAATGTATGAGGTAAGTATGTGAGACAGATTTTGGCAGCTAGAGCTGTTAACAATGTGTTCAAAATGGTGGAGTCACAACTCGTTGTGTCCAGTGAATGTATGAGGTAAGTATGTGAGACAGATTTTGGCAGCTAGAGCCGTTAACAATGTGTTCAAAATGGTCGAGTCACGACTCGTTGTGTCCAGTGAATGTATGAGGTAAGTATGTGTGACAGATTCTGGCAGCTAGAGTCATTAACAATGTGTTCAAAATGGTGGAGTCACGACTCGTCATGTCCAGTGAATGTATGAGGTAAGTATGTGAGACAGATTCTGGCAGATAGAGCCGTTAGCAATGTGTTCAAGATGATGGAGTCTCGACTCGTTGTGTCTAGTGAATGTATGAGGTAAGTATGTGAGACAGATTCTGGCAGCTAGAGCCGTTAACAATGTGTTCAAAATGGTGGAGTCACGACTTGTGTGTCCAGTGAATGTATGAGGTAAGTATGTGAGACAGATTCTGGCAGCTAGAGCCATTAGCAATGTTTCCCGAGTCGCATGAACCAATCAAATTATCTGATTATTTGATTGGTTCATGTGACTCGGGGAATTACTGGACAATAAACCAGGGCTAGCTACTTGTTATTTCTTATTTTACTAAAATAAAAAATTGTCATTTATGTAAAATTTATTTCACAAAACAATTAGCAGTTTTAGGATGAATATAATGTTGATTTTACCATATTAAATCATCTGTACGGTATCATTTACCAGGTTGGTTGATCCATCATCGAATGCCGTTAGAACAAAGTTTGCCTTAGCTGATATATCATTCTGGTCGGCTCACCCAGAAAATACCAGGTATGTATCAATCAATAATGCTACATCCAATATAGTTATCTAGGCCAATGTAAGAATTTATGTACTTTTTCATTATAATGTAACAGAAGGACTAGGTACATGCACCTGTCTTTCAATAAGTAAATGCTGTAATTAAGTTTTCAAATTTATTTGTAAGTTTCACATGATGAATTAAAACAAATCAGAAACTGGTATTGGTTATTCCCCTTTGTTACAGATTGTTTGGGTTTATAACTAGAACAAAGAGCTCAGGGTCTACTTCGTCACAGTTTGCGTGTCACGTGTTTGAATGTAATGTATCAGCAGAGGAGGTTAGTTGTCAGATTCTTATATACATATACATTTACTTGAATTGAAAAATTTGTATGTCATTAATAATTCATAGTTATTCTTCAACCAGTTATATGCTGAAATGAATAATTGGATGAATAGCGCATTCATTACTTGACAAACCAAATGGAAAAATTAATCTAGTAATTTACAACCAATCAGAATGAGTTTGCATTATTGACAACCAGGTTTAAAAGAAATACATCAGGAAGAGATGATGAAACCACAGATTTCTTAACAAAATACTACTATTATGTAACTTTGCATAAGTTTCATTTCAAATTGGAGAGAGGTGACAAATTTTATTTGAAGATCCACTTGTGTCTTTGAATTCTTCACTTTATTGAAATATTTTAAGTTTTTAAATTTCTCTTTTTCATCTACACCATTATGCACTCATTTTAAAGTTGTTGTATAGTAACTAAGCATGATATATATACATAACAGATTTGCCAGGCGGTTGGTACGGCCACCAAGCTAGCTTTTCAGGCCTTAATGGTAGGTATCATACACTGAAATATTATGTATCTTTGTGACTTTCTCAATCGTAAATCTGATTTCTCAGTGCTCTAACTAATACATTTTGTACATAATTATAATATTGTACATTTATTTGCACATGTATAACAATGTTTTTATCATCTTTCAATCGCCATTTTTTCTGTGTTTATGTGTTACTGTACATTTTATTTATAATGAAGGTATGGTTTCAGCCAAAATTTCTAGGATTTTAAAGATCTTTAGTTTTGTCCCTTAAACTTATATGAGTACTTTAAGATTCATAGAATTATTCATTGCCTTATGAAATAGTCCAACTCATGTATTTTTTTACATTATTTTTTAAGTATAGATAAATTGTTATATGTAAAGGGCCTATCTCAATAATGACGTAAAGAACACTTATACTATATACCAGTATGGCTTGTTATCTATGCTATAAATCACAAATTTCTATGGAATTGCAGTTTAACTTTAGATTCTGAACATTCTTAGCTCTAGCTCATTTAAATTGATATTTAAATATTTAGTAAATTCTCTGAGTTCTAGCTTATTTACTAAATACAAGAGAGATATGCCTAAAGTTTATTTATAATAATTTCTTATTTGAGATTTTTTAGACTAAAGCTTAGTTTTGTTATTCAACATCATTACCATATATGTAAAGACAATTGTAGACGATAGTTTGACCTTCTGTCCTTTCACTCTTCCACTCATTCTCCTTTTCTATTCATTTAGAAAATCCCTTTAGGTCCTTTCCCCTGTTCTGGCCCTCCGACAAAGAACACATTCCTGGTCTAGTAGATAAATCCTTTTAGAATTGCTGATTTCTTTGAAGTAGCATAGTCTCTAGCTGATGCCTTCACACTCTGCACATTAAAATTAGATAAACGGATTTTCAGATATTGCTTCCATTATTAGTTTTAAACAGAAAGTATGTAGATAAAAGATGCAAAAATATTTTAAAATAAAGAAAACTTGATGCACCAGCCTTGTAACATGAGCAAATCAGATTTTATTTAGTATTTATTTGAATTCATTTCATTCCAATACAAAGATATCTGTGTATAATCTGTAAATATGCACCATGATCTTGATGACCTCTCTATATTACACGTATCAAACTTCTATGTCGTATACGGTCTGTACTTACAGCACGCTATATAGTCATCAAATGTAGTATTTAATGTTGCATCATTTCAGCAAAGTAAGTTGCACGAAGGGAAGGCAAGTAACTTATAAATAACTAAGCCATTAACTCGGGAAATTCAGCGGCTATATGTATACGTCTCATTCTGATTGTGGACACTTTCAGTCTGGCATGCACTGTTATACGTGTATATACTCCGTTGTTATTCTCCGGCACTGTTAGCCGTTATATAATACGGCTCTGTATGTGTTTTACCGACCATTAACGTTTATACATGTATGTTAAGTATGAAATCAATTTTTAGCTCGCCGGGACGAAAAAGTCCGGAGAGCTAATGCCATACCCTCAGCATCCTCGTTGTCGTCGTCCGTAGACAATACTTTGACCTGGGCTATGTCTCTTGAACTATAAGGGGTAGGGCTTTGATATTTCACATGTAGATACCTTGTGACGAGACCTTTCATTTGAGACCATGACCTTTGACCTAGTGACCTTGACCTTGGACTTTGACCTACTTTTCAAAAACTTTAACCTGGTTTCTGACAAAAACCTATATAGGCGAGCTATGTAATCTTTGATTATCCTATGTTTAGGTCATCTTCTTTGCTTGATGCATCTTACATTCAGAGTGTGATGAAATATTTCTTCCAGCATAATATTTATTCCTTGGAACTTTTATCATATAATATTTTTTCCCAAGAACTTTTATTATGTATCAAAAATTCCGAAAGGAAATTTTATTATGTAATGAATCTTCCGTGATCATAATAAAAGTTCTCATACCATGGAAAATATATAACATAACAAAAATTCCATCTGGATTTTTTTAATGTTCAGAATAAAAGTTCTTATACTAGTACCATGGAAAAATCTTGTAGAACAAATATTCCAATAAGGATTTCATATATGCGCATAATAATTGTCACTGGAAAAAATATTATAATACTTATTTAGAAAAAAAAATGTAGTATTCAAAATAAGAAACAATAAATTTCAAAAATCATGTACTGTACAATGTATTACTACTGTACAGCTTGAAAATTTGATCCCTACGTACATTATTTGGATGATACAGATTTCTTCCGATAGCTGAGTGATGTACTTGTAGAAAAAAAAATCAAAAAGTATTAATATCATTATAATAAAATTGAAAAGGTAAATGTATAATTCAATACGTTCAATAACATATGAACCATTCCACAGAATTTTTGTTATGTAATATTTATTCCTGTAAGCTAATGATATTACTGTAATCATTGAAATGTTTGAATCATGAGAATATATCCCTAAATCAGCGCTATTTATGTGTTTGAAGCAAAGATGGAAAAAATATTATACATGATACTCACATATAATATTTCTTCTGTTTTAAAGAAAATTATTCCTTTGGGTAAGTGTAAATAGAGTAAATCATCGACAATTTTCATAATATGTTTCCGTCTATATAGACGGAAACATTATTATGAAAATTGTTGATGTTTTACTCTTTTTCACGTACCGAAAGGACAGTGGAAAAAGTATTATGGACAAGGAAAAAATATTCTGTAACAAAAAATCCTGGGAATTTTTATTATAATAATAAACCTTCCAGGAGGAAGAAATATTATGCGGAAGAAAAGTTTGTTCACAAGAGTATCCCAGCCTACCACTCTCTTGTATAAATAATGATGAAAATTTAGAAATCTTTGAAAAATTATAATAACTCAATTCTGATCTGTTGTGCTGATTTGTTTTCTTCCTTGTCTCTGCATAAACACTTCTGAATCAGCATGATATCAAGTGTTTGACGGAGGCCGTTATGATTATGATAGTTCATGGAAATAACGGCATGAAATGTTACAGTGGAGAGGTGAATGTTCTGTTCTGTTTAGTTATTACTATTAACATGCATGTAGTGGATTCGTCACGGTCTATCAAAGTTTATAATGTTAACTGTCATTAAAGAATATGATGAAAAAGAAAGGACTTTAAGATTATGATTTATCTAAAGATTCTGACTGATGAAATTTGGGCAAATAATTAAAACATTTGATTGCATGATTATTAGTGGTCTGTATGTGTTGTATGTGCAACAAAAAAAGGGACTTTCTTCTTCTGTTTGTCTGTGTGTGTCTTCCTCATAGTTACTCCCTCAAACACCACAAAATTGATAATGATGCATAAGAATTAGGGAAGGAAGTTTTGAAATCGTTTTACGATATTAGCTCATTATGAGTACTGATTCCCTTCACACTTGCTGTATATCATATCCAGATCACATGTTATAATATATTCATGTGTACCTTCATATATACAACTGTACCTACTGTTTGGGCGGCTCACTTCGGAAACTGGATAAACGCTATTATGACAAGATTATCATGCAAAAAATCAAATTAAATTGATACCATTCAATAGATCTTGCCTAGTTGAGTTACTGATAATTGGTGCAAGCAATCAATGTTCAAAGGCCCAATGTTAAACTGGGCAATGTCAGGCTGAAATTTAATATTGAAAACACCCCATCTAAAAAGAGTTTTGTCCATAAAAAATATGATTTCATAAACCTACAACCATATAACATGTACCAAAATTTACGAATAAGCAAGAGCTATTGAATGACATGTATCTTATTTAAATTTTTGCATGATAAAATAATCAAAATCGTGTTTATCCAGTTTCTGGAGTGAGCCATGTGAACAGTACATGTAATTCATATACGTGTATAGTCAAGCTAGCATCTAGTATCATACACATGCTTTCCATTCGCTCTGTATCAGATATATGTAATCATACCTAAGTCTCTCAGAATCTGTTTGTCCTGTATTCTGTAAACTTTAACAACTCGGGAAAATATAGTGAAAAATCAGATCCATTCAGCATGTATATTTAAAAACCTTGTTTCAACTCAGTGTTTCAGTTTTTGATTCAAATGTAGAATAGGAGTCTTTATCTTTTCAGCTAAAAAAATATACATCATAGACTGCATAGCTGATACTGGTTTGCTTTGATTTTGTAGGAGAAAAAAGCCATGGAGAAAATACAACAGGTGAAAACTAAAGAGAAGAACCTCCTCCTCCAAAACATCAACCAGCTAGAGGATGCCCCTGAGGGTGAGGAGGAGGCTCTACATAACCTCCCACTGTCCCCTGATGGCAAGTATCTGGTCCTCACCGCAACCGACGAATCAGATATCATCCCCGAGTCACATGACACTGAACAACCAATAAAAACAATGGACCTTAGAAATACTTCAAACCAGACACAAGAATCTACAAGTGTGGCTGACGATGATGAAACTGAGGCTTAAGAGATTTTTCAAATGATACATGTTTTTGTTACCAAGTCATGTTTAGGGTTTGTGCATTGAAGAACAGTATTTATTGTTATTTCCAGCTTTGAAGCACTTTTTGGTGATAGTTTCATAAATGTAAGTGGGATTCCCCTTTATCCTGTTTCCTTCCCTCACCATCATATGTATGGTTTTATAATGTAAGCAAATCATGAATACTCATTAGTATTTAATATTGCCATGGTTGCTATGGTTACCTAATCATGATAAACCCACACAGGTATTTGGTATGGAACTTAAGCTTTTTATTAAAAGTACATACACTCATGTGATGTTGAATTATCCCATACCTAAATTTGTCATAATTTTAACAAGATTAATGCATTCATTATTCAAAAATTCAACAAAATCATTCTTAAAATCCGATTCAGTTGTACTAAGAGATTTTTAAATCATCCCAGGAAAACTGGAAGATATGGATAGAATTTAATGTTTTGTCATTTCACTCATGCAAATCCTCTTTTGTATTTTATTCAGGAGTTTCTGAGAGCGCATACATGGAACATTAATGATGTTTATTATTATATAGTTTGTTGCTTACCTGCATGCTTGTGTTGCCCTACTTTAGCAACGTGGGAAGAAATTTAGATTTATATATCCCACACACCTTCACATGATTTTCATGAGACTTGCATGAACTGGTTTATTTTCATCGAACAACAATTTATTGCATATTTGATATGTCCATTTTCCTCTTTGATGAATTGAAAGATTTGGAAAAAGTATCTTGTGTAAACAGTAAAGGTACTGTCGATCCTAGTTAAATTAGTGAATGAATCCAGATTATCTCCAAGTTTTTGGTTACTTGAAGACTTCTTACAACTATTAATCTGTACTAAAAATAGACAGTATGAAAATATTTACATGCAAAATATTTTCCTAGGGGAGGATGGAACAAAACTGAAAAATTCCTGCAGTGAAATGAAGCTTATAGTGTTAGTTTTACTAGTGTTAGTGTTAGTGTTAATTATGATGAGATAAATTGTTGACTCTTTATAGATTTGTAATAAGAAGAGTTGTTGAATGTTTACTTTGAGTGCTGTTGTTATATTGTTATTTGATGAGATGTCTTAATATAATGATGTATTTATAAAAGATTATAGCCTACAAGCTCTTAACAACTCATTTACCAGGAGAGTTGTTTCAATTTTGTCAGGGGAGATGTAGTGGCCTGATGCATTAGGATAATTAGAGCTAGGGACAAGGCTAGAACGCTAAAATGAAACAAAAAAGGGGGGACTGTATTGGTGCCTGAAAATGTCTGTATGGAGTGAAGCTATTGAAAGGGTTAGTCTTGGGCATTTTAGTTGTGATTATCATGATATTTATTTGTTGAGTTTGTTAGTTTTGGCTGAAAAGAAAGTTAACGTATGGGCATGAATATGTGTACATAAGATACGTGTATGATATGTTGAACATTTTGTGTTTTAGTATTTATTGGTAGTGTCTTGTAAACTATGTGGTGCTTGCAAAGCATAGAAATATGATTAAGTAAGAAAATAACAAAAAAGCAGAAATATTCCAATTTTGAAATACATGTAGTAGAAAATTTTGAAAAAGTAGATTTTTTGCTTTTTATTGTACCCATCATATGTTAGATTTGAAGAGAAAAGTATTTCATAATTAAATGATTTTGTCTTAGCTGAAGAAATCTGGATGAGAAGAAGAAATCTTAAGCATATATAATCATCATATTCATATCAGAATGTTTGAAATTTGTTAAGGAATTTTAAGACTTGAACAATTGAATAACATTTTTTTAAAATTCGGACTTAACATGTTGTCTTTCTGCGTGTTATGTTGACAAAACTCCAAATGAACTTGAAGGTGTCTTCACAGTACTACAGTTATGTAGATTTAGTAGTTTTCACCTTTATGTAACATGTCAAGGTCAAACATTTTTTATCCTTTGACCTTGAAAATTTATACTATATAAGAGATGTGCCATCATTTGGTTTTAGAAGTTTAAAAAAAATCATTAGAGGTGCATGTACTTGGATGTTTTCTGTACTTGTGTCATGCTGTTTAGTTTAATGCTGATCTTTTGTGATTGTAAAGCCACTGAAATAGAGGCATTATCCATTACTTCTTGCCACACTGAATACCAGGTTTGTTATATATTTTTTTCATAGAAATCTCCTTTGTTTATATTGTGAGTTCTCAGTGCTAACTTGCATCATGACAATTTTTGGAACAGTCAAATCATTGCATCTAGGTTATGAAAAGACCTGAAAAACTTGTTACAAAAGGCCTGAAGGCTGAGGTTAAAAGTTTCCCAGGTCTTCTCAATCACCCAGGGACAATAGTTGATTTTTCCCACAAGTAGCCATGATAATAACTGACGTATCATCCATTATGCCCTTATCACTTTAATATTTGACCTTGAAATGAAAACACATAAGGAGGTAAATGGTTTGTCATGTGACCAAAACAAATGTGGAATTGCTACCATGTTACACAAATTGTTACTCACTTACACAGAAATCTCAATATAATCATGAAACAGTCAGATATATACATTCTACATTGTCAAATAAGATGATTATTTTCATGTATAGTACGTAGAGACCGGATAATAATATAACATGTTGAAGTCATTCTTGAAAGTCATTCATTGTAATTTGTTACTACATGCATGGCTTTTAACGTAAACTTAAGAAGTACGTTTTCTTCTTTCACAAAACGTCATATTCAAATTCAGATTATTTGTAGGGTCACAACCTATTACAATGTCTTTTTTTTTTTTTTTTTTTGTGAAACAAACATGGTATTTCTGGATTTTTGTACTTAAAAAACAATTTTTTGCCCATTATTCATCTTTTAAGCTGATTCATCAATAGCAATGAAAAATGTGAAAGATCAGTCTTAGTAATTTTAATGTGAAAGAAGATCAGATTCTACATAGATACCTACATGTCGTGTATAACAACTAGACACTTTCTATGCAATGATGTTGTTTCTATAGATCAAATATGTCTGTAACATCATTATGTCCCCTTGTTGTAGCCCAGGTTATTCCCCCTGATCTGTAGCAAGCATTGTCGTTATTTGGTATTATGGCATCAGTGCTGTACTTAAGTTTATTAGTTTTGTTAATTCACGCAAGCTGACCTATTGACCTATATCTAAAAATACCTTCAGAGTAACTATGTCATGTTCAATAATCATATGCCTGCCTGTCTTTATGTTGTCTATAGATTTCCTTTCTGGCCATACCCTGTTTAATTAAGTCCTGTCAGAATTGTTAATCTTATATTTTAAAAATGAAGAGAAATAGGACAATTTAATATGAATTTTGTGCAATGTCAATTATGAAGTTCTAATAAAGGAAGCAGAATTTCTGATAAGTTCAACATTAAAGTTATATTTAGAAGTGTATAGTTATGGCTCTGCATGGCTTGTTTCCATACAATTTATGTGGCATTTTATAAATAACGTGTAGAACCTCCTTTCCCCTTTATCCTGTGATATGTACAGATTATTGGTTGTAGACAAACTACTGCTGTATTTTAGTGTTATAGATAGAGCCTGAGTTACAATGTGATCATGTCTGCCTATCATACTGCTTCTATAAAATGTCCATGTGATGTTGAAGAATAAATTACTGCTTGATAATATCACTTTGTTATGATTTCTTTGGAGAGTAACATGATATTTACTTTGTTTAGATATATGTTCTATTGTAATAACATACTGCGCCATATGCACATTTCAACAAATAATGTATCATCAGTGATGCTCGAGGCCGAAAAAAGAAGAGCGTAATTCTAAAATGAACTAAAATGCCGGCCAAAGAGCCAGCAAAGGACATACTAGTAGCTAAATGCCATGAAGGAGAGTCAAGTTTTGAAAGTACAAGTTTGTTTAAAGGTTTATTGTAAACCCCTCTTAAGGAAGTTAAGGGTAGTAAACTGAATGATGTAACTCCAACCAGCGAAGTTGAGAGGATATGCTGGTTTCATCATGTCCATTCGTCTATCTGTTTGTTCATGTACACACATTTGGTTTCCAAACCATAACTCATTATTTCTTGAACTGGAGTGATGAAACTTTTCATCTAGGTTGTCCATGGAGAAAAGATGATCCCCGTTGATTTCTTAGTTAAAAGTCAAGGTGAAAATTGACACGTATGGAAAAACATATTAAACAGTATTTTCGCATCCTAATTTGTTTCTTGTCCTACTTGAAATATTACAAGTTAATTGCTTATATCCCAAGGAGGATTCCTAGATGTTCAAGGTCTAAATCAGCATGTATGAAAAACAGTATTTCGGTATAATAACTCAGAAATTCTTGATCTAGAATAATAACATTTAACAAATAGTAAAGTAAGACTTTTTTGTTTGGAGGTCAAAAAGTTCAAGGTCAAATTTGACAAGTTAGGGCAACAGCATTTCCACACTGTAACAAACAAGAAAATACAGCATCTCCAACAAGCCTCGTTAGCATCCATAGCAAAACACCAGCACACCCCATGCGAAAATATAGGGTAGACAAGCACAGCAAGAAATACATAGAGTAGACAAGCACAGCAAGAAAGGGTCAAGGAACACAAAACACGACATAGAAACAAAAGATTACATATATATCAATGAGACCAATGTACAAACGGCTTGGGACGGCCATCTGGTACGCCAGTAGCGAATGGTGTAGTTATCCGTATAACGTGCGCTCAACCCTCCCACTTTTCCGGTTACCTAGAGGTATCAAAGAAGGCACGATTGTAGTGTAGGTACAAGCAAATTCAGGACACTCGGGTGGGATTTCCTTGTCCCTGATCACATCTGAGGATAGATTCTATTATTCTCTAACGGGATTTGAACAGGTCCCGTCCTCACAGTTAAAGTGCAATTTTTAATGCGCCGATACAAGCTAGGCTGTAAATTTGTCAGGTTCAATGACGAGTGTCCGTCTGTTGACAGAAGGATCATATCCACGGTATACACAAGCTCTACGGCGGAGGTTCTGTCCTATAGTTTCTAGTTGTAATGGGACATCTCACTAAATGTGACCTAGGAGTTATGTTTTAAGTCTTGTTATTTATTTCTTCTGAAAAGAGCGAAAACACATCGCATATTGGCTTCTTTGATGGAACACCATGACGGGTTTATTGACATTCTTTGTTAATGGAGATAAAGACAATGTGATTTTAAGTTTTACCCTTATCCTAGACAATTGATCATATCTGTTAATTTTCCTTAATTGCGCTAATTGTAATGGCCTATATACAAAGTAAGTTTTTAAAATCATACATTTGATACGTTGAATATCCCATTTTATAAGGAAATATAGACTACAATTACAAGGAAGAGGATCATTAGTTGTAAAGGTCAATAGCAGATGATAGTGAAATTTGTTTTCCATCATAAATGTATTGCCCATGATGAACAGAGGAGGTGGCAGTCTGCCTATTGGAGTGTGTAAATTAAGCGAGACATCGTAAGTATTTTATGACTCTACAATTGATTTCAATACAAGCTTGATATTAATGTCTGTAAGTTTTGAACATGCTGTGTTAAACTTCAATAAAAGTAGGAGGATAGAATTTGTAATTTACGTAAGAAGTCACGAATTTGGCCTTGGCTACCCACTTTAATGATAGACCATGTTTTCATTGAGCAAGGCTTTCTTTTCCAAAGTAAGCAATCCTGTATTCAGAGACCATCTGTCTTATGTTAACTTGATTTGAGATTCCCTTGATCTTAATCGGTGAATAAAAGTCAAACACAAAGGCTGAAACCAGGTTTAAAAAAAAACCACACACATTCGAGAGGCTTATGAATATTGGAAAAAAAAACATAACAGAACATTCTCAAACGAAAAGAAAAATTGGACAAACAGACGGAAAAAATGACACAACCCTACAGAAACAAGAAGGACATATTTTAAAAGTAATGAACTATCGCCAGTGCAAGTGTCAAAATGATTTGCAGAATGCATTGTAGGTGGCGCTCTAAAATCGCGATGTAATCATTATTTTCATATATCCTAATGCAAGTATAGTATCAAAGTAGGTAGGACCAAAAAAGGAAAACCAAAGCTCATCCTAATGACAAATATGGATATTGACAATATCCCAATATACAGCATAAAATCGATAATTAAGAAAATCATAAACCGAAGGCATACAAAATCAGGATAAAACAGGAACCAACGCAAACAAACAAAACCTCCACCATATGAATTGAAGCGAACTCCCGATATGGGAGTGAAACCAGGTGCTCAGGAAGAGTAAGCATCCCCTGCTTGCATGCAACACCCATCGCTTCTATTCGGTAGAATTGTTACATCCGGTTACTGTCTTATTGTTACCCAGCGTTTCGCTTATTGGCCATGGAATTACCAAAAATAATTGTAAGAAGGGAGGGGTCTCCAACAAGACCCTGTTGCAGCACCATCAGCAAAACACCAAAACACACGATGCAAAAACACAAATGACGAGAATAGTATGAGACGAAACAGAGAATGCGACATGTAAACATCAAACACAAAAGACTACACATAAACCGACGAGACCAATGGGCAACCGGTGCCTACTTTGGACGGCCATGTGTCACGCAAGTAGCAAATGGTGTGGTTATCCTGGATTACGTGCGCACAACCTTCTCACTTCTCCTATTACCCAGAGGTCTCGAAGAACGTACAATTGTGGTGTAAAACAACCTCCTCACTGTAAGATGACATCACACAAACAAGACTGCAAAACGTAGACGCCAAAGTAACTCAGATGAATATGTAAATGGATATAAAAAGAGGGCATGCGTAATACAGTCCGTGCTCTGCCGGCTGTAGCGAGCTCATGTATGTAATCACCCGAGGAGTCCGACTGACATTCAGAAAGGACAGGTGGTCGGGGCCCTGTCTTCTCTAAAGAGGTTTGGACAGGGTCCGTCATGGAGTCCCGTCGTTACAGTCAGTCAGAGTGCAAGTCTCAGGGATGCGCTTGTACAAGACTGTAGATTGGTCAAGTACCAAGCCTAGTGTCCGTCTGGTGACATAAGGATCATATCCACTGTACAAAAGGCGTTTGATGACTCTGACGCATTTTCGATGGTTATGCTGCCTACCTTTGATCCTTCTAATTTTGTTTATCATATCACCATAAAAGACAGGTTGTGTAATACCCAAAGTAATGTACTCTGTTGCGTGTATAGATCCGAATTTTAAAAGAAGTTGACTGTAATTTTTGTAAAATTTCCAGAAAGTCTTAACTAGTCTATGAAAGCGGAAACCTTGATTTAAAAGTTTTTTGGTAATTTGTAAATTTCTACTGTGAAAATCCAAAATATCAGTACATGCTCTAGCGTACCGGATGAGCTGTGATATGTAAATGCCGTATGACGGTAATCTTGGAATATCACCGTCAAGCCAGGGGAAATTTACTACGTTGAATCCATAATCATCCCTTTTGTCATATACACTTGTATGAATCTTTCCGTTTACAATTTTGATATTTAGGTCCAAAAATGGTGTTTCTGTATTTGTAACGTTTGCATTGTTAATTGTTAATTCTTTTGGATAAATTTCATTTTTATATAATTCAAAAGCAGGATTGTCAATAGTTAGAATATCATCCAGATACCTAGAAGTATTATTGAAACATTTCAGATCATCAGAAGTTGCACATTCTCAAGAAGCAGGACACGATTCAAGTATGTCAGGATCCGATGTAACTTTATTATAGTTAATTTAGAGCCACCTCTTATATTCTCGCAGTGGTATCAACCAGATGTGGATTTTAAAGAATTCGAAGGAACTTTTAGAACATCTGAAATCCACTCATTTTAGAAGAGTCCATTCGATCAAAGCCTTTGATTTTTCGACACTTTACACTACAATTCCACATTCTAAATTGAAAGAAAGACTCGCAAAAATTATAAGTAATGCGTTTACAAGTAAGAACGGTAATCGCAAATACAAATTTATTGTTGTTAACTATGACAAAACCTACTTTGTAAAAGAAAAGTCCGATTCTGAAAATAAGTACACTGAAACAGATATTATTCAGATGTTAAACTTTCTGATCGACAACATTTTTGTGGTGTTTGGAGGAAAGGTCTTCCAGCAAATTGTCGGAATTCCAATGGGGACCAATTGTGCCCCACTCCTTGCCGACATTTTTCTTTACTCGTACGAAGCTGAATTCATTCAATCTCTGGTCTCTGAAGGGAAAAGATACTTAGCTTCTGAATTCAACTTCACTTACAGATACATAGACGATGTGTTGTCCATCAATAATCCAAAATTCGCGGAATACCTGAGCAGTATCTATCCTTCAGAGCTTGAAGTCAAAGAAACTACAGAGACAAATAATTCAGCATCCTGTTTGGACATAATGTTGTCCTACGACACTGATGGTCACATGAACACCTCACTCTATGACAAACGTGACGACTTCAATTTCAGCATTACAAACTTTCCTTTTCTGAGTAGCAACATCCCTTCATCGCCTGCTTATGGCGTATTCATATCTCAGTTGATTCGCTATGCCAGAGCAAGTACCAAATATACGGATTTTGTTCTGAGAGCTAGGCGTCTTTCAGATAAACTTCTCAGTCAGGGATATGTTTGTGACCGACTAACATCGTCACTGAGGAAGTTCTACGGTCGATACGGGGAACTCGTCATTCACTATGATGTCCCACTCTCCAGAATGGTGGGTGATATTCTGTCATAGACCATTTGAAGCATCCAACCAAAAATTGTAAATATGTCTTCCGAAATGGAAGTTACCGGATGTGACAGTTCTACCGAATTGAAGCGGCGGGTGTTGCATGCAAGCAGGAGATGCTTACTCTTCCTGGGCACCTGGTCTCACTCCCATATCGGGAGTTCGCTTCTTTTCATATGGTGGAGGTTTTTGTTTGTTTGCTTTGGTTCCTGTTTTGTCCTGATTTTGTATGCCTTCGCTTTCTGATTTTTGAATTATCGATTTTGTGCTGTATACAGGGATATGGTCATTATCCATATTTGTCATTGCTATAAGTACAAGAAACCTATTCGAAACTTTGTTTTTAACTATAATTAAGTTACAACGGATCCTGACATACTTCAATCGTGTCCTGATTCTTGAGAATGTGCAACTTCTAAATATCTCTACAAACCAGCTGGCCATGTTGTTACAGGTGACTTTTCAATTATCCAAGACAGACAGCTCCGTGGTCTTCTTTAAAAAGGACCTAAGTATAGAATCCCATCCAAGACAGATTTTGTCAAATACCGTGAGGTGCTTACGGAAGCCTTAGATAATTATACGAAAAGATGGTGTAAATCAGAAGGAGTCGAACCGCATGCTCTGAATGAAAGGAAAAACCTCAATTTAGATATAACGGATATTCGAATAGATCACTTCCATAAAAACCCTCATCTTTTTCAAAATCCACGTTCCAAATCAGAAAGATATTTCAAATCCAAACTGAGTAAATTGAATGAAAAATATGTCTTTGCACCAGCTGATAAAGCAGCCAACAACACCATTATCATTTGAAAACGTTACTACATATCAACTTTGGTTTCGGAACTTTCGTCTACTTATACATATATCAAAAGCAATGAAAAAGCATCTAACATTTTAAGCAAGTATAACAGTGAACTGTCTTCATTCAATATCTCTATTTCTAAATTGGATCTCCCAACACTATATTGCATACCGAAACTGCACCATTCTCCTTACAAATCTCGATTTATTGCTAATTCTAGTAACTGCTCCACTAAAATTTTGTCTAGAAATCTGACGTCAGCACTTACTGCTATTAAAGAACACAAAACTAGATATTGTGAAACGGTTCTAAATAGGAACGATGTAAATTTATTTTGGTCTATTAAGAATTCAGGGGATGTGATTGACAAAATGAAATCTGGAAATTTTCAAGCCAAGACGATTTCTTCATACGACTTTTCTAATATGTACACCACACTTCCTCATGACAAAATTAATGATCGATTATCTAATCTCATTAAATGGTGTTATGATCGAGAGCGAAAAACTTACATTTGTACATCTGAATCGAAGGGTTTCTTTTCCTCGACAGACTACAAATCATACAAAAGAAAGGAGGGGATATCCAACAACACCTAGTTGCAGCACCAACAGCAACCTCCCAAAACACCCACTGTAAAACACAAAAAAGACACGAACAGAAAGAGACGCAGTAGTACAATGAACGTCAAATCACAGAAAAGATAAAACACATTAATGACTACACATAAACCAACAAGACCAATGGGTAAACGGTGCCGACTTAGGACGGCCATCTGCCACGTAAATAGCAGATGGTGAGGTTATCCTGGATTACGTGCGCACAACCCTCCCACTATTCCGATTACCCAGAGGTCTCGAAGAACGTACAATTGTGTTGTAAAACTCCTCACTGTCAGATGACCACACACAAACAAGACCGCAAAACGCAGGGGCCCAAGCAACAGAGATGAATATGTAAATGGATATAAAAAGATGGCATGCGAAATACAACCTGTGCTGGAGTCCGACTGGCATTCAGAGAGGACAGGTGGTCGGGGCCCTGTCTTCTCTAAAGAGGTTTGGACAGGGCCCGTCATGGAGTCCCGTCGTCACAGTCAGTCAGCGTGCAAGTATTAAGGATGCGCTGGTACAAGACAGTAGATTGGTCAAGTACCAAGCCCAGTGTCCCTTTGGTGACATTAGGATCATATCCACGGTATAAGAGGCGTTTGATGATTCTGACGCATTTTCGATGGTATTTCTGTCTACCTTTGATCCTTCTTATTTTGTTGATCATGTCACCATAAAATGCAGGTTGCGAAATACCCAAAGTAATATACTCTGTTGCTTGTATGGTTGCGAATTTCAAAAGTAGTTGACAATAATTTTTATAAAATTTCCAGAATGTCTTTACAAGTTTGTGAAAGCGAAAACCTTGACCTAAAAGTTTCTTGGTTATTTGTAAATTTCTATCATGAAAATCCGAAACATCATTACATGCTCTAGCATACCGGATGAGCTGCGAAATGTAGATACCATAAGACGGTAATCTAGGAACATCACCGTCACGCCAGGGAAAATTTACTATGTTGAATCCAAAGTCATATCTTTTGTCATACACCCTTGTATGAATCTCTCCATTAATAATTTTGATATTCAGGTCCAAAAATGGTGTTTCTGTGTTTGTGACGTTCGCCTTGTTTAGAGTCAGTTCCTGTGGATAAATAACATTTTCATACTTTTCAAAAACAGGATTGTCGATAGTAAGAATATCATCCAGGTACCTAGAAGTACCATTGAAACATTTCACGTCATCATGTTTTCTTTGTTTTTGAAGATTTTGGATAAATTCTTTTTCATACGTGTATAAAAATAAATCTGCAACAAGAGGCGCACAATTAGCAGTGGCGGATTTAGAGGGGGGGGGGCCCAGGGGGCCCGCCCCCCCCCCCTTTTTCATCCAAAGTTATTGATTCATAGTACTCTTTTTATGCTTATTGTCTTTACTTTTGGGGAAATTTTCGGCTCGCTTCGCTCGCCGCACTAAATTTTCCATTAGTTGTTAATTTTTTCGTCTTCACTTTGTCTTCAACTTTCTTTGTCATCGTGTTTGAACGGATTCATTTGTCATAAACATATACACAATTCAAAATCGAATTGACACTTGAATATTTACCAAATGCTTCATTTTCATGGGTCGATCTAACCAGGTTGTGGAGTTGTAATGCCCTAATCTTCCCAACCTTCCCCAATTGGTCAAGCAAAAATGGAGCATGGAAAATGAGAGAGAGATTGTATTCTTATGACAAAATATAACCATCTATTCCAAAAATTTTACGGCTCGCTCCGCTCGCCAATATAGAATAAAGTTGTTTATATACATGTACGGATGACTTAATTTGAAAACAAATGAAAACTTCATATCTTAAAAAAATTTTCTGGCTCGCTACGCTCGCCAGTTTACCTATTAACTAAAGTAAATGAATCAACTCCCCTCCCCCTCCCCACCCCACTTCTTAATTAGATCAGTAGTCTTGAGGTTCACGTTTTCCGTCTCGACCTTTTTTTTTTTTTTTTTTTTTGCTTGTCAGCTTTTCCGTGAACAATTTTCTTCGAGCTGAAACCTTGGGCCCCCCTTTTATGAAATCCTAGATCCGCCACTGATTAGTACCCATAGGGATCCCTACAACCTGCTTGTAGAGATTCTCACCAAATCTTACATAAATGTTGTCCAAAGGAAAGGACAAGGCAATACAAAGGTCACTACATGTCCATGATTTATATGATTTGTATTCTGTATTGGAAAAGAAACCCTTTGATTCAGATGTACAAATATAAGTTTTCCCCTCTCGGTTAAAGCACCATTTAATGAGTTTGGACAATTGATCATTAATCTTATCGTGAGGAAGCGTGGTGTACATATTTGAAAAGTCGTATGAAGAAATCGAATTGGCTTGAAAAATTCTAGATTTCATTTTGTCAATCACATCCCCTGAATTTTTAATAGACCAAAATAAGTTCACATCATTCCTGTTTAGAACAGTTTCACAATATTTTGCTACGTGTTCCTTTATCACCGTGAGTGCTGACGTCAGATTTCTAGACAAAATAGTAGTTGAGCAGTTACTAGAATTAGCAATGTATCGAAATTTGTAAGGAGACTTGTGCAGTTTTGGTATGCAGTATAGTGTAGGAAGATCCAGTTAAGAAATAGGGATGTTGAATGAAGAAATTTCACTGTTGTGTTTGTTCAAAATATTAGGAACACTTTCATTGCTTTTGATATAAGTATTTGTAGACGAAAGTTCCGAAACCAAAGTTGATATGTAGTAACGTTTTCAAATGATTATGGTGTTGTTGGCTGCTTTGTCTGCAGGAGCGAAGACATATTTTTCGTGTAAATTGCGTAATTTGGATTTAAAAATATCTTTCAGATTTAGAGCTTGGATTTTCGAAAAGATGAGGATTTTTGTGGAAGTTATCTATTCGAATATCGGTAATATCCAATATGAGGTTCTTCCAGCCATTCAGAGAATGTGATTCGACCCCTTCCGATTTACACCATCTTTTTGTATAGTTATCTAAGGCTTCCTTTAGTTCTTCGCGACATTTGATAAAATCTATCTTGGATGGAATTCTGTACTTAGGTCCTTTCTTGAGAAGATTGCGGAGCTGCCTGTCCTGGATAATTGAAAAGTCACCTGTAACAATATGGCCAGCTGGTTTATATAGGTATTCAGAAGTTGCACATTCTCAAGAAGTAGGACTTGATTCAAGAATTTTAGGATCTGATGTTACTTTATTGTAGTTAAATACGAAATTTCGAATACAAATCATGGACATGTAGTGACCTGTGTAATGCCTTATCCTTCCTCTTGGACAATATTTATGTTAGATTTGGTGAGGATCTATACAAGCAGGTTGTAGGAATTCCTATGGGTACTAACTGTGCGTCTCTTGTTGCAGATTTATTTTTATACACTTATGAAAAAGAATTTATCCAAAATCTTCAAAAGCAAAGAAAATTTGATGATCTGAAATGTTTCAATAATACTTCTAGGTATCTGGATGATATTCTAACGATTGACAATCCTGCTTTTAATTATATAAGAATGAAATTTATTATTTTAAGAATTAACACTTAACAAGGCAAACCTTTCAAATACAGAAACACCGCTTTTGGACCTAAATATCAAAATTGTAAACGGAAAGATTCATACAAGTGTATATGACAAAAGGGATGATTTTTTATTCAACATAGTGATGTCATCTTACAGTGAGGAGGTTGTTTTACACCACAATTGTACGTTCTTCGAGACCTCTGGGTAATTGGAGAAGTGAGAGGGTTGTGCGCACGTAATCCAGGATATCCACACCATTTGCTACTTGCGTGGCACATGGCCGTCCAAAGTCGGCACCGGTTGCCCATTGGTCTCGTCGGTTTATGTGTAGTCTTTTGTGTTTGATGTTTACATGTCGTGTGTCTCTTTTCCGTCTCGTGCTGTACTCGTCTTTCGTGTTTTTGCATCGGGTGTTTTGGTGATATGCTGTTGATGCTGCAACAGGGTCTTGTTTGAGATATCCTCCCTTCTTGAAAGTTTCGAATAGGTTTCTTGTACTTATAACAAATAAGAGGTGGTTCTAAATTTTCAAAATATTGAGGAATGGTACTTTGTACGCGATGATCCCGAAAAATATTAGAGATGTTAAGAAGATCAAAACCTTTGTTAATAAACGGGATTTTTATGAATCGCCTTTTAGGGGAGGTGTTTTTCTTAAGTTTGACTCAGTCAGTGTAAGTAGCGCCACTCTGAAGATGTACACTACAATTGATAAATGCAATTCCACTGATCCCAAAGCCGGCCAAACATTGTTATTTCATATTTTTTTCATATCATGTATTTCGTTAACTGCATATAAAGAAGGCTGAATTTTAGTTTTCTCTTTGTTTATCCGTGCGAACACTAGCCTTGGGGGATTTAATTTGAGTTTCATCTTCAACAATTTCGAATCGCCGATGTGTTCTCTTTATGGTTATCTAACATATTGTTTATTCTAATTTTGTTATTCAATGTAATTTTTTTAAGGTACGTATTTTGTCAATTTTTAATCAACCCAACCCCCTTTCATGAAAAGGAATACAAATATTTGACGAAGTCGCAATGTATGGAATGTGATATAAGGATTCCATACATGGCACGATATAAAAAAAGTGCATATTTTTGTCCTTTTGAGCCTGTTTCATATATAAATTAAAAAATACAGAAATAAGAATTGGTAATGCTTTGCCTCATCCATGATGAAAATGTATGAAATCTGATACAAATATGCAAGTATGAGAGGTTGATATATCCATTATCTGTCAAAATCGGATGTCCCTAACTATGGGTACTTTAGTTTTACGTTTTACATTGGTATGACTTTTATTCCACTGAAATTTAAACTTGATTTTTTTCATGGGATTTGTTTATTATATGAAAGAGATTCTGTAAATATCTTATATACCCTAAGTATATTTAGGATGAGCATTTTTTTCATGATTTATATCACTGTCACTGATTATTTTGTCAGTTGTGTTACCTTTACTTAAAGGAAAGAAATCACACAATTAATTCAAATATATTAATTAGGTTCACATGTTAAAATGTCTTATGATGATTTATCAATTTATACATGAAATAAATTTTAATATTCCACCAGCTTCAACTAAGATGTTTAAAAGACTTTGGATAGCACTGTATGGTTACCTTTTGCACATGTCCATTATGTTACCGTTATTGTACGATAAATGGTGGCATTTTCTGTCTTTTCCTTTTGCTTTTGAAATGAAAGTGATGAACCATGTTTACGAAGACAAGAATTTTGAACAGTTTTGCATCTGAGATTCTACAATGTGTCTATTTGTACGAAAAAAAAAGTTGTGTTACCGTCATTTGTGTTACTTTTTAAAAAGTAACACAACTGATATAATTGGTAACATAACTGACAGTTTATTGGAAACACAATGAACATTTGACTATCTAAATTGAAACCCTCATCAAAGGAATATTAAGATTCCAAAGTTTTATTGATCTTTTGCTCAAATTACTTCTTACAAATCTATTCATGTTTCAATTTTCTCTATGAGAAGAAAATGAATGAGTTTTTATTAAGTGTTTCTTCACTTGATAACACAACTGACATTTTATGGTAACACAATGTACATTTGATGTTTTATATGGTAAAATAAGTTCAACTAAGTGATTGTGCATCAACTTGACAATATTTTTGTGTGATTCGTTTCGAAGAGTGCCTATTGGAGAAGCATAATTCTTTAATTGACTAAAAGAGAACAATTATCATATCATTTCATGAAATGATAACACAACTGACATTAAGGGGTAACACCAATGACATCATTTTATGCCAACTTCTGATACTAGTGTGGTAGAAAGGATTAATTTTGTTAACAGTACGTTTAAGGTGACATTACCACTTCAGTATAGGGTCCCCTTTCAAAAACGAAATAGTAACCTACAAGTTAGACTGTGCAAAACACAGATTCCTGGATGAACATTATGGGCAATGACAAAGAGTTAATCGTAACATAATGGACATTTGATGAAGACACAACAGAAAACTTTTTTTTCTGAATATAAAGAAGTGACAAGATTGAATGGTGTACAACTGATCTTCTCAAAAGTATCTTATTCTTTTCTCAATTTGTGCTTTTCATTTTCAATTAATTGATTGATTATCACTAGTTAATGATTGGTAACACAACTGACATGATATGGTGATTCACAATATTTTATATGCAGACTTTGTTAGCCGTATGGTGATAACATAAGAATACAATGAAGACAAATTAGCTTACAAAATTTGTAAATACACTATTTTCATTGTTTTTGTGATAAAATCAGTTACATTGATACTAGGCAATATTCATTTCAGTTGAATATCATATGCACCAATATCAACAAATGCTCACATCATGAACAGTAAAGTGAAATGGAGTCTATATCGTGCTTACGCTCTAATAGAGTTCATGAAACTAGCATTTCGGTATCACAGAACATTCTTTTTCATTATTTTCTGATTTGCATGAATAAGTACACTTGAAACAATCGCTTTTTGATAAAATATCCAAAGCAAGCATAAAGCTAGATGACAAAGCAGGCTAATTCAATGAATGTATTACTCAAAACATCTATAAGTAGAAAAAAAAGTCAGAAAATGATTGTTACGCTGGGCTAAACAACAAAAGGAATAGAAAAAAATCAGAAAATTGATTAGAATTACAAAATCAAGATCATGATTGATATGGACCCAGATTGCTTGTTTTGAAATAATTCAAGCCTGCATTGCCTGTGTTACAGGCGTTTGGTACACTTAAATGTTCATTAATTTTGTTTCCAATAGTTAGAGCGGTCTGATTAACAATGTTGTTGCCTTATTATTCTGAAATATTCTTATCTGATTTGAAAAATAATCTTAAAATAGATGTGATTCTGATTACATATTTAAAGTGATATTTAAACTATAAAAATATATACTGTGCTTTGATTCATTTGAAAAATGCTAAAGATTTCTTCAACTTCTTATCGCGTTGTTGTATTATTTTCCTATTACTTTTGTCTATATGTTCTGTTGAGATGATAAGTACATTCTTAATTACTTCCGTTTTGTATAATCTGAACATCATGTTATGGAGAAAATCTAAAAGAAAATAAGTGAAGTTGTGAACACTATGATGCATATCATCATAAATGTCATTTGTGTTACTGTCTGTCAATTGTGTTACCATGAATCATCACTACTACGCATAAATCGCTCATCAACAATTCCAAACAGATTAAACAGTCTTAGAATTAAGTTATATTAAAATAGCTAGCATTTAATTTCCCTTTTATCTTAAAATGAACTTCATTTTGCTTATATAAATCTGTAGAGCAAGTGACCATATTTCGCCGTATTTTTCATACATTTCTTCGAAAATCTCGAAACGTGGAGGCCATTCAATAATTGCTTTTGCTAGAATTTAATTTAACTCCATTCTCGATTGAAAAACTACAAAACGAATTTATTTTACGCAGTTCATTGTTTCCTTATAAAACGTCAAAATATTTCGTTTCCATGTTTTCGGGGATGACCATATTTCGCCGTTTTTGTTGATATGTACCCTATTTACACACAAACGGACAAAAATTGTGATTTCATTTCCAGGAAATGTTTCGCCACCACTATTTCTATGAAATCATGCCAAAAAAATGTTTTCTTTTTTGGGTTTTTACAAAAATGTCGGATGTTTACGTCTAAAATTTGGTGTTTTCATTAAAGTTTCCCCATTTTGTGGCATTTTTGTCAAAGCTGAGTGCAGGATATATTACAATCTATCAAAACATGACTACTACGGTCATATTTGAAAGGATATAGAAAAATAAACTTGACGAACATTTCCGATAACCAGTGAGAAGCAATTAACTATGAAACGGCGAAATATGGTCACCGGCGAAATATGGTTCCTCACTCTATATGTCATTTGTGTGACCATTTTGTCCGTCGTGTTACTGCTTAGTCATTTGTGTTACCCTCAATATTTTGGGGGGAAATTAATGAAGTAGAGCATATATCCTTTTCAAATTTGCTTTAAGTAATTTTGTTTTCTCACAAATAATTAAGTGCATGAAAGAAGTTAAGGAATTTCATATTCAAATTATCTTAAATGATAATTTCCAATTATCCAAAAACTAACTTTTCGTAAACAATGCTTTATGTTACCATTTATCTTGAGAAAACGGCATCATATCATAAATTTTCTTCAAGAGGCTGATAAAATCAATACATTTTTAGAGGAACAAATATATAATAAATTCGAAAAAAATTTATTGTAAATTTTATAACAATTTTTTGTTTGGTAACACAATGGACATTTCAAATCAATGCCATGTATGTATTGATCTCCATCTCAAAATCAAAACAAGTTTAAGCTTACATATTTTAGAATTTGGCCCTTTGGATGTTTACAAATTGATATTAGAAAGAAATCCATTGAAATCGAAAATCTATTTCTCAGATTTATGGTTTGCAAAATGTGTACTTTTTTTATATCGTGCCACATAACGAATCATTAAAATGAGGCTCTTATTTCTTCACAAAGATCACATTTGCATATCACGTGGTATGCAAATGAAAACTTGCACGGGGATTCTCTTCGATTAATCAAGGCAAATGCTGTCTAAATTAACTTTACATGAAACTATTTCAGGCCTATCATGAATATGAGCATCACTATCATTTATATGATTGTAATCTTTTCTGGCCAAGAATAGAAATATATTCAAAGGAATTTATGATATAATGCACGTAAACGAGCAGAATTTTCTGTTTAAGTTTTCTCTGGATATACCTCTATTCTTGACCAGAAAAGATTACTATCATAGCTAATCGATAATGATGGTCGTATGAATATAGGCCTAACATTAATTCGTATAAGCTAAGTAATCGAAGGGAATTTCTGTGTGCTAGATTATTTTGCTATCGTGAGATAACTGATTAATGAATTACTAGAGTAAAATGTATCAACTCACCCGTAACACAGCAGTATAAAGAGAAGCACACTGAATATTGTAATCATTGATTAATAAAGTCGATTCTAGAAGTATTCGAATTCGTACATTCAGTTGTGAGTGAACAGACAATCAACGTGACGACATTGTAGTGATGACGGTGGAACACACACGCCTATAACGAGAAAAATGGAACACACAGACGAATACAATTGTAAGAACACAATTCATTATAGACGACGCCTCTCAAATGAAATGGTGCGGCGCCACACTAATTCAAAATTGTTCAGATAAATACACATAAACAATTTTACGAACATTTTCTTCTTAAAATAGGAGTTTCAAATCTTTTATGCTAAAATGTTAAAAAAAAAAAACCCACAGAAATATTAAAAGCAGGGGATGCTTACTCTTCCCGGGCACCTGGTCCCACATCTAGCTTACTAGTGGTCCGTCGATGCTCAATTTGGTGCTCTATTGTGAGTGCTGTTGAGATTATCGTCAGGATCTTCTTTAACTCATTTGTGTCACACTTATGCACTTTGCTGTGTGGAGCTCGTAAAAAAGTTCCCCGCGAGAGGTTTGACAGTAAGTGTTTTGAATATTGTTCCCTGACATTGTCGCCATAGCACTTTCTATATAGACCGAACCTCCGACAATGCATGTATTTAAGCCAACAGGGGATGCTTACTCCTCCAGGGCACCTGGTCCCACCTCTAGCTTGCTAGTGATCTGACGATGTTCAATTTGGTGCTCTACTGTGAGTGCTGTTGAGATTATCGTCAGGATCTTCTTTAACTCTTTTATGTGAATAGGTATATTCTTCAAATACTGACCTTTGTGTGTATTTCACGTGCATTGTGTCTATCTCTTCTCATCGTATGTTTACTTTGTAAATTACTTAATTGTATGTTTCAGAGGTATAGAAGAATGTTGCGTTGACTTCTTTCTACAAGATGGCAAATGTGTTGGTAAGAAAATAAATAAATCAATTAATTAAAGAGGAATTATAGAATAGCATTGTGTTGATTTCTGTCTATGAGATAGCATATACATCGTCAAATAAAGTATAATGATTCAAATTACCAAGCAAAGCAAAAACATTCTTATTCTAAAATCTTCTGCATCAAATGTCCTTTACATATACACACACTGCCTCACACACACACCCTCACTCACACCCTCTCTCTCACACACACAAAGTAAGAATTTAACCGTCGCATGAGCAACGGCTAAAGTCTTCTAATCCACAAGATCATTCTATTGTTCCATTAGTGTGTCCTCCGGGGAGAATAGGTTATGCCTGTGCTGAGGACTGTCCACACAATTACTATGGGTTATCATGTAGGAATCCTTGTATATGTCTGTCCTATCAAGTATGTGACCCCGTGTCTGGATGCTGTGAACCACCTTGTACACTATCTACATCCCCACAAGGTAAGCTACTTACACATCTATATTTTAAATCCAAAATTCGCGAATACGAAAAAAAAATCTAAATTAAATGCTAAATTTAGTTAAGACCATAATACTTTTCTCAGTAAAGAAAG
The DNA here is from genome assembly GCA_028142955.1 of Pinctada fucata. NCBI lineage: Eukaryota > Metazoa > Mollusca > Bivalvia > Pterioida > Pteriidae > Pinctada > Pinctada fucata. The sequence continues at coordinate 99,994,116 of AP027102.1, forward strand.
GGTTGAACACACATACCAAATTCTCACAGCACAATTCAACAAAGAATGTGGAAGGAATCTCCAGTTAGACAACCCTGCTCTTACCACAGAAGATCAAACCGGCATAATGTAAATGAGATCAAGACGATCCTGACGACAATCTCAACAGCACTCACAATAGAGCACCAAAATGAGCATCGACGGACCCCTAACAAGTTAGATGTGGGACCAGGTGCCCGGGAGGAGTAAGCATCTGTTGGCTTGTCGCACCCGCCGTCGATGATTACGCACGAGAATGAAAACGACATCTACCAAACATACACTGTATGAGGTAATGTCTATATAGAAAGTGTTAAAGATATGTTAGAGTAAAAACCCAGGTAACATAATACATTTTCGAATTACTTTCTAATGGTCTCAAACAGGTTATGTCAAAACGTTCCTAGAACATCTTAAAAACACTGTGCAGTAGTATTGATTTAAAAAAACGTTTTAACAACATTTAAGACTGCTGAACAAAATAACATGTTTCCAAAAATGTTTTATTGATGTTTCTGGAGCCATACAAGAGCACATTTCTATAACATTTACTGAAATATTTTTAACATGTTTTTAAAACATGCTTGTGTTAACTGGGAACAATGTAGGTAACAATTAATATCTTACAAAATAACTTCAACGAACTACACGCGACAAAAGACTTCACACAAAGACGCATGTCGTATACACAACGCAGAAAAGATAATATTCACAGCATTGTGACAGCAGGAGGTCCAATTATATTAATGTGTGACTACAAGATAGGCGTACAGACGAATGCTGGACAAAGTTATTACTATATGTGCCTTGCATTGTAGGCATTATAAAACATACAATACTAATCTAGGAATACACAAACACCTTGAAACAGTAAATGAGAAATATATAAAAACCATGCATGCACCAGTGACTATGACTACTTTGAATACACAAAAACCCATGCAACAGTGAAATCTAAGTACAATTTTTTTTCAGGAGACTGGGTAGATTATGCAATGAGGAACGAACCACGTTGTAAGTTGATTTGTATCCGTAAAAAAAACTTCTTGACGAAATGATAAGACATTAATGTATGATACTTTCTTTTATAGCATGAACTGTACTGGACGTTTATTCTAATGATTAAATATATATTTATCATTACAAGTTCCATCCAACGGACAGCCCTCTGAAGATTCGGATGATTTTATCCAGATCGTACGGCAATATGGGGCGTACGTACCTGCTGTATTGGGATTTATCGCACTGATACTCTTAATAATAGCATGTAAAAAGATCTACGACAGATCCAAAGGAAGCTCAATCCAAGATGCTGAAAATGCAGATGGACGAAATGCGGGCTATACTGTTCCTTTGGCCCTGCATTACGATCAGCTACAGGGTGATGGTAACGAAGCACAGTCAATTCTCTCATTTTCATCTTCAACAGTTGATGAGAATGCTGATGTGAGGAAAGATGATGGCTATGAAGAACCTGCCGATGAATGTGACGATAGAAGGAACGGAGATGGATACGGAACACCTGATGACAGAAATGATGAAAGCACTAGATACGAAAAACCCGTCATAAAAAATACCCCAGACTCTAAGGATTATGTATCCAGATATGAAATACTTCAAAGGAAAAATGAAACAAGGACGAATGAACGAGAAGAATCGTCATCTAACGACAACAGAGTATCGTCTCAAAATGGAGGTTCGTTTACGGATTCTGACCACAGTGAGTCTGACTGTTTAGAATCTGGGAAGATAAAACGAAATGAGTATGAAGTTTCATTACGAGAAAAATACGAACGGTTGACACAAGTTCCAAAAGCAGATGTAAATGATTCTTATATGGCAATGGAATAGATCAAAACGACTCTTTAAAGTTGAATCACCAAATTATTTTGCGTGCTCTTGAGAATGTGTCTGTAATTCTGTGGCCAATGCGGGGTAGTCTTGTAGGAGATCTATTTCCGTGTATAAATATTGTCTTTGTGATATAAGAATGTCGTTGTATTTTTTATAATCATTATACTCTTAAACGTTAGAGCAATTGCCTTTACACGACCCAACTATTTGAACGCATTTAATTGCAAGCTAAAGTTTTCATAGTTTAGCATAGGTTTTAAAAAACGTATGCTATTTTCAAAAGAAAAAATAGTGCCCAATCTCTGGTATCAGAAATCCAATTTTTGAACATAAAAGTGTTCAATTAGGTTCAACCTGATTTTCAACATATTTCGGATGATGAATCAACAGCAGTGGTACTTTAAGCAAAAATATTTCAAATCAGTGAATGAAAGTCATATATAAAACCCGAAATCAGATACGAAAAAATCGCACACAAAAAGATGACAAATTCTTTAGATAAAATAAAATAGAGGAAAGAAAAATTGAACAAACAGACGGAGACAATAGCTTCATAGAAACAATAAAGACTAATAGAATCTATCCCCAGATGTGATCAGGGACAAGGAAATCCAACCCGAGTGTCGAGGATTTGACAAAAGCAAATCCTGGACACGAAGGTTGGATTTCCGTGTCCCTGATCACATCTGAAGATTGATTATTTTTCTCTCATTATCTGAAAGAGCTCAAAATGAGTCTTTATGTATTCTTTTTCATATTTTGATCGGCTAACACAGCAATCATAGATGACGTCACAATGACGTTACAGTTAAAAACACTTCCGGAATGAGCTTATATCACCCTGTAGTGTGAGACAATATTTTTCCTGACACCCAATTTCGCGGACAAATCAGAGAGACAATTTTATCTAATGAATAATCTCCAGAGTCAAGTGCATGTTCGAAAATACATTGTATTATTAAAGAATAAAAAGTCCAAGGAATTAGGTGTACATACACTATGATTCAAAAACGTGATTCCATTGATCCCAAAGCCTGTCAATATAAACACAATAATTACCAATGGAATATGCTGTTAAAAAGTAAAAACGCAGCAAACACTAAAGACCCCAAAGCCTGTCAATATAAACACAATAATTACCAATGGAATATGCTGTTACAAAATAGAAACGCAGCAAACACTGAAGACCACAAAGCCTGTCAATATAAACACAATTATGACTATTGAAATTACTAATTGAAAATCACAAATCAGCACTTGCTTCTTTCGGTCTTGATACCAACAAATTTGATCTAGATTCACCGTACCTGTATTGTATACCAAAGATGCAAAAAAAAATCATATAAACAACGTTTCATTGCTGGTTCCTCAAAATGTTTGACCAAATCTGTATCGATCTTACTCACCAAAATTTTATCTGAAATTTAGTCAGGCCTTCAAAAGTATTGTTCAACCATGTATTCGCGTAGCGGTATAAACCAAATGTGGATCTTAGAACACCTCAAATCAACACAGTTCAAAAAAGAACACTCTATAAAATCGTTTGATGTTTCGACACTTTACACCACAATTCCAAATACTAAATTGAAATAGAGACTGTCAAAAATTATTAGCATTGCATTTACGAGTAAAAACGGAAATCGTAAATATAAATTCATCGTCGTAAATTACGACAAAATTTAATTTGTAAAAGAGAGATCCGAGTCAAAAACAAAGTATACCGAATCAGATGTCATTAAGATGTTGAATTTCCTGATCGATAACATTTTTGTGGTTTTTGGAGTTAAGGTCTTCCAACAAGTTGTTGGCATTCCAATGGGAACCAATTGTGCCCCGCTCGATTTTGACATATTTTATACTCATACGAAGCTGCATTTATTCAATCATTGATCTCTGACGGACCTCCAGCAAGCCAGAGGTGGGACCAGGTGCCCGGGAGGAGTAAGCATTCCTTGTTGGCTAGCCGCACCCGCCGTCAATGTTCATGCAGGAAAATGAAAACAATATATAAAATGCATGCACTGTCTGAGGTTATGTCTATACAGAAAGTGTTATGGTGACCATGTCAAGGAAAAATATTCAAAACACTTACTGTCAAACCCCTCGCGGGGAACTTTTTTACGAGCTCCACACGGCAAAGAGCATAAGTGTGACATAAATGAGTTAAAGAAGATCCTGACGATCATCTCAACAGCACTCACAATAGAGCACAAAATTGAGCATCGACGGACCCCCAGCAAACCAGAGGTGGGACCAGGTGCATGGGAGGAGTAAGCATCCCCTGTTGGCTAGCCGCACCCGCCGTCAATGTTCATGCACGAAAATGAAAACAATATATAAATGCATGCACTGTCTGAGGTTATGTCTATATAGAAAGAGTTATGGCGACAATTTCAGGGAAAACTATTCAAAACACTTACTGTCAAACCCCTCGCGGGGAACTTTTTTACGAGCTCCACACGGCAAAGGGCATAAGTGTGACACAAATAAGTTAAAGAAGATCCTGACGATAATCTCAACAGCACTCACAATAGAGCAATAAATATCATCTAAATGAAAGGAGTTTAACATCTTAGCACCATCCTTCCAGTGCTATTTTGAACATAGATTTTATTTGGATATGCTACTGAATCGACCCTAAAGGAAACTTGGAGCCGCGCACTCTTTGCAATGTAAATGTACAAATCTGAATTCAAAAAATTAAAGAGGGTGCTGCTGAAATTTATTTTGGTGGCTCCACTAGAAGCATCACTGATGAGAATTTAATATTCGAAACACGTGTCTGGTGCATGGAAATTGGTTTGGAATTTTTTTTCAAGAAGGTATAGAGTTGGAACCCTTTGACATTATTGAAGTCAAAGAAACGACAGAGACTAATAATTCAGCGTCCTATTTGGATGTCATGTTGTCTCTTTTAACGCCCATGGTAATATGAACACTTCACTCTATAACAAACGTGACGACTTCAATTTCAATATCACAAATTTTCTTTTTCTGAGTAGCAGCATCCCGTCATCAGCAGCATATATGGTGTTTTCATTTCTCAATTAATAAGTTATGCTCGGGCAAGCTCCACGTACTCAGATTTTGTTCTAAGAGCTAGACGGCTTTCATTTGTGACCAACTAACATCGTCACTGAGGAAGTTCTATGGTCGATATGGGGACATGGTAGCACACAATGACGTCCTCTTGTCCAGAGTCATAAGTGATATTCTGACGTAGACCTTTTGTGCCATGACATGCCAATATATACGTTTGTCTTCCTTTGTGGGAGTTACCGATTGTGACCTTTCTAACGAATTGTGAGGATTACCAATTTTGACTTTTTTACCGAATTGAGGTGGCGGATGTTGCATGCAAGCAGGAGATGCTTACTCTTCCTGGGCACCTGATCTCACTCCTTCACAGGGAGTTCACTTCTCTTCATATGGTAGAATTATGACTTTTATTATTATTTCTGTTCATTTGCCTTTGGTTCTGCTTTTAATCCTGGTTTTGTATGTCCTTGGTTTGATGATTTTTCTATTAACGATTTTGTGCTTCTTCATAAGGATATGTTTTTTTCCATCTTGACTTTGCATGTGTGGAAGCGTTTTTTATTCTTTTTCTCTGAGCTGAGATATCGGCGATAAAAGTTGGTAAGTTACTGTAGAAACATATAGGGATTCATTCACCCCATTGATACCTATAGTCATACAAAGCAGACTTCATCCAGACCTCGCTCTCTACTGGGCGAAAGCACCTCGCATCTCAGTTCAGTTTTACCTACAGATACATAGATGACGTGTTGTCCATCAATAAAACGAATTTTTATAATATGGAAGTGCTCCAAGTCTTTACCTTCCTGAAGAAAATTTCAAATCAATTTTAATGCACCAGATACGAGTTTCGGATAGTAAATCCTCGTCAGTGGTACTTATTTCAATGCCATTTTCAGATACTGCCAAATGTATTTCAGATTGCCTTGACTTTTATTTTTTGAATTTAAATCTGTGTATTTATTTTGCAAAGAGCGCGCGGCTCCAAATTTCCTGTATGGTCGATTCAGTAGCATAGTTATAAATGGTATGTACATTTGTAATTAAGAACAGATTTTCAAATTTTGCATCGCTGTGTGCAAAACATTTGGTCAAAGAAAATATACTGTGCAGAAATAAAATCTACGACTATTTAAAATAGCATTGAAGGGATTGCGCTGGGATGTTGATATCCTGTATTTGGTAGATATTTTTGGATGAAACGACTCCGAAATAGCAAAATAATACATATCAAATTAATAAAGAACCAAGACAAAACCTCTTTCATTCAGTTACGATAAAATACGTGAAATCTATCCTCATGAACTAGAGGTAAAAGAAACAACTGAGAGCGACAGATCCGCCCCGTACTTGGATATACTTTGAATTTGTCGCAAATGGCGAATTAAACATCTTACTCTCCACATAACTAGCTTTTGTTTCAAGAGTAGCAACATTCCGTCTTCTACTGCATATGGCATTTTTGTTTCTCAGCTAATTCGGTACGTCAGGGTATGTTCCAAATATGACGGTTCCATCGTTAGAGCTAGACGTCTTGCAAGTGAGCTACTCGTTCGGGATTATATAATACATCATCTCAATTGATAGTCTATGACAGAATATCATCCACCATTCTGGAGAGTGGGACATCATAGTGTATGACGAGTTCCCCATATCGACTGTAGAACTTCCTCAGAGACGATGTTAGTATATTATACATCATCTCAATTTGGGATTCATTTTTGCTTCTCTGCATAATGTTAAATTTGAATGTATCATTTGAATCTCCATAGACGTTTTTAATTATAGAATAGAAAGGGGCAAAAGTGACCATTTTTAGCCCCAATCAACAAATTTAAGAAGGTTCTATTTTCTTATTCATTATGCTTCTTCTATACAAAAAATGACAAATTTCATGTGATTTTTCGAAAACCCAGCCTTTTAGGGAAAATGATTGAAAGTTGAACACTATGTCTTTACATTAGAAATTCAGCTTTTTAGCGAGGGACACACATACCTACAGTTGTAAGCCCTAGAGCAAGGACGTGTAACAGGTTCATACTCATATGGGACATTCCTTTTCATATTCTGAATGTACATGGAAAGTATAGCTTTGTTACATGCGCTTGCTCTATATATACTATAAACTATTATGTTAAAATCTGGTTGTTATTATTTTACCACTAATTTCCATAGTAGTGGGCAAATTTGGCGGAAAATAACACTCATATTAGTTGATTATATCTTTTTTCAATTCAATTTCAATAAACAACAAATTCTCTACTCATATTTTAAAGATAGAAAATACTATGAAAACAAATTTTGAAAATAGCAAAAAATGGGGCCAAAAACGGCAGATTTTGCCCCTACCCCTTTATTGTAGGTGGCGAGTTGTAAAACTCAATTCTCTTCTGGTTAATAAATTATTCTTAAATAATTTATCTGTTTTAAAATATTTGTAAAACTAGAATGTTAATGGTGATTGTAGTATCATTTTAGTGTTTTATTGTATTTTAGTATCCAAGTAGGTAGGACCAAAACGAAAGCTCAAAGCCCAACTCAATTTCCACCACATTGTTACCCAAAGTTTCGCTCATTGGCCATATATCAACAAAATAAGATCGATAAAGAAATAGATGTACACTACAATTAATGCAATTCCGTTTATAGCATGGAATTTGCCACAGGCCGAAAGATCTCCTGGCAATATCATTCGTATGTCTCTTCTAAAATTGGACCAGCTACTGTCGAGTAAAAATAAATCGCTAGATTCCGTTTTCATTTAGGAATTTCTCCCTTATTCTGAGGACCAGAACAACCAAACTTGGTCAGTATCTAGCTAACCTTTTGTCCATCGATTAAAGCAATAATAGTAATCATATCTTGAGAATTTTTATTTTTTCCAAGAATTTTCCCGATAAGAGCGTAAAAGCAGTGTTATTAGCCTTGATTTTTAAGTAGCGCATACGAATACCCGGACGATCTTTCCGCCTATGGAATTTGCCATAAATAAATAGAAACACAGCGAACACTAAAATGTAAAATGTTACAACAATCTACGTAAACACGTGTCTGCAGCATGATAATTGGTTGAAATTTCCTTCAAGAAGGTATAGAGTTGGAACACTTCCGTATTATTATACTTGTTTAAGGTGATATCACACGTTTCATGTTTTACAACAGTTAAAAAAAAAAACCCCATAATTATTATTTCCTAATATTATTCAGATGTAAGAGACAATATTAGGAGGTCACCATCCAAAATTTTGAGATTTTGAAACCGATCTGATTTTTAGCCATCCATCGATTGTAATGGAAATGCTCATTTCTTGACTATATTTTCTTTTCAGCCCAAGATTTTCAAAAGAAACTTCACATATGATTCCTTCATTACATTGTGCAGATTCTTATGAAAAGAAATCATTCAATGACCACGTCAAAGTTGCAAAATCTGACTGAATGTGTATTTCATCATGTAAAAAAAAATTAAAATGCAATTATAGTTATCTTTCTTTACTATAAGAACCAACTTTTTTGAAATATCACAACAGACAATGATTTCTCAAATTTTCGGCCACTCGGCCTTTATCAAGTGGAAAAGCTCGCATATAAAAGAATTCTACGTAATATCCATCAGTGCTGGGAATGGATATTACGTAGAATTCTTTTGTATTCGTGCTTTTCCACTTGATAAAGGCCGAGCGGCCGAAAATTTGTGGATATAGAGTGTTCATTGTTATTTATCATATTGAACTTCCCTACGGAGGACACTACTTCATTCTCAGACAATGATTTAAATACGTAAATAAATAGAACCGAATACCGATTTTGTGTAATGCGACAGTATGTGCACATGTGTAATGATAAATTACCATATGGGTAAGATATATTATAAGTTTCTCTACATTCAAACACTAACTTTCTAACTTTTGTAAAATATCACAACAGCATTCCAGCAATTACAATGATATGTATATTAAAGTTTTGTTTAATGATATGAACATATGCATATGATCGATACATTCATATGAATAATGTGAGAGATAAAATTTCTCTACATTCCAACACTTCTCAAAAATCCTGATAGATATAATTATTTCTTCATAGATATGACATATGACATATGTATGAAGGTTAAAAAGTCAGAACAAAATTTTCAAATAAGTTCAAAGTGAGCTGTAATTCCAGTAATAATTCGAATATTGTTGGTCACTCTAGGCTTAGTCTTACCATTACTTTGCGAAAAAAAAAAACAACGTTGGTGCCTTAATTCATTCTAATGGAAACTGACATTCCACCTCTATAGTGCAGACTCGAACCACGGTCCTTCCACATGATAAACTAGAGCTCCGCCACAAGATCGACATATGTTCATTACAAGGACTGATCATGAAGAAATTTAAGTTGCGAAAATCGGAAATCTTTAGCGTGGAGATTTCTTTAAAATTCTCATCTAAGGGAGGCTACTGAAACGCGCGTGATATTCCGATAAATATTTAAAACAAAATTTCAGCCTGGTGTTTAACATGATTTTGAGACCCCTCGGGTGGAACCGATGTATCTTTCATAGAAAACCATGAAAGAGTCTTATAGTGTCACAAGTTAAATCCCATTCAAGTTTTAAGAGTTATATTTTAGAAAAAGATCTAGGTGAAAGTAAGTTTATATCTAAATTCAAAAGGTTTTACTGACGTTACATTCTGACAATCCACCATAGTCAAACTTGCATAGTGATGTACATCGATGCATACATTTTTGTCATATTTTAATATATTGTCTTTGTATGTCCATTTCGCATAAATAGACCCATCACAAGAATGTAGTGTCAGAGACTTATCAATCGGAACAACGCAGTAGTTTTCAATACGAAGCTCTCCTGACTTCATGAAAGCAAAATTCTTACTTCTGAAACTACCACAAAGAAAAAGACCGAGCACATTATCGGTATCTTTCCTGAGACCTAGACAGAGTCCGTCACATCCGAGAGGACCATAATAAAGTGCATCTAGAGGCGGAATTCCTAGTTCTGGGAATACATTCTCGATGAACCAATCAAATGTCTTGCAATGAAATCTCTTTTTCACGACATCATATTCTTTGAAAGCTGTCAGGTTTAACTGCTGATGAGTGCCACCAGTAACGGCATAGAAGTACATTTTATAAGTACCAAGCCAAGTCTCGGCAATCTGAATGATGTTTTGATTTACATCTTGTACCTTTACCCTATAAACGTGATTTTTCTTAAAGATATGACCTACTCTGGAACATGGACAGTTCAGCAGTCTTCCTCCACACAGCCACAGCCTTAAAGACAATTCCACATCTTCCCCTCCCCAGATTTTCATACTTGAAGGGAATCCACCCAGATCTTGTAGGTACTGCCGACTTATAGCGAATGTTCCAGCAGATATTGCAGGTGTAATATATGGGTCCATGGGTAGAAGGCCTAACTTCGTGTATGTTGGAACAGCCGTGTATTTGTATCCAAGATTCCACGTCAGACCGCCCCTGACGAAATTTCCAGGAGACTGGTATGTCAAGGTCATATCATCGATAACGTCTAGAATAGGTGCTGTCACTGTGTGATTGTGCTTGCCAATTTCATACAACATTGGCTCTATCCAACCGACATTCACCTCGCAATGAGAATCTACGTAAACTATTACATCACCTCTAGATTCTTCCAAACCTAGTTGTCTCCCTCTGATCACTCCAAGCCTCTCTTTGGATCTGACTATCTTAACCTTCGTATACCTACTCAGGTACTTGACTAATGGTTTCTGTAATGACGGATGTTTGCTGCTGTCGTCAATTAAGATTATTTCCTTAAGTAAAACACTCGGAGTGTTGGTCAGTACACTATGAATTGTTCTGAGCAATGTTGACCAAGGTTCTTCGTGCATCACTATGACAACAGATGCAGCTGGAAGCAATTCAGTAGCATAAGGAATATTGCTACATCCTGATGGCCTCGTGTCCGGCACAGTTCGAATAACGTCTATCTCATTACTTCTTGTGATGTTAATAAAGTAACGTTCTTGGGTTACGTTCTCATTGGGGTCAATGTTCATCAAATGACACATCTCAACGTAACTAACAAGTTCTGTCCTCTTCAATATCATGTCCATGTGAAATCTTATAATCAGAAAAATGGTACAAAAACAAGATATGCTAAGTGCTATAAGGAAAACACGCGTACGTTTTAACTTCATTTTGTCCAAAGCTATGTTAAAATTATATTTGTACAACCATAAATACTGATAAAAAAAGGTATGGAAGCCCTGTTTCGTTTTCCTCGATGTTTTTTCCATTGTGTGTTTGCAATATCATCCATTTTCGCCTCATAAAAGTGAAAAGCCAATCATCAATAAGATTCCGAAATATATGTCGAGTCGGTATTCCATAGAATCGATAATCTTAAGATGGATGCGAAACACATGTTCATGTTGGCGATGAGAACAAAGAATTAGAATCGACATACAGACATGATAACAAGATGTTAGTTTAGATAATCGTCTCAACGTATTAAAGTTTACCCTTTCAATCATCAAACAATCAGAAAATCAATCTGGCTATAAGGGACCATTGTTATTTTTCTTAAAACCTCACTGAAAATCAAAGATTAATGCCTAAATCCTGTGATTCACCCAAAACTATGACGGTCTTTTGTTTGTTTTATGTGCGGATCTTAATGCAGCATGCAGATGTCTCCATGGTCTATCAGCAAAGTGTCGGAATTTCAATGGTCAATTGTGCCCACTACTTGCCGACATTTTTCCTTTACCCGTACGAAGCTAAATTCATTCAATCTTTGGTCTCTGAAGGGAAAAGATACTTAGCTTCTGACTTCAACTTCACTTACAGATGCATGGACGATGTGTTGTACATCAATTATCCAAAATTCGCGGATTACCTCAGCAGTATCTATCTTACAGAGCTTGAAGTAAAAGAAACTACAGAAACAAATAATTCAGCATCCTATTTGGACATAACGTTGTCCTACGACACTGATGGTCACAGGAACACCTCACTCTATGACAAACGTGACGTATTCAGTTTCAGCATTACAAACTTTCCTTTTCTGAGTAGCAACATCCCTTAATCGCCTGCTTATTGCGTGTTCATATCTCAGTTGATACGCTATGCCAGAGCAAGTACCAAATATACGGATTTAATTTTGTTCTGAGAGCTAGGCGTCTTTCAGATAAGCTTCTCAGTCAGGGATATGTTTGTGACCGACTAACATCTTCACTGAAGAAGTTCTACGGTCGATATGGGGAACTCGTCATACACTATGATGTCCCACTCTCCAGAATGATGGATTATATTCTGTCATAGACCATTTGAACCATCCAACCAAAGATTGTACTGTATGTTTTCCGAAATGGAAGTAACCGGATGTGTCAGTTCTACCGAATTGAACCGACGGGTGTTGCATGCAAGCAGGAGATGCTTACTCTTCCTGGGCACCTGGTCTCACTTCCATACCGGGAGTTCGCTTGTTTTCATATGGTGGAGGTTTTTGTCTGTTTGTTTGTTTGTTTGTTTTTTTTTTTTGCATTGGTTTCTGTTTTATCCTGATGTTGTATGCTTCGGTTTCTGATTTTCTGAATTATCGATTTTTTTTTGCTGTACACAGAGATATGGTCATTATCCATATTTGTCATACAGTTGCCTTCAAATGACGCTTTTTATTGAAGCTTTTGTTTTACAGCAACTAGTTTAGCTACTGCAAAATGACTTAGATTTTGTAGGACTTTTTCAGCATTTCTTGAAAAGGTCTGGGATGTCGGAATACTGGACAATGGTTGTACATAGCGTCACACTGGCCTCTAACCAACCAAATTGTCAAACCTCGAGAAGTAGCATACAGCATACACGATGTGCACAGTATCGAATCATAAGTGTCTATATTCAACTTTATAAAATAAATAAACCAAGTTATCGATATGAGTGCATGGAAAATGAGGAAAGGCCTTGTTACACGACGCAACTACTCGTTTGAAATATTAGTTGCAATCGATAAATCGCGTCGTGTAACATAGTTTAAAACTAGTCGCATGCAACTTTTTTTCAGATCAGAACATTTTCTATTCCTTGCGATTAGTTGCATGTTACTTTTAGTGTCGGCAATCAAAACGCCCGGTGTTCCCTTATTTTGCGAATTTTGATCATATCAATTACATTGACAATAAAATGACGATTTTTCTCACTGCGGATCACAGAGCGCTACACCCCTACGTTTTCTTTGGTCATGATGGTGATTAGCTGTCCTCTCTTCGTTCTTCGTCGAGGAAGTTGTGTGAATAAAAGTACACACCGTATTTTCTGTTAACAATACAATTTATTCGTAAAATTTGGGCGGGGAAGGTATGGATTTTGCACAAAATATATGCAATTAGTTGCAACGTGTAACACCTGTGCGAGTCGCTGCAACTCGCTCGGATCGTGTAAAAGAAGCATGTGGATATGTATGATGGATAAAATCATCAACATACATACCCGCGGTCTGCTTTGGTTCATTGATTGAGAATATTACCTACTTGTGTACTAGTTATAGCCGTCGGTACATTGCAGATTCTGACTAGCATGAGAATTTGTATGTTTATTATGTACTTGTGTCCGGACGCAATGAGGGACGTATTGTCCATTGTCCCGTCTGAATACAAAACAAAGGAGGAACAACACCAGGTTGCAGCATCCACAGCAAAAACCCCAAAACACCCAATGCAAAACAAAGGAGATCTCCAACAACACCAGGCTGTAGCACCCACAACAAAACCCCAAAACACTCGATGCAAAAACACAGAGCAGACAAGCACAGAAAGAGACGCAAAATGGACAAGGAACGTCAACACACAACACAGAAACATCAAACACGAAGGACTACACATAAACCAACGAGACCAATGAGCAACCGGTGACGACTTAGGAAGGTCATCTGCCACGGAAATAGTAGAAGGTGTGGTTATAGTACATATTCGTGTATACAGACGGCTTCAGGGATGTACTGTCCCTTCCGCTGGGTTTAAACACGTTTAGTGTCGTAGCTGCTTGTATCTTTTTGTGCTATCAATATATATAATTACATATATAATACTAAATACTAAATATTGTCTCGGCAAATACTGAATCATTAAATATTTCAAGGGAGGGTGATTATCTATTTATTTTTGCACACTCGTATAGTTTCAAGCGCTGCTTTGTCACTTTGTGCAAAACGAGTCAAGATTCTAGAGAATGCACGAGGGCTGATTGATATATTCATTGTGAGTCTCGTATTGAAGGATTTGAATTTTATCAGACATTTTGCATTTTTCTACATAATCCCCTTCAATATCTATACATTTTGCCACCGGTATTTAAGGGCCTTAAATTAAGACCACTTCAAAAGAACTCCTTATCTTGATAGTTCAGAGAGTCATCCACTGCAAGTGTGAGGTCATCACCGGACTGAAAGTGGGTGCCAGAAATAGCTGCTTTCAGTTAAATTTAGGGAATTTATGAAAGTCTGATGGGGCAAGAGCAAGATCAGATGAATAAGGCGGATGCTCAATCAAATCAAACCCACGATAATGAATGGCAGTCATGCCAGTGACAGACTTTTGAACAGGAGCATTTTTCTAATGGAACAACACACCTTTAGTGAGCTTTCCGCGCCGCTAAGTTTAATATTTAAGAAATAAAAAATGACAAACCGGGCTCTATTGTCTCATAATGCCCAGGGTCCTCAGCCAATCACATTTATTACCGAGCCGCGTCAGCGGCGAGGTGATAAATGTGATTGGCTGAGGACGCGAGGGCATTATGAGACAATAGAGCCCGGCTTGTCATTTTTTATTTCTATTCTAATGATGACCAATCGATTCTTGGTAAAAACCAGTTCCTGCCGGTTTATCTGCTTTCAGAAAATGGGTAGGCGTGGCTTATCGCTATAGGGCCTATATTGGAGAATAGAGCCCGGCTCGCGTCTGTTGTCTTAATAGGGAAAAAGAATCAAGTCATATTAGAATTTCCCGTAACTGTGTCAGAATTGAAGCATAGTATTTGCCATTGATTGTTTGTCCTTTTTGAAGATATACATGTATAAAGCATGCAGGTACATATAAGCATATATGAAAACTTCAATATCACTGATTAACCGAAGAGGTCAATTTGGGAGCATTCTGATGTGGATCCGAGTAATCTTGCGCCACTAAATAACTTAATAAGCTTAAACAACCAGTTTATAACGTATATTCTAATATGACTTAATTCTTTTTCCCTATTAAGACAACAGACGCGAGCCGGGCTCTATTCTCCAATATAGGCCCTATAGCGATAAGCCACGCCTACCCATTTTCTGAAAGCAGATAAACCGGCAGGAACTGGTTTTTACCAAGAATCGATTTTCATCAAAAGGTCCAAGTTTGGTCATCATTAGAATAGAAATAAAAAATGACAAGCCGGGCTCTATTGTCTCATAATGCCCTCGCGTCCTCAGCCAATCACATTTATCACCTCGCCGCTGACGCGGCTCGGTAATAAATGTGATTGGCTGAGGACGCTCGGGCGTTATGAGACAATAGAGCCCGGCTTCTCATTTTCTATTTCTTAATTAATTCTGCACAATACTTGAATCTATATCTCTATTCATGATAGGACTTAGATGCTCGTGTGGTAGGCTAGCAAAGGTTATTTCAGAGGTTCCGTGACCAGAGGTTAGAGAAGCGGACTCGTTTACAACCGGAGGCTGTAGGTTCGATCCTCATCGACCATCGGCAGGGAATGGTGTTTGTGGGTTGAGCATCTTCTCCCTACAGCCTTGTATATATAGTGTTGGTATTTTTTTATTCTGTTCTTCAAATGTTTGTCGGTCAAAGCTCTACAGAGCTTTTAAATGTTCATTTAAAACTGTTTTACAATATCCGACATTAAATAAAGATTATTATTATTACTGCAGCAGAATCCTCCAACAATCACATGCAATCATTCTTCTAGACGTGTGATATTATATAATTTCAATGTTCCATTCCTTTAGAAAGTTTAGACTTCAAATGACAGTGAGCCATGTTTCAACTTACTGTAACGTGAAGTATATGCGAGCGATCATATATCCGGGGTTCGCCTCTGATTTACACAGAGATATACCATTAGTTTTCCTTAGACTGTCTGTCTAAATACAAGTGATTGGAGTAAAACAAAACGAATCAAATATATGTACATCAAATGATTGGAGTATTAACAATGAAAACAACAAATGAACTTTAACGTGACCAACTTCGCCCTATTGTTTATATTACAGCGCGTACTGTCAACAGCGCTCAGCCAAGCTACCTTGCACGTCAAGTGACGAGTGATGCGCACCGCTCCCCAGTGCTATGCACTGTATACTGACAGATGACTGCCACGAGCCTTGGCTCTCCTCCTATCCCTGTCACTGGCAAACACCGAGTGATAGACACTCGATCAGTGAGCACACGTCGTGTCCCAAACAAATGG
Organism: Pinctada fucata; assembly: GCA_028142955.1. Classification (NCBI taxonomy): domain Eukaryota; kingdom Metazoa; phylum Mollusca; class Bivalvia; order Pterioida; family Pteriidae; genus Pinctada; species Pinctada fucata. Next base: position 100,010,487 of record AP027102.1, read on the forward strand.
TTGTCCAACCAGCCAGTCACTCTAAATGTAGTACGGCTCTATTCGGGCCTTTAGCCTTATTCAGGCTCACTACAAGTAAGAGTATTAAGCTATACTGCTTACACAGGTAGAGGCTTTAAGATGCGATCGAGACGTTCACACCAAGCGAAGTAAAAGAATAATGAAAGAATCGGGCTTTATATACTGTTAGGAAAGTCTATTATGCTCAACAAAAAGGGTACATCAGGATATGGACGATTCCAACATATCTTAGTCAATGAAACGTTTAAAAGATAGAGCAACTATTTACATAAAGCGTCTTTGTGAGTAATGTGTATTCATTTATGTTACACAACCCACGCCTCCGATGACATTCGTCCTCGAATGTAAAATCATGATCACAAAAAGATAACAAAACCTTAAAACAATCAAACAAAGCATTACCTATGCTAAACTATGTATATGTACAAGTCAGTCAGAACTAATAGTCTGTATCATAGTCTTTCAGATATACAGGCGGTCTCCTGCTTCTGAATAGTCTGACTGGAGGATCTGAGGCCGCTTCATTGCCCATGTCATCATGACTTGAGTTGTCATCCTTTACAACTGACTCATCGCCTGGTTGGTCTGCAGTTTTGCCCAAGCCTGTATCAGGGATGTCTTCACCAATCAGTGTTTGTCCTTTCAAATGTCTCATTCTGTCGACATGTATCACCTGGTCTGCTCCACGCTTACCACAGTCTACCAGATAGTTTACATCTGACATCTTTTTCTTGACTGTGTAAGGACCATTCCAGTAAGTGGTAAACTTCGGTGACTTGCCTGGTTGTGTCCTAGGGAAGAACACACATACATTGTCACCCGGGGAGTACTTTTCCCAGTGAAGTTTCCTATCATGGTAGTGTTTCTGCCTCACCATGGATTGCTCAGTATGTATTCTGACATGTCTGTGGGCATTTTCCATCCGCTCTTGTAAAAGCCAACACCAATCAGTCTGAGGGATTGCCTTTATAGGAGATGGCATCTCGAACATTATGTCAAGAGGTGTGGATACCTCTCTACCCAACATAAGGGCGTTCGGGGTAAAGCCTGTGGTTTCATGCTCTGATGAGCGTTAAGCCATCATTACAAATGGTAACTGCACATCCCAGTCACTGTGATTATTGTTCACAAACGCACTTAGCATGGCTGTCAACGTGCGATTGAATCGCTCCACCATGCCATCTGACTGTGGATGATAAGGCGTGGTGTGTGTCTTCTTAATCCCCAACAGCAAGCACATTTCCTTGAAGAGGTTACTCTCAAACTGACTACCCTGGTCAGAGTGCAATGCTGCTGGTACACCAAACCTGCATACCACTTGTTCAACCAAAATCCTAGCAACAGTTCTAGCCTCCATGTTCTGCATTGGGAAGCTTTCCGTCCACTTTGTATAGTAGTCCGATATGACCAATATATATCTGTTGCCAGCCACAGTAATTGGAAGTTCACCCAAAATATCAATAGCAATACGCTCCATTGGGTAACTTGTCTGTACTAACTTCATTGGTGCCCTCTTTGTCTTGTTTTCACCCTTGCGTTTAGTGCAAAATTCACATCCATTGACGTACTGCCTAACGTCAGTTTGCATCTTTGGCCAGTAGTAGCTCTGTCTAGCTTTCTCAAGGGTCTTTCGTATCCCTAGATGACCAGCTGTCCTCTCATCATGGCAATACTGAAGGACAGTTCGACGGTGCTTGAGTGGAACAACTGCTTGGTATCGCACTGTATTTGTATCAGAATCGATATCTTCTCTGCAAACAATATCCTGCATCTCAGAAAGTCTGTCAAACTGGCTGTATAGGGATTTCAGAAAGTAACTCTCTCCCTCCATCAGTTTAGAATCTGGTCGTACCTTACTGTTTAACCATGATTTAACTTTCTGCAGGTCTTTGTCTTCTTCTTGTATACGCTTCATGGATATGTCAGCTACAGAGGCACTGCATACGTGACTTGTTGTCCTGTCACCCTTGTCCCAACCATCATGGTAACCACACTGTCTACAGGGTATTCTGCTTAATGCATCAGCATTGCCGTGCTGCTTGCCTGGTCTGTGCTGGATTGTGAAGTCAAACTCAGACAGAACTTCCAACCACCTCGCCAATTGGTTTTCCGGGTTCTTGAACTGCATGAGCCAGCGTAGAGAACTGTGGTCTGTCCGTATGAGGAACTTCTTTCCATATAGGTAATGGCGAAAATGCTTAACGAAGTGCACGACAGCAAGAAGCTCCTTGCGAGTTACACAGTATTTGCGCTCCGACATTGACAAAGTTCTTCTAGCGTAAGCACAAACCCTTTCTGATCCATTTATGTTCTGGGACAGTACTGCACCTATTGATTGGTCGCTGGCATCAGTGTCCAGTATGAAAGGCTGAGATAGATCTGGATTTGCCAGGATAGGTGATGATGTCAAAGCTTCTCTCAGTCTGTCAAATGCTTTTTGACTAGCTTCTGTCCAAACAAAATTGGTTCCTTTCTTTGTCAACTTGTGTAAAGGATCAGCTACTGAAGCAAAGTTGGGTACAAACCGTCTATAATAGCTGCATAAGCCCAAGAAAGATCTCACTTCAGATACGTTCTGAGGAACTGGCCAGTTGACAATGGATTGCGTCTTGTCACTGCTTGTAGTTATTCCAGCCTCTGATACGACATGTCCTAAGTACTCGACTTCCGATGCAAACAGTTTGCATTTCTTGGCTTTGAGCTTGAGTCCTGCACTGGCGAGACGATCAAATATACTTGAGAGATTGCCTACCATTTCTTCAAAGGTTTTACCTACAACAATTATGTCATCTAAGTAGACAAGGCAAGTCTCAAACTGTAATCCACGAAGTACTGATTCCATTAGTCTTTGGAATGTGGCAGGGGCATTGCAAAGCCCGAAAGGCATGACTGAAAATTCAAAGAGGCCTTTCCTTGTCGCAAATGCAGTCTTCTCTCTGTCATCATCATTGACTGCCACCTGCCAGTATCCCATGCATAGGTCGAGGGTAGAGAACCACTTGGCTCCAGAAAGATGGTCAAGCGACTCCTGAATGAGAGGCAAAGGATAAGCATCCTTTATTGTTACATCATTCAGTTTGCGGTAGTCAACACAGAAGCGTGTTGAGCCATCTTTCTTTTTGGCTAATACTGTTGGAGATGACCAAGGGCTCTTTGAAGGATGTATGACCTTCTTCTCAAGCATAGCATCTATATGCTTTTCTACTTCAGCGTGCATATGTTCAGGTAAACGCCTAGGAGCTTGCTTTATAGGATGTGTATCTCCTGTATTTATGCGATGCTTGATTGACTCCGCTCTACCCAAGTCCAAGTCGTCTTTGGCGAACAAACTTTGGTACTTAATGAGGAACTTTTCAAACTCAGCACTCTGGTCATTACTGAGTCTTGATTTCGTATCCTCGTACAGATCTTTCAAATGACCAGGCACTGCTGTATTCTCTCCAGGTAGAAAACTGTCATCGACGAATACCTCAGCTACAGGCGTATACTGTGCAACACAAGTGCCTTTCTTAAAGGTTTGGTCAGTGCTTTGCACGTTCATTATACGCACTGGTACTTTATCTGGGCTGTCAGTCAGAGTTCTGGCTGTTATGCCACGGTCTGACTTTGTGAAACTTTCTATAGGTTCTACCATGCCAATCCCAAGATTAGATACAACTTTGCCATCTATTGTCTGAACACGACAAAGAGTGAGTACTTCTGACATGGGTGGAACATGTACTGACTGCTCCAGTAGAACTCGGTAACAACCGACTTGACCTTCCATATTCATACTGACTGAGCGTCCATCCAGAGTAATAGAATTGTTGACAATGTCAATGCGACAGGTGTGACTCTTCATAAAGTCCAGGCCAAGTATACCATCAATACCAATGTCTGCTACAACAACATTGTGATCTGTACATACACCGTCTATAGATACAGGCAATGTCGTCTTCCCCTTAATTCTCAGAGGAGTCCCATCAGCGACAAGCACGTTGGTATGGAGCTCATCAATTGGTCTATCACCCGCTATCTCAGGTGAAACTATCGTCACTGTTGCTCCTGTGTCCACCAACAGTTTTGCTGCTTTGTCATTGACTACGGCATTGATGAATAAGCCAGTTTGTCCGGCCCTATTAGCACTGTCCATTGATCCCAAGGAGAGCGAGCGTGAGCTACCCTCTTTTGGTTTTCCTTCTTTACCACCTTTCTTAGACTCATTACTCCTCTTTTCCTGCTGCTTAAGGAAAGCCTCACACTTCCTCTTTATGTGTCCTTCCTTTCCGCAGAAGTAGCACTTTACTCTATATCTACCTTGTCTCTGAATACCAGGATGCGTGATTTGACCGCCTTGTGCCTGCGCCTGAAGGGTCCTAGTATGACTCTCCTTCATTTCCTTTATCTCTTTGCGCATATCTGCTAGAGCCTTATTAGTCTCATCGACCATTCTCTGTATTGGTGACATGTCATTGCCTTGTGAGCTATCTGTCGCCCTAACTAAACCTCCTAGTTCTTGTCTGCTCTTTTCTGCACTATTAAATGCATCTAATTCAACAGCAAGGCAGACAGCCTCGTTCAAAGACTTGGGTCTTGATTGCTTAATTCTGAGACGCATGTCGGAGCTGTGTAATGCATCTATAAAGTATTCCATGGCAAGAGTTTCGCGTACATCAGAGGGTGCCTTAGCATACGCTAAGTTTGTCAGCCTCCGTACATCTTGCCCTAATTCGGGAACAGACTCCGAAGCCTTTTGTTTCCTGTCCTTAAGTTGAGCCCTGTACAAGTCCATCTGGTTGGCGGGGGCATATCTGTCTTCTAGTGCTTTGCAGAGCTCAGTAAAATTTTTACGTGACGCGGCAGGTAAGTTACCTAATACCGCCTGTGCACCACCGCGTAATGCAACTGCAAGGTACATCCCTTTTTCATCAGTGGTCCATTCATTCAAGTCCGCACATATGTCAAAGTGGGACTTAAAGTCTATCCAGGAAGACTTCCCATCGTATGTTGCAGGCTTTACAATGCTCTTCCTGTATCCAAAACTACTCTGATCTGCCCTACTTCTGTTTAATATAGGCGAAAAAGAGCGCCGTGCTGTGGCTCCCGTATTACTAGCTCCAGTATTATGCCCTGGGTCGCTCACTGCATTGTTATTTTGCATGTTACTGACAGGACTTGTATTATCATTTGTTTGCGCTGCGTTCTGGAATCTCACCCTCCTATCTTGTGATGGGGTGCGAGGCGTACGTGGCTGTATCAATGGGACATGTAGTGCACTGCGTCTCCCTCTGGAAGGCAAACTTATAGGGGTCGAATGCCTCGATAGATGCGACTGTATGGCTGCTATGTCAATCTCAAGGCGAGTAATCTCGTCAGTCAAATTAGCAACACTATCCATCATCAAAATAATTAACAAAGCTTAAAGTTAACAAATGGTATATTGCAAATTGAAATAATCAAGAACCACCGCTAGCCACCAAAATATGTAACGTGAAGTATATGCGAGCGATCATATATCCGGGGTTCGCCTCTGATTTACACAGAGATATACCATTAGTTTTCCTTAGACTGTCTGTCTAAATACAAGTGATTGGAGTAAAACAAAACGAATCAAATATATGTACATCAAATGATTGGAGTATTAACAATGAAAACAACAAATGAACTTTAACGTGACCAACTTCGCCCTATTGTTTATATTACAGCGCGTACTGTCAACAGCGCTCAGCCAAGCTACCTTGCACGTCAAGTGACGAGTGATGCGCACCGCTCCCCAGTGCTATGCACTGTATACTGACAGATGACTGCCACGAGCCTTGGCTCTCCTCCTATCCCTGTCACTGGCAAACACCGAGTGATAGACACTCGATCAGTGAGCACACGTCGTGTCCCAAACAAATGGTTGTCCAACCAGCCAGTCACTCTAAATGTAGTACGGCTCTATTCGGGCCTTTAGCCTTATTCAGGCTCACTACAAGTAAGAGTATTAAGCTATACTGCTTACACAGGTAGAGGCTTTAAGATGCGATCGAGACGTTCACACCAAGCGAAGTAAAAGAATAATGAAAGAATCGGGCTTTATATACTGTTAGGAAAGTCTATTATGCTCAACAAAAAGGGTACATCAGGATATGGACGATTCCAACATATCTTAGTCAATGAAACGTTTAAAAGATAGAGCAACTATTTACATAAAGCGTCTTTGTGAGTAATGTGTATTCATTTATGTTACATTACTATTCCGAACATTCCTTAATACAACAAGACAAAATATATGTCTTTCAAATTGACTACCGGTATGCAATGTCACAGGCTCCATAAATTATAGACCACTGGAGCAATTATTTGAACTGAATCTACATGCTACATGAGTACAGGGTGATCCAATTGGATCAATCCTATGAAAATAAACGTTTAACATAAGTATATTGCACATATGCATTTTTAATATTATAAGTACACTGTCTTCAATGTAGAGTTTACCTAGCTGAGAGTATTTGGAAAAAAGCAGATCAATTACTGGAGTTATAAAGGCGGTTTCTATTACATTTTGTTTGCATGTACGTTTGTTGGTTTAAAAAAAGAGGTGCCCCATAGTTGAGCCATGATATCCACATTTGCCCATTAATACATGTATACATACATGGAGTGTGGTATACAGTCAATGGTAATATGGTATCTACCACAAGTCGTGGGTACCGTGCACCTACCTAAAGGTGGAATATACGAACAACATCAACGACAGGCGAGCAGTAGAAGGACAAAGACCATGCTGGATAGTTCCATTATTTGAAAGAGGGTCTTTTGGCGTCTATGAACATTCTATGAAAAAAAGGCCATTTGGACTTCTGTGAATAGAGCGAAACGTCTCGGGATGATAAATCTGTGCTCGAAAGGTCTTTTCGGGTAAAACCGTCCCAGATTCTTCTTGTCAAAGAGTGAAAAGTCGAGGGTATGTTCCGAAAGTCAAAATGTCTTCCTCCTTGTCAGAGGAGGAGTTCCATCGAATGCAGGTAAACAAAGCCTTTATGGGGTGTTCCGTGCAGTTTTGTTTATAGATAATACATGAGTTAGAATTGATAGGTAACCTAGTCTCATTTCCCTGAAAATGAGATATGCACATGTCTGACCTTTGATCATAAGACAGACACCAGAAATTGATGCATTTCATTTTCAGTTTGTTAATAGACTCTTTCAATTGGTGTACCTTGGTCTTTTCGTACGATGTTTTTGTTACCAGAACATTGAATCCCAACTCATATCAAATGCAGTGTTACAGGCTTTTTATGCCTCAAATCTTGAAAGATAAAGAAGCTCAACAGCACTCACAATAGAGGACCAAATTGAGCATTGACGGACCCCTAGCAAGCTAGAGGTGGGACTAGTATAGCTGTTCACTGACCCAATTTAGGGTCAGTCCCGCTTTTTTACCCTTTGATGCGATTATTTTTTATCATCCGCACGGGTCATGTTGTTGTTGTTGATGAAATCCCTCCGATGTTGGAGCACCTCCTGGAGTGTAAACAATAATCCTCCACCAAATAAATCACACTGGTATTCACACAGGGGTTATATACACAGACCAGGGTTAAAATTTTGTTGAAGAGTCTATAAAAGTCTATGTGATAAAACTTGCTGAAATATATACCGGTATGAACTGCGAGTATCGTGCTACAGCCCTAGACACTTTCAGTGGCGGATTCAGGGGGGTGCGGAGGGGGCATTGTATCATTTAGCGAGCAAGTTCTAAATACACTTCTATGATCAATAATCACTTGCAACTGGAGATCAGGCTCTAGCCTTGTAAAGTCATGTCTTTCACCTGATTTTTTGTTGCTGTTTCACCCGATTCAGCTTTGGTTCCATCTGTTAGTTGGGACTCTAAAATTTCAACTGTGACTTTTTCAATTATATCACTTAAAGTTACAGGTAAATTAGTGCTATGGGAAGTAATTAGCCACTTTATGTTGTTTTAATGACCTGGGCTTGGAGATTTATGCAGACGAAAAGGGACAAAGGTATTTATAGTGTTTAAAACAATTGAAGCAGTGAAATGTAGAGTTCATTTCACACAAAATCTTCATCATGGTATAGCAATTACTAATTAAAAATATATCTAGCTTAGCAGATTCAACTATGAACCTTCAGGCCTTGATTAATAAGATTAAGTCCTACACATGTGCTACATTATCATGATTATGCAGTATTGCAATTTGAATAAATGCTTTACATGTCTTACAATAAAATGAACTTTATTGACCTGTAATTTTTTTTGGGGGGGGGTTGAATTTTATTCATAATGACACAAGCAAAAGGTCGCAATTTTGTTTCGCACGCTATGACCCTCTTTTTCATTTCCCAAAGAGGGTCATTGACCCTCTTTAGTCTGAAAAAAGTTGACAGGTATGGGGGAGCAGGTGCCAGGGAGGAGTAAGCATCCCCTGTTTTGCTAGCCGCACCTGCCGTCGATGTCCACGCATGAAAATGAGAACAAATCTAAAAAACAGTAGTTACAGCTGCAATGGTCTGAAATTATAGATGTAGGTTTTAGTATCATTTTCGACTTTAATAGTGGATAACAGACTTTATTAAGTTGACTGATTCTCAAGCCTTTATCTGTGTTCTGTTTGCCTAGAGTACATGTACCATGATCTAAAGATGTTTTTTTTTCTATTTGTTCCAGTTGCAGTTGTTGGAATTAAGAACAGCTAACTATGAACTAGATGGTAAAACAAAGAAGCAAGAGAGAGGTACAGTACTTTATTCACATGCAACATTTTAAACTATTCAAATTTGTGGAAAGTTGTAATGTGAAGGACCATCACTGTCTTCTTTTATTAATATTGATCTATTGATTTACATGTACATAAAATTTTTGAATGATTCTGATTTTGAGTTTGAACAGCAGATACTTAGTAAATGTAACTTACAAATGAATATAAACAATATACATGTAAAACATCAAGCACATGTATCATTACATTGTTCTTTCAGATATATTGACTTTAAATGAAAAATTAGAGAGCACTGAAAAAGATTTAGCCAAGGCCCACAAGGTTGTATTTTAAACTTTTCATTACTTGATATTTATTTTCTCGTGATTTTCATGTATTTTTTTTTCATGAAAAAATCATCTAAAGAATTGATGGTATACAAATGTAATATAACTATTTTGAATAGGACTAGGTTATACAATTCTGAAAAGTTAATTCTGTAGAAGTAAGAAAGGAACAAAATTAACACCAAGTCAATTTGCATGTATAGTTTTAAAACCACAGGTTCATGTGGTATTAGTATTCTGTGATTATTGTCAGTAATGTTTGTTTTCTTGTCTTTTGACAGGCCATTCAGAAAAGTAAAAAGGCCAAGGTAAGATTACATTTTGTCACACTACAATATGTATACAGTGACAACCATGCTTATATTTGATTTCATTCTCTTTTGCTTGAAGGATTTTTTAAAAGAAATTTGAAAATAAGATAGATGTACATGCATTGTTAGCAGAGTTACTACTTTCTGTTTGCATTTTACCTCAATTTTACAATAAACCACTGGAGAGTATTTCTGATGTGTTACTAAGTGTATGAATGCATAGATGGTACCATAACTTACAAGGACATGTTATACATTTTTATTGGCCAGATTGCAAAGCAACTCCAGTCTGTAGATTGATGATGTCCGTCTATCCGTCAGTTTGACCATGACAAGACCTTTCAATTTATGCCGTAACATTTGACCTAGTGACCTTGACCTTGGACTTAGACCTAGTTGAAGATTTTGGTTAAAGTTTCTGGTTGAAGCAAAATCTAAGGAACTGTTTACAGTAGAAACATAATATTATACAGGTAGGTTGCCTCTGACAAAACCTTTCAATGTATGTCGTAATATTTGACCTAGTGACCTTGACCCAGTTAGTGACAAAAACTTACTTCGCAATCCGGTAATATCTTCTTTAGCGGTGTTTATTTTTCTGTATATATTATATTTTCTATACACTACAGGAGGTAGAGCTCTTGATTCAGGAAAATGATCAACTCCAAAGGAAGCTCCACAGCCAGGAAGAAGAATTCAGATTACAAAATCAGACCCTTATGCAGGAGTTATCCTCTGTAAGTTTACATCAGACCCTTAAGCAGGAATTATCCTCTGTAAGTTAACATCAGATCCTTATGCAGGAGTTATCCTCTGTAAGTTAACATCAGACCCTTACACAGGAGTTATCCTCTGTATGTTAACATCATATCCTTAAGCAGGAGTTATCCTCTGTATGTTAACATCATATCCTTAAGCAGGAGTTATCCTCTGTAAGTTAACATCAGATCCTTATGCAGGAGTTATCCTCTGTAAGTTAACATCAGATCCTTATGCAGGAGTTATCTTCTGTAAGTTAACATCAGATCCTTAAGCAGGAGTTATCCTCTGTAAGTTAACATCAGACCCTTATGCAGGAGTTATCCTCTGTATGTTAACATCATATCCTTAAGCAGGAGTTATCCTCTGTAAGTTAACATCAGATCCTTAAGCAGGAGTTATCCTCTGTATGTTAACATCAGATCCTTAAGCAGGAGTTATCCTCTGTAAGTTAACATCAGATCCTTATGCAGGAGTTATCCTCTGTAAGTTAACATCAGATCCTTATGCAGGAGTTATCCTCTGTTAGTTTAAAATAACTAAATACGTCACTTTTAGTGTGTTTGTGTGATTGTAAGCTTGAGTGTATTTGTTAAGAATTGTATGAATGCATTGTAATATATTTTACAATCCATACCATTGATATATTAGGTGATATCTACAAATGAAAAATATGAGAAAGAACTAGCAGAACTGCATGATGGGAACTCATCCAATTCCTCCCAGAAAGGTCAAGGTCATTCTGAACTTGAAGATGAATGTAGACGACTCCAAGCACAGAATAATGTCTTACAGAAGAATCTCTCTGGTAAGTTATAGAAGTGATAGTTTATGTAGAGCTTGAATATTTTATTTATCAACTGCTGTCATGTACTTTCGTATTTGTTTAAAGTTTAGGTAAGTGAAAACATAATTTAGAAAAAAAGTACTTTTTGTCCCCATATGGAAGATGGAGGAAGGGGTTTCATATTGTTTGTGTCTGCTTGCTATTCAAAAATGTCAATCTTATGGAGATGTTGCTTTCATACATCACTTACAGTATTTTGTAATAGAGCCTTATCTTTGTTACCACATAGTGTTACCTTGAAGTAATATGGATTTTATGTAATGTCTAAACAGTTTGTCAAGAGAAGTATGAGAAGCAGTTATCTGCCCTTAGAGAGCAGCTCAGTAAACAACCCACACAGGAGAACAGTGACGGAGATCATGAAAGCAATAGGTTAGTACATGCCGTAAGCTTGTAAGGTAGGTTTCTGTTCATTTACAGATTACTAGGAACTACATTTGTAAGCAAATAAACGGAAAAAAAAAATATAATGGACCGTGAAGAAGAATCTAGTAGTAGAAGTTACCATATATCTGAGAACTTTTTGGTTTGTAGTGGACATTTTTCAAGTTAACGTACTTCGGACTTTGCACTCCAGACTTCACACTAAAGAAGTCAGCCCCAATTAGAAACGTAAAATCTGAACGCACATGGACGAAATGACAGTGGACAACTTTTTATAAGTCCGCAAGCATGAAAAATGTCCAGTAGGAGTATCAAAGGAATTAAAGACACATGTTGACTGATAAATGAATATGTAATACATCTTAGATATTGTTGTTGATTAAAGAAGGTTATAAAATGATGAAAAAAAAAAAATATATGATAAACTTACTTGTTAAGTACTGTACCATTATATGATTACTGCAGATGTTCCTGTATATTTCATAAATGTAGTAAAGTGTTGATTGTCTTTCAGTGGCAGTCCTGATATGGCTACAGCAGAAGCTGCATCAGAAGCTCCATCAGAAGCTCTGTCTGAAGCTCCATCATTAGCTGTAGCTGAGGGAGATAACAACAATGTACAAGGTAAGAATAAATGTCATTGATGATCAACTACCTCTTTACTTTAACCTCAGGTTTTATACATACAAATGTACATGTATTAATACAATATGTACAATAAGTAATCATAGAAATCATAGAGTAGGAATACATGTAAATCAATAAGCTGTACAGGCAGGGTACCAGCACTCATTTCTACTTAGATTCATCAACTTAATTTCAGTTTTTTAGTTTCTGATGTTACATTTACCAAAAAAAAAAAAAAAAAAAAAAACCAGCAAAAAAACCAAAAATACCCAGAATTATTTTCACTGTTTTACGTTCTATTTGCAGAACTAAAATTGAAGTTAGAAATGGAACTGGAGGAAAAAAATATTTTGAAGGAGCAATTACAAAGTTTGGAGGTAAAATTAATGACATCTTTCTTACACATACTGATAATACAATAAACCTGAGCAAAGCTACTGTCATAGCATATGGGGAAGGGGAATAAACAATACTCTAGAAACATTTATGTTTCTATTGATTTATTTCTATGGGGAAAGCACACATCGATATCCAAATTTGGGAAATATCAGACAAACTAAATCTAGCCTAACTTCTGATTGAGACAGCACCTGATATAGGTATCAAGTTTATGAGAGAATTTTCTCAAAATTTCCGTTTTCAATATTTGACTTTTTCAGGACAGATTTTAGTCTTATCTTTACAGTTCATATACATGTACATGTATATTCTGCAGAACTGTGCAATCCCTAAATTCTTGTCATGACAAATATATTTATGATTTAGGACTGATAGCTCGGTGATTGGCCTAGGTCAAAAACAAAGATACATACATGTATACATGTGTACATTGTATGTGCGATGTGTACATATACATGTGTACATTATATATGCGATACATATATATGTGTACATTGTATGTGCTATGTGTACATATACACGTGGACATTGTATGTGTGATGTGTACATATACATGTGTACATTGTATATGCGATGTGTACATATACATGTGTACATTGTATGTGCTTTGTGTACATATACACATGGACATTGTAGGTGTGATGTGTACATATACATGTGTACATTGAATGTGCCATGTGTACATATACACGTGGACATTGTATGTGCCAAGTGTACATATACATGTGGACATTGTATGTGTGATGTGTACATATACATGTGTACATTGTATGTGCCATGTGTACATATGCACGTGGACATTGTATGTGTGATGTGTACATATACATGTGGACATTGTATGTGTGATGTGTACATATACATGTGGACATTGTATGTGCTATGTGTACATATACACATGACATTGTATGTGCTATGTGTACATATACACGTGGACATTGTATGTGCTATGTGTACATATACATGTGGACATTGTATGTGCTATGTGTACATATACACGTGGACATTGTATGTGCTATGTGTACATATACACGTGGACATTGTATGTGCTATGTGTACATATACACGTGGACATTGTATGTGCTATGTGTACATATACACGTGGACATTGTATGTGCAATGTGCTTAGTGTCTTCACTTTTGTTTCAGCTTAAGTTCAATAGTAATCCATTCCATCTTACCTGTGTCATGTAGTGAGACTAAAGAATAAGATCAGAAGTTATATGATAAGTGTATGATAAGTGATGAACTTTCATTCTTTGTAGAATTCTTTGAAAGAAAAAATATCTTCCCTACAAGATGAGGTTGAGAAATCATCAGAGAAATTGAAAAGGAAACAAGAAAGGTAAGAAAAGAAAACCATGCCTACAGGAATTCTTCCAATAATGATAAAAAGTGGTAAGAAGATTTACTGTGAACGCTGTTTAAAGTAATGGAAGGTAAAAATCCCTTACATCATACAATAACAAATGATGATACAAAAATAAATGTATAGGAATGCGAAAGCTATTCCTCCTATAAAAGATTTCAATGCATGTACTCGTACATATATATGATAAAATGATCCCCTATATAGGGAAATTTTGGCCCTTGTATTATTTATGCCCTTTTCGCTCAATGACCAGAGGGGGAATTTAAGAATGGGTTAAACTGAATAAAAACATAGATTTAAGGATTGTTCAACAAATATTGTAAGTGGGCCATTAAATTTTACTCTTGTATGTCATTCAAAGCTGTACATGTATATAGAAGTAATGTTGATTTATTACAGTTACATGCAGCTTCACAAAGAAAAAGAGAAATTATTCACAGATTCCAAGTAAGTCTTATGGCATATACTTTCCTTTATAATATCAGAAGCCAATATTTACATATACATGTATGTATGATTTATATGACTTACATGTATAAGCTGATAGAGAAAACCTTCTGTAGAGTAATTTATAGATTTTTCTTATTCCATTCTTAAAACTTGTGCACAAAAAGATTTGAATAAACTTTAGAGAACTATATAGGCATATTCTTTAATTCTATTCATTGTTTTACCTTTACATCTATTCACAAAACGTCTTTCAGTGCTTCTGTTCATTGTTTTATATTTCCATTGCATAAGAATCCCCATGTTAAGCGCCCATAAGGCAAAGGGATTTATAAACTATAATTCTGGTTGCCTATTGTGACGTCACGCTTTAGTTTTGAAAATACGGAGAATTTACCAACGTTCGTATACTTTTGACGTTACAAGATTCAACTCGCTCATTATAAATGCTAAATGGGTTGACTGATATTTAGTACAAATGGAAATATAAGTAATGACTTATATGGTATGTATTATATGGTAGTATAATTCTGGTTGTACACGTGCAAATTTTCTGAGAATCGCTTCCCGATTCACAGAATTTGCACGTGACCAACAAGAATTATACTACCATGAACACCCAAAGTAAGACAGTCATTTCTTAAACGTTTACATCTGTTCACAATACGTCTTTCAGTGCTTCTGTTCATTGTTTTTACATCTGTTCACAATACGTCTTTCAGTGCTTCTGTTCATTGTTTTTACATCTGTTCACAATACGTCTTTCAGTGCTTCTGTTCTTTGTTTTACCTTTACATCTGTTCACAATACGTCTTTCAGTGCTTCTGTTCATTGTTTTACCTTTACATCTGTTCACAATACATCTTTCAGTGCTTCTGTTCTTTGTTTTACCTTTACATCCGTTCACAATACGTCTTTCAGTGCTTCTGTTCATTGTTTTTACATCTGTTCACAATATGTCTTTCAGTGCTTCTGTTCATTGTTTTTACATCTGTTCACAATACGTCTTTCAGTGCTTCTGTTCTTTGTTTTACCTTTACATCTGTTCACAATACGTCTTTCAGTGCTTCTGTTCATTGTTTTACCTTTACATCTGTTCACAATACATCTTTCAGTGCTTCTGTTCTTTGTTTTACCTTTACATCCGTTCACAATACGTCTTTCAGTGCTTCTGTTCTTTGTTTTACCTTTACATCTGTTCACAATACGTCTTTCAGTGCTTCTGTTCATTGTTTTACCTTTACATCTGTTCACAATATGTCTTTCAGTGCTTCTGTTCATTGTTTTACCTTAACATCTGTTCACAATACATCTTTCAGTGCTTCTGTTCATTGTTTTACCTTTACATCTGTTCACAATATGTCTTTCAGTGCTTCTGTTCATTGTTTTACCTTAACATCTGTTCACAATACGTCTTTCAGTGCTTCTGTTCATTGTTTGACCTTTACATCTGTTCATAATATGTCTTTCAGTGCTTCTGTTCATTGTTTGACCTTTACATCTGTTCACAATACGTCTTTCAGTGCTTCTGTTCATTGTTTTTACATCTGTTCACAATACGTCTTTCAGTGCTTCTGTTCATTGTTTTTACATCTGTTCACAATACGTCTTTCAGTGCTTCTGTTCATTGTTTTACCTTAACATCTGTTTACAATACGTCTTTCAGTGCTTCTGTTCATTGTTTTACCTTTACATCTGTTCACAATACGTCTTTCAGTGCTTCTGTTCATTGTTTGACCTTTACATCTGTTCATAATATGTCTTTCAGTGCTTCTGTTCATTGTTTGACCTTTACATCTGTTCACAATACGTCTTTCAGTGCTTCTGTTCATTGTTTTTACATCTGTTCACAATACGTCTTTCAGTGCTTCTTTTTTTTGTTTTACCTTTACATCTGTTCATAATACGTCATTCAGTGCTTCTTTCAGTGCTTCTGTTCATTGTTTTACCTTTACATCTGTTCATAATTCATCTTTCAATGCTTCTGTTCATTGTTTTACCTTTACATCTGTTCACAATACGTCTTTCAGTGCTAAAGCAGAGGAGTTACAATCGGCCCGTGACAGGGACCAGAAATATTATACAGAACAGATCAACAAATTACAACAAGAAGTTCAAAGACTCAAACAGGTACATGTATCATATGAAAACAATATTTTGAAAGTCCTTTTTCATGTTTTAAAAAAACAAGGTGTCAATATTTTATGAGTGATAATTTTTGTGACATGATAGATTGAACAATGACAGTTTCAAAGTTGTTGGGAACTGACTGAGTAGAACATAATTGATAGAATGATACCAAAAAGCATACTTGTAGCTACTTACGTTATTGATGTTAAAAAGTAATAAATACAAATACTCCAGCATAAACGAAATGATAAGAAATAGAATGTTTTTTACATGGTTTGTAAAATATACAATAGAAGCCATAAATAATGAACTGACTATCCATTGACCTACATAATAACAAATAATGAAATGACTATCCATTCACCTACATAATAACAAATAATGAAATGACTATTCATTCACCTACATAATAACAAATAATGAACTGACTATCCATTCACCTACATAATAACAAATAATGAAATGACTATCCATTCACCTACATAATAACAAATAATGAAATGACTATCCATTCACCTACATAATAACAAATAATGAAATGACTATCCATTCACCTACAATAACAAATAATGAACTGACTAACCATTCACCTACATAATAACAAATAATGAAATGACTATCCATTCACCTACATATTAACAAATAATGAACTGACTATCCATTCACCTACATGATAACAAATAATGAAATGACTATCCATTCACCTACATGATAACAAATAATGAACTGACTATCCATTCACCTACATAATAACAAATAATGAACTGACTATCCATTCACCTACATAATAACAAATAATGAACTGACTATCCATTCACCTACATGATAACAAATAATGAACTGACTATCCATTCACCTACATAATAACACATAATGAACTGACTATCCATTCACCTACATAATAACAGATAATAAACTGACTATCCATTCACCTACATAATAACAAATAAGGAAATGACTATCCATTCACCTACATAATAACAAATAATGAAATGACTATCCACTCAACTACATATTAACAAATAATGAACTGACTATCCATTCACCTACATAATAACAAATAAGGAAATGACTATCCATTCACCTACATAATAACAAATAATGAACTGACTATCCACTCAACTACATAATAACAAATAAGGAACAGACTATCCATTCACCTACATAATAACAAATAATGAACTGACTATCCATTCACCTACATAATAACAAATAAGGAAATGACTATCCATTCACCTACATAATAACAAATAATGAACTGACTATCCACTCAACTACATAATAACAAATAAGGAACAGACTATCCATTCACCTACATAATAACAAATAATGAACTGACTATCCACTCAACTACATAATAACAAATAAGGAAATGACTATCCATTCACCTACATAATAACAAATAATGAACTGACTATCCATTCACCTACATAATAACAAATAAGGAACAGACTATCCATTCACCTACATAATAACAAATAATGAACTGACTATCTATTCAACAACATAATAACAAATAATGAACTGACTATCCATTCACCTACATAATAACAAATAATGAACTGACTATCCATTCACCTACATAATAACAAATAAGGAAATGACTATCCATTCACCTACATAATAACAAATAATGAACTGACTATCCATTCACCTACATAATAACAAATAAGGAACAGACTATCCATTCACGTACATGACAACAAATAATGAACTGACTATCCACTCAACTACATAATAACAAATAACTGCCAGTTGTGAAACAAAGGAGGGGATATCTGACAAAGGATTTTTTTTAAATAACAGAATCTCTGACGTATAATATATTACATTAATTATGTTTTTAATCGTTTGATTTGTAGGTTTTACAGGATAAAGAATCTGAGATGTCTAGGAAAGTTCAGGAGATGGAAGCCACCATGTCCTCCTTAAAACAACAGGTACTAGTCAATAATGACGTGTGTATGTAATGATACAGTGGTGGGTTGATTATAATTGTGTTTGTGTATTGTGTAGCATACATGTGGAAATAAATGTTATTAATACATTGCTGAATTAGGACAGTTTTTAACACAAAATATGTTTGCTATGTAATTTCTTCCAAAAAAAGATTTAATCAGATTTTGTTTGTTTCCAAAAAAGTAATGATGCCCTTACATGCAGCTCAGTAATCCTTACAATGGCTCAAGGTTTGAATATGATCCATGATGTCTTCTTAACTTTTCCACAGTTATGTTTTAAGATCTAAGCTATGATTTATTAAAATCTCCATGACAATAGAATGATTTTGTAGGATTTTATGAGTAAATTGGTGCCTTACTTTTTGTGGAGATTGATTACATGTAATCTTTAAAATCTCAGAAATGGCTGGCAGTCCAATGGCCAGAATCTTAATATATCACTGTATTCCCAAGACTGACCAGAAATACAATGTTATCTCTAGATGACCATATATTACATGTACATTTTATTTCCTGAAACAAACTGAAATTACTGAAATGACCACATGTAACATGTTAATCTTAAAATAACCAGTAGTCATGTGTAATTCTTGGTTATCTAGGTCCTTATGGAATCTCTCTTTACATTTATTTTATATAGTAATTTTACCTGCATTAATAGTTTCCTATATATTACACTTATTTTATTATTTATGCTGCACAGATTTCTCAATCATCAATGTTTTGAAATAGATAATGTGTATTTGTGGTCACATTGTTATATTAAACATGACTGTGTTATAATATAGGCTGATGCTGCAAGTATTGTAGAAAATCAACAAATGAAGGATCAACTTGTAAAATATCAACAACAGACTGGCCAGCTACAACAGCAATTACTGGGTCTGACCCAGCAGAGAGATGACCTTGGTGCTCAATTAGAGGTAACTTGTAATATCCATTAATTACTGGGTCTGATTCAGCAGAGAGATGACCTTGATGCTCAATAAGAGGTAACTTGTAATATCCATTAATTACTGGGTCTGACTCAGCAGAGAGACGACCTGGGTGCTCAATTAGAGGTAACTTGTAATATCCATTAATTACTGGGTCTGACTCAGCAGAGAGATGACCTTGATGCTCAATAAGAGGTAACTTGTAATATCCATTAATTACTGGGTCTGACTCAGCAGAGAGACGACCTGGGTGCTCAATTAGAGGTAACTTGTAATATCCATTAATTACTGGGTCTGACTCAGTAGAGAGATGACCTTGATGCTCAATAAGAGGTAACTTGTAATATCCATTAATTACTGGGTCTGACTCAGCAGAGAGACGACCTGGGTGCTCAATTAGAGGTAACTTGTAATATCGATTAATTAATATGACATTGTGGGTAATTAGAGGTAACTTGTAATATTAATTAATTAATAAGACATTGTGGGTAGAGATGAAAATAGGAGAGGTCTTACATAAAAGAAAAAAAAACCTGTTATGTTCAATCCCTCTTCGACTATTACACACCCAGAGAGCATGTTGTGCTTTGGATTGTCTGTCTGTCTGTCTGACCTTCTGTTGGACTATCTGTTTGTCAGTCTTTCATTCCACCCCAGTTTCAATAAAAGAGGTGTAACATTGTAAAAGTATGTGAAAGAGTCTTTCATATTTCACATGCGTGTACCATTTAACGAGATCTTTCTTTTGGTGACAAAAGTATTTTACGTCGTGACCTTAACTTTGAACTACTTTCTAGAATATTTCATGATAAGCATATCTTTTGAATAACAAAAGATAGCGTTTAAATAAACTGAAGCTGTTTCTGCAGTGTAAGATTACTCCCCAACCAAGATTCAGTTAGAGATTCTGATAAATGTTATCCTACAGTTCAAATAGTAAGAGAGCATACAGAAAAAGATATTTAATAAAATTGTGGAATAATTTCTTAATAGTTTCAATTTTATATTTTTGTGATCAGGAAGTGAAGAAAGCCAATAGTGACACACAGGAACAGTTACAGGCCTTACAGGTAGAGAGAGAGGAGAGAATACGAGAATGGCAGGAAATTAACAAGGTAATGTACAGATCTGTTACCATGGAAACAAAAAAAGAAGTATCAAGAATTTTGACCTAGTGACCTTGACCATTTCCCTACTTTTGAAAAGTTGGCATATTACCTTTGTTAGCCGGGTTAGCGCAGTGGTAGTGCACTCGCTTCTCACCTCTAAGGTCCCGGGATCCAATCTCAGATTAGGCAAAGGGTCTTATGTGGGAGGGTAGGTGGTTCCCCACCCAGGCCTCTGCAGGGGGTTTTTCTCCGGGTACTCCGGTTTCCTCCTGCTCCTTGGACCCCCTCACGCCAACATCTGAGCCAATGTGAGACATTAATATAAGCTGTGTAACTTGTTTGTTAAACGTTGTAAAATAAATAAAGTTTAATTTTTATTACCTTTGTTATATATAATGACCTGTGAGGGATAGAACTTTGATATTTCACATGTAGATTCCTAATTACCACAGCTTTTTGATATTATAACAATTGTCCTAGTGACTCTTACCTACTTTTAAAACACTTTAACTTGATAGACCTTAAATTCATGTTTTTCATGTGTGGATACCTAATGACTTTTGTCCTAGTGACCTTGATTTTAGAGTTTGACCTACATTTTAAAAATGTGAATCTGTCCATGTCATTCTACATATTTTTGTACTTTATAAAATTTATTCCATTTCACTAATTTACCTACATGGAAATGATGCTGTCATCTGACTAATTTCATTCAGAATTTTGCACATGTAATACTTGTTAACATCTATAAACGGTTGCTGATTGTTTATTATAGGTAGCTGAGAAGAGAAAGACGATGCTTGACGAGTTAGCTAACACATATCAGAGAGACAACGCTAACTACCAAGAGAAGTTACGACAGATGGAGGAAGAACATGAAGAAGAAATGAAGTCTTTGTCATTACAAATAGAATCAGAACAGGTATGGAAACACCTTTTTTTAACCCACACTCAGTTGCACTATGTTTACTTCTCGTGACCCGTTGCCCCTGCACTTTTCTCTGGAAAGCTTTTCAAAAATATAGCGGGAGAACTTGTTGATGCGCAATCATAGACTTCTACGAATCTTTTTAATTTATAGAAAAGAGGAGTAGAGCTTGATAAGATACGACAGCAGTGTGAAGAGCTGAGGACCCAGAAGGCCTCCCTGGAGGAAGCCAAAGGCTGGCTGGAGAGGAGGCTGAAAGAGGTGGAGGTAGGAAGTCCTCATCCTGATAAAATAAACATAAAAAAATATTACTGTATCAACAAATTAAACAAGTGGATTCAAGATTAGGAGCATTATTTCTTTGAAAGTATGTGGAATGACAATAAGATCATTTTCTTCTAAATAATTTGACAGGAAAGCTTGGAAAACTTAAGGATTGACAGTGATGAGACGTCGGTGAGATTAAAACAGGAGAATGAGCATTTTATAGCAAGTCTAAAAATAGAACACGAGCAGGAAATCTCCAAACATCAACAGGAATTTGAAGAGAAATTAAAGGTATTTAAAAATCACTCTGTTCTGAAAGATATAGAAGAATCAACAGTCAAATTTGAGAAACTTTTTCAGGGTCTATAGTCTACCTGTCATAAGTTTGTATCTTTGTACATGCATGTATGTATTATTTCTTTTTTGAAAACACTATTGATGATTAACTATAACAATTTTTGTTTTCAATCTTTTATTATCAGAACTGAGAAGTCATGGATGAATATCTGACTAATTATTGAATCATATGATCAGAGCTGTATCAGTTGAAATGCCTAGGTTTATGTAGCTAGTGTTTTGTAATGCTTATAAATGCTAGGATTATTGATTTACTACGTGTTTTTTATACTTAAATGTAAAAAAAGGAGTTTGTATTATAAATTATGTATTTGTGATGCAAATTTTTATGAATATAAATTATATATTTGTGATGGAAATTTTGATGTATAGACCTGTAGTGCAACAGAAGAATCTCTGAAAGAAGACATAGAGAAAAGTCACAGTGAAATCAAGAAATTAAAACAAGTAAGTTATCAACTCAACAAGTTATAATATTATGTCCTTCAAGTCACAAACCTAACATGTCAAAGATCTGTCAAGTGAGAAATCAGGATAAGCCAAATAACAGGGTTCATATATACATGTATGTACATGTAACACGTATGGACATGTGTATACAAAAAATTGTTTAGGAACTATAACAGTGCAAGTGGTTTACATGTACAAAGAACTTGACATTAAATTCTGTGTGAAAGAGAATACAAGAAAATTTCAAAGAAAGAAAATTTCTTTATTAATCATGTATTAATCATGTACATGTAGACATGAAGATATTCATGAATTACAGCATATTGTTTTATTCTGTTTACAGGAACTTAAAGATGGTGTAGAGGAAAAGAAAATTCATGAGAAGAAAGGAAAAACTATGGTAAGTTGCTGAACTAGATTGTTCCCACATTCTATGCAACTGATATTTCAATGTTTCAGTGAATTTATACATGGATATATGAACTACATCTACATGTACATATTAATTGTTCCATTACTTATGTTTATTTCAAAAGCATGAATTTAAAATGTGTTATACAGTATTGTTTGGCCCGAGTCATTCGTCTAAGATGTAGAAACATCTTAGACCTAGAATTTTCATGCTAATGTTTGTTACATAAGATTACAGCTTCTGAATAGTTACTATAATGATATAGATAAAAGATCTGAAGAGGCAGGTACATGCAGAGAGGAAACGGGCAGAAAAACTCCAGGATAAACTCCAGGAAGTATTGACGGAAAACCATCATAATAAAAGTAAGATTTCAATCTTCTCCATGACAACCAGAAATTAAAAGCACTAAGAATAGATGCACCTTAATAGAGAGTACAGCTCAAACGGCTGTGAAGTGGCTGTTCTCGAAGGGAACTCACAGATAGAAATGTCTCCAAAAATGATCTTAGATAATCTTGGCGTGTCATTTCAGTAGTTTGAGCTGTACACTATGGACCCTAAATTATGTCTCGAATGGGAATAACATTTTTAAGTTGCATGTGAGCTGACCTGTCATTATTTTTTTTCCATTGAACAAAATTAAGCACTCCTGAAGATTGAAATATTTAGCTGCACTTTCCTATAGGCATTGTTTATGTTCATATTATATTTTTCATCGGAGAGATTTTTTTCAGATTCTTACGCAATGTTTGATTCATATAGCTGAATCTATCACAAACTGTATCTGATAGCCTCATTTTCCATGTCGTTCTATGATGTGAAAGTTACTTGTCACAATGAGAAAATATTTTACATCATTTTTTTTCACAAATCATAATTATGTTCTTTGATTCCTTCCTATGCTTTGTTGTTATTAGGATTAAGCAGCTCTTTGTTCATACAATAATACATCCTTTGACTCCTCCCAGTTTTTGTTGTGTTTTAGGTATAGAAGATTTGTTTGCTGTCCATGATGGTAATGATTCATTAGATAGAAGGTAAAAAATTAATCTCACTCTGATATGTGATCCAAGTTTTCTTTAATTTTTGTATTCTTTTTATTTCACTTTCACTTGGGAAATATAAAGATAAGAAAAAAAAGCCCATTTTTATTTTGAAAGCAAAGGTCTTTGGGAAATTGTTAAACTGGAGTCTTTATTCATAATAACCTCATTGTAAAAGTGATGGTTTGAGTAGAAGTTGTCCTTCTTTGTATGAGGGCTGATTGATATGTTGTGAACCGCAGTTTTCTGGGTTGCAGAAGGTATTCTGCTGATAGATTATCTCCAAAAAGACCAAACAATCAATGGTACTTATTCTGTTACGGGAAAATATAAAACTTAAGCGCCGCAGAAAGTTCACTTGTTAAAGGTGTGTTGTTCCATCAGGACAATGCTCCTGTTTACAAGTCTGTCACTGCCATGGCTTCCATTCATGATTGTGGCTTTAATTTGATTGAGCATCCACCTTATTCACCTGATCTTGCTTTATCAGACTTTCATCTATTCCCAAAACTGAAAGCAGCTATTTCTGGCACCCACTTTCAGTCCGATGATGACATCATACTTGCAGTGGATGGCTTTCTGACTAGTCAAGATAAGGAGTTCTTTAAAAGTGGTATTGAGGCCCTTAAACACCGCTGGCAAAAGAGTATAGATACTGAAGGGGATAATGTAGAAATATAATGCAAAATGTCTGATAAAATTCAAATCCTTAAATACGAGGCTCACAACATACATCTATCAATCAGCCCTCGTAAGTTAATGAACCTCCCAAATCTTATTTTATTTGTGCAAAGGGAAAAACATATGCAGTTTCAACAGATCTTAGACATTAAACTAAGATCTATTTTGTCATAAAACATGGATTTGTTGTAACTGCATTTATAGTAAAGTGCTGTAAAACTGCAATTCAATTTTGACAAGTGTCTTTTTTTTCAGTTCTATATCGTCATGGAACACTGGTGCTAGTTTAGTCAGGGACTCCAGTATTTTAAGCTCTCCACATGTAAGTCATAGGTTACTGAAAAGTTCCTAAGGTATACTCAGGTATACAAGAGGAATTCAAGAGTGTATGAAAGTTTACATTGGGCAATGCTGTGAAATGTTGTACGAAATGTATTCCCCCAACAATGTGTACCTACTGATTATACTTACACCTAAGCTGTTACGTCATCAGATTAAGATAAGAACTAGGATATTTATAGATTTTTGTGATACATATTGTCTGCGATGGGACCAGAGTGTTCAGCCGTATCCTCGCTGGTATGAGTAAAGAAGGAGATGATTCTAATTAAGCAGATATTTTAAAAGAAAATATATTTAGATGCAATACAGTATGTACATGTAATAACATATTTTAGGCCAAGCAGTATACAAAATCTTTGTTATAGGTGGTATTAAGATATATGTACTTCTAAATGTTATGATAACTTTTTCTACTCTTCTTCTGCTTTTGCCTTGCAATGACAAGCATGCATTTTTTATTGTCTATCAGAGCTGGAGTACAAATTTTCAATTATTGTAAACTTTTGTTGACAACAGGTTCTTTCACATTCTATTTAGTGAGACATAAAAATTTACACAAATTTACATGAGTGACGGAAATTTTGTCTTTTCTCGAGTGGAGCATAGCGGAACGAGGAAAAAGATGAAAAATTTCCGTCACGAGTGTAAATTTTTATGTCTGACTCAGTAGAAAATGAAAATGAAAGAATCCATTTCTTCTTCCATGAAACATAAGAAAAAAGTGAAATAAAACAACGTTTCATGCCATCTAATGCCATGATTTCTGATGACGTTACTTTGATGTCACAGTAAGATTTGTCAATGTGTAGCCTTTTAGACAATTTATGTGTCTCACATAGGCTGTCTCGCAGGGTACGGGCTGAACTGGAGATGAATATGAAACAAATACTAAAGTATGACACTTGTCGTCGCATAAATGACGTAAAAAGACTTACATTGTCTATTTCTAGTCCCCAGATAAATCGGACAAGTCTATAAGTCCTGTAGATAATGGTATAGAGGAGGAACACACAGAACTGATCTCACGTCTGGCTGGTTTACAGCAGGATAAGTGGAACTTAGAGGAGAAGGTATGTATGTCTGGGTATCTTATTTATAGGAACACACAGAACTGATCTTACGTCTGGCTGATTTACAGCAGGATAAGTGGAACTTAGAGGAGAAGGTATGTATGTCTAGGTATCTCATAATGGTATATGCCACCGGTCCACTGCAATCCTGCTGTACTTACGACCATTCCCGACAGAAATTTTCACAAGAGCATGTAAAACTTTCCCGACTTTTTTCAATTACGTCTCCCCCCAACGGGGAGGAGACATTGGTTTTGCCTTCGTTGTCTGTCTGTACGTCTGTCGCACATCGTGTCCGGGCTATATCTCCTGAACCATTTGTCCGTTCACTTTCATATTTTAGTATGTTGTTGCTTATAACCTGAAGGTTTCAATCACCTTGACCCAAGGTCATATGACCAAGGTCAAGGTCACTTGGTGTATTTTTAATGAAATTATGCATACATTCCTGTCCGGGCTAGATCTCTTGAACTGTTTGCCGGATCACTTTCATATTTTAGTATGTTGTTGCTTATGACCTGAAGGATTCACATCACCTTGACCCAAGGTCATGTGACCAAGGTCGAGGTCACTTAAAGCATTTTTAATGAAATTATGAATACATTCCTGTCCTGCTACATCTCTTGCAGGGATTTTTCAAGTCCGTTTTTGGGTCCGATTATCGGACCCATTCCCAATGCCAAAATGACCTGTATTTTCCCAATTTACGATTGAAAATTCCCAATTTGAACCTCTTAATTTTTTGTTAAAGTGTTCTTCAATAAAGAGCAAAATAATGACGACTGAAATACCTAGCAGAAATACGACATTAACGATCGATATGTAAACTGGTCATAAATCTTATATCCGGTATAGGTTTACGTTTTAGTCATCAAATTGTATCTCCAGTATTGGGAACCCCAGGACCATGTCGTCTCACAACAGCAACTCTGATACCAAAAATTACAAAAGGGAGTTTCTCCTCTTCTTTGTAGAGGATAGATATGTTCTTCAAAATAAAATTTTGGATAGTGACTATAAAAGAAACAACAGAAAGTATTCCATGTTCAGTAAACAGAATGGGACAGTGGGAATATGTCCCCCGTCAAACACTGACTTTGAATCTGAATCCTGATTGATCATGATCAAAAGCAGCCCCTCTGAATCTGAACAGATGCCTGTTCCAGATCCTAGAAGTTGATGTCCTTTGAAACACAATCTAAATTATAGATGGCTTTACTAGTAGTGTTTCTTTTATTGAAGACACTTTGAATAAGAAGGAGTTATATCTCTGTGTAATGATTTATTCCATTAAGAATCAATTAAACTGTTGGAAATTCCCAATTTCATTGAAACGCCGCGATTTTTCCCAATTTTAACGGACCCTGGACCCAAAGTAAAATACCCTGAAAAATCCCTGTCTTGAACTGTTTGCCGGATCACTTTCATATTTTAGTATGTTGTTGCTTATGACCCGAAGGTTTCACATCACCTCGACCCAAGGTCATGTGACCAAGGTCAAGGTCACTTAGTGCATTTTTAATGAAATTATGAAGACATTCCTGTCCTGCTACATCTCTTGAACTGTTTGCCGGATCACTTTCATATTTTAGTATGTTGTTGCTTATGACCCCAAGGTTTCACATCACCTTGACCCAAGGTCATGTGACCAAGGTCAAGGTCACTTAGTGCATTTTTAATGAAATTATGCATACATTCCTGTCTGGGCTATATCTCTTGAACCGTTTACCGGATCACTTTCATATTTATGTCTCCCCCCCAACGGGGAGGAGACATATTGGTTTTGCCTTCGTCGTCCGTCTGTCTGTCTGTCTGTCTGTCCGTCTGTCACACATCATGTCCGGGCTATATCTCCTGAACCGTTTGCCCGATCACTTTCATATTTTAGTATGTTGTTGCTTATGACCCGAAGGTTTCACATGACCTTGACCCAAGGTCATGTGACCTAGGTCAAGGTCACTTAGTGCATTTTTAATGAAATTATGCATACATTCCTGTCCGGGCTATATCTCTTGAACCGTTTACCGGATCACTTTCATATTTTAGTATGTTGTTGCTTATGACCTGAAGGTTTCACATCACCTTAACCGAAGGTCATAAGACCAAGGTCAAGGTCACTTGGTGCATTTTTAAAGAAATTATGAATACATTCCTGTCCGGGCTATATCTCTTGAACTGTTTGCCGGATCACTTTCATATTTTAGTATGTTGTTGCTTACGACCCAAAGATTTCACATCACCTTCAATCAAGGTCATGTGACCAAGGTCAAGGTCACTTAGTGCATTGGTAATGAAATTATGAATACATTCCTGTCCGGGCTATATCTCTTGAACAGTTTACCGGATTACTTTCATATTTTAGTATGTTGTTGCTTATAATCCAAAGATTTTACATCACCTTGACCAAAGGTCATGTGACCAAGGTCAAGGTCACTAAGTCAATTTTTAATGAAATTATGCATACATTCCTGTCTGGGCTAGATCTCTTGAACCGTTTGCCAGATCACTTTCATATTTTAGTATGTTGTTGCTTATGACCTGAAGGTTTTGCATCACCTTGACCCAAGGTCATGTGACCAAGGTCAAGGTCACTTACTGCATGTTTAAAGAAATTATGCATACATTCCTGTCCGGGCTATATCTCTTGAACTGTTTGCCGGATCACTTTCATATTTTAGTATGTTTTTGCTTAGGACCCAAAGATTTCACATCACCTTGACCCAAGGTCATGTGACCAAGGTCAAGGTCACTTAGAGCATTTCTAATGAAATTATGCATACATTCATGTCCAGGCTATATCTCTTGAACCGTTTTCATATTTTAGTATGTTGTTGCTTATGACCTGAAGGTTTTGCATCACCTTGACCCAAGGTCATGTGACCAAGGTCAAGGTCATGTAGTACAATTTTAATGAAATTGTACATGCATTCCTGTTTGGGCTATATCTCTTGAACTGTTTGCACGATCGCTTTATATTTTAGTATGTTTTTGCTTATGACCCGAAGGTTTCACATCACGTTGACTCAAGATCATGTGACCAAGGTCAATTAGTATACATGTATTTTAAATGAAATTGTATTTGTTATGTGTATTATGTCCAGGCTAAATCTTTTGAACTGTATGATGGTGCTGATGACCCAAAGGTTTCACACCACCTTGATCCAAGGTCATATTACTAAGGTCAAGGTCAAATATTACATTTTTTAATGAAATTGTAAATACTATTGAGTCTGGACTATATCTGTGGAATCGTATACTGGATCGCTCTGATACTTTAGAATGCTGTTGCTCAGGATTGGAAGGTTTCTTATCATCTTGACCCAAGGTCATGTGCCCAAGGTCAAGATCATTTAGTTCTTTTTAATGAAATTGTACGTACTTATCTTGTCTGGGCTATATCTGCTGAACCCTTCTTACAATTGTTTTCATATTTTAATACGTTGTTTCTCAGGACTAAATGTTTCTTATCACATTGTCCCAAAGTCACATGATTTAGGTCACTTCTTACTTTGGTAATGAAATTGTATATGCTAATCATGTCCAGGCTGAGATTGTTATGCTTATCATGTTTAGGCTTTATATTTTGAATCGTGTATCCAATCACTAATTCAGTTTTTTGTTGCACATGATCCATACAACGTATTTTTCAGATCACCTATATCCAAGGTCATGTGACCAAAGTCAATTTCACTAAATATGAAATTGTATATGCTAATCATGTTTGGGCTTTACCTCAAACAATACAATGAATCACTTTCATGTTTTAGTATGATGTTGCCCATGACTCAAAGGTTTCACATCATCTTGGCCCAAGGTCAAAGTAACTTAGAGGGAGGGGGGAGACATCTGTTTTTTTCTGAAAATCATTTGATTTAATTTAGTATGTTGTTCCTTATGACCCGAAGGTTTCACATCACCTTGACCCAAGGTCATTTGACTAGAGTCAAGGTCACTTAGTACATTTTTAATGAAATTGTACATACATTCCTTTTCAGGCTATATCTTCTGAACTGTTTGCCGGATCACTTTCATATTTCAGCATGTTGCTGCTTATGACCAAAAAGTTTCACATCAATTTGACCCAAGGTCATGTGACAAACGTCAAGGTCACTTAGTACATTTTTAATGAAATTGCACATGCATTCCTGTCTGGGATATAACTTTTGAACCGTTAACCTGATCACTTTTATTGTGCGAATAGCACATAGTGATTGCCTGATTTCTTCACTCATGGGAGCCCCGTCTACTGAGTATGTATAAACGATGTTACTCTGTTTACATGTACCTTGAAACTGTGTCAGCGTCATGATCGGTATAAAGTCTGATCACTGTCTGAATTAATGAATTATATCTATATGAATCGAGCTGTCGTGTTATGTACATGCATGACATAATAAAAAATTGCATCTGTATGTACTGAGATGAACACAGACAGTGTGTTGGAAACCCCTTTCCATTACCAGGTGATTATCTGTTTTAGTGGACAATATATAAATGAAACGGTGCGATCGATAAAGATATTAAGTTTAATCATTGAAACGTAGAACTATAACTTCAAGTAGGCTCATTTTGCCCCGCTTCACAAAATAAAATCTGTATACGACGGAAAAATTAGAAACTTCCATCATGAAATATGATATTAACAATTATGAAAAAGAAAAGATCAAAACATTCCCGTTTAGGATATATCATGTTTTTATATACTAAAAAGAAATGAATTTTTCTTCAATTTTTTAGCACACACCTAACATTGAACATGAAAGGTTAAAGAGAGAGTGGGGATCAAATTAGAAATCTTTCCTTGTATATGGAATCATCAATCGATAGTCATATTGGATTGTTGTATTTTTAGGAGGGGGGGGGGGGGGGTTAGATTTAATGTGATGTTATTTAATTTTCATGTTCACTATCAGACATCATCTTTCAATTCATTACGACAACATTATGCATTTGCATTTTAGTTCTGTCTTTATACGTCCATAAACTGGCCTACGAAGGTGTTCACGAGCAAATATAACTTTGAAAACACAATATTTTGTCATACATTATAAGTGATATTATTCTGGCTATTCGCACTCAGTACCTTTAGTGCTTTGATATTTTAGTATGTTGTTCCATATGACCCGAAGGCTTCACATCACCTTTATCCAAGGTCATGAGACAAAGGTCAAGGTCACTTACTACATTTTTAATGAAATTGTACATACATTCCTGTCTAGGCTTTATCCCTATGATGCTTACTGGATTGCTTTCACGTTTTAGTTTGTATTTGCTCATGACCAAAAGGTTGCACCTTGACCCATGGTCATTTGATCAAGGTCAAAGTTGCTTAGTACATTTTAATGAAATTGTACATGCTATCCCATTGGGGTTGTATCTCTTTTAACTATTTATCAGATCACTGTCATATTTTAGTATGTTGTTGCTTATCACCTAAAGGTTTCACATCATGTTGATTCAAGGTCATGTGACCAAGGTCAAGGTCAATTAGTATATTTTAAACGAAATTGTATTTGTTACATGTATAATGTCCAGGCTTAATCTTTTGAACCGTGATCGGATCACTTCATATTTTAGTATGATGGTGCTGATGACCCAAAGGTTTCACATCACCTTGATCCAAGGTCATATTACTAAGGTCAAGGTCAAGTATTACATTTTTTGAATGCTATTGAGTCTGGGCTATATCTGTGGAATCGTATACTGGATCACTCTGATACTTAAGTATGCTTTTGCTCAGGATTGGAGGGTTTCTTATCATCTTGACCCAAGGTCAAGATCATTTAGTTCTTTTTAATGAAATTGTACGTACTAATCTTGTCTGGGATAGTTTCTTATCACATTGTCCCAAGGTCACATGATTAAGGTCACTTCTTACTTTGGTAATGAAATTGTATATGCTAATCATGTCCAGGCTGAAATTGTCTATGCTTTTCATGTTTAGGCTTTATAGTTTGAACCGTGTATCCAATCACTAATTCAGTTTTTTGTCGCTCATGATCCATAGAATGTAGGTTTCAGATCACCTATATCCAAGGTCATATGACCAAAGTCAATTTCACTAAATATGCTTATAATGAAATTGTATATGCTAATCATGTTTGGGCTTTACCTCAAACAATATAATGAATCACTTTCATGTTTTAGTATGATGTTGCCCATGACTCAAAGGTTTCACATCATCTTGGCCTAAGGTCAAAGAAACTTAGAGGGAGAGGGAGACATCTGTTTTTTTCCGAAAATTAAAGATATATATTTTTTTAACATCACAATCTATTCCCTACTGATTCCCGATCAATTTATGACAGATTCGCGTATTAACGTGGACTTACTCACGCTTTACCTGCTCTACTCACGATCACATTACCAACCAAGTCCCGTTCTCTCCGATTAAAGTCAGATCTATTCCTGACCAAAACCTGATCTATTCCCGATGCAATCCCAATCTATTACGGATTTTCTCCTATGCATTCCTGTTCAAAACACAATTTCCAACTTAAACTTATCTCATTTGTCATCCAATCATCATATCGGCCAAGAAGAAGCCTATATTTCTCGTTTTGACCCAAAAGTGTTGTGATCAAAATTCAGATTTTCCTTACTTATAGGGTGGCTCTGGATAGCCAAGAACGGCTTATTTGTATCTCATCGCGGTGTCGTTGCACCGACATTTTGATCATAGGTATTTCAAATTGATATCAAATGAATGAAATATGCACAGATCCTTTTTGAAGCGTCGTTTGGTCGAAACGTCATATAGAGCGTAAATAGGTCGCAAGATGATCAAGAAAAGGTCTAAGTAAGATCAGCGAACATTAAATCTATAGTGGATAGATTGTGGTAAGAGCATAAATGAGACGAGTAAAGATCGGGAACAGGGCGTTATTAAAGCATATTTTATGCACGAAGAGAGCAGGGTTTAGTTAAAAGCAGATCAGACCATGCTCAATCCACGCTCTTACCCGACCAAGACACGATTAACCTAGGCTGTACCCAGACTATCCCGACCAAACCCCAACCACTTCATGACCACAAAGAGAGCAGGAAAGTTTCCCGTATTTTTTCAATCTATTGAAATAATACATGAAACTTTTCCCGACCTCTAGAGCCTACATGCTCAAATACCGATCAACTTTGGACCAATATACGCTGTACCAGACCAAGACATATATACAACTAAGAGCTGTCCTCTACCGGCAATTTTCAGGGGATGGGAATGAGTGTAGGTACAGTGGGATTGCAGTGGAATGGGGACTATAGAGAACATACAGAAAGGATCTCGTGTCTAGTGGGTCTACAGTAGGATAAGTGGAAGTTAGATCATTTTGGATGGAAGCATCACTGATAAGGTTTTAAAATTGCTGGAGAACACTCTCCAGGTCGTAGGTTATTTCAGATGTTCATTGAACTCTGCTATTAGTTGCCCCTGGTGAGAATATGCCTTTTGATTTTCAAAGACAAAGGTCAAAGGCAAAGGTTACAATCAGCATTAAAAAAAAATCTTGTAGACCAATTTTTATAGCGGTCTCAGTATACTTCAGACGAAAATGCTTATCATGCTCGATATGTGAGATGCTTCTGTTGAGAGGACTACCCATTTGATTTTCAAGGTCAGAGGTAAAAGACAAGTAAGAAATAATTGAAGTTTTGTTTGCTACCCCAGGAAAATTTTTCACTTATTTTTTTTTTCGATGAATGATATATTCTTTAGTGAAGTCTACTTGCAAATCTACCTTTAAAGCCATTTAAGTCTGTCAAATGTAAGATTTGTAGAATGCTAGAATTAAGAAGTTGCATTGCATTCTTTAATTATCTATCCATTGTTTTGAATACAAATTAGGTACAACATTTAGAAACAAGCAATGCAGCAATGGCAGAGGATTTGATACAGAAATCCAAGATAATAGAACACTATGTGATGGAGAGGAGAGTGGGTAAGATGACATACTACTATAAACTTACCTTCTCTACGTAAATTCTTTTGCATGTGGGAAAATAAAACAGGAATTATGACAAGACATTTTATTTTCACTCAGGACATATCTTTCAACAAATGTAACAAAAACAAATTAACACAAAATGTTAAATGGAATTTTTTTTTTTTAGCTTGGATAGATCCTCAAAAATAAGAACAAGGGAAAAAAAGAGAAAAATTAAATCTGAAGAGCGGCTTTCTTGATATAATGTACTCTTATCATTTTATTTGTTTTTCTAGATACCAAATCTCACACAGTTCAAGATGATAAAATAACTCTGAAGAAAGTGTTAGATCTTGTGAATAAACATGATGAACAAAGTGCTAAAGACATGAATAGAAAATTACAAAATATGTTAGAGGAAACTCTCACCAAGAACATGCATTTACAAAAGGTAAGTACTGAATCAGATCATTCACAGTGATGGAGTTAAACTTTTATGTAGTTGTAG
Organism: Pinctada fucata; assembly: GCA_028142955.1. Classification (NCBI taxonomy): domain Eukaryota; kingdom Metazoa; phylum Mollusca; class Bivalvia; order Pterioida; family Pteriidae; genus Pinctada; species Pinctada fucata. The sequence continues at coordinate 100,044,806 of AP027102.1, forward strand.
CTGTATCCAGTTGATACCAAATGAATGAGCAACATATTCCCACTTTTGCCTCTTTTTTAGAATTATTTATTTTTAAAAACACCATAGACATGTAAACAATTCACTGACAAGGACATTTTAGTATATAACACAGAACCAAGATGAGTATATGTCGACCGACCTGCGGTCCTAGCGAGGTTCGAAACAGCAACCTTTTGGTCACTGGCCCGGCATCTTATCCACCAAACCATGGCATCCACCCCACTTGTGCCTCTTGTCAGTACTGACAGGACAGTGTCATCTGAATTCAAGAGACATAGATTATTTTCTTTAATGAAATATAATTTTGATAAATTTTGATCGAAAAAATTATGTTTGAATTATATGTAGTTCTTTCTACATGCCGGCTTGGGCCTCCTATCTTAACATTATGCCCACTTGGGCCTCTTTTCTTTACACGATTTATTAGTGTCATTTCAAATTTAGAAGTATTATTCATTTTCATTAATAAAAGCAATCTGATGAAGTTTTAGTCGTCATTTGCAAGTTGTTTTATACCACTGTCCTCATTACAACACATGTCCAACAGATCTTCTTAACATTACAAGTAGGGGTGAAAGGATACGTCAAAAGTGAATCGCGATATATATTGGGATATTTCATTAGCTGTATTGTGATTTATTGTGATATATTGTTTCGTTTCATTTTCATTATTTTTTATGTAGAATCGGGTTCCTCTCTGTATGTTTGTCCATTCTGATTGAATTTCACACTGCCATTTACTTGAGAGAAAGGCACTTAAGTTATTGAATCCTTTTGAATGTTTTTGTCATAATTCATTTCAATTGTGAGCGATGTGGACCATGTGTCTCTTATTTTCAATTCAAGTGATTTAAATCAAAGTGATTCAAAAATTGATAAATATAATCTAAAATGGCGCAATATATTGTGATACACATTTTGTTTTGCGATACGATACAAATTTATTAGATATAGCAATACATGTATATCGATATATCAATATATTTTTACACCCCTTATCACCAGTTGAAATAAACAAATTGAAATTCTGATGTAGTCTAATTTACTTCAAATGATTAGATACAAGTCATTTCTGCTTCTGCACGAGACATGCATGCCCACTTGGGCCTCTTATTTAACCACACTGTGAAGCCAAGTGATTTCGAGCCAGTGTATTCACTCCTTGGGCTTTGTCACATTGATATATCAGTTCCGACTCCTTCAAATCTTGGTGGTAATTTATCATGTCAAACACTATAGAGGCTTCCATCACATTGATTAAGACCAGCGTTCTCACATGGCCATATTGCTGTGAACATTTGCATACCCCATATTGTCGACGCTTTATTGTAGCTTGTATTAGTAAGCACTCCTAGAATTCTCAACACAGAAGAATTAATCTAAGCTGACATTGTCACAGACTTGGGTTGGAAGACCTTGCTGCAGAAAGGGGATGTCCTAGTTTGTGTTATGAAGCTAGGGTTTAGATTTTTGCAGTGTTTCCTTTCCATTGAGTATTACCTATGGAAAAATTGATGATCAAGAAATAATGATAAAGTGGAATAGAAAATTCTTGAAATCAGTGCTAAGTCTAAATGTAGTTAACCCATAACTGCCTACTTCCATCCAAATTTGCACTTTTTGCAAATAACTTATGATTTGCTAATGCTATACATGTACTGATAGTCAATGGCCTTTGATGTGCCCAAAAACTCGTGCAAAATACAGTATTCTAACAATTGTGCATTTCTTTTCATTTTAATCTTCAGGTCTTCATTCAAATTTATTTGATGCCAAACACAACTACGAGTGGCATAGCTAGGACAAATTAAAGTGGCTTTTTGTTATTTAAGGGGTATATGGCCCAAACACCAAAAAGATTAAGGTCAATGCATTGATTGGGTTCCACCAGGACTTGGAAGCTCCACTTTAAGTTGCCATTCTAGAGTATCGCGACAAGTTAAAGTAAAAGTATTAAGTCAGATAAAGTATTAGTGCAAATTCAGAAATTTTGGAAAAAATGTGGATACAAACATAAATAGTAGGCACGCCACTGACCACTACACTCTAATACAAACATATATAGTAGGTACGCCACTGACTACTACATTCTGATACGAACATATGTACATGTAGTAGGTACACCACTGACTACTACACTCTAATACAAACATATATAGTAGGTACACCACTGACTACTACACTCTAATACAAACATATATAGTAGGTACACCACTGGCCACTACACTCTAATACAAACATATATAGTAGGTACACCACTGACTACTACACTCTAATACAAACATATATAGTAGGTACACCACTGACTACTACACTCTAGTACAAACATATATAGTAGGTACACCACTGACTACTACATTCTAATACAAACAATATATAGTAGGTACGCCACTGACTACTACACTCTAGTACAAATATATATAGTAGGTATGCCACTGACTACTACATTCTAATACGAACATATGTACATGTAGTAGGTACGCCACTGACTACTACACTCTAATACAAACATATATAGTAGGTACACCAATGACTACTACACTCTAATACAAACATATATAGTAGGTACACAACTGACTACTACACTCTAATACAAACATATATAGTAGGTATGCCACCGACTACTACACTCTAGTACAAACATATAGTAGGTACACCACTGACTACTACACTCTAATACAAACAATATATAGTAGGTACACCACTGACTACTACACTCTAATACAAACATATATAGTAGGTACACCACTGACCACTACACTCTAATACAAACATATATAGTAGGTACACCACTGACTACTACACTCTAATACAAACATATATAGTAGGTATGCCACTGACTACTACACTCTAATACAAACAATATATAGTAGGTACGCCACCGACTACTACACTCTAGTACAAACATATATAGTAGGTACACCACTGACTACTACATTCTAATTTAACACATAGAAATTCACATACAGTAAAAAATTTTTGGCCATGAAAGTTCTTTTTGCTAATAACATTTTGTTCAAAGTCCCATTTTAATTACGAAGCCACTAGTTGTGGGAATCCCTTAATTGCACTGTTGTCAACATTTTTTAGCTCGCCTGGACAAAAAAGTCAGGAGAGCTGATGCCATACCCTCGGTGTCGTCTTAGTTGTTGTCAAACTTCAATTTAGGCTATATCTCTTGAACTATGAGGGGTAGGGCGTATGGAGATACCTTGTGAAAAGATCTTTCATTTGAAACCATGACTTTTGAACTAGTGACCTTGACCTTGGACGATGGCAAACTTTTCAAAAACTTTAACCTGGGCTATATCTCTTAGTTTAGTTAGGACTTTGTCTCTTCAACTGTAATTTTACATTTTATACATATATTAATTATTTACGAGACATTTCATTTGAAACAATGACCATGTATCTTTGCTCTTTATTGAGGAATATTACTAATACATGTATTAAATCCATAGACTCCTCATTACAATACTTTTTTGATTTTAGTTGTTTGATTTTTGACAAAAAAACCTGCTACAGCGAGCAATGTAATCTTTGATTACCCTGTTTGTTTCACCGATGTCAACTTTTGTTAGATCAATGTAACAAATTGTAATGTAATTGGATAGGTACTTGCGCACTATCCATTCTTTAGTTATGGGTCGACAGCAATTTGTCAAATCATGACATTATTTTACTAATTTACATAATTTCATAATTTCTGTGTCAGCATATATTGTAGACTATGATGATTTTTGTGCTGATATGAAATAAGAGCTATCCCATGTTGGTCTCCATGCCTAGACTATACCCCAGTGCAGTACCTTTGAGATTCCGAGGCCTCAGAATGACGTAGGAGAATATTTGCTTTGTATAGATATGAGCCATAATGATTTGTTCTACAATCTACGGTAACGTGACCTAATAACAATTATTGACTTTACAGCAATCATAAATGACATGCCCGTCCCCGGGGGGTCACTTTTAACCCCTGGTCTTAGGTCAGTAAAAATGAAAACAGCATTAGGAGGGATGACCGCTAGGGAAACTTAATCAGCTATTAATCAAAGCAGATACCTGTATCATTATTGAAGTGGAGTCATAGTTTATACGAAAATTAGATATACATGTGTTAACGATTTATATCAATACATTCAACCAGGAGGAAGTAAATGTATGAAATAAATAATTTACTGATGGAATATGATAGAGTTACATCACTTTTAAGTATTGTGCAATGAGTCAGTTTGAAGAAACAACCCCCCCCCCTTTCAAAAAAAGAAAAAACAAACAAACAAAAACAAACAAACAAAAACATCAACAAAAGTGAATTCATAAAACAAACACACAGATAAAGGAAAGTTAACAAATGACAACTAAGCAAAACATGAGAGGACAATATCAGCTCCTTCTTCAACGCGGTCCTTATTTGTTACATTAACGCCAACATAAAGTAAAACATTAAGACTGCGTATTGACGCTATGGACGAGACTTTTTATGGGATCGCTAAATGCTTTTATCCTTCGGTATAATGCTCTCCACCCTAAGAAAGGAAAGGGAAAAACGGTGTGTACTTGAAGTGTTACCGTCAGTCATTAAGCTGGAAATAGCACAAAGGCTTTAATGGAACTCTCTATTAATTAACTTTTGTCCTGCTCCTAGAGACTGATATAAAAATGATGTATATTGTAAGAAAATGGTTTTAAGCCCTTGTACTGAGCCATAAAAACCCGTACATCGCAGTCCAGGAACGATCCATTATAATTACAGCTCTAGGCAGCTTAATTGCTTATGACAGTATAGACAGCTCTCTATAGTTGTCAAAAACTTGACTCGGACACTTAAACGCAAGTACGGTTTTGGTCAATACTTATCAATTATGTACCGTGGTGCTAGGCGAAGCTGCTGGGGCCGGCGCTTGGCTTGACAGCCGAACGCAGCTGAAAGATTTGGGTTGGATGTAATAAAGATGCTCCCTCGCCTATTGATCGGTAGACCAAGTCGTCACTATACATCTTATAGGTGTTGCTTCACGTGTCTTATGTGTTTCCCCGGGCCAGCCGGTCTCTGTATAATCATTATAGTTTTGCTCTACTTTTTTTCTGTCAGCGTCACAGTACAGCGATCCAAGCAATAGTATCAGTACAACTTGAGTTAGTATTTTTCATTTCATACGAAAGCAATAAAATTGAACGAACTATCGTCATAAAAGGTATTGAATGTTCTGTATTTATCGGACATCTTTCATGTTTGAATTGGAGAGAGACAGATCAGGGAGTGAGAGAAAGCATTTTATCATAAGTTCTATCATTATACAGTTCATGTGCTATGTTAAACTTATCTTTTATTCTTCTATTGGTATTTATGGTCGTTTGCAAAATATACAATGACAACGTGTTTGAGCTATTTCCTCGGTTAGCTCACCTGAGCCTAAGATGTAAAGCTATCTGCTACTACGAATTGATTATGCATGAATCAAATTCCTGAAGTTATTCTCAGTTTGTTCATATCCAGTAGGACGTTTTCCATAGACAGCTACGGATCATCTCTTCTCAATATGTTATCCATATAAATATAAATAACGGTGAGATGAAATATATTTCTATACCCCCACATCAAAGACTAGGAGTGTATATATAGTTGTCTTTCTTTTGCCTTTTATGGTATGTGTTTTCGCATATTTTCAAAATTAGTGTGTCACGTGATCGTCTAGGAGGTTTGATGTGACTCCACTATGGTATCATAGGACCAATATCTTCATCTGTTTAAATATAATTTCATAATGATTTTGTATTTGAAAACAATGGCTTTCCTCTGTTAAAATATAATTTCATAATGATTTTGTATTTGAAAACAATGGCTTTCCTATACGTCAGCATATATTACTGATCAATATACATTTATCAATAACGAATGTTATCAATGAGTGAGATTCGGTTCAGATTTTATCACAACATATTTTATTATTTCACATTTCCAAATCACCAAAGCCCAAATGATACCGATAGAAGCTATATAGGCCCATTTAGGGGGTTCTTCATCACAGCATTGAAGAATGTTAAAAAAGACATGGTGACATAGATGTACATTAGAATGAATGACCACGCTTACAAATCTTAATTTGTCTTGGTAAAAAAACAAAGGAAAAGCGACAGAATTGAACTGAGCTTGTAAGGAAATCGATAGGCTTGTTGCGTAACTTGGCGTGATTGTAAAGTTTTTGAGTTTTGTCTGTCAGATATAATACTTGGAAACTAGTGTGTTCTTGTTTAAAACGGTCGTCTTTATCATGGACCAAAACCAAATAATCTCAGACTCAGTCTAAGACGGACATAACTCACATTATCACGGATTATGGTTGAAGTTGTCTTTCACAGCCTTATCCTGTGAATTAAGACCAGTATTATATAGATACAGTAGTGTATAAGGATTCCAGTAAAGGTCACTACTCTTGCGTCCGGACTTCTATATTGCCATGTGATTTCACTTGAAGATCAATTCGTTTGTCGTGCTTTACGTCTGTCATTGATCTGCTATTCATTTATCGGTAAACACAGAATTTGGCCATTTTGTTTAATTTGATGGAATCATCTGAACACGTACAAAATTAAGAGTAAAAATATTTTACATAAGCATAACATAATTACATATTTTGAAATAAAGTAAAGTGTTACATGTTTTGGTTCCTTTATAGTTTTGTATTTTCCTGGTTTCGTTTGCCCATGTGATTGTAATATTAATTCTAATTTAGGGTTGTATTTGACTTTCACTCGGTAACCTTTTTTCCGCCAGAGAGTTATCATCTGAAAACAATGAAATTCAACCTTTCGGACAAACTATGTGAGAATTTAGCGTTCGAGAACAACACGATTTGGTATCTTCAATGATTTGTGTTTCACTACCTTTGTTTATAATTTGCACTATTTGATGGATTTTTAGCTCACCTCGACGAAGTTGAGTGAGCTTATGCTATAACCCCACGCGTCCGCGTCCGTGTCCGCGTCCGTGTCCGCGTCCGCGTCCGGTTAAGAAGTTTGGGGTAGCTCAGTATCTGACAAAGTACTAATGCTACAGTAACCAAACTGGCACAAGTGATTCATCTTTGGATGCTGAGGTGAACCCATGCATCGTATGCAGCATCTGACCTACATTTTCCGCTTGAGTGACTTGGTTAAGAAGTTTGGGGTAGCTCAGTATCTGACAAAGTACTGATGCTACAGTAACCAAACTGGCACAAGTGATTCATCTTTGGATGCTGAGGTGAACCCATGCATCAGATGCAGCATCTGACCACAATTTTCCGCTTGAGTGACTTGGTTAAGAAGTTTGGGGTAGCTCAGTATCTGACAAAGTACTGATGCTACAGTAACCAAACTTGCACAAGTGATTCATCTTTAGATGCTGAGGTGAACCCATGCATCGGATGCAGCATCTGACCTACATTTTCCGCTTGAGTGATTTGGATAAGAAGTTTGGGGTAGCTCAGTATCTGACAAAGTACTAATGCTACAGTAACCAAACTTGCACAAGTGATTCATCTTTGGATGCCGAGATGGACCCATGCAACGGATGCAGCATCTGACCTACTTTTTCCACTTGAGTGATTTCGCTTTTAAAAGCCAATATTGAGCAAAGTATAAGTGCTACATGTACCAAACTTGCATATTGGATGTATCTTTGATCAATCTTTCATAAAATGACCTTGACCTACTTTTTCCGCTTGAGTGATTTTGCTCTATAAAGCCAATAATGAGCAAAGTATAACTGCTACATGTACCAAACTTGCATATTGGATGTATCTTTGATCAAACTTTCATAAAATGATCTTGACCTACTTTTTCTGCTTGAGTGGTTTTGCCTTTAAAAGCAAATATACATGTACTAAGAAATATGTTTGAATTGAATTTTGCTGTTACGAGGTGAGCTTCGTAATCTGTGATTACCTATGTTTTTAGTATATAATGTGGTAATAGATTATGAAATATCGTCATATTGTAATTTCAAATTTAGATAGCTAAAGCTTTTACTTCTGTTAACACCGCGACAGAGTAAAAATACAACAGAAAACGGGAAAGAAGATATAAAAATAGGTTTTCTTTTAGATTGATTTGCTTTTTAGCACCTCGGGTTCATCGCCTGCATATAAAACATTAAACCCATTTCTAGTGCTTACAGCGAAAGGACTAAATTTTTAACAACAAATGCCCCAGAGCCGAGAGGCTTTGATTTGCGACATAGTAATGACTGAGAATCGGTGTCAATTTGATCAGCCTTTACGACATTCCCATGACGAATAATTTTCATCATAGATTTATTTTATCTCATGCACGGTTATCCAAGAAACAGGTCTGCTTTCAGTAGATTTCAAAAGCTGAAATTTCATTTATATTATTTTATATTGAAATTTTATACCCCAAGGGAAAACCGCAGTGCGCACGAAATTGCGTCCGATACTAAAAGAAGTTCATATGAAATATTGAATAGCCCATGACATGAGTGTTAGTGTTTTAGCATTCTGTGAAATAGTAGATCACTTTGAAAGGTCATTTCCCGACTCCATTTCCATGTGTAATCAAACTATTTCTATAAATAGTCGCTGATTGCTACAAACTAGTGTTTGTATAGTAGTCCCAGCGGAGCATGGATGGACGCCGGACGCCCGCTATGTATTGTTCTACTGTTTGCGCGCGGGAAGTCGTATGGTAATGGTATTTATAGATTGCAGCTTTGCTTACAGGTACATTTTATAATTTCTAGCTGAATTTCCCTAAAGGCGTACAAAAAATTCTCTGACGGAAGACGATGTCGGGCATTGTATATCATGCCGATCAATATAATAGCCGTCTATATTCAATGGTATTACTGATGGAGGCTGATTGTACAACCATATACGCTGCAGGTTTCACCATCCATTAAGTTATGATGGATGTGGGCTCCATTGTCTCTGTTTGGTGTTTTCCATCAATTTCAACAAATGTTTCTATAAATATTCATAAATTCCAATCGTTGGAGTGAAAGACCGTGTTACAGTAAATGACCTGTAGCGGAAAGATACAAATGTATCATTATTAGATATGCTAACATACAGTTAAAACATGGAGAATATATTCATAGTGGTTTTTTATAACCAACAAGTTTGGCCATAGAAGGGATTTTCGATTGCTTCTCTAAAATCTTTCAACTAATTGATAAATTAAACAAGTGAAAAAAAAAAAAAAAATGAAGCGTATACGCGTAAAAATGTCACAAAATTATGTTAAACTACCCTCTGAAAATGATACAGCTACATCGAAATACTAGTATGCTTTCAATAATAATAAAAAAAAAAATTCAACGTTTTCTCAATACCTGAGTTAGATGCTACTCAGAGCATTATGTAGAGTTTGAATTCATGTTCAATACACAAATGGTCGCCTGAACATCTAATTGTACGACAAACATGACTATTTTGATTTCAACATCCTAAAATATCCCATCCTGAAACGCACAATTCCTTTACCGCCCGCCTTATTCAATTATAAGATCTAAAGTAACTTTTTTTTTCATATTGACTCTCCCCTGGCACCTGGTCTCACTTCGGAATATTGTTTATTCCGAGGTTTCGCTGCTGTACCAATGGAAGTTCTTATCTTCTCAACCTTTGGACTGAATAATGGATGGGTACTTCTTCCATGTTTATTGTGCACAGAAATTATGAGATATATTTCAGTTTTGATAATTTCAGTTATGCCTTGTTATGCCTTGTTTCTTGACTGCTCTGCTGCCTCTGCATTGATTTGAAATATATTTGTACATTCTCTGTCACTAGATTTGATGAAATATTCTGAATCTGAGGGAAAAGATATGGCGTTTTAGAATAAAATTTAAGTCATGTTAAGAATATCGCTCTTGGCATATTAACTTTATTTAGACTTCCTCTATTTTGGTCCCTAGCAGCAGTGATAAGCGATACACTAAGCTTACTGTAGAACAAGTAGTTCAATTTTGACCATTCAAATTGACAGAACTTTTCCTCTAGGTATTAGACTATTAAATATGTGGATGTTTATATGATATCATAAGGTTTATTTTCGGACTTTATACTCTTATTCTGTGTAGATTATTCTATATCCCATTACAGATTTTGCAGATCACTTTTATTGAGTTTTAAGCTTTATTATTGATTCTTTGTCCATCAATTCTATTTAGCTTTAGTTCCATTTTTGATTTGAAGTAGATTGATTTAATGGAGTTTTCAACCTTTTCATGTTTATCTTTGATCTCCAGTAAATTTTCTAGCTGTCGTGATCGCCTTATGTTTCTAAGCACGCACTTACCGAAAACGAACGATAAAAAGATAGACCAATCTAATTTCTGATCTATGAAATCGCTATTTGAAAGATGGAAATTCTATTTCTTGTTGCCGATCTTTCAAAGAATCAGTCTTCGTGAATACTCTAGAGTCGAGAATGTCTCGCATCTAGAATTAATTCATCTGTGAAGTCAAACGTCGGGATCTGCAACTTAATCAATCAAGTTCCCGAGATTTTCATGATTACATTTCCGACTGTCTTTTCCTTGTCGCAGATAAACAAATAGGATGATTGAAATTTACATAAAACATTTTCTTAGGTCCCTGGTTTCTTCTTTTCTCTTCTTCTTTTTTTCAAATTTGATCTTTTTGTTTTGCTTTCTAACTTAATAGGAAGTGGATAGTAAACACAACATATGATCCGTAATGGTAATATGGCCGTCATTGCCGTAATTAAAAAAAATTAATAGCTTTCAAACTCAATGAACAGAACAGAAAGCTTTCAAACTAAGGAAAGAAAAAAGAAAATGAACAGAACAGAGAGCAAGTCAAGGTATCCAAGTATCATGTTAACTTCACAAGGAGATGAGATTAGGTAACCTGGAAGATAATGCATCTCCTGCTTGCTTGCACATCACATTGCTCAATGAACGTTGCCATTGCAAGGACATACATAGAAGGTATGCTGGAAATGACAAATCGCTGGCGAAAAATAGGAAGTTTTTGAACTATCAAATGTTATGCTTTGAATGGTGAATGACAAATATGGATAATGACCATATCCCTGTCTACAGTACAAAATCGATAATTCAGAAAATCAGAAACCGAAGGCATACAAAATCAGGATAAAACAGGAACCAAAGCAAACAAAAACAAAAACCTCCACCATATAAAAAGAAGCGAACTCCCGATATGAGAGTGAGACCAGGTGCCCAGGAAGAGTAAGCATCTCCTGCTTGCATGCAACACCCGTCGCTTCAATTCGGTAGAACTGTCACATCCGGTTACTTCCATTTTGGAAGATATAGAGTACAATCTTTGGTTGGATGGTTCAAATGGTCTATGACAGAATATCATCCACCATTCTGGATAGTGGGACATCATAGTGTATGACGAGTTCCCCATATCGACCGTAGAACTTCCTCAGTGACGATGTTAGTCGGTCACAAACATATCCCTGACTGAGAAGCTTATCTGAAAGACGCCTAGCTCTCAGAACAAAATCCGTATATTTGGTACTTGCTCTGGCATAGCGTATCAACTGAGATATGAACACGCCATAAGCAGGCAATGAAGGGATGTTGCTACTCAGAAAAGGAAAGTTCGTAATGCTGAAATTGAAGTCGTCACGTATGTTTAAAACAAGGCCCTTTGTCGTGAATTTGCGTTTTAAAGATGATTTCAAGCATTGTTCGTTCGAAAGATAATATACTGTTTTAATTAAAAGTTTCAAGTCTCACTACGTTTAAATTTAGAGTTTTAATTATTCAATTACCATTGGACTGCGTGAGTAATTTGCGACGTTCTGTTTTGAGATATTTAGTGAAAATGCTGAAGTGACATTTAATTAAATTAAATAAACATTACCAGACCCCCAATATGTGATTTTCTTGAAACTTGATTGTCACTAGTCATGAATTGTGCAACACGTGATGAACAGCTGTTGTTTGAGTAAACTCGGGCTAATTTCCTCCAGAATCCTCCTTTTCTGTCGAGACTCTTGGCTTTGACATTTGGAAGACATCAATTTTCAAGGTTGTAATTAAGGGCCCTGAACAAAAAGTAGATAGGACCATTCTGGTTAACCAATGCTGACATTTAATTCTATTGATTACAATAGAGTCTCAGACCTCTAACCATATGTCAGTGATAGAGTCGGAGAAAATTAATTTTGATAAAGGATATCATTGGCGTCACTTGTGTATTGACACTGTTTACCGACCCAGATTGATTCGGCACTTATTATATCTAAATGTTTTACATTGCATGTTTGGAGGCTATGCTACTACGAGCGTGTTCGAAAAGATTACTCTAGTTCAAGTCCTTCTCCAGCGGATATTACTGAAGCAACTCCGAGGCGAGAAATCAATCTTGATTTTGTCTACTTCAGGAGTACTACCGCGTAGAGGTTTATCAGTCAGTGTGCAGATCTCATCCCCACTCGTCAAAATAAAATGTGATAATTACATTCCAAACTCTTAACGTCCCATGCCTGGCGTGCCTTGTTTTGGATTGGTTGATACAAGTTGCTTGTCCCTTCCTTACATGTTATGTCAATGCCTAATGGCTTCCTGGAGACTGACTTCCCCACTCCAATATTGCTTCAAATCACCCTTTGTCACGGAGCCATTTATTTTGGGGGAAAATCGAGCATTGTTCAAGCAGTTTCATATATTCCGATTTTTGCATTGGACTCTTTATTTGTCATATACAGATGTAGTTGTTCGTCGACGTTGTTAAAGTAGCTCATTCCTATATGGATTTGTCTTTAAGATTTAAGTGTGTATCAAACAGAAGCCTATTTAGAATGCCCCTGTACATTACATCATAGATATATCGAGATTCATTGCGGGTATAACAATTTTATAGGTTTTTTACGAGACGTCATGTAACATTCTTTATCTTTGTTTTGAAAAGAAACCCTGTAAAATTATTATAAATTTGTTCTGAGCACAAAGAATAAAAGGATGCCAGGCGCTGAAGGGATATCTTGACATTAAAGTTGGATTATGCCAAAGGGGGCTCCATGGAGAGTGGCCATAAATGAAATAACCTCATTGTCTTTATTGCAGAATAAAACATTTTTATTCTACACGATTGCCTCTGGCGTTGATGAATTTCAACTCCATCAATAAAATCAAGGGCTAGTTGGAGGTTAAGCGCGTAAAAAAGACATCTGCCCTTGTGCTGTAGGACGAATCCAGAGCCTACGCTCAAATGGAAATCTGATACGCTATGGTAGTGCAGAAGTAGATTTAAGAGAACAGTTCCCCATCCGAAATGACTCCAGAGACGCGGGATTTGTCAGTCCATTAGATATAACTCTTAATTGACCGTTTATAACGTGCATAGAGTAGCAAGATTGGATTAGGTCCTCCAATCAATGCTTTTCATTTAGCCCGAGCGAAATAAATCCCTGCTGTCAGAGGGGCTATGCCTTCTTAAGAAATGTCAATGCTGATGTACCTTTTCTTCATTGTAAATCAGAAATGTCATCGTGATAGATTTCTGAATATGACTATTAAGGCTTCAGGTCCTTATTCACATTATAGCACGATTCATCATCAGAAATCTAAAGGTCGAATTTCAGAAAGTACGAAAACAACCTGATGATAGGTTTTTGGCGTCTGAGCCACTATTTTTTCACGCAAAAATGTCCAAAATGATTGGCAATTGTCTACCAAAAAGTCATTAACTCTTAGTACTGACAAAGAAAAGTTACGGAGACTTGCGTGATCCATCTGTAGGTCGACATGACATCTTTCGTCTTATTGCAGGTTAATATTATTTATTTACGAACCAATTGTATGTTTATGTACAAAAGTATTTTATTACCTTGTACTACGAGCTTGGAATGTAGAACTGCCAAAGTATTTTGGATTATTGTTTCTTGCTTATCGTATCGAAATTCACTCATTTGAGCTTTAAATACCCCAAAAAGATAAGCAAAGATCTGTTCTTACCATGGTTATCCCTCTTCTGACTTCTTGACCTTCATGTCCCTCTTTGACTTCTTTGACCTTCATGTCCCTCTTTGACTTATTTGACCTTCATGTCCCTCTTCTGACTTCTTTGACCTTCATGTCCTTCCTCTGACTTCTTTGACCTTCATGTCCCTCTTCTGACTTCTTTGACCCTCATGGCATAACTCTTCAAGATTATCTTTATTTTGATCTTGTGGGCTCTGAGTAGTACGTTGATTGGAAACACCTAATATGGTACCGGATACATGGATGTTTGATTTGTTTTATGTTCTGTTGGGATGTTTTTTGATTGGTTAGCCCCTGTCATTTTACAGATCAAGGTATGTGGTATAGCTTATCACCACTACCATCCTATTACTATTTGTAGTCATATAGACGCTTCAGAATGATGTCAGGACATAGAATTTGTTGAAGATATTTTAAGCGAACTGAACAGGGTTACAGTTATAACAAATGCCATTTAGTGAAAATTGTAGTGCACAATATGCGCATTTGAAGAAACAATGTCTCATCAGTGTTGCTAGGGGCTGTGAATGAAGAACATTTTCTTCTCCCGTCCTTGGCATAATAGTTTGACTGATCCAAAGTAGCCATGAAAGAACTGTTTTATTACCCAGTGAAATGGGAGAGCTTACGGAGGGCAGCACTTCGTCATGTAGCCAAAGCAGTTTGAACTGTTATCGGTCGCAGATGCTGTTACCCGATTTCACAAACTTAAAACCGAATTATCGCAAGGTGTCAGGAATATGAAATAATTATCTATTTTGTAGATTGGGCAATGATATCTTTATACTCAATAGCCTGGGAAAGTATATCTCTATTCTCATAGGGTTCAGCTTAATAGACAGTTTCTTGATGTTGAAAGATAATTTCATTATCTCACTGGTACAAAAATAGGAAACTGTCGGCTTATAAAAGATTCTGCATGAGTTAAAGACAGTTTATTCTAGACTGTTTATATTCGGTTACTATAAAGGGATTGGGAAAACCGCATTAACCGAGGAACATCCAAGACGATCTGCTTTGATTGAATATAATCATCCTTGCTCGGGGGCAAATACGTTATATTTGATTTTCAGATTTCGTTTTCTCCTCTCTGCAGTCATGTCATGGTCTCAATCAGGATTTGAAGAGACTCTAATCCAATTTATTTAGAAGCTGCTAGAATTGACCGTCATTGATTTTATTTGATAAGGAACAGACAATATTGTAAAGCCAACGTGGTTGATTTCAGCAAGAAGGCAGTCTACTTGTACTTTAAGAATTGATCCCTTCAGAGGGCGGTCTCCGGAGATAAGTTCAATTTCTTCACATTTCATGTCAAACCGTAATAACACCTAATTTAATTAAACAACAACAACAGATTGTATCGGATTCCCCTGAAGGTGAATGAAGGATAAAACAGTAGTAAGTTCTTTCATCTCGCCGGCACACCGCTTCCCTTCTACTTGGCTGATTTATTACTGTAGCATGACCAAATCTTAAACTTTTCTGAGGGATCGGCTGCTGAGATTTACCCATTCAAGTCTTAATGCACTGAAACGATAAATGGAGTTTGGCTTCGGAAGTGCAGCGGGATTTCCATTTTTAAGCGTACTTGTATTTGTCGTTCCGTCCGAATTTTTTTTGTATTTTATAGTCAAATGGGAAACATTTGCTTCTTTAATTTATAGTCAGTTTTGTAATTTCTGTGAAAGTTTGAACAGTTCCATGTGGATAATGGAATAGCAGCCAGATGGCGGCTCGGACTACCAGTTGCAGTACTCTCTGAAGTTAAACCAATAGGATAATTATGTGCTGTATTATATATGTCTGAAAATTGCCTTTAGTGTAAATGTTTCAAAATGTCACTGACAGAACGTACTTATGTAGTTTTATCTGACCAATGGATTACTTATGGACGTACACTAATCCAAATAACCTCACCACTCACTATTATAAAACAGATGACCGTCCAAAGCCGCTGCCTTTTACACACTGGTCTTGTCTTATTTATGTGTTATTATTCTTGTTTCATGTTTTGGCACGTCCGCTTTGTTTGTTGGAAAGTTCTGTGTGGATGCTTACTCCTCCCGGGCTGATCCCACCTCTAGCTTGCTAGGGGTCCGTCGATGCTTAATTTGGTGCTCTGTTGTGAGTGCTGTTGAGAGTATCGTCAGGATCTTCTTTAACTCACTTGTATGTCTCGTCGTCCTTTGTTGTGTGTTAAAGTTGGTTTCTCTGATGTTCGTATCATCCAGCGGGTGTGTTCCGCTGAGGTCGGTTCAGGGTAGTCTGGCTTCTTCCACATTCGCTGTAAATTGCCTTGACCATATAACTATTACAGAAATATATTTGAATCTCTGATGATGACTTTGTACCAGTTTTTAACAGAACAACACGCAGTGCATTCCACACTTTCACTTGACTCCGGAGATTGTTCAGAAGTTGTCCTTCATGTTTCTATGGAGCTGTGTTATTGTCTTCATCTGTTTGTCCTTCATGTTTCTATGGAGCTGTGTTATTGTCTCCGTCTGTTTGTCCTTCATGTTTCTATGGAGCTGTGTTATTGTCTCCGTCTGTTTTTCCTTCGTGTTTCTATGGTGCTGTGTTATTGTCTCCGTCTGTTTGTCCTTCGTGTATCTATGGTGCTGTATTATTGTCTCCGTCTGTTTGTCCTTCGTGTTTCTATGGTGCTGTGTTATTGTCTCCGTCTGTTCGTTCTTCTTGTTTCTATGGTGCTGTGTTATTGTCTTTATCTGTTTGTCCGATTCTTTCGCTTTTTTTTTAATTTGTAAGCCTCTCGATTGTGATTTGCGTCTGATGCAACGAATTCTGTATTTTTATGTCAACTTAAGAATGCTGCTTTCTGGTAGAAGACTTCAAACACTTTTTTTTGTGAATACGGAATAACATTCCTATGGTAAAGATAATGCCATGGTGTTTCTTCATCTGAAGGCTAACAGGCTCTTGTCGAGGTTAAAATATATAAGTCCAGTTTCCTTTTTTTCAATTTTGTTAATCTTTTGTCTAGACAATGTTCGAGTAATATCTGTCATTATTTTGGCTTTCCAAACATCACATCTCTTTACTTAGACTTATAAACATGATGTTATAAGATTAGATAATTCGGTTAAGAAAAAAATCTGACCTTAGTAGGGCGGTTTTATGAATCGATCAGACGTTATAAAGTGAACGATCAATGTCTTACACTATGGCTTATGTAAATAACCTATCTAGCGCTATATACCAAATGATTTTCTTGTCCCGTCAAGCTGTACTGCGATATTTGGGACCAAGTCTTAAAAGGATTCCGTAATTGTCAAAGCTAGACGAACAGAGGCTCGAAAGGACGTGCCTGGAATTCTCATTAAATCAAATTACCGGTAGAGGGCTTTTATCTCCTGTTAGCTTGACACGCCGGATGTCTATTATTGTAAGACACCAACACGTCGAGTTCAGGACCCAAGCGGGATATCAAATCAAAAGTTGCCAAGTTTATCCAAGAAAATTATTCAGTCAACTTTTTGCTTCAAAGTTGTAGGTGTAATATTCATCGTATAAACTCATTCATGGAGAATCGATAATGTGATATAAAATTCATGGTATATTCTCCATATTCATGCATGATCGACCGTTCTATAGAATTTAAAACAAATGTACATTCTTTACATAATCGATTGTCTATAATGTTAGAGTTATTCTCTTCGTAAAAGTCAGGATGCCAGAAAGTAAATATGTTTGATTGCAAAGTTGAGTTAAAAGTTGCGTCCCGTAGTAGCACTTTGTCTTTTAAAATAGTTTCTTAGAGAGAGAGAGAGAGAGAGACTATATTGAAGAGTTATATCTGTTATTCTGTTTTGAAAGTAGACAAATGCAGATATAAACGACATATACGACTTTCTCTGATCAATGAAGAACCTGCGTCAAATCATTAAAACTAGAATGCCATTGCAATTTGAGGATTTTCTTTTAAGATGGGTTTTGCTATGTAAGATTTTCCTACTAACATGTAGTATTGGGCCAATTTTGGACTGCTGAAATGGATAACTTACCTAAAGGCTTAAATTGATTTTCTATTTATTTTACTTTACAGGATTTGGAAGTAATGTCACAAGAAGTTGTTCGCCTCAGCAAACTCCAGCCCCTGACACAGTCTGCAGCCAGTGATATACAGAACGACTGTGGGGCTTCACAAGGTGACAGGGGCGCATCAGGAACGTAGCTGTTACAGTAGCCTCCTGAAAAATTATTGTGAGGTATAAAATAACATAAGACTGTTGTTAAAGAGGCATTGTCCGTTGTGATACTTTTTAGAACCCAATATCTGGAAGATAAAGGTTCACAATGTCTTACAATGAATGGAAACATGTACACCAGGGCTGAGGCAAGGAAATGTATCTGTCGATGGTTATCATTTTAATGTATGTTGTACTTCCCCCCTCTAAATGATCAAAGAGACAGTTTCATAAGATATGAAATATTTACTTTAAAATGCCAAACTCTTACCTTATGAAGGGCATTCATTATAATATCTGTTAGTAGGAAGTGAAGATCATATTTATCCACAATTTATCCACAGATTCATTTTGTTTTAATTCAGGTCTTCTTAAACTGACTTTGTTCTTTATGTTTTTATTTATCAATTTGAGAAAAGTGAGTGATTATTTCTTTTTTTGGTGGGATGTTGCATCATTGTAATTCTGTCTAAAGGAATCATACATTTGCTTAATTAGAGCCATACATCACTTTAACAGAAAAAGAAATGCATGTTAAATACCAATTTCATGAAAATATTGATTAAAGATATTATTTACATTCAATGTACAGATTTTAGACCCCTTTTCCTACCTATCAGATGAAACGCGCTGTGAGGTCATCATATTCTATAAAAAGCAAAGTTAAATTCAGGGAAATGATACCAAACTATGACCTTCCTTTAAATTAATTTCTAATGTCATATGAAACGCCGTCAAAAATGGGCAAATTTTTCTCATGAAGGAGATGAATTGAGAGCCTGTTCATTGAATGAAATTGTATGATAAATTAAAAAATAATAGTAATTTCATATGTGTTTCTAAGACATTATATTGATTCCTCAATCTTCTGTTTAAGATAGATGAACCCCTTTTTGAAAATCATTCCATAACTGTGTGTGTGCAGATGTTTTATAAGTATAGTAAAGTGAAGTGTGAAAGTTTAGCTAAGTTCTTGTGTAGATTGTGCATTCATGTATACAAAGTCTTTCAATGATGTAATAATAGGTACTACATTTAAGCAGAAAGCTTCCAATTCACAATATTTATAATAGTATTTTGTTAACACTTGCATGTATTTGAGTTATAATTTGAGTTATAAATTAAGTTTAAGTTTTTTAAGGTTCAAGTGTCATTTTACAAAAAAGTGTGAATCAAATGTTTCATGATGATAAATAATATTCGGTCATAATAATTTTAATTTAGGTTGTATCAAAGGTAGACAAAATTTTATAATGTGTTTGGATTTAGAAAATTCGTGACTTTTTCATTTAAATTGTTAAACTAAAGACTACTATCATTTCTGCTACAACTTATTTATTTCTTACCTTAGGTAAAACTTTGTTTTCAAGAGATTTTCTTTCTAGAATTTTGGAATAAGGAATAACAGTTTTGTATCGATGTACAATTAACAAAGTTATTTAAGTTTCTGTGGCGGTATTGTTATTGAGATTATTGTTTGTTATTTATTTCCTTGTTAATGTGCAATAGATAAAGATCTGTGAACACGATGAGATGGATGTATGAAATTAATTTTGTCTGTTATAAATACAAAAGTACTGTAAATTATATATGTTATCATCAAGGATATAAACAAAGATATATTTACAAAAAATGAAATTATCTATATATAATACAAATGTAGTTGCTTTCATATTTCTTTATTTACTTACTGTGATGCTTGTCCCTTGAAGTTGGGACCACCTAATCCTTAACTCATAGGGAACATTTCTGATAAGTGTCATGATGGTCCACGTATTGTGTTGAGGAAACAATTTTGAATCATCAGTCTTGTGACCTTGACCTTTTGACCTAGAATAACAAGGGCACATCCTTGACTCAGGGAACACTTCTGTTTAGCTGCATGATGATAAGTGCATTATACTATCAATTGTGATGGGGAAATTATTTTTAATTATCAAAATCTTATTACTTTGATCTTTTGACCTGAGAATAAATGGGGCATATCCTGGGCTCATGGGCAAAATTTGATAAAATACACATTCATTTATGACCTTGAAATCTGATTTGGGATTTTGTTTTTGGCTTCCAATCATTAAGTTCAAACCAATTCATTTGGTGCCATGATTTTTGACCAAGTAACCTTGACTTTTGATTTTTCTTAGTGTTGCGATTTATTATTTGAGTGGCGTCACTTATAATACATTTTGGATTCAACATTTTAAGTTTTCTGTCATGACAGTGATGTTCATAGACTACTGCCATACGATATGCATGTCTTGATGTCACCAGAAGGACACTTTCTTTTCGGAGTAGCAACATCCCTTCATCGCCTGCTTATGGCGTGTTCATATCTCAGTTGATACGCTATGCCAGAGCAAGAACCAAATATACAGGTTTTGTTCTGAGAGCTAGGCGTCTTTCAGATGCGACCGAATAACATCGTCACTGAGGAAGTTTTACGGTCGATATGGGGGACTCGTGCGTTCTTCGAGACCTCTGGGAAATCGGAATAGTGGGAGGTCTGTGCGCACGTAATTCAGGATAACCACACCGTCTGCTATTAACGTGGCAGATGGCCGTCCTAAGTCGGCACCGGTTGCCCATTGGTCTCGTTGGTTTATGTGTGGTCTTTTATGTTTAATTTTTCTATGTTGTGAGTTGGTGTTCCTTGTCCCTTTTGCGTCTCTTTCTGTGAGTGTCTGTTCTGTGTTTTTTTGCATTGGGTGTTTTGGGGTTTTGCTGCGGATGCTGCGACCTAGTGTTGTTGGAGATCCCCTCCTTTCTTTTGTAATACACTATGATGTCCCACTCTCCAGATAGGTGGATAATACTCTGTCTTAGACCATTTGAACCATCCAATCACCGAATATACTTGTATCTTCCGAAATGGAAGTAGCCGGATGTGACAATTCTACCGAATTGAAGTGACGGGTATTGCATGCAAGCGGGAGATACTGACTCTTCCTGGGCACTTGGTCTCAGTCCTATATTGGGAGTTCGCTTCTTTTCATATGGCGGAGGCTTATCATTGATGGTTTGGTTCCTGTTTATCCTAATTTTGTATGCCTTCGGTTTATGATTTTCTGAATTATCGATATTGGGATATGATCATTATCCATATTTGTCATCTATTGTATAAGAAAAAGGAAAGAAAGGGATCTCCACAACACTCGGTTGCAGTACCAACAGCAAAACTCCCAATGCAAAATCACAGAGTAGACACTCGCAGAAAGAGACGTAAAAGGGACAAGGAACACCAACTCGCACCATAGAAACACGAAAAAAACCCACTAATAAACCAATTGGGAGTAGCGACGGTGTGGTTATCCGGATAACATGCGCAAAACCATTCCTGTTTTCCCGATTACTAAGAGGTCTCGAAGAACGCACTTTTGTGGTGTAGATTACCTCCTCGCTTTAAGATGAACATACAAACATGATGCAGGGGCCCCAAGAAACACAGATGGATTTGTAAATGGATATAAAAAACAGAAGGCATAATAAATACAGGCCAAGCTCTGTCGGCTGCAGCGAACTCATGCATGTGATCACCCGAGGAGTCCGACTGAAATTCAGAGAGGACAGGTGATCGAGGCCCTGTCTTCCTTAAAGAAGTTTGGACAGGGATATTCGGATAATCGTATGGTATCTGTACATGTTTAAGCTTACATAATGAACGTTTCACAGCTCCAACTTACAATACATCTCTTACTTGCACTGGACTCTGGAGATTGTTCATTAGATAAAGCTGCCCTTCATGGAGCTGTGTTATTGTCTCCGTCTGTTTGTCCTATTTTCATTACTCGTGAGAAAGTTCTGTTTTATATTTTTGCAAGAATTGGTAAGCCGTTAGATTGTGATTTATGGAATCTGATTTGACTTTCATTCACTGACGTATTACATCGACGCTAACAAATAAACAATGAAATAACCCCCCCCCCCCTCCCCAAATGATTGATGACACAAAGGTAAACCTGAATGCTTGGATTATTGATGGAGAGTACGTCAACATTGTATCTGTATGTCTGTAAGAAAATATTTCATTTCCTTATTTCTGTTTATATGAGCCTCTATGTTGCTGCTTCTTTGTCTGACTCGTTTCGTCATCTACCACAAATGCCGCTTTCATAACAACCTGTATGGTAGTCTTCAGTGTTCACTGTGTCCAGTTTCTCTTTTGAAATTACAGGTTACCCGAGAATTTATTGAATTTATTATGTTTGACAGTCTTTAAAGTTGCATTTTTAAATTACTGCGGACGTCTCTATTTATTCATTTAAGTAGGACCACCTACAACAAAGGACTAGGTGCGCGTACCCCACTTTTTACTAGGAAATGTCTCGATACGCGGTTTTTTTTTTCAAACAGAATACATTCTTTGGATTAATTTCGTACGGTCAAGGTATTTTGGCAGTTTTCGTGTCCTAGCTCCTATAACATTGCCATAGAACGACCTGTTTTCTATTGATGTATTTAAATGAATATAGGATGCTCATTGAGTGGCACCACTTTTAATAAATTTCGTTCTTAACTTGAATTCTGTGGAGCTTTTTGATTATTGTTTTTATTGATTCTATGGTGTTGTATTATTGTCTCCGTTTGAATAAAATGATATGATCGAAAGAATGCATATCAAATTCTGCAAATTATTACTTAAACTTAAGCAATCAACACCTGATTTCATGATTTATGGGGAATCGGGACGATATCCGCTAGATATCACAATTAAAACTCGTATCATATCCTATTGGACTAAATTGATTCGCGGAAAACCTTCAAAATTATCAAATACCATATATAAAATAAGTAAGATAAAAAATATTTTAAGTATTAACGAAAAATGGCTTATAACTAAAGTAAAACAAACATTACTTGATCAATTTCGACAGCACTGGCTCTCAAAAATTCAAGACTCCCCAAAGGCATTAAATTACCGAATTTATAAGGACAAGTTAGAATTTGAAAATTATTTTAATTTCCTTTCAGACAAAGATGCACTCACTCTATGTAGATTTAGAACCTGTAACCTCTATTTACCGATTGAAAAGGGTAGGTGGGCAAACATTCCAAGAGATCAAAGAAAATGTAGACTATGTCAGACAGACGGACTAGGTGACGAATTTCATTATTTGTTAGAATGCCCCGCCCTTCAGATCGAAAGAAGACTCATGCTTCCAAATTATACTTTAAGGCACCCTAATATTATCAAATTTAATAGAATCATGACTTGTAAGAAACAATCAGTAGTTAAGAAATTATGTGCATTTATAAGAATAATATTTAAGAAAAACCCGCGATAAGAATTTAACATACTTATTGGAACTCTTCTCTCTCTCTCTCTCTCTCTCTCTCTCTCTCTCTCTCTCTCTCTCTCTCTCTCTCTCTCATATAATTAATAGATCAAATGTTTAACTTCGAACTTCACATGGAGCCTAGATCAAAGAAAATGCATTTTGTTCATTTATAATTTTTGTTCTCTCTGTAAGCATTGTATTGTCACCTGTAATTGTCAACATGATCTATACACCATTTCTGTCCAATATTATATCCATGTATAACATTTTTCTCCATACCATTGTATTAACTGAGGTGATGAGACGATAATAAACTTAGAAACTTAGTTTGTCCGGTTTTTACAGTAAGTGTTCCCTGACATTGTCGCCATAGCACTTTCTATATAGACATAACGTCAGACAGTGCATGGATTTTATATATTTTCATTTCCATGCTTCATAAACATCGACGGCGGATGCGGCTAGCCAACAGGGGATGCTTACTCCTACCGGGCACCTGGTCCCACCTTTGGCTTGCTAGGGGTCCGTCCATGCTTAATCTGGTACACTATTGTGAGTGCTGTTGAGATTATCGTCAGGATCTTCTTTAACTCATTTTTTTTTGTTCTTGTGTCGCTCCGCTGTGTTGGGGTGTCTTCTCATTATTCTAAGGATTTGAGGTTCAAGTCTATTATGCACAATATTTTCACTTTTGCTTACTTTGTATACTTAAAATTGTTTGGTTTAGTTTTGTATTTTTTCAAAATTTGAATGCCCATTAATCATTAATTTTGATTTTTAAAAAGTATTACTTACACACACTGATTACACTCTGTATTTTGTCCCTTTAAGAATAGTATCTTTTATACAATAATGTCGAAGGGTTCCAACTCTTTACCTTCTTGAAGAAAATTCCAAACCAATTTCCATGCACCAGACACACGTGTTTCGAATATTAAATTCTCATCAGTGTTGCTTCTAGCGGAGCAACGGAAAATAATTTCAGTAGCGCCCTCTTTAATTTTTTGAAGTTAGATTTGTACATTTACATTACAGAGAGTGCGCGGCTCCAAATTTCCTGTTGGGTCAATTCAGTAGCATATCCAAATAAAATCTATGTTCAAGATAGCATTGGAGGGATGGTGCTAAGATGTTAAACTCCTTTAATTTTAGATGATATTTATCGGTGAAATGGCTAGTTTCCGAAATAGCAAAAAAATATGACGTCTCATTGATAAAAGGCCAACACAAATCTTCTTTCAGGTGACATAGCTGGAAAGAAGTAATTAATACACTTGACAAACATCAGGTAACGGGGAACGATTTTAGCTGCTCCACACTGCAACGTGAAATAAGTGTTTATATTAATAATGTCGAAGGGTTCCTACTCTATACCAAGACGCGTTTGAAAATCATTCTTATTTCATAGCAACATTTTTTTTATCCATCCCAAAGTGTTGATGCTGAGTAAGGTTAAAGGAAAGTGCCTGGAGAGACCTACATGGCGTGTTTATTTAAGTGCCTGGAGAGACCTACATGGCGTGTTTATTTAAGTGCCTGGAGAGACCTACATGGCGTGTTTATTTAAGTGCCTGGAGAGACCTACATGGCGTGTTTATTTAAGTGCCTGGAGAGACCTACATGGCGTGTTTATTTAAGTGCCTGGAGAGACCTACATGGCGTGTTTATTTAAGTGCCTGGAGAGACCTACATGGCGTGTTTATTTAAGTGCCTGGAGAGACCTACATGGCCTGTTTATTTAAGTGCCTGGAGAGACCTACATGGCCTGTTTATTTACGTTGGGGATACACGATAGTAGATTTCTTGTCTTTTCGTGTAACTTCTTTGCGTGTTGGCCGGCCCCTCAGTCCATCAGTTCTGATCGTGTTGGTTACTTTTGGCGTTTTGATCAGAATCCCAATCTGCCATTTGTGCTACAATTCTGTTGATTGTTTTGAATTAACTCAGTTGGGTATACCGTCTATTTTTTGTGTTCTTTTCCTTTTGTGCACTTACCATCACTGCTTCGATTTCACGGCAATGTTTAGAAAAAAAAAATGATAAAATAAAATGATCGGAATATCACAGCAGTTACTTTGGAATGTTTTTCACTATATCTTTTTACTGTGCCATACATTATTACCTACGGGGTAAATGAAGAATTATTCTTTTGATGTGCAGGTGTTTTCATTTATTATGCAGCATTAGATACAGATATATAATTAAACACCTTTCTTTAATTGGAGAGAAGATGCTTTCTAATAATATTCGTATCCGTTTATATTACTGTTTGTAATTGTCTGTACTCTTTATTTTGGATAGATGAAATCAACTGCATACAACCCCTCCTTTGTTTTGTATTTTTGGCCGGATTGCAAAGCAATTCCGGTCTATAGATTGACGATGTCCGTCCGTCCGTCCGTCCGTCCGTCTGTCCGTCCGTCTGTCCGTCTGCCGTCAACATTTTGGTTAAAGTTTCTGGTTGAGGCAAAATCTAAGGAACTATATGCAGTAGAAACTTTATATTATACATGAAGGTTGCCCATGACAAGACCTTTCAATTTATGCTGTAACGTTTGACCTAGTGACCTTGACCTTGGACTTTGACCTAGTTAAAGATTTTGGTTAAAGTTTCTGGTTTAAGCAAAATCTAAGGAACTGTATGCAGTAGAAACCTTATATTATACATATAGGTTTCCCATGACAAGACCTTTCAATTTATGCCATAACGTTTGACCTAGTGACCTTGACCTTGGACTTTGACCTAGTTAAAGATTTTGGTTAAAGTTCCTGGTTTAAGCAAAATCTAAGGAACTGTATGCAGTAGAAACCTTATATTATACATATAGGTTTCCCATGACAAGACCTTTCAATTTATGCCGCAACATTGGACCTAGTGACCTTGACCTTGGACTTTGACCTAGTTAAAGATTTTGGTTAAAGTTTCTGGTTTAAGCAAAATCTAAGGAACTGTATGCAGTAGAAACCTTATATTATACATTTAGGTTGCCCATGATGAGACCTTTCAATTTATGCCGCAACATTGGACCTAGTGACCTTGACCTTGGACTTTGACCTAGTTTAAGATTTTGGTTAAAGTATCTGGTTTAAGCAAAATCTAAGGAAGTGTATGCAGTAGAAACCTTTTATTATACATTTAGGTTGCCCATGACGAGACCTTTCAATTTATGCGGTAACATTGGACCTAGTGACCTTGACCTTGGACTTTGACCTAGTTAAAGACTTTGGTTAAAGTTCCTGGTTTAAGCAAAATTTAAGGAACTGTATACAGTAGAAACTTTATATTATACATGTAGTTTGCCTCTGACAAGACCTCTCAATGTATGCTGTAATATTTGACTTAGTGACCTTGACCCAGTTGGTGACAAAAACTTACTTTGCAATCCGGCCATACCGTCTTTAGCGGTGTTTTATTGTATGATATTTCAAATTTCATAACGTTACCCCGTTCGGAATTGTTCATATCAGGGTAGATGATCCATTCTTTATTGACAACGTTATATATTATGAAGCCAACATAAAACTTGCTCGTATTTATGTATAATTTTTCTTACCTATTTTTAATTCCTTGGTAGTTTGTTAATTAATTTTTGGAAACTGTTCAATTCAAGGACCATAATTCGAATGTTAAACGTCTTCAAATTCAATAGCATCATTTCAGAACAGATACATTTGCAGCATGGCCCAGACATGCACGTTTCGGGTACTTAAACCTCGCCAGTAATCTAAACTATGAAATATGGCCAAAGAGTGTGAAAGTTATTATGTTAAAAATGTACCGAAAGACGAAGCAGGATGGGTGGGATATGATGCTTCAGGGCAACAGAATTTTTTGAATGCGTTGAATACGGAAGTGTTCCAACTCTATACCTTCTTGAAAAAAGTTTCAAACCTTTTTTTCTGCACCAGACATGTGTTTGGAATATTCTCATCAGTGTTGCTTCCAGCGGAGCCAACACAATGTATTTAAATAGCGCCCTCTTCTTTCTTTTTTGTGAATTTAAATTTGTACATTTGCTTTACATAGAGTGCACGGCTCCGAATTTCCTGTAGGGTCGATTCAGTAAATCTATGTTAAAAAAGCATTGGAGAAACGATCAACTGAAGTTGATAGAATTTGACTACTTTTGAAAGCTTACCCTTATTTCAATTATATTGGAAGCTTGTTTGCATTTTCGATGGCACCATCTAAAGTTATTCCGTACAACGAACGACTAGCCCGTTTCAATGTTATAAATTGGTGTTCCTTCTATTTATATGTCGTCATTGACTCGTCAACCATATTGATAATAATAACGATGTGTATTGTCTTGTTTGTTGTTTATTTTTTATTAATCTGTTCATACGAGAGTTTATTTTGGCTGCTTGTTTACCTGAATACTTATTTGTTTGCTTGGACGTCAGCTTTGGTGTCGCCATCTACTATGAATTATAACTTCAATTACAATCAGTCCGGGAGTCATTTGTGTTCATCCTTTGTTGTATTTCATGCAACGATGGTGTTTGCCTTGCTTGTTTGTTGTTTTTGTTGGATTGATATCATGGTCTCCGTCTGTTTGTTGACATGGTAGTTAATCGTCCTTTTTGTATCTTATGTATGTTTCACTGTGGTAACTTTATCGTAATCCTGTTCGGGATTTTCTTCTTATTGTTGTATAGGTCTACTTGAATGCTTAAGGGGAAAAAGCTACTTCTGTTATGAGAGTTATGAACCGTCCAAAGTAAATTAATACCTCTAAAATCTTTGTGTTCTGTTTCATATTTAAGTTTGTGTGTATTGTATGTTGGTTGTTATACTTATCGATATTGAGGTTTATTAAATGATCAGGAATTACTGCCGATATTGCTTATTTCTGATTGGTGGAGACGCTGTTTGATAGAGTGTACCTCAGAGTGAGTTGACCGCTAACGCCCCAAAGCGGTCTATTCGGGATTAGCGCTTGCGGTACCAGCGCGTGCGTTGATTTTTGTAGTGTTAGATCTTTGACTTCGCGTATTATTTCACGGCCTCGGTCAACCAATACCTGACCAGGTCTGTATAGTCACGAGTAGACCTCATCAAAAGTCAATAATTGTATAATATTGTATTTCTGTGTATGTCTCATATTTTTTGCAAGGTGTCATTTCTGTTTTCGTTCATATTAAAATGTTTTATGCTTATTATGCCCGTTAATAGATCTCAAAGGAGACAATACGAGTTTCATTGTCAATATTGAAAGAAATATTCTGTGAAATAATTTCAATGCATCTTATGCGCATTTCTCAAGTAATGTCTCGTCAGTTCACCATACCTCCAACGAGAAACTCCTTATTTTTAGAATTATTCATCGAATTTTGCGTAGAAGAATTAACAAATATATTTCAAGTAAAGTTCGGAAACACTGTGGAACTAGGAGAACAGTATTCTTTGGGACTAGCATTCCATTAGCAGAGATATATCCTAGTTGTTGGAATTATCAATATTGAAATATACGCTCTATTGTGATAATTTCAGTGCACCGCTTGTGCTCTTCAAGAAGTCATTTCTCTTGACTAGTGATGCTCTAGGCCAAAAAACAGGATGGTAACAAGACGTTCTGTCTACAAAGCAGTCCGTTCACGGGTGTAGTCGATCCGTCCTTAGATGATCCGTCCACAAACCTGTCCGTCCACAAAACAAAGGAGGGATCACCAACAACACTAGGTTGCAGCACCCACATCAAAACTCAAATCAAAACTTAACATAGAAATGTCAAACACAAAAACACAGAGCATACACGCACAGAACGAGACGCGAAAGGGACAAGGAACATCAGTCACAATATAGAAACATCAAACTCAAAAGACCACACATAAACCAACGAGACCAATGGGCAACCGGTGCCGACTTTGGACGGCCATCTGCCACGCAAGTAGAAGATAGTGTGGTTATTCGGATTTCGTGCGCTGAACCCTCCCACTTTTCCGATTACCTAAAGGTCTAGGAAAACGCACAATTGTGGTGTAAAATAAGCATCTTACTGTAAGATGAACCAGTCCTACAAACAGACAGCGTGGCGCACGGGCCCAAGAAACACACGGATGGATTTGTAAATGGATATAAAAACAGAAGGCATACGAAATTCAGTCCGTGCTCTGCCGGCTGTAGCTAGCTCATGCATGTGGTCACCCGAGGAGTCCGACTGAAATTTTGAGGGGACAGGTTGTCGGGGTCCTGTATTCTATAAAGGGGTTTTCTCAGGTGGTCGGGGCCCTGACTTCTTTAAAGAGGGTACAAACACATTTATACCCTTACGAAATGTGAGGTCTAAGACGATCTTTCCACCGTTGTGTATTTCATGTATTTTAAGAGGTATATGTATTGTTTTAGATGGTCCGTCCACCATACCGTCCACCGTCCACAGTATACTTATATCATGGAATAAGGCGTGTATTTTTTAACTGACTATCCATCCACCATAGCGGAGAAAGGGGGGGGGGGTGGCGGGGGCTTGATCTATCTGGCTCCGTCGCTTCAAAATAACATCAATAGAAATATTTCGTTGGACGGATAGTCTCAATCAATATATTTTGTATATTGAAAATATGATGTTGACCTAAAAGCCAGCTAAGGCCTACTAAGTAGAAATTATCAATATTGCAAAATAGGTTCCATAATTTCAGTGCACCATTTCTCTTTTAAAACATGTCTCAAGGACGAGAAATCACTTTATTTAGAATCATTTATGAAAATTGACTGACGATTTACATATAAATATATCAACTTCATGGCATACAAATGTTAAACGTCTTCAAATTCAATAGCATCATTTAAGAACAGATAAAATTTCAGCATGGACCAGACAAATTTAAAGATATCTTACCTTTATATTTTATAATTACCTTTTGAATGAATTTGCAATAAATTTCCTCTCCTTTTTCACACTCGTTTTTCTTTCATCACAATTGGTTACTTTAAGTCAAAGTAAACAGACTGTTAATTGAATTATTCAAGTAGAGCATTGCCTTTTACTAGAATCTTACTTTGGTTACCCAAAGCTTTGACTGGGAGTACTATTTAATGTCTTGCTTTTCACTTATTTACGCTCATAGCCAAAGTTATAATCAAAAAGCTAAGGCCTTCAGAAATTTGTGTGCCTAAAGTTTGAACACGTTTCCAGAATGAAAAATACACATACTATGTCGTTCCGACGAAGTAATTATTTCGTTCACATGTAATGTGAATGTAAAATTATCGACTCCTTTTATCTTCATTCTAAAAGTTGAATAGATATTCAAAATTCAAGTTATGTTTTTTTTCTCTCAAGAGATCTGTTTAATCAGTGTTAAAATTCAGTAGAATCATTTAAGCTCAGATCAATTTGCAGCATGGACCAGATATGCACATTTCGGGTACTTAACCCTCGTCATTGATCTTCAATCTAAACAATGTAATATGGCCAAAGAGTGTGAAAGTTATTATGTTAAAAATGTACCGAAAGACGTAGAAGGATGGATGAGAAATGATTCTTCAGGACCCACGTATTAGAAATTTAAGGAAATTTTGATAACAGAAATTTTCGGATACGTTGAGAAACGATCCACCGAAGTTGATCGAACTCGGCTACATGAGCCCTCGGGGACTCTTTGTCCGCCAGCAGTGACACTCATTAAGTGGTACAAATGTTAAACGTCTTCAAATTCAATAGCATCATTTAAGACCTGATAAATTTGCAGCATGGACCAGACATGTACGATTCAGGTACCTAAACCTCGTCAGTGATCTTCAGTCTAAACAATGTAATATGGTCATTAGCCAAAGAGTATGAAAGTAATTATGTTAAAAAATGTACCGAAAGACGTAGCAGGATGGATGAGAAATTATACTTCAGGACCCACGTTTTAGAGATTTCAAGACATTTTGATAACAGAAATTTTCGAATTGATCGAACTTGGCTACCTGTGCCCTTGTGGACTCCTGGTCCACCAGGAGTGACATTCACCAAGTGGTACAAATGTTAAACGTTTTCAAATTCGATAGCATCATGTAAGAACAGGTAGTTAACAATGTACGCAAAACAGAAGTACATTTCCGAATTACCTAACAAAGAATAAATAAAAGCTTCTTGCGAATTAGAATATATAAATAATGTTTTGAAAGCTATATTTGTCTATTATCCGAGTATTGATTTGATATGTTATTTAAACATGAAGTGACACCACCACCGCCATTTTTTTCTTTTCGGACAAGTTGATTATTATTTGTGCCCCTTGTCTCACTTGATTCATGTCGTTTTGTGCCGATCTTTGCCCCTTTAATTGTTATTGATTTTATTCTGGTAAATCGTTTTGTGTATCTGTGCCGGAGATATTAATTCCTAATAATCTTAATTTAGTATGAATATACGAGGTATTTCAATATATGATTTAAAAAAAACACTCCGCTGTAGAAAGGCCAGACTAAGAACAGTTGTTTTGGCCAAGTAGATGACGGGACATAACCTTTTCATCTGATCGTCATTTATTATATTTCTGGTATCTGTTTTTGACTTCCACCAGCAGTGATACTCACCAATAGGTACAAATGTTAAACGTCTTCAAATTCAATAGCATAATTTAAGACCAGATTTTGCAGCATGGACCAAACAAATACACGATTCGGGTACCTTGCCCTCGTCAGTGATCTTCAATCTAACAATGTAATATGACATTTGACAAAAGTGTGTGAAAGTTATTATGTTTAAAAATGTACACGAAAGACGTAGCAGGATGGATGGGAACCCTTGCTTCGGGACCCACGTTTTAGAGGTTTCAAGAAATTTTGATAACAGAAATTTTCGAATGCATAGAAGAGACAATCAACCGAAGTTGATCGAATTTGGCTACATGGCCCACGGGGACTCCTGGTCCACCAGCAGTGACACTCTACAAGTGGTACAAATGTTAAGCGTCTTCAAATTCAATAACATCATTGTAAGAACAGGAAGTTAACAGTGTACGCCAAATAGAAGCACATTTCTGAATTACTTAACTAAGAATAAATAAAAACTTCTTGCGAATTATAATATATAAATAATGTTTTGAAAGCAATATTTGTGTACTATCCGGGTATTTGTTTGATCTGTACGTATAACATGAAGTGACACCACCACCGCCGTGTTGTCTTTTCGGACAATTATTATTTGTACCCCATGTCTCATTTGATTCATGTCGTTTTGTGCCGATCTTTGCCCCTTTAATTGTTAATAATTTTTTTCTGGTAAATCGTTATGTGTATCTGTGCCGGAGATATTAATTCCTAATAATCTTAATTCAGTATGAATATATGAGGTATTTCAATATATGATTAAACAAAAAAGAAAAAAAAAAAAAAAAAAACCCTCCGCTGTAGAAAGGCCAGACTAAGAACAGTTGTTTTGGCCAAGGTGATGACGGGACATAACCTATTCCTCTAGTCGTCATTTATTATATTTTTGGCATCTGTTTTTGACTTCCAATATTTATCTTTTACATCAAGCATCGAGCGATATGATTATCCAGTGGGGAAATACAATGTTTGGTAAAGTCAAATTTATGAAACAAGATGAAAATAACAGTAATAGTGAATTTTTCTCAAACCGAAATTATCTTTGGCCAGTTTATAGTCTACCTATAAGACAAAATTGCCAAACTCACTACAAAGGCGGGTTAAATGAAATAATGAGATAGGAAACCCGAAAGGTCTAAACATTAGCAAAAGTTTATTACCATAATTTTCTGAATGGCTAGCTATAAATAATTTATTTGGACGTGATAGAATTGACTTGTTGAGAGGCTTTTCTGAGAATTTATCGTGCTTTTCTTTCTTTCTTTCTTTTTTTTTTTTTTTAAATATTCCGTTACCTATGAGCGCTCTAGTTTTCTGACAATATGAATCTAAATGACGCAACAATTTGTGTATGATTGTGTGAAACTTTCAATATGAATCTAATTAATGATGACGCTCAATAAAAGACAATCGTTAAAAGAATTAATTCCGGGTCTGGGAAATAGATATTTTAAGACTTTAACATTAACCGATTTCCATTTGTTCTGTGTATTACGTCAACAGGCTGATTATTTGTGCTTACAACGCCTTACGAGACAAACCAATTTCTTTTTATCACCGGTGCAACACGTTCGAACACATTATTTATATTTTGATGGGATGAGGAGAAAACTGAAAAGGGTAAAGTGCAACCTCCTTACCCGCCCATTATAAAACATCACATGGGGCAATGCGGCCATCGTCATACTCTGTTGTATTTGAAGCTACCGCACATCTTACAAATGATTAGAGCACCTGCTATTCATGGACGACCCGCGGGAAATAATGCTACGTTAACTGACGCCAGGAATCATAACGCCAAAGTCTTGACATTATAATGGGACACGGGTAAAGGATGATTTATTTTAGTGTTTCCATATGGGCTTGGCTTGACCTGTCACATTATTCTGTAACGTGAACGGTCCCTTCAGCAATCCAACCCTCCCTGGGTAACAGTAAAACATAATGATATAATTATAGGGTTATTTATGAACAATTACTGAAAATGCCCAAATCACGTCCTGTAATCATAGCTTCTTTTATGACATTCATACAGAATTGAGATTACCCTAAATATGTGATCTAGATGGCCTTGGTCCTGTATTATAATGATAAATAAAACCGCCTGGACCTGACATTTCATGGTTCTCTCTTGTCTACGTCTCTTGTCCCTAACCTTATAACCCGTTGAAAACATGCCATGAAGATAAAAAAAAAAAATACAAAAGACAATGGTCTGGACTTTTGCTAATTTTGGTACCAGAAACATTTTGGTACTAGCATCGATGTCGAAAGTCTGTCCCAGAAAAAAAATGAAATGTAAATTCTAATGATTTTACCTTACCTTCTCGATTTGAGACTAAAATAACTAATGGGTGTTTCTTCGATGTTTATGTAACTTCAAGTTAAAAAAATAAAGTCCTCTGTTTATTGCCGTTTGGACAAAATTGCCAAATATAAAACGCCAGACATGCATGTTTTGAGTATTTAATCCTCACCAGACGTACTTCTAGCCTTTAAAAAATTCCAAATTTGAACAGGTGTGTACATGTGTAGCCAAAAACCAATGGTGGCTGATGCAAGGATGCTTCTATCCGACACAAGAGTAGGAAATTAAGTTAAACAAGAAGACATTTACACAACATGCCCCAGCGATGCTGCCA
The DNA here is from genome assembly GCA_028142955.1 of Pinctada fucata. Lineage (NCBI taxonomy): Eukaryota > Metazoa > Mollusca > Bivalvia > Pterioida > Pteriidae > Pinctada > Pinctada fucata. The sequence goes on from AP027102.1 coordinate 100,079,488, forward strand.
ATGAGCATTATTCTTGACGGAAGTTGACAATACAATATCTGTTTTGATTCTTTTGGTGATCTGTGTGTCTCGTTGTCCCGTGTTGTTTGAGTTGTGTTGTCTGATGTGAATGTTGTTGTGTGTCCTGTTGTCTCGTGTTGGAGTTGTCTGATGTTCGTTACATATTGTTGATGTGTTCCATTCAGGTCAATGCAGGATAGCCGGTGATAGGTGTCTTGCTATACTGAATTGAAATACATGTTTTCAAATGAGTTAAAGAAGATCATGATAACAATCTCAACAGCACTCACAATAGAGCAATGCATTGAGCGTCGACGGACCCCTAGCAAGTCAGAAGGAGGTGGGATCGGGTGCCCGGGAGCCCTGTTGGCTAGCCAATTAAAGTCGACTAGATTTAAAAAAGAAATTTTATACAAAACATCTGCTCATATTGTTGTTCTGAACTGACTCTCTGTAATATCTTCTCGATGTTCAGATCTTTATATTTCGATTCTTTTAAATCCCTCCTTTCTGGCTCTGAGCGTCACAAAAGAGATTTATATAAGTTACATGGCGAATGTGGCGCATTTTAATTACAGCTTTTTGTATTTTATAATGTCATTTGACTTTTTCTTGATTGCTTGGCATCTGTAGAATGACGTTGGTAAAAGAACAGAGCTTAGAGCAAACTTAATGAGTCTTACAATACAAAGGAGAGGATCTCCAATAACGCAAGGTTGCAGCATCCACAGCAAAACCCCAAAACACCCAATGCAAAAACACAAAGCAGACAAGCACAGGGAGAGAGAGACGCATAAGGGACAAGGAACGTCAACGCAGAAAAAAGAAATATCAAACACAAAGGACTACACATAAACCAACGAGACCAATGGGCAACCGGTGCCGACTTAGGTCGGCCATCTCCACGGAAATAGCAGAAGGTGTGGTTATCCTGGATTACGTGCGCACAAACCTCCCACTTTTCCGATTACCTTACCTCCTTAGACAATGTTACAGTAATCATGGTAATAAAATGTTATCTTATTGGACATTTTTCATGTTCGCGGACTTCGGACTTCACAGGGACAAAGTCACAAAAGTTATGTGTAAATATACATATTTAAAGCTATCTTGTGTCATTGCGATCTTTGAGTGCTCAGATTTTACCTTTTTTAACGCAACTTATTCCTTTATATGGCCCCGGATTGCGAAGTTCGAAATACGTCGACTTGAAAAATTTTGAGCATAACTCAGAGTTAAGTTTATGACACATACTGCTGGAAAATTCAGCGATGTCCAGAAACATGAATATAAATGATAACATGTCGTTGACTTCTGACCAAATATACAGATTTTATTCTGAGAGCTAGGCGTCTTTCAGGTAAGCTTCTCAGTCAGGGATACGTTTGTGGCCGACTAACATCGTCACTGAGGAAGTTTTACGGTCGATACGGAGAACTCGTCATACACTATGATGTCCAACTGTCCAGAATGGTGGATGATATTGATGAATGGTGAAATGAAATGAAATGAAATGGTGGATGATATTGATGAACTGTCCAGAATGGTGGATGAAATCGACAATATTTTTATGGTGTTTGGAGGAAAATTCTTTCAGCAAATTGTCGGAATTCCAATGAGGACCAATTGTGCCCCACTCCTTGCCGACATTTTCCTTTACTCGTACGAAGCTGAATTCATTCAATCTTTGGTCTCTGAAGGGAAAAGATACTTAGCTTCTGACTTCAACTTCACTTACAGATACATAGACGATGTGTTCTCCATCAATTATCCAAAATTCGCGGATTACCCGAGCAGTATCTATCCTTCAGAGCTTGAAGTCAAAGAAACTACAGAGACAAATAATTCAGCATCGTATTTGGACATAATGTTGTCCTATGACACTGATGGTCACATGAACACCTAACTCTATGACAAACGTGACGACTTCAATTTCAACATTACAAACTTTCCTTTTCTGAGTAGCAACATCCCTTCATGGCCAGCTTATGGCGTGTTCATATCTCAGTTGATACGCTATGCCAGAGCAAAAGAAAGGAGGGGATCTCCAACAACACTAGGTCGCAGCACCCACAGCAAAATCCCAAAACACCCATGCAAAAAACACAGAACAGATACTCACAGAAAGAGACGCAAAAGGGACAAGGAACACCAACTCACAACATAGAAACATAAAAGACTACACATAAACCAACGAGACCAATGGGCAACCGGTGCCGACTTAGGACGGCCATCTGCCAAGTAAATAGCAGACGGTGTGGTTATCCTGGATTACGTGCGCACAACCCTCTCACTTCTCCAGTTACCTAGAGGTCTCGAAGAACGTACAAATGTGGTGTAAAACAACCTCCTCACTGTACCTCCTCAACCTCAACCTCCTCAAGTACCAAATATACGGATTTTGTTCTGAGAGCTAGGCGTCTTTCAGATAAGCTTCTCAGTCATGGATGTGTTTGTGACCGACTAAAATCGTCATTGAGGAAGTTCTAAGGTCGATATGGGGAACTCGTCATACACTATGATGTCCCACTCTCCAGAATGATGGATGATATTCTGTCATTGACCATTTCAACCATCTAACCAAAGATTGTACTCTATGTCTTCCGAAATGGAAGTAACCGGATGTGACAGTTCTACCGAATTGAAGCGGCGGGTGTTGAATGCAAGCAGGAGATGCTTACTCTTCCTGGGCACCTGAGCTCACTCTCATATCGGGAGTCCTCTTCTTTTCATGTGGTGGTTTTTTTTTTGTTTGCTTTGGTTTCTGTTTTATCCTGATTTTGTATGCCTTCGGTTTCTGATTTTCTGAATTATCGATTTTGTGCTGTATACAGGGATATGGTCATTATCCATATTTGTCATTGAAGATGAAGACGTTGAACCATCCAATCACTGGGGGTTCGCTTCTTTTCATGTGGTGGAGATTTTGTTTGTTTGATTTGATTCCTGTTTTATTCTGATTTTGTATGCCTTCGGTTTGTGATTTTCTGAATTATCTTGTGTCATTGCGTTCTTTGGGTGCTCAGATTTTACCTTTTTTAACGCAACTTATTCCTTTATATGGCCCCGGATTGCGAAGTCCGAAATACGTCAACTTGAAAAATGTAGAGCATAACTCAGAGTTAAGTTTATGACACATACTGCTGGAAAATTCAACGATGTCCAGAAACATGAATATAAATGATAACATGTTGTTGTTCAAAAGTTCTCATTCTGCATTTGACTTCTGACCAAATATACAGATTTTGTTCTGAGAGCTAGGCGCCTTCGGTTTCTGATTTTCTGAATTATCGATTTTACGCTGTATATTGGGATATGGTCATTATCCATATTTGTTAATCTACAAATGTTACACGTCGTCAAATTCATAACATCATTGAAGAACAGATAAATTTGCAGCATGGACCAGACATACACGTTTCTGGCATGTATCCGTCTTCAGTAATCCTCAATCTAAACACTGTAATATGGCCAAAGAGTGTGAAAGTTATTATGCTTTAGGATTTCAGGTTTTAGAAATTTCAAGAAATTTTGATAACAAAAATTTTCGAATTCGTTGAAGAAACGATCAAACGAAGTTCATCGGACTTGGCTACATGTGCCTTCGGGGACTCCTCGTCCACCAGCAGTGACATTCACCAAGTAGTACAATTGTTACACTCTTCAAATTTAAGAACAAATAAATTTTCAGCATGGACCAGACATGAACGTTTCGGGTACTTAACCCTCGTCAGTGATCCTCAATCTAAACAATTGAATATAGCCAAAGAGTGTGAAAGTTTTTATGTCGATAAATGTACCGATAGACGTAGCAGGATGGGTGGGTATGATGCCACATGACCCACGTTTTCAAGAAATTTTTGTCACATAAATTTTCAAATGTAAAACGTCTTCAAATTCATCATGTAAGAACAGATAAATTTGCAGCATGGACCAGACATGGGCGTTTCGGGTACTTAACCCTCGTAAGTCTTCCTCAATCCAAACAATGAAATATGGCCAAAGATTGTGAAAGTTATGTCCAAAAATAGTCAGATATATGATTATGTCGATCAAATTGATTGTCTTTAAAAACTCTATTGTTTTGAATATTAATCCCATAAAATTTGGGAAATCTCACGACGTTTAAAGGTTTTGTCAAGCAATTCAGTGTAAATCATAACCATTTTATAAAAAAAGGACACGCCGACGACCATATTCTAAAAATGAAGTACGTTGTCTTTTTATTTTTTTACTTTACATGGGTGCACTGACGAAAGATATGCATTAGGATACAGCATAATACATTTCTGTTGGTGTAGGCGACGATCCCAAACTGTCATGATATGGTACTTATATTCCTTCTCCCTTAAGGCTAGCTCTATCCTTCATGGTATGGTACTTATATTCCTTCTCCCTGAAGGCTAGCTCTATCCTTCATGATATGGTACTTATATTCCTTCTCCCTGAAGGCTAGCTCTATCCTTCATGATATGGTACTTATATTCCTTCTCCCTGAAGGCTAGCTCTATCCTTCATGGTATGGTACTTATATTCCTTCTCCCTGAAGGCTAGCTCTATCCTTCATGGTATGGTACTTATATTCCTTCTGACTGAAGGCTAGCTCTATCCTTCATGGTATGGTACTTATTTTCCTTCTCCCTGAAGGCTAGCTCTATCCTTCATGATATGGTACTTATATTCCTTCTCCCTGAAGGCTAGCTCTATCCTTCATGATATGGTACTTATATTCCTTCTCCCTGAAGGCTAGCTCTATCCTTAACTAGTGCTTTCGTAAAACTTGAAGGTCATGTTTAGAATGTCGCTCTTGTTTGATGAGACGTTGCTTTTTTAAATGCGCGTATGATGTACCGATTTCTTTTTTCACCACTAGGTGGGTATCTCTGCTGGAGGACTGTTATTACCCGAGAATATCGTTCCACTATTTTTACGGTGACTCTGGAATTGAAATATATTTGAAAATTCCCTTCATCAAACTCGATCAATTATTCTAAAACTAAAGTGTTCTATTTCCCTGAAGGTTTATCTCTAAACCTAAGGTGTTCTATTTCACTGAAGGTATATCTGTAAAACTAAGATGTTCTATTTCATTATAGGTATATCTCTAAACCTAAGGAGTTCTGTTTCCCTGAAGGTATATCTCTAAAACTAAGGAGTTCTATTTCACTGAAGGTTTATCTCTAAAACTAAGATGTTCTATTTCATTATAGGCATATCTCTAAACCTAAGGTGTTCTATTTCTCTAAACCTAAGGTGTTCTATTTCCCAGAAGGTATATCTCTAAAACTAAGGTGTTCTATTTCACTGAGGGTATATCTCTAAAACTAAGGAGTTCTATTTCATTGAAGGTATATCACTAAAACTAAGGTGTTCTATTTCTCTGAAGGTATATCTCTAAAACTAAGGTTTTCTATTTCACTGAAGGTAAATCTCTGAAACCAAGGTGTTCTATTTCCCTGAAGGCATATCTCTAAAACTATGGTGTTCTATTTCATTGAAGGTATATCTCTAAACCTAAGGAGTTCTATTTCCCCGAGGATATATCTCTAAAACTAAGGTGTTTTATTTCCCTGGAGGTATATCTCTAAACCTTAGGTGTTCTATTACACTGAAGGTATATCTCTAAAACTAAGGTGTTCTATTTCCCTAAAGGCATATTTCTAAACATAAGGGGTTCTTTTTCCCTGAGGGCATATCTCTGAAACCAAGGTGTTCTATTTCACTAAAGGTATATCTCTAAAAAAAGGTGTTCTATTTCACTGAAGGTATATCTCTAAAGCTAAGGTGTTCTATTTCACTGAAGGCATATCTCTGAAACCAAGGTGTTCTATTTCACTAAAGGTATATCTCTAAAACAAAGGTGTTCTATTTCACTGAAGGTATATCTCTAAAACTAAGGTGTTCTATTTCACTGAAGGCATATCTCTTAACCTAAGGAGTTCTATTTCCCGGAGGGTTTAACTCTAAAACTTAGGTGTTTTATTTCCCTGAAGGTATATTCTTAAAACTAAGGTGTTCTATTTAACTGAAGGTATATCTCTGAAACTAAGGTGTTCTATTTTAAAACTGAAGGTATATCTCTAAAACTAAGGTGTTCTATTTCACTGAAGGTATATCTCTTAAACTAAGGTGTTCTATTTCCCTGAAGGTATATCTCTAAAACTAAGGTGTTCTATTTAACTGAAGGTATATCTCTAAAACTATGGTGTTCTATTTCATTGAAGGTATATCTCTAAAGCTAAGGTGTTCTATTTCACTGAAGGCATATCTCTAAACCTATGGAGTAATGTTTCCCCGAGGGTATATCTCTAAAACTAAGGTGTTTTATTTCCCTGAAGGTATATCTATAAACCTTAGGTGTTCTATTACACTGAAGGTATATCTCTTAAACTAAGGTGTTCTATTTCCCTAAACGCATATCTCTAAAACTATGGTGTTCTATTTCATTGAAGGTATATCTCTAAAACTAAGGTGTTTTATTTCACTCAAGGCATATTTCTAAAACTAAGGGGTTCTTTTTCCCTGAGGGCATATCTCTAAAACTAAGGTGTTCTATTTCACTGAAGGCATATCTCTTAACCTACGGAGTTCTATTTCCCGGAGGGTATATCTCTAAAACTAAGGTGTTTTATTTCCCGGAAGGTAGATCTCTATTCTTAGCTGGTTTTTCGTTATAACTTTTAAGTCATATTTAGAATGTCGCTCTTCATATGTAATTTTCCTCTATTTTGACCTTGAGCATCACTGACGATGCACTGAAATCCTTTTTTCAATAGAGTTTATTTTTCAATACTGATTATCATAAGATACGTCAGAGCTTAGTCCCATATTTCAGAATGTCATCCTTTCTTTCATAAAAATAATTATATATATATATATTTTAAGGATTTTGATTTTGTACCGGGATTACTTTTGGGTAGTGTGGACGTAATCCGGATATCCATCCCAATTTACCAAAAGACTGCCCAGAGTCTACTCTGGTGCACATTGGTATTCGTCTTTTATGTGTTGTCATTCGTGTTTTAATAGTGCCTTTGTTTTATTTCTATGTTGGTCCATTTGTTCTGAATCTTCTCACTGTCTGACACTTCTGATACAAAAAGTGAAAAAATAAGGATCTGCAACCAAAGTGCTACATCTGAATTTTTGAAGCTCTCGGAACGCTGACCAGGACTTTTTCATTATAAAATATTACACTGCATAAGCAATACATTGTGATGGGAATTTATTTGTAATTAAAAACAGTAACAATGGTAAGTATCTGTCTACCTACAATGTCCTTACAGACAAACTGGAAAATGGAAAAGGGAGTGTTCGACAAGAAAACACAGAAAATCGAACACGCTTTCATCACGTTTTACATCAATCGTACAAAATAGAAAGCTTCCATTCGAACTCTTAAAAACTCACACACGTAAGAAAATGCATTCACAGATTTGAAATTAACAGCACTCTATGAACTAACAATATAAAATTGTCCAACTACAAAATCATTATAACCATTCATCTTATTCATTAAATAAATCAGTCGGCCATTTTACGAATTTCGTATGGTTTTCTTATGAACAAAAATTATGATGGTATTGAAAAAGAAGGAAATATGCTCAGAATGAAAATATTTCCCATGATAATTAGTTATATATAGTTCTTAACTATTGTACATTTATTCAGATATTACATAAAAGCATCCGAATGGTATGCTTTTTCAAGATTTTTGTAAAATGGCCAGCTGATAGGAGAGAAATTGAACATTTAGTTGCATTCAATATTTGCACTTTTTGAACAGTTTGTCATATCTCTCACTGATGTGCAGTAAACTTGCATAGAATTCATGCATCTATTTCTTTGACTTTTAGTCCGTTAGTTTTAAAGTTAAGCTATGGTATACGTTAAAAGTTCAAGGTCATTATATTTCTTTTCAAATATGAATGTTACATATCCCAAGACATGTGCACAGGAAACATTTTGAAGCAAATATAAAATCATATATGAAACTGGAACTTGTCTTCTCAAGTTAAAGTATATTTTGTTATGTTTGGAAAAATATCAAAGACTCAGAAATAGACCTATCCAGCAAGATCAAGGTAATGGTAGGGGAAACAATCACAATTTGGATTTATTTGGCAAAACCTTTTTTCTAGTCTCTCAGTCCATGTTTTGGCAATTATTTAATGGTAATGACGATGTATTCTTTCTAACGGCCTTGTCACAGTTAGGTTTGTAGGCCACGGCCACCGGCCTTTGTATTGCTTTAATATGACACCTTCATGTTCTAGAAATGAGGAGCAAAGACATCTTATGAAATTATATGTGATTTAACGAAGAGTGGATTTTGTAATTCTGTTTACAGCTAAAATGTATCCGTATACAAGCAGAATGTCTACACACGCTTACAAATGAAGATTGAGTGTAGAATCGATCCTTCCATGCCCCGTTTGGACAGAGTGATCTATTTGTTTGCATAATTCACAGGCGAGGGCGAGAATTTATTATTTGCTATAAACTGCATATATATGTCATGTGGTTGGCTTCATTATACGGTCTACAAGAATGCATGCGAGAAACTGTTGTCGGTATCCTAGACATTTTACAAAAACAATCATGTTTGAAATTATCAAAATGATAATCGATGGAATCAAGGACGTTGAAATAGGATAATAAAATTGTACATTGTACAAATTCAGTTATTTAGTTTCTTTGCAAAAAATGCGACCGTTTTGGTCGATGAAGACGTAAAATTCAAGTTTTAAAAAAGTGATGAATCGTATTTTTTCTAAAGAATAATGAACAGAAGTAAATGATATTCTTTGGTAATTATTCCACCGATAACGTACACATTATGAATGATTAATTAAATAATGTTCTTCGTTGGATTCTTACAATCATTTTTGATGACAATAGATGTTTTTAAAAGAATGTGAATCTTAATAATGAAAAAAAAAGATCCTGGGAGTCATCGTGAGTAGTATAGCAATGCGAACTACAATGTCGGAGTGACCGTGAAAAAGACGGACACGGCATGTTTTAAGGATGCGTGATGTGGAACTCTCTAGAAGACAACAAAAATGCTTGGCAACAGACACTGTTTGATTGGATCACGTAAGCCTGTAGTAGATTAATTTTGATCAAAAATTAGCTTTCATCAATAACCTAATACATAATGAACAATGTGGAGTCACAGGGGAGTATTCATCTTCAATAATAAGGGAATGAGTAAAACACATACATAGTTCATTCATCGTCTTACATTCACGTACGAATAGTAGTAAAAAATATCTGTTAAAACATACGATAAGCTATTGTATAGCCGCTGAGTGACGGAACCAAGGGTGAGTGCAAGAAAAAGTCTAACTTGGAAAGAGCCTTTAAAGGGAAAACATCTAAGATGAAGAAAATGGGAGGAGTCTAGCGATGAAAATATGGAAGATGAGATCGATCTTACGTAAATTGAAATACAAAAATGTAAATTCTACTCTAACTCATTAGTGAGCAATCGTCCGCTGATATGACCCGCTCTTTACCTACGTCATAAATGACGTCAGACTTTGTTATGACGAATCCATCGAGTTACCTCCCGTACTTAGAGCGATCGACATTGTTTTCCAGGAACATGCAGGCGGTCTTGGTCTGTCTGACGATCTGAAAGGAAAGGTATAAACACACAATTGTTTTCTTTGCCAAATTTTGGTTGAAAACAAGATTCGAACACTCCGTAAATTTGGTCATGGAATCCTGTTGAATAAAGATACCGCACCGAATATACCCAGGTTCTTTGGAATTTTCTGGGGTAGTTTATCCAATTTGAATACTTCCACACTTTGATTTTTCGTTTCTCCGACGGTTTTGATTTTTGCTCAATCTCAAATCATATCTGCGTCACGTGATCTGCGTCTACCTCACTCGATGGTGAATTCAAGAGGCAGTAACGTCGATCAAAAATCGAGTGTTCGCGTGGAAAGCACAACTAACCACCAATCACAGAGCTTGTCTACCACAAATGTTACAATCAGAGTAACTACGTCATAATGTCGATATCCGTACCGAATCCGGGTTCTGCATTTGTGCATTAGATGGTGACATTGTGCCACTTGTGCTCTGAGTATGCGCAGATTCCGTTTCCGGTGTAGTGCTTGGCGTAGGTAATGTAACGATAGCTGTGGTTACTGTAAGGTTGTTAGATTTGCTGTTTGGTGTGGATGTGCTCACAGCGTTAAGGTTCGATCTGGATGAACGGTTTAAAGTTGGAAGTCGAATTTGAATATCATTAAGATCATCGTTATCAGAGTCTGTGTTCCTCCTCTGTAAAAGATGTGGATTCATTATCGTTAATGGTCAATACAAACAACGTATAGCAAAAATGATGACAATCAACAATATTAATAAATTCTAACTTCACAAAGTACAAAAACATCAGAGAAAGACAAAAGACGTCATATGCCTATGTTGCTCACATGAAAATCTTGCATATATTTATATGTCAGCTCGTATTTCATATTTACTAAGTAAACATGGTAAATAAAAGTTGCCACGGGGAAAAGCATATTAAAAGGAATCGTTTGAAAATTTAAAGTATATCATATATTACATTTCATGTTGTAAAATTTTCTTGCAAAAAAAAAAAAAAAAAAACCCCACCAAAAAACAAAAAACCCACCCCAAATAATTTTGATTGCCGACACTCTTGGATTTGTCGTTATCCCGGAGTTCCCCGAAGATCTTTATACCCCATTCCTTGAGGTTCATTTTGCCCCTCCCGACGCCCCTGTGGGTTAGTGTTACAAAACCCGGGATTTCCTCTTGGGTCAGAATAATGATCATTGATGTCTACCATGTACTTAACCCTCTAGTGCCCACATCTATTTATACTTTGAGGAGAATCATGATTTTTTTCCATATGGATATGTTACCATAATGTAAGAACCATAACCATAGAAATTTTTCAAAAATTCCCTCTCTAACAATTTTGGGTATGTATCATTTATGATACACCGGGCATTAGTGGTATTTCTAAATCTTAAATTTATTCCCAATCCTTTGATTTTTTTCTAAAAATGAAATGAATGATAGAGATTCCCTAACGTGCACAGAATGATATATGAACAATATACAAAGATAGATAAAGTACATATTTGTATAACTTTCATTTTCCAATGATTTTATGTCTTTACAGTCATTTTCAGGTTACAATTTCATGTAGAAAACCCCAAGAGGGAGAAAAATCCTTTAAAAGCTTATACACTGGTGTGAGGTGAAGCAATAAATGGTGATCGAGTTAAGAAATGAATCTTATATTTTTTCTGTTCATGCAGGTATCGCCCGAAAAATTGGACGAACAGCATCAATGCGCGTTGATGCAAAAGTTTTCCGTCCAATTTTTCGGGTGATACCTGCATCAATATATTTATATATTGACCTTCTTTATATCGATATTTTCAGCTACGAGTTTATTCGTGTTTGAGGGAATTCCTGGTTCTTAAAATAGTACTACAAATAGACATATGTGAAAAATTTTGTCGATCGATGTATCAACAAAATTTCATAGCCAATCAGAATCTTCGTTTCTTGAAAATAACGATGGTAATCAAATGATTTACTCTTCCTTTCAAAACAAAAGAAGTACAGACCAGTAAACTTGGTGTATCATTTTTGATACGTGGGGCACTAGAGGTTTAAATATTCATACTCCCTCTCGGATCTTCGTAAACCTTGAGATTTTGTTATTTTCACCACGTTTGATCCCATCTTACCCTATACCCATTGATTCCTACTTATTTTTTCATTGTCTAGACTTTTTGTTGATTTATCTTGGGTTTGTTTTACCCCACCTTGAATGGCCATATTTGACATCCCTGACGGGAAGAGCACAACACTAGTACATTACATGTATTATGGAAACCCTGAACCGACATGCGTTTTGCTCTTTGCTTTTTGCGTTTTGCATTTTGCATTTTGCTCTTTGCTATTTTTTCATTGTTATGTGTGGAATACTCGTTCTGGAGATAGCCAGTCTGTACGTCATCAATAACTGACCAATCACATTCGTTTACTGGCATATTTAGGAGATATAATATAGGAGAAGAATGTGTTTTTGCTCTTTGCGTTTTGCTTTTTCCTCTTTGCTATTTGCTCTTTGCGTTTTGCTCTATGCACAACTTTACTTGTACATTAAAAGACATTGTCAGCAGGCATCCGGCTTATGTACGAATGTATGAATAAACTAGATGGCTACTGTTGCAAGCAACAGACGGATTCCTCCTTTATTTGACCTTCCTCGGAACTGAAATGTTAAAATCCGAATAAAGAAGATGAAAAAAGAATAGTTGCTTTAGTACTTTATTCACTTCAGGAAATCAGTCAAAAGAGCTTATGTCTAACTTGGGACTCTTACCTATTTATCGACAAAACAGAATAAAAAGACGATAAATACCTTTAAAGTTTAGGAAGGCTTTAAACTCCTAGATCTATTCTATCCATATTGAATCCTGTTAAATAACTATCCCAAAAAGAATTGCACAATGAATTAGCAATGAGAAAATTTCTATAAATAGAGAATGACAACAGCATGAAAGTACAGACAAGTAATGCTACTAAGATAAAAAAAAAGGAAACAGAGAACAAGAACAAAAGAGTTATCTATCTTACTATGTAAAGTTCAAATAAGAAGTACTACTTGTGTAAAGAATAAATATTTAAGAACAAAATCCAATCAATCCTACAAGAGTAAATGTTTGTTATGACCTTGAAAAATTTTATTTGACCTTGAACCAAGGTCATGGATGAAAGATAAGCATTTTAGTTAATTCTCATCAAGATTTCTTTTTATCTATTCAAAGCTCAATATTTTATCAACAAAAGTCTGTTGTGACCTTGAAATCGAACAAATGACCTTGGGTCAAGGTCAAGGTGAAAGGACTTGATGCAAGGAATATTTGCGTCAAATTTTAACTCTCAAGGTCAAATGGTCTTTGTTCTATAGAAAAAATTTTGTTGTGACCTTGAGAATGAGAATTTGACCTTGGGTCAAGGTCAAGGTGAAAGGGCTTGGATCAATTATTGTATTTGTGAAGTTTGAACTGTCAAGGTCAAATAGTCTTTGTTCTATAGGTAAAAGTTTGTTGTGACCTTGAGAATCATAATTTGACCTTGAAACTAGGTCATCATCAATGACTACCTATAAGTAACCTACCATCCAAGTTTCAACTCAAAATCTCAAAAACTGTAGAAATTGGCACTGTGCCAATTTAAAGTTCCATTTTCAACTCAAAATAGCGCGAAAACCGTAAATATTTTATCGAGCATGTAAGCATATAAAAGTTTGCAAATTTCCCAAAGAACAATATAAAACAAATTTCGTTAAAATCGCACGGTTAGTTTAGGAGTTATAAGGTTTTAAAGATTTTACCTTTGATGACCTCTAGCAGGGGCATATGTGAACTTTTCGACAAGAAAAAATTTTTAAATTTAGATCTTCATATGCTCTTTCACATGGTACTTTCCGTTTTTTCATATGATGCTGTACTTTTTTGTAAAGTGACCGGAACGGTTTGTGGGTAAGAATAATAATAATAATAAGAATAACTAGATGGCTACTGTTGCAAGCAACAGACGGATTCCTCCTTTATTAGACCTTCCTCGGAACTGAAGTGCTAAAATCCGAATAAAGAAGATGGAAAAAAGAATAGTTGCTTTAGTACCATATTAACTTCAGCAAATGAGTCAAAAGAGCTTATGTCTAATTTGGGACTCTTATTTATTTTTCAACAAAATAGAAGAAAAAAAAAATACCTTTCATGTTTACGAAAGCTTTAAACTCCATGCACAATCAATATCTAATCCTTTACAATGACTTTCTCAAAAAAGAATTGCACAATGATTTTGCAATGAGATAATTCCTATTAATAGAAAATGACAACAACATGAAACTACTGATAAGTAATGCTACTAAGAATAAAAAAGAAAGAAACAGAGAACAAGAATAAAAGAGTTATCTATCTTACTATGTAAAGTTTAATTAAGAAGTACTACTTGTGTGAAGCATAAATAGTTCAGGGCAAAATCCTGTGAATTCTACAAGAGTAAATGTTTGTTATGACCTTGAAAAAGTTAATTTGACCTTTAACCAAGGTCATGGATAAAAGATAAGCATTTGAATTTATTCTCATCAAGAGTCCTCTTAATCTAATCAAAGCTCAATATTTTATCGACAAAAGTCTGTTGTGACCTTGAAATTGAACAAATGACCTTGGGTCAAGGTCAAGGTGAAAGGACTTGATGCAAGGAATATTTGCGCCAAGTTTGAACTCTCAAGGTCAAATGGTCTTTGTTCTATAGTCAAAAGTTTGTTGTGACCTTGAGAATCAAAATTTGACCTTGGGCCAAGGTCAAGGTGAAAGGGCTTGGATCAATGATTGTATTTATGAAGTTTGAACTGTCAAGGTCAAATAGTCTTTGTTCCATAGGCAAAAGTTTGTTGTGACCTTGAGAATCATAATGTGACCTTGAAACTAGGTCATCATCAATGACTACCTATAAGTAACCTACCATCCAAGTTTCAACTCAAAATCTCAAAAACTGTAGAAATTGGCACTGTGCCAATTTAAAGTTCCATTTTCAACTCGGAATAGCGCGAAAACCGTAAATATTTTATCGAGCATGTAAGCGTATAAAAGTTTGCAAATTTCCCAAAGAACATTTTAAAACAAATTTCGTTCAAATCGTACGGTTAGTTTAGGAGTTATAAGTGTTTAAAGATTTGACCTTTGATGACCTCTAGCGGGGGCATACGTGAACTTTTCGACGACAAAATTTTTTTACCTCTAGATCTTTATATGCTCTTTCACATGATACTTCTTGTTTTATCATAAGAAGTGGCACTTTTTTGTACAGTCACTGGAATGATCTGGGGGTAAGAATAATAATAATAAGAATAATAATAAGAATAAAGAAAAGACAATACAATAACAGAAAGGATTCCGACGGAAAAGTCGGAATCCTTAATAAGAATAAAGAAAAGACAATACAATAACAGAAAGGATTCCGACGGAAGTCGGAATCCTTAATAAACTGACAGTAAATTTAAAAGAGGAAATGTATGTCCTTTAATCATTCTTTCACTCTTTGGTTATAATTTTTTTTATTTCTGAATTTGAGTTCAAACAGGAAAGGGGGGGGGGGTCTCTGTAGTGCAGAAGGCTTGGCTATCTGGGTTATCAGTACAAAAATCCCTCCCATTGGGATTAAATTTGTCTGAATTTCACTAAAGTGGTATTCCTCCTTGTAAGGAGGTGACACACAAAAGCAAAGAGGAAAACACAAAAAGCAAAATGAAAAGAGCAAAAAGCAAAGAGCAAAACGCATGTCGGTTCGGGGTTTCCATAATGTATGGCTGCGGTAAGAAACAAAGCTACATGTATGACAGCAATCGGACAATGGAATATTAAAACTATTCAAAAACCTTCAAGTGTTACATGATTGTACTTTATTTTCCATCGCACAGTCTTAG
The DNA here is from genome assembly GCA_028142955.1 of Pinctada fucata. Taxonomy (NCBI): domain Eukaryota; kingdom Metazoa; phylum Mollusca; class Bivalvia; order Pterioida; family Pteriidae; genus Pinctada; species Pinctada fucata. The sequence continues at coordinate 100,094,990 of AP027102.1, forward strand.
ATGATACTTAACTCTGTAAAGATTATTCATACATATACATATAGTATTGTGTGTCATGTTTCAGTGATATAATAATGATGTGATCGTTCTTGACTCCGTCTGTTTGTCCATTTTTCTCATCTCATGTGTGTGCGTCTCGCTGTGTTAACTGTTTTAAGTTGTCATGTTGGGGACCCCCTCCTTGTGTGTGGGTGCGTCCCGCTGTGTTAACTGTTTTAAGTCGTCATGTTGGGGATCCCCTCCTTGTGTGTGTTTGTGTGTGCGTCCCGCTGTGTTAACTGTTTTAAGTCGTCATGTTGGGGATCCCCTCCTTGTGTGTGTGTGTGTGTGTGCGTCCCGCTGTGTTAACTGTTTTAAGTTGTCATGTTGGGCATCCCCTCCTTGTGTGTCTGTGTGTGTGTGTGTGCGTCCCGCTGTGTTAACTGTTTTAAGTCGTCATGTTTTGGATCCCCTCCTTGTGTGTGTGCGTCCCGCTGTGTTAACTGTTTTAAGTCGTCATGTTGGGGATATCCTCCTTATCTTGAATGTTTGTTAACTTTGTTGCTTAGTTCGTACTTTTTATGAAGAGTAACCTACTTATCTAAGATAACATCTAAGTTGAATGTCCTTTTTTTGAAGGAGTTCAATAAGCAAATATCAGGGTGTATTTTTTATTTACAATTAGGAATTATATTTCATGTCAAAGTATTCAAAGTCTATCACCAAAGAATAAGAAATTAATAAACAGAAATGACCACAAATAAAACTAATTATGTCAAAAGAAAAGAAATATAAAAATATGAGATATTTTGCATGAAGAAAAGTAGAAATATAACCCCATTCAGACTCTGGAAATCCCAGGTCACTCCAGAAGAAAAACCTGTATTCATACTCTGACTATACACAACCAATTATGCCTCATATGAAATTCATGTGAAAGGAGTATATATGGTTTATATAGTAAAATGGCCCCCTAAAATCGACTTCTCTGAAATTAAATTTTGTTGTCATTTTTAGAGAGTTAAATGTCTATATTTTGAGAAATCTAGTTACAAAATCTACTCCTTGCTTTCTAAGGCATTGTAAATTTTACATAAAAACCGTGAAAACCGGCGATACTGTCAATTTTTCACGAAAAATAGCATAATTCATGGTTATTTTCATTCAGATAACATCGAGCGGGATCGTGAACAACTTTTTCCTTTTGCATGTACTAAAAGACGTGCAAAAGGAACAACATATCAAAATATGAAATTTGTTCAGAAGCCCGCTCGATACTAACTAATGTCGAAAATGAGTCCCAAACGACGTTTTTCTAGAAATTTGGCAAAATATACCATATTTGACGTCCAAATTCTTAGAAACTGTGAAAGGAAATTTAAGATTATGTATCATTTCATACGTAGCCTACATTGTAGAACAAATATCGGTACAGATTCATTACTTTATGAAAATTCAAGATTTTGCCCTGAAAGGGAGCCACTTTCATATATAAACCATACATAGTCCTTTACATGAACTGTACATAAAAATTCACATGAAATTTATGTGAAATAAGCAAGAACATGAAATTTTTATATGAAATTTTATATAAATCTTATTTGAAATTTATATAAATTTCACATGAACTTTCAAGTGAAATTAACATGATGCTTATTTTATATGAATTTCATGTGAGGCACTGGGTACTTATTATAATATTATTACTGATCTACATTTCCTTTAAACATAATGCTACGTACATCTTTGCCATTTCTGGCATGTTTTATTATAAAACTCGAATCTGACATGAAAGAGTTGAAATGTTTTTGCAAAATAGTAAAATTGCAAAATTTGCATATGATGGAGTTAAAATGTGAACAAAGCAAAGCTACCTAACTACATGTATAATGTGTCCTCTACCTGGACATGTCTCCGTGTTTACGTGTGTCCGGAATAATAGAATAAAATAAATATTGCAAAAGCCTTCTGATTTGATGTGATATGATGAGTAAATAAAATGATAAAAAAGGCGGTGACGTCATGTGATGAAATAACATGCAAATCCTAAATAATATACAAGCAAAGAAAACGTAATCATGACAACCAATGCAAATTCAATGCAAGCAAAAACTCCGTGATGACATTAAGGAATTTAAGATCTGTGATTATTGATTTGTATTTTTTGTAATTTTGCTTCTAATAACGTGGTTGTTATTGTTATCAAACCAAGAAATAAACCCATCTAACTGCAAACCGAAACCAGAAGACAACTCATGCTCGCTCTGAAAATAAAAGTCGCGTTTTGTCACTTCGTCTCCCATCTGGCACAGGAAGCAACTACGATTATCTTACCTTGACGAGAAATCTTCGATGTGGAGAGAACCTTCTTGCACAACATCCGGTGTTCCTGTGTCTATCAAGAGACGATATGGAAGGATCCGGGGAGGGTGGTGGGGTCTCCGAGGGTTTAGTCAGAGCTCCATTAAAAGCCATGTCTAGTTCAACAAATTCTCGATCCTAAAAAGAACCACCCCATTTATCTGACTGACAATTAGTTATATAGAATTGGTAAGTTAGCCGTATTATGTGGCCATGATAGACAATGTATTCTTTTCGTCTTACTGTTTTTGTGCAGCGAAATCCAAAATATGACGTCATTGAGTGCCACTTTTTTTGCGGCTAATTTACCACAGACAAACCTGAGGCAAACACTGTCAGAAATATAACATTTATGGCTATATTTAGCAATGTTAGAGGACATAGCCCTTAACAAACTGTTACAGAAAAGAAACAAGCTTCCTGAATGGGTAACGTCTGAGTGGAGACAAGGCAGCTTTAATTGTCTGCCACAAATGGTGCTTTCTACATCTCTAGCCAAGATATAAATACTGTTCATAGACCACTAAGCTTAAATCCAGACTGTCGGATCTCGGTAACGTTCTTCATTATTGACAGATCAATACCACTTCTATGTTGCTATTTTTTCTTTTAAATCAAATTTCAGACAAGCTTAAATTTGGTTTAGTAATTCAAAAGTTAACATTTTCCCAGCAAGATTGAGTTATTTGGTAGTACTACAGTAAATATTTTAATATCGTCAAATAATTTACTCATTTGACTCTCCAGCACAAATCCGTCCAAGCAATAGATTAATTCTGCACATAGATGATAGTATGTTTATGAATACTAACTAGTAATATTAGCTGCCATACATAGTAAGCTGTTCATGCATCTGTTGCTTTTGCAAGCCTAATAATTGCAAGAATTCGTGCTCTGTTCAATAATACTGACTAGAAAGAGTTCAAAGTCGTGCGTTTACAGTTGGTTTGGGTGACTAGACATACCGTGGTTTTCTCTAGACAACTGAGGAGGTGATGGTGTTGCATTTCTAGAACATCTTGTGGTTTATAATCGTCTACCTCCAGCCCGCTCTCTTTTGCTCTCAGGGCCTCCTCCGCCCGCTTCTTACTACTAATAAAGGCCGCACCACTGGCGTTTTTAGCCATCTTTATTCTAGCTATACGGGCTTTCTGTTGAAATAAATTATGTAAATTGCTGAATTTAGGATATATTGTGTATGTTATTTTTCTAAAAATGATTGGGATAAAAAAAACCATTAATCGATCACATGATCATAAGGTGCTTTTTTAAAGTTTAATAATCTCTCTTTAATAGAAGACTATTGACCTTCGTCAAGGAATATAATTCAATGCAATACCTAAATTTCTTATAGTTTTTTTTTAAAACATTATACTCTCTTAAAAAATATTCATGCAAAGAATACGATGCTAAGTTAATCTAGTCTTAAACCTTAATTTTTCAGCCTACTTAAATTTCAACCTTTTTCTTCGATTTTGGGCTACACAATACAAAAGTAAATGAATGCTATTCGAGGTAAAATCCATATTTACTACTTAAAAAATCCCAACATGAAAGAAAATTTTAATTTGAAAAACAGCTGTTTAAGTGGCCTTCTGTCCCCCTCTTACGTCATCCGTCTTCATCATTACAAGACGAAGTTTGCTCAGCTGATACGATCTGACGGGTTGTATCATCCATTGCCGTCTTCGACCATGAATAGACCACAATCGTTTTCTTTCGTTAGTTTGGCATGAGAAACGGACAGAGTGAAAGTGGCTGCATACGACGAGACATCTTTTCACTATCAGCATTTTTAATTTGCAGTATGTTTTAAAGCTTATTATACCAATTTTGTATCATTAGCGATCTAGTTGATAAGTATATAAATAAGAAAACAAGTTGGAGATGACGGAAAGTATAGATGTTAAACGTCATCAAGTTCAATAGCATCATTTAAGAACAGATAAATTTGCAACATGGACCAGACATGCACGTTTCGGGTACTTAACCCTCGTCAGTGATCCTCAATCTAAACAATATAATATGACCAAAAAGTGTGAAAATTATTATGTCCAAAAATGTACTGAAAGACGTTGCAGGATGGTTGGGATATGATGCTACAGGAAATGCAGTCCGTGCTCTGCCGGAAGAGACAGACAATCAACCGAAATTGATCATAATACATGAACTTATTATAAACACATCCATTGCTTTCTATGCTCGTTTTTTCAGGCTAAACCTGGCTTTCCATTTTTTGGTTTATATTTCTCATCGATACATTCTCTCGTAGAATTGAGAGATCTAAGTTCAATTTAGAATTGAACTTTGAATAAAAATGTCTAATTATTCGCCCAAAGCAAGATGCCTTGGTGTTAGCACCATAAATAGTATTCAGAATCATCTAAATAAAGGTTGTGGTCAGTCAATAATTTATAGTTTCTTATCATAAATTTATATGTTTTTTTTTATTATAAATATCATTTGATACTTTTATTTTCTCAGTATACTGGTAAATTCATATGATACAATAATGATTTTTCATGTATGCTTTGCCTACCTTTTGAGCTTTTCGTTTATCTGCTCTCTGGTTTTGATGATATATTCTGCTAAAGTTAGATACTATCACAGGGACCGGTAAAGCTATGACCAATACACCACAAATTGAGCACAAACCTCCTACTATTTTCCCTATCTCTGTATTTGGTACCATGTCACCGTACCTGTAAAATATACAAATGTGTTGTCAACAAAAAGGTGCATGTGAACTGGACATATAAACTTAACATATTCAGTAATTTTCGATATCTAGTTTATCATGTTTATATTTCGTGAATTGGTACAGATGTAATACCAATATTGAATCAATATAATGCCACATTGCAAAATTGGAATCGAAGGATTTGAAGTGACAAGTATTGTATGGAAGCAGGAGATGACTACTCCCTCCGGGCACCTGTCATTTCTTCTATATGTATCTTCTACCGATATGGCAGATTTAATTCTATCCACATGACATTCAATTTGGTTGTTTTAATTTGAATGTTCACCTACTTGTCATGCCTAGGTTTGTATTATACTGTCTTGTGTTATACACATACATGTATAGTATAAGCCCATGCATGGTCTAATCTATCATGCAATAAGCTAAAGAGAAAGAAGATAACTATACGTCATCCAAGGTGTTTCTCTTTGTTGTTTTACTGGAAAAGAGAGATGTAGATAGTGGAGAGAGAGAGAGAGAGAGAGAGAGAGAGAGAGAGAGAGAATTTTAAAGTGGTATATATCTTCGCTGTCTTCTATGATTACACAAACAAGGCAGATTATTTCCCAGAGGAGGTTAGTTTAGACAGCTGAAGCGTCTTTTTACAGAGAAATGAACAATTCTGAAATTCAATATTGGTAATTTCTGGAGAACTGCTCTATCCAGTTCCGTTATTACAGAATTGAATCGAGGAGCCAAGTTCGTTATATTGAGAAGCAAATTCATTTCCAGACACATGCCATTAACGGAAGTGTGAAATGTCGCAATTTTAGCAAAATAGGATAAACACCCTTGACGCAATTTATAGTTTTCTGTAATGCAGATTGTCCGAGAACGAACGCAAATTTCTTAAAACGCCAAAAACCGGCCTATTCCCAAGCTAAAGATATAATGGTAAGATATAATAATAACAAGATCTTTATAGTATCTTGTCTGAGTTACATTGCGCCATTAAAGATTTGAATTCACTCTGCAGAGATGTTATTTTTGAAGTTTTAGTAATTGGACGTAGAAGCCTACTTGTCATTAAAAGAGCTCCATGTTTGTATGTAAGAGAAACGCATTTCAAAAAATTCAAAACTTTTCGATTCATATTTTGGGTTTCGAAAATCAAACTTCTAATTTGACCAATTTACTTAAAAGTTATATATTTTACTGAAGGTAACTAAAACTATGAGCACGTAACTAAAGGCTCCGTTATTTCTTACGAGCGGCTAATGTCTTTAACATTAAAATCTAAAACTACTAAAACCCGTCTTACAGGTAGGAATGGTTTCCATTACAAATGAAAGAATGCTCTGCCATGTTGAAATCCAACTCGGAATAAAAGGTGTACGCCATAATATTGAAGGACCTCTCTGCCAACATATTTTTTTTTTGTTTCAAATTGAAAATGTTAATTGTTCTGTAAAGAACAGTGTAGTAATTGGAATTGTCTATGAGTACTAAGCTACTTGACAATATGACATTCGAGCTACCTACTATATCGTGTACTTTCAGACATGAATATATTTATTTCATGTATTTAACTTTCGCTCCGTCTTTTTTTAACATCAATAAATAGTATTAGAGTTCACCAATATGTTTTTTGTATATTTGATTCAACATGAACATGAGCAAAAACTAAATTTTCTGTTTCATTCTTTAAAGCTTTATAAAATGGTGTAGTATTAGATAGAGGCAAAGGGAGAGAGGTAGCCTACACATCTAGACGTCAATTTCTTAAATTTTGACGCTTGTGTTGTTTTTTCTTTTCTGTTCAATCTTTGTTTAGGTCCTCTCAAAATTGAAAACACGCAAATACTCAGGAAGAAAGAAGAAGATGTGCAGGTCTATTGCATTGACACGACATCAAATTAAAGTGGATGCTGTTTAAGTCAGTTCTTTTATAATTTCTTATTATTAGTCTTATATCGTACAAGAAAATATTCAATGGATGGTGAAGATTCAAGACGGTTGTAAAAGATCTGGCTTGACAAAAGATGTGATATTTCATACACTGAGTATTGCCTCTGGATTCCTGATGATTCTGACAAACCCCTGGATCCATTATAGTGTATGGAGATATAGGCAGTATCAATGGTCCGAGATGATAAGGAAAGAAATCGTCAATATTTTCTTGGTTTGAGACAATTCAGACTATATTATCACGGAGCGACTGCAGGGAGATATCTGTATTTATTTTCTGATCAACCCAGTGTCAATTAAGCTGAAATAACATCAATCATTACAACTCGTTGCCATAGAGATGATAATTTTGGCCCAAATTGCTATCCAAATATGAATAAGTAGGGAATGTAGTTGCATTGGAAATTGGATTTATCCCAAGAGAGGGATATCAAATTACAGTCAACTAACATGGCCGTTCCGCATGTTAGGATAACCAGTTTACTTAACTAATGTTGTATTTATGACCACTGTGTGAATAGTAAAACAAAGAAATCTGGCTCAATCGTGGTTTGTATTGACATCTAAGTAACATGATACGGTCAGAACGTACGTGATATCATAAACGTCCAAGATAAAAGGGACAATGGATACCAAATCATATCAGCCAAACTTCACATAAAGCTCCTGGTTTTTAAAATAGTTTTAACTTTTTCGGAATGATGTAACATGAAATGATTTGTCTGAAATGAAGCACTGCATTCCATGAATAAATCCGATTCAAGAAATGTTTTTGGTACGTTTTATAGCAATAAAAGTACAAACTAACTAGTAATGTTTCGTTAAATCACTTCACAATTTTGGAAATGACTCCAAATCTTTAGAGTAGAATTGAGCAACATTTGAGCTGGCCTCTTTTAATTCTAAGCTTTAATGTATAGTATGATATATTCCTTGTTTGTATGTCTTAGCTTTAATGTATAGTATGATATATTCCTTGTTTTGTATGTCTAAGCTTTAATGTATAGTATGATATTTCCATTGTTTTGTATGTCAAAGCTTTAATGTATAGTATATTTTCCTTGTTTTGTATGTCTAAGCTTTTTAAGGTATAGTATGATATATTCCTTGTTTTGTATGTCTAAGCTTTAATGTATAGTATGATATATTCCTTGTTTGTATGTCTAAGCTTTAATGTATAGTATGATATATTCCTTGTTTTGTATGTCTAAGCTTTAATGTATAGTATGATATTTCCATTGTTTTGTATGTCAAAGCTTTAATGTATAGTATGATATTTCCCATGTTTTGTATTTATAGGCTTGAATGCATAGTATCACTGACGAGGGTTGAGTACCCGAAACGTGCATGTCTGGTACATGCTGCAATTTTTTCTATTTATAAATGATGCTATTGAATTTGATTACGTTTAACATGGTATATTCCTTGTTTTGTATGTGTATTGATTGTTAATTCTGACTTAGGGTTTGGTTTTGACTTTCAGTCACTCATGAAGCACGTCTAATGCATGATATAGCCTAATTTCATCAAGGGTTTTGCTTTTTCAGAAACTAAAATGGAACATGCACACTTATAATATTAACACAAACTTCTCTTCACCGATCATAAGAACACTGATGTTACTAAGGGCATCGTGCCGACGCCGGATTTGTGTTCAGCCCTAGTCGCCTTATGGAATCCTGTCTAACGACGACATAATCACGTGATTTACATTTCTTGTCCCACCGTATAAATCTTCCCAGACCTCGTACAAAGCCGATATCCAGAGATCAACAATCCGCAGACTTCACATTAAAGCCCCGTCAATTAAGTACTTCACTTAATTCTACCTTTCCCCATTTTATTCTAAAATTGTGCTTTTACTATTTGCTATTGTCTCATCAAAATCAATATCCAAAATTGTAGATAAGTGATCACGAAGAAGCATTATCCAGACAGGGTTTGTGTGTGTTCACTTTCCATGAAGAGTTTAAGAGTCAAATTGCAATGTCTATTTTGGACACATGGAATTCATATAACGTACTCTTAGATACGCTTGAAATCGTCAGGAATTATTTATGATGCATTAAATATTGAAAAATAAAGTTAAAGCTATACTGATGTCAAATTTTGGATTGAAAGTCATTAAATATTGATTTTAATTTTCATAAGCTACAAGTATTTCTCTGTATAGAGGTCAATGAAAGCAATGTTAAAAAAACAATACCAAGAAACATAAAAATATAACACTACCAGAACATCAATTTCTACTTCTAGAATTGTTTTCTATCTTTTGTGGTCTGTTATACTTTGTAGCTTTAAAGATAAACGATGCAAGATCACCTGTATGCAACCAAATAGTGCAAAGAATATTGCTGCCTCAGGGATTTGTCAGAAGTTGAGCGCTTACGTGACAAATTGATGCAAAATTTAAAATACAAGAAGCAGAAGTAGTTTCACTTGACATTTTGACAACTAGATACAAGATCTGACAGTAAACAAGGAAGCCGAGCTTAAACACTCACGGTAATAACTGACACCCTTGTTTTAATGCTTAGACGACAACTTGAACTTTACATCTCGCTGGATTTTAATGTTATTTGTGCATTTGGAATCTTAACGAGTTAAAGAAGATCCTGACGACAATCTCAACAGCACTCACAAAAGAGTACCAAATTGAGCATCGACGGACCCCTACGGGTTTGCTGTATAACATGTATAAGTACAATTAAATGCGAACTACCATGAACTTGTTGGGTTCAGAACTGTTTCTGATGATACATTCACCATTGTCTCATGGATATTCCATTCATTAACAGATGATATATGTAGAACTTTCTTTACTCTTCTATCTGATTTTTGTTTTACTGATATAGAAATTAATACGTACTCATCTTCGTAATTCTCCATACCCTCATCATGAAAACACTAATCGCAAAGACAACTGAACATGGGGGTCCATCACAAACTCATCTAATGGGAAAAAATCAGAAAGGAGAAAATGCCGTCTTTTATATTTTAACCTTACCCAGACAGCAATGATTATCATACCTGCATAATCAATTGATTTAAGATTTGAATTGTTTGTTTATATGTCTTGAAATACATAATTTATCAATAGTAGCGAGGCTAAGAAAGCGGTTTAAAATCGACTTTTTCCTGATCTATCGGAATAAAAAAAGAATTGTTGCACATAAGAAATCAAAACAAATGGTGGGAGGAAGGCGGGAGATTGAACGGCGAGTCACAATGATGTACGAAGGGAATTTATTTTCATCGTGATCGGGCTGGCGACAATAACTCACCGGACCGTCTGGGGATATATCCGGGGACTTGGTTAACCATATATGGCACTGAGTTATGGCGGATAGTCAATCGGAAATTGTTTCTGGAAAATGCATTTTTCATTGCACAAGTGTCTTGAAATGGGATCAAACCTGTTATAATCACAAGAAGGTGATGCAAGCTTTATGAAACATCCCGAATAACTGTCTCAAAACAAGTTCGAAGGGCAATAGGAACAGTGCATCAGAACAATTTTCCTTGACCTTACAGATATGCAAAGGGTCAGCAACAATGGTACTTACTGCCATTCATAATAAGTTCTGTATAAAGACACCGTATGACCCAACTTCGATATAAACTTGGATATATTTATCCCTCTTTCGTGAATGCAAGCATCATTTGATCATCTAGAGAAGTTGTAATAATAATATTAGGATAATACGGAAGTGTTCCAACTCTATACCTTCATGAAGAAAATTCCAAACCATTTTTTTCTGCACCAGACACGTGTTTCGAATAATAAATTCTAATCAGTGATGCTTCGATCCAGCGGAGCCACCAAAATTCATTTTAGTAGCCCATCTTTTATTTTCTGGCCGGATTGCAAAGCAATTCCGGTCTATAGATTGACGATGTCCGTCTGTCCTTCCGTCTGTCTGTCCGTCTGCCGTCAACATTTTTGTTAAAGTTTCTGGTTGAGGCAATGAGGCAAAATCTAAGGAACTATATGCAGTAGAAACTTTATATTATACATGGAGCTTGCCCATCACAAGACCTTTCAGTTTATGCCGTAACATTTGACCTAGTGATCTTGACCTTGGACTTTGACCTAGTTAAAGATTTTGGTTAAAGTTCCTGGTTAAGGCAAAATCTAAGGAACTATATGTAGTAGAAACTTTATATTATGCATGAATCTTGCCCATCACAAGACCTTTCAATTAATGCCGTAACATTTGATCTAGTGACTTTGACCTTGGACTTTGACCTAGTTAAAGATTTTGGTTAAAGTTTCTGGTTTAAGCAAAATCTATGGAACTGTATGCAGTAGAAACTATATATTATACATTTAGGTTGCCCATGACGAGACCTTTCAATTTATGCCGTAAGATTTGACCTAGTGACCTTGACCTTGGACTTTGACCTAGTTAAAGATTTTGATTAGTTTCTGGTTTAAGCAAACTCTAAGGAACTGTATGCAGTAGAAACTTTATATTATACATGTAGGTTGCCCATGACGAGACCTAAATATATGCCGTAACATTTGACATGTGACCTTGACCTTCGACTTTAAACTAGTTAAAAAATTTGGTTAAAGTTTCTGGTTTAAGCAAAATCTAAGGAACTGAATGCAGTAGAAACCTTATATTACACATGTAGGTTGCCTCTGACAAGACCCCTCATTGTATGCTGTAATATTTGACCTAGTGACCTTAACCCAGTTGGTGACAAAAATTACTTTGCAATCCGGCCATACTGTCTTTAGCGATGCTTTATTGAATTTAGATTTGTACATTTACTTTACAGAGAGTGCGCGGCTCCAAATTTCCTGTAGGGTCGATTCAGTAGGATATCCAAATAAAATATATGTTCAAAATAGCATAGGAGGCATGTTGCTAAGATGTTAACCTCCTTTAATTTCGATGATGTACGCCAGGCTTGAGGAAGTTCTCAAAGAATGAAATGGAAAAATGGTGAAGGTCAATGACTTGTCAGTCATCATTATGCAATTCCATGAATGTCCATTGCAATACAAACCATATATATGATAATAGTTGTCACTGAAACACATTTCCAATAAAGACTTTTCATGAGACAGATTTTATGAGGTTTTCTATCATATTTCTCATTATTAATATTTTGGCTTTTCCGAGTCTTAACCAAAATATTAATCGTGATACATACATGTACACATGTAAAAGTATATTAAAGATATTTGTCACCTTCAATTCGTATTTTGATATATATATGTTTTCTTTAATATTGTAAAGTCATATCCATAGTGCACTACAACAAACTTTTACTGACGAGAGACAATATGAGGTAAACATGGCGCTATGATTGAGGGAGATACACCTTAGTTTTATAATCGGCACAAAACTAAGTAACTTGTACTTCAAGTCAGACTGGTGGAAATAGGGAGTGGCTAGGCGAAGGTTTCAATCAACAGCGATTCCAATGTAGTGGTTACTAAATTTGGGAGAGGTTTTTGTCGCTTGAAAAGTCTTTATGCTGCATTCTATAGTGATCTTATAAACAAAATAAGACTTGATCAAAGGTAAATTTGCTTTTGAAAAAAAATAAGCTCAGCAGTTTTTTTTTCCATTTGGAATACCATCTTGGAGACATCAGGTGAATTATCTCTAAATCCACTAACAAGCATCTTTTCAATTAAAGAACAAGTATACTTAGAGCTGAATACCAACTTTCACTATTTGTAAAGCTTAAAATTACTAGAAATGCTAAAGAAGAACAAATGACAAAGGCAAACATGAACGGCTAGGAATTTATATACTTCATTTTGAAAATTTAATGACAGTAACTATGTATCCCTGTAAGTGCAATAGTGGTAGCATATTGTCTATTATATTCGCGACAGTAATCTATCATTGAAAGCCCACAAATAATGAAGCAGATATAATTACTGCTCGTACATAACATGTCACTAAGTCTGTGTGCTCGTAATATGTCACTAAGCCTGTGTTCTGTTTGCTCGTAACATGTCACTAAGCCTGTGTTCTGTTTGCTCGTAATATGTCACTAAGCCTGTGTTCTGTTTGCTCGTAATATGTCACTAAGCCTGTGTCCTGTTTGCTCATAATATGTCAATAAGCCTGTGTTCTGTTTGCTCGTAATGTCAGTAAGCCTGTGTACTGTTTGCTCGTTATATGTCACTAAGCCTGTGTTCTGTTTGCTCATATTATGTCACTAAGCCTGTGTTCTGTTTTTACTCGTAATATGTCAATAAGCCTGTGTTCTGTTTGCTCGTAATATGTCACTGCGCCTGTGTTCTGTTTGCTCGTATTAAGTCACTTAGCCTGTGTTCTGTTTGCTCGTAATATGTCAGTAAGCCTGTTTTCTGTTTGCTCGTTATATCTCACTAAGCCTGTGTTCTGTTTGCTCATATTATGTCACTAAGCCTGTGTTCTGTTTGCTCGTAATATGTCACTAAGCCTGTGTTCTGTTTGCTCGTAATATGTCACTTAGCCTGTGTTCTGTTTTTACTCGTAATATGTCACTAAGCCTGTGTTCTGTTTGCTCGTATTAAGTCACTAAGCCTGTGTTCTATTTGCTCGTAATATGTCACTAAGCCTGTGTTCTGTTTGCTCTTAATATGTTAATAAGCCTGTGTTCTGTTTGCTCGTAATATGTCACTAAGCCTGTGTTCTGTTTTTACTCGTAATATGTCACTAAGCCTGTGTTCTGTTTGCTCGTAACATGTCACTAAGCCTGTGTTCTATTTGCTCGTAATATGTCACTAAGCCTGTGTTCTGTTTGCTCGTTATATTTTAATAAGCCTGTGTTCTGTTTGCTCGTAATATGTCACTAAGCATGTCTTTTGTTTTTACTCGTAATATCTCTTCTTCTTTTATGTTACAATTCATCGTGTACATGCTCACAATAATTTTGTTCCTGTAAGTGGTTTTCCTGGATAAACAATCTTTATCATAACTGGACCATAACATGTTCTGTTGGTTTTATTACCGTGTCTGCAGCCCATGAAATTGATATTATTTTGCACATAATTTTCTTAAAAGTACGAACATCAAAGGAAATAATCGCAGACCAATATTCATTTCACGTCGACAAAAAGCGTAAAAATAAAATTCTGTAAAGGTTAATGTTAATGTACTCTACAAATAGATTTATCACGTATTGCTCCATAGAGTTTGTAGAGTGCAATAAAACATTCAAATGTAAGAAAAATTTAAAGATCAATTTCAAGAAAAAGAAATAAGTAAAATTTCAGCACATTTTGGAAACTTGAGCTTTTGAGAAAAACAAGGATATACTTATGCATTGCTTTTAAAATATAATGTGAAAGATTATTGAATGAAACAAAATTCAGCTGATTTCGTCGTTGAAAAAAATATTACAACAATTGTGAGAAATTCTATAATCCAAGAAATGTTCTCCATAGGAAAGTTTAACAACTTAAGTAATTTGTAGATATTCAGTCACTAAAATGGCTTATTATTGAGCAAATTATACATTAGGTATCTCGTGTCCTATGACAAATTCTAAATATTGAAAATATTTAAATTTGCAGCCTCTTTCGTAGTTTCTCTTGAATTTTCGTGTATTCCATGTGCGAGTGCGTCCTGTTGTTTGTTTTACCTTTAAACGTGTATTTTGAAGCAATTCCTTGAGACGCATCTCCAATAACAGATATATGTAGACCGTATGAATCTAAAATGCCCCATACATTAGTAATATTTACATTACTAGTAGATTCCCCTTGTTAAACGGCCATGAGGCAACTAGAAACTTGGATTGCTTTTGTGACGTCACGTTCAAGTTTTACATGTAGGGAGACTTTAACTACATTAAATACAGTTGACGCTGTTACAAGTAAAATGTGCAATGTGCATGCAAATAAAAATGACAAATAATTAGAAAAAAATTAAATATAAGTAATGACTGTCTTACCTTTTGATGTTGATGGGTGTATAATTCTGGTTAGACACGTGCAAATTTTCTTTTTTTTCACGTGAATTTGCACGTGACCAACCAGAATTTTATACCCAAGGACACCAAAAGTAAGACAGTAATTTCTTAATTCAAGATGTAAAAAGCACATTTTTATTTAAACGAAACATTACGTAACTTAGAATATCTATATACATAAGAAAGTCGTAATGATTGAGAGTTTTAATAAACGCTCTTGTAATCATCTATATCTTGGAACAATGAAAGAATACATATAGTACCGGAAGATAATAAGATGGCATCGTAAAACACACACACAACCTCCCTCAAACACACCATCACGTACACACATAACATAGTCAATATTCAAATTTCGGGAAAATATTATTCTTTCAGATACAGATTCAGGTTTAATAGATGACACTGATGACATATAAATTTTATAGAATATCTAGGCGCCATCGATTCCCCTGAATTATAAAAGAAAAAATGTGACCTGGACACCGATGAACAATATTCCATAATTACCTTTAAATGTGCATATATATCTGAATCAACAAGACATAAAGGGTTGTAATATGAGAAAGAACTTGAAAGTAAGTCTGTCATATAAGAGTATGTAGGTGATCGGATGACATAGTTTCTAAGAAAGTTTTATGGTCGGTATGGGGAGTTCCAATATGACTTCACAGTGTTAGCGATATTAAATGATATTTTTGTTTTAAAAGACAAATGGGACCATTGAATCACTTCAATGACATGTTCAATTGGAAATTTATTGGATTTGACAAGGTCTGCTGGATGGAAGTGACGAGTTTTCATACAAGCAGGTAATGCTGACTCCCTCAGGGTACACGGTGTCGGACTCTTCTTGGGGGAGGGTTCATTAGAAATTGTTTTGTTTGCATGTCACATAGTTTGGAATTCAATGCTGTTTTTTACGTTTCCAACGGATCGCTTTATTCACGAATTGTTCTTCGTCGAGATAATTTTTTTTGAAATCGCAAAATGATAGAAAGTATAAATACATTGATCGATTCCCGCCTATTCTCCTTTGTTGACATAGTTACATCTAATAGTTGTTTCAAACAGGGTTAACCTATTCACTTGTTAATGGGACACAAGTCGAGTTTTTAGGATAACTACGTGATTTTATTACAGGCGGCTTGCGTAAACTAGAACCGTTTGTGATTATTTTACGAGGAACAAACGAAATTAAAAGCAGAAATGCGGGAAACTTTTCTCTTTTCTTTTTAGTGCAGTTGTACTTCGTGTCGCAATTAAAGTTATTGATGTTCTCAGCCGTTATATATCCATATGGATAAGATCGGAAAATTGTTTTACAGAACTCTAAAAAGCACGAATTTGTTTTGCTTTTTACATAGAACCTATCTAAATGCCTTTATAACTCAAACACGATTTAATGGCCATTGCAGCGAAAATGTTTTCGATGATAAATAAACTCTCGGTTACTCAGTCTCAAAGTCGAGAAGGCAAGGCAAAATTATTAGAATTTCCATTGGAACTGTTGCGATCCTCAGAAGGAATACCATTCCGAAGTGAGACCAGGTGCACGGGGAGAGTCAGCGTCTCCTGATTGCACGCAACACCCGTCGCAACAGGTCCATAAAACCCAGGCTGTCAAATTTAGTGATTGTCTCGATGTACATTTCTTGTTTGGTGATGATGACAGCCATTCAATCGCAATCCAGAATATCACTGATCATTCTGGAAAGGGGGATCTAATCTGCTTTTAATCATATCCCCATAGAGACCGAAAAACTTCCTCAATGATGATTTCAACCGTTGTGTAATATATCCCTGAACAAGTAGATTACTAAATCTTCATATTTGGAACATGCCTTGGTGTAACGTATCAGCTGAGAATCCAAGTAAAATGTAATAAGCGGATATGTCGGTTGTTTCCTTGATCTTTAGTTCATGAGGATAGATTTCATGTAGATGATCCTTAAAGTTCGGATTATTGACAGACAACACGTGATCTGTATATGTGAAGGTAAAACTGAACTGAGATGCGAGGTTCTTTCGCCGCCCAGTCGAGAGCAAGGTCTGGATGAAGTCAGCTTCGTATGAATATTGAAATAATTCCGCACGCAGTGGGGCGCAATTGGTACCAATGGGGATGTCAACTATTTGCTGGAATACGGTTCCTTCAGACACCACAAAAACACCACAAAAATGTTGTCGATCAAAAACTCATCCGGATGATATCGTCTTCGAAATACTTTTTGTTTGAATCGGAGTGTTCCTTCACGAAATAAGTATCAACCAAAGATTGTACTCTATATCTTCCGAAATGGAAGTTGTACTCTATGTCTACAACCAAAGATTATACTCTATGTCTTCCGAAATGGAAGTTACCGGATGTGACAGTTCTACCGAATTGAAGCGGCGGGTGTTGCATGCAAGCAGGAGATGTTTACTCTTCCTGGGCACCTAATCTCACTTTCATATCGGGAGTCCGCTTCTTTTCATGTGGTGGAGGTTTTTGTTTGTTTGCTTTGGTTTCAGTTTTATCCTGATTTTGTATGACTTCGGTTTCTGATTTTCTGAATTATCGATTTTGTGATGTATACAGGGATATGGTCGTTATCCATATTTGTCATCCTCCCGCCCTATGACAAATATTTGTATCTCCTGTTCCCATTTTTTAAAAGAAAGGTGTTGCTAATAATATTGGCCAGTCTGGTTTTTTTTTTTGTTTTTGGTGTGGAATGATAGTGTAGAGCCTGGAGAAGTCGAAAGACTTTATGCTGTTAATATGATTGAAATTGGTGGCTTTGGCTTTTACATTTTCCAAATGAAAGATTTAGCCATACTTAGAACTTACAA
Source organism: Pinctada fucata (assembly GCA_028142955.1). Lineage (NCBI taxonomy): Eukaryota > Metazoa > Mollusca > Bivalvia > Pterioida > Pteriidae > Pinctada > Pinctada fucata. The sequence goes on from AP027102.1 coordinate 100,112,745, forward strand.
AATATGCTATGGTCACTAAAATGTCATTCGTCTTTAACTGACGTGAGAAAAAGAAAGTAAATATTATCTACGCTTATATACAAAAAGAAAAAGAAATTCTAAAGGGAGAGTAAAATCGGGAACCCGGGGAGACTAAGCATCCCCTGTTGTTGACGCATGCGCTCTACATATATTGTAAGGTCGGTGATTTCAATTTCATATTGCTTCCTGTTAATTATCTAAATATGTCTAGACTCTAGTACAAAAATCATTCCTACATACGTGACAACAAAATCTAATTGTTTTATGATATCCTGCAAATTTATTTGTTCTTAAATGATGCTATTGAATTTGAAGACGTTTAACATACTCATGATAACAAAACACCGCAGAACCTTTTCAGCTCCAAATGAATAAATAAATAAATTCATAGACCCTAGAATATCTGGTGATAAGACGAGTTGGAAATGCTGACTTCTTTTTTCTAATATTTGCTACTTGCGTGGCAAATGGCCGTCCAAAGTCGGCACCGGTTACCCATTGGTCTCGTTGGTTTATGTGTAGTCTTTTGTGTTTCATGTTTATATGTCGTGTGTCTCTTTTCCGTCTCTTGGTATGCTCGTCTTTAGTGTTTTCGCATCGGGTGTTTAGCTGTTGGTGCTGCAACAGGGTCTTGTTGGAGATCCCCTCCCTTCTAATATAGTTTGCTCACGCGCATCTATTTTATCTAAAGAGGTACAGATTCAGATATTTAATGTTCGATCTATCTCCTTTCGCAAAGATGGTTTCTCGGCCATTGTAATGAGAAGATATTGAAATGAATGTGAATAATGTGTGAAATGTTTTGATATCATGGATCCATTACGAGTTTCAATACCTAGTTCCATATGTTCTTTATACATCTCTACAGTAATATAATCTTGAAGACGGTTTTTACATTTTCTCAATAATTGTTTAATAAAACATACACGTGTACAGCGCGAAAACGGTGAGTTTGCATTATTAGTTGATAACGTAGCTGTGTAATGAGTTAATGCATGAGATAAGTATAGTGTAATGAATGGGTATGATAATTGACTTGGGAGGCATGTAAATGACGAACCTATACCGTGGATATCGACGATAACATAATGATAATAATCGTGATGGAACTCAGTAACAGAAGAAAATGGCTGAAATGAGCAATTATAGTATCAAATGATCCGTAATGGAAGATTGGAAAAGTTTCAAATGATGATAGATCCGGGTCGTATCCAGGTACGTTATAGGTTTCTGTTAATAATGTACCAGCGATATGCCACATGGTTCCTGTCATTGATCTTCAGATATCCATATCTGACCGAATCGAAAAATATGCACTTTATCACGTGATTCTGTTTTGTTCACTATTATAAGAAAATTAATTATTCTTATTAACATCGGTATATAGATTCATTTTCAAGAGTAAATGATTTTGTATGATTTTCATGATTAATGAGAGAATTGTGTTGATTTTCGAAAGTTAGAAATCAAATCGCTTAAAGCAGGTTGTCAATATAGATGTCAACTCGATCCTCTTTCATCTTTTTTTTGTGAAATGTATTCGGATAATCATTCATTGAGAGGGATTTGTGTAGGTAACCAGAATGACTACACCATTTGACATCCTGGTGGAATCATAATCTTTCAAAGTCAGCTCAACAGGTGTAAAGTATCATGATTACATTTTTGATTCGCTTTGGGGCCTAACATGATTGTATTCATTACTTTTTGTGTATGATGACCACCTTGCATTCATACATAATGTATCGTAAACATGTGGTCGGCTCCGGTTGCTGTCTCTTCATTAGTATTTTTCAGCGCTGTTATATCTTTATTATCTTTGGTATCGTTCCCTTTATAAATCAATGTACCACAGATTCCATCTAATTTTAACAACGTAAAGTCCTTGCGTACTTAATATAATTAATCATAAACTTATTCATGATACAGATGGATTTCTTTGTCTTAGCTGATGTATCTTTTTGTGCTATAAAAGTAACATTACTTAAAATCTAATAACACCAATGTATCGATTAAAATAATTGATTCAAATGTTTTTTTATTTAACCATTTGCCTCTCGTATCTCAGATATATATATACATACTAATTTGAAGTAACAATTACAAACATTACGGTCTAAAGTAAACCAATCGTTTGTCGTCTATCATTCTAGCTCAGCCAATCAAAATGTATTGTCGTTTGGTCAGGAAATGAGGATGTGGATTGATATACAGTTTCATTTCGGATTCTTCATACGGGTACTGTTCAGTGCAATCTGACATCAAAGAAAAATCCCATTGAAGATTTTCCACGAGAACGGTATACTATAGAAGAATCGATGCACTGACATTTGAAAGCAGACGACAGTTTATGGAAATCGATATATGGACTACATCCCAGCAGCCGGTATTCAGACATGCTAATTATTGAATGAAGAATAGATGTACACTCATTATGTTGCATTCCATTGATTCTTTTTATGGATGGATCAACCTAGCAATATGTATGCTAATATACTGTAAATGTAACACATTATCTGTTGATGAATCGTTAAGTCTTTATTCCTAGAAACTTTATATCTTAACACTGTTTGATTATTTTAAGACGAAAAATAAGGTCTTGGTAAGAAACAACCTGCATCTGCTACACCAGTCTGAATAAAACCGCGAACATGACAAAACATAGATATGGATTACAGTAAATCATCTCTATCCTCTAATCTTAATACTTATATATATGATATGATTCTAATTATTCAATAATATGTGATATTGAACTAATTACTAGTAGAAAGATATGATAAATGAAGGTAGCAGAAGTTGTAAACGTCAATGAAATTAGATGATAAACACACGCAACAGTCTCCATCTGACATTACAAATAAGCTTTTTAGCCTCAATTATAGGACAAGTGTCTTAATTTGACATTTAAGTGGCTTGTTAGGAGGTATGCAACACAAAGAAAGAGCATAGTGCGCGTTAATTCATTTCATGCGAAATTTTATGCACTTGCTTTGTGTAGAATTGTACCCATAGCACAGCACAAATTATGGCATTATTAATATATATTGCACACCATCGTTGTCAGTGTCATTCTTGTTTTCTGAAATCGCCGCTTTCCATGTGAAATTCAGACCAACGGCAATCACAGCACGTCCTATAGTTCAAGCTATATTGCAATATATTCCATCTTTTAAAAGAGTTTTATATTAGCGAATAACATTGGTTGTGCATCTATATAAAAAGTCGATATCAAATTTCATAAGTTAAACTTTGTGTCAGCACGCGAAATTGTAAAAAGTAGATTGTTACAAAAATACGTAAGGCTAGAGTGCAAATAAAAGAAAATACATATTGAAAATAGATAATGAATCTCTCGAATGGACATGAAAGAGCAAACATCACATTTATCAAAGATGGTTGTATTTTAGCTGGTATTCTGGACGTTGATACTAACATGAAGCTGACGGATGGGATGATGAGTTTATAATGTGAAATTGATAGCATCCATTAGAAAGAAAGCACAACCAAAGTGAGTGAGTACGGCCAACACGGCCCTCTTTCCACCTTAGAATTAAGCGAACCCAATACAGAACACATTCTATATTTTACTAAGCCTCCAAAGGGTAGCCTCTAGTTGGTCATGACTAAGCAAGAACAGGTAAATTCTTTATCATTAAGAAGTATTATAATTAGTTGGTCATGACTAAGCAAGGACAGGTTATAATTCTTATCTATCATTAAGAAGTACACGAAAAAGTTCCTCAATTCCACGAACATGTTCTCACAATTCCTTTTAAATTTATCAACCGCTAGCTTTTTCCTCACGAGCAACAAAAGAGGGGTTTTTGTAGGTCAAAAATCATAAAGCGGTACTTTATATCAATCGATAGAGTATTACAAAGTAATTTAAAAAGGAATTGTGAGAACATGTACGTTGAATTGAGGAACTTTCTCGTTTACTTCTTAATGATAATAACAATAAGATAATTCCACTTTTTTAAAAACAAGGAGCGGGTTGGGAGGGGGGGGGGGGAGGGGGTCGCTCATTGCACACGAAACTGAACCTGGAACAAGAAAATTATCAAAAATAATTGTAAGCGGCGCTACCTTGAATTACTTCGATAAAAAATTAGATGTACACAATGTTCCAATAATGTCTGTCATTTTCTCACATTAACCCACAGAATGAAGGAATGAAAAAAGAATAGAAACGACAAACAAAAACAAATAATACAAATAATACCGCATCTTCTCGAGATCAGTTTACGTAATTATCTTATTCCCAAACTTATCACTCGTCACCATGAATTCGTCAATTTCATTGGCTCCGTGGTAAGGTAGACCGGACCAATGAGATTCGACCCAAGGGGTCCTGATTACATACGAAGCGAAGGTTTGAAAACAATATGGCGACGCCCTTTTAAATCTGTCGAATATGCTGGAGCGAATATAATAAGAGGGACAGGCGTATAATTTCCAGAGATACATTTCTAATTAAGAAATGACTGTATTAATTTTTCAGTCTATCGATGTATAGACAAAAACCGATGCACAAACTATATAATCCGCGAAGCATTTATTTTTGTCTAGACATAGATAGACAGAAAAAATATTACATTCATTTCTTATAATTTAATTAAATTATAATTGACGGCATTTTAACACTGTTGATTTTCAAGTGCAAAAATGGCGACGTTGTATTTGAACAGGCCTAACGTAACGGCGCTTGACGTTGGTGACGTCATGATAGGCGACATTGTCTATACAGCTATAGACAAAATTTCGCTTCGTACGACGGAAATAATTAAATTATTGTAAAATAGATATGTCAGGTACTTGACTTTGTACCAAAATGAAAACTATCGAGAAGTGTGTGCTAATTATAGCTGGTGATGACGAGCTCTCAGGGGACATAAATTTTGAATGATCACTGTAGGCGGCGCTCAGAAAGTCGTGGGAAATTTAAAATTTTTAATTTGAAACATGACTAGGGGGAGTAAGATGTCTCGAGAAGATGATAATAGTCACTGAAACACTTTTTCGAGTATCTGTCTTTGCATTATAAATTTGAAGTCGACCCTTATGACACGGGAGCAGTTTTCTACTGGGCCTTTACGTTATCTCTGATAGCCGGAGGTCCCCAGGGTCATTATCTCTATTTATAGCTGCTCTAGAAAGCATTTCCAGAATACATTAGTCTGTCTTGGAAAAATTGTCAACCTTATCCCATTGTGCTAACACCTTGTTTCACCCTTTTACAAACTAATCCGCACGGAGACGCTTTCCTATCGCTAGTTGATCTATTAAACAGTGGAAAATATCACTTTAGCTGATCACATTCGCCCCGGAATCGATAACACTAAGCTATGAAATTACCCTCTATTGGATCATCCCGAGGCTTGTAATCATTGAATTCACCACAAGCACTGCAGAAAGCCCCGGTCGATGTGAAGGAAGGCCGCTACTATAGGACAAAACATCAACTCCGTAACATGCAACATTAATCATGTATACTCTTTCCTGTTACACATAGAACGAATACATGCTCACTGACCCGTTTGTTCGCTTTTATGATATGATGTATAAAACTTTCTTTAAGAAAATGACGCGAATTTATTACTTTGAGATCCAATTACGTCACGGTAATCACAGTAATTGAACGTGATATGCGGCAAACGTAACAGCGCTGTCCGTGATTAATAGACGGCCGTTAAACATGTAAATTCGATTAGACTTTTCCGATAGAAAAGGATAAGGAAAAATGATTGCTATGCGAATTTGTTTATGTCAGAACAAAAGGTCATGGAAGCCTTCTACTTGGTTTCATTGAATTTCTGGTGCTATAAATCTCAATTTGTCTCTCAGATCGCCACAGCTTTGCAATAATTACGGCAATCTAAACCGATAATGCAAGAAAATAAATGATTAATTTCATAACAGAACAGCTTATTCTATAAAGAAATAAGAGATTGAAGTTGTGGTAGAAGCTCGGGAGACATCCGATAATCGGAGAGACGAAATATGTGTTACGAACGGAAAGTCGGACAAAATGACGAAATCGTCGATAAAAACAAAGTTCTCAAGGACAATGTCAACCTAAAAAGGAGTTTCGTATAAAAGGTGGTTTGAAATTGAAGACATAACAGCTGTTACAAAGATGTATGTTCATAAATTCCAAAATGCAAATATTCCAAGAAATAGCAATATGAGCAATATGGTTAATGAAAACTAAACTTCTTGAGGCCAAAATCCGTAACACTGTGGGCAAAAAATGTACATTTTGCGAAACTGAAATTGAAACCATAGAACACATTTTTTTGGGTAAAATTAGTCAGGATTTCAAGTAATTCTCCTTATTTCTCATGTACATGACCATTGTTATTTGATATTCTTTTAAGGAACTAATTTAAACATCTCCTAAGTTTCTTTCCCTTTTACTTCTGATGAACTTGCAGTAATGTTTGAGTGTAAAATAAAATTCACAAGAAAAAAAAAAAAAAATCAAGTTCTTCACAACTTTATCTAGCTTACAAAATACACGTGAAATGTTTTGGAATGAATAAGATTTATGGTAGATCTGTCCTCAGTACTTCACAAACATGAACATCAAATCAGTATATATTATAGTAATCCTGACCACTTATAAATGGTATTCAATGAAAAAAGGTTAAAACCGTATCTATTTACTAGTAGTACAATTCCGAAAATCTATATTAGGACATTTCTTGTTTTATAGCTACATGTATCAGCTAGCCAGGAATGAAAACAAACAAGCGTATAAAATAAAGTTGCAATTTCATATTATGTTACTATGTAAAATCTGACAGAAACTTGTTTCATTTAATTATTAAGAGATTTCATGGACGAAAGCACCTCGCATCTCCGTTCATAGATGACGTGTTGTCCATCAATAATCCAAACTTAAAGTATTATCTACATGAAATTTATCCCCATGAACTAGAGATCAAGGAAACATCCGAGAGTGACAGATCCGCTTCGTACTTCGATATACCTCTTTCTTTCGACGCAAACGGCAATTTGAACACCTCACTGTTTGGCAAGCGTGAAGATTTCAGCTTCAACATATAGCTGACTTCCCTTTCATGAGTAGCAACATTCAGTCTTCTTCTTATGGCGTACGCCAGAGCAAGATTTCATCGTTAGAGCCAGACGGCTTGCAAGTAAGCTACTTGTTCAGGGTTACATTACACAATGGCTGAAATCATCACTGAGGACGTTCTTCGGTCGCTACGTGGATATAATAAAAGCATACCAGATCCCCTTTTCCAGAATGATAAGTGACATTTTGGATTGCGATTGAATGGCTGTCATCATCACCAAACACGAAGTATTTACCTGATATACACATCAATATGAACATCGAAATTAACAAGTTTTCATGGAGCTATTGTGACGGGTGTTGCATGCAATCAGGAGATGTTGACTCTCGCCGGGCACCTGGTCTCACTTCGGAATGTTATTCATTCCGAGGTTCGCAACCGTTCCAATGGAAATTCTAATGATTTTACCTTGCCTTCTCGACTTTGAGACTGAATAACTGATGGGTACTTCTTTGATGATTATTTAGACAATAAAAGAATGATAGATAATGCATTGCCTTGACTATGTGCAGTACTTTTACATTTTTACATGACAGAAATATAGAAAACTAAACAGTTTCCCTTTAATTCCTGTAGATTTGCACAGAGATTTTATTATTTTAATTTTGTTTTGTTTTATGACTTTGGCTCAGAACCTACGAACTAGGAGGACGCAAAACAGAAAATAACAAACTTATACAAATCTTATCACTGAATGTTCATGTGAACTGTCTATAAAAATAAAGAGAAAACCGATATCAAGTAAAGATAGGGATCTGATCAGAACAGGCAATGGAACATGTAATTTCAATGACCAAAAGTCAGAATGTCTGAGACAGAATATCTGTTGAATGTCCAATATATGAAAATATAAAACACTATTTTATCTCCACAATGTTAAAGGATATTTTAGGTTAGAACTATCCAAAACATCCTTTTTAAGGCACTTGTAACCTTTTCTGCTCGTCAAATGTGACAGGTATTGCTTACAAGCAGAAGATGCTACTCTTCCAAAGTACCTTATGACATCTCTATCGACATTTTTCATGTTTTCATGTTCGGGGACTTCGGACATCGCAAGTGGAAGAAACTTCGTCACAAACGTAAATTGTTAATGTTATGTTAACCAAATTAACCTAGATTTAATTTTGTGAGAAGTTATTCAATTTCATGAGTGAATATACATATCTGAAGCTATCCAAGGTCATTTCGTTTTTTTTGTGTGTTCAGATTTTACTTTTTCAATTGCACCTGATTTCTTTTATATGACCGCTTAAGTGCGAAATTCGAAGTATGTCAACTTGAAAAATGTCCAATAGGCTTTATCTTTTCCACTGTGCAGAATATTTGTGTTATTTCGTTGAGTTACTACTGACGAGGATTAAGATACCCGAAACACGTGTCTAGTACAACAACATTGGTACTATAGAACATATATTTCAATATTGACAATGTTTTTGTATGTTAATTGGTGGTGATTTGTATTCTACATGTTTTTGTATGTTAATTGGTGGTGATTTGTATTCTACATGTTTTTGTATGTTCATTGGTGGTGATTTTTATTCTACATGTTTTTGTATGTTAATTGGTGGTGATTTTTATTCTTCATGTTTTTGTATGTTAATTGGTGGTGATTTTTATTCTACATGTTTTTGTATGTTAATTGGTGGTGATTTTTATTCTACATGTTTTTGTATGCTAATTGGTGGTGATTTTTATTCTACATGTTTTTGTATGTTAATTGGTGGTGATTTTTATTCTACATGTTTTTGTATGTTAATTGGTGGTGATTTTTATTCTACATGTTTTTGTATGTTAATTGGTGGTGATTTTTATTCTACATGTTTTTGTATGTTAATTGGTGGTGATTTTTATTCTACATGTTTTTGTATGTTAATTGGTGGTGATTTGTATTCTACATGTTTTTGTATGTTAATTGGTGGTGATTTTTATTCTACATGTTTTTGTATGTTAATTGGTGGTGATTTTTATTCTACATGTTTTTGTATGTTAATTGGTGGTGATTTGTATTCTACATGTTTTTGTATGTTAATTGGTGGTGATTTGTATTCTACATGTTTTTGTATGTTAATTGGTGGTGATTTTTATTCTACATGTTTTTGTATGTTAATTGGTGGTGATTTTTATTCTACATGTTTTTGTATGTTAATTGGTGGTGATTTTTATTCTACATGTTTTTGTATGTTAATTGGTGGTGATTTTTATTCTACATGTTTTTGTATGTTAATTGGTGGTGATTTTTATTCTACATGTTTTTGTATGTTAATTGGTGGTGATTTTTATTCTACATGTTTTTGTATGTTAATTGGTGGTGATTTTTATTCTGACCTTGGGTTTAGTGTTTGTCTTTCATTCATTGATTCCATGTAGCGACGTAAAAGTTCACCGCCAATATAGGACTCCATAACCTGCCAGAAAAAAAGTCACTCTTCGTAGGAACAGTCAGGCCGAGCCAATGTCTAAATACCTGCAGTCTTTCGTAATGTTTGATTGCTCATTACTACTGACTTACTTAAATTTGAGAAGTTTTGTTTTTAACTTATATTAAGTATGAAAATATGATATAAGAGAACATGACATAATCTAACTATAAAACATTTTGAACCTTTTATCAAAAGACAAAAGTAACGAAAATTCCTTAAAATTTTCTTAAGGTTTTTTTTTTTTGTGAAACTGGGCACTGTTCTCTATTAATCTGTTTTTTTAATGATAATACTGTTTTCCTTGAAAAATCTTATGGTTTGATATATACAAAAAGTTGTATCGATATATTACAATTATGATAATGGACATATGCAATTGATGAAAATCAATCGGCAAAGAAGGAATCGATCATTGATATCAAGCTCCATAATCTCGGTAGACGTAACTACTGAATGGAAGGTACCATGAGTAAAGAATAAGGCGGACTACCGCTGGGAATTTACACTGTAATAAGTTGGGACCACTATTGCATCTCTTCCCCCTAAATAATTAATGAACGCCAAGTTTTATTGTTGCATTAGAATTGCCGTATCGTAACCTTCATAGAATTAGGGCCATGTTATCGATTGTACGTCAGATATACTTTCTAGTTTTTTTTTAATCTCTCAAATGGTATTTATCTTCCCATATATATATTTTATGGCGCTGAAAATTTAATAGTTTTTGAAAGCGTTGGCGAGAGTATCTTTGAATTGATGTAAATTATAAAATAGTTGCATACAATAGAGATATCGACAGAAAGGCAACATTCTGCACAAGCCCATGAGAATAACACACAAACCATATACCTCCTACAACAATGCCCGCGGCCAAACATTAAAAGCCATTTTCTATTTCTGTGAACTGACGCTAAAATCAATCGTGATATCGACGGAGCTGCATCTTTCTTTCAAGACAACACATTATATCAGCAAGGTGTTCGGAAACGCTCTGGATTTGCCACAACTTATCTTATATTGGATTTTCAAAGCATGCATTTTCTCTGTCGTAATGTATCAGCCATTACAGAGAATAATCCCTTATCTATGTTACCATCGGAGTTCTTTCACATAAATAAATCAAATGTTATGCTTAAGCCACAATATCATTGATGCTCATTATATTTTATCAGGAAAATTAACCCATTTATTACAATCCAGCTGATAAACAGTCAGGAGATGTTTGATGGGCAAGTATAAGTCATTTATCAACCAGTTTTACCTGGATGAGCCGAGCGAACACTCTCCCCTCTGAGAACAATTCACTGTAGGTTCCCACTTTGCTTTTTCCATTCAATTTAGAGGAGGCGAACATCGGGAGATAATTAATTTGAAAAACATACTCTCTGCATTCAAATCGAAATTAAAGATGGAAAACATGGCATCTTGAAATAACATGAATTGACGTAGGATGAAGGAGTTCGTTTTGCAGCCGATATCTTTTTGAAGTCTATGATTTACAAATTTCATATTTGTTTGTGATCTACTGCTTAATCATGTTTCCAGAGTATATACCAATTTCTTTTTTTCTTTATGACTTTGGAAAACGATTCTATAACCTATCAATTTTGCGTCCATAACGACTTGCTGTGTGCCTTTTCGAGTTTGTGTTTGTCTAGTGTTGTGCACAATTTGATGTTAAGTGCAATGTGAAGAACATTGTCATTTAGAGTTCTGTCAATTTTATAGTAGCAACAAAACGCTTAAAAAAGTTGATGCTAGCAAGATATGTTTTGAGAGTTCACTAGGTTTATCTGATTCTGCTGTAAACAAGTGAAAAGTTTGAAACTTGATGGAATCTAAGAATATAAATGTAATAATAATCAGTACCTATAAGGTGGAGAGTAAGAGAGAGAGAGTGAGAATGAGGAGAAAATGAAAGAAAAGGTATCTTTTTTTAGTGTTACCGAGAAAGAACGTTTTAATAGTTCTGTTTGCTGGTATGATATAGTTGCATGACACGACTACCGGTACTTTTTTTTCCCGTCGAATTTCACTATAAAATATAACCTCGTCGTCTACTGAGATTCTACTTCAGACGATGACGTCACATTTATGGAACACATTTCATCAATCAGGTCGACAACCCCGTATACCAACTTCGTTGTAGAACGACTTTACACCTAGTACTCTCTAGGTGTGATATTCTATTATAAGTAAGGGAATACCACCCACACTTTTACAACTCTTGTATGACTCCTAGGGGTACAGAGGCTTCATTAGGTAATTTTGCATCTTGCTAGTTCAACATGCACCTTTAGTATCCATTTATATTTACGCAACCCTTTAATAGTTTTGGCAAAGTATACAAGAACTCTGCAGCTTTACGTGTGTTTTTCATTACAGGGCTGCATACAAAATCAAGTAACGAATTGATCGTCTTAGTTTAGCAACCTAATGTTGACAAAACTTATTAGCAGTTTCCATTTATCCGATACATTGTTACTTATATAAAGTTTTTGAGAAAATAAACATAAAAGCATAAGCGATTTAACAAAGCTAATGCTTCCTGGATGTCGGATTATCGATCCCAAATATCTAGGTAACCATGGAAATCGGAAACCAAGGATCTATTAATTCATTGTGTAAATAACAAAGATGCAATTACCGTGGAGAGCTAATTCTTGCATGCTACAAGATTTTGACCTAGAGTGCAGATGATAACCTTTTAGTTGTTGGCAATGGAGCCAATGGTATTCATTATATCGATCAGTGGTTGAAAATGCCTATTACATGTCAACAGCAATTATCTAATAACAATTTTATATCATAATTATCAAAATGCTTATTATCAAATATTTATTATAGGAAATAGTAAATACGTACATTAAATCAATTGAAAAGTCAGAGCAAATGGTAGCGCAATAAAAAGTCGAATTAAAACTAATCTGAACCTAAACGAGTAGACCTTAGAGAAGAGGTGATTGAGGGGTTTTAAAATCGGCTTGTGTAAAGAAAAATGAAATCACCAGGAGAGCAGCTACGTGGATAAAACAGTATATTACGGCAAAACCCTTATCAGGAGCACTTCAAGTGGCACCACTTACAACTAATTATTTTTAGATTTCAAATGAAAGATTCTTATATTAAGGCCTCGAACATCACTGATGAGACATAATTTGTTAAATTGCGCATATGGTGCACTGAAACTTTATAATAGAACTCGTCGAAAACTGTCATTTATTGAATGACGAATTGAAGAATAGACAAACCATACAAAGGGGGATCATCAAACATTGTTTTAAACGTTGACATATAATTAAGATTTATATCAATATGTTTTAATATTGACAATTCATTTTGTTTGGATTTACTTTCTCTCGATCTCGAGCATCACTGATGATGAATTGTTTGTTGCGCATATGGTGCACTAAATTATTACGAAAGAACATATATTTTAGTATGATGAATTCATAATTAGAGGCAATCTTTGAAATCTTCTTAATCTATGTCAGATGCATAATTTATAATATGATACAGATTACTCTTGTCTTTTCTATTTTATTTAATTTTACTTTATCGCTATTACTAATTAAGATAAAGGGTAAACAGAAGCCAATGCTGGATTAAAAGAAAACTAATCGCGACTGTTTCTTGAAGACAAGGAAGTAAATTATGTAACATTTTATCATTATTGAAGAAAACACAGACATGGGACGGCCAATAGGGAATTTACTATAATAAAGCTACACTCCCGTCATAATACAGATTACCCACAAATCATAGGCCTGTAGCTGGCAGCCAATAAGCCCATGTCAAGACACAACAATTTACATGGAGTATTTGATTGACCACGTCATACTGTGCCCATACATACATCGTCCATCTAAGTCCTGAATATAACATGCTGTATCCATCATAATCATGGATTCTCCATATCTTTACATTGAACATTTCATAGGAAGAATTCGGAACTGGTCTGTTATGTAATGTGTAAATAGCTCTACAACGATACTTGCTGATGGTCTATTAACTTTTTCATGCGATAGCATCTATACATTGTGTCGTGGAACGTGATTTACTGGCATATAAATGATCCAAGTTTCTATTTTGGATGAAAGAAATTTATATAGAATGTCTATATGAAGAAATCTTATTTCAGATACGACAGTGAATCAACTCGAGTTGACTCAGTGTGAATGATCCGACCTGAATGATAGTAAGCAGATGTAAGTTGCTTCTTACAATAGCAAAATTGTCCATGATCCAAAACAGTCTACAGAATAAAAAACACTTTTGTTTCATGCATTCACTTTATGTTTTTTTTAATATACTGAATTAAATAAAGATATTGTTCCTTTTCGTATCTGCATTGTTATTTAGTTATTTATTTTTCGATGCCGTTTGTGCTTCTTGGATATTCTTGTTTTCTCTCTGTGTCTTATACATGAAGTATTTTTCATCTTCTCAGCTATATCCGTGCAAATGGTTCGTAATTCAAATGGGTTAAAGAAGATCCTGACGATAATCTCAACAGCACTCACAATAGAGCACCAAAAAATTGAGCTTCAAAGGACCCCTAGCAAGTCAGAGGTGAGACCAGGTGCCCGAGAGGAGCAAGCTGCTGGCTAGCCGCACCCGCCATCGATATTCATGCACGAAAATGAAAATATATTAAATTCATGCACTGTCTGTGGTTCTGTCTAGAAAGTGCTATGGCGATAATGTCAGGGGAAAATATTCAGAACAAGTTTCGTTATTCAAAACAATATGGAAGTTCCAACTCTATAATGCACCAGACACGTGTTTCGGATAGTAAATCCTCATCAGTGGTACTTACTTAAATTCCGAAGTGATTTTCAGACACAGCCAAATGTATTTTAGTAGCGCCCTCTAGTTTATTTTTTTTTAATTTCAATTTATGCATTTTGCAAAGAGCGCGCGGCTCCAAATTTTGTGTAGGGTCGATGCAGTAGCATAGTAAAATAAAATCTATGTCCAAAATAGCATCGGAGGAAAAACTACATTAAGAGCAAGGATAAGAAACACCAAATGTCAAATACGAAATCGAAACACTAAATCATGAAGTTAGAATTTAAAAACCTTTGTAATGTTAATTATATTGATGTTAAATGTCTTCAAATTCAATAGCATCATTTAAGAGCAGATATATTTTACAGCATGGACCATACCTGCACGTTTCGGGTACTTAACCCTCGTCAGTGATCCTCAATCCAAACAATGTAAAATGGCCAAACAAGTGTGAAAGTTCTTTTGTCCAAAAATGTACAGAAAGACGCAGCAGGATGGGTAGGATATAATGCTATAGGAATCACGTTTTAGAAATTTCTAGAAATGTTTTTGATAACAATTTTTTAAATGCGCTTAAGAAACATAATTTGGAATATTTGGGATTCCTACATGCAAAACGTTTTCAACTAAAAATGAATCTTTTTCATATAGTTTAAGTTCTTCTTGGGATTAATTTGTTTACGGACTATTGTATAACGGAGCTCTAAATTATGTAGGTAAATGAATAACGTTTATCAATAAATATAGTACAATACATATTGTATTCTTGTTGATGAGATAGACTGTTAAACCTATCATCAAAGAACAATCAAAATCTATGAAAAACCACGTTATCATTTCAAATTTTCAAAAGACAGTCGCCTTAGCATATATGTGACAAAAGGATAATGACCATAACTCCATACACAGTGCATAATCGATAAATCAGAAACCGAAGACATACACAATCAGGATAAAACAGGAACCAAAGCAAACAAACAAAAACCTTCACCGCATGAAAAGAAGCAAACTCCCAATATTACAGTGAGAACAGGCGCCCAGGGAGAACCAGCATCTCCTGCTTGCATGCAGCACCCGCCGCTTCAAGGCGGTAGAATTGTCACATCCGGTTACTTCCATTTCGGAAGATATAAGCATATTTTGTGGTTGGATGGTTCAAATGGTCTAAAACAGAATAACATCAACCATTCTGGACAATGGGACATCATAGTGTATGATGAGTTCCCCGTATAGACCGTAGAACTTCCTCAGTGACGATGTTAGTCGATCAGAAACGGATCCCTGATTGAGAATATTAAACGTCTTCAAATTCAAAATAATCATTTAAGAACAGATAAATTTGCAGCATGGACCAGACAAGTGAAAGAAATATAGCTCTCTGAACAAAATCTGTGTATTTGGTACTTGCTTTGGCGTTATGTTTCAGAGTGAGAGTGTAAGGAATTTAAAACAAAGTGCATGAAAAACCAAAACGGAAACATGTTTATGGTACAAACAATACAGAGTCAAAGTCAATTTTTTGTAGTAACTGAAATTGAAAACAATACGTTATTTTACTGTATCAAGGATACCTGAGCTTAAAATAATTACCATCGTACTAACCACCCTATACTGAGCAATGTTTTACTGAGCGATGAACTAGCTGACTCCCAGACGGTCTTACCCTGTCAGAGGAAGTTCAAACGGTACTATAACTATTAAGTCATTATATTGTTTATTTGAAAAACGATATTTTCCAATAACTTATGCAATCCCCCACCTATATTGATGACTTCCCTAGGGAAACCTTCATTGTGTTGTTTATACCAGGGTTATATTCGGAGATAATGACTGTCCTACCTGACAGGTGTTTCCTGGATATAGGGTTAGGTTCAGATGTCCTTTAAGGTTATAACAACTAACTTAAGCTATTAGTATTTATTAGATATTCATTCTCATTATCTTAAAATCATTAAATACTCAATAATTAATTTTGCACGAAGTACATGTATTTACGATTGTCTTTCATATACATATAATATTTTGGTGCTCAATTAATTTTCTGATACAAATAAAAAATAAAAATGTTTATGTATTCTAGGGCACTTTTCATTTGGCAAAGAAAAATTACTCGTATTTCCAGCAATGAGTAATTAAACTGTATCAGTTTGCCACAAAAACATCGTAAGTGCAGACAATTCAATTAAGAAATTTAATCAACTGAAAAAGACTGTAAATAGAATACCGGCATACACAATTGCAGCCAAGTTTTTGTTACCAGATATTATGTAAGGCGGACATACCTATAGAAACAATGGGATATGATTTATAAATGAAATTATTAGGAATCTGTCATAGCGGTATCACAGGGCGGTTGTATTTATATTTCTTGAAAAGCATCATAATATAATGAGATGCATTTATATTATATATAAGTGTCTCATACGATATTTATGTTGTATATTCATAGAAATATATTATCATAGGACTGTTGTGTTTATGATTAACAGAAATATAAATTATCATATAGTTGTTGTAGTTATGGTATATTTGAATGTATAGAGATGCTTTATTATATCATAGAGCTATTGTATTTGTAATATATATGAATGTATTGTTATAATATAATAGGACTGTTGTATTATAATATTCACAAAAGATGAAGGTAGGTTTATCTATGATATACAAAAATGTTTGTTGAATATCATTGGACTTAATAGAGTTACTTTCAAAATGACTAATAAAGCTTTTAAAAATGCTAAACGTCTTCTAATTCAATAGCATAGTACTGTCCTATTTTGTCATTTCCTTTTGTTTTTGTTTGGTTCATTTTATCATATTAATCCATAAATTATTTTGTTTTGTTCTAAGGTTGCTATCAGTCTTGATATAGCCTTATTAGTCACATTATGACATAATATCTCTATATATGACTGGTTGATATTGATGTTTACTGTTCTCTCTCCTCTCAGACATAACAAATCTAGACCTGATTACGAGCAACCTTAATTTTTATTACATCTGTTGTTGATACTGGGATAACCTTATTATCGTCTTTGTGATTTTCATAAATTTTGTTATTTTCCTGTATTGGTCATTCACTTATCCAGACGTTATAGGTTATCCCGTACTCCTTATTGGATAAATGGTAAATACTGGGTAAACATTACCATAAAGGAGAAATACTAGTGAGCAGAGGTGGTCCGGTACAAACTGACATGGTTACATTGTGAACCGATTTTCTTAAGAAATTTATGAAAGAATTCCAACAGGACGATATTGTAGCGAAAAAAGAACACACGAGACGAGAAAAGGGTAGAGGAACAGCACGTAAACTTACCACCTTAACAAACAGATGGAGTAAACGAGAACAATAATTTTAAAACGAACAACAAACCAGGTAAAAGGCCATTGAAACACGAAGGAAAACACAGATAGAGGAAGCCAACTGCACGCGTTTCATTGTAGATGACGCCATGAAAAGAAAACAAACAACCAAATAAGAATAAGACAATTGGTCATTTCTTATTTTTTTCTGATCGGATTTTTCGTTCAGAAGGAATCCAAAGAATCATCGGATAAGGAAATCAATCAACATTTGAAAGCAAAAATAAATCTTCAATTGAGATAAACGCATCAGTTTCGCTTATGGTGATCCGATTTCTTCCTTCGTCCAACTCCCATATTATGAAAATCGACTAGTTCAAGCATTAAAAGTATTTAGAAACAATTTCTTAAACGAATAACTTTATCGATGAAAAACAAATTTCATGGAACTGGTTAGAAGCATTCAAATAACAATGGTAAATGTTTTTACTGTATGCTTATCAAGTTTCACTGAAATTCATCAAAGGGCCTCAGGGGATTTGCGGAAACAAGCTAATGTTGTCCTTCATGTTTAAGTTGTGTTTTTAATGTTTGTTGGTCATTTCGATATGTTTGTTTCCGTTGTATTGGTCTATTTGTTGGTGTGATAGTTTAATGTGCTGTCGTTTCTTGTCTCCTTTGTATGTATTTTACTGTATCACTACAACGTTGCATTGGTCTGTTTGTTGGTGTGGTAGTTTAACGTGCAGTCGTTGAACAGTCGTATCACTACAACGTTGTGCTGTTGGAGCTGTCCTTTTTTTCCTCGAGATTCACATTTTATTAGTTTTGACAACGCCCTCCCCCCCCCCCCCCAAGTTCAAAACCTTTAAAATTGATGACAATAAATATAATCTCTGTCATGTCCACACGTTGAACTACAGCATTTTATACATGTGTATTTTCATTTATTCGTTTGGAAAGATAAATTCTAAGAATTGCATCTTCGTTTAGATAATTTATACACTTTACTAATAATTAATGTCTTCTCTTATTTTTATCATTTTTATTTTGCCATTTCACATGTTTTTTCTATTGTTTTTGTAATTATTATCTCTATACCAAAACTTGGTTTATGACAAAAAATGAATCTTGAATTTTGAAATTTGTGTGATGAAGTTCACGGCACAATTGATCACAAGTAGAAATATGTCGTCATCAGTATGAATAAATATGCCACACAATCACGTTGTCTCGTGACTGTCAGCGGATACAAATGTATAACATTCCCCTGTCTGTAACTTGGCGTGGATTGTAGGTGGAAGCTATGACCTTTACCGATATTAGGTGACCTTTCTACAGATGAAAAATCCTGATCATCATTTTTCATAAGCATGCAAAAGTCAATTTCAGATTATTTGGAGGTTTGACTTAACATAACAAATTGTAAGGCAACATTAAATCTTCATTCGCAAGTGATGGTGGTAAGTGACATCTACATGAACTCTAAATCTCATGTGCAAAAATTACTCTTTCTTGACTAAATAGTTACATTTTACCTCATTTTAGTGATAAATTTTTACAGCTTTTTGAATTAATATATATATTTTAAAATATTGGCAGATCTTTGATGTTTAAATCACTAGTAGATGTCAAACGCCCATTCGCCCATTAATATTACATTCCAATAATTTACGCTAACTATTGTGACGTCAAGTTCAAGTTTTGAAAGTAGGGAGAGTTTACCAACGTTAAAATACTTTGGACGTTATACATGCACGATATAATAAGCACTTTTCGTACAAATATGGGTTAACTTACCAATATTTGGTATAGATGTTAACATTAGTAATAATTGTCTTACTTTTGGTTTTCATGTGAGTACAATTCTGGTTGACCAAGAACATCACGTCTGAAAATCACTTCACGCAATTTGCACGTGACCAACCAGAATTATCGGATCTCTAGAATTACATATATGTCTCTCGGTACGTTAAAGTACACGGTATACGTTGATGTATGTTTCTCGGGTTTTGAGGCATTGGTATAAGTTATCAAGAATATATATTGACATCCTCTTAACTACAGAATAAATATCACCAAAGAATATCTACATGACTGTGACCTCTACGTGGTACCATTCGCCACAAGTCGAACACTCTCAAAGCACATCTCAGGGTAAAGAGGCATAACGGATACCTGAGGTAAAGTTTTTGTCAGCATGGAGTAATGGATCACAGCTGCCCGATTTTACCTGTGACCCGCCATGATAAGCTCTGCGTACCTTCACATGTGCAGCATTGTTTTACGTAGTGCTGTGGAACCTACGATATAAATAGAGTCACTAACAATCATTTGATGGGATCTATTTGTGAGCTAAGAGATACCATCTGCCGTTGTAGATGGCCTATGATAACGTCGTGTTGAGACATAGTTCTTCGCGCTAAGCTTGCATTCTCCTATTATTATAAGCTCCCAGTTTGTCGTGACAATGTAAACTAAAGTTCTAATCGGATGGAGCAGGACTTTTTATGCAGTAAGGCATGTGTGACACCAGGGGGATTGTGTTACCACCTGATAGAGAATTGCACTGTTGCAATCAAAGCCGATTATACTAGGTTTTAAATAATTAAGAGCGTGTAGTTGAGGTCAATATGTCCTACATTCACGAAGACAAAGACACGTATCATGACGATGTGTATGAACAATCATGGTATAATTGTCTGATAACAGAATTTTGAGGTCATATATTTTTATTCAGTCAAATAAACCCCCTCCAGAAGATTAAAGAACGGATATCAACGGCAATCGAAAATACAAGTATTTTGAAACGGGCAAACAAATATAAGTACACAATGGTACCGCTAATCGAACACTCTAATCATACGTATTCTTGCTCAAGAAAACATGGTGAGTGTATCTCCAGAACAATATCGTACAAAGAATCAAAAGTCATCGAGTTCATCAGAACCCTGCGGGATGCTACGTGCGTCATAGTCTGACTAAAATTACGTTGGTAATTGTGAAACATATCATGACCTGTACGCATTGGGAGGACTGGGGTATTCATATCAAAAACCCAAAGATTCTGTCACGATAAATTCTATAATTATGTAATAATCAATTTTCTTTTATCATCAAATCAACTGCTCGATTGATTCCGAAGCATTGATACGGGAAATCTAATATTCCAATATTACTCATTTTGATACTTTCGATAATCTGTTGGATTTTGCATTGCTACCTGTTGTAATAACATTTTGGAGAAAGTTCGGTATCGTATGTACATGATGATAAAAAGAAAAAAAAAATAGTGTAAAAAAAGGGAGGGGAGGTTGGGGTGTCAATGCATGTTTTGTATTGTCCTTTTTCGTCAGTATACATGAACAATGTATTTACCTTATAACGATCTCTTTATGTCCCCCTGACAAACATGGAATAGAAGTTGGTCAATTATATTATCTCAGGGGGCACCTGCTGAGGACGTATATATATAGACGTCAGAGCGGTCAATCAGAATAAAACATAATGGCATCTATCATGTCTATATTTGATGTTGTACAAGTTCTAGTGATAGCCATGGTATAATGTCTACAGGAAATAGGCATAATCGATATAGCTAAGTGAACAAACATTGGATTCTCAGAAAGATGAAACTTACACTAAACCTTCACAAAATTTGGAGCCGCACTCTCTGCAAAGTAAATACACAAATTTAAATTCAAAAAATATAACAAGAGGGCGCAACTGAAATACATTTGGCTGTGTCAGAAGATCTTTTCGGCATTCATTATGAGGATTTATTATCCGAAACACGTGTCTGGTGCATTAAAATTGGTTTGAAATTTTCTTCAAGAAGATAAAGAGTTTGAACACATCCGTATTATTATCATTAACACTTTTTCCTTTTGCAGTGTCTGTAGGACATGCAGCATGGATGAAGGTGTTAATTACTTCTTTGCAGCTCTGTCGCCTGAAAGAAGCTTTGATTCGGTCCTTTATAAATTAGACATCATATATGATTTTCTATTTCGGAAACTTGTCAAATAATGTCATCGAAATTAAAGGAGGAGAACATCTTAGTACCATCCCTGCAATGCTATTTCGGTCACAGAGTCCATTTAACTATCCTACTGAATCGACCTTACAGAAAAATTTGAAGCCGCGCATGCTCTACAAAGTAAATACACAAATTTAATTTCAAAAATCAAAAAACAGAGGGTGCTTCTGAAATACAGTTAGCTGTGTTAGAAAATCACTTCGGCATTTAAGGAATACCACTGAACAAGTGTCTGGTGCATTAAAGTTGATTTGAAATTTTCTTTAAGAAGGTAAACAGTTTGAACCATTTAAGTATCATTTCAAACCCAATACCGTAGTTAACAAGGGGTGGAGACCATCCAGGATCTCAAAAGACCTTACCTTGTCAAGTATCATGTCTGCATAATATCAATGTTGAACGTCTTCAAATTCAATAGCATCATTTAAAAACAGATAAATTTACAGCTTGGGCCAGACATGCACGTTTCGTGTACTTAACCCTAGTCAGTGTTCCTCAATCTAAACGATGTAATATGGCCAAAGAGTGTGAAAATTATTATGTCCAAAAATGTATCGAAAACGTAACAAGATGAGTGGGATATGATGCTACAGGACCCACGTTTTAGAAATTTCAAAAAAATTTTATAGTTAACAAAAATATTCGAATGCGTTGAAGAGACAGACGATCAACTTCGAACTTGGCTACATGTGCCCTCGGGGACTCATATGAATTTATTTAGATATTCAAACAATTCTTTTAAAAGCAAATATCCCACCCAAAATGAAAACCACGATTAAAAAAACCCATCAAAACTCATCATCTTATACATGTAATACGCTGCTCAAAAAATGCAGTTTTTACATTGTAAGTACAAAAAATGAAATTTTATATGAAATCAGCCAGGCTATCTTATCTTGTCTTATCATACAGCCAGGCTATCTAATCGTGTCTTATCATACAGCCAGGCTATCTAATCGTGTCTTATCATACAGCCAGGCTATCTAATCGTGTCTTATCCTACAGCCAGGCTATCTAATCGTGCCTTATCCTACAGCCAGGCTATCTTATCGTGTCTTATCCTACAGCCAGGCTATCTAATCGTGTCTTATCATACAGCCAGGCTATCTAATCGTGTCTTATCATACGTAACTGTTCATCTGTTCGATACAGGCACATAATGTATAAGAAAGACATGACATTAAATTTGTCTAAATGCAGTTTTGTTCATTACATAGAATATCTTATCAATGAAAGTAGAAAACTTGCCCCCTTAAATTTTTTAGCAGTTTATAAACAGCTCCCAACGTGATGTACCAGCTATCAACACAAGATCAAACAACAGTCTGTAAGAATACACTATTTATTACTAGTAGTTTTGATCTCTGCTTTCTTGAGCTAGCTCATTTTTTAAAATGAAAGAAAATAATAAACTTTAGTCTTACACGCTAAGTCAAAATACACATTTCTCTATCGTAGTCATACTTTCCTATCATTCTATTTACCTGTCCAAAGTCAAAGTGGCTGTTGGAAAACAAAGGATTATAGAAAACTAATGCAACAAAACAGGAATTCAAAAAGAAAAGGGAAGTTACATAATTTGTCTATAATCTTTTCTCCGTCATATAAAGTACATGTAAACATTCTTGTGAGCCTATGGACCCGTCAATATTTTCAAGAAAGAACAATTAAAAGCCCGTATTTATGTAGTATTTATGTTGACTTTGACATCTCATGCGAGTTTACATCTTGACATTTTTGTGTGAAGCCGTTCATTAGCTCTACCAAGAATTTCCTGGAACAACCCTCTTAGGTATCTCATCTGTATTTTTAATCTTCTATTCCCAGCTTTCCAACAAACCTGTCAAGCTATGTTAAGTTGATAAGATTAGATGAAACAGGACAATAATGGAGTCTGGTGAAGAGGGACATGCCCGGTAACGACAAGTGAGGATCAAGGAATCTACACATCTAAAGAAACAGAGGAAATCTTGTCGCACAATCGCTAAATAAGCTACTCAAGAATGGAACTAATCCTTGCATCAGCTTTTATATTCTATGACCAAGGCCTCCTGAAGCGAATTTTTGTAAATACTTGGGCTTTAATGCCTTAGTGTTAAACCTATTGATTGTTTCATTCGGAAATGCCTACCTTAATTTGACAGGGAAGCGATGTTAATTTACTTTACGCATCGAAATAATGCCTATTTTTGTCTTTTGTTCAATCGTGTGGTACAAATGTAGGCCTCTAGTGAATAAGTGAAATATCATAGGTCAAAGTGTCAGACTTAATTAATGATTTTTCATTTACACTTTTGATAAATATAAAGGAATATTTTATGTCTATATTATATGTATATAATATGTTCATGTCCAAGCAAAATGTTGTATTGATTGTAAAAAACTACTACTATACATCAACAAAGGTACATTTCAAAAAAGATCAATTAAGACTTATTGATTGTGACCTAATTTTGATTTCCGGGAGGGAATGGTGGTCAAAGAGATATGCGGAAATCCCTCGTCATTTCATATAGGGGGTCTATAAATTGGTAAGCTAGTGAAGCTTGTATTACCTTGATTTTACCGAGTCGATTTTACAATAGGACGTAATCTAATTTACTTGTTTTTCCCATGCTAATAACACTGGCTGATCAATACTTGGTTTGAAGCCAAAACGTTTGTCAGATCTGCGGAAGGAAGTGTGGACCCATCATGGTCTCTCATGTGCTTTTGGCTGTAAACTGTGTTTAAGAAAACGTTATTTCTCGATC
This sequence comes from Pinctada fucata, assembly GCA_028142955.1. NCBI lineage: Eukaryota > Metazoa > Mollusca > Bivalvia > Pterioida > Pteriidae > Pinctada > Pinctada fucata. The sequence continues at coordinate 100,137,181 of AP027102.1, forward strand.
CCAAAACAAGTTTCTTTGACACAAGGTAGTTACTGTAGAAACATTATAAAAGAGAAGATCTTAAGGAAAGTAAAGTAATATAAAATTTTCAAGGACTTTTGTTGGAAGGTTCGGATCCAAAGGCATATCTGTACGGTACCAGTAGATTTAGATATCTGAAGTTCAGAGGGGAAAAGACTCTTCATTTCTCTGATTATAAAGACATTCCGATTCGCCCTACATTAAAACATCTGAATGCATCATGTTTATTGCTCATTTTACTAAAGGTCATTCCATTGTAAGGTCAAATAAGGTATCTTTCTGTTTCAACGAGTTATTCCAATATAGCAATACCCTACTAGTAGTGTTTCTGTTACCCCGGGGCTTTATCATTGGTAGATTACAAAATATGTTTTCAGTACTTTGAGATCCTTCGATCATCAGAAAGAGTCTATTGTTACCTTTGGTAACCTCTCGTTCATTTAAGGAATCATTGTAATATCCTTTTGGTTGATCGAGGTATCAACACCAAAACTTGCGGGAAAACTGCATCGTGCGCATGGAAATTAAATGATTACACCATTAGATTGTTTATTTCTGATATCTTCCAGGATGTCAGCACTGTAAACGTGTTTTTTTTATACCTTCCAGGATGTCAGCACTGTAAACATGGTTTTTTCTGATACCTTGCAGGATGTCAGCACTGTAAACGTGTTTTTTTCTGATACCTTGCAGGATGTCAGCATTGTAAACGTGGTTTTTTCTGATACCTTGCAGGATGTCAGCACTGTAAACATGGTTTTTTCTGATACCTTGCAGGATGTCAGCACTGTAAACGTGGTTTTTTCTGATACCTTGCAGGATGTCAGCACTGTAAACGTGGTTTTTTCTGATACCTTGCAGGATGTCAGCACTGTAAACGTGGTTTTTTTCTGATACCTTCCAGGATGTCAGCACTGTAAACGTGGTTTTTTCTGATACCTTGCAGGATGTCAGCACTGTAAACGTGGTTTTTTCTGATACCTTGCAGGATGTCAACACTGTAAACGTGGTTTTTTTCTGATACCTTCCAGGATGTCAGCACTGTAAACGTGGTTTTTTTTTCGCGTTTTTCGTGAATCAAACTTCCCGAAAACTCCCCCACGCGAAAATATCCCCGCTGCATTCTAACAAAGGAAAAGACTTTTTTTATCGCGAATATTTCCCCCATGCGTAGCGTCTTGATCTTATAATCGCGAAATTTCCCGCAGCGAAAATAACCACGTCTACAGTATGCTGTTTACACAATTTGTCTGTTATTGTTCCCCAAAATCATTCCCTTCATGTCATTCCATCAGTATATCAACATAAGGCTAGATCAAGTGTCTTTCTGTTACCTTCAATCAAGTCAATATGCAGGTTGCACAAGATGTCTTTCTATTACTTCAATAAACGTTTTCTCCACGTACAACACAGGTGTCACATGGATATATAAGGAGGTTATCCTTGGTTCCCTAGGATTCAACTGTTTACTTCATGCCATTCCACTGGTAAACCAGAAAGGTCACATAAGGAGGCTAGTTTGGGTGTCGAAATGTCACCTATAAGTCATTCCACATATGTTCACGAGAAGTGTTTACCTATATCCCAAAGAACGTTCCACAGTCAGTCCATATAAGGTGTTTATTGTTGTTTTCTTGAGGCCATTCCAATATATAATTTTCAATAAAGGTTCTTAGTATTGCCACAGACAAAAAGTAATAACGACCCGCTTTTTTAATATAACATAACGCGGAGAACCCTAATGAGATTTGGTCACCGGAAATGATAGACTTTCTAACGTTGACAAGGGATAGCTTGCTTGTTGATAATTCAATAGAGGTAGGGTTGATGGGAAATGTATCATTACTTTGCTTTATTACTCTGGAGAGTTCTCTTAATTGCAGACAAATTACTTTGGAACACAAAATGACGTCTATCACACTAGACAGAAAAATGACATCTGATCCGTTCTGACATTTCTGAATTCCCAGATCTTATTCACCTCTATTCTGTATGAATAAATCAGTCGCCAAGTGTTATGATTTAAGATCACAATATGATATACCGATATTCCACAATCTGTATCTAATCCTCACTCCACACAATACGTAATACTTTCATAACACACAGGGACTGCATCATCTTCAAAATATACCGGGTGTAAATCAGTTATGTACAGGAACGTCATATATTTCATGACTTAAGCCCCGGTCACACTGCACTCCACGTCCAAATCACGTTCAAAAATCTGCTGGACGTGGCCATACGTGGTAATTTTTGCCACGACTGTGCTTTGTACGAGGTATGACCGCCGCCGGCTGTTCCACTGCTGAAACACTGCCTAAGCACGGCTAACCACGTCCAACCACGTCTAAGGCTAAAAACGTCCGAGATAAGACGTTATACACACGCTTTTACCCGTGATACCAACGCGGAACACCCATCGAATGACCGTGCTCTGGCCGTGACAGACCGCTTCAGCTTTCGCGTCTTAACGCGTCTCCTCCAAGTTTTTATCACTGCCGGAACACGGATCATTGCGTGTGTTTCGCGTGCGTTGCACGTCTATACCACGCACACCGTCCGTGGTTGTCCGCGGAATAAACTTTTGAGCAGTTCAAAACTTCTTTCCGCGTCCAACGCCGTTCAGATTTTTTACCGCGTCCTACCACGTCTACAAATCGTCTGTAGCGCGTCTTAAAAGCGAACGACGACGTCTGCTTCACGGGAGACCTATTTTGGACGTGCTATGGCCGTGATCAAGCCGTAAAGCGCAGTGTGACCGGGCCTTTAGGAAATCTCACAATATACCATTGAACGATAAGAACAAGGACACTTATCGATTTTTAATCGATTGAAGGACAAATTCTCTTTTTAATTAAATGGCCAAAATAATTGCTCTACGACTAAGTTGACACAAACCATAATCATTAACTTTTTGAATAGAGCATGGAACTATATATAACCTTCCCCTTGCCAAAAAATATTCCGGCATTCTGTAATAAACTTTCACATGAGTCTTTAAAATCAAGCAGAACTATAGAAATGATCTGTAAACATTCATTTTTACATTACTGTAGCGATAAGCACATATAATAATAATTTTAAATACACATCCTTGGCTGAGTGGTATACAATTGGAAAAAAAATGTAAATTTTAAAGGTTTACTGTACCATTCAAAGCTTTTAATAATACAGAATACCTCTTCTGAATATTATCTTAAGTAATCGAGTATCTATCTACTAGTAGATTTTTTTCTGAATTTCATATGAATCAATCATCAAATCCAACAAATGGCGAATGTGTTCCGAAAACCAATCGGTTGACAGAAAAAGAAGTCTAATCGAATTGTCCTACTAGTATCAGCTAATTCATGCCTGTGCGAGTTATCTCCCTATTTTCTGTTTCATGGGAAGTTGATTGCGGCAAATTTTGAATTCAGCCAACTTACAAGATTGAGACATAACTGTAATACATCATACCACTAAACGAGAGAGATGCCATCAACGTAATCAAAGCACTGGTATCGTATTTACACATTTTTTCTTACGTCTGTCGACTATTTTCTCTCTTCATTCAAAGAATCGTTAGATTTATCATTAATTCATAAATAATCTAACTGCATAAACAGCGAGAGAACAAAGTATTTTGGAACCTTTTCGCACAATCCCGTTTCCTTTTTTAACATTAAATATAGTTTATACATAAATATACGTACAAGTAATCAGCAACATAATATGAACACGCCAACAGAAAAAATGGAATGAGTTATATTTAGCTTATATGAAACCTGATTTCCCCAGGTGAAGGTGTGAAATATAATGAAATAAGGGAGAAATGACGTCTTTTTATTGTGTATTATTACGGGAGATTCCCCGAAGGTTGCTATATGATACGAAATCAGACTTATCTGTGCTAAATTAAGGCTACAAAACGACAGCTTCCGATGACAGAATGTAACATGTTCATTGTGTGTGATTGTTTTGTCCGACGCGCTTCAATGGTCAGTCAGACTGTCTAGTCTTTGTTCTGGTGTGTTTGAATGCATCAGATTAATCATGACTTTGTCTTGGTGCAATTGTATGCTTCTGTCAGTAGTCTTGTTTTCTACTGTTTTGTATGGTAAATAAGTCATGGTATATTTGTATGTTTTCTACTGTTTTGTATGGTAACAAAGTCATGGTGTGTTTGTATGTTTTCTACTGTTTTGTATGGTAACAAAGTCATGGTGTGTTTGTATGTTTTCTACTGTTTTGTATGGTAACAAAGTCATGGTGTGTTTTTATGTTTTCCACTGTTTTGTATGGTAACAAAGTCATGGTGTGTTTGTATGTTTTCTACTGTTTTGTATGGTAACAAAGTCATGGTGTGTTTGTATGTTTTCTACTGTTTTTTGGTAACAAAGTCATGGTGTGTTTGTATGCGTACCATTGGTTAGCTTATAACTTGTCTTGGTGGTCGGCGCCGTGGTGTTGTGGTTGGGTGTCGGGGACAGTGACGGAAATGTTGCTGGTTCGAGCCTCACTAGGACCACGGGTCGGTCGACATATACTTCTCCATGTTATGTGTTAATACACTGAAAAATGTCCTTGTCTGAGTAATGTTTATATGTCTGTGGTGTTTTAAAAATACTTAGTCTTGGTGCGTTAATTTACTTTATACTGGACAGTCGCCTTTGTCCTGTTATGTTTTTATGCGCACAGGGGTGGGTGAGGTATCATCGCTTGGTCACAAACCCTTTCCTTAATACAAACCATTTCCTCTTCAAGTCTATATTAAAAAACCCCAAGGGTGGACACTCTCTTTGTACACGATCGTGGCTTGCTCTTCTTTCTTTCCTACAGGTTGAGCCCACGTACGGCCTAATTGATACGATTTTTGGTTTTATTATCCCAAGATGAATGTATAAAACATATCAAATCGAAAATTCATCCTGAAAGATGCACCGGTCGAATGCAGATCGCTAGATGTTGAAGCTACGATCGAGTACAAAAGAGTTATATGGCTATTAAATAGGAAGTGTCCTCCCTTGGGGTTTTTATATAGACTTATAGAGGAAAGGGTTTGTATTGAGGAAAGGGTTTGTGACCAAGTTTGGTGGCTGATTTGTGCCATGTCTCGTTGTCGCGTTGTCGCGCCGCGCTTTGTCGCGTTGTCGCATTGTCGCGTTGTCGCATTGTCGATGATACCTCGACCCTGTGTCTTTGAGACCTTTATTTGTCTTCATGCGTATATATTTTATTCGATAGTCAGTACAGATTTTCTCCGGGTGGATGTCTTATGGGTTGGCAATGACGTACAATCAAATACACCTTCTTAACAAGAGCTGGATTGCTAGCGAATTAAAAAGATAATGATTTTACTTTTAACTGATAAAAAAAAAAATGAATAAATAAATAAAATTAAATTAAAAAAAAAAAAAAAAAAAAAAAAAAAAAAAAAAAAAAAAAAAAAAAAAACAACCTATTCAAGGGGTTGTAAATAATATCAAAAAAAGGTCAGGTCATTAAAACTAATTTCAGCCAAAGTTCAGCATAGCATTAAATCAAGCGAAGAATTGCCGTAATCTTAATTTCCTCTGATCTCATGTCTAGTGACGCTGTGATTAGCAACCCAAGGTGTATTGATACTTTAGATGGCGAATTATCGTGACAATGGCTCCAGGATCATTAAATCACTTCAAATGAATTAGTTATGCGTATGCTCGAGCTATTGTCAAGCATTCATAATACCATTTTGATCTACTCGGCTATAAATGAAAGCCCCTGATATGCTCAATATTTTCTTTTTTTCAAGAATCCGGCGAAAATGTTCCTTCGTTACAAAACTTTAAGTTGAAAACTTTTACCTTTGTGCAATTTCTCTACTTAATCGTCAATGATAAACGATATACTGAGCGTATGATGAGTCCACATGATATTCTTATAGTTGAACTCGGTGTAGGTGGCGCCACAGAAAAGAATCAGTACGCGACGACGTATGAATTTAGGATCGATCAAGTTGTCTAAAATTTTCCATTTTATGTATAATAAAAAGATGTTGTGTATATTGTGTGTCTGGATATAATACGTTTGTATTGATGACAGATCTTGATGCTTCGAACAACGTCACGTGACTTCTGTTTCCTATATCGTCACGTGATTTAATTTCAGTTTGATACTGCGACCTTATACAAAAGCTCTTACATATATATTATTTGTTCTTATCTCTTACATTCCCGTTCTTTGTCGAAACTTAATGAAGGATTTTTATCCCTCATGTCATTGTAATAGATCAACTATCAGTATCATCGTTGTTTTCTCTGTGAAAGTATTTACTATGACACAGGAGGGATGTAGGAATTATAAATTTGATGCTGATTCTGTCTCTATAGTACATGTACATTAACTCCCACGTCTTGTATACCATTTACTGATAAGTGCCAAAACTTAAGTTATCTCTTACTATAAACCATCATCTGTAAACTAATATATATAAAAAGCTAAAATTAAGCTGAGTAGGGTGGCATTTTGTTATAAGAACAAAATCGTTTATCTTTCACGAGAGTGAAGACCTACATCTGTGAATTGATTGTAAATTTGTTGGTTAAAAGGTTAAAAAAGGACGTCTTTAATGGTATTTGTAAGATCGTATGTCACGTGATTAATGTTTATGATTGGAGAGATTTTTCATTTAGTAATCAGTATCTTACTTTTGCAAATTATTCATTCTAACAGTGCACTCTATTAATGAATAAATGAAGGTTTCAGTTTGTTATAAAATTCCAACATTGTATATATATATATCAAGCTGTTCCCTATCCTTTTCGAACGTAACAATCTGGATTGGTCTGTTGACTTAAAAAAAAAAAATTCAAATTAATGTGGAAAAGAGACGAGAAAAACTCCCCCCCCCCAAAGATAGAAAAAAAAAGTTGTATCCTCCTCTTGAATATTAAATTTTCCTTCAGTAATGCAGGCAAACCAGCAAACCTGGTTTTATTGTCAGAATATTTAGTTGTCTCTGAATATTGTGGTTTTATTGTACAGTATGTATTATCTAGCTGTATCGATCTAATTAGAGTTGTAATGACGATGAGGCCTACAGTATGATACGTTACAAGCTGTCGTGTGATAAAATGTACATTATCACTGATGCACGTATACAATGCTTAATATGACAGTGGCACATGCCAGCGCATAATGATACAATGGGTCAAGTTAGACGGAAAAAACTGGAGGAAACAGAAAATTAATATGAATTTTTAGTCGATAATCCTCATAATTTGGTATGTACATAGTATATAGATGTTACACGCCACCGTGCTGTTAATAGAAAAGGCGACCAAATAATCAATGCCTTCGTGGTGCTTGTAGTCCCCAACTAATTGATTAATATACAAAGTAATTTTAATTTCAAGCTGAGTCTTTTCTTGTTTGTGAGGCTGACAGGTTAAAAGAAAATCTTCAGTTCTCAATAGTGTATGAAAAAAAAATTTTTTTTTTTCATTTGACAAAATAAATATGTGCAAATCTTGGCTGGATCTATTGTAAACATTTTCCTATTCATACTCTGCCTTACAAATTAGATAAATTTTGTTAATGAAAACTAATAGTAGGATTAAGGAAGCGTGAAAAGCCATGAAATAAGTAATTATATGAAAAGATGAAAAGCGAGTTATTTTCTTTTTGATAATACAAGAGCAGAATTGGCTCCATACACCACTCTCCTGGTTACAGTACGACATAATATTAACGTATGATAGATGTTGCCGAGTTTTATAATCGTAACTAATTATTCCGAGGTACGAATGAGCGTGTCTGTGCGTCAGAAAAAAACCCACGTGTGCATGTGTCTGGCAGGGATGAAAACGCTGGCATTATTGATCGTCTGGTAATATTGATTTAATATTGCCACATCTCCACTTTATATAAATCAAGTGCAACAGTATGTAGCAACATGTATCGATATGATCGCATTGTTTTTACCCAGAAATAAAAAAAAATATGCCAGGTAAATTTGCACGAGGACGCCGGGCGAATGTCTCTAACAATCACAATTAGTATTAGTTTGGATTGAACACAACACGCCAATATCTGGAAACCTTGTCTTACAGACGGGCTACACTTGCATATGTAGAAACTACATGCATGAAAAACTGCCAAGAAAATTACTGTATTGTACTCACCCCAGGGTTGTCATGGTAACAATTGTATACCAGGATGCCATTGGGATACTTGTAAATTTGGAGCCAATTTCCTTTTTCTCTGCATAATAAATAACGGTGGCAAATATAATCACCGCCATGGTTAGAGAGAAGACTAAAAATCCAAGCTCGCTTGCACAACTTTTCAAAGTGTAACCTAAAATTCGTAATCCTTGTGAATGCCGCGAAAATTTAAAGATCCTAAACACTCGGAATACCCTCAGCGTGACGAAAGCTCCGCTGACGTCATCGTTGTCAGAAATCACCAGACTTATATAGTACGGAAGTATAGCCACAACATCGATAATGCTCATAATGCTGCGCATGAATTTACAACGATCGGGGGCCGCGTACAGACGAAGCAGGTATTCGGCGGTGAATATAATGACGCAAGCAGTGTCTAAGCAGAAAAAATGTAGAGTATACTTATCAGCGCAGCTTTGAACTTCGTTCGTTCCAGGTATTGTGCCACATTCTATAGTTTCTACTACGTTTGCCATAACAGATACAGCGATAAAGAAGCCGGTTACATAGTAAAATACTAAAGCCGTCGTGCCTATATGAGGATTTTCAAAAGCCCTCCACATTCGCTCCCTGAGGGTTTTCGCAGAGTCCATATGTTCATTTTCCGAATCTTTGTCATCTATTAACCGTTCTTGGTTTTCTCTCTTTCTGTCCCTGTAATCTTCATAACAACAATCCCCGATTAAATCAGGAAGAATTCCGAAAAAAGCGAGTTCCTCATCGTACGCGGCCAAACATTCAAGTTTCGGGTAGTGTACTTTTCCAGTCCTATAATAATTTAATATATGTCTGAACAACTCGGGATCACGGTCAAAGAAATAATCTTTTCCATCGTCGTCGTAGAAAAATTCCTTTTCATTTGATCCTAGTAGGGTATCTGGGTATTTTTCGAGCGTTGTTCGCCATGTTTCGAATTTCCGACCGCTTACATTAATGGTCACTTTCTCATCACCCCTCCTGTTTTCCGCCCGGAACACGGGTTGCGGAAGTGGGTTTTGTGCAACCGGAACCCAGCCTATGGCCGAGGCCCGCGCAAACGGAAGCCAGGCTGCAACGGATGCCATGACTTTGTCCTTGATCTCTATGAAAGACTCAAAATTGGAAAAGTAGACAATTTTGGAAAGTTGGAGTGCAAGTTAAAAAGGAAAGTAGAATCTATGTAGGTTGTTGGCGTAGAATGCCAAACGATGAGAAATGGTTGGTGATAAGCTAATAATGCACCTTACCGTTTTGACAATTAAAACACTCCAATTTTATAAAAATCTATTTACTCATCTAATTTTCATTTTCCTTTTCTCGAATGTTGCTAAAACACATTCCTTCAATAATTGTGCTGAACCCACAGACACATCCATGATCCTGGTATATAAACTAATTATACGGGTCGGAATTCTGTAACTATATCATCCCATTGTGAATATTTTTCTATCAGGTTGTCGCCTGGCATGGTAAAATAGCATGACTTAAGGGGTCAGGTAATGCCGAGACACTCTCCCCAAAAAACTATTGTTACTTAGCTATGTTTAGCGGTGATCACGGACGCAACAGAGTGGCACGGACAGAAACGGCAGCGTCTGTTCCTCAGAACTCCATCCGATCATATAGAGAGAGAGGCTGAGCTTATTGATCGATTCCGCCGTATTGGCTTGTACACAGAGAGGCGGGTTTCCACCAAGCGCAGTGTTTGTATCTATCGTTTAGCCTCCAAAGGGAAGTATGGATATAAAGCCTTCATTCCCCTTTTTCCTCTGGCAAACTTCAAACATTTATGTTCGTCTCAAAAGGAAACAATGCTAGTTTATGTAACGATTATTTGACTGTGAAAAATGGACATTATATTCTACATCTATATACCATTGTTTGTGTAAAAACTCCTTTATACGATGGCATCGATTTTCTCTATTATTTATCATTTGACTACCACATAACGTTCACGCTTGAGGATCAATATTTCAAAATGGCTTGGAATCTTTCTGCCAGTACACGCAGATACTTTTCTCATCTCTTACCTAATGCATTAAAATCAGAGTCGTAAAATTCTGCATCTTTTATACAAGTTATATCACTACCAATTTACAGCAGGAATTAAATGCAGCTAGATGGTCGTAAGAACTTCAGAACTGCAATTTGTTTTTGGTGATTTGTTTCATGTAATACTACAAACTTCATAAAGACATTTTCCGTTTGCAAAAGTCATTTGTTTTATTATTAGCTTACTCCAGTAAGAGCGAGTGCATTGTTCCGTGCGTGTAACCGGATTGTCAATGACGTCTATTAGAGCGTACAGGCTTTGGTAAAATCAATAGTAGATTGTATAGAGTTATCATTGCAGGAAATCATTTCAGTGTAATGAAGCACTAAAATTGAAACTTTCCTCATCTGCTATAGTCTCGGACGCTATATGAATTTCCATTTGCAATTTACCCGCTAACTTTTATTGCATTGATTCTCTATCTTTCGTCTGACTTTTGTACAATGTATGTATTCGGTAAAAATTATATCAATATAAACCTGTACCCGTATACGTTACATTAATGAAAAAAAGTATACCCAGAAACATTGGTATACAAGTATCGGGTATCAATATACCATTGGGATCTAGAGGAGTCGATGTAACATAGACCTGGTTGGGATTTAGAGGAGTCGATGTAACATAGACCTGGTGAAGTTTGCTGTTATATGGGTATGGTGGATTTGCTGTTACACGTACGAGAAAAAGTATCATAATTCGTTAATTGACTGTAGAATTTAGACGCGTTGACGTTCGCTAATATATAGACATTCAATTCAGTCGATTCTATGTTTGGTAGGATTGTTAAACGTCTTCAAATCCAATAGCGTCATTTAAGAACAGATAAATTTTCAACATGGACCAGACATGCACGTTTCGGGTACTTAACCCTCGTCAGTGATTCTCAGTCTAAACAATGCAATATTGCCAAAGAGTATGAAATTTAATAAGTCCAAAAATTTACCGAAAGACGTAGCAGGATGGGTGGAATATGATGCTACAGGACCCACGTTTTAGAAATTTCAAGAAATTTTGATAACAGAAATTTTCGAATGCGTTGAAAAGACGATCAACCGAAGTTGATCGAACTTGGCTACATGTGCCGTCGGGGACTCCTGGTCCACCAGCAGTGAATAAGAAAAGATAAATTTTCAGCATGGACCTAAATAATAATACTGATAATAGTAACAAAAACCAAAAAAAAAAAAAAAAACCAAAAAAAAACAAAAAAACCCCCCCCCAAAAAACCAAAAAAAAACCCCAAAAAAAACCAAAAACCAAAAAAAAGAAACCAAAAAAACCCCCAAAATCAAAAACATATTCAAAAATTAAAACTAGTACAAAACTAAAAAATAGCAGGAGGAAATGGTTTCATCATTTTTATTGAAATATTCAATTACATGCAAAATCTACTCGTATTTTTTATTTCTCGACATTCAAATTGGTTAAGTTTGTCAGACTATCTAATTTACCACGGATTCATAAGGACAAGTGGCACCGATTGCTACAGTTTCAGACCGTAAAGAAATATTCGATTGATGATCTTAATATTCTATTCACCCAATGTATGAATTTCTATGAATTAAGTCAAAATGTGCTGTAAAACGATACCTTTTCTTCTTTATGTTAAAAGATCACTTTTTTTGGACGTTGCTCTATATTTCAATTTCATCCTTGATCAGTGGCGACACCTTTAACCTGTCGCATCACACTCAACCTTATACGCCACGTCTCTACTATTATTTCACTGTAATACTCTTTAATAAAAAGCGTGTCTGTTGGATTTTATAAAAAATGGAAAGTGAAATTCCATGAAATAAAGCTAAGAATATAGATGTTCTTATATGTATATTTGTCAAGTCTGTATTATATTTAGTTTGGAATGTTTTGTATCTGTCATATTGATTCACTTCAAGACTTGAATGCGAGGAAATAATGATCAAAAACTTTTTTTTCAGTATATAATCATACTTTAATTCGTCATTTCCAGCATTTGATTCCAAAGAGACGCTGTCCAGACGGCGGCCCGGGGATTCCATAGTCCCCTGTGACCCGCCACCCCTTCATTATAGGATGTATTCCTGTATTCAGTCCAAAGCGACGAAGTTCCAGTGAGAGGTTTCAAAACGTCTGTGTACACGGCGGCCCTAGGGTTCGAACATACCCCCATGACCCTAGAATTCTTGCTGCGAGCACAAGAGAGGTAACTGTAGAGAAGAAAGGCGCGCTCGCACGGAGTGTGCAACAATTATCACAGAAACCGATAACGATAGCCGGAATACAATAATTGAAGTAGTCAATATTTGCAATCAATTTATTTCACTATAAGGACATATCAGCGTGGCATCATTGCCTAAATTAGTTTCATTTCTATCAAAGAAACATCTCTGAAAGTTTCATGCTTTTATCACGAAATGAACAATTAAGGTTCATGGTTACACCCTTTCCAAAACTCCCCAAAACACTGTTTAACATCACAGGTTAAGTTTTATTGATTTTAATGGCAGAAAACAATGCAATGTATAGTATTTTAATGAAAAAAGTATATGTCAACGAGCTTCCAATGGATTTATGACCTTCCAAAGAAGTACATGTCCATCTTTTCAAGGATTTCCCAAACATTTTCATCATATCATCAATATACCCCTCTTATTTTAAACTTGATGCATGAATGTATATGGTTATTCTTTTAATAACGAAAGAAGGTTTAAAACAAATAAAAAATAGGAAATACAACAATGCTGGTACGTCAAATTCTATGAAATAGTAAATATTGTAACATTTTTGGCTCTTTTCTTGACGTCATTCTTTTTAGAGTCCAACTGGTAAATAACGGGTTTAAGTACTTTGTTAACATGCCAATGAAAGGAAAACTTGCTATCTTAATCTAAGTTAACATATCTTTCAAAAATAAAAAGGAAATGAAGCAATCATCGCGCAAAATTTCAAGTTTTATACACAATTATGAACCTATCCCCTTTCAGATTTTGTTTAAAAAAATCCGGCAAGAGATCCCGTCCGTGCTCTATTTGGATTTATATTTCCTAAACCGTTCATCTAAATTACTCCATTTTTCATCCATATATCAATTGGAAATAGAACTGATAAAAAAGCGAAATCTGTAAACCATTTTATAATTTTTACCCATTATATCAGTAATATTTTACGCCTGCAACAGTGTTACGCAAATGACGTCACGGGATGCATTTGGCTATTTAAACGTCAAAACATCACGTTGATAAAGAAAAAACGGTCCCTAATGAAATAGGGCGATGAAAACAAGTTGTTTATCTTATGAATAGAATTATAAATGTATAGAATGTATTCAGACAAATGAATACGCAAAGAAAATGACTAATACTTCAATCACACGTTATATATATGAAATATGATTAGAATGTTGTTATCCATTATAGTTTTGGATAAGGAGAAAAGCCGGGAATGGCTAAAATTGGCCTAGTGACTTCTGAATATCTTTTTGAATTGAACAAAAATTGAATTCCTATAAAAATCATATTTATTTCCGCATGACATCTGTTTTCTTCTAAGAATAAAGCAGAGAAAAGGGTATACAATACGACGTCGCCTTGTAGTTAAAGAGATAAAATCTGGTTTTCTAAACAGAAAACATTTCAAAGGATATTTCATGTTTTTAACAAAAAAAAAAAAACAAAACAAAACAAAAAAAAAAAAAAAAAAAAAAAAAAAAAAAAAAAAAAAAAACAACAACAACAACAAAAACAACAACAAACAACAAACAAACAAACAAATAAAAGTACCTTCAATTTATTTAGACAATGCAAAATGCAATTAGCTTTTATATATCACAGTAAAACAAGTAAAATCCTGCAACTGAGTTCTATCTTCGATAAATATTATTTACGTTCAATATCGTTTCTTTTTGTTTCACTGATCATCTTGCACATATTTCATGTCACCGTTGTAGTCGCTAGATGACAAAGGAGCTGTTAAGATAAGGCGTAAAATCAGCCCTGAAAAGTGGAATTTTGAAAATTGAAATTTCAAGAACCTTTTTTGGTAAAATGTATACTTATGCGGCATCCCATCAGAATATGAAGTTATTTTTTATCTGTTTTGCATAATATTGCTAATTTTTAGGTCAAAACTTATCTTTTTCCCATAGAAATCAATAGAAAACGGAAAAGTTTTATTGAACATTGTTCCCCCCGGATATACAGAAAGCCGCTTTTACTGGAGATGTGTATCCATGATACAAATTTTTTGGCAAAGTGGGGTTCTGTATCTCCGGGGGGAACACTACCCCAGAGACGAAAAACTAAATATGGAAAGGGGGGTGCATTTTATAAGAATCGATCTTTTTTACCATTAAATATAGCACATTTGACTATTTTTCCTCTTTAATCAATCAAACATTGTGTACTCGATATGATTGAATGAAAGATACAAGAATTAGAAACGAAATAAGCAAGAGTGATGTTCATTTCTCCGTCAATGTGTATTTCGCGCTAAAAGGCTTACATTGTAGCCATTGAATGAAGAATAAGACCGTATTTTAAGTTCCGGATTTCATTATTTACCGATTAAAGGAGGTAGAACGTTCGAAATCTATTTCTGATACACAATGTAGACATATTTGATGTCTTTTAGCTTATATTTATCCATTTTAGATAAAATATTCAAAAATGTATACGTTTTTTGTCGATATAATCGGATTTTCTATCCGAGCACCCCTACCTCTTTCGACCTTAATTTTACAACCTTAAGAGTTCCTTAACATAATGTAGAACATGTAAAAGGTCTGCAAATACATTATATTTCAATAATGATTCATGTTTTTCTGTGTACGATTCGCCATACGGAAGAAATAAGTCACGGGATTCAGGGCTAAATACGGCCCTTATCTTAACAGCTCCTTCTTTCTTCGCTGTAAAATACATGTACAATGTAAGAAGATAAAAACAGCATGCCTTGCATTTACGGATTTATGGAGTGATCATATAATGTAAGTCCGTCGGCATATGTCTTTTTTTTCATCAAACATGCTAGGATATTTCCAGCATTATGGCATCCAACGTGGGTCAAGGTCATCCTCAAGGTCAATGTGACTTCTTCAGGATAAAATAGCCTTTGGATAATTCTAAAATGTGTATGTACTCTCAATTCCTATATATTAAATGTATACTATAAAGCATCCTCCGTTAATAATGATTCACTGCCGGGGAGAGGGTTTAGGCAATAATACTGAAATCAATGATACATAATTGGTCTATGATTGAATATTCGCATTGTACGAAAAGGAGAAAAAATAATGTAAAAAGGGATTTTTTTCTAAAAGAGGATTCACTTTCAGAAGATTTGACTTCTACTTCTAGTACTATGTAATTCGTCATAAAATTTCTTCTGTTCGATAAATTCAAAGTAAATCTTACACGTAACGGAGAAAATTGCGACATAACAGCATTAACCCCCCCCCCCCCCTTCCTCTCATCGCCATGCTTGCTGTTCTAAATATCACTCCTAGATCTAGAAATTGAGCGCGAAATGTCCATATATTTATTTTACCGAAATCCCGCATGTATAAACTTAGGAGATGCTTCCTAAAGCCCCCGTTCCACTGCAATCCCGCTGTACCTACGTTCATTCCCGACCTCGAAAATTGCCAGGTCGGGAGAGAACGGCTCTTAGTCGTATCTTGGTCTGGTACAGCGTATGTTGGTCCAAAATCGATCGGTATTAGAGCGGGCACGCTTTAGAGGTCGGGAAAAGTTTCCCGTATTCTTTCAACCGGTTGAAAGAATACGGGAAACTTTCCCGCTCTCTTTGTGGTCGTGAAATAGTCGGCGCTTGGTCGGGATAGTCGTGGGTACAGCCTAGGTTAATCGTGTCCTGGTCGGGAAAGAGCGTGGCTTGAGCGTGGTCTGATCGGCATTTAACTAAACCCCGCTCTCTTCACGCATAAGATACGCTTTAATTACGCCCTGTTCCCGATCTTTACCCGTCTATTCTACGCTCTTACCACGATCTATCCACTACAGATTCAATGTTTGCTGATCATACCAAGACCTTTTCATGACCATCTAGCGACCTATTCACGCTTTATATGACCAAGTTACGACCAAACGACGCTTCGAATTGGATCTGTGCATATTTCATTCATTTTCTCGCACTGATATTGATTCGTTCAAAATACTTATTACCGAAATGTCGCGGCGACGATTCTTGGCTATCCAATGCCACTTTTTAAGAAAGAAATTTTTTAAAATTTTGATCGCGACACTTTTGGGTAAGGCTTGGTCAAAACGAGAAATATAGGCTTCTTCTCGGTCGATACGATCATTGGATGAAAAATGAGATCAGTTTAAGTTAGAAATTATGTGTTGAGCGGGAATGCGTCGGGGACAGTCGGTAATAGATCGGAATTGCATCGGGAATAGATCTGGTTTTGGTCGGGAATAGATCGGAGTTTGATCGGATAGAACGGGACTTGGTCGGCAATATGATCGTGAGTAGAGCGGGTAAAGCGTGAGTAAGTCCGCAATGAAACGTGAATCGGTCATAAATTGATCGGGAATCGGTCGGGAATAGAGCGTGATTTAAAGGAAAAAATGTAAAGGTCGGGAAAGTTTTACCCGCTCTTGTGAAAATTTCGGTCGGGAATAGTCGTAGGTACAGCGGGATTGCAGTGGAACGGTGGCTTAATATAATGGACAATCTCATTTCAACCCGCGTGTAAAAAAAGCTACGCTTGTTTCATTATAACACACACAATTTTAACCCCGCGTTTTAATCAAACGGTTGTTTACAAATAAAACAAGCATTTATATATATTTTTTGCGATTTTCTCATAGATAACGGCGAGCGACAGAATGCGCTGTCAGCCTTTTCTTTGACTGAACATACCCATAAAAAAAAGAAACCCATTTTAAATCAAGATTAATAGGAAAACGATAGAATTCTCAATCTACTCAAAATGCAGCAGTTTTGTTAAATACTATGTGTCAGGACGTAGGTTAGTCAGCGTCAAATAATAAGAGTGCCGATGCATCATAGGAAGGATAACTCTATTGGAATGACTGTGCACTATGGCGAGAGGGATATGTAACACAGCAGATCGATGTAGATGACCACTAAACATTTGATAATCTAATACTGCTTATTTTATCAAATGGACTCAACTGACAAAGTTCAAGGATAAAAAAACCCCAACATGATGGACGAAATTATAAAGTTGGCTATATTCAGGCGTAATTATGGAAGCAGACGTGTATGAAATGTTTTTTTTTAAAAATGAAAATTAAAGTATTGTTAGAAATATTCAAGGTTCAAAAATTGTCATTTGCCCTTATTAACATTCATGGATATTTTTGTTATCTTTTAGGGAATAATTTTCAAAGAATTTGTCAAAAACAAGAATGTTGTATCGTGACTAAGAAATCAGCGCACGTGATAAAAATATGCATATATCAGAATTCAAGACGAATAAGAAATAACCACATTGAGAATATCTGAAACGACCATTTGAACCATACAACCAAAGATTGTATTCTCTGTCTTCCGAAATGGAACCGGATGTGACAGTTCTACCGAAATGAAGCGGCGGGTGTTGCATGCAAGAAGGAGATGCTTACTCTTCCTGGGCACCTGGTCTCACTCCCATATCGGGAGTTCGCCTCTTTTCATATGGTGGAGGTTTTTGTTTGTTTGCTTTGGTTCCTGTTTTATCCTGATTTTGTATGCCTTCGGTTTCTGATTTTCTGAATTATCGATTTTGTGCTGTAAACAGGGATGTGGTCGTTATCCATATTTATCATTTAGTAACAGGATATTAATGTTATGCTTTAAAGTGTTTAATATATATTATCCTTTGTATACCACCACATTTCTGAAGAAGAGAAGATTGCACTATTTATGTGTTGTCTTTTGTCCGGTAGAAACCTACGCTTCAGGAATCAATTTTTAAAATTGAAAAATTGAAAAAAAAAAAAAAAAAAAAAAAAAAAAAAAAACAATTTAATACCGATGATGCTACAGTCGAAATCTTACCTTTATTAACCGAAGCAAGCAGCCGTAAGACTCTATGTTTGTTTGACAATCCACAGAAAGTGACTAACGAATAGATAAAATCATTTGAAAATTTGCATTAATTCTTTAAACTGCCCATAATTAACTAAAGAATTAAATGCCATTTACTACATAAACTAACATGACAGATAGCCATCCTAGACCGGCACCAATTACCCATTGGTCTCATTGTGTAATGTACAGTCTTTTTGATGTCGTCTTTGCTGTTTGATCTTCCTTGTCCATTTGTTATCTCTTGTTGTGCTTGTCCCGACAGTGAAGGAAAGGAGGATATCTCCATCAACACCATGTTGCAGCACTCACAGCAAAACCCAAAACACCCAATGCAAAAAACACAGAACAGACACCAACAGAAAGAGACGCAAAAAGGACAAGGAACACCAACTCATATAATAGAAACAAGAAACACAATATACCACACATAAACCAACGAGACTAATGGCTAACCGATGCCGACTTAGGACGGCCATCTGCCACGTAAATAGCAGACGGTGTGGTTATCCTGGATTACATGAGCACAACCCTCCCACTATTCCGATTTCCCAGAGGTCTCGAAGAACATGAAAACACCGAAACATACCCACACTATATAAAACAAAGATAAGGAGGGGATCACAGACAGTGAAAACACTGATACATACCCATACTTTATAAAACAAACAACGGACAAGCAGGCAGAGACAAAAATATCAAGTAGTAAAAACATGAACAAAACAAAAGTGTTATTTGCTTTAGGGATCTTAATTTCAAAGAGTCAAGTAAAGAAGAATTTCACAATTCTTTAATCATGAGACCGTTAGAAATTCGTAAGGACACATTTTGTCGTAAATCGGTCAGACCTCGTATATTCATATAAAGCACAATAATGTGTTAGACGGACCTGGACAATTTAGAATGAAGTCAGACTAATGCTGTATCTGATTTGAAATCCAGAGATTGATAGGCTATTCTGTCCTCCCCAGATCCAAATTAATACCACTACCAACGTATAGTGACAGAGTCAAATTTACACAATGTTTCAGACTTAATAACCGATAGATAGGGGAAATGGAAAGGCCAGATTCATAACATACAAAACAACTAGAGGTTCAATGTTATCCCAAGGCTCACCTTGTCTTTTAAATATACTGACAGATTACTTCTCTACCGGCATAAAAAGATTCCTCATACTTTTTATATGCCATGCATCAATGTCATCTTTGATTAACAAGTTCATCTTTATATATTCAAATCTACGAAAATAAGTGGGCCTATTTAAATACTTAAAAAATAAACTGTAAAACTGAAAAAAATCATACAATACCAATATCGAAGACTTGAAATACTAAAATATGTCAAATGTGCAGTAAATGAGTACACAAAACCGTACATGAATCGTGGTTTTGAGAGAATGAGCAGCATTGTTCTTTAAGTCCGATATGTCTTTACCCCTTGCAACAAAGTTTGGTCTAAAGAGTAAACTCCTCCAAAATGGATTTCAATGAAACTTAACACACTGATAGATTATGACATGTAGAAATGCATGAAGAAAGGAAAGTCAATTTGGAGTTATGGCTCTTGGAATTAGTTTTTTATACGCTCGTCATTTGTCCGTCCGCCTATGGAACGCAATAACTTGAATATGCGTCAAAGGATTTTCACGACATTCATATATTATGATAAGACTGTGGAGAGGAAGCCGCCTTTCGATTTTCAGATTTATCCGATTTGTCGTTACAGAGTTATGGGACTTAGATTTTTAAAATACAGTGAAAATATACTAAAATAGGTAAAGATTATTTAAAAATCTATTTCTGGTCGAAATATTTTGAAATTTTGTATACGTCAAGTAGAAAGGATGTTCTTTGACAAATTTAACGGGTTTTTAATTTTTTTTGTCGCATAACCGAGATATTGTGTGAAATGGTGGGGGGGGGGGGGGGGGGGTTTATATGCACATACATGTTAAGCTTAGGGCAAAATATAGGCGCATGGAACGCAATAACTTGAATATGCGTCAACGGATTTAGTGTCACTGCTGGTGGACTAAGAGTCCCCGAGGGCACATGTAGCCAAATTCGATCAACTTCGGTTGATCGTCTGTCTCTTCAACGCATTTGAAATTTTCTGTTACAAAATTTCTTGAAATTTCTAAAACGTGGGTCCTGTTGCATCATATCCCACCCATTCTGCTACGTCTTTTGGTACATTTTTGGCTATATTACATTGTTTAGACTGAGGATCACTGACGAGGGTTTAGTACCCGAAACGTGCATGTCTGGTCCATGCTGTAAATTTATCAGGTTTTAAATGATGCTATTGAATTTAAAGACGTTTAACATTTCACCATATTCATACATTATGATTGGACTGTAAAGAGGAAGCCGCCTTTCGATTTTCAAGTTCATCCGATTTGTCGTTACTGAGTTATTGGACTTAAAATACAGTAAAAATATACTAAAATAGTTAAAAATTATTTAAAAATATATTTCTGGTCGAAATGTTTTGAAATGTTGCATACTTCATGTAGAAAGGATGTTCTTTGACATATGTAACGGGTTTTTAATTTTTTTGTTGCATAACCAAGATATTGTGTTTAATGGGAGGGGGGGGGGTTATATGCACATACATGTTAAGCTAAGGGCAAAATATAGGCGCATGGAACACAATAACTTGAATATGCGTCAACGGATTTTCACCATATTTATACATTATGATTGGACTGTGAAGAGGAAGCCGCCTTTCGATTTTCAGGTTCATCCGATTTGTCGTTACATAGTTATGGAACTTAGATATTTTAAAATACAGTGAAAGTATACTAAAATTGTTAAAAATTATATAAAAATCTTTTTGTGGTAGAAATGTTTTGAAATTGTATACATCAAGCAGAAAGGATGTTCTTTGACATATATAACGGGTTTTTAGTTGTTTGGTGGCATACCCGAGATATTATGTGTAATCGGAGGGGGTGTTATATGCACATACATGTAAGGCTAAGGGCAAAATATAAGCGCATGGAACGCAATAACTTAAATATGCATCAACGGATTTACATGATATCTGTACATTATGATCATACTTTGAAGAAGAAGCCGCCTTTCAATTTTCAGGTTCATCAGATTTGTCGTTACGGAGTTATGGGACTTAGATATTTTAAAAGCAATGAAAAAATAATTAATTATTTAACAATTCTTAAAAAATCTATTTCAGGTCAAAATGTTTTGTATACTTCAAGTAGAAAGGCTGTCCTTTGACATATGAAACGGGTTTTTAATTTTTTTGTCGCATAACCGAGATATTATTTGAAATGGGAGGGGGGGGGGGGGCATATGCACATACATGTTAATCTAAGGGCCAAATATAGACACATGGAACGCAATAACTTGAATATGCGTCAACGGATTTACATGATATTTCTACATTGTGGTCAGACTTTGAATGATATTCTGTCATAGACCATTAGAGCCATCGAACCAAAGATTGCACTCTATGTCTTCCAAAATGGAAGTTACCGGATGTGACAGTTCTACCGAATTGAAGCGACGGGTGTTGCATGCAAGCAGGAGATGCTCACTCTTCCTGGGCACCTGGTCTCACTCCCATATCGGGAGTTCGCTTCTTTTCATATGGTTGAGGTTTTTGCTTGTTTGCTTTGGTTCCTGTTTTATCCTGATTTTGTATGCCTTCGGTTTCTGAATTATCGATTTTGTGCTGTAAACAGGGATATGGTCATTATCCATATTTGTCATTTGAAAAAGATGCCGCCTTTCGATTTTCAGGTTCATCCAATTTGTCCTTATGAGGTTATGGGACTTAGATATTTTGGTGTTGTGAAAAAATCCCAACGGGCGTATCTTGCTGCGTGAGCGTAGGCTTTATTATATATTTTAGATGCCAAACCTTGTCATCGCAAATCTTTTTTACATTATGAATGAATATAGAATGTGTAGGTGCATGAAAAAAGGGAATTGCCCCAGATATCGATGCACATGGGCTATTTTGAGTAAAGTTGAGGTGGCACATGCATCAAACGTGTACTATGGATTAATCTTAGATCAAACTTTCAGAAAGTGACCCTGATCCTGCCGGGTGCATTTTGGTTTTCCTCATTTTAGGTATTATTCCAGAAGAAATTATTATGTTTGGCAGGCTTTGGGATCAGTGGTATCTTACTTCTTTATAGATATCATTTAGAGTGGCGCTGCTTACAATAATTTTTGGTATTTTTTGTTCTAGGTTCTCATACAGAGGACAATGAGTGAAATCCCCCTTGTTTTTAGATAATACGAAGAGAATTGAAGCTTCCTTTTTGGTCCTCCTTACTAAGATAAAATAACTTGCATACTATTACTTAGCTACTATAACTTGTAACTATTCCAATGAAAATTCTAGCGATATTGCCTCACCTTCTCGACTTTAAGACTGAATATGGGTACTTCTTTTATGTTTATAACATGATTAATGCGACAATGATATGTGTTTATTTGAATTGTACTAAATAACACGGCAGCACTTTTAAAGCACCAACTGCAATGCGTTCCGTACTTGCACAGGGCTCTGGAGTAGGTTGACCTTCCTTTTTCTTTTAAGCTGTGCTGTTGTCTCCATCTGTTTGTGTTTTTTTTTTCTCTTTTCATGAGAAAGTTCTGATATAATAGTACACTTTTCATGAATTTGTAAGCCTTTTGTTTGTGTTTCTTTTGTGAATTCTAATATCGGGTTTGGTATTTGACTTTCATTCACCGATCATCATAATTCTCATTTCTGTCTTTTTTGAATGTGTCTGTACCGATATCGGTTGGTACAGTATATTTTTGATTTATCTAGCTGTCACCCGTTTTATTAGAAGTTGTCTTATCTTATCAAGTGAATAAAATAAGTAAAAGAGGATCCTGACGATAATCTCAACAGCACTCAAAATTTAGCAAAACATTAAACATCGACGGACCCCTAGCAAGCCAGAGGTGGGACCAGGTGCCCGGGAGGAGTAAGCATCCCCTGTTGGCTAGCCGCACCCGCCGTCGATGTTCAAGCATGAAAATGAAAACACTAAATGAAATAATGCACTGTCTGAGGTTTTGTCTATATAGAAAGTGCTATGGCGACCATGCCAGGGAAAATATTCAAAACACTTACTTTCAAACCCCTCGCGGGGAACTATTGTACAAGCTCCACACGGCAAAGGGCATAAGTTTGACACAAATGAGTCGAAAATTTCTGTTATCAACATATTCATGACATTTCTAAAACGTGGGTCCTGTAGCATCATACCCAACCAATCCAGATACGTCTTTCGGTACATTTTTAGACATACTAAATTTCACACTCTTTGGTCATATTGCATTGTTTAGATCGAGGATCACTGCCGAGGGTTAAGTACCCGAAACGTGCATGTCTGTTCCATGCTGCAAATTCATCTGCTTTTAAATGATGCTATTGAATTTGAAGACGTTTAACATTTGAACCACTTGGTGAGTTCACTCCCCGAGGGCACATGTAGTCAAGTTCGATCAACTTCGGTTGATCGTCTGTCTCTTAAACGAATTCGAAAATTTCTGTTATCAAAATTTCTTGAAATTTCTAAAACGTTGGTCCTGTAGCATCATATCCCACCCATCGTGCTACATCTTTCGGTACATTTTTAGACATACTAAATTTCACACTCTTTGGTCATATTACATTGTTTAGATCGAGGATCACTGACAAGGGTTAAGTACCCGAAAGGAGTATGTCTGATCCATGCTGCAAATTTATCTGCTTTTAAATGATGCTATTGAATTTGAAGACGTTTAACATCAAGGAAGATCTTGACGATAATCTCAACAACATTCACAATATAGCACAAAATTGAGCATCGACGGATCCCTAGCAAGCCAGAGGTGAAACTAGGCGCCCGGGAGGAGTAGGCATACCCTGTTGGGTAGCCACACGTCATTGTGGAAACAACGAGAAGAGAAAAAAGGACAAACAGGGGGAGACAAAACACATTACCATTGAAACACGAAGGACTATACTCTCCAAAGAGTCCAGTGTGACAAGAATGACAAATATGGACAAGAACAAAATGAAAAATTCGAAAATCGAAACCGAAGGGAATACAAAATCATGATCGATAAAACAGGAACCTCAGCAAACACACACAAAATTCACCATATGAACAGAAGCGAACTCACAATAAGGGAGTAAGACCAGGTGCCCAGGAAGAGTCAGCATCCCCTGCTTGCATGCATCACCTTCACGCTTCATTTATGCGGACATACCACATCCGGTTACTTCCACTAAGGAAGATACAAGTATGTTTTGTTGTTGGATGGTTCCAATAGACAGAATATCATCCGCCATTCTGGACAATGGTACGTCATAGTGTAAAACGAGTTCCTCGTATCGACTGTAGAACTTCCTCGTTGACGTTGTAAGTCGGTCACAAACGTAACCCTGACCGAGAAGCTTATCAGAGAGACGGTTACCCCTAAGAACACAATTTGTACATATAAACACGCCATGTGCAGGTGGTGAAGGGATAATGCTATTAAGAAAAGGAAAGTTTGTGATGCTAAAATTGAAGTCGTCACATTATTATAGAGTATGGTGTTCATGTGACCATCAGTGTATTAGGACAGCAATATTTTCAAATGGGATGCTGAATCATTTGTCGCTGTGGTTTTATTTACTTCAAGCTCCGAAGGATAGATTCTGCTGAGGTAATCCGCGAATTTTAGATAATTGATGGACAACACATAATCTATGTATCTGTATGTGAAGTTCAAATATAAGTTCTATAGTACCAATTTAATTGTACTAGACACATGTTTCGGATACTAAATCCTCGTCAGTAGAATTTAATGTCTAACAGGTTGAATAAGGCCTAAGTGAATAATCCTGGTGCCATCTACAATATAGACTATTAATTTTCTCTTGCCAAAAATGAGCGGCTCCAAATTGTGTCAAGGATGCAATCAGAAGCGTATTTAAGTCAAAAATAAGGCCAAAAAAAATCATTGGAATGTAAAACGTCTTCAAATTCAATAGCATCATTTAAGAGCAGACAAGGAAGGTAGGCGCAAGGAGCCTAAATCTAAACATTATGCCGACACCCCTAGAAATATAGGTCTTATTTGATGACAGAAAATTTAGAAGATATTACAATGCGTAAACACTCAAACTAGGCGAGAATCCTCCGGGACTTACAATCCACCAGCAGCGATACGTACCTAGTGGTTGAAATTGTCAAGAATTAAAAAGTTAAGAGCTAAGTGTTTCCCCCCTGAGAGATAGAGATTGTTCTTAAATGATGCTATTCAATTTGAAGACGTTTAAAATTGGAAAAATTCAGCTTCGTAAGAGTAAAAAAAATGTCGGCAACGAGTGGGGCACAATTGGTTCCCATGGGAATTCGGACTATTTATTGGAAGGTTAACATCTTAATAATATCTGTTTCTAGAATCAGACCTTTCTTTGACAAAGTAGGTTTTGTCATAACTAACAGCAACATATTTGTATTTTCGATTGCCATTTCTGCTTGTAAAGGCATTGCTTATATATACTTTTTGCAGTCTTTCAATTTGGAATGGGGGATTTTTGTGTAAAGTGTCGAAAAATCAAACGCTTTGATCGAATTAACTCTATTGAAATGACTAGAATTCATATGTTCAAGAGATCCTTTGAATTTTAAAAAATCCGCATCTGGTTGAATTCGCTTCGAGAATATACTGTCGAACTGTAATTTTGAAGTCCAGATTTGATCTCATATAAGACTTTGATAAGATCGATACAGATTTGGTGGAACATTTTAAGAAACCAGCAATGTAACGTTGTTTGTACGGATTTTTATGCTTTTTGCTATACAATACGGTGAATGTAGATCTAAATTGTTTATGTTAAAGCCAAAACAAAAGAAAGAACCACAAAAAAAGAAGAAGAAAGAGCTGATTTGTAGTTATGTATTATTTGAGAGGCAGAAAGGTTTATTAGGGTGTAAGTAGGATATGCTGGTGTCCAATTCAAAACTAAATGCTTGTGCTGTACTTATTAAAACTAGATTAAAACTGAAAGGACGTCAAACTATGGCCCCTGAATGATAAATTAGGATTCGCTGTACCCTCTGGGTGTGTACCACTGTAAGTTTTGCTGTACTTTCTGGGTGTGTACCACTGTAAGCACTGTATACCCTCTGGGTGTGTACCACTGATAGTATTGCGGTACCTTCTGGGTGTGTTCCACTGTAAGGATTCGCTGTACCTTCTGGGTGTGTACCACTGTAAGTATTACTGTACCTTTTGGGTGTGTACCACTGTAAGGACTCGCTGTACCTTCTGGGTGTGTACCACTGTAAGTATTGCTATACCTTCTGGGTGTGTACCACTGTAAGCACTGTGTACCCTCTTGGTGTGCACCATTGTTAGTATTACTGCACCTTCTGGGTGTGTACCTTTGTTAGCATTGCTGTACCCTCTGGGTGTGTACCACTGTTAGTATTACTGCACCTTCTGGGTGTGTACCACTGTAAGGACTCACTGTACCCTCTGGGTGTGTACCACTGTTAGTATTACTGCACCTTCTGGGTGTGTACCTTTGTTAGCATTGCTGTACCCTCTGGGTGTGTACCACTGTTAGTATTACTGCACCTTCTGGGTGTGTACCACTGGAAGGACTCACTGTACCCTCTGGGTGTGTACCACTGTTAGTATTACTGCACCTTCTGGGTGTGTACCTTTGTTAGCATTGCTGTACCCTCTGGGTGTGTACCACTGTTAGTATTGCGGTACCTTTTGGGTGTGTTCCACTGTAAGGACTCACTGTACCTTCTGGGTGTGTACCACTGTAAGTATTACTGTACCTTTTGGGTGTGTACCACTGTAAGGACTCGCTGTACCTTCTGGGTGTGTACCACTGTAAGTATTGCTATACCTTCTGGGTGTGTACCACTGTAAGCACTGTGTACCCTCTGGGTGTGCACCACTGTTAGTATTGCTGTACCTTCTGGGTGTGTACCACTGTTAGTATTGCTGTACCTTCTGGGTGTGTACCACTGTTAGTAGTGCTGTACCCTCTGGGCATGTTCCACTGTAATTAATGTAAGTGAGTATTGCCGAAGATCTTATCAACAACCTTGGTGGTCGCCTACAAGTGTTGTTTTTATGTCCAGATAAGTCAACAGTTGTGTAACCTTAGACAAAGCTCTGCTTTTGTTTATATCTATATATCTAATAATCAATGGAAATATTTTTTCTACGAAAATATTATTGAAAGTAAAATCGCTTTACTATATACTATACGAAGTTTTACGAAGGTATCGTCCAAGAGGCAGTTGATTCGAGAAAATAATTCTTTCAGTAACACCACGGGTTAATATCAGGACATGGTCGTACAATTAATTGTATTATTTTCTTAGGTTCTGTAAAGGTTGCCTCATCAAGCTCTTGGCCGTACACAACAAAAATAGATTCTAATCGATTTGGTTTGTAATCAAGAAAACTAATTTGACAGTGATTGCATTATTTGCCGTCATCTAGGGGTTCAATTGTAACAAGGACCGTGGACGGTTCTATGGCTTTGACACGACCATCGCTCACGGCACCGACTACGGTATCATTGTAAATCATATTGAATAAAGAAACTTTAAGGTATTAAACATGCAGAAGAGCTAACTTGGGATTTAGTACCATTAATGCCTCTTCCTCAATCGTGACGGTGCAAGGGTATAGATTATTTTGATATCCTGTTTACGACAGACAGTTGACCTTTTAATGTTTCTTAAGATATAAAATAGAGAAAATGTGACGAAGAAATTTGAAAATGACACAATGAAGTCGACTTTGTGATATTATGAATGACTCGGCGCACATATTGCAAGATCATTGAAAATTAAGAAAAGAAGATAAATGTCTCTACCTTGTTTGTCGTTTGCAATACAGGTACAGACAGAGTAAGAGATTTGTTTTTATACACGAATTTATTTACGAAGAAGAGATCACCCACATTTTGACCAATAC
Source organism: Pinctada fucata (assembly GCA_028142955.1). Taxonomy (NCBI): domain Eukaryota; kingdom Metazoa; phylum Mollusca; class Bivalvia; order Pterioida; family Pteriidae; genus Pinctada; species Pinctada fucata. Next base: position 100,165,437 of record AP027102.1, read on the forward strand.
AAAATCAAATTTATCCACCAGAGTTTTAAAACCATTGAATAAAGCTGTTGATATAGCTATACCATTTTGGGATCTAGATATCAAAATTAATAACGGAGAAATTCAGACAAAAGCAAAGACTTCGGCTTCAACATAGTTTACTTGGCTTGATGGCGATGTTTCAAGATTGCCATTTAACGGCATTTACATCTCTCAACTCGTCAGATACGCTAGAGCTTGCTCTAATTTTCGAACATCCATAACTTCCAAAACTTATAATTCAAGGATTTAGATATCATATACTTGTACAATATGTTTGGACATTTTACGGAATTCCATTGCCTTCATTTCAAGGTAACCCAATATACAGAATAAGAAGGATCCAAGGCAGATCAAACTTCAACTACAAATATGAGAAAATAGTCTGACACATGCTTTACCGAGGGTATGATCCTAAAGTCTTCAAAAGAACATTGAACATAGTGCGAGATCCATCTATTTTTTTTTGTATCAGTGTCTTTTCCAACTTTGTATATTGACCAACCGTGACGATGAGATTCCTTGACGGACCCTGTCCAAATCTCGTCAACGAATACTTCCTCCTGATCCATTGTCCTATCTGAAAGTTGGCCAGACGACTACGTTGATTGAACTTGAGTTCGCTTCAGCCAGCAGAGCACGGACTGTTATACGCATAGAATTTTGTATAAACATTTACACAGAATATGTGTTACCTAAGGCAGCTGCGTTTAACTATCTTGTTTGTGATGTCACCTTACAGTGAAAAGTGTTATGTTTATGCAGCAATTGTGTGTCTATGTTTATCTCTGTGAATCCGGAAAAAATATGTGGGTTGTGTGCACGTAATCCGGTTAACCAAACCCTTTGCTTATATAATATGGCCGTCCAAAGTCGGCTCCGGGTGCACATTGGTCTCCTTCCCTTTATGTGTTGTCATTATTGTTTCATGTCTGTGTGCGTCTGTTTCGAATGCTTTTGTCTGTTTGTATGATGTTCTAGTGCATATTGTTGTTTCCTGTTGCGGGTTGTAGTTTTGTCTGATGTCATTTATGTGTCGCTTTCTTGTGGGTTTTCTCCGCTCGGTCAGTGCAATGGGTGATCATGCCGATCCTTTCCCTTTCTTTATACAATATACCGAAATAACAGATAAAATATGTTTCTTCTGTTCGTTTTTTTTATCAACTATAACTTAGTATCACACTTTTATCAAAAAAGGAGGGGATCTCCAACAACACTTGGTTGCAGCACCCACAGCAAAATCCCAAAACACCTATGCAAAAAACACAAACAGATACCCACAGAAAGAGACGCAAAAGGGACAAGAAACACCAACTCACAACATAGAAACATGAAACATAAAAGACTACACATAAACCAACGAGACCAATGGGCAACCGGTGCCGACTTAGGACGGCCATCTGCCACGTAAATAGCAGACGGTGTGGTTATCATGGATTACGTGCGCACAACCCTCCCACTATTCCGATTTCCCAGAGGTCTCGAAGAACGCACAATTATGGTGTAAACAACCTCCTCACTGTTAGATGACCACACACAAACAAGACCGTAAAACACAGGGGTCCAAGCAATACAGATGAATATGTAAATGGATATAAAAAGAGGACGTGCGTAATCAGTCCGTGCTCTGCCGGCTGTAGCGAGCTCATATATGTTATCACCCGAGGAGTCCGACTGACATTCAGAGAGGACAGGTGGGCGGGGCCCTGTCTTCTCTAAGGAGGTTTGGACTGGGCCCGTCATGGAGTCCCGTCGTCACAATCAGTCAGAGTGCAAGTCTTAAGAATGCGCTCGTACAAGACTGTATATTGGTCAAGTACCGAGCTTAGTGTCCGTCTGGTGACATTAGGATCATACACACGGTATAAAAGGCGTTTGATGACTCTTTTTTTCGATACATATGCTGTCTACCTTTGATCCTTCTTATTTTGTTAATTATGTCACCATAAAATGAAGGTTGTGAAATACCTAAATTAATATACTCCGTTGCTTGTATGGGTCCGAATTTCAAAAGAAGTTGATCATAATTTTTGTAAAATTTCCAGAAAGTCTTTACTAGGTTGTGAAAGCGAAAACCTTGACCTAAAAGTTTCTTTGTAATTTGTAGATTTCTATTATGAAAATCCAAAACGTCAGTACATGCTCTAGCATATCGGATGAGCTGTGAAATGTAGATACCGTATGACGGTAATCTAGGGACATCACCGTCAAGCCAGGGGAAATTTACTATGTTGAATCCAAAAGCATCTTGTTTGTCATATATACTTGTCATATATACCGTCAAGCCAGAGGAAATTTACTATGTTGAATCCAAAATCATCTCGTTTGTCATATATACTTGTATAAAACTCACGATCTTAACGAAACAAATCACATTGGTTTGATTTCAATCATTCACTTTACCAATTAACAACTCTGTAAATCGCGGAATGCATAAACATAGTTCTTTAAAAATATATGTAAAAATCAAGGTAACCTCTTTTAATCTTATGGATAGAAATGGACAGTGATTATTGACCAATGCTCGTTTATTCCAGTGATAATTGTTTTTATTATGCCAATAGTTTTTCGCGGCATAAGTCTCTTTGAGAATCTCGCTTGAAATCCATTTACTATGATGTTGCTTTCTATTGTCATTCATCAAAATATCTTATCAAACGCTGAATAACCGTGCTACGATGACAATCCTTGTTCCATGCAAACTACGAGTAACGGTGAATATTCAGACATACTTTCGTTCAGGATAATTGAAAAAGTCCCATAATGTGATGTTTTAAACACCGGCAAATACGACCTCACAGTCCTAACTTCGATGCACAGACATGTTTCGTTGTTTATCACATGTGTCTGAATAGCACTTTGGTTTAATGTTCCACTGATAATGAATTATTATCCGAATTAAATTGGTTTGAAACACTTTATTTAAGAAAGTAACGTACGAGTTCGAACACTTCGATTTCTTTTGTATTTCTACCATAACATTTTAAAGAAGGTACCGAGTTGGTACACTTCCATCTACTTATGTGTTTAAAGAAAGCTGGATCTCCAACGGGACTCAATGGGATGCAGTACCTACAGCAAAACACCCAAATGTGAAACAAAGGAGGGGATCTCCAACAATACCAGGTTACAGCAAAACCCCAAAACATTCAATGCAAAATCACAGAGCAGACAAGCACAGAAAGAGACGCAAAAGGGACAAGGAACGTCAACGCACAACACAGAAACATCGAACACAAAGGACTACACATTAACTTACGAGACCAATGGGCAACCGGTGCCGACTTAGGACGGTCATCTGCCACGGAAATAGCAGAAGCTGTGATTATCCTGTATTACGTGCGCGCAACCCTCTCACTTTTCCGATCACTAAGAAGTCTCGAAGAACGTGCAGTTGTGGTGTAAAACAACCTCCTCACTATCATATGACCACATACAAACAAGACCGCAAAACGTGAATATGTAAATGGATATAAAAAGAGGGCGTATGTAATACAATCCGTGCTATGCCGCCGCGAGCTCATGTATGTTATCACCCGAGGTGTCCGACTGACATTCAGAGAGGACAGGTGGTCGGGGCCCTGTCTTCTCTAAAGAAAACACAGATCTGAGTAAACAGGCACAAGAACAGACACAAAAGGGACAAGAAACACCAAATACTTAATACTAAAGTAGACTATACTAAATATCAAATACTAAAGTAGACATGAAAACTCCTATGTTAACCTCCTTTAATTTCGATAAATTTGTGGATGAAATGACAATTTCTTGTATTAATTTCTTAGGTCTCTAGTCATCTCTTTATTTAACGGGCAACGTTTTTTTTTTAAATTTTTTTCTCGTGTAAAAATCAAAGAAATTTATTGTTCTGTAAGTAACATTTTTGGTCAAAGTTGGAAGGATATTTGTCGAGCTATAATCAACACTAAACGAAGGGAAAAGAAATCTGTTTAATTTGTGAAGTAAAAAGGAAAATATTCACAGTTATCTTTCTTTTGCCACAATTGTTATTTTCCAAGGAGAAAGAAACTGTTTTCTATTCGTCATTCAGAAACTTACAATTGGAATAAGCATAGGTAACATTGTTTTATGATCGATGCATAATTCAAAGATAAGAAAATTGATTCATATATCTAAACCAAAGGACGAAGGTTTATGGAACTTTGAATTATTAGAAAGAGATTTTTTACTGATTTTCGAAGAACTTTTATCCAATTCAGGTGGTTTGTTTCGACCAGTTGTCCATTGTATCAGCAGTTTGTATTAATTGACTGCATTTTAATGACATTGATAGTTTCGTGTATACCTTATCCACTTGTTGGTTTTGTCCGCATGTTTAACAATTCTGCACGTTTGTATGCTGCTGGAGGTATTTCAATGGTGTCTTACTTTTTCATTAACCTCTGAAGATTTGTATTCCAACTTGTCCCGATATCTTATTTGGTAGAATCGTTGGGCAAACATTTAGAATGAATCTTCATTGTTATCTGGAAAATAAGAAGGAACGTAGATCTAACTCCGTCCCGTGACAATACATATAAAAATGTGACTTTGTGTTTTGGGCGATTCAATGAAAAATTTAAAGAAAGAGGAGGGGATATCCAACAAGATCCGGTAGCAGCAGCGCCAACAGCAAACCATCGAAACACCTCAAGTGAAAACGCAAAGAAAAGATACATAGCAAAAGACACAAAAGGGGATTATGAAAAACAAACACGACATTAAAACACCAAACACAAAAGACCGTACATAAATCAACGAGACCAATAAGCAATCGATGCCGACTTAGGACGGTAATCAGCTACATTAATAGCAAATGATGTGGTTATCCGGATTACGCACGCACAATCCTTCCACTTTTCCGGTTACCCAGAGGTCTTGAAGAACGCACAATAGTGGTATAAAATAGCAACTGTAAGATGATAATTTAGGGGCCCGAACATCAGAGATGGATATGTAAATGGATATTAAAAAGAGAGTGTGCGAAATACAGTCCGTGTTGTTCCGACTGTAGCAAGTTACATACAACCCAAGATTGTACTCTATTCCGAAATGGAAGTTACCGGATGTGACAGTTCTACCGAATTGAAGCGGCGGGTGTTGCATGCAAGCAGGAGATACTTACTCTTCCTGGGCATCTGATCTCACTCAAATATCGGGAGTTCGCTTCTTTTCATGTGGTGGAGGTTTTTGTTTGTTTGCTTTGGTTCCTGTTTTGTCCTGATTTTGTATGACTTCGGTTTCTGATTTTCTGAATTATCGATTTTGTGCTGTATACAGGGATATGGTCATTATCCATATTTGTCATACATGTTATGTGCATTGTGCTACGGCATACACTGGAAGTGAAGGCATTCAGATGTGTATATCCTTAAAAAACAAAAGAACTGTTAAACTATCTTGTAAAATCTTCAACTTTTAATCCCATTACAAGCGTTAAATCTATTGATTTTCCATTTTGTTTACCTATATACCTCATTAAAAACATAAAATAGTTTGGCGTACATTATAAAAAAACTTCGTCCAAAAAAGTGGCGATTGTAGATAAAATACCTCGTTTTCGGACTTTTAGAAACTAGTTTTGTCAAGAAACACCCTGAAGACATCATAAAGATGTTGGAATTTTTGATAGACAATATTTCCGTTGTTGTTGGAGGACAAATATTCGAACCAATTTTTTGAATTCCAATTGGCATAAACTGTGCCCTCTCCTAGCTAACATATTCCTTTATTCACACGAGACCAAATTCTTACAGTCACTGCTTTCAAATAACAAATAGAAGCTAGCATCACAGATAAACAGGACTTACAGACACATTGATGACATACCCTCCATCAATAATCCTACCATTCAGAATTAACCATTGGCGCCATCTATTCCAGTGAACTGTAAATCAAAGAAACTACTTAGAGCAACACTTCAGCCTCCTACATGTACCTAGACATACTACTATCTTTCAGTGACAACGGTCATTTGAACACCTCTCGTTATGACAAACGTGACGATTTTCATTTCACCATCACAAATTTCCCTTAATTTGCAGCAACATTATCTCTTCACCTACCTATAGCGTATTCATTTCACAGCTTATCGCTATACGCCATGCAAGAGCATGTTCTAAGTACGAGGGCAAAGAGCTTCTTTCTCAAGGTTATATAAGGAAACAGCTTAAGATGTCATTGAGGTCTATGGTCACTAAAATAATCTTTTTATACGTTTCGACATTTGTCGTTCAGGAATGATTCGGAAAAGAGGGGATCACCAACAACACGCGGTTGCAGCACCCACAGCAATAATACAAAGCACCAATTTCAAAAACAGAGCAAACACCCACACAATGACACGCAAAAGGGACAATGAACACCAATTCAAATCATACATGTAGAAAATGAAGCGCAAAAGACCACACATAAACCAACTATACCAATGGGCAATCGGTGCTGACTTAGGACGGCCATTTGCCACGCAAGTAGCAGACGGTGTGGTTATTCGGATAACGTGTGCAAAACCCTCACTTTAAGATGAACAGACAGCAGACGCAGGGGCCAAAGAAACACACGGATGAATATGTAAATTGATATAAAAACAGAAGGCATATGAAATACAGTCCGTGTTCTGCCGACTGTATCGAGCTCATACACGTGAACACCCGTAGAGTCCGACTTACAATCAGATAGGACGGGTGGTCGGGTCCCAGTTCTCTCAAATGAGGTTTGACAGGGCCCGTCATAGAGTCCTGTCGTTACAGTCAGACAGAGGGCAATTCTTTAGAATGCGCTAGTAAAAGGCTGTAGATTAGTCGAGTACCAATCCAAGTGTCTTTCCGGTGACAAAAGTATCATATCCTAGGTATAAAGGCGTTTGATGATTCTAACATAATTTCGATGGTAATTCTGTCTACTTGGTGAGTGTCATTGCTGGTGGACCAGGAGTCCCCGAGGGCACATGTAGCCAAGTTCGATCAATTTCGGTTGATCGTTTCTTCAACGCATTCTAAAATTTCTGCTATAAAAATTTCTTGAAATTTCTAAATCGTGGGTCCTGTAGCATCATATCCCACCCATCCTGCTACGTCTTTCGGTACGCTTTTTTGACATAGTAACTTTTTCGACATAGTAACATGTAAGCAAGTTCGATTGACTTTGGTTGATCGTCTGTCTCTTCAACGCATTAAAATTTTCTGTTACAGAATTTCTTAAAATTTCTAAAACGTGGGTCCTGTAGCATCATATCCCACCCATTCTGCTACTTCTTTTGGTACATTTTGGACATAATAATTTTCACAACTTTTTGGCCATATTATATTGTTTAGACTGAGGATCACTGACGAGGGTTAGTACCCGAAACGTGCAAGTCTGGTTCATGTTGCCAATTTATCTATTCTTAAATGATGCTATTCAATTTAAAGACGTTTACATTTGATCCTTTTTAGCTCGCTGAAGAACTAATATCATACCCTCGGCGTCGTTGTCGTCGTCCGTGGACAAAACTTTAACCCGGGCTATATTTTTTTTAACCATAAGGGGTAGGGCTTTCATATTTCTTATGTAGATACCTTGTGACGAGATCTTTTATTTGAGACCATGACCTTAGACTTATTGCCATTGACCTTTGACCTACTTATCAAAAACGTTAACCTGGGATATATCTCTTGAACTATAAGGGGTAGGGCTTTGATATTTCTTATGTAGATTCCTTTTGATGGGACCTGTTATTTGAGGCCAAGACCTTTGACCTAGTGACCTTGAACTTTCACCCTAATCATTAACCTACTATTGAATTACTCATACTTTGGCAGTATCTGTAGCTCTGTAATGGATAGGACTGACATTAGATGCATAGAGTCCTCATGACAATACTTTTTGTATTTTGAAAGTTATTTGATTTTTGACAAAAACCTGCTACGGCGATCAGCTATGTAATCTATGATTACCCTATGTTTATTTTGTTTATCATGTCACCATAAAATGCAGGTTGCTAAATACCGAAAGTAATATACTATGTTGCTTGCATGGATCCGAATTTCAAAAGAAGTTGACAATATCTTTCGTAAAATTTCCAGAGAGGACATTCTTGAGCACGACCTTTCCAATTGACCATCTTTTACCAATTTGGACATCACCGGATTTCTATACGACCTTTGCAGTGGGTGATGCATGCGGCCAGATGACGCTCACTCCTCCCGGGTATCTGGTCCATTCGGGATATTCGCGATTGCTTTGTTTGATGGAGACTTATACAATTATGTCATATTTCTCTGGATATTTGAATCCTTCACTAAAACAATTGGAGATTGTATCTGAGATACTTGTCTTTTATATTTTTTGTATGACAATACTAGAGAAGAAGTGGATCCAATATTGATGCATCACATTTTATTGTATGAAGTAGCTTACGTCTGTTGATAAAATTATGAAATTTTGATTTTATAGATTTATGTCATGATTGCCAAGTTTAATAACGCTTGTACACTCCTTGTTTTCACAGTTTTCCAGATGTGAGAAACTTTTGATTTTTTACGATGGCAACCAAACCAGATTCTACAAATGAATGCCAATTTTACTACTAGTACACCATATAAAACATTCCTGAAACTTTAAGTAGCAATGATCAGAATTTACTAACAGAAACACGTGTTTGCATGGTGCATTAAAATTGGTTTGATAGAAGAACATATATTTTTCTTGTATACCAAAAAATTTCTTTATGTAATATTGTTCTTTGCCAATTTTTTTTAAATTTGGTTGATGCTTACAAATAATTTATGTTAAGTTGAATTTATTGAATGAAATGACAAATATGGATAATGACCATATCCCTGTATACAGCACGAAATCGCTAATTCAGAAAATTAGAAACCGAAGGCATACAAAATCAGGATAAAACAGAAACCAAAGCAAACAAATAAAAACCTCCACCACATGAAAAGAAGCAGACTCCCGATATGAGAGTGAGACCCTCACAAAATCAGAATCCTAAAATCGCAATGAATAATCGTGCAAATTCTTGGAAAATAAATGAAACGGAATATAGATAGAAAACCCCAAGCAGTGAAAACAACGGAATGAAAAAGCTGACGAACAGACGAAGACAATAACACATCACAATGAAACAAAGGAGGGGATCTCCAACAACACCAGGTTGCAGCACCCACAGCAAAGCCCCAAAGCACCCGATGCAAAACACAAAGGACAAACAGACGGAGACAATAACACAGCACAATGAAAACACAAAGGACAAACAGACGGAAACAATGACACAACACAATGAAAACACAAAGGACAAAAAGACGGAGACAATAACACAGCACAATGAAAACACAAAGGACAAACAGACGGAGACAATAACAAAGTTCAATGAAAATACAAAGGGCAAACAGACTACGACAATAACACAGCACAATGAAAACATAAAGGACAAACAGACGGAGACAATAACACATCACAATGAAAACACAAAGGACAAACAGACGGAGACAATAACACATCACAATGAAAACACAAAGGACAAACAGACGGAGACAATAACACAGCACAATGAAAACACAAAGGACAAACAGACGGAGACAATAACACAGCACAATGAAAACACAAAGGACAAACAGACGGAGACAATAACAAAGTTCAATGAAAATACAAAGGGCAAACAGACGACGACAATAACACAGCACAATGAAAACATAAAGGACAAACAGACGGAGACAATAACACATCACAATGAAAACACAAAGGACAAACAGACGGAGACAATAACAAAGTTCAATGAAAATACAAAGGGCAAACAGACGACGACAATAACAGCACAATGAAAACACAAAGGACAAACAGACGGAGACAATAACACAGCACAATGAAAACACAAAGGACAAACAGACGGAGACAATAACACAGCACAATGAAAACACAAAGGACAAACAGACGGAGACAATAACAAAGTTCAATGAAAATACAAAGGGCAAACAGACGACGACAATAACACAGCAAAATGAAAACATAAAGGACAAACAGACGGAGACAATAACACAGCACAATGAAAACACAAAGGACAAACAGACGGAGACAATAACAAAGTTCAATGAAAATACAAAGGGCAAACAGACGACGACAATAACAGCACAATGAAAACACAAAGGACAAACAGACGGAGACAATAACACAGCACAATGAAAACACAAAGGACGAACAGACGACGACAATAACACAGCACAATGAAAACACAAAGGACAAACAGACGGAGACAATAACACAGCATAATGAAAACACAAAGGACAAACAGACGGAGACAATAACACAGCACAATGAAAACACAAAGGACGAACAGACGGAGACAATAACACAGCATCATAGAAACACGAAGGATAAACAGACGGAGACAATAACACAGCACAATGAAAACACAAAGGACAAACAGACGGAGACAATAACACAGCACACTAGAAACACGAAGGACAAACAGACGGAGACAATAACACAACACAATGAAAACACAAATGACAAACAGACGGAGACAATAACACAGCACACTAGAAACACGAAGGACAAACAGACGACGACAATAACAGCACAATGAAAACACAAAGGACAAACAGACGGAAACAATGACATAGCACGATGAAAACAAAGGACAAACAGACGACGACAATAACACAGCACAATGAAAACACAAAGGACAAACAGACGACGACAATAACACAGCACAATGAAAACATAAAGGACAAACAGACGGAGACAATAACATAGCAGACTGAAAACATAAAGGACAATATCATCTGATGAACCATCTCCATATTCCAGTGCAAGAAATGAAGTAGACACTTTGTATTAATGAGTTAAGATAAAACATATTTAAATATCAGATGAATCATTCTACAAATACAATGCAAGTATAATGATCTTATAAAGTAGGATTGAAAAGGAAGCTTCAAGCTTATTTAAATTTCGATCGCTATTTGGCCCGGTATCAGAGCTTAGGATAAGAAGATTACTAAAATTCATTGTAGATGGCGCTACCTTGAATAGATTAAATGAAGAATATAAGGCGTATATTTTAATTCCAAAATGTAATTCCATTGATCTCAAAGTCTGCCGGACATAATAATTTCATCTGAAACCTGCTATTACAAAAAACACAAAGTGAACGCAGAATTCAACTACACCAAGGGAATGTAAGAAACATAGAAATGTTCCCATAACAAAGAATAAAATGAACTTAATGGTAAAGCAAAGAATCAAAAGTGAATCTTCAATAGAGATGAGATCAGAAGTACTTTGGAGAGTGAGCATCATCTGTTTGCTTGCATTGCTCGTCAACAAGGCCGAGCAAAAAATATATTCAGTGAATTTGTAAAATTCGGTGTTTTGGATGGTCCTAACCTAAAATATCTTCCAATATGGAGGACAACAAGATTTTATAATGTTTTATATTTTCATTATATTGCCTAAATTAATGCAGTGACAAAGGTAGCCGCTGGCAAAGGTATCCTTGGTTCAGTGGTTTCGGTTTGTCTTTTACCCTCTGAACGAAGTCGTTGTAGTTTGAACTTACTTTGAATTAGCGTACAAATTTCAATATGTCCGAAGGAATGTTACTACTTATGAAAAGGAAATGTGTACTTTTGAAGTTAAAGTCATTACGTCTGTCATATCGTAATGTACTTAAGAATTTTGTTGACCATTTTCTTCAGAAGACAGCACGGAATCTAAATATGAAGTAATACATACATATACATGTATACAAAACAAGTGGAAAAAATGTACAAAATAGGGAAGAAAAGAAACATACTGACAATTCAATTTTCTTCAACCAAGATGGCTGTTATGTGCGCCGCCATTTTAGTAAGTTTTTTATACGAAAATATTTCTAGATGAATCCCTATTTTTGTAGGTTTATGGTGTAGATTCGGTTTTTACAGTGTGTAATATAAAGCTCGGATGAAAAGTAGTGAAATGGTTGAAAAGTGTTAGGTTGTACCTCTGCAACAGGACACTGAAAATGTTTGAATACTTAGTTTCGTATGATATATGGAATAATTTTTGAAGCGTTAGTTTCGTATCCTATATAAACACTGTAACATGCGACGGCCCATGCAATTTTTGCTGGAATTTTCATGCACCGTCTTCGCTTCGCTTCAAAGGTTTTGCCATAATTCATATTTAAATCTTTTGTTTTGTTGAAATGAAATAAAGATAATCTGAGTAAAAAAGTAAGGAAGAATACTCGATGGGGAAATTAACTATTTTCCACAAATTTGTCATTAAAGAAGGTTGCTTTAATAGCAACTTAAATGTGAAACCCCAACCATATCACTCTTTCTTTATAGACGTGGCCTCGGACAGTGCATGTATTTTATATATTCTTTTCATTTTCGTGCATGAACATCGACGGCGGGTGCGGCTAGCCAACAGGGGATGCTTACTCCTCCCGGGCACCTGATCCCACCTCTGGCTTGCTGGGGGTCCGTCGATGTTCAATTTGGTGCTCTATTGTGAGTGCTGTTGAGATTATCGTCAGGATCTTCTTTAACTCATTTGTGTCACACTTATGCCCTTTGCCGTGTGGAGCTCGTAAAAAAGTTCCCCGCGAGGGGTTTGACAGTAAGTGTTTTGAATATTATTCCCTGACATTGTCGCCATAGCACTTTCTTTATAGACGTGGCCTCGGACAGTGCATGTATTTTATATATTCTTTTCATTTTCGTGCATGAACATCGACGGCGGGTGCGGCTAGCCAACAGGGGATGCTTACTCCTCCCGGGCACCTGATCCCACCTCTGGCTTGCTGGGGGTCCGTCGATGTTCAATTTGGTGCTCTATTGTGAGTGCTGTTGAGATTATCGTCAGGATCTTCTTTAACTCTTTTAAACGGTAACATGTTTTGGTGTCAATTTTCCATTTGCGTTTTAGGGTAATGATGAATGAGTTAAATGTTTATAAAGTTTTAACTTATAAGAAGAGGAAAACGTGCAATTTACATGACTGTCAATTTTCTGATAGAATCACTGAAAATAGATCATCTTTGAGTTCTTCGGTCGCTTCGGGGGTATAATAAAAGCATATTAGATCGCCCTTTCCAGAATGATCAGTGACATTCTGGATAGAAAGAAATATTGATCAAAAGAAATTGATATATTTTACACCTTTTTCCTTCAAATGTATGCATGGGATTGAATGATCAGTGACATTCTGGATAGAAAGAAATATTGATAAAAAAGAAATTGATATATTTTACACCTTTTTCCTTCAAATGTATGCATGGGATTGAGTGTTTCAGAGATACAAAGTGTCTGTGCAACCTATCACTATGAATAAGATATATATACATGTGATATCATCTGATTTCTGAAAAATGACTTTTCAATTTTCATAAAAATCACATTTTTTTTGTGAAATTGGGTCATTTAAAAAATAGTGACCTTGACACAAGGTTCAGTCTGTTTTTGCGCTTGACTTAAAAAACTTTCTTTGGCATACCCCTCCAATCATGTGCTAGTGTGAAACTCAATTAAGAATCTGCAGTTGATACATATGATATAGATTGTATATGCCCAAAAGTCTTGCACTCTCTTTTACTATTGAATTTAGTTGAATTCAACCAAATGGAATTCTGAATGTGATTGTGCGAGTCTGCTTGTCGGGATTCATAAGAGATTGAAAATAAATATTCTGACCTCGAGTTACTCGAAAATATACTGAACGACTTGCAGGGTTATACCGTTCACGATTATATTGCACAACGTCTGAGATCATCTTTGAGGAAGTTCCTCGGTCGCTACGGGGATATAATAAAGGAAAGGAGGGGATCTCCAACAACACCTAGTTGCAGCATCAACAGCAACCTCCCAAAACAATAAAAGCATATTAGATCGCCCTTTCTAGAATGATCAGTGACATTCTGGATTGTGTTTGAATGGCTGTCATCATCACCAATGCATGCAATCAGAAGACGCTGACTCCCCGGGCACCTGGTCAGATTTTGGAAATTTATTCATTCCGAGGTTCGCAACCGTTCCTATGGAACATCTAATGATTTTGCCTAGCCTTCTCGACTTTGGGACTGAATAACTGATTGGTACTTCTTTAATGTTTATTCAAATTCAATAGCATCATTTCAGATAAGAAAAAATTGCAGGATGAACCAGACATGCACGTTTCGGTTACTTTAATCTCTTCAGTGATCTAAACAATATTACATGACCAAAAAGTGTGAAAGTTCTTATGTTCATAAATATATCAAAAGACGTAACGGGTTGGGTAGGATAAACAGCCTGTGTACACAGGAAAAATGTCCACATATAATTAACATATGTTACATATATGTTAAACATGTGTAAAAAATGTTCAATAGGAAAAACGAGTTTATATGTTTAAAATGTACATTGAACTAGTATTAAACATATGTTAAATATATGAAAAATATATGTTTAACAAATGGTGTAGAAGTACTTTTGATAACAATCTTTAAAGTGTTTGACATATGTTTTACTAACATGCGTTTAACATACAAATTATACTTAACATATGTCTAACGTATATGGCAATCACACATGTTTCACGTATATTTTCGAAAACATATGTTAAACATATGATTAATATGTATTAAACATATATGTTTCACATGTTAGTTGCTATTTCTATTCTAATAATGTTCTGTACGAGCTCAAAAGCACGTGAATGGGCGGAGCTTATCAAACCGGAAGTTTGTTGAATATTTTACACCAGGTGAGTTCTATAGTATATATATTAGGGAAAAACTCAAGTCATGTTACAATAACATATATTTGATATACATTTTCATATGATAAACATAAATATATCAAATGTTAAACGTCTTTAAATTCAATCGCATCATTTAAAACCTGATTGTACACCATTGACCAGACATGCACGTTTCGGGTACTAAACCCTCGTCAGTGATCCCCAGTCTAAACACTGTAATATGGCCAAAAAGTATTAGAATTATTATGATTGTCCAAAAATGTACCAAAAGACGTAGCAGAATGGGTGGGATATGATGCTACAGGACCCACGTTTTAGAAATTTCAAGAAATTATGTAACAGAAAATTTCAAATGCGTTAAAGAGACAGTCGATCAACCGAAGTTGATCGAACTTGGCTGCATGTGCCCTCGGGGAGCAGTGACACTCACCAAGTAGTTCAAATGTTTAACGTCTTTAATTTCAATAGCATCATTTAAAACCTGATAAATTTACAGCATGAACCAGACATACACGTTTCGGGTACTAAACCCTCGTCAGTGATCCCTAGTCTAAACACTGTAATATGGCAAAAAAGTAATAAAATTATTATGATTGTCCAAAAATGTACCAAAAGACGTAGCAGAATGGGTGGGATATGATGCTACAGGACCCACGTTTTAGAAATTTCAAGAATTTTGTAACAGAAAATTTCAAATGCGTTAAAGAGACAGACGATCAACCGAAGTTGATCGAACTTGGCTGCATGTGCCCTCGGGGACTCTTGGAAACCTGATAAATTTACAGCATGGACCAGACATGCACGTTTCGGGTACTAAACCCTCGTCAGTGATCCTCAGTCTTAACACTGTAATATGGCCAAAAAGTATTAAAATTATTATGATTGTCCAAAAATGTACCAAAAGACGTAGCAGAATGGATGGGATATGATGCTACAGGACCCACGTTTTAGAAATTTCAAGAAATTATGTAACAGAAAATTTCAAATGCGTTAAAGAGACAGTCGATCAACCGAAGTTGATCGAACTTGGCTGCATGTGCCCTCGGGGAGCAGTGACACTCACCAAGTAGTTCAAATGTTTAACGTCTTTAATTTCAATAGCATCATTTAAAACCTGATAAATTTACAGCATGGACCAGACATGCACGTTTCGGGTACTAAACCCTCGTCAGTGATCCTCAGTCTTAACACTGTAATATGGCCAAAAAGTATGAAAATTATTATGATTGCCAAAAAATGTACCAAAAGACGTAGCACATATGTTAAACACATAAATAACATACAAAAACATATGTTTGAACATTTATGTTCAACATATATACTCGATTTTTATATGTAGTATATGATACTAACATATCTTAACCTATGAATTTAAAAACACATGTTTAACATATATGTAATTTTTTTTGCTTTTGCTGTGTAAGCTGTAGGATGTCAAGTACCATGTCCAGTGTCTGTGTGGTGACATTAGCATCATATCCACATTATAAAAGGCGTTTGATAATTCTGACGCATTTTGTCTGCCTTTGATCCTTCTAAGGACCTCGCAAGAATTGACGGGAAATCCGCCCAGATAATAAAATCTCCTCCAGGGTTACTAAAACTATTCTAAGGTATAAAATCACGGGCAGGAACACGTTACGTCGCCTTACACTACCGTTGTCAGAAGTATTTAAAGTTCTGCACTTGAAACCGTCCACTGACATTATGCAACAGGTGATGATATGTTGGAAACCATCCGTTGTCATGAAAATTATCGACAAAATTTCAGTAAAATCACAAATAAATCATTAGGTAACCGGTGATTTCTTTAAAAAAGCCAACGGGGGGTAGCCATACGCTTCAGTAATACATTATTACCATGAAATGAATAAAACTCCTTTTATCTTATGAGGAGATCTAATTGGCGATGACGTACTGTCAGCAACGAAAATGGAAATTTGAACAGGAAAACTATCCTGTCTCTTAATCATTTGATTTTATATACCAATTCAATGTAGAAAATTATCGACAGCATAATACAAACAATATATGTGAATGACCGTCTTTTACATTGTATATTTATTGTATTCTTTGATAATTTGATAAAGAATGTCCGTTGTTATGACAAGACAAGAAAATGTGGTCCGTTGCCATGACTCTTAACGGTAATTGGGCATGGATGGGGAATTGAATCTTTATTTCGAATCTAAGGCTGAGCAATTAAATTAGCTTAGTTAATTCTTAAAGTATTCAGCTCTCTCTTTTTTTTTGTAAAGCTGTAAAGGAGGATATCATATAAATTTCAGGTTACGTGAACAGAGATCGTATAGAATAGATTTAAAATTGAAAATATGATTCATTAATTTGAAGAGGTGTAAGATTAGTTCATGAATTTATACATTGATAAATTAAACATAATTGTTAAAGGGATTTTGAAGTCGTATAAAGCGTTAAAAATAAAGACATCAAATATCGGTTATTGAAGACATTTTGTTAGCCTCAGCCTTTATCACGTAATTGTTCCGAACGTTCTTAACATGGTATGATAAAGACCTTACATGTATATCTCAGGTGATGATGAAAATTGTAGTTGATATGTTATTTACATTTGTGTGTGCCTGTATGTAAGTGTTTTTTTTACGTCAGCGTCGATATCGGTGTCTCCGTCTACCTGCGAGAGAATTCTTTTGTCCGCGTTTGTTAGCATGTGTGTGAGTGCATCTGTCTGTGTCTTTTGTGTGCGTCTGTCTATATACATGCCTGTCTGTCCGTTTGTTTTCGCGTATGTCTGTATATACCCTGTGTCTGTCAGTCTGTCGTTTTGCGCATGTCTGTGTATGTCTTTCAGGATGTTCCTTTCAGGGTGTTCATGTCTGTGTTTTGATCAGTGTCTCTCTGAGTCTGTCTGTGTGAATCTCTTTTTGTTTCTCCCTGTGTCTGTTTTTCTGTAAGTCCTTGACTATGTGTGTCTATCTGCTTGACTTGATGAGAGGTTTTTGTCAAGAAAGAGATATTGGCCTAGTCTGATTTTTCGTCTGTCTTGCATGCTGTGATAAACTGTGGATTTACTGAAATCAAAGTCAATACATGATTTGTTTGTGTGTGAAGGTGGGTGAGGATGTGTGTGTGTGAGTACACCTGTGTATGTCTGTCTACCTGTCTATCCGTCTGCCTATGCATATCTTTCTTAAATTGTGCGTATTGATTGATGAACTTTAATGAGTAGTACAGGTATCATAGTATCATTAGTATCATTCCATCCATTAAAATATAAAAGCAGACAACGGACATCTGACAACGGACAGAACTTTCGCAACATGGATTGACAACGGACTAATTTTAGACAAGTCCCCAAAAAGTGGTCCAAAATTGAATTCGTCATCATGACACTACCATAGGAGCATTATATAGACTTGATATTTATTTTTAGTATATTTCTGAAATAAGATAACCTGAATATTCAAAGATTTCAAGAAAAAGGAAGAATAACACATGTGCAGGACGTGGTGATCAAAGGACGCCAACTCGATCTCCTCTTTTCAAACTGTATATCAGTACCAGAAAAGTATATAAACCAATAGCTTAGTGTTATGACTACCCCCCATTGAATTTTCGAGTGTATTGCTTCTAAAATTTCAACGTTTATTAGAAAATCATACATTCCACACATGCTCATTGTCACGACAACGGATGGTTTCCTTCATATCCTTACCTGTGGCATAATGTCAACGGACGGTTTTAAGTGCAGAACTTTAAATACTTCTGACAACGGTACTGTAAGGCGACGTAACGTGTTCCTGCCCGTGATAATATTGTTTATGGATAGAAAAACTTAAAATCTATAATATTTACTCAAATGTTTATCATTTACATCACCTACTTGGCATTTATTCGAAATAAAGCAACGCAGGGTCCACCATTTTGAGTCCGTGGTATTACGTTATAAAATTCAATAAGATGAGATGAAATTGAGAAAATCCTTTTACTCTGAGTTATATTAAGTTATCATACATTTAGTGATTTAATAAACGGTAGAATTATTGTCCTTCAAAAACAAGTATTTCTTTTCCGTATTCAGAAATACATTTTTGGTTCATCACTATACTCCCAATAGTTCACAATGGATGAATGCGCTTAGTGCATTTACATTACGAAAAGATACATGTAAGCGAAAAACTATCGAAAAAAGAGATTTTTTGGTGGTTATTCGTAAAAACAAATAATAGAGTGTTTGATAGATAGAGGAAAATAAAATATAATCGAGAACAGTATTCTTTGTTGGAAGTGTTTGAATGAATATCTCAAAGGAAAAAAATTGTAGTCGCAAAATGCTTACTACTCGCCCAGAACATAAAATGACATCATAAAAGTAATTAGTTAATTAACATATTAGATATAATTGCAAAGTATCATCACTCTAAACCCATCGAAAGAAAACGTGATAGATTTATGTATAATTACTCAAGATTTTGAGCTTTCTCAACCCCCCCCCTTTTTTTATATTTCGATCGCCTGGTTGACATCGTTCCCAACCTTGCTACAGGATCTTACTCGCCATGTTGGAAGATCTTGTCAAACTAAAGTTTCTATTAAAAGGAAATCCTGTAGCAAGGTGGGGAACAATACTCTTAATAACTTTTCCAGTTTCCATAGGCTTTAGTGTTAAAATCGACTGTTTAACCCAAATTATACACAAAATAGAGGTCGCATGTTTGAAATATTACCATTTTCATAAAATTCAGCAAACCCTTACCGAATTCAGAGTTTAATTTCTTTTAAAGAGAAATTTTTTTTTCGGTCCCAACCGGGCGGAAATCCATACTTATCGTTCGAGCTCCTTTTGTACATTGTGTTTTAAATTACTTATCATGTCAGCATGAAAGGAACGTTTTGAAATACCCAAAGTAATATACCCTGTTGCTTGTATGGTCCGAAGAAGCTGACAGCAATTTTTATAATAAGAATTATGAAAGAAAATCCTTAGCCAAAAAGTTTCTTGGTAATTTGTACATATCTACTACGAAAATCTAAAACATTGGTGCATCCTAAAGATGCCCTGCACGATGCATATATTTTACACATTTTAGAATATCTGAAGATAGATTTTTAGTTTAAAGAAAAAATAAAGTTAGTTTGACCATCCAAACAGTGTCAAAATAACGATACTCGAACCCCCTTAAAAAGTGTGAGTTAAAGAAGATCCTGACGATAATCTCAACAGCACTCACAATAGAGCACTATGTTGAAAGAAGGGAGGAGATCTCCAACAAGACTCCGTTGCAGCATCAACAGTAAAACACCAAAACACCCGATGCAAAAACACAAAAGACGAGTACAGCACGAGACGGAAAAGAGACACACGACATGTAAACATCAAACACAAAAGACTACACATAAACCGACGAGACCAATGGGTAACCGGTGCCGACTTTGGACGGCCATTTGTCACGCAAGTAGCAAATGGATGAGCATCGACGGACCCCTAGCAAGCTAGAGGTGTGATCAGGTGCCCGGGAGGAGTAAGCATCCCCTGTTGGCTAGCCGCACTCGCCTTCGATGTTAATGCACGATAAAGAACACAGTATATAAAATGCATGCACTTTATGATGAGCTATGATATGTCAATCTTGTATAACGGTAGTATAAGACCATCACCGTCAAATTAGGGGAAATTTGCTATGTTGAATCCAAAATCATATCTTTTGTCATACACACTTGTATTAATCTCTCCTTTTACAATTTTTATACAGTGTACAATGTATTTAGGTGATTCTTTGTTTGTAACGATTGTCCTGTTGAGTATCAATTCTTGTGATTTCCTTCTCAGATGATTAAAAAACAGGATGGTAATTAGTCAGAATATCATTCTTTCTATGACAAACGTGACGACTTTAGTTTCAGCATTACAAACTTTTCTTTTCTCAGTAGCAAAATCCCTTCATCGCCTGCTTATGGCGTGTTCATATCTCAGTTGATACGCTATGCCAGAGCAAAAACAAAGAAGGGGATCTCCAACAACACCAGGTTACAGCATCCACAGCAAATCCCCAAAACACTCAATGCAAAAACACAAAGCAGACAAGCACAGAAAGAGGCGCATAAGGGACAAGGAACGTCAATGCACAACACAGAAACATCAAACACAAAGGACTACAAATAAACCAACGAGACAAATGGGCAACCGGTGCAAACTTAGGACGGCCCTCTGCCACGAAAATAGCAGAAGGTGTGGTTATCCTGGATTACGTGCGCACAACCCTCCCACTTTTCCGATTACCCAGAGGTCTCGAAGAACGTACAATTGTGGTGTAAAACAACCTCTTCACTGTCAGATGACTACATACAAACAAGACCGCAAAACTCAGGGGCCCAAGCAACACAGATGAATATGTAAATGGATATAAATAGAGGGGGCACGTAATAAAATACGTGCTCTGCCGCCGCGAGCTCATGTGAGCTCATGTATGTTATCACCCGTGGAGTCCAACCGACATTCAGAGAGGACAGGTGGTCGGGGCCCTGTCTTCTCTAAAGAGGTTTGGACAGGGCCCGTCATGGAGTCCCGTCGTCACAGTCAGTCAGAGTGCAAGTTTTAAGATTGCGCTTGTACAAGACTAGATTGGTCAAGTACCAAGCCTAGTGTCCGTCTGGTGACATTAGGATCATATCCACGGTATAAAAGGCGTTTGATGATTCTGACGCATTTTCGATAGTGATGTTGTCTATCTTTGATCCTTCTTATCTTGTTAATAATGTCACCATAAAATGCAGGTTGTGAAATACCCAAAGTAATATACTCTGTTGCCTGTATTGGTCCGAATTTCAGAAGAAGTTGACAATAATTTTTGCAAAATTTCCAGAAAGTCTTTACCAGTTTGTGAAAGCAAAAACCTTGTCCTAAAAGTTTCTTGGTAATTTGTAAATTTCTACTATGAAAATCCAAGACATCAGTACATGCTCTAGCATACCAGCTGAGCTGTGAAATACAGATATCATAGGACGGTAATCTAGGAACATCACCGTCAAGCCAGGGGAAATTTACTATGTTAAATCAAAAATCATCTCTTTTGTCATACACACTTGTATGGATCTCTCCATTATCAATTTTGATATTTAGGTCCAAAAATGGTGTTTCTGTGTTTGAAACGTTTGCCTTGTTTAGAATCAATTCTTGTGGATAAATAACATTTTTATACTTTTCAAAACAGGATTGTCGATAGTAAGAATATCTTCCATGTACCTAGAAGTACCAATGAAACGTTTCACATCATCATTTTTTCTTTGTTTTTGAATATTTTGGATAAATTCCTTTTCATACTTGTATAAAAATAAATCTGCAACAAGAGGCGCACAATTAGTACCCATTTGAATCCCTACAACCTGCTTGAAGAGTTTCTCACCAAATCTTACATAAATATTGTGAAAAAGGAAGGACAAGGCAATACACAGGTCACCACATGTCCATGATTTGTATGATTTGTAATCTGTGGCGGAAAAGAAACCCTTCGATTCAGAAGTACAAATATAAGTTTTCCCCTCTCGATCAAAACACCATTTAATGAGTTTGGACAGTCGAGCATTTATTTTGTCGTGAGGAAGCGTGGTGTACATATTAGAAAAGTCGTATGAAGATATCGTATTTGCTTCAAAATTTCTTGATTTCATTTTGTCAATCACATCCCCTGAATTTTTAATATACGAAAAGAAGTTTACGCCATTCCTGTTCATGACAGTTTCAAAGTATTTTGCAGCGTGCTCCTTTATAGCCGTGAGTGCTGACGTCAGATTTCTAGACAAAATTGTTGTTGAGCAGTTGCTAGAATAAGCAATGTATAGAAACTTGTAAGGAAACCTGTGAAGTTTTGGTATATAGTATATTGTAGGGAGATCCAATTTAGAAATAGGGATGTTAAAAGAAGAAATTTCACTGTTACTGTTACTGTTATGCAAGTACCAAATATACGGATTTTGTTCTGAGAGCTAGGCGTCATACACTAAGATGTCCCACTCTCCAGAATGGTGGATGATAGACTGTCATGTTTCATTTGAACCATCCAACCAAAGATTGTACTCTA
Organism: Pinctada fucata; assembly: GCA_028142955.1. Taxonomy (NCBI): domain Eukaryota; kingdom Metazoa; phylum Mollusca; class Bivalvia; order Pterioida; family Pteriidae; genus Pinctada; species Pinctada fucata. The sequence goes on from AP027102.1 coordinate 100,188,227, forward strand.
TGTCTTCCGAAATGGAAGTAACCGGATGTGACAGTTCTACCGAATGGAAGCGGCGGGTGTTGCATGCAAGTAGGAGATGCTTACTCTTCCTTTGCACCTGGTCTCACTCCCATATCGGGAGTTCGCTTCTTTTCATATGGTGGATGTTTTTGTTTGTTTGCTTTGGTTACTGTTTTATCCTGATTTTGTATGCCTTCGGTTTCTGATTTTTTGAATTATCGATTTTGTGCTGTATACAGGGATATGGTCATTATCTATATTTATCATTCAGGTACCTAAAAGCACCATTGAAACGTTTCAAATCATCAAGTTATCTGTACTTTTGATAACATTGAGGGATTCATGAGAGAATATAAATAAATCTGCAACAAGAGGCGCAAGAACATAAAAGAAGTCCAATAGGAAGTTGGACAAGTTTATTCTGATGAAGACATTTGCATCTTTCATTTAGGTTGAAATCGATCAATAAAATCTATTTTTGTAACCGTATGATGTCCAGTTTTTTGGGGTATGGCATAACTTAAGAATTGCCTTAACACTACATTTAACAATTTTTTTTATATTAAAAAGGAATCCAAGTTTTAATATACCGTTCAAAAAGTTTAGAATCACACCACTATTTCCCTTTAACTTCTAACCAATTTACTTCCTTTTCAATGCACTCTCACAAATGAATGAATGATTTGTTTTAAATTTTACTCATCTGATCAAATAGGGAAAGCATATCCATGAACAAATCTGAATATCACCTCTTTGAAAATTTCCTTCCTAGAAACCACGAAAGATGGTATTTTTGAAAATTCCCCAATTTTAAATGTTATCATGTTCTTTTAGGTAAGAGATGGAAATGATTCAGAAACTTCGTCATTAGAATTAATTAGAAAATCTTGAATATTTATGTAATGAAGATAGATTTTTGATGAATTTTGAAAATCGCTAAAACTTACAAAATTTATCTCATTTTTCAATTCCCAAGCAGTTTCCAGAATCGAATTTTTAATTAAATGGATCCTGTAATTGGGCTCAATCATGTTTTGGCTATGCATCACAAGACTTTCTTCTTGCATAGATCTCTTTTTCGCCGAAATATTTGAATCCAAACAGCATACCCCTTAGCTGTATGTATACGGCAAATGGTAGTGCGATTCTATACTTTTTTGAGTTAAACTAAATCGTCAACAAATGAGCTGAGGATAGAATTACATGTATCTTTGGTCATTACGAATTCATTTTACGTCAAAAAACATTTATTCAATCTGATTCAGCGTTCAAACATAAAGTTGACAATAACATAGAAAATAACGAAGTAAAGTTATTTCCTGCAAAATACAACTATCGTTCAAAGATTTATTGGGAAATCAAGAAAACCGGCGACAAAACGCTGAAAGATATGACAAATATGTTCATTAGATTAAAAGAAAATGGATATGGACTTGATGATACTGTCTGAAGATCCTTGTCAACAAGATCAATCAATGTCGCATCTCGGTATCTGCGTACTTTATTTTTAATATTCTATCTTATTTCAACAAAATAACATGCCTTCGCACTCTTTGAAATGCCGCATACTAGACAGCAGGTGCGCCTATTTTAATCATCTGCGTTTGTCAGTGCTGCAAAAAGGATGCAGTAAAGGACATGGAGGAATGATACGTGCTCAGAAATATCTACTTGAGCCTATTTCTTGATACAGGATTGACACAACAAAACGGTCATGCTTGAGGATATTGGAACATTTTAAAATTTCAGTAATAATTCGGTGAATACAATTAAATGAGAAATTAAAATACCGATGTAAATCAGTCACCTATTTTAGGAATAGTACATTGTATATAATTTACACGCTGCAAAGTCCATACCAAATTATGTAGGTAACTCAAAGATTGAAAAGATACCTAAGCAGAGTCATGCAATGTATGACAAATATAGACAACGACCATATCCCAAGAAAGGAGGGGATTTTCAGCAACACCCGGTCGCAGTACCAACAGCAACCCCCCCAAACCCACTACAAAAGCACAAAGAAGACAGCACAGAATCAGACGCAAATGGTACAAGGAATGCCAGATCACATAGAAACAACAAACACAAATGCCTAAACATAAACCAACGGGCAATCGTCTGCATCATTTGTAAACAAGAAAGAAGTCATACACTTGTCAACCATCTTTACTGTCTTTAAATGTGTCTTTCTAAAGTCATCACAAAGTTATGTCATTTCGCCTTCCACCGTCCATACGCCTGACGAAACGTTTTTCAATGAAAGATCAGACATGCTGTCTTTGAATTTTCTATTGTTTCTCCGTACTTATGGAATATATCGATATAAATGCTACACAAAAGAAATGAGGGGATCTTCAACAACACTCGGTTGCATCACCAACAGCAAAACTCCAAAACACCCATTGCAAAAACACAAAGAAGACATGCACAGAATGAGACAGAAATGGTACAATGAAAGCCAAATCACATAGCAACATCAAACATAAATTACTACACATAAACCAACGAGAACAACTGACGATGGGTATCACAGGTACCTCATAATGAAGGAATGTTAGATCTCGACATGTTTTATTTGATTTTCAAGAGCTAAATGTGAAAATTATGAAAAAAGGAGGTGATCTCCAAAAACACCAGGTTGCAGCACCCACAGCAAAATTATGAGAAGCATTTATTATAGAAAAATGATGGTGCTCCGTGGACCCCACCGTCATGTATTTTAAAAAAGTTAATGAATTGATAACAATTATGTAAATAATGTGTATAATAAAAAGTAAAATGGTAGATAAGTTATTTGATACAAGTTTTAGCAAGAGATTTACGCCCAACCTTTTAAAAACGGTCCGTTCCACGAACTTTCCGGACAACCCTCGTACATGTCACATTTTATATTACAAATATACCTAAAGTGAGTTAGGATATTCATTTTATGTCAGTTCATAAAACATATGCGGTTTGCGAAATAAGTACTGATAGGGCTGATATATAAATGTTAGACGACATTCAATCATAATCTTATTTCAATTTAATATATCATTTATGCGTTCTTTAATGATAAATCTGTACTTTATGCATGTAATATCATTCAGAGAAAGAGAACAATTGGCAGCAAATAAGATTAAATTAAGTCTGAATCGCTCAGGGTTATTGTTGATATGACGAACCCATGAATTTTACATCAAAAGAATCTATCTTAATTCAGGTGTCCTTCATCTGGTTCAATCTTCAAACATTAATTTGATTATTTAAGAGAATAGAATGAATTCCAAGAAAAGTGATTTCTTGCAAGTATATATCTTCCATTATGTTATCATTTGTATGAATCGTTCAAAAGAATCCCTTCAGAATCAATTCATTTCATGTGTTGAATGTGCTTGAAGGGATTTATGGAGACATATAGAAATCTGTCGACAAAAAGCTCAAATAAATATGACAAACACTGCAAATGAGATATGAGGAATTTGTCAGCCAGATGTGATTAATCTGTCTGAAAAACCATGTCATCAAGGTATTTGGAAATTGCATCTCTGTACATTTTAGTAATGTATCTTATTCTGAGGAAGCATATTATCTTTTGCACTTTCTAAAATAACAATTGACCCTTCCGAACGAGGGACAAATTTGAGAATTTCCATGACGTAACTATGTTATTTCGATGTTTGACCGAGGTTGGAAGCTTGTTTGTCCAAGGTAAAGGCATTGTGACGTCACGAAATTTTGCATTATTTTCCAGCAATCGGAAGGGTCAATTATAAAGCATAACACTGTCCTGTTCATTAAATAAACATGTATTCAGTCTCAACGTCGAGAGGGCAAGGCAAAATAATTAGAAGTTCCATTGGAACGGTTGCGAACCTTGAAATAAATAACATTTCGAAGTGAGACAAGCACTGGGAGAGTCAGAGTCTCCTGATGGTATGCAACACCCGTTGCAACAGCTCCATGGACACTTGTCAAATTCTTCGATTGTCTCGATGTACATTTTGATGTACATGTACATATCGGGTAAATACGTCTTGATTATTTATGATGACAGTCATTCAATCGCAATCCAGAATGTCACTGATCATTCTGGAAAGGGGGATCTGATATGCTTTTATTATATCCCCGTAGCGACCGAAGAAACTTCTTCAATGATGATTTCAGCCGTTGTGCAATTATTATATAACTCTGAACAAGTAGCTTACTTGCAAGATCTACAGGCTTATACCGTTGATATGATAATTTTGTCACCAGACGGAAACTTGGCTTGGTACTAGACCCATATACGGCCGGGTACCAGTGCATTCGTAAGAATTGCACTCTAATTGCTTGTGACGACTGGACTCCATGACGGACCCTGTCCAAACCTCTTTAGAGAAGACAGGACACCGGCCACATGTCCTCTCTGAATGTCAGTCGGACTCCTTGTGCGATGACATACATGAGCTCGCTACAGCCGGCAGAGCACGGACTGTATTACATACACCCTCTTTTAATATCAATTTACATATCCATCTGTGTTACTTAAGCCCCTGTGTTTTGCAGTCTTGTTTGTGTGTGGTAATCTAACAGTGAGGAGGTTGTTTTACACCACAAGACATCAGGGTAATCGGAGAAGGGAGAGGGTTGTGCGCTAGCAATCCAGGATAATTACACCATTTACAACCAACTTGTTTGGCAAATGGCCGTCAGCATTGGTTGCCCATTGGTCTCGTTTGTTTATGTGTATGTCTTTTGTGTTCGATGTTTGTATGTCGTATGTCTCTTTTTCGTCTCCTACTATGCTCTACTTTGTGTCTTCGCATCGGGTGTTTTGGTGTTTTGATGTTGGTGCTGCAACAGGGAGATCTCCTACCTTCCCTTTGGATAAGAGATAAACAGAGATCCTTGACAAAATAACGTTTTCATAACAAAACCAGAACACATAAATAAGAAATGTATCATAGAGATATTTTCCCAACAACCACTTACGAGAAATGAAGAAAAAATGGAAAACACAACAGAAAATAAAAAAAAATCAAATAAAATCAACAGCCAGACACAGCATTAAACAATGTAACAAACGAAGCGTAAATATATATGGCTGTAATTCTCCACAGGAATCACCATTTGATAACTTAATGTGTATGTCTGTAATAAAGATAATGATAACTTGCCATTACGCAAATTTCTATGGTCACCATAGCTTCACTGTCCTGTCATATAACTATAGGCGCCTCAGGATGAACATTGTGTTGAAAGAAAATACATAAAAGTGTCCTGAGTTGACTTCAGTTTTGACAGTAATTTACATAAACAGTTATGGATGGAGTTCTAGCGTTTCTCAAAAGTGATTAATTCAAGGCATCATTGTTCTGCGTTAACTTAATCCTTTTATTTTCCAAGAGGCTGTCGAGTATATCTGATAAATTAGGTTTCAGCTGATCGATTCTTTTGATTAAAGGAAAGATTGACATAATTCAGAATGACCATGATAGAGAGGAATGATCGAATAAGAGGATATTATATGTTACTGAAGATGAAAGCACTTTTAGATGTATATCAATGAAAGAACAATAATGGTGGCGGCAGAAAGTAATGGTATTGTTGTTTCCTCGGAGTGAATATGCCGACCTAATAGATGAGCATATGATGTACTGGAGGTTTCACCATGGGGCATATATTTCAGAATTGATACAAGTAGAATCCGAAGATAACTTATTACTTATTATTGTCAGTTTGTGTTGATACTATGGTCCCATAATTCTGCTTTTAATAGGTAAATATTCCTTTCCTTAGCAACTCTATGAGTACATAGTACCAACGGAAAAGGAATGTTAAGATTAAGTTCATCATATCTCTTCAATATTGTAACTTACCTCCGTTTCAAACGTGTCTCTTACATTTAGCTTCTCAACGTTTATTTTACATTGATACATTAATCATAGCGTCATAATTCTAGCTGAGTGACGTATTACTGTTCAGCAAACAACAAAGTGACTGGCTTACTCAGCTCTATTGTTTCATAGTCCCTTCTGTCCTTTACAATGCAATTACAAGAATTTATTACGTGATACACAAATTGCAGTTAATGATAATTAAGGATTCCGAATATTCCGTCGGAATCCTTTCTATTATTGTATTGTCTTTTCTTTATTCTTATTATTAAGGATTCCGACGGAGTATTGTCTTTTCTTTATTCTTATTATTGTTATTATTAAGGATTCCGACTTCCGTCGGAATCCTTTCTGTTATTGTATTGTCTTTTCTTTATTCTTCTTCTTATTATTATTCTTACCCCCAACCTTTCCGGACCCTTTACAAGAAAAGAACCGCCTCGTATGATAAAATGGAAAGTACTCTTTGAAAGAGCATGTTAAGATTTGATTAAAAAATTTTTTGTTGTCTAAAAGTTCACATATGCCCCCGCTAGAGGTCATCAAAGGTCAAATCTTTAAACTCTTATAACTCCTTAAGTAACCGTACGATTTCAACGAAATTTGTTTTATATTGTTCTTTGAGAAATTTGTAAACTTTTATACGCTTACATGCTCGATTAGATATTTACGGTTTTCGCGCTATTCCGAGTTGAAAATGGAACTTTAAATTGGCACAGTGCCAATTTCTACAGTTTTTGAGATTTTGAGTTGAAAATTGGATAATAGGTTACTTATAGGTAGTCATTTAATGTTGACCTACTCTCAAGGTCAAATTTTCATTCTCAAGGTCACAACAAACTTTTGCCTGTAGAACAAAGACTATCAGACGTTCAGAGTTCAAACTTCATATTTAATATAGTTAAACCAAGCTCTTTCACGTTGACCTTGACCCAAGGTCAAATTTTGATTCTCAAGGTCACAACAAACTTTTGCCTATAGAACCAAGACTATTAGACCTGCAGAGTTCAAACTTCATACATAATATCATTAAACCAAGCTCTTTCACCTTGACTTTGACCCAAGGTCAAATTTTGATACTCAAGGTCACATCATACTTTTGCCTATAGGACAAAGTCTATTAGACATTCAAAGTTCAAACTTCATACATAATATCATTAAATGAAGCCCTTTCACCTTGATCTTGACCCATGGTCAAATTCTGATTCTCAAGGTCACAACAAACTTTTGCCTATAGATCAAAGACTATTTGACCTTAAGACTTTAAACTTCATGCAAATAATTGTTCAATCATGCTCTTTCACTTTGACCTTGACCCAAGGTCACATTCTCATTCTCAAGGTCACAGCAACTTTTCCCTACAAAACAAAGACTATTTGACCTTCAGAGTTCATACTTTATACATATCATGCTTGGGCCCAGCTCTTTCACCTTGATCTTGACCCAAGGTCAAATTCTGATTTTCAATGTCACAACAAACTTTAGTCTATAAAACAAAGACTGTTTGACCTTGACAGTTCAAACTTTACACAAATATTCCTTGCATCAAACTCTTTCATCATGACCTTGACCCAAGGTCATTTGTTTAATTTCAACGTCACAACTGACTTAGGTTGATTAGATATTGAGCTTTGCTCAGATTAAGATCAATCGTGATGAGAATAATCACAATACTTATTTTTCTCCCATGACATTGGTTAAAGGCCAAATAATTATTCTAGAGGTAATAACAATAATTTACTCTTGTAGGATTCATACTTCTTGCCCTATACTATTTATTCTTTGCACAAGTAGTCCTTCTTATTTGAACTTAACATAGTATAAGAAAGATAACTCTTTTATTCTTGTTCTCTGTTTCTTTTTTTTTCTTAGTAGCATTACATATCTGTACTTTCATGTTGTTGTCATTGTCTATTAATAGAAATTATCTCATTGCAAATTGATTGTGCAATTCTGTTTTGAGAAAGTAATTGTAAAGGATTTTGACATTGATAGAGCATGGAGTTTAAATCTTTCGAAAACACGAAAGGTATTTATCAATTTTTTCTCTCTATTTCGTAGATAAATAAATAAGAGTCCCAAGTTAGACATAAGCTCTTTTGACTCATTTGCTGAAGTGAATAAGGTACTAAAGCAACTATTCTTTTTTCAATCTTCTTTATTCGGATTTTAACAATTCAGTTCCGAGCAAGGTCTTATAAAGGAGGAATCCGTCTGTTGCTTGCAACAGTAGCCATCTAGTTATTATTATTATTATTATTCTTACCCCCAAGCCAATCCCGAGACGTTACAAAAAAGTACCGCATCATATAATAAAATGGAAAGTATCATGTGAAAGAGCATATAAAGATCTTCATTAAAAATTTTTTTTCTTGACGAAAAGTTCACATATGCCCCCGCTAGAGGTCATCAAAGGTACAATCTTGAAAACCTTATAACTCCTAAACTAACCGTGCGATTTGAATGAAATTTGTTTTATATTGTTCTTTGAGAAATTTGCAAACTTTTATACGCTTACATGCTCGATGAAATATTTACGGTTTTCGCGCTATTTTGAGTTGAAAATGGAACTTTAAATTGGCACAGTGCCAATTTTAACACTTTTTGAGATTTTGAGTTGAAACTTGGATGGTAGAAAAGAAAGGAGGAGATCTCCAACAACACTAGGTTGCAGCACCCACAGCAAAATCCCAAAACACCCATGCAAAAAACACAGAACAGATACCCACAGAAAGAGACGCAAAAGGGACAAGGAACACCAACTTACAACATAGAAACATGAAACACAAAAGACTACACATAAACCAACGAGACCAATGGGCAACCGGTGCCGACTTAGGACGGCCATCTGCCACGTAAATAGCAGACGGTGTGGTTATCCTGGATTACGTGCGCACAACCCTCCCACTATTCCGATTTCCCAGAGGTCTCGAAGAACGCACAATTATGGTGTAAAACAACCTCCTCACTGTTAGGTGACCACACACAAACAAGACCGTAAAACACAGGGGTCCAAGCAACACAGATGAATATGTAAATGGATATAAAAAGAGGACGTGCGTAATACAGTCCGTGCTCTGCCGGCAGTAGCGAGCTCATATATGTTATCACCCGAGGAGTCCGACTGACATTCAGAGAGGACAGGTGGTCGGGGCCCTGTCTTCTCTAAAGAGGTTTGGACAGGGCCCGTCATGGAGTCCCGTCGTCACAGTCAGTCAGAGTGCAAGTCTTAAGAATGCGCTCGTACAAGACTGTATATTGGTCAAGTACCAAGCTTAGTGTCCGTCTGGTGACATTAGGATCATATCCACGGTATAAAAGGCGTTTGATGACTCTGACGCATTTTCGATACATATGCTGTCTACCTTTGATCCTTCTTATTTTGTTAATTAAGTCACCATAAAATGCAGGTTGTGAAATACCCAAAGTAATATACTCCGTTGCTTGTATTGGTCCGAATTTCAAAAGAAGTTGATCATAATTTTTGTAAAATTTCCAGAAAGTCTTTGGTAGTTTATGAAAGCGAAAACCTTGACCTAAAAGTTTCTTTGTAATTTGTAGATTTCTATTATGAAAATCCAAAACATCAGTACATGCTCTAGCATACCGGATGAGCTGTGAAATGTAGATACCGTATGACGGTAATCTAGGAACATCACCGTCAAGCCAGGGAAAATTTACTATGTTGAATCCAAAATCATCTCGTAGGTTACGTATAGGTAGTCATTGATGATGACCTCGTTTCAAGGTCAAATTATGATTCTCAAGGTCACAACAAACTTTTGCCTATAGAACAAAGACTATTTGACCTTGACAGTTCAAACTTCATAAATACAATCATTGATCCATGCCCTTTTACCTTGACCTTGACCCAAGGTCAAATTCTCATTTCAAGGTCACAACAAAATTTTTCCTATAGAACAAAGACCATTTGACCTTGAGAGTTCAAACTTGACGCAAATATTCCTTGCATCAAGTCCTTTCACCTTGACCTTGACCCAAGGTCATTTGTTCGATTTCAAGGTCACATCAGACTTTTGATGATAAAATATTGACCTTTGAATAGATGAAAAGTAATCTTGATGAGAATAAACTAAAATTCTTATATTTCATCCATGACCTTGGTTCAAGGTCAAATAAATTTTTTCAAGGTCATAACAAACATTTACTCTTGTAGGATTGATAGGATTTTGTTCTTAAATATTTATTCTTCACACAAGTAGTACTTCTTATTTGAACTTTACATAGTAAGATAGATAACTCTTTTATTCTTGTTCTCTGTTTCCTTTTTTTATCTTAGTAGCATTACTTGTCTGTACTTTCATGCTGTTGTCATTCTCTATTTATAGAAATTTTCTCATTGCTAATTCATTGTGCAATTCTTTTTGGGATAGTAATTTAAAAGGATTCAAAATGGATAGAATAGATCAAGGAGTTTAAAGCCTTCCTAAACTTGAAAGGTATTTATCGTCTTTTTCTTCTTTTTTTGTCGATAAATAGATAAAAGTCCCAAGTTAGACATAATCTCTTTTGACTCATTTGCTGAAGTAATGAGGTACTAAAGCAACTATTCTTTTTTCATCTTCTTTATTCGGATTTTAACACTTCAGTTCCGAGGAAGGTCTACTAAAGAAGGAATCCGTCTATTGCTTGCAACAGTAGCCATCTAGTTATTCTTATTATTATTAAGGATTCCGACTATTCCGTCGGAATCCTTTCTGTTATTGCAATGTCTTTTCTTTATTCTTATTATTAAGGATTCCGACTATTCCGTCGGAATCCTTTCTGTTATTGCAATGTCTTTTCTTTATTCTTATTATTATTCTTATTATTATTATTATTATTTTTATTCTTACCCCCTCATCATTTCCAGACACTTTATTCAAAGGTCTTTTAACACAGAGCAAAAGGGATAGTACCATCAGAAAGAGCATAACAAGATCTTCTTTAACTATTTTTTGTTTGTCGATAAGTTCGCCAATGCCCTCGCTGGAGATCATCAAAGGACAAATCTTTAAACACTTATAACTCTTAAACTAACCGTACGATTTGAACGAAATTTCTTTTAAAATGTTCTTTGAGAAAATTGTAAACTTTTATACGCTTACGTGTTCGATAAAATATTTACGGTTTTCGCGCTATTCCAAGTTGAAAATGGAACTTTAAATTGGCACAGTGCCAATTTCTACAGTTTTTGAGATTTTGAGTTTAAACTTTGATAGTAGGTTACTTATAGGTGGTCATTTAATGTTGACCTACTTTCAAGGTCAAATTTTCATTGTCAAGGTCACAACAAACGTTTGCCTATAGAACAAAAAGTATTTGACCTTCAGAGTTCAAACTTCATACATATTATCGTTAAACCAAGCTCTTTCACCTTGACCTTGAACCAAGGTCAAATTGAGATTCTCGAGGTCACAACAAGCTTTTGCCTATAGAACAAAGACTATTTGACCTTCAGAGTTCAAACTTCATACATATCATTGTTCAGTCAAGCTCTTTCACCTTGACCTTGACCTAAGGTCAAATTCTCATTCTCAAGGTCACAAGAAACTTTAGTCTATAAAACAAAGATTATTTGACCTTATGAGTTCAAACATTGCACAAATATTCCTTACAACAAACCCTTTCACAATTACCTTGACTCAAAGTCATTTGTTGGATTTCAAGGTCACAACCGACTTTGGTTGATAAGATATTGAGCTTTGCTCAGATTAAGATCAATCATGATGAGAATGATCACAATACTTATCTTTCATTTATGACATTGGTTCAAGGTCAAATAATCATTTTCAAGGTCATAACAATTATTTACTCTTGTAGAATTCACACACTTTGTCCTATACTATTTATTCTTCACATAAGTAGTCCTTCTTGTTTGAACTCAACATAGTATAAGAAAGATAACTCTTTTATTTTTGTTCTCTGTTTCCTTTTTTTTTCTTAGTAGCATTACATATCTGTACTTTCATGTTGTTGTCATTTTCTATTAATAGAAATGATCTCATTGCAAAATCATTGTGCAATCCTGTTTTGAGATAGTATTTGTAAAGGATTTTGATATTGATAGAACATGGAGTTTAAAGCTTTCGTAAACATGAAAGGTATTTATTTATTATTATTTTTTTCTATTTTGTTGAAAAATGAATAAGAGTCCCAAATTAGACATAAGCTCTATTGACTCATTTGTTGAAGTGAATAAGGTAGTGAAGCAACTATTCATTTTTCTATCTTCTTTTTTTCGGATTTTAACACTTCAGTTCCAAGGAAGGTCTAATAAAGGAGGAATCCGTCTGTTGCTTGCAACAGTAGCCATCTAGTTTTTCTTATTATTATTTTTATTCTTACCCCTCATCATTTCCAGACACTTTATTCAAAGGTCTGTTAACACAGAGCAAAAAGAATGGTACCACAAGAAAGAGCATACCAAGATCTTCTTTAACCATTTTTTGTTTGTCGATAAGCTGACCAATGCCCCCGCTAGAGGTCATCAAAGGTCAAATCTTTAAACACTTATAACTCCTAAACTAACCGTACGATTTGAACGAAATTTATTTTAAAATGTTCTTTGGGAAAATTGTAAACTTTTATACGCTTACATGCTCGATAAAATATTTACGGTTTTCGCGCTATTCCGAGTTGAAAATGGAACTTTAAATTGGCACGGTGCCAATTTCTACAGTTTTTGAGATCTTGAGTTGAAACTTTGATAGTAGGTTACTTATAGGTGGTCATTTAATGCTGACCTACTCTCAAGGTCAAATTATGATTCTCAAGGTCACTACAAACTTTTGCCTGTATAACAAAAACTATTTGACCTTCAGAGTTCAAACTTCATAAATATTATCGTTTAACCAAGCTCTTTCACCTTGACCTTGAACCAAGGTCAAATTTTGGATCTCAAGGTCACAACAAACTTTAGTCTATAAAACAAAGATTATTTGACCTTGTGTGTTCAAACATTACACAAATATTCTTTGCAACAAACCTTTTCACAATGACTTTGACTCAAGGTCATTTGTTCGATTTTAAGGTCACAGCCGACTTTGGTTGATTAGATATTAAGCTTTGCTCGGATTAAGATCAATCGTGATGAGAATAATCTCAATACTTACCTTTCATTTATGACATTGGTTCAAGGTCAAATAATCATTCTCAAGATCATAACAATCATTTACTCTTGTACAATTCACACTTTTTGTCCTATACTATTTATTGTTCACACAAGTAGTCCTTCTTGTTTGAACTTAACATAGTATAAGAAAGATGACTCTTTTATTCTTGTTCTCTGTGTCTTTTTTTTCTCAGTAGCATTACATATCTGTATTTTCATGTTTGTGTCATTTTCTATTAATAGAAATTATCTCATTGCAAAATCATTGTGTAATTCTGTTTTGAGAAAGTAATTGTAAAGGATTTTGATATTGATAGAACATGGAGTTTAAAGCTTTCGTAAACATGAAAGGTATTTACTTATTATTATTTTTTTCTATTTTGTTGAAAAATGAATAAGAGTCCCAAATTAGACATAAGCTCTATTGACTCATTTGTTGAAGTGAATAAGGTAGTGAAGCAACTATTCATTTTTCTATCTTCTTTATTCGGATTTAAACACTTCAGTTCCGAGGAAGGTCTAATAAAGGAGGAATCCGTCTGTTGCTTGCAACATTACAGCATCGCATGAAAAAACGGAAAGTACCATGTGAAAGAGCATATTAAAATCTTGAATGATATTTTTTTTCTTGTCAAAAAGTTCACATATGCCCCCGCTAGAGGTCATCAAAGGTACAATCTTTAAGCACTTATAACTCCTAAACTAACCGTCGGATTTGAACGAAATTTGTTTTAAAATGTTTTTTGGGATATTGGCAAACTTTTTACGCTTACATGCTCGATAAAATATTGATGGTTTCCGCGCTATTCAGAGTTGAAAATGGAACTTTAAATTGGCACAGTGCCAATTTCTACAGTTTTTGAGATTTTGAGTTGAAACTTTGATGATATGTTACTTGTAGGTAGTCATTTAATGTTGACATACTTTGAAGGTCAAATTTTGATTCTCAAGGTCACAGCAAACTTTTGCCTGTAGAACAAAGTCTATTTGACCTTCAGAGTTCAAACTTCATACATAATATCGTTAAACCAAGCTCTTTCACACTGACCTTGACCCAAGGTCAAATTCTGATTCTCAAGGTCACAACAAACTTTTGCCTATAGAACACAGACTGTTAGACCTGCAGAGTTCAAACTTCATACATAATATCATTTAACCAACCTCTTTCACCTTGACCTTGACCAAAGGTCAAGTTTTGATTCTCAAGGTCACAACAAACTTTTCCCTATAGAACAAAGACTATTTGACCTTCAAAGTTTAAACTTCATACAAATAATTGTTCATTCATGCTCTTTCACTTTGACCTTGACCAAAGGTCAAATTCTCATTATCAAGGTCACAACAAACTTTTGCCTATAGAACAAAGACTATTAGACATTCAAAGTGCAAACTTCATACATAATATCATTAAACGAAGCTCTTTCCCCTTGACCTTGACCCAAGGTCAAATTCTGATTCTCAAGGTCACAACAAACTTTGGCCTATAGAACAAAGACTACTATAGAGCAAAGACAACAAATTTTAGTCTATAAAACAAAGACAGACCTTGAGAGTTCAAACTTTACACAAATATTCCTTGCATCAAACCAAGGTCATTTGTTTAATTTCAAGGTCACAAATGACTTTGGTTGATTAGATATTGAGTTTAGCTCAGATTAAGATCAATCGTGATGAGAATAATCACAATACTTTGCTTTCATCCATGACATTGGTTAAAGGCCAAATAATCATTCTCAAGGTCTTAATTTTCATTTACTCTTGCAGAATTTACACTTTTTGTCCTATACTATTTATTCTTCACACAAGTAGTCCTTCTTATTTGAACATTACATAGTATAAGAAATATAACTCTTTTATTCTTGTTCTCTGTTTCTTTTTTTTTTCTTAGTAGCATTACATATCGGTACTTTCATGTTGTTGTCATTTTCTATTAATAGAAATTATCTCATTGCAAAATCATTGTGTAATTCTGTTTTTGAGAAAGTAATTGTAAAGGATTTGATATCCATAGGGCATGGAGTTTAAAGCTTTCGTAAAGATGAAAGGTACGTAATTTTTTTCTTCTATTTTGTTGATAAATAAATAAGAGTCCCAAATTAGACATAAGCTCTTTTGACCCATTTGCTGAAGTGAATAAGGTACTTAAGCAACAATTCTTTTTTCTATCTTTAACACTTCAGTTCCGAGGAAGGTCTAAGAAAGGAGGAATCCGTCTGTTGCTTGCAACAGTAGCCATCTAGTTATTCCTATTATTCTTACCCCTCATCATTTCCAGACACTTTATTCAAAGGTCTTTTAACACAGAGCAAAAAGAATGGTACCATTAGAAAGAGCACACAAAGTACTTCTTTATCAAATTTTTGTTTGTAGATAAGTCCACAAATGCCCCCGCTAGAGGTCACCAAAGGTAAAATCTATAAACTCTTATAACTTCTAAACTATCCGTACGATTTGAACGAAATTTGTTTTATATTGTTCTTTGAGAAATTTGCAAACTTTTGTACGCGTACATGCTCGATGAAATATTTACGGTTTTCGCGCTACTTCGAGTTGAAAATGGAAGTTTAAATTGGCACAGTGCCAATTTCTACAGTTTTTGAGATTTTGAGTTGAAACTTAGATGGTAGGTTACTTATAGGTAGTCATTGATGATGACCTAGTTTCAAGGTCAAATTATGATTCTCAAGGTCACAACAAACTTTTGCCTATAGAACAAAGACTATTTGACCTTGACTGTTCAAACTTCATAAATAAAATCATTGAGCCAAGCTCTTTCACCTTGACCTTGACCCAAGGTCAAATTCTCAATTTCAAGGTCACAAAAAGATTTGCCTAAAGAATAAAGACCATTCGACCTTGAGAGTTCAAACTTGGTGCAAATATTCCTTGCATCAAGTCCTTTTACATTGACCTTGATCCAAGGTCATTTGTTCGATTTCAAGGTCACAATAGACTTTTGTTGATAAAATATTGAACTTTGATTAGATGAAGAGGAATCTTGATGAAAATAAACTCAAATGCTGATCTTTAATCCATGACCTTGGTTCAAGGTCAAATAAACTTTTTCAAGGTCATAACAAACATTTACTCTTGTAGAATTCACAGGAATTTGTCCTGAACTCTTTCTTCTTCACACAAGTAGTACTTCTTATTTGAACTTTACTTAGTAAGATAGATAACTCTTTTATTCTTGTTCTCTGTTTCCCTTTTTGCCTTAGTAGCATTACTTGTCTGCACTTTCATGCTGTTGTCATTTTCTATTTATAGAAATTTTCTCATTGCTAACTCATTGTGCAATTCCTTTTTGGATAGCAATTTTAAAGGGATAGAATAGATCAAGGAGTTTAAAGCTTTCCTAAACTTGAAAGGTATTTATCATCTTTTTCTTCTATTTTGTTGATAAATAAATAACAGTCCCAAGTTATACATAAGCTCTTTTGACCCATTTGCTGAAGTGAATAAGGTTCTAAAGCAAGT
Organism: Pinctada fucata; assembly: GCA_028142955.1. Lineage (NCBI taxonomy): Eukaryota > Metazoa > Mollusca > Bivalvia > Pterioida > Pteriidae > Pinctada > Pinctada fucata. The sequence continues at coordinate 100,204,679 of AP027102.1, forward strand.
ATTCTTTTTTCCATCTTCTTTATTCGGATTTTAACACTTCAGTTCCGAGGAAGGTCTAATAAAGGAGGAATCCGTCTGTTGCTTGCAACAGTAGCCATCTAGTTATCTTTAATTATTCGTTTTTGTGGAAGATTTGTGTTAATAGTTTGCCGCTATGTTTAAACGTTGATAGGAACAATTTCTAAGTGTTCACTTTATAAATATGTTGTTTTAAATTATAATGGCTAGTTTTCTCTGCTGGAGTGCAAATTCTTCGCCTCAAATATTTTAAACTAAGAGGTATCTCCCTGATGGCATATATATGTCCTTAGCAGGTATCTCCCTGATGGCATATATGTCCTTAGCAGGAATCTCCCTGATGGCATATATATGTCCTTATCAGGTATCTCCTGTAGCACATATATGTCCTTATCAGGTATCTCCTGTAGCATATATATGTCCTTAGCAGGTATCTCCCTGATGGCATATATATGTCCTTAGCAGGAATCTCCCTGATGGCACATACGTCCTTAGCAGGTATCTCCCTGATGGCATATATATGTCCTTAGCAGGAATCTCCCTGATGGCATATATGTCCTTAGCAGGTATCTCCCTGATGGCATATATATGTCCTCAGCAGGTATCTCCCTGATGGCATATATATGTCCTTAGCAGGTATCTCCCTGATGGCATATATATGTCCTTAGCAGGTATTTCCCTGATGGCATATATATGTCCTTATCAGGTATCTCCTGTAGCATATATATGTCCTTAACAGGTATCTCCCTGGGGGCATATATATGTCCTTAGCAGGTATCTCCCTGATGGCAGATATATGTCCTTAGCAGGTATCTCCTTGATGGCATATATATGTCCTTAGCAGGAATCTCCCTGATGGCACATATGTCCTTAGCAGGTATCTCCCTGATGGCATATATATGTCCTTAGCGGGAATCTCCCTGATGGCATATATGTCCTTAGCAGGTATCTCCCTGATGGCATATATATGTCCTTAGCAGGAATCTCCCTGATGGCATATATATGTCCTTAGCAGGTATCTCCCTGATGGCATATATATGTCCTTAGCAGGTATTTCCCTGATGGCATATAAATATGTCATTAGCAGGTATTTCCCTGATGGCATATATATGTCATTAGCAGGTATCTCCCTGGTGGCACATATATGTCCTTAGCAGGTATCTCCCTGATGGCATATAAATGTCCTTAGCAGGTATCTCCCTAATGGCATATATATGACCTTAGCAGGTATCTCCCTGATGGCATATATATGTCCTTAGCAGGTATCTCCCTGATGGCATATATATGTCCTTAGCAGGTATTTCCCTGATGGCATATAAATATGTCATTAGCAGGTATTTCCCTGATGGCATATATATGTCATTAGCAGGTATCTCCCTGGTGGCACATATATGTCCTTAGCAGGTATCTCCCTGATGGCATATAAATGTCCTTAGCAGGTATCTCCCTAATGGCATATATATGACCTTAGCAGGTATCTCCCTGATGGCAAAGATATGTCCTTAACAGGTATCTCCCTGGGGGATATATATGTCCTTAGCAGGAATCTCCCTGATGGCACATATGTCCTTAGCAGATATCTCCCTGATGGCATATATATGTCCTTAGCAGGTATCTCCCTGATGGCATATATATGACCCTAGCAGGTATCTGCCTGATGGCATATATATGTCCTTAGCAGGTAACTCCCTGATAGCATATATATGTCCTTAGCAGGTATCTCCCTGATGGCATATATATGTCCTTAGCAGGTATCTCCCTGATGGCATATATATGTCCTTAGCAGGTATCTCCCTGATGGCATATATATGTCCTTAGCAGGTTTTTGGACAGAAATGTTAGGCCATGTTTAGACTTTTGCTCTTCAAAATTTCATATTATTTGGATTTTCTGTTTCTGGCGTCGAGCATATATTGTTGAAATGCGCAATATAGTGCACTGAATGAGTGAATGAATGTCAAACACAAAAGCTGAAACTAGATTCCATTAACCACAATCGAAAAGTTAACGAATTTTGGAGAAAAAAATACAAAACAGAACTTTCTCACGTGAAAAGAGAAATTGGACAAACAGACGGAGACGATGACACAGCTGCACAGAAACATGAAGGACATTTTTTCTAATGAACTATCTCCGGTGCAAGTGGAAAGAGGGCACTGTAGAATGCATTGTATGTGGCGTTAACAAATGCGTCGTACTTTATTAATAGAACATATATTTTGATATTTACAATTCGTTATCATAACCGTAAAACGACTGCATTTATTTGGTTATTTGTATATTTATCTAATTTAACTTTAGAGAAGTGCCTATCAGTTATTTGTATATTTATCTAATTTAACTTTAGAGAAGTACCTATCAGTTATTTGTATATTTATCTAATTTAACTTTAGAGAAGTACCTATCAGTTATTCAGTTTCAAAGTCGAAAAGGCTAGAGAAAATCATTAGAATTTCCATAGGAACGGTTGTGAACCTCGAAATGAATATCATTTCGGAGTGAGACGGAGTCATTTTCCATTCATGAGCTACCGAATTAACAATTTCAGTGACACCGCCAATTTTTTTCCCATGTGGATATTATTTATAAATATTGTTGTTGGCTTAATGTCTTATTGATATGATTGAATTGTTCTCGTTAATAATGGGTAATCAGAAAAGTGGAACGGTTGTGCGCACTTAATCCGGATAACCACACCGTCTGCCACTAGCGTGGCAGATGGCCGTCCTAAGTTGGCACCGATTGCCCATTGGTCTCGTTGGGTTTAGGTGTAGTCATTTGGGTTTGATGTTTCTTTGTGATTTGTCGTTCCTTTTACGAATCTTTCTGTGAGTGTCTACTCTGAGTATTTTTTCAGCATCTAGTATTTTGGGCTTTGCTGTGGATGCTGCAACCGAGTGTTGTTGAAGATTCCCTCCTTTCTACATTATCTCCTTCTGTTTTCTCTTATCTCTTCTTGTCTAATATATCTATATGTGCCTGTATGATCGCTGGAAAGTTGTCATGTTGGGATAACCTTATATTTCCTGAATGAATCTATGTTTTGGGGCTTCACCTAAAGTTGTTTTAAGAATTGACAACCCTAGAATAGTCGCATTTGTCAATACAAACGGTAAATTACCCTGCTGTGTATCCATTTCGAATTTTGGGGGCTTTTTTTGGAGATAATGTGGTTTTAATTTGTGTACTGCCCCTTTTACTCGTCACATGCGTGTGAGTCCGGCTGTTATCACCACACCATCTTTGCGTTGTTACATTAGATCACTCCTCTCTTGCTCTTGACTAGCTTCTGGAAACTTTGAAAAAGGAAGAATTATTTAAATGATTAAAAAAAAGCCTTCATCAGCGTAGCTAGGAAGGAAGGAAGGAGGTATTCCGAAGGACTCGATTGCAGCCATCATGGCAAATACCGAAACGCTAAATGCTAAAATACAGAGTTGACAAGCACAAAATCCCCACACACATAAACCAACAAGACCAATGTTCAATCATTGCCGAATGAGGACGATTATTTGTTTGTAGCATATGGTGTGAATATCCAACGTACGTGTGTATAACCCTAAGATTTGTCCAGAAAAATTATACTACGGCCGTATGAAAAACAACCCGTGCCCTGCTGGCTTATGCGAGCTGTTACTAGGAGAAACAATTATGTCAATTTCTTATCCGTCGTGGATTAATTACGTATATGACTTTTATTTTGATTCATGAACCTTTGGAGACAACGTCTTTGATTTTTTGTACTGTTTCATCATCTAACATTCTTTGGATAAAAGTTGTTGAAACTCCTATTCTCACTTACTGTTGCATGTTTGACATCTCTGTATAATGATATTGATGTAAAACTGTGAGAAACAAAAGAAATGTTTCAATACCACTGAAATATTTTTATAGTGTTTGAAATATTTGCATCTAAAATTTACAATTACAAACAGTTGCATCTAAAATTTTTGAATTAAAAAAAAAAGTAAAACAATTACAAACAGTTGCATCTAAATATTTGCATCTAAAATTTACAATTACAAACAGTTGCATCTAAAATTTACAATTACAAACGATTCCTGCAGTGTATTGATCTAAGTAATCCCTCACTACATCCACTTCCTTGCGAATGTTCTTCGTCGGATTTCAACTACTCTCCTTGTGGACACGTTATTACTGGTGACCTTAGTATAGTCAAGAACGACAAGCTGAGAGAATTGTTAAAAAAGGGTCCCAAATACAGAGAAAGTATGTCCTTTACATGGAACCAAAATATCAAAATTATCATGGACTCTTGTGAGGAATATGCAAGACGTTGGGCAAAGAAAGAGGATGTACAGCTCGACACCCTTTCCGAATGGATAAAATCCATCAGAGGGTTACTTTTATCTAGAATTAACCGATTAAAATCATCTGTGAACACCAGATTCAAGTCTATATTTAAAGACCCTGATGTTATGACAGAGCTTACCTACCCCCAAGAACATTATGTCATCACACCAGCGGACAAAGCCTCAAATAATCACACATTTACTTGCAAAAAGTACTATTTCGACAGTCTAGTTAAAGAGTTGGGTTTACATTCGACACCTGGAAATCCCACTTACACCCCAACAAACCTTTCTGTCTCTGAAATAATAGATAACCACAAATCAGCTCTTTGCTTCCTTTGGCTTCGACACTAACAATTTAGATTCAGATTTGCCATACTTATACTGCATACCTAAAATGCATTAGAATCCGTACAAACAACGTTTCATCGCTGGTTCCTCAAAATGATCTACCAAATCTGTATCGATCTTACTCACCAAAGTTTTATCTGAAATCAAATCTGGGCTTCAAAAATATTGTTTGACAGTATATTCTCGCAGTGGTATCATCCAGATGTGGATTTTAAAGAATTCGAAGGAACTTTTAGAACATCTGAAATCCACTCATTTTAGTAGAGTTCATTCGATCAAAGCCTTTGTTTTTTCGACACTTTACACTACAATTCTACATTCTATATTGAAAGAAAGACTCGCAAATATTATAAGTAATGCGTTTACAAGTAAAAACGGTAATCGCAAATACAAATTTATTGTTGTTAACTATGACAAAACCTACTTTGTAAAAGAAAAGTCCGATTCTGAAAATAAGTACACTGAAACTGATAACTTTCCGATCGACAACATTTTTGTGGTGTTTGGAGGAAAGGTCTTCCAGCAAATTGTCGGAATTCCAATGGGGACCAATTGTGCCCCACTCCTTGCCGACATTTTCCTTTACTCGTACGAAGCTGAATTCATTCAATCTTTTGTCTCTGAAGGGAAAAGATACTTAGCTTCTTACTTCAACTTCACTTACAGATACATAGACGATGTGTTGTCCATCAATAATCCAAAATTCGCGGATTACCTGAGCAGTATCTATCCTTCAGAGCTTGAAGTCAAAGAAACTACAGAGACAAATAATTCAGCATCCTATTTGGACATAATGTTGTCTTACGACACTGATGGTCACATGAACACCTCACTCTATGACAAACGTGACGACTTCAATTTCAGCATTACAAACTTTCCTTTTCTGAGTATCATTCCTTCATCGCCTGCTTATGGCGTGTTCATATCTCAGTTGATACGCTATGCAAGAGCAAGTACCAAATATACGGATTTTGTTCTGAGAGCTAGGCGTCTTTCAGATAAGCTTTTCAGTCAGGGATATGTTTGTGACCGACTAACATCGTCACTGAGGAAGTTCTACGGTCGATATGGGGAACTCGTCATACACTATGATGTCCCACTCTCCAGAATGGTGGATGATATTCTGTCATAGACCATTTGATTCATCCAACCAAAGATTGTACTCTATGTCTTCCAAAATTGAAGTCACCGGATGTGATAGTTCTACCGAATTGAAGCGGCGGGTGTTGCATGCAAGCAGGAGATGCTTACTCTTCCTGGGCACCTGGTCTCACTCCCTTATCGGGAGTTCGCTTCTTTCATATGGTGGAGATTTTTGTTTGTTTGCTTTGGTTCCTGTTTTATCCTGATTTGTATGCCTTCGGTTTCTGATAATCTGAACTATCGATTTTGTGCTGTATACAGGGATATGGTCATTATCCATATTTGTCATTGGTATCCCGCATGAAGCGAACAAAGCATCACTTGGACTTCAATATCAAAATATCAAGAACCAGGAACTAAATATAAAAAAAAAATATTGAAATGATTTTGAAGAAAGGACAAAAATACAGGCAGGTAGCCTTATGTCATTCACGTGGCAGCAGAGTTATGACCTCAAGCAAGGAACATGCAGGAAGATTAATCAATATGGAAGAAGAAGCGGTTATGCTTAAGGTCATTCAGAATGTTGCTTAGATACATTATCAATAAAGTACGACTTTCTCTGAACACCAGATTCAAGGGGTATCTCCATCATTGAATGGCTCTTTCCTTAGCTGGGGTTTCGGCATACATTTTCGGTCATGTTTAGAATTAAGCTCCTTGCGCATACCCTACAATGATTTTTGGTCATATTTTTCACTTGAATACGCTTCTGAATTAACCCTACACAAAATTTGGAGCCGCTTATTTTGGCAAGAGGATATTAAAACTCTGTATTGTAGATGGCTTTATTTAAACTGTTGGCATGAAGTACTACTGACGAGGATTCAAACATCCGAAACACGTGTCTAGTACAATTAAATTGGTACTATAGAACATTTATTTCAATATTGACAATTCCAAGACCTCAATGTAACCATATAACTTTCCTTTCTCCAAAAGCATTATGTCATTTCTCCAGCTGATAAAGTAACAAACAATAACAGATTTACGCTTTATAAAGTATTACTTCGACAGTCTCAAAAAATAAATTAGACATAGGTTCAACACAGGGTAATCCTACCTATGCTCTCAGTTGTACTGTATTCCAAAATTGCACAATTCACTTTACAAACATAGATTTAAAGCTAGATCTCCAAATGCTCCACAAGCTCTGTATCGATCATTTTAGTAATTTATTTTGGTCAGAAATCAAAACCGGTATTCGAAAGTACAGTGAAACAGTTAAGTATAAAAGTGGTATTAAATAGATATGGATCTTAAAAATAAAACAAAACAAAAGAACTTTTAGCCTTAATTCTGCTCGTATCACAAATGTATTTTCGATCAAATAATTCAATTTTCGACTCTTTATACAACGATTGTTCGATACAGAATTTACAGAAAGAATCTCTCAGATTATTAAAAAGGCCTTCGCTAGGAAAAATGACAATCGAAAATACAATTAATTTTTGCGGTTTACAGTTAATCTTATTTTGCGAAGGAAAAAGTTGATTGAAATGAAAGATCCACAGAAGTAGAGATAATCATATGTTGAACTTTGTCGTCGAAAACATATTTGTGTTGTTGGTGAAAGAAAAGAAGGGAGAAAATCTCCAACAAGACCCCGTTGCAGCATCAACAGCAAAACACCAAAACACCCCGATGCAAAAACACAAAAGACGAGTACAGCACGAGACGGAAAAGAGACACACAACATGTAAACATCAAACACAAAAGACTACACATAAACCGACGAGACCAATGGGCAACCGGTGCCGACTTTGGACGAAAGTTCCGAAAGTAATACTAATATGTAATAGTGCTTTACAATAATAATAGTGTTGTTTGCTTCATTGTCTGCCTGAGCAAAGACATACTTACTGTGCAAATCCCGAAGTTAAGATTTATAAAATTTAGCCAATCTTGAGGTAGCACGGAATAAAGATAAGGATTTAAAAAAAATGTCAATTCGGATATCTACAATGTCTAAAATAAGGCTTTTCCAGAGTGTGGTCCGACACCATCTAACTTACACTATTTTCGTATATAAATTTCAAACGAATCATTTGGTTCTTCCCGACATTTAATGAAATGAAAGAAAGATGCGCCAACATGTAGCACATGGGCCCATGCGTTATGTTGTCTGTTAGTATGGTCGTCATACAGTGAGGATGTTATGTTACACTACTTTTGTGCGTTCTTGGAGATCTTTGGGTAAATGGAAAAGTGGAAGGGTTGTGTTCACGTGATCCGGGTAAGCACACCATTTGCTACTGGCGTAGCAGATGACCGTCCTTAGTCGGCCCAGATTACCCATTAGTCTCGCTGGTTTAAGTGTAGACTTTTGTTTTTAATATTTCTATGTGGTGTGTTGGTGTTCCCTGTCCCTTTTGCCCCTTTTTTCTCTGCGTATCTACTATGTGCTTTCGCATGGATTGTTTCTGGTGCTTTGATGTGGATGCTGCAACCGAGTGTTGTTGTAGACCCCCTCCTTTATTCAGTACAGTACAATTTCGTATAGTGATTTTCTAGATCCCATATAATGAAAGTGAAACTTGTGGACTCTTTGAAGCTAAAAAAGATGTGCTATAATACGGAAGTGATCCAACTCTATACCGCTGCGAGTTTGCAAATCAGGAAAACGGAATGATCTCCAGCATGACAACCCTTTTGCAAATCATATAAAGTTTGCAAATCATACGATATCTCCAAAGCGCCATTTCGTGAAACATACTGAACGTTTGAATATAAAATGGTATAGGGATTAATAGCTTCGAGGGGTCGGACAAGGATATAATTGATTTATCATTATTTATGTCATTTACAGTCGTCGATTCCAATCTTCCCTCTTCCTCAATAAAAAGGAAAACCTTACGATGTAAAAGACATTTGTCCCGTCGCCATGAATTGCGCCGTCTGTAGCTTCATTATCTATCATTTCGTTCATACTACGGCAAATAAGTTTTGTAAGAGATATAAGGACACGTGTTTCCTAAAGAAATAAGGCAGGTAATCGACTGGATAATCAGTGTAGTTAATCAATACAAAAATATAAAAATCTGACAGAGGAAGTAGGTCCGGATGTTCGTCATTTAATTGCCGGAGGTATATGTCTTTATGAATTGTTTATCATCCTTTATCTGATATCAGCAGTGAAAAGGCAATTATCTTGTTTCTCATTTTGAAACTCGACCATATCTACCTTAATCATAAGACTTTAATTATATCCGATTGATTGCTCGTTACTTCTTTTTCGATTCACATGATCATTATCATTAGGTTGAATGTCCTTTTTTATCTGAGACTTGTATTCCGAAAATTGAAAATTTCATTTCTTCATTCTGAAACCAACACTAATGATGGAAATTGGTTTTTGTGTTTCCTTGCATTTTACTGTCTTCATTTTTATCTTATTTTACGTTGAGAAGCATTTTTGTAAAAAAAACGCGAACGGTTGTAGGTCTTGGGAGACATGTTATGGTTATGCTAAAAGGAGGAAGGGATGTTTTCATTAATTCGGAAAACCACTCGATGTTCTATTATAAAGCAGACTGCGAATGGGCGATGCACTCAGTTTTCTCCCTCGATGTATGTATCAATCAATTTGGTGTGGCTGCGTGTTAATGTATTTTTCATTGTTCTCTGTTGTTTGTATCAATATGGTTTTTGAGTTTGTTTTGACCATGTTGGGTTCCGTTTCAATATTATTTAAGAGATAAAAAGATTGAGCATTGATAAGTTTTACAATTTTTTTTCAAGCTGGAATACTTTAACACAAATTCTCTGTAAGGACCAAAACAGTTTGGCCACGCACGATCTCCAATTTTCATGAAATCCATATATGAGTAGGGCAAAATGTCAGAAACAGAAAATTATCAACATAGTGTTGCTAAGTGACTTGGTTGCCATGGTAACACCAGGTCAAAAGATTCAAAAATATGAAAAGTATTCAATTTTGAAGCCTTACTGCGTCTTATGCAAACGATTCACAATTTCAATCTTTATAAAATTCTAAATCAGAGGCTACAAGATATTCAACCAAATACCTTATCTTTTCAGATTTTTACGAAACAAAGGAGGGGATCTCCAACAACACCCGGTTGCAGCACCCACAGCAAAACCCCAAAACACCCAATGCAAAAACACAAAGCAGACAAGCACAGAAAGAGACGCGTAAGTGACAAGGAACGTCAACGCACAACACAGGAAAAACATCAAACACAAAGGACTACACATAAACCAACGAGACCAATGGGCAACCGGTGCCGACTTAGGACGGCCATCTGCCACGGAAATAGCAGAAGGTGTGGTTATCCTGGATTACGTGCGCACAACCCTCCCACTTTTCCAATTACCCAGAGGTCTCGAAGAACGTACAATTGTGGTGTAAAACAACCTCCTCACTGTCAGATGTCCACACACAAACAAGATCGCAAAACGCAGGGGCCCAAACAACACAAATGAATGTGTAAATGGATATAAAAATAGGGCGAACGTAATACAATCCGTAATACAATACACATTGATACCTTGGTAATAAAAGTTACTTACTCTAACAAAATTCTTCAAGATGTTAAATTTTATTTTCCGCCTTTTCAATTGTTTTGAGGTAATAATAACCGATTTTATCTATTGCATTGAAAGAACTTAAAATTCAAGCTTGAATAAGTAGATTACCTAAGATCTAAATTTTCATAGCAACCGTTTCCAAGGGTATGAAATATTGATAAATTCGGCCTTTTGAACTTGATGATTAAAATGATGCGGAAGGGTTCCAACTCTATACCTTCTTGAAGAAAATTTCAAACCAATTTTCATGTACCACCCACGTGTTTCGAATATTAAATTCTCATCAGTGATGCTGCAAGCCAAAGTGCTTTTCATAAGCAGTCCAAATTAATTTCACTAGCGCCCTCTTGCGTTAATTTTAGTATTTAAATTTCTGCATTCACTTTACAGAGAGCACACGCTTCCAAAATTCCTGTAGGGTCGATTCCACTTGATCGATAAAATGTGATAACATCATAATGTCACATGTAATGCACTCTTTCAAAACCTTAACGTTAGTGGAGTAAATGTTACTATGGCAACCATTAAGAAAAAAATGTTGAATTTTAAGAATGTATTGTTGTTAGAATTATATTTCACATTTTATGAGAAAGGCCATATCTAATTATTTCGATTAAAACAAGACAAAATTTTGCATGGTTACTATGGAGACATTTTTAAGCGTTTGAAATTAAATTCTTACAAGGTTACAAAGAAAAAATCCAAGTAACATAAAAGTAGATTGCTTAAACTTTTTTTTATAGGAAAAAGTTTCATCCATTATATTGATTCAAAATGGACGTATCCAAGGAAACAAACGAGCCTATTTTTATATCTGGAGCTTTATTGCTATGTATTTACCCTTAGCAACGGCTTATTTCTCTAAGTATTTAGCAAACAATTTTTAATCAAAATTTTAAATAACATCAATAGCTTATGATGAAATGAATCTCTTTCCTGTTTTGTCCTTTTATTTTGTGAGAAATAAGGTCTACAATCTGTGGCAAAAAGAGTAGTTTTCCTTGGATATCGTCCATGTTCCCTCGGCAACTAAGAGAAATTACAGTTCTTTGATTGAAATCTGATGAGTTTAACTTCACTGAAACGTCTTAATTTACCTTTCTTTAAGTTAAAATGATAAATTGCTATTTTCATATAATAGTAGATTAGTTGTCATTATAACTCCCTATTTTTTATTTAACCCTGTCATGTTATGGTTTTATCACAAAGAATAAGGATCTAACATTACAATTCAATCACTTATGTTAGTAGAAAAAGGTGTTAATGAGATCCTGTGAGAGTTCAAATAGCACCTTTTAAGTGTTTACATCCGGTGCTCATGGCAACCTGCAAAAATATGAGAATTTTTTCGTCATTTTGAAATATATTCATTATGGCCTTTCATTTGCATAAAGGCCATAATGATGACAAATATGGATAATGACCATATCCTTGTATACAGCACAGAATCGATAACTCAGAAAATCAGAAACCGAATGCATACAAAATCAGGATACAACAGGAACCAAAACAAATCAACAAAAACCTCCACCATATGAAAAGAGGCGAACTCCCGATATGGGAGTGAGAAATATTTCACTCCCGATATGGGAGTGAAATCTTTGACATAGCGTACCGGACCTGTATGCTAAATTTCTGGTGCTTACAGATAACTGGTGTTAAGATCTTGATGTCAGAGGGAGATATCTGAGCACATAATCCGGATAAACACCTCCTCTAATATTTGAGCTGTACTAATTTGTACGACGCGCTTTCAACAGATCCACGTACAATTCATTCTACAATTCATTCCGTACTTGTATTCGACTCTTGAGATTGTACATTGACCATCTGTACTCTATGAATATCAATCGGACTACTTGGGTGATAACAAGTATGAGCTCGCCACAGCCGACAGAGCAAGGACTTTATACTGCACGCCATATATTTTTATATCCTCTTACACTTCAATCGGTGTGTTGCTCAGGTCCCTGCGTCACGTTGTCTTGTTTGTATGGTCATCTCACATTGAGGAGGTTATCTCACACCGCCTTTGTGCGGTCTCCGAGACTTCTTGGTGACCGGATAAGTTGGAGGTCTGTGTGCATTTAATCCGGATAACCGTACCAATTGCTGCTGACGTAGCAGATTGCCGTCCTAAGTCGACATCAGTTGCCCATTTGTCTGGCTGGTAGTCTTTTGATGCTTCTGTGTTATTTTGGAGTTCCTTGTCCATTTTGCGTCTCTAGCTGCGCATGTCAACTCTGCGTTTTCGCACGGGCTGTTTTGGTGTTTTGCAGTGGGTGATGCGACCGAATGTTGTTGGAGATCCCCTCCCTTCTTTTGTCCGTCGGGTTTCTATGGAACTGTGTTATTGTCGCAGTCTTGTCCGATTTTTTTTCTTGTAAGTTGTAAGTTTTCTTTCTAAAAAAAATTGTAAGCTTTTTGGTTGTTGTTTTTGGTATCAAATTGGGCTTTTTGTTTTACTTAACTAAACATTAAAGAAGTACCTATCCAATATTCAGCCTCAGAGTCGAGAAGACAAGGCAAAAGCATTTTGAGGAAAATTCCAAACCAATTTCCATGCACAAGACACGTGCTTCGAATATTAAATTCTCATCAGTGATGCTTCCAGCGGAGCCACCAAAAATCATTTCAGTGGCGCCCTCTTTAATTTTTTGAATTTAGATTTGTATATTTACATTACAGAGAGTGCGCGGCTCCAAATTACCATTAGGTTTTCCATAGGAACGGTTGCGAACCTCGGAATGAATTAAATTCGGATTTGAGACCAGGTGCCTGGGGAGAGTCCGTGTCTCCTGATTGCTTGCAACACCCGTCGCAACAGCTCCATGGAAACTTGTCTAATTCGGTGATTCGAACACCAGATTCGAGTCTATATTTAAAGACCCTGATGTTATCACAGAGCTTACCTACCTCCAAGAACATCATGTCATCACACCAGCGGACAAAGAACATCATGTCATCACACCAGCGGACAAAGACTCTAATAATTACACATTTACTTGCAAAAACTACTATTTCGACAGTCTAGTTAAAGAGTTGGGTTTAAATTCGACACCTGGAAATCGCACTTACACCCCAACAAACCTTTCTGCCTCTGAAATAATAGACAACCACAAATCAGCTCTTGCTTCCTTTGTCTTCGACACTAACAATTTAGATTTAGATTTGCCATACTTATACTTGTTGTGGGTCATGTATTATTTTAGTTTTACTTTATGTGTAGGTACACATGTACTTAGTCATGCTATTTATTGATTTCATAATAATTTTTTCTAGATTTTACTATGTCATGTTTATCTCATTAGAGAATATTCCAGTATGTTCTTTGTTACATCATTATCATCACATGACTGTGATTTCTAGAATTTACTCTATTGTTAATCATTTGTAATGAGTCATTGTTCTAGAAGCTTCTGGTTAATTCATTGTTATTAAGTATAAATACCTCTGAGGAACTGTGTTGAGGGGGCATTCTTACACATTCGTAGACACGATTCATTCATCTATTCTGATATACTGGGACACTTTATTTGTTGAGACTTTAATCCATTTAACAACGTTTGGACACCGATCTTTCGAGAACGTTTGTGATTACCGGAAACCAAACATTCGATAGACTTTGTGGACCGTAACGGACACTTTGATCCGGACATTGTAATTGTAAGTTGTAATCATTTGAAATATATATATTTTGTACATAATTAAACTTGTAAATTTATATTCTGTCTTTGTCTGATTTTTGCTGGCGTTTTGGGGTATTCTGACCCATAACATACTGCATACCTAAAATGCATAAGAATCCTTACAAACAACGTTTCATAGCTGGTTCCTCAAAATGTTCTACCAAATCTGTATCGATCTTACTCACCAAAGTATTATCTGAAATCAAATCTTGGCTTCAAAAATATTGTTTGACAGTATATTCTCGCAGTGGTATCATCCAGATGTGGATTTTAAAAAATTCGAAGGAACTTTTAGAACATCTGAAATCCACTCATTTTAATAGAATCCATTCGATCAAAGCCTTTGATTTTTCGCCACTTTACACTACAATTCCACATTCTAAATTGAAAGAAAGACTCGCAAACATTATAAGCAATGCTTTTACAAGTAAGAACGGTAATCGCAAATACAAATTTATTGTTGTAAACTATGACAAAACCTACTTTGTAAAAGAAAAGTCCGATTCTGAAAATAAGTACACTGAAACTGATATTATTCAGATGTTAAACTTTCTAATCGACAACATTTTTGTGGTGTTTGGAGGAAAGGTCTTCCAGTAAAATTTTCGGAATTCCAATGGGGACCAATTGTGCCCCACTCCTTGCCGACATTTTCCTTTACTCGTACGAAGCTGAATTCATTCAATCTTTGGTCTCTGAAGGGAAAAGATACTTAGCTTCTGACTTCAACTTCACTTACAGATATATAGACGATGTGTTGTCCATCAATAATCAAAATTTCGCGGATTACCAGAGCAGTATCTATCCTTCGGAGCTTGAAGTCAAAGAAACTACAGAGACAAATAATTCAGCATCCTATTTGGACATAATGTTGTCCTACGACACTGATGGTCACATGAACACCTCACTCTATGACAAACGTGACGACTTCAATTTCAGCATTACAAACTTTCCTTTTCTGAGTAGCAACATCCCTTCATCGCCTGCTTACGGCGTGTTCATATCTCAGTTGATACGCTATGCCAGAGCAAGTACCAAATATACGGATTTTGTTCTGAGAGCTAGGCGTCTTGCAGATAAGCTTCTCAGTCATGGATATGTTTGTGACCGACTAACATCGTCACTGAGGAAGTTCTACAGTCGATATGGGGAACTCGTCATACACTATGATGTCCCACTCTCCGGAATGGTGGATGATACTCTGTCATAGACCACTTGAACCATCCAACCAAAGATTGTACTCATGCATTATATATATTGTTTTCATTTTTGTGCGTGAACATCGACGGCGGGTGTGGCTAGCCAACAGGGGATGCTTACTCCTCCCGGGCACCTGATCCCACCTCTAGCTTGCCAGGGGTCCGTCGATACTCAATTGGTACTCTATTGTGAGTGCTGTTGAGATTATCGTCAGGATCTTCTTGAACTCATTTGTGTCACACTTATGCCCTTTGCCGTGTGGAGCTCGTAAAAAAGTTCCCCGCGAGGGGTTTGACAGTAAGTGTTTTGAATATTTTCCCTGACAATGTCGCCATAGCACTTTCTATATAGACTTACATGTAACCTCAGACAGTGCACGATTTTATATATTGTTTTCATTTTTGTGCGTGAACATCGACGGCGGGTGCGGCTAGCCAACAGGGGATGCTTACTCCTCCCGGGCACCTGATCCCACCTCTAGCTTGCCAGGGGTCCGTCGATACTCAATTGGTACTCTATTGTGAGTGCTGTTGAGATTATCGTCAGGATCTTCTTGAACTCATTTGTGTCACACTTATGCCCTTTGCCGTGTGGAGCTCGTAAAAAAGTTCCCCGCGAGGGGTTTGACAGTGAGTGTTTTGAATATTTTTCCTGACATTGTCGCCATAGCACTTTCTATATAGACTTAACCTCAGACAGTGCATGCATTTTATATATTGTTTTCATTTTTGTGCGTGAACATCGACGGCGGGTGCGGCTAGCCAACAGGGGATGCTTACTCCTCCCGGGCACCTGATTCCACCTCTAGCTTGCCAGGGGTCCGTCGATACTCAATTGGTACTCTATTGTGAGTGCTGTTGAGATTATCGTCAGGATCTTCTTGAACTCATCTATGTCTTCCGAAATGGAAGTTACCGGATGTGACAGTTCTACCGAATTGAAGCGGCGGGTGTTGCATGCAAGCAGGAGATGCTTACTCTTCCTGGGCACTTGGTCTCACTCTCATATCGGGAGTCCGCTTCTTTTCATGTGGTGGAGGTGTTTGTTTGTTTGCTTTGGTTCCTGTTTTATTCTGATTTTGTATGCCTTCGGTTTCTGATTTTCTGAATTATCGATTTTGTGCTGTATACAGGGATATGGTAATTATCCATATTTGTCATTGTTTCGATTCATTCCCTGATTCACTCTTGAGGAGCATACACGCCTGTTTGAAAATGTTATGTAGGGAAGGCATGAACTATCCCTTATGACAGAGAAAGACTGAACTGATCTGATTAATATTGAAGTTGTTAAGTCTGATATTCGTTATTTGTTGTATCCTCCTCTTAAAGCTTATTACTGGAGAAAAAGAACAATTATAAGTTTTACAACATGGAAGATATCTTTAGCATGATGACGATGAAATGATCACAGCGGAGCACATACGCATGTAAGTGCAAAATCTAATCGATCTTGCTGTTCTCGATGAGTACTCTGTCCTACAAAATTTTGATATATTTTCATCGGATCAATATATTGGTTACAAGAACCATTTAAACATTAACAAGATTGTAAATTCTTAGAGAATGCATGTAGATTACTTAGCTTTGGTTAACTCGTAAGAATGTGTCAGACCGACAAAAAACGTTGATGTGGGCAAAGCGCCGCCAAACCATCAATTTACCATTAGCACGTCTCTATGTAATCCTATACAAATAAATTCCTGGCGATAATAGATTTCGTCCTCTCGTGTTTTATAATCCACGTGCTGGCCTCAGGCAATGCTAAATCAGCTGGTCAATCTATATTGACTTAAAGCATTATTAGAGGCCTCGACAGAGTATGGCTCTAATATATTATCACGCATTTTACCATTTTACTTTTCCTGTCGCTTCTTTTCTCTATCAAATAAAAATGAAAAAAATTGTCCTCATATCTACAGATAAATAGTCTTTGTCCGAAACTATTAAAGAAAATAAAGTTGACTTCAAAAAGTAAGATAAAGGAAAAATGAAAATATTTTCACATCTGCAGAATATGAACAAACAAAAATTGATCATCTGAAAGCCACAGACGGAATATCATGCAGATAATGCAACATATTTAGTAAATCAATAATGTGAGTAGATTCTTTTGAAGTATGTTAAAGTTTGTACCCAAGGTGACAATGCCCTTCCCCCCGGGGAAAAATGACAGGTGTTGCATAGAAGGAGGAGATGCTTACTTTCAATGTTTTTTAATCCACCGTAAGGCTAAATGAATATGTAGGTCACACTGAAAAAACAAAACAAAACAAAACAAAAAACTCCGAAACAGAGCTAGAATACATCGTACCATCAGAGATCTACTAATTATAGCACGCAACGGCGGCAGACACGAACTCTCATGCTCTCTCATCAGTTCCAGCAGTTCAATTGTAATCTATTTTGGACGAAGCAGAGGTTTTATTCTTAAGAAATACTGATTAATTAATATCATTGTCGCATTCGCACAAAATATACTTTATCCTGTTATCAAAAACATCTTCCCTAAAAGACGATTCATAAAAATTATATTTATTAACAAAGGTTTTGATCTTCTAAACATCTCGAATAATTTTCTGGATCACCGCGTACAAAATACTATTCCTCAATTTCTTATTTGTTACAAGTATAAGAAACTTATTCGGTAGTTCGTATTTAACTACAACAATGTACAATAAAGTAACACCAGTTCCTTAATTCCTTGAATAATGTCCTGCTTCTTGCTGGGGTCCGTCGATGTTCATTTTGGTACTCTATTGTGAGTGATGTTGAGATTGTCGTCAGGATCCTCGTTAACTCATTTGAGAATGTGCGACTTCTGGTATATCAATATAAACCAGCTGGCCATAATGCTACAGGTGACTTTTCAATTATTCGAGAGAGGCAGCTTCGCAGTCTTCTAAAAAATTACCTGAGTATAGAATCCTATACAGACAGATTTTATTAAAAGTACTAAAGGAAGCCTTAGATGACTATACCAAACGATGTTGTAAATCGGAAGGAGTCGAATCACATTCTCTGAATGACTTGAAAAACCTCATTTTCGGAATTACTGATATTCGAATAGATAAAAGAAAGGAGGGGATCTCCAACAACACTAGGTTGCAGCACCCACAGCAAAATCCCAAAACACCCATGCAAAAAACACAGAACAGATACCCACAGAAAGAGACGCAAAATGGACAAGGAACACCAACTCACAACATAGAAACATAAAAGACTACACATAAACCAACGAGACCAATGGGCAACCGGTGCCGACTTAGGACGGCCATCTGCCAAGTAAATAGCAGACGGTGTGGTTATCCTGGATTACGTGCGCACAACCCTCTCACTTCTCCAGTTACCTAGAGGTCTCGAAGAACGTACAAATGTGGTGTAAAACAACCTCCTCACTGTAAGATGACGTCACACAAACAAGACCGCGAAACGCAGAGGCCCCAGAGACACAGATGAATATGTAAATGGATATAAAAAGAGGGCATGCGTAATACAGTCCGTGCTCTGCCGGCTGTAGCGAGCTCATGTATGTAATCACCCGAGGAGTCCGACTGACATTCAGAGAGGACAGGTGGTCGGGGCCCTGTCTTCTCTAAAGAGGTTTGGACAGGGCCCGTCATGGAGTCCCGTCGTCACAGTCAGTCAGAGTGCAAGTCTTAAGAATGCGCTCGTACAAGACTGTATATTGGTCAAGTACCAAGCTTAGTGTCCGTCTGGTGACATTAGGATCATATCCACGGTATAAAAGGCGTTTGATGACTCTGACGCATTTTCGATACATATGCTGTCTACCTTTGATCCTTCTTATTTTGTTAATTATGTCACCATAAAATGCAGGTTGTGAAATACCTAAAGTGGTATTTCACAACCTAAAATGCAGGTTGTGAAATACCTAACTTCAACAAAAATTATCATCTTTTTGAAAATCCAAGTTCTAAATCCGAAAGATATTTCTAATCCATATTGCGTAATTTTACATGAAAAATATGTCTTTACGCCTGCAGGTAAAACAGCCAACAACACCACAATCATTTGAAAAACGGTACTACAAATCAACTTTAGTTTCGGAACTATCGTCTACAAATACTTATATCAAAAGCGATGAAAATGTCCCAAACATCTTGAGCAATTATAACAGTGACATTTCATCATTCAACATCCCTTTTTCTAAATTGGATTTTCCTACAATACATTGCTTACAAAAACTGCAAAGTCTCCTTCAAATTTCAATACATTGCTAATTCTAGCAACTGCTCAAATGAGATCAAGACGATAATAAACTACAATTTTGTCTCGAAATAATTTACCTTTTCTGAGTAGCAACATCCCTTCGTCACCTGCTTATGGCGTGTTCATATCTCAGTTGATACGCTATGCCAGAGCAAGTACCAAATATACGGATTTTGTTCTGAGAGCTAGGCGTCTTTCAGATAAGCTTCTCAGTCAGGGATATGTTTGTGACCGACTAACATCGTCACTGAGGAAGTTCTACGGTCGATATGGGGAATTCGTCATACACTATGATGTCCCACTCTCCAGAATGGTGGATGATATTATGTCGTAGACCATTTGGACCTTCCAACCAAAGATTGTACTGTATGTTTTCCGAAATGGAAGTAACCGGATGTGTACCGAATTGAAGCGGCGGGTGTTGCATGCAAGCAGGAGATGCTTACTCTTCCTGGGCATTTGGTCTCACTCCCATATCGGGAGTTCGCTTCTTTTCATGTGGTGGAGGGTTTTGTTTGTTTGCTTTGGTTCCTGTTTTATCCTGATTTTGTATGCCTTCGGTTTCTGATTTTCTGAATTATCGATTTTATGCTGTATACAGGGATATGGTCATCATCCATATTTTTCATCATCTAATGTCAGCACTCAGGGCGATAAAGGAACACGTAGCAAAATATTGAGAAACAGGAATGATTTAGTTATTTCCGTGGTGTCTGTTTAACTTCTATACAATCGTAAGGAGCGAAGTTTTATCTATAGCTGTATAGACAACGCCGCCTATTATGACGTCACCGACGTCGGACGCCGCTATGTAAGGCCTGTTCAAATATTACGTCGCCAGTTTTGAACTTAAAATTCAACAATGGTAAAATGACGCCGACTGCGAAATAAACTAGATGATTAAATAGCAATTGAATTAAAGAAGTTCTCTAGTCGTGGAGATTTTCGTGTATATTACAGTTCATATCAAACTAAATTCCAACAAGAAATTTCCTTATTATGTAATCTCTTTCAGAGCTGATATAGACCAATTTATATTTTACCACCTTTTCCAATTTCTTTAAAATAGCTGTACACACCGGAAGTACGTCAGAAGTGTGTAAAAGGGAACCACGTTTCATAACGCTATATATAGAAATGTACATGCATGTTGTGGATACATGTACTAATGTACTCTTATAAATGCCAAAATAAAGGACATATCAAATAAGAGTGTATGAGTGATAAATATGATAAAAGAGCATTTAATAATAAAACCTAAATATTTACATTAAAACTACTAATGTACATAATTTATCTATAAACGTACGTACATGTGTTGATATATTTTTAACGACTTCCAGAATCCTAAAGTTTATCTCAGAGAGGGATTCTAACTTAAAGGCATATAAAGATAAAAATCTTCAGGGAATCAACCTTCCTTTCTTCCCTAATGGGGGTTGAGGTAAGCCGTCTTTTTCGGAAAAAAAACATACTACATGTACTAGTTAGTAAAACAAAGAAAAAATCTGCATTTTTGGCGAATCCAAGGGGTCATGACGTCCTAACCGTCTAGATCACTTTTGTAGATGGTATCCTATTTACAAAGTTCTATAATTTCCCCGGTAATCTGACTCCCTCCCGTTCAGCCTATTGATACCACCCGCCTTTGTTGACATTTGTACCTCCCCACTTCCAGTCGACACGTACGTACTTCAATAAATATTACCTTCCTTACATTGGAAAAAGCATGCCATGCACATGTTAAAAGAGGGAGAAATTATGTCCGTGAAATATCGGTGAGAATTAAATGTAAAAATATAAGTCATCGACATGTTCAATGTACTTATTTTTGTGAGCGGGGAAAAAAGAAAGAAAGAAGGAAAGATACAAGCTAGATTTTTTTTACAAATATACAGGTCCCAAGTGCCGAAATTTTTTTTATTGAATGTAAACAAATAAATGTCCATCAAATGTTTCATCAAACCGTCAAAGGGATCATTTTGAGGCGCGATTTTGCGAGATTCTCGCATCTTTTTCTTAAAAATCGCATTGATTTTACTTGGATGCGAGAATTCTCGCACACATCAACATCGAATCTTTTTTTTGTCCCAAGGATTTTCTATGCAGTTTATGCCCGCCAGATCGAAAATAAAATGTCAGTGTCGTGTCTGCAAAAACAAATTTACCTATTGACTGACCACTTAAGTTAAAATGACATGATAATTTTACGGACGAACGCATACACACGTACCTGTACGTAAATTTAAGATAAGTATAAGTGGACGTTGGAGACTTAAATAAGGCGCAGAGCATGTTGGAGAAAAATAAATATTGTATCATAATAGTAAAGAGCAGATGCCTACGTAACAACGTAAATACGAGAGATTAATTTAAAAGCCGAAAATAGACACGGTCACCGTAGAATAATGTGTACTAGGGCGCAGCGAGTTGCCGGTTTAACGTGCCATTTTTATCGGTTTGGGACTATGTCGCATGGCCTTCCCTGCCCTGGAAATTGTCCAACTGATAAGTTCGACTTCTTTCCCCTTTTACGAGAATTAGTAATGAACGGTGTCCTAAGTACTACGTTCCGTCTATGACATGCTTATGACGAAACCTGGTTTGAAACGGATCCGTGTGGAACATCGAAATACGCAAGAACTTCAGTTTTCAATATGCAGAGCATAACCTGTTACATGTTTACAAAATTTTCGATAGATTGGGGTGGGGACGTACATATTAACTGCGGAATTTCGGGAAAAAATATAATTGATAATCATAAACAAGATACCATATCAAATACTTGTATATGTATTCCGGATATCTATTTTCTTATTGTTCTGGGCAACACAGAAATCCTGAACGTAGCTAACAGACATTTTTCCACTGAGGCCATATCATTTATTTTTTTGTCGACCCTAATCATTTAATTTTTTTTTACCTTCACAACTATATATAACTTCAGAAAAATAAATTTCATATTATCTGAAACGGCTAAAAAATGTGTCGTCAATTAAATGACATTAATTTTCATTTTTCACCCTCTTCCTAATACAGTTGCGCCCCCCCCTCAATCCTAGCTATTTATAAGCTGATTAGAATATCAATTTGAGATCCCATCTAGACAGCTAGGATAGGCTTTACTTGGGATTTCATATCCTATAAAATTTCGATCTCTCACCCTCCCTTCATTATTTAAAATTTTCCGTTTTCATATAAGTCTTACCAGGAATGGGGAAGAACCCCCCCCCCCCCCCACTCCACCTGGATGGATCCGACAATGAAATTGTACAGGTCTTTTTTAAATGGTTAAACCGAAAAAAAATATAAATGTACCATATAAACAAAGAGATACATGTACTATGTTTCACATTACGTCATCTTGTTAATGTGTAGTGTATACACACATTTGACGTCACGAATTTGTACTTTCAATTTCGGCGGAAGTTGCAGACTAGTTCTGTGTTAAATCGCCAGCTTGTTGATATGGGCCTATAAATCGCTGTTTCATGGATAAACGAGACAATATATTTTTATGGAACTACCAATACTTTGTAATTTGAGTTTGTCCGAGTATGTGTAAGTGAAAATACCCACGAGTAGATAACTTCTTTAAATTATAAGAAATCACTGTAATGATTTTTGTCTATCGATGTATAGACAAAAAACCGATGTCTCGCGGATTAATACTTTGTGCATCGGTTTTTGTCTATACATTGATAGTCAGAAAAATTATTACAGTCATTTCTTAAATGATGTAAACTTACTTTAGTCTATCAAAAATTCAGGGGATGTGATTTACAAAATGAAATCTAGAAATTTTCAAGCCAATACGATTTCTTCATACGATGTTTTCAAATATGTACGCCACGCTTCCTCGCGATAAACTCAATGATTAATTGTCCAAATTCATTAAATGTTGCTTTGTTCGAGAGGGGAAACTTATATTTGTACATCTGAGTCAAAAGGGTTCTTCTCCGCAATAGAATATAAATCAATCCAATCATGGGCATGTGGTGATATGTGTATTGCCTTGTCCTTTCTCTTGGACAACATTTATGTAAATTTTGGTGAGAATCTCTATGGATCACTATAGGTACTAATTGTTCGCCTCTTGTTGCAGATTTATTTTTATACAAGTTTGAAAAGAAATTTATCCAAAGTCTTCAAAATCAAAGAAAACATGATGATGTGAAATGTTTCATTGGTATCTCTAGATACCTTGATGATTTGTTGGAGAGTACATAAACCGGATAACTACACCGTCTGCTACTGACTTGGCAAATGACCGTCCTAAGTCGACGCCAATTGCTCATTGGTCTCGTTGGTTTATGTGTAGTCTTTTGTGTTTGATGTTTCTATGTGATTTGGCGTTCTTTGTACCATTTGCGTCTCTTTCTGTGCGATCGTGCTTTGTGTCTTGGCAGTGGGCATTTTGGGGTGTTGCTGTTGATACTGCAAATGGGTGTTGTATGACCTTTTTGGTTATACTTACTTACGACTGTAGGTACATTTTTTGGCCATAATATATTCTTTAGATTGAGGATCACTGACAAGGGTTAAGTACCCGAAACGTGCATGTCTGGTCCATACTGCAAATTAATCTGTTCTTTAATGATGATATTGCCAATTGCCACGTTGCCAATTTATCTGTTCTTAAATGATGCTATTCAATTTGAAGACGTTAACATTGAATTTAAAGACGTTAAAAATTTAAACTCTGATTTGAACATAGTTGTGACATTCACTCACAGGGATTTTTTGCTACGGTTCCTTATTCATCTAGTGTTTAAATGTGTAGTTGAAATTGTGCTGCTTTCGTTAGAATTATGTGTGTATGAGAAGATGTTAAAAACAGCTTTAGAAATAATGGGAGGCAAATCGTTTGAATGAACCAAAAGTGCCAGTAACCAGATCAGTTAGAATTATATGTATGATACATGTATTATTTCACCTATACCTCGACCTCATGGAGACTGAAGCTGATAAATGTAATATTTCACTTATACCTCGACCTCATGGAGATGAAGCTGACAAATGTAATATTTTACCTATACCTCGACCTCATGGAGATGAAGCTGACGAATGTAATATTTTACCTATACCTCGACCTCATGGATGGTGAAGCTGATAAATGTAATATTTCATGTATACCTCGACCTCATGGAGACTGAAGCTGATAAATGTAATATTTTACCTATACCTCGACCTCATGGAGATGAAGCTGACAAATGTAGCCTTCTAATCGTCTTTAAGTTCAAAAAGGTTGAAGGTGCTGAGACCATTGATGGATGACTGAAGTTGATGAGTGACCTTTTCTTTACGCTGTGTCTGATCCTCGTGCTTAGGCATCATTTACGGATTAATTTTCAGATCTTGATTAGCAGATTATCGATGCTAGTATAGCAAAGACATCTATTTTCTGTTAAAAATAGGTTTAAAGGGAATACCACGAACGGAATTAACTTGATCAAGTGGAAATTAGAGTCTGTAAAGGAATGTTAATAATGTCCAGGAATACAACTTAGATATTGACGTATCCATCAAAATATCAGTATCTTTGCATTAATTTGTAAGAGAAAAAGAAATATCAAATTGATGAATAGATAGATGTATAGTAATGACATTATCTCGCCATATAAAGCATGGATATAATTCTGGTGTCAAGAAAAGGTATGCATGGTACTGGACCCATCTACAGACTTGTACTAGAGCATTTCTAAGAGCTGCACACTACTGACTGTGGCGGCGAAACGCCATGACAAGCGTTGTCAAAACCTCATTATTGTAAGAGATAGGAATTCCAATATGACCCAGTTGCAGGACTTACAGTAATCTTATCTAGATGTATATTTAAAAGCCAAAAATATACACGACTTGGAAAATAATTGATTATTAGTGCATCACATGATAAATCCTCGGAATTTCATTGGTTAAGCACGCGGAGACTATGAGAGAATAGTGCCCGGTACCCGGGCACTATTGCTTTTTGCTTAACAGAGTTACGTCCCTTAGGAAGTATTATGACGTAATGAACAATGCATGAATGTAAATAAAGAACAATTTTCTTTGATATCTCGAGTAAATTGCAATTGATTAATTAATTAATTGGTTCTACAGTCATGTGATGCACTAAACCCATTAATGCCCGTTTGTGTGTGTACTATTCTCTCATAGTGTTGCTTTTAGAAGGTAAATAGTGCCCTCGCTTACGCTCAGGCACTATTCCTTCCAAAAGCAACACTATGAGAGAATAGTACCCACACAAACGAGCATTAATAGGTAAATATAAATCTTTTTAAGGGAAATAAATGATTATTATTCTTATGCCTACTGTGAAACCAATATCATTTTATTTACTATTCCTAATGATCATCAAAGTATACATGGCTGAGAGAAAAGAAAATAGAAAATTTACCGACTCATTGTTTTTAGTTTTGAACTCTTGTATCTACCATTTCATAAAAGCAAAAGGAAGAAGTGATCATGATAACACCATCTGCAAAGAGAGTGTTGCGATGACGTATTTGAATAAATTCCGTGGAGGGGGATGTTTCAGGCTATCTTAAGTCAATTACGGGTAAATATTCGTCCCACTTCCAACATTCGATGAATTTTAGATTTTAACAAGTAGTAATTTTTCCCTTTGTTTCCTTATATGTACTTTATTGTGAGTACTCTTATTGTATCCGGCTATTTATTGATGCAATTGGTTTGTGTAATGTTTGTATTCCATTTTCTCTCATTGTTATATAAGCTGAGGTGATAAGCTCATGTAATCCAGATAACCACATAATTAACTATAAAACAGGTGGCCGTCCAATGTTGGTACCGGACTCTTATGGATTTTTTCAGTTTATATATTATCTTTCGTTCAAATTTTTATTGTATTTTAATGGATTGTTTGTTGGACATTTCGGAGTAGACGTTGTTGTGTTTTGTTTCTCCTCTTGTCCCTTGAAGTTATTTTGTCTGATGTGTTTTGTTGCATTATGTGGTAGTGTTCCGCTTTAGTAAATGCAGGGTAGTATTACTAGAGATCTAGTCCATATCCTTGTTAATTGATCGCTCTGGCTTAGTGCACGTTTGATCCGTTATGATCTGCAAATCGTATTCCTGTCTGATATACTATCCCTTTACTAAACGATTTGTTCAACTTGACTAAACTATTTGAAAACATTCTACCGTAGAATTATTTTGACGAAGGACACATCCAATTGAAGATTTTTATGTGTACCACTGATGTTAAGCTTTATGTTGACAATCAAAAGCGAGATCATTCGAAGTGAAAGAGAAGATTAAGGTAAATATATGAAAATGTGACTAAACCTATGTCCAATGCGTATGTCTCGTACATGTACATTTTTTTGTTATGTACTACCATTACTTCAACATTCAGGAAGAAAAATACATGTAGGAGAAGGTAAGCATATCCCAAGAAGTCATTAAACAGAACAAATGTGCGTTCTTCGAAACCACTGGTTAACTATACAAGTAGATAAGTCGTACGCACATAATCGGGATAACTACACCATTCGCCACTAACGCGGCAGATGGCTTCCGAAATCGGTACAGGTTGTTCATTGTCCTCAATGGATTATGTGTAGTCTAGTGTGTTAAATGTGGACAAGGAGTCCCCTAGGGCACATGTAGCCAAGCTCGATCAATTTCGGTTGATCGTTTCTTTAACGCATTCAAAAAGTTCTGTTATCAAAATATCTTGAAATTTCAAAACCATGGGTCCTGCAGCATCATATCCCAGCCATCCTGCTACGTCTGTCGTTACATTTTTGGACATAATAACTTTTACAGTCTTTGGCCATATTACAATAGAGAGGTTGAGATTTTCTACGTGTAACTTGTACGTGTACTTGTATTCTGGTCGGCTATTGTGACGTCATCATTTATTGCGTTTGACGTCATTTACTTTACAAGTTACACGTCGCCACTGAACGTGTAAAGTGCGAAGTACACGTAGATCTTTACTTCAAGATATTTCATCCCCATTATTCTATCAAATAGTATAAAAAGTATGGCATTCAACTCATAATGATTTCAAGTTTCTATTTCAATATAGATTTAACCGAACTTAATGTTCCTCCTGAATTTATACTGTCCAAAAGTCAACTCAAGTTCACTAAGATTTTAGAAGTACGCGTAGTGGTCTTTGAAAATAAATCTCAACAACAGTAACGTGTAATTCAACTTGTACACTAGACGTACCCGTACAAGTTACACGTAGGAAATCTCAACCTCTCTATTGTTTAGATTGAGGAACGTGCATGTCTGGTCCATGCTGAAAATTTACCTGTTCTTAAATGATGCTATTGCAATTGAAGACGTTTAAAAATTGATGTCGTCTTCGGTTTCTGATCTTCCGTGTACCTTTGGTGTGTAGTCTTATGTAGTCTACAATGAAATTTTTTTGATGTCATCTGTGGTTTCTCGTCTTCTTTGTCCCTTTGATGTGTAGTCTTGTTGAGTCTTGTGTGTTAAATGTGTTGATGTCATCTGTGATTTCTGGTCTTCCTTGTCCTTTTGGTGTGTAGTCCTGTGTTGTCTTGTGAGTTCAATATTTTGCTGTCATCTATTGTTTCTGGTCGTCCTTGTCCCTTTGGTGTGTAGTCTAGTGTGTTAAATGTTTTGATGTAATCTGTGGTGTCTGGTCTTCCTTATCCCTTTGGTGTGTTGTCTTATGTAGTCTTGTGTATTGAATCTTTTGATGTCATCTGTGGTTTCTGGTCTTCCTTGTCCCTTTGGTGTGTAGTCTTGTGATGTCTTGTGTGTTAAATGTTTTGATGCCATCTGTGGTTTCTGGTCTTCCTTGTCCCTTTCGTGTGTAGTCTTGTGTGTTAAATGTTTTGATGCCATCTGTGGTCTCTGGTCTTCCTTACCATTTGGTGTGTAATGTTATGGTTGTCAACTCTGTGTTGTTTTGGTGTTTCAGATATTTTCTGTGGTAGTTCTGAGTTCGGTTGGAGATCACTTTTCTCATACATCCACTAAGCAAGTTCAAATAGTGAAGCCTTTAATATTTCTCAAAGTCATAGCTCTGTCCTTAGGGAGCAACCATTTGATTTTTATGGGGGGGGGGGGGGCAGGAAGACTTTGCAAAAAAAAAATTTCCGGATCGAAATTTTAGGGAAAAAATTTTCCGGCCCGAAGGGCCGGCGAAAAAAAATTTCCGGATCATAAAATTGCCCCTCCCCCCTCTCTTCCAACCTTTCCACTGCCAAATAAACACTTTTTTGTGTATCATAAACAAAGTATAAAAAAATAGAACAAACTTTACGCAATTTGGAGTGAATAAATAAAATTCAAAAGTCATTAGCACCATATAGCCTGTCTCCGTTGAGTATCATTTTAGTAAACAGATTATAGGCACCATATGCCATTCAAGAAATTAAAATGAAGTGATCTGCTGGCAAGAGATGAACTCATTGTGTGTTTGATGTTTAATATGGCTGAAAAATCACGCTGAATTATTTAAACTTTAGAGTAATTTTCAACATTGGAAAATTATTTAAAAAAATAATCCGGCCCAAAGGGCCGGCGAAAAAAATTTTCCGGCTCTTAAAATGGCCGAAAAAAATTTTCCGGCCGGCAAAAGTCTTCCTGCCCCCCCCCCCCCCATAAAAATAAAATGGTTGCTCCCTTAGCTGGTTCTTTGGCAGAAATTTAAGTTCAACTTTAGACTTTTGCTCTTCATTATTTCATATTATTTGGATTTCCTCTTTTCGGCGGCCTCAAACCTCACTGATGAGAAAAACTTGTTAAAATGCAAATATGGCGCATTGAAATTTTACAATAGAACTAGAACATACATTGTACATTTGAATATTGTGTTCTCCCTTACAGTTTCATAGTTTATTACTGTGTCACAGTTTAAAGCAAACATATAAAACATCACATACATCACAAAGTCAAATAACACTATATTGAACCCGGGCCATAATTGACCCATGAGGCACAATAAAATCATAACATCATTAAGATTTTTGGGTTATCAACTTAAAATGATATGTGCCATTTGAATTTACACAGATTGAAATAACATTAAAATAAAGAAATATACAAGTTACTTAAAAAATGTCAGTACTAATATACGCCACTATGTTTTAAAATTCACTCAATGTCAATGTAAAAATTGTCAAACATATTGATTTACCCGTCGTTGAACTTTCGTAAAAAACATGCAGGTTCTAAAAGAAATTAAAAATCCTGAAGCTTCAGTCATCAGCTGATGAAGCACTAATATGCGTTTTATAAATGTAGTCGTAGAAATTAATTTTAGGCTGGACTAAGTAAACCTCGATCCATGTAGGTAAAAAAAACCCCCTCTTGTCCATCTAAATATACGATGTTAAACATTCTTAGATGAACAAATTGCGCATGTGTCTGCATCTGTGCTTTGTGGAGTAAATCGCTACCCCCAAGCTTCGAATGACATCAAATGACTTATCTACACATAACGATTTAAGAAAAGATGTATTCGTTTAGTGTATTGAAATTCTATTTGAAATCATCTTATAGGAATTAGCACTAAGAACATACCTAACAAAAGAGGGAATTAATTTTTTGAAACCTCATCAATGAGCAAGCTCTACTTGATTCAACGAAGCCAATGAAATGTAAGCTTTATGAAGTTGACAAATAACACTCATTAAGCTTTATTATTCCCGTTGGTTGGAACTCAATTTTCCTAATTACAAATTACTTAGGATCCAAGTAGATAGGATATGACAAAATGAAATCTTGCAATCTCAGAATGGATATTCAACACGAAATTGATAAAAGAAAAGTTCAAAAAACTATGTTTTTATTGATTTTGTTTAAAGCGCAAGAAAACCTTATTTCTTTCATCTTCATTAGCTACTCCCTTACTCGGAAAACAATTTTCTGAGGCCTTTTTGCATGTCTTTTAGCGTTGCCCCTTTGATATAAAAGAACAGTAATATGCTTGATAAGGACTGACACGGTATCCTTCTCCGCCATTAACGATTACTTAAGAAAACATTGTCAATTAGGCCATGATAAAGGAGGAATTCTGTTTAAGGATCAAATGGCTATTTCCATTTACAAAGTTTTCTCTTAAACAATTATCCCTTCTAATGAAATTAGGGCATTGCGATATAAACTATTGCCGAACCAACCATCCTCAAAATAATACGCTGACATACATTTTGACAAAAAATCCATAATCAGAAGTTCGATGTCACACACAAGGGGGATCTTTGTTCCGCAGATTGGTCACTTCCTTCTACATGGCTCACGCAAGCATCGGCGAAATGATGTACTAGACAAAACATACAAAACAAAATTGATGGCAAAGTTTGAATAGTACAATATTTGTAGACATTGTTGAATGAGGAATAGAGCCATTCCATTTTTGCCTTTTCGGGTTAGGTCATTAACCAGGATGAAAAATCGAAATCCATGACTAGGTAGATTGAGTACAAGGAATACGCTGGACACAACAACTAACATAACGGTAAGACGAACCTGGGCCTGTGATAGAATATTGTACTTTGGGGAGTAATATCTTTGCTCATGAAATCGAACATGCCTAAAATGAAAGCGTCTTATCGAGAAAATTACGCAGAAACTCAAGACAAAGATAGCTATAAAAGGAATTATGAAAGTGATTGAGGAATCTACATATGTTAAGACAGTCAGAAAATGTATGTCCTTCTCTTCAAAGACACATACTGACTTGTTTTCCCGCTTTTTCGTTGTCATGAAGAAGCAATGCGTGTAAAACAGAACTGCAGCTGCCGTGATAATTGCCGCAGCAATCATCGCACGTTTCCGTGAGCATAGACGAGGACCTCTCAGTGAATGACATACGACTATATAACGATCAATCATGATTAACACCACGTACCAGACCGAAAGAAAACTTGTGACGTAAGTAACGTAGATAGATATGATACAGAACGCGCCACTGTCAATGTGAAGGATATCAAAGCTTCCAATCCATCCAATCAGGAGGGCCACTAGGAATAGCGTGTCAGATACACTCAGCGCTGCCAGGTATATGCAGGACGCATGCTTCCGAAAACTGGTAAACATGAACACTTTGAATGACGCCATATTCCCCGCAATTCCAAGCAGAGATATCATTGGTATGGCATACATGTACATCAGATGAACGAATTCGTAAAAAGATTCTTTCTGGCTCTCTGTATATGTTCCTACTGTTATATTGGACCCGTTCATTGAAATGTTACATGATACGATACTTTTGTCAGAGGAGTTCATCGTCATGACATGATTACAACGGGCATTATCGTCCTCCATTCTTCAATTCTGTCCTCTACTGTTCTGTTTTTTTTTCAATTCCTCATTTACATAACCTATAATAAAATGAAATAAAATTAACATTGTTACACTTTGTACACTCTGGTGCACATAACATGTTCTTCTTTTCATTGAATGACAACAAATAATGAAAATGATGTTAATATGTCATGGTACATGTATCATATGTCCATTTTAAACCAATAATAGAATAAGTGAAACAAACCCCCTATGAAATTAACAACCAGTAAGGTGTCATTATGACATAAGCAATGAGTGAATGAAAATTGGCTTAGATCCGAAAAATAAAATGCCTTACACTTAAAAAATTACGTAACTGTTTACTGTATTTTCACTGGGGGTGTTTCATTGTTTTCACTAGGGATGTTTCGGTGTTTTCACTAGGGATGTTTCGGTGTTTTCACTAGGGGTGTTTCGTTGTTTTCACTAAGGGTGTTATGGTGTTTTCACTAGGGGTGTTTCGTTGTTTTCACTAGGGGTGTTATGGTGTTTTCACTAGGGATGTTTCTTTGTTTTCACTAGGGGTATTTCGTTGTTTTTATTAAGGATGTTATGGTGTTTTACTAGGGATGTTATGGTGTTTTCACTAGGAGTATTTCGTTGTTTTGCAGTGGGTGCTGCAACCGGGTCTTGATGGAGATCCCCTCCTTCTTTTTATGTCACCCTGGCAGTATGTTATAAGAGGATAATATTGTTTCTGTATTGACTCTCACAAAGACAATAGACGCACAGACGAAGTGGTACTATTGATTTAATATTCAGTCTGTGGAATTACCGAATTTGACAATATGGCAACCGAGCTGAAGTGAGAGGTGCGATAAAGTGACAGAGATTATCATTCTTTCCAGGCTTATTTTCACACTCTTAGCAGGAATTGGTTGCAGCACCGAAACATCTAAATTCAAAAACACAAAATAGCCAAACAAAACAAAGAGAACACCAAAGACACAAGGTAGACAAGCAAAACAAAGAAAACACCAAAAACACAAAATAGACAAACAAAACAAAGAAAAACAACAACGACACAAAATAGAGAAACAAAACAAAGAAAACATCAAAGACACTAAATAGACAAACAAAACACCAAAGACACAAAATAGACAAACAACTAAAGATGACATCAATACACCACAATAGACATAAATCAATGGGCAGTCGTTTCATTTCACATTCTGCTCACATGGAAGTCAAACCTTTTAGATTTGCTAGCAGAATTTTCCACTTGTTTTAATATCTTTCTTAATAATTGAATACCGATTTTCAGAATAATTTTTTGAATTAAATTTTTTTTCATTTAATGAAACGCAAAGCATGGCACATATTTCTTGGAGGTGAGGTGGATATGGACGATCATTCAGTAAAAAATCATTGATACGTATTGTGGCTACTGAAATGAATTTTGGTGGCTCCGCTGGAAGCATCACTGATGAAAATTTAATATTTGAAACACGTGTCTGGTGCAGAAAAATTGGTTTGGAATTTTCTTCATGAAAGAACGGAGTTGGAACACTTCCGTATTATAATCAGTCGTAGTTTGTGCACATAATTTTGTTGTCCTTGTCATTGAAATTATGCCTCTTGGAAAGAAATCAAATGTCTAATGAACAGTAACAAAACAGTAATGGAGAATAGTTCCCGGAAGGGTCATATATTATGTTATCTACAAAATATACTTAGTCCTTTCATATCAGTGACCCATTGACATTAATCAAGTGGAAATAGAAAGAAATGAGATGACTGGCTAAGGGTGATATAGCGATTTGGTTACAAAATTAGCAAATATTAACTTAACGTTCCTATATAGGTTAGTCTATTTCAACTAAAATATGCCTAAGGATGCGAGATGTTTCTTATTCTTGTCATTTACTACGCGTCAGAGCGATATCAAGTGAAATGGTCTCTTTATGTAGATTTTAGATAAATTTAAACGTGGGTCCTTTAGCATCATATCCCACCCATTCTGCTACGTCTTTCGGTATATTTTTGGACATAATAATTTTCTCACTTTTTGGCCATATTACATCGTTTACATTGAGGATCACTGACGAAGGTTAAGTACCCGAAACGTACATGTCTGGTCCATGCTGCAAATTCATCTGGTCTTAAATGATGCTATTTGAATTTGAAGACGTTTAACAAAAGATATGAAAAATGAAAATTCATATGAACTAATATGGCCCTAGGCATCGTGCATAATCTTCTAGCGATGATAAATGTTTTGTTTACAATCAAAAAGAAAATCCCAGTTATAAAATCAGTGAATGAAAAATAACACAAAATCAAAAATAAGAATCCAATATTCATAATCCATGACAAATGCAAAATGAAACAAAACAACTGAAAGATTATGCAAAGGAGCAGAAGTGAATGGCGCTGGGGATGCAGTACTCTGTGAAGTAAGCATCTCCTGCCTGATTACAGTACCAGTCGTTTTATCAATGCTTAAAAAATCCAACTATCATTTGATCTGCAATAAATGGAATATGATTGTATTATACGTTTTTCCGCAACATCTTAACTGTGTGAATTTGATTGTACTCTAGTATTATTACTGATATCTGTTCGCCTGATATTTAATGTAATTATAATACAAATTAGTTTCCTTAATTACAAGAGTTTTATCATTCGGATGATGAATCTTCCTTCATTCGTTGCTTCTTTCAAAAATTATTCAGAGAAGCCAAAAAAAAAAAAAAGACTTCGGTGCTCCCTCTTTTGCTTTCTAAATATCAAGTAGATTTCTGTCAAGAGTAAACAGCACCAAAGTTTCTGTACTGTCTGTTCTAAAGCGTAATAAGATATTCTTTGTGGAGAAATACATCTGCTGGTATTTACAATTGTATTAAGCATAGCGGCATCGAGTTCTACGCATTTAAAAAACACATCATCAGTATATCGTCCGTTGATTAAACAGGCCAGAAAAAAGCGAAAACCTTCAAAAATATTATGTGAATACATCGACGATTTCTACCCATATGACATGGAGAAATTCTTATGTAAAACTATTGAATGAAGTATACGTGCATGAGTTAACTTTCTGTTCTTTATTGAAACATACAGAGTTTTTGGCGTGCGATTTCTAGTATTTTAGTCTGTACTTACAGACTAGTAAGAACACATTTTTCTTACAATTTGATGTTACACAGTACATGAACAATGGTGTAATATTATCATTTTAAATTACTTGCATATTTGAATAAACATTGTTGTGATGAATTTGAGTGTATCTGTCCTAGGACCAACTAAAATGTTATTATATCGATGATGAAAGGCAAAGATCAAGGCTGGTCTTCCTAAAAAAACCTTTAATTTCCTGAAAAGTATCCTGGAGCAACTCAATCTCACTGACGTAGGAAACACTCTTATCACAGGATTACAGGGTGATTCCTTGAAAGTAGTTGTCATTATCAACAAGGAAAAATGTTTACCACAATACATCTGTCGATTGCGCATCATACCGACTGCAGCACGTCATTAAATGAATGATAAGTTTGCAAAGTGATAATGAGCGTTCGTATTTGATTTACAACAATAGGAAATTAAATGGTTCTATTTTTATTCTTTAGCAAACTCAATAACAAATCGATTGCTTCGTGTTCAAGTTAAGCGAATAAATTCAAGGCGCACATCCAATGACAAATAATGTCAATGACCATATCCTAATACACAGTACAAAATTCGATAATTGAAAAAATCATAAACCGAAGGCATGCAAAGTCAGGATAAAACAGGAACAAAAGTATAACCCCTACCACATGAAAACAAGAAAACTCCCAATATGGGACTGAGACAAGAAGCCATTTTCACAAAAATACTTACGATAAATTTGAGAATTTGTCGTAACTTTCAATTCATCATATCTCAGTCAAATAAATCACACTATTCAAACAGTTTGATTTTCTTTCTCTAACCACTGAAATATCCAAAATGTGGCATAATATTTAGATATTGAATATGGATTCTTAAAAATATATGTACTTGAAAGTTACGACAAATTCTCCAATTTATCGTAAGTATTTCTGTGAAAATGGCTGCTGGTGCCAATGAAGAGTCAGCATCTCCTGCTTGGCATGCAACCTAGATTCGGCAGAAATATCATATCCGGTTAGTTCTATTTCGAAAGATACTATGACTAGATGGTTAACATGACCTAAGACAGAATATCATCCACCATTCTGGACAATGGGACATCATATTGTATGACGAGTTTCCCATATTGTCCGTAGAACTTCAATGACGATGTTAGTCGGTCACAAACATACCCCTGACTGAGAGGCTTATCTGAAAAACGTCTAGCTGTCAGAACAAAAATGTATATTCGGTACTTGGTCTGGCATAACGAAATGGGGACGAGGAAAAAAACGGGGAAAAATTGTGGTGCTGAAATTGAAGTCGTCACGGTTGCCATTTCATTTTTTCATTCATACTTCTGTAAAATAAATTCACAAATTTAAATTCTAAAACAAAATACCAGAGGACACTTGTGAAATGAATTTTGGTGGCTTATGAAAAGCACTTTCATAGAAGCATCACTGATGAGAATTTAATATCCGAAAGACGTGTCTGGTGCATGAAAATTAGTTTGAAATTTTCTACAAGAAGGTATAGAGTTAGAACATTTCTGTATTATGTAAAAACACAGAGTAGACAAGCACAGAAAGAGATGCAAAAGGGACAAGGAATACCATAGCACAACATAAAAACATCAAACACATAAAATTACACATAAATGAACGAGACCAATTGGCAACCGGTGCCGACTTAGGACGGTCATTTCCCACGCCGGTAGGAAATGATGTGGTTATCTATATTACGTGAGCATAAACCTGCCACCATTCTGGTTAACAATAGGTCTCGAAGAACGCATAATAGTGGTGTAAAATAACCTCCTTACGGTAAGATGACCAAACAAACTACAGAGTATAACCCAAAGGGGCCAAAGCGACACACAGATGGATATGTAAATTGATATAAAAATAGAGGGCGTGCAAAAAACAGTCCTTGCTCTGCCGGCTGTATCATGATGTATCTTTGTTGATTATAATAGAAAATTGAAATACAAGGGATTTCCTTGAAATATAAAGTAACAAGATAACAGAGTATAGGCTATATTGAGATTTGGTTTCGAAATATACAAGCGTTACCTTAACGACGCTTCATTGGTTATCTTTTTTTTTAACTAAATTTTTTGTCATGTTTGTTACTTACGAGCGTAAAAAAACATCGAGTGAAATAAATAGTTTCATTCCATTTCAGTGTTGTCATTAATGTTTGATGTTTGTCTATGTCTGTTTCGACTGTTTGTATGATGTATGATGGTCTTGTGGGTTTGTTCCGCTGTGTCAGTGCAGGGTGGTCATGCTGGAGATCTTTTCCTTTTGACTTTATAATTAATATAAAATAGGCGACTTCATAAATACCAGTATTGCCGTCGACCTGCAGATAACCTCATGAGTCTGATACACTTTCTGTAACCAATAACCCCCCCCCCCCCCACCAAAAAAAAAACATACAAAAAAAAAGAAAAAAAAAAGCCAACTTGAAGGAGTTTTAACAAAGAAAAATGTGAAGTAAGTGTAAGTCAAACACAGAACCACAAAATAAAAAGATCGAAAATATATAAATTAAACGTCTTCTAATTCAATAGCAACATTTAAGAAAATATAAATTTGCAGCATGGACCAGACATTCAAATTTCGGGTACTAAACCCTCGTCAGTGATCCTAAATATTGCAATATGGCCAAAGAGTGTGAAAATTATAATGTCCAAAATGTACCAAAAGACGTAGCAAGATGGGTTGGATATCAAGCGCAGATCCAGAGGGGGGACCCCACCTGGAATTTTCGAAGCATAGTTAATTCTTTTTAATAAATATACATATTTCATAAATTTTAGTCCCGATTCCTCTTTTGTTGTCTTTGTAACGTGAAATTGTCCGAGCGGTCAACAGACGGAGACAGTATCATATTACCATAGAAACACAAAGGGCAACATTAATAAACAATCTCTAAAGTCGAGTGCAAAAACGGAATGTATGGTAGGTGGCGCTAAATTAATTGTGTTAACTTTAAACATATTCAAATATTCATGTAACCCACACAATTCGAACAAAAGTACTTATATAATCATGTTCTATTGAAAAGGAAGCTTCAAGCTAATCTATAATTATCTGGCTGTTATTCAGATTTCTAAGCGATCCGTCCACAAACCATTCAATCTACAATCATCCGCCCCAAGACGATCCGTCCACAGCGACGGAGACGATCCGTTCACCATTTAGTTTCAATCAATATTTACCAAGTATAACAGGGTAACGCAGACGATTCCACTATTCATCTAAGTGAAGTGGACGATCCACCCACCTTTAAGTTGAGACTGGTCTGGGCAGGGATCATCTGGGGACGAATCGACTTTTCCAGGGGACGGACTGGTTTGTACATGTAGACGGAACGTCTTTTTACCGTTGTGATTTTGGATTGCCCTTGAAAAGCGTATCAAATTGCAATATGAATACGGCAATAGCAGCGGAAGAAAAAATGTACCCTTGATAAGAAATGGTATATTTTGTAACGATGGGTTATCTTTAAACTTCAGGAGTGCCAAGTTTTATTTCTAAATGTTATTCAGCTTGAGGTTTGCTTTGTTCACTGCAACGTCATAATAGATGTTTTGCACGTAACGCGCCGCCATATTGCATCACCTCATTATATATGCATGTCAAAGGTCAAAAGGGAAAAAACACGAGTTATCTTTCCATTGCCGCATTGCGATAACGTGAAAAAGTGTCGAGGGTGCATTTTATAAGTAGCTTTTTTAAATTAATATGATCGGAATTTTTCATAAAAAGGCTGTTGTTGACGAATATAAATACTGACTAAATAAATTAATAAGTCAAATACAAAATTTACATTCATTTTATTTTTCATTTTCTAAATCTAAATTGTGTGATTGTAGCCCAGTAAAACAACTTACATGTATAATCGACCGGTCTATGCGGTATTGGCGATGTGTGTCTAATATTTTAAAAACTCACGAAAATAATGAAAAATAGATTCTTAATTTAAATTACTTTATAAATTATTTTGAAAAAAGTTTGTAGGCCTAGATCTATGCACTCATGTTGAGGGAGACGAAGGATCGCGACTTCACGATAACCGACATTTTATATATTATATATGTATATATAACGAATGAAAATTAATTGATGTTATGATTCCATCATCATCTTTATAACCATTCATTAAACTTTAGGCCATTTTTTGTTTTTATTCTGTTTTGCGTCCTTTTGAAGTTGAGAAACCTACCAGCCTGCCAGGGAGAAAAACAAACAAGCACTAGATATAAAACAAAATTGCAATTTCATATAATGTGACTATGTGAAATCTGATAGAAACTTGTTTCATTTTATTATTAACAGATTTTAGTCAACAAAAAAATGGTAGATAAGGCAATGTCTTAATACTTTGCTGTACTCTTGAATTCTTTCATAAAAGGTAAAAAAAAATATTCTAATTTTTGAAGAACACATTTAATTTTCAAAAGAATCTATTATTCTAATTTGTTTTGTTTTATGACTTTGGGCTCAAAACCTACCAGCATGAGGACGCAAAACAGAAAATAACAAAGAAGTGGCCTTATAAAGCATTGTTTCAAAAAGTATTCGAATAAAATTTAATTATGAAATTGATATTACTCGAAGTGTAGAAAAAAGTCTTGGAAAAAGCCAAATAGGGGTGTAAAAAAGAACTTCATGCTAAACTTGAAACCCCCCCCCTAAAAAAGAGGGAAAAAACACAAGCACAAAAACATAAACAAAAGCAAATACAGAAACGAACAAACAAGCAAAAAACAAAAACAAAACAATAATAACAAAGAATTAAAAAATTAAAAGAAAATCATGGGTGATGTTTGTCAAGAATTATTCAATGCTATCATCATTTGAAGAAATGGAGAAATATTACATTGAAGAAATATCTCAGACATCATAAATATCAGATATCATTGAAGAAATGGAGAAATATCAGATATCATTGGAGAAATATCAGATGTCTTTGAAGAAATGTAGAAATATCAGATAACATTGAAAAATGGAGAAATATCAGATATCATTGAAGAAATAGATATCATTGAATGGAGAAATATTACATTAAAGGAATATCTCAGACGTAATAAATATCAGATATCATTGAAGAAATGGAGAAATATCAGATATCATCGAAGAAATGGAGAAATATTACGTTGAAGAAATATCACAGACATCATAAATATCAGATATTATACAATTATGGACTTTTTACGAGGTGAATATGGTGTGATATTTTCTGAATTTGAAAATATTGACCGAGGCGAAAGCCGAAGTCAATATTTTCAAATTCAGAAAATATCACACCATATTCACCGAGTGAAAAGTCCACAATTGTTTTATTATATAGTGGACTTAATCAGTATTTATAAAGGTACCTTTTCGAAATGGCCGACATCGACTTTTCTTTGAAAATGTTTCAAGACGTGTTAATATCAGCATTTTCTGTCGCTGAATTATCCTGAACGTAATGGAATTCATTCAATGAGTCAAATGAAGAATATTTCAGAGTCAAAATCCGTAGATAGGCTCAAAATTCAAGAATTTGAGCTCAGCTTCAGGGTCCTTGCTACTGTTTATACGAAATGACGTTAATGACGTCACAGATGTAAATTTCGCGCGTTTTCGATATTTCATGGTAAACCGGAAGCAAGAGTTTTCGCGGTAGTGATATTTAGTGAAATTGCCCCTCACAGGTCAATATGATGAGACAATGACTCGTCACGTGACAGTTCTCAGCCAATGAGAGTGGGAATATAAACAGACTATATAATAACATTGAAGAAATGGAGAAATATCAGATATCGTTGAAGAAATGGAGAAATATCAGATATCATTGAAGAAATAGAGAAATATCAGAAATCATTGAAGAAATCATATCAGGTATCATATCATTAAAGAAATATCAGATAAATATAACTTAAGAAATGGAAAAATTATTACCAAACTTCATGTCAGAAACTTTAAAAGTTCTATGACTTAAAGGTTTATAAATTCACTTTCATGTTAGTCTGGTATCATATGCATATATTACATACCAATGCCAGAAATAAAAATAAATTACCACATTTTAATAAAAACAATTTGATAATTTCACTCAATGTATACTTGTCAAATACTTGCTACATTCATAGCTTGTATGATTCTTTATCTAATCATGCTAATGGTTTTAAAAATCATAGGGTTTAGCTTTGACTTTTTAATATTGTTGTT
Source organism: Pinctada fucata (assembly GCA_028142955.1). NCBI lineage: Eukaryota > Metazoa > Mollusca > Bivalvia > Pterioida > Pteriidae > Pinctada > Pinctada fucata. Next base: position 100,245,775 of record AP027102.1, read on the forward strand.
ATTCACTTATTGTTACAATTTTACTTCTTGAACAGTATAAATTCTACAAGCAAACCTTTATTTCTATTTGTCTAAATACTTTTAAAATCAAATAAAACTCCCAAAGTTATCAAAATTTAATAATGATTACAAGTACACATGTGTAAGTATGCTGTATGATTCAATGACAATGATTTGGGGCCTATTCAAGAAAAGGCCAGAGCCTATTTTGCAGTTGCACAGTTATCAATGCTCTAAATTCACGATCTTGAGAAGATTTGTTGTAAAATTTGAATATATTATTTTAATTTCACCAGTTCAGTATAATTAAACAGATAAGGGCAAAACAGCATGGTACACATAGCATAACACAAGGCAATCAGCTGATCTATTGTGCTATGATATCACACCTTCGTCAGGCAAATGAGTACAAAATCACGAAAAATCTTATGCACACAATGTAAAGATATATTTTCTTATTTAGATAGACCGATTTTTCACTACAATTACCTTTTTTCTAGTCGAGATAACAGCGTTTTAAAGCATAATTTCCCGGTGAATTTACTTCGTCTATCGAAGGGAGAGAGGACCCGGATGTAAAGTTTTTCCCCTATGACCTTTAACCTTTTCATGACGTCGCTTCGTGCAAAACATCTATGTCCGGGATTTCTTTTTCATCTTCCTTTCAAGACAATTTTCCCCACGAACGTAAAGATGTTGCAGACTTGTATGTGAAAATGATTGAAGTGAAGAGACCATTGAAAACATAATCTCCGCTTTCATGTTATGCTTTGACGAAGGTTGTCAACTAAATATTTCAATATATAGCGAACGTAACGAATTCAACTTCAATATTACAAAGATCCCTTTCCTGAGTAGTAATATTCATTCACCTCCCCACCTATGGTGTATTCATATAGCAGCTGATACGCTATTCCAATGCAAACTCACACAACTACTTCGTCCTTATGGCACGGTGACCAACCGAGATAATACCTAATCAGGTTTATATTTGATAGTAACTGACTTTGTAATTGCAGAAATATTCTGATTGATGTAGTTATTATATAAAATAAATAATTTCTTTGTCTACAGTACTGCAATATTTAATATTAGAACCACTAAAACACTTGGTTCATTCACCGGATCGACTCAAGTGAAGAATATATCTTTTCTTCAGGGGCATGTAAAATCGAAAAGACGGAATTGCCCATTGGTCTCGTTGGTTTATGTGTAGTCATTTATGTTTGGCGTTTCTATGTGATTTGGCGTTCATTGTACCATTTTCCGTCTCATTCTGTGCGTGTCTGCTTCGTGTTTGTGCAGTGGGTGTTTTAGGGTTTTGCTGTTGGTGCTGCAACGAGTGTTGTTGGAGATTCCCTCCTTTTTTTGCTGTGATAGTTGTATGTCTATTGTTTTTTGCTTTGTTGGTGAGTTTATAGTCCACAGTGACCATTATGTCCCTAATGTCCTGCTTCATTTAGAAGCAGCAAGTTCCAGTCTAAAGTATTATGCTTGACGGGCTTTGAATGACCGGTATTGCATTATACATTAGAATAATAGTTGATTATCACATTTTGAATGTAAATTTTTTCAACATGAATTGTACAGTATGAATAGCAATAACGATTATCACTTTCATTGAAAAGTGCAGTCAAGGAAAAAATACCGAGAAAAAGTAATCAAATCAGAAAACTCAGCGTACAACGTAAGTAATCTTGTCATCTCTTTTATAATTGAATTTTCTCATTTTTTGCCTTTACATGAAAAGGAAATTAATATAATGTAAAAAATGCTCATAGAGTTTGCTGAATCCTTGATCATAATTGATAGAGAAAAATGCAACCGAATTTATCTTTGAGCATGACAAGTGACATTGTATCGATCTCTTTTTTCAAGTGTAGTTATAAAATAAATTGGCACGTTATTTTCTACGTACAAATGTATAGCAAAAAACTTTGATTGTAAGTAATTCTATGTACAATTTTAATTGGTGCCGATTTTTTAAAGAGAGTTCAGAATCTTTTTTAACAATAAGAGAACTCACCTTCACTCGGTCTAAGTCCAAACACTTCTTTTTGCAATTTGTCTCTGATTTGACAGTATGGATCAATATCCATAGTGCAAGCTGAGATATGATAGAAAATTGCTCGACAGTGTCTTATATCGTCCGGAACACGCGTCGATACAACCCTCTGATTGGTCAATCTATATCAAAGCGTAGGAATTCACAAGCAATGAATATAGCAAAGAATGAATATACATTCGTATCACTAAATTCTGTTTGAATCAGGAAGTAAACAAAATGGACCTAATACACATGGAACAAACATTGGTGTCTTTGTTTTGTATAATTGTGTCTTGATCCTCTTAATTTGAGCATATTCAGAGCCATTGTTTTTTTTTATTTGGAGTACCCGGGGTTTGGCTGTGTATGCTGTAACTCAGTCTTGTTGGAGATCCCAATTTATCTTTAATTAACTTTAATATTTTCTGCCGCAGACTAAATCTACATCTCCATCAAACATATCAGTATTGTCAAGGTAATGACGAATTCGTTTTAATCCATTCAGTAAAACACATGTAAATGCTTCAGAACATCACATTATACGTGAAGCTAAAAGAAGAAAGGAGATCGCCAACAAGACCCCGTGTAGAATCAACAGAAAAACACCAAAACACCCGATGCAAAAACATAAAAGACGAGTACAGCACGAGACGGAAAAGAGACACATGACATGTAAACATCAAACACAAAAGACTACACATAAACCGACGAGACCAACGCAGTGTGTCATTTTTAAGAAAAGGAGGGGATCTCTAAAATTAGTACGAACAGCAAAACTCCAAAGCACCCACTGCAAAAAACACAATGCAGACACGCACAAAACAAAATGCAAAATGGTACAAGGATCGTAAAATCGCATAACAGAAAATCAAACACGAATAACACATAAATCAACGAGACCAATGGGCAGTCGGTGCCAACTTTGGACGGCCATCTGCCACGTAATAATACGGAAGTGTTCCAACTCTATACCTTCATGAAGAAAATTTCAAACCATTTTTTCCTGCACCAGACACGTGTTTCGAATATTAAATTCTCATCAGTGATGCTTCCATCGGAGACAACAAAATTCATTTCAGTAGCGCTCTCTTTTATTTTCTGAAGTAAGATTTACATGTATACATTTTCTTTACAGAGAGTGCGCGGCTCAAAATTCCTGTGGGGTCGATTCAGTAGCATATCCAAATAATATATATGTTCAAAAAACCATTGCTGGGATGGTGCTTAGATGTTACATTTGTAACTTCCCTTAATATCGATGATAGTTTTGAATTGAATGACATGTATTCGAAATAGCAAAATGATATTCATGACGTCAAATCGATAAAGAGTCAAAACGAAGCTTCTTTCAGGCAACAGAGCTGGAAAGAAGTAATTAATACACTTCTAAGCATAAAGTCACGGGGAACGATTTTAACTGCTCCACACTTCAACAAGAATACGTGTTTATAATGATAATACGGAAGTGTTCCAACTCTATACCTTCATGAAAAAAAATTCAAACCAATTTTTCCTGCATCAGACACGTGTTTCTAATATTAGATTCTCATCAATGATGCTTCTAGCGGAGCCACCAAAATTCATTTGAGTAGTGCCCTCTTTTATTTTTTGAATTTAGATTTGAACATTTACTTTACAGAGAGTGCGCGGCTCCAAATTTCCTGTAGGGTCGATTCAGGGGCATATCCAAATAAAAGATATATTTTTCATGTAAATTACGTAACTTGAATTTGAAATATATTTCAGATTTAGAACTTTGATTTTTAAAAAGATGAGGATTTTTTTGGTAGTTATCTATTCGAATATCGGCAATATCCAAAATGACGTTTTTCCAGTCATTAAGAGCTTGCGATTCGACTCCTTCCGATTTACACCATCGTTTGGTATAGTTATCTAAAGCTACCTTTAGCACTTCACGACATTTGATAAAATCTATCTTGGGTGGGATTCTGTACTTAGGTCCTTTTTTGAGAAGACCATGTAGATGCCTGTCTTGGATAATTGAAAAGTCACCTGTAATAATATTACCAGCTGGTTTATATAGATATTCAGACGTTGCACATTCTCAAGAAGCAGGGCATGATTCATGTATTTGAGGATCTGATGTAACTTTGTTGTAATTAATTTCGCATAGGTCTCTTATGTTTGTAACAAATAAGAGGAATTTCTTACTTCTGAAAATATTGAGGAATGGCATTTTGTACGCGATGATTCAGGAAATATTAGAGTTGTTCAGAAGATGTTCAGAAGATCAAAAGCTTTGTTTATAAATGGATTTTTTTTATGAATCGTGTTTTGGTGGAGGTGCTTTTTTACCAAAGGATATAGTTTTTTATCTGTGCGAATTCAACAATGGATTTTAGTCTAACTCAATCAGTGTTTCTTAAGAATGCAGCCAGTACTTCATCCCAGAAAGATTTCAATTGAACTTCTTGAACTGATGAGAGAACATGTATCAGTTCGTGTCTGCCGCCGTTTCGTGCAATGATAAGTAGATATTTGAGACAATGTAGATATCCGAATTGACAAGTTTCAAAAGAATTCTCACCTTTATTCGGAAGCACCGTCAAAATCGGCTTAATTTTATAAATCTAAACATCAGGATTTGCACAGTAAGTATGTCTTTGCTCCGGCAGACAAGACAGCAAACAACACTACAATCATTTAAAAGCGCTACTATCTAGTTTTACTATCGGAACTTTCTACCACCAACACCTATATAAAAAGCAATGAAACAATCCCTTCCATTTTTCAAAAGCATCTGGATGGAATTTCTTCATTTCAACTCTATTTCGAAATCAGACGTACCAACTATTTACTATCAGCCCAAACTATACAAGTCTCCATACAAATTTCGATTTATTGCTAACTCGAGGAATTGCACTACTACTGTTTTATCCAGGAATTTGACATCAGTGTTAACGGCACTTACGGATCATGTATCAAAATATTGTGAAACTGCAATCAATAATAGCGACATCAATTATTTGTGGTCAATAAAGAATTCTGGTAAGATGATCGACAAATTCAAATCATATTATTTTAAATCCGAATCTATCTCATCTTACGACTTTTCTAACATGTACACCACGCTCCAACATGAGAAGATAAAAGACCGCTTATCAAAACTATTAAATGGTGTTTTGATCGAGAGGGTAAACTTCTGACACAAAGGGATTCTTTTTCTCAGTTGAATACAAATCGTACAAATCATGAACTCGATCTGAGTTGTACAAGGCCTTGTCCTTTCTTTTAGACAACATCTATATGAGATTTGGCGACGCTCTATACAACCGACAGAGCACGGACTGTATTACGCACGTCCTCTTTTTATATCCATTTACATATTCATCTGTGTTGCTGGGGCCCCTTCGTTTTGTGGTCTTGTTGTATGAAGTCATCAAACAGTGAGGAGGTTGTTTTACACCACAATTGTACGTTCTTCGAGTTGTATGGGTAATTGGAGAAGTGAGAGGGTTATGCGCACGTTATCCAGGATAACCACATCATTTGCTGCTTGCGTGGAAAATGGCCGTCCAAAGTCGGCACCGGTTGCCCATTGGTCTCGTCGGTTTATGTGTAGTCTTTTGTGTTTGATGTTTACATGTCGTATGTCTCTTTTCCGTCTCATAGTATGCTCGTCTTTTGTGATTTAGCATCGGGTGTTTTGCTGTTGGTGCTGCAACAGGGTCTTGTTGGAGATCCCCTCCATTCTATTCTATACAGGCGAGTTATTGTAGTTTCTATGGGTACTGATTGTGCGCCTCTAATTGCAGATTTGTTTTTATACAGATACGAAAAAGAATTCATGCAATATCTGCAAAAACTCAAGACATTTGACCACTTGAAATGTTTGAATGGCACCTCTAGGTATCTAGATGATATCTTGAATATTGACAGCCCTCATTTTGACCAATACAAAATTAAAATGTATCCTCCAGAGTTAACATTGAACAAAGCAAATACAGATGATATAGCTACACCATTTTTGAATCTTGATATCAAAATTAATAACGGAGAAATTAAACAAAGATATACGACAAAAGGAAAGACTTTGGCTTCAACAAAGTTATTTTTTCTTGGCTTGATGGCGATGTTCCAAGATTGCCATCATACGGCATTTACATCTCTCAGATCATCAGATACGCTAGAGCTTGCTCCTATGTTTCGGACTTCCATGACAAAAAATATACAAATTACAAAAACACTTATCAGTCGAGGATTTAGATATCTTAAACTTGTAAAATCTTTTTGGAAATTCTACACTATTCAATTTGAAGACGTTTAACACAATAACTATTCTGAACTTCTTTCAAAAATTCGGGACTACTCCGGCATCAGAGTATGTATCATTGGGAATTTCATTGCCTTTATTTTACGGTGACCACATAAACAAAATCAGAAGGATCAAAGGCAGATCAAACTTCAACCAAATATGTAAGAGAATAGTCGGTCGCCTGCTTTACCGAGGATATGATCCTAAAGTCATCACAAAAACACTGAGCATGGTACTGGACCAATTTGCAGTTTGGTACCAGTGTCTTTTCAAACGTTGCACACTGGTCAACCGTGACGACGGGACTCTATGATGGGCCTTGTTAAAATCTCGTCAGAGAAGACTTGGTCTTGATTTTCTGTCCTATCCGAAAGTTGATCATAACTCTCGGGTGATTGATCTTTGAGCTCGTTTCAGCCAGCAGAGTACAGACTGTTACACGCATGCCATAGAATTTGTTCGATCGATTTACACAGAATCTGTGTTACAAGAGGCAACTGAGTTTAACTATCTTGTTTGTGATGTCACCTTACAAGGAGAAGTTTTATGTTTAAACAACAATTCTTTGTCTATGGAGACCTCTGTGTATCCGGATAAGTGGAAGGGTTGAGCGCACGTAATCTGGATAACCAGACCATTTGCTAAAAGCAGATTGCCGTCCAAAGTCGGCGTCGGGTGCACATTGGTCTCCTTCCTTTTATGTGTTGTCATCAATGTTTAATGTTTCTGTACGTCTGTACGCTTGTTTTGTATGATGTTTTAGTGAATATTGATGTGTCTTTTTGCGAATCGGAGTTTGTATGATGTCATTTATGTGTCACTTTCTTGTGGGTTTATTTCGATGGGCGAATGCAGGGTAGTCAAGCTGGAGATCATTCCCTTTTCTTTATGCTTCCGGCAAGTGTTAGGGCGGATTAAAAAGACATTAATATATGTGGAGGTCGAAGAAATGTTTCATTGTCCATAAATGTGATAATTTAAACCAAGGGGGTACGCAGACTGAAGTTTTGTTATCCAGGCAAGTTCAGCTTGTAGGTGGCGTTTTTTTTTTATTTCAGTTTTAATTTGATTTTTGAGTTTTGGAAAAGACTGAACCGGAGTAATAGTTATATCCGAAATTGAATGGTTATATTAAAGGAAATGATTGTAAAGGAAATTTCTTAGATTTTTTTTCTGACGTGAGTTTCTTATCTGATACGAATGATTTTGAAAACGAGATTTTAAGGCCTGGCCTGTATCCTTTACACATTGGGCTCTTCATCCTTTAGCGAGTCATGTAATCTTGCGGTCTTGTTTGTGTGTGGTCATCTGACAGTGAGAAGGTTGTTTTACACCACAATTGTACGATCTTCGAGACCTCTGGGTAAATGGAAAAGTGGGAGGGTTGTGCGCACGTAATCCAGGATAACCACACCTTCTGCTATTTCCGTGGCAGATGGCCGTCCTAAGTCGGGACCTGTTGCCCATTGGTCTCGTTGGTTTATGTGTAGTCCTTTGTGTTTGATGTTTCTGTGTTGTGCGTTGACGTTCCTTGTCCCTTATGCGTCTCTTTCCGTGCTAGTCTGATTTGTGTTTTTGCATTGAGTGTTTTGGGGTTTTGCTGTGGGTGCTACAACCTGGTGTTGTTGGAGATCCCCTCCTTTGTTATGTAATGACATGGATGACATCTTGATACGATCAATCGCTGTCGTTATCAATCTCGATTTTACAAGTCTGCCCATTAACATTTGATTTAATTGTGGAATTGTAATAAACACCAAGCACTGACGTGCTTTCATTTAATAATTTAAATGGATAATTCTAATTTTGATGATATCCTTAGCACAATTCATCTGGGAAATGGAAGACAGCACTGAAAGCATTAACCACGTTTCAAATCTAAATTTTATGTTATCTTTGGCGAACATGGTCACCTGAATACTTCAGTACATGGCAAATGTGACGATGTTAAATTTACAATTACAAATTTCCCTTTCCTAAGTAGTAACATTCCTTAATTCCATGCCAATTGTACATTCCTGTCACAAGTGATACGCTTTCAAGAGCAAGCTCAAACTACAACTTCCTCGTTTTGTCACTGCAAAATGTCTGGAGGATACAATTAAATTATAATACACATGTAACATCTCGTTGTCCTCCACGTTGGAATCAGTGAATTAAAGTCAAACCCAAAATCCGATTCCAAAACTCACAATCAAAAGTCTTGAAAAATATGAGTCAGAGCTTTTTTTCAAAAGTAAAGAAGATAAGACAAACAGATGGAGGCAATAAAACATGAAGGACAACTTAGCCTGTATGATTTAGATGGCAGATGGCCGTCCTAAGTCTGCACCGGCTGCCCATTTGTCGCGTTGGTTTATGTGTAGTCCTTTGTGTTTGATGTTTCTGTGTTGTGCGTTGACGTTCCTTGTCCCTTATGCGTCTCTTTCTATGCTTGTCTGCTTTGTGTTTTTGTATTGAGTGTTTTGGGGTTTTGCTGTGGGTGCTGCAACCTGATGTTGTTGGAGATCCCCTCCTTTGTTTTAGCCTGATGAACAATCTACCGAGTCCAAGTAATTACGGATGTTAAACGTCTTTAAATTCAATAGCATCATTTAAAACCTGATAAATTTACAGCATGCACCAGACATGCACGTTTCGGGTACTAAACCCTCGTCAGTGATCCTTGGTCGAAACAATGTAATATGGCCAAAAAGTATGAAAATTAATTTGTCCAAAAATGTACCAAAAAGACGTAGCAGAATGGGTAGGATATGATGCTACAGGACCCACATTTCTGAAATTTCAAGACATTTTGTAACAGAAAATTTCAAATGCGTTGAAGGAATGCATTGGAGGTAGCGCTTTAAAAGCTGTGCCGTGTTAATTAGTACAGATTAAATGTATTCTAATATCACAAATAATATATTACATATAAGATGTTGGGAGGTATTCTATGTTAGAATCATCAAAAACACCGAATTTAAAAAATATACCGAATATTACTTTTTTGCAAGTCCTCAGTCATTGCTAGCAAACACTCTCCCTGGGTACTTGGTCTCATTTCATAATGCTATCATTCCGAGGTTTGCAACTGTTTCAATGGAGCATGGGCGTAAGAAAGAGAGAGAGAGAGAGAGAGAGAGGGGGGGGGGGGGGGGGGCAGCGAGGGCACGTGCGCCCCCTCCCACTTTGAAAAGTTGTGCCCCCAACTTTTGGAGTAATATTTAAGGTATTATTTAACTTAAATGAGACTTTTTAGCAAATATTCTTTGATTGAGACTTCCGGTTATGAAACGAATGGGGTAGAAAGTGTTCGATTTGAGCCCCGAAAAAAATCAACAATCATCGCCTTAAATCTTATTTTAATGTAACAACAAAGACTCAGGATTAAACTTTTTGGTTAAAGTCGCAGATAATCAACATTTCGTGAGTAAAACCGTTTTAGTTGACATTTGTGCATTGATAAATTTACGATTCATCACGATTTGCCACGTCAATATATAAAGTATGGAGGGGATCTATCAAATAAAAACATATACAAAGGCAAGTCAATGTCTGAATGTTTTGCTTTATTACACCAGAAAAATGACCTTTTCGCTAAAGAAATAAAAGGTGAAATAAATCAAATTAAAGAAGAATTTAATTACTTGAAGCAATATGTGGGTCATGTTGACGACGCAGTGAAAGAAATCTTTGAAAAAAACGCTTGAAAACTTAAGATCTGAGTTTAAAAGGGAAGAACAAAAAAATTAGAATTGGAACAGTGGTCTAGAATTCGGAACTTAATTACACGAGGGATACCAGGGAACAGAAATGAGTCAGTGGAGGATTCCGAAAAGATGGTGCGGAACTTTTTGTTCGACAAGTTGAAGTTCTCGCAGTCGCGCACCGTCTTATTTCAAGCATGTCACAGGTTGCCAGTCGGGGACTAGTCTAAACCGAACATCACTGTGCGTTTCTTAAACCTTAAGCCCCTGTCACACTGTGGAGAATTGGAGCTACGAGTTTTGTACGAGTGCTGGCGAGTTATAACTCGCCGAAATTTCCCCGAGTTAGTCTTGATTTTTTGTGATTACGACATTGGCTCGACATCTCTACGAAAACAGTACGACACTTGGCGACACAATACGATTTGTACACGACATCTTCTCGACAAACGATGACTTTGGTACGAGAAGATACGAGTTAAGTACGAGTTTCGTACGAGTTTATACGAGATGTGGCGACATGCCTACGAGTTAAGGACGAGATAAGTAGGAGTTATGACGAGCTGCGTACGAGAAGTGTACGAGTTATGTCAACACATTATGAATTTGGTATAAATTTGTGTTTAAGTCTTTAATAGCTCACCCGATCTGAAAGCCCTTGACAGGGATTGGTATTGTCATTATTGTAGCATTTTGACCGTCGACAAGATGTCTTCCTTTTGTATGATTTACGTGTATCGACTCACGTTTTCTTCCTCAAGACTGCTGAAAAATTTGAATGAATTGGTCTGTACAAGCTTCAAAATAATGTAAATAACACAATACATCTTCCTTTCTTAATTATCTTCTTCTGGACGATGCAAAATCTGTTAAAAAAATATCTTCTACAATCGCAGGAGGGATCTATAAGAAAAAGAAACGAATATGAGATTCCAAGATGGGTGAAGATTCAAGATTGTTATATTCAAGAGCCGATTATGGACTCTTTTGAATTTGATCATGTACATGCTAAAATTAAGCTGAAAATTATAATACGTACAATGTACCATAAAGTACTAACTATTCTGCCAAGGGAAGGGGGGGGGGGGTGGTTGGTCAAATTTGTTCTTTTCCATAATCTTTTTCAATACAACCAGATTATGAATAGAAAAACTTTTTGTATCTACAGTTATCTATTTTTATTTTAATTCTGTCAGCTTGAAAAATTATAATTGATAAATTTATCGTTTTAACCTTTTTTAAATGCAATAAAATGGACTTACAAGATCGTATACGGGTTGTAAATGCTCAATGGCTTATACCAACTTGAAGATAAACCTGCCATAGATGAAAGATGGGACTGTTTCCTTGTTGTTTTTTATGTATTAGGACAAAATGATGTAAGAGGTTACATTGACAAACCTACTACGATTAATTGGATTTTTCTGGAGTTAGTATGTGTATTAAGCTCGTGTAACATGTCAGCCCACCTGGGCCTCTTTTATTTTTGTTCTCTATCATTGCTATACTATGAAAGTGAAAACATTTATGCATGCTGTAGAGGAAGACTGGATTTAAGTACTCAACTCGGCAGAACTCGAGAAAATGTCGTGACAGTGTCGAGCAGAACTCGTACAAAGTCGTGCAGGTGTCGAGAAGAGGTCGGTACAACTCGCATGATGTCGTGTAGACATCGTACTCATGTCGTTTTAACTCATATATAAACTCGGCCCTTCTCGCACGAGTTTGATTCATGGCGAGAAGCGACGAGAAGTGGAGACATGCACACAATGCCTGTACGAGTTTATGCGACATCTGTTCGACATTTCCTCGACATGCGCACGACATGAAAACTCGCACGACAATTTTAAACCGTTTAAAATTCTCGCCGCCTCACGCCGAGTTCTGGCGACATGAGGCGACATTTCTTCGACATGTAAAGACATCTGTACGAGTTCCATGCGACAAATGACGAGTTGTGGCGAGTTGTAACTCGCCACAACTCGTAGCTCGAACTCGCTACAGTGTGACAGGGGCTTTAGGGACTGAGATTACGCCATGAAAGCAGCATACAAGGTACCCAGGGGGACTGGATATGGAGTGACCCCAGATCTCAATCCGGAAGCTAGTAAGCTTCGCACTCGTCTATTAAATGAAAGGAAGGAACTCCCGGCTCATGAACGGAACCACACCAAGATTGTGTATATGAAAACATATCCTTTTGTCATGTTGCGTAGATTTTAGCCCTGCTTTCCTGTGAGTTAATGTGGATTCAAGCCTACATTCGCGCCTGACATCAGATACACAATGCGCATATCGACATGCTGTGAACCCCAATACACAATTCGTGCGGCGGTATTTGAAACCCACTCAAGCAAAACACGGGATGTTCAATCGACTATGACTAACTTGCATTTGAATTAGTTTAGTTTCATTGTTATATTTTCATTTGGAAGATGCAAAGAGCATATTTGTTTTATGTATTGAATGTTGTTTTTGTTTTTATGTGTGATGTGAGAGAGAGAGGTGTGAAACTGAGACTTATCTATACGGATTTAAACTTTAAAACATTTGATGACAACTATTAAAATCGAAATAGAAAAATACGATATTTGTAATCTTCTTTTTCTTTTTGAAATTAATAATTGTCTCAATAGTGTGAATGGAGAGTAAATGGATGGTGATGTCTGAATTGTAAATGTAAATAACATGTCATATGTAGAAAATGAATAAAATTTTGAAATAAAAAAAATATATTCTTTGATTATTTGATCTTTTATTTTTTAAACCCCCTCCATTCTTTTTTTTCTATTCCGTAACTACAATGTACCATTTGCAGATTAGGTTATCGATATTTTACTGTCTGTGGGTGTATCCGGATTCACAACATGTTGCAACAAAAACATTCGCCAAGAAAATAGCATCATGTGTGTATTTGACAGCTTAGGTATTAGTGTGATGCCATCTATTGTAAATATTATGTTTTGATTGATACTATGCAAGTCTGAGATTGTGCAATCGAGTCGCATTTTTTACTTAGCCCTTTTCTTTGACTTACAGTGCAGTGCGAGAAAGGGAAACTATAGCTAAAACCTTTTGTGTTTTACTTTTCGCTTTTTGGAAGTTGTGCCCTCCCCCCCCCCCCCCCCCCCCCTAATCTCTGCTGAGCTACGCCACTGTGGAGTTTCTAATGATATTGCCTTGCCTTCTCGACTTTGACACTGAATAACTGATGGGTACTTCTTTGATGTTTATGCGTATTCTTCCCGGGCTCTTGATCTCATCTCAATTTGAATATATCTGAGATGACACCACTTACAAATATTTTTGGTGTTTTTTCTTTTTCTGATACCGGGATCAGAGTGTGAAAACTCCCCCATCTTTTTGCATAATGGCAATATGGCGAGAGAAATAAAAATAAACTTAAAGTTTTATCGCCCTTCTTTTTGTAGAAACTATAAGCTGATTTATATGTATAGACAACACAAAAATGGTGCGAGAGACTCACCGCATTAAAAAAAATTTAGAACTCAAATTTTCGAAGCTATGCGGCTTCTTCAGGAGACAATTACTATCTACACATACATATAGCACGCCGCGTACAATATATTCAGTACTTATACAAGCCTCTCGAGATAGTTCAGTAGATAAAGTTTTCATTCGCGTTTCCATGGAACTTTGTTTTGTCTTTGTCTCTTTGTCTGTTCGTGAGAAAGCTCTGCTTTACATTTTTTTCAATAATTATTTATGCCTTTTGATTATGACGCTTGGATTCTGATTTCTGGGTTTTGTTTGGATTTCATTCACTGATTGAATGTAGCGTCTGAGTACTATCTCAACACTTCTTAATAATTACAAATTGAAAATGTTTGAAATGAACTTAATCAAAAAAGTAAAAAGCAGGAACACCATGCCTCCAATTGCATTCAGAAAGGAAATAAGAGGTTTCAAGAGATTCAAGATTGAAAATTGTTTTCTCAATAATTTATAGCAAATTGTGTGTCTCCAACATCTTTTCTTCGCCTCTTCCTGAAATTTGTCTCTAATTGACGCTTTGGATTAGTATAGATAGTGCAGACTGAGCTGTAATAGGACATGTTCCGTAATGACAGTAACACACGGTGCAAGCTTCTCATTGGTCAATTTGTCAGAATTTGTAAACTGGTTTAAGCAACATTCTAAATAACAGGTCTGTAAAGGACAAAATCCCTTCTTATTTCAAATACCAGGAGGCGCCTTGCATTTCCTATACAAATCATGGACATGTGGTGACCTGTGTATTGCTTTGTCCTTCCTTTTGGACAATATTTATGTAAGATTTGGTGAGAAACTCTACAAGCAGATTCCAATGGGTACTAATTGTGCGCCTCTTGTTGCAGATTTATTTTTATACACGTATGAAAAGGAATTTATCCAAAATCTTCAAAAACAAAGATAAAATGATGATGTGAAATGTTTCATTGGTACTTTTAGGTACCTGGATGATATTCTTACTATCGACAATCCTGTTTTTGAGAAATATAAAAATGTTATTTATCCACAAGAATTGATTTTAAACAAGGCAAACGTTTCAAACACAGAAACACCATTTTTGGACCTAAATATCAAAATTGTTAATGGAGAAATCCATACAAGTGTGTATGACAAAAGAGATGATTTTGGATTTAACATAGTAAATTTCCCCTGGCTTGACGGTGATGTTCCTAGATTACCGTCCTATGGTATCTATATTTCACAGCTCATCCGGTATGCTAGAGCATGTGCTGATGTTTTGGATTTTCATAGTAGAAATTTACAAATTACCAAGAAACTTTTAGGACAAGGTTTTCGCTTTCACAAACTAGTAAAGACTTTCTGGAAATTTTACAAAAATTATTGTCAACTTCTTCTGAAATTCGGACCAATACAGGCAACAGAGTATATTACTTTGGGTATTTTGCAACCTGCATTTTATGGTGACATGATCAACAAAATAAGAAGGATCAAAGGTAGACAGAATTACCATAAGAAATATGTCAGAATTATCAAACGCCTTTTATATCGTGGATATGATCCTAATGTCTCCAAACGGATACTGGGCTTGGTACTTGACCAGTCTACAGTGTTGTATCAGCGCATCCTTAATACTTGCACTCTGACTGACTGTGACGACGCGACTCCATGACGGGCCCTGTCCAACCTCTTTAGAGAAGACAGGGCCCCGACCACCTGTCCTCTCTAAATGGCAGACGGACTCCTCTGGTAATAACATACATGAGCTCGCTACAGCCGGTAGAGCACAGAATGTATTACGCATGCCCTCTTTTTATATCCATTTACATATTCATCTCTGTTGCTTGGGCCGCTGTGTTTTGCGGTCTTGTTTGTGTGTCATCATCTGACATTGAGGAGGTTGTTTTACACCACAATTGTACGTTCTTCGAGACCTCTGGGTAATCGGAAAAGTGGGAGGGTTGTGCGCACGCAATCAAGGATAACCACACCGTCTGCTACTGACATGGCAGATAATCATTCCGCACCGTTTGCCCATTGGTCTCGTTGTGTAACCCTCTCGGGTCTACAAATTATGAAACCCGTGGATTAATTTTAACTTAAGTCATTTTTTAAAACTTGGAATAAAAAGTCCTGGTAAAGTTTTACCGTTTATTAACATACGAAAGTTACATGTTGGTTATAGCAGTATGAGAATGAATCAAATGAATCTAACATACAAAATCATGCGCGCAGTATATATTAGGAGCCTGGGATATTTCACAATCAGGTGGAAATCGCCATCGAAATTCATGACTAAATTGGAATTCAGACGTATAAACAAAGTTGCCTAAACTTAGAACAAATCCTCGCCATTTCGTCTATTGCACCCAGACCTGTGACAGGCGAACCACTATAGCTTCTATTGCTGTCAAGTGACCCAAGAACACCTCGTATTGACAGACATAGGGTTACACACTGGCGGGAATGACAATCATTTCTATTACATCAATTTAGCACGTGATCGTAAAGTTAACGTTTGAAATTAGAGTTATCTTCTCCTAGACGATTGGAAATATCCCATAAACAAAATAAATGGAAATTAATTAAAAATCAAAGTACTCAATTTGCATAATTATTGTGGGGGAGAGGCCATATGGTTACAATACTCCCCTACTTAAGAAAATAACCAAGATTTTTGCGACCTTGATTTACACTCAATCAAATAATCGTTAACTTGGATGAACTTCTTAACATCCATCTAAAATCTTGAAAACATATACTGAATTTCCGTGATAATTGGTTATTTTCTAAACGTATGGCCTTGACACCACAATAATGAACCATTCAACTATTTACCACCGGGATCACTTGGTACATATTAATCCAAAACATATAATCAAAACACATGCAATAAAAATTCATTGTATTTAGTTCCACTGTTAATCAGGAGTGACCCGGTCATTTTCATCATAATAAATGTTCAATCAAAATGTTCATAACCTGTAAAAGAAACACATTTTCAAGGCCAATTGTATCATAGAATCAAATACCATTGTATTACTATACATATGCATGCATCAAACATCAATGACATTTCATCAATAATTGCAATATTAATATAACATATGACATTATAAGCATTACACATTTACTCTGCTTTTTCACTAAATAACACATAACACGGATTCATTTATTCTTCTTATGGCCATCCTCACAGTATGACATCATTTTCTTTGGTTCTTCCCAAACTATGGTTCGTGTCTGGTCCATCTTTGTGAACTGAATAACCTCCGAGGAGTAAAACGAATAAATTGGACCTCGACGTCATCGTGAAATTAATTGTTAATCATCATCGGTTTCTTCTTTCGTTTTCGTCTTAAGATCACGGTCTCGTCTTCTTCGTCCGGACCCATTTCGTATTTTCTCCATCCTCGACCTCCTTTGACGCATCTTGGCATTTGTGACGTTACCAAGATCTTCCCGTAATCCGGATGACGCCATGCACCCAGAAAAACGACGGGGTATTCATATTCTCATACATTCAGCGTCTTATTAGGAAGGTCAACAAGTACAAAATTGTTCATGTCCCTCTTTTCGCAATGACAGATTTCACTCTGCCATTATCAGCGAAAAATGTTCGTATGTTGTAGTGACGGGCTGGTTACACATCCGGCCACACGGGTAACATCGTGCACAGGTTCACCTGACGTCACAGACTCGGGTTTCTTCTTTGGCTTCGTCTTCTTAATTTTACGTGTCTCTAAGAATTGACCTGCACGCTCTTTCGTCTCCTTTTCACAGCAGGCGGTGTATTAACAAAAGATCAAGGGTTAACTGCATATCTAGAAACTAATTGACAAGTTCATTATTCAGCACTGCACTGTATATATTACTCCCAGCAATAAATCTATCTGCATCACAGTTTCGCTAAATAGGCCGCATGTCTCTGGTAGTTAAGTGACACCGGGCTTTTCTCTGTACCTCTAACTGACCATAATTTTGAATTTACAAAAATAGTTTAGAAGCCTGTGTCAAATCTTTTAAAAGAAATTTCCAAACTTATTTCTTTTTCCACGTCTTAGTATCTACTAACATCTATTTAACCATTAATGTAGACAATTTTTTTTTATCAAAAATCCAACAAATTAATAAAACGATATTAAAACAAGAAGCTCTTTTCATCGTTGTAAGACGTCGTCAGTATATGTCAATAGTCTGCGTACAAACTAAATAAAAACAAATTATGCTGATGCTAACCACCTGCATCATTGGACGACCGTCAAAATAAACTCCAACACCGGGAAAAGGGCAACAAAGGTCAATATCGTTATTGCTCTAATCTGAGGTGAGAATTGTAACACGATCACCAGAGTAAAAGTCATTCATAAATCCTGCACTAAACCAGCGAGATCCAGATAGAAATTACAAACAAAGAGCAAATATTTTTACGATGTACACAGTGACTTATCCAGGGTTTCATTTTATATCTATTTCTCAGAACATTTTTATCCATCTTTTACAGAACTAATTTACTTTCTCAGATTCTGATTTACTAGTATCCAATTGTATTAATTAGTTTAAGTTTATCTATTTTTTTTTTATTTCATTTTCATTACGATTTATATTTCCATATTTCCCTCCCTGTCTTGAGATAAAAAATTGGATTTTTTTTCTTTTTAATTTCAGATACCTTTTAAGGAGTTGGGATTCGATTGACTAGATTTTTTTTTTATCTTTATTTTATTGTAAGTTTCTTTCTCATCGTTCATTATACTGATACCTTAAGGTTCTGAGAAGTCATGAACTTTGTCATTTCAAACAAGTTTTTCATAAGAAGCTGGGGATCAAAAGATGGAGTATTTTCAACAGTGTCCTGTTGGGAAGCCTGTTCATTTTGTAAGAAACCCTTTTCTGGTTTTCCGGAAATTGCATCTATTTCCATCTGTTCTTCCTCGCGATTATGTTCGGGAGCAGACGGTGAATCCTTTGTTAGAGGATTCGAATTGTTCGTATTATCGTCCATGTCGGTACATTTCTCTGACATGGCACGAGTTCTAAGTCGTCTCCGAAGTTCCATAAGTGGAATGTCATCTTCGTCAGACGAATCTTCTCTCTCTTGAATTCTGTGTCGTATTGCAACGTCTTGCGGGACAGGCTGTTCCTCATCACTGTCTGACTGTTCGGGTGGGACTACGTACGTAGTTTTTCGCAAGATGTGTCCTGCCGAATCTCTCGGAACTTTCCATTCATCAATTTTTGCAGGCCGAAGATGTCTAGCATGTGTCTTCGTGGTATTGCCATCTAGCTGATTTTTCACAATGAATGAAAGCGGACCTGTTTGATCAATAATCCGGAAGTACGGTTGCCATTTCACATCCAGCTTGTTATCTCTTCTGTGATTCCTTACGTACACTGGGTCTCCTATCTGGAAATTTTCTTCTGTACTGTTTTTGTCTGCGTACTGCTTCTGTTTCCTTTTCGCTTCTTTCATATTTCTGTGAACTAAAGTAAATGACTTGTGTTGCTGCTGAAGTGCTATTTTGTGTAGATCTTCACCAACATATCTGCGTCTTGGCTTCAATATGGTGTCCAAGGGAAGCACTACGTCTCTGTTATAAAGGAGAAAATATGGAGAAAACTTTTGATGACTCGTTGACATGAAACCTAATGGCGGCAAGTGTTTGATTCAAGTACAAGTCCCATGTTTGAACGTCTTCTTGGATATTCTTAGACATGACGTCATGGAGAGTACGGTGAAATCGCTCCACCTTTCCGTTTGCTTGGGGACTGTAATATGAAGTTTTGATATGATGAATGTTCATTTCATCCAAAGTTTCCTGTACTTTTCTGTTGACGTTTTCTGTTCCATTGTCTGAGATAATCTCAAGAGGACAGCCGAATCTTGGGAAAATTTCTTCTAAGATCAGATGCACTATTCGTTCTGCAGACTTGTCCGGCACAGCAAAAGCCTCTGGCCATCCTGAATAAATGTCAATGAAAGAGACAATGTATTTATTTCCAGACAGTGTCGTCGGGTAGGGTCCTGATAAATCCAGCCCAATCTTTGCAAAAGGGTAAGGCGGTACTTCGGTTTCCTTGATAGGTGGCTTTGACTTCCTTGAGCTTCTTGTCTGACACGTGACACATTTCTCCAGATATCCATGTATTTTCTTGTACATGTTTGGGAAGAAGTACTTACGACGAATAGAATCGTACGTCTTATCTACAGCCATGTGTCCGAGTTGATCGTGATACTGCCTGAGGACGACTGTCTCCATTTCTTGAGGAATATACAGTCTTAGCTTGGGGTCCTCAGTGTCAGGTTGAGAGAGATAATAGAATAACCCTTCCTTGTCTTCAAAATAGTGTGTCTGTTCAGCCTTTGTTGCTGTTCCTTTCCTTAGTCTGTTCTTAAGTTTAACCATTTCTTGATATTTTTCTTGTTCCTCCTTCAAATTGAATTCCTCTGGTAATTCTGATACCGCTTTCGTGATCTCATCGCGATCTTCGACATGACAACTTGCAAAGTCTCTTGGATTAAATTCATTTGAATTGATGACTCCTATCTCAAACGCTCTATCATCTATGTCTGGCTCGTCTTCGAATTTCTTAGATTGTTTTGACGTCTGTGGATGCGGTATCCGGGACAAAAGATCAGCACAGTGATTGTCTTCACCTTTGACATACTCGATCTTACAGTTATATCCAGCAATGCTTAGAGCCCATAGCTGTATTTTCTTATTTTGCATCGGTGAATCTAAGAGATACTTCAAAGGCTT
Organism: Pinctada fucata; assembly: GCA_028142955.1. Taxonomy (NCBI): domain Eukaryota; kingdom Metazoa; phylum Mollusca; class Bivalvia; order Pterioida; family Pteriidae; genus Pinctada; species Pinctada fucata. The sequence continues at coordinate 100,266,019 of AP027102.1, forward strand.
ATGATCTGTCTTGATTGTAAACTGAGCTCCATGTAAATAGTGATCCAACTTCTGAAGTGCGTAGTGAATCGCAAAAGCCTCTTTCTCTATTGTCGACCACTTTGTCTGAGTATGACTAAGTTTGTGTGACAGGAAGTAAATAGGTTTCTCGTCTCCTTCGTCGGTTTCTTGAGTAAGACACGCACCAATACAGTTGTCACTAGCGTCTGTGTATAAGACATACGGTTTGTTTGTATCTGGGTATGCAAGGAGTGGTACTACTGTAAGACTTTCCTTAAGATAATCGAAAGCATGTTGACATTCCTCTGTCCATTTGAATCTGGCATATTTCTTCGTCAAGTTGATAAGTGGCTCTGCTATCTTCGAGAAATTTGGTACAAATCTCCTGTAGTAACTGCACATACCTATGAATCCACGAATTTGCCTTACATTCTTGGGAGCCGGCAAGTTTTTGACCGCTTCTACTTTCTTTTGATCTGGAGCTATGCCATCTTTGTTGATTACGAAGCCTAAGTATTCTGTTTCCTCCTTGAAGAAAGCGCATTTCTTGAGTTTGAGCTTAAGATTGTGTTGTCTTAATCTGTTGAATACTTCCTGTATGTGTCTTATGTGTTCCTTGGGGTCGTCTTTTGTAAAGATTAAGATGTCATCTAAGTATGCCATTGCAAATCCTTCACATCCTTGTAAGACGATATTCATAAGTTCTTGAAAGACAGCTGGAGCATTACTCAATCCAAAAGGCATTCTATTAAATTCAAAAAGTCCTCGATGACACGCGAAGGCTGTCTTTTCTTTGCTTCTTTCATCCAAAGTCACTTGCCAGTATCCATGTCTTAAGTCCAAGGTAGTAAAATATTTTGCGTTTCCTATCAGAGATAAGATGTCGTCAATCAAAGGAAGAGGAAAAGAAATCGGTTTGACGATCTTGTTGAGAGTTCTAAAGTCGACACACATCCTGTCACTGCCATCTTTTTTCTTTGCTACAACTAAAGGAAATGACCAAGGAGACTGTGACCTTCGAATGACCTTTGCATCTAACATCTCGTCTATAGCCTCATCTATCACCTTTCTTTTGTTCAAAGGTGTCCGGTATGGTCTATTCTTGATCGGATGATGACTTCCGGTATCTATTTTCATCTGTACTGTCTTTGTTCCACCAAGATCTGAGTCTTTCTTAGCGATAAGGTCTTTGTTTTTCTTCAGTAACTTGATTATTTCTTGGCGCCTTCCTTCGGATACATGCAATTCCTCGAAATCTGATTTAATTTCAGTCTCTGGCTCATCAACTTCCATTGGTTCTTCATCGTCTAAGGTCAAAATATCTTGAGGGGTCAAAGTTCTAGCCCTCCCTACTACGCTTCCTCTCCTTAGACGGTAGCAAATTTTCGTCTCATTAAGAATTAAGACAGGTACCTTCAAGGAAGATTTGACAGTATTCACTGATTCCTTAAGTGACAGGCCAGGTTCATCTAAGATACATCCGGGGTCAATGTTCGTGACCTCAAGAAGTCTTGAGTTCGATAATCGGAAGCCTTTCTGTAACTTAACATGACATATAGTGGCGGTCTGCGGTTCGATCGTTGTCTTTTTAGCTAACCTTAAAATCGAGCAAATATGAGTGTCTTCGTCGAGCTTCACGTATGTTTTTCCTACTTTTAGCATTCCTAAGTCGAAGTAAAGGCGCACTCCATATTCCTTCAGCCAATCTCGTCCTAAGATAAAATTTTTGGTAAGCGTCTCTACCACGTAGAAATTTTGAGACAATCTTAATCCGTTTATCGAAAATGTCAAAGTTGTTCGTCCTAAAACGTTGATCGGCGCATCGTTCGCTGCTCTTAAACTCTTGATTACTCGCATTAATTTTGGTTTTGGTGATAATCGCTCAAAAATGTTCCTACTCATAAGGGAAACTTCAGCGCCCGTATCTACCAAAGATCGATATCTCGAGTTGCCAATCTTAATGATACAAGAGCTTGGGTTTCCAGCTATGTTTAAATCGGAAACGAGTTTCTTACTCTCTAAATTTCTTTTAGAAAAATGTCTGCTCTCTCCAACGGCTTCCTTTTGAAGAGAGCTTTCAAGTTTCCCTGGTTCCGCGCACTGCTTGAACGCCATTGAGACCTTGTATTTGAGTAATTCAGAGCCCTGTATCTATCCGGATTTCGGCGGTTTGGGCAATTTCGTCTAAAGTGACCTTTCATGTGACAATTCCAGCACTCTGTGGTCTTAATTTCTGGCGGATTCTGACTTTGCATTTGAAATGAGACCTTTCTTGAACTCTTAAAAGGGACTTTATCTGGGGATGATTCGTTTTCATGTTTATTTATGGAACATTTACGTTTAAGAGGGGGTTCTTCGTTTTCGTCTGTTTCTGGGTCTGAGTAATCAATGGTTGTTTTAATGTTTTGATTGTTTTCACGCAATGGACATTCCCAAACTGTGTGTCCTTTAGAATGACATTTGTAACATAATTTTTCAACTGCCGTATCTTGATTCAGGGCCTCTATTGGGATACGCGTGTTTTGATTCTCACCAGTATTTTTACATTTATTTACGCGCATGGTTAATTGACTGTTTAGGTTACTCTCGCCGTAGCTTGATCGTAAATTTTGATTCCCTACTAAATCTGAATTTGTGTCATTAATTTGTGGTTCATTCTTTTTATTTGATCTGAGATTAAAACGCTTTCGTAAATTTTGCTCTTATATTGCAATTTCTACCGCTTCCTCGTAACTTTTTGGATCACACCTCATGACTCTCATTCTCAAGTAATCGTAACACAATCCGTCACAAAAGATATCAATTAATTGTTTCTGAACTAACTTGAATTCTCTTTCATCAAAAGGAGCAGAATATGCGTCTTCCGCTAATTCTAGCAAACGTTCAGAATACAATTGTACACTTTCTTCTGACCTTTGTTTAATATTACGGAGCTCAGTCATGGCTCGCTGATTATCCGTAATTTCAGCATAGCGCTTTTTCATCAACATTTTGAGATTTGACCAATCAGGGGTTCCGCCCTTTGACTCAATTTCGTCTAAATAACGTTTCACAAAATCTCCAACTGTGCCAGTACAAGCCATTAAAACTATTCTCGGTATGTCCGTGTTATCAAGTCGAGCCATTTGCGCAAATTTTTCAATATCTTTTACCCACTGTTTAAATTGTGAAGAATCACCTTCAAACAATTTAACTACCTGAAGTAACGGTACAGATATTACAGTTTGAAGACCCTTAACTTGATTTGCAATCCATTTAAAAGCATCTTCGCCATTTTCCGGAATTCTACCAAATCCAAAGGTACTACAACTTTTACTCTGAGACGAACCAAAACCATCAGAACTTCCTGAACCGGAATCCTGACAAATTCCCGTCATGTGAGACATCACTTTGTCGTCAACGTTAGTCATATTTACTTGAAAATGCGTAGAAAAAATCTTAATCAATTTACCTATCTGTCTAGATCAAAAATTCAAAATGATAAAATTACATGGTCAATCAAAATGAGGATACGCACGAGAAAAGTAAATGTGTCCTACCTGAAGTATACATCATTTCAGTGTAATGTTCATCACTTGTCTGCAGTTTAATCCTGGTTTCGCGTACAAGTCCATCTTCTGCATTCAAGGCAATAAATCACGTATATCCCCATGATTCGTATCATTTAGCGTCACGGCATCAAATAAGATATTGTAGCCCTCTCGGGTCTACAAATTATGAAACCCGTGGATTAATTTTAACTTAAGTCATTTTTTAAAACTTGGAATAAAAAGTCCTGGTAAAGTTTTACCGTTTATTAACATACGAAAGTTACATGTTGGTTATAGCAGTATGAGAATGAATCTAATGAATCTAACATACAAAATCATGCGCGCAGTATATATTAGGAGCCTGGGATATTCCACAATCAGGTGGAAATCGCCATCGAAATTCATGACTAAATTGGAATTCAGACGTATAAACAAAGTTGCCTAAACTTAGAACAAATCCTCGCCATTTCGTCTATTGCACCCAGACCTGTGACAGGCGAACCACGGCATAGTGTAAAATCTGGATTGGATTGGACGGTTGGACTGGACGATTGGATTGGACTGACAAATTGGATTGGATTATTGGATTGGACGAACATTTCAAAAACTTTGCTCATTCAATTATCTTGCTTTTGAATGTTATCTAACTAAGAACAAATAATAGTAAGACGGAGTGTCATAGAAAGTTAAATTTCTTTTGCCGATCGACTTCTTACATGGTACAAATTAAAAATACAGTAAAATATGGGGTAATTAACCTAATGGCAGCACAATTACATTAGTTACTTTTCTGTGTAAGCATTAAAGTAATTGAGAAGAGGACCTAACTCTTCTCTTAAATATAGAATCTGAAAACAGGCTTATTGTATACAACCTACAGATCAAAATAATTAATGACGGTATACCATGTATAGTACCGTGAGATTTCTCAACATGTACGATGTGTAATGTGCACCATGTGTTATGTGCCCTATATTAGCGATAAGAAAAGAAATATTTGAAGCATAGGAAGTAGGTCAAGGTCATAACTCAAACGTTCATCAAAAAATGCAAGCTTGGTACATATACCATTTGTACTTTGCAGATCCCTGAAACGGAAAATGTGGGTCTAGATTAAATAATGAATTATTGTTATAGTATGACAGAGATGCATCTAACATGAAAGTGTAGTGCGCAGTAATACTGAATGGCCATTTAATGCAGAATCAGAATGGAAAAAGAAGGTCTAGGTCAAATTATAAAAAAATGACCAAAGATCCCTCCAAAGTGCACGTTTGGTGAATATAGCAATCGCTTATATTGGCTATTATAAACAAAATCATTCAAGAGGAAAAGTAGGTCAGATGCAGCATCTGATGAATAGATTCAACTACGCAACCTTAGATTATTCAGATTATTCACTTTGTGAAAGTTTGGATACTATTACATCAGTACTTTATCCTATACTGATCTACCAAACTTCTTCATCAGACACAGACGTCGGGGTATAGCATAAGCTGAATCAGCTTCGAAAAAAAAATCATTTGTTCTTTGTTAAAAAAACATTCAAAAGCAAGACAATTTTTTGAAATGTTCGTCCAATCCAATAATCCAGTCCAATTTGTCAGTCCAATCCAATCGTCCAGTCCAATCGTCCAATCCAATCCAGTCCACATTTTACACTATGCCGCGAACCACTATAGCTTCTATTGCTGTCAAGTGACCCAAGAACACCTCGTATTGACAGACATAGGGTTACACACTGGCGGGAATGACAATCATTTCTATTACATCAATTTAGCACGTGATCGTAAAGTTAACGTTTGAAATTAGAGTTATCTTCTCCTAGACGATTGGAAATATCCCATAAACAAAATAAATGGAAATTAATTAAAAATCAAAGTACTCAATTTGCATAATTATTGTGGGGGAGAGGCCATATGGTTACAGTTGGCTTATGTGAAGTCGATTGTGTTTTTTGTTTTTCTGTGATCTGACGTTCCTTGTACCACCGCGTCTCTTTCTGTGCATGTCTTCTTTGTGTTTTGCAGTGGGTGTTTTGGGAAGTTGCTGTTGGTGCTGCAACTAGGTGCTGTTGGAGATTCCCTCCTTTCTTTTCCCTCATAAACAGCCTTTAACAAATTGACAAATCCATTTTAAACAATTTCAACATAACAAACACAATTGTTTCAGGGCCTTTATATTTAATGTCATTTTGCTGAGTCCAGAAATGTCCATATATTCAGTCATCGGCAATTCATTAATAAAAACAGTGACAGTTGTAGAGAAAATACCTCAAATTTATGTTAAGCATACAGTATATAAACAAAGAACTTTTCTGACAATTGTACAGTTTGGAATTTACATTTGTAGATTGATATTGATACTACAATTTCAAACACCCCTTTGTCTACAGCATCTTTACCTCAATTTTTTTTTGCTGGAATTGATCCGTAATATGACGCGTTGGATCAGTACAGATAGTGCAGATTCAGCTGTAATGGGAAATTTGATTACATCAATACGTTACAAGCATCTGCGTGGTCAATCTTACATCAATCGTGAACTAGCATACGGAATGATTATCAAATGCATGCCTTATTTACTTTGAATCATTTATATTAATTTGAATCTTGAAAGAAGAATCCTATCAAATGCCTATTTAATTTTGTAAGCATGACATCTCACTTCGGAATATTGTTTATTTCGGAATTTGCAACTGTTCCGATTGGAATTCTAATGATATTGCCTTACCTTTTCGACCTTGAAACTGAATATTGGATGTTTATATGAAGTGACAGACCGGCATTTTGCATGGTATTGTAGAATTAAAGATTTAAGAATAATTCGAACACTCACATGCTAAAACATAGAGTTGACAAGAGACACCAAAGGACCCAGACAGATCAAATGTAGGAACATCACGTCAAGCCAGATGAAATTTACTATGTTGAATCCAGAATCATCTCTTTTACCATACACACTTGTGTAAATCTCTCCAATTTTGAAGAACAATTTTGAAATTTAGGTCATAATGGTATATATGTGCCGTGACATTTGCTATGTTCAGTGTCGATTCTTGCGAATAAATTATATTCTAATATTTTTCAAAAACAGCATTGTCTATGGTGAGAATATCATTCAGATACCTAGAAGTACTGTTGAAAGAATTAATCCATAGAAGTATCATTGAAACATTTAAATTCATCAAATTTTCTATGCTTTCGAAGATTTTGGATAATTTTTTTTTTCAGTGTATAGAACTAAATCTGAAACAAGAGACGCACAGTTAGTATCCATGGGGATCTTTACAATTTGCTTGTTGAAATTCGTTTAAACCTAACAAAAAATGTTGTCCAAAAGGAATTACAAGGCATTACACATGATATTACAAGTCATTGATTAACATGTGTATGATTTGAAGTCCGTTGCCAAAAAGAAACCATTTTTGTTCAGATGTACAGATATAAGTTTTCTTTTCCTCTCGATCAAAACACAATTAAACAAGTTTGGACAATCGATCATTAATGTACCATGCCGAGTGTCCGTCAGGTCTCGAAGAACGCACAATTGCTGTGTAAAAAACCTCATCAATGTAAGAAGACAGCACAACGCAGGGGCACAAGCAACACAGATGAGTATGTAGGGGCGTAAAAAATGCAGTCCGTGCTCTGCCGGCTGTAGCGAGCTCATGCATGTTATTCCCGAGGAGTCCGGGCCCTGTCCCGTCGTCACGGTCGGTCAGAATGCAAGTCTTAAGAATGCGCTGGTACAAGACTGTAGATCGGTCCAGGTTGTGAAATACCCTACTCTTGTATGTGGCTCTTCTTTTAAAAATAGGCATTTTTCATCGTGACGAACTTCGCACTTCGAACTTTGTACTTCGTACTTCGAACATTGAAGAATAAGTGGAGTAACTGCCATTCACGTATAAACTCATAAGCGAGTCATCAACATCTTGATTAGTATACTCAATGGAATTGATATTTTGACTTCCTGTACTACTGCTGCGTTATTTGGCAATCAATTTTGAAATACAAGTGCGAAGTTCGAAGAAAGAAGTGCCAAGTTCGTCACGGTGAAAAATGTCTAATAAATCAAATGAATGAATGAAGAATTAGACTATAATATAAATATACTATTCAAATGATGTCATAGCATGCAAAATATAATGAATTTCTACAAGAAATTGTTTTATTCCACAAGCTTTGAAATCACCAGGTTGCAGCACCCACAGCAAATTCCAAACCACCCAAGGAAAAATCCACAGAGCAGACAAGCGAAGGAAGAGACGCAAAAGTGACATGGAACGGTAACGCACAACACAGAAACATCTAACACAAAGGACTACACATAAACAAACGAGACCAACGGGCAACCGGTGCCGACTTAGGGCGGCCATCTTCCACGGAATCCTGGATTACGTGCGCATAACCCTTCCACTTTTCCGATTATCCAGAGGTGTCGAAGAATGCACAATTGTGGTGTAAAATAATCTCCTCACTGGAAGATGAACATACAGTGTCACTCTGGTGGACCTAGAGTCCCCGAGGGCACATGTAGCCAAGTTCGATCAACTTCGGTTGATCGTCTGTCTCTTCAACGCATTTGAAATTTTCTGTTACAAAATGTCTTGAAATTTCTAAAACGTGGGTCCTGTAGCATCATATCCCACCCATTTTGCTACGTCTTTTGGTAAATTTTTGGACATAATAATTTTCATACATTTTGGTCATATTACATTGTTTAGACTGAGGATCACTGACGAGGGTTTAGTACCCGAAACGTGCATGTCTGGTCCATGCTGTAAATTTATCAGGTTTTAAATGATGCTATTGAATTTAAAGACGTTTAACATACAAACAGACAACATGACGCAGGGGCCCAAGCAACACAGACCGATATGTAAATGGATATAAAAAAACTGGAGGCATACGAAATACATCCGTGCTCTGCCACAGTAGCGAGCTCATATATGTGATCAATCGAAGAGTCTGACTGAGATTCAGAGAGGACAGGAGGTCGGGGTCCTGTTTTCTCTAATGAAATTTTGACAGGGCCCGCCATGGAGTCCTGTCGTCACAGTCAGTCAGTATGCAATTCTTAAGAATGCGCTGTTACTGGTCCAGTACCACACCAAGTGTCCGTCTGGTGACAGAAGAATCATATATCCACGATATTAAAGGCGCTCGATCATAATTCTGCAACCACACCGTCTGCTACTTGCGTGGCAGATAGCCGTCCAAAGTCGGCACCGGTTGCCCATTAGTCTCGTTGATTTATGTATGGTCTTTTGTGTTGGATGTTTCTATGTCGTGCGTTGGTGTTTCTTGCCCCTTTGGGTCTCTTTCTATGTATGTATGCTCTGTTTTTGCATAGGGTGTTTTCGGGTTTTGCTGTGGCTACTGCTACCTAGTGTTGTTGAAGATCCCCTCCTTTGTTCTGTCTACCTTTGATCCCTCTTGTTTTGTTAATTATGTTACACCATAAAATGCAGGTCGTGAAATACCCAATGTAATATACTCTGTTGTTCGTATGCTGCTTGTAGAAAGTTGTGTTTTATACCTTCAAGTATTTGTAAGCCTTTTGATTGTGATTTTTGGTTTCAGGTTTCGTGCTTGACTTTCACTTATGCCAACATTGAGGACAGCGAGATGTTATAATGTTTTCATTGTATCGTCGTTCTCGATTCGCAGTGACAAAATAAGTCACTCACCTTTGTTTAGTAGTGTTATACAATACGGAAGTGTCACTTTCAGATTGTAAGATAAATCTATATTGCTGTTGCTCGAATCTAACTGTATCAATAACCTTAGTGTAATAGGAAATTGTCTCATATTGTCAGGAACACGCGTCGATACAATCCTCTGATTGGCCAACTTTTCACAAATTGTGAAGTTGAATGCAATAAGATGATTGTTGAAGTCATCGTTGTTGAAGTCATTCATTTTATCCCTTATTAACTAGAAAATAATTAGATTGTATAACGATGGATACACAATTCAAATGTAATTTTCTAAAAATATAACAACAAATTAATTAGAGAATTAAGGTTGAATTGAACACCAAGATGGCGGCGGCAATATTTGTTTTCTCACTTCCGAGGAATATTACTTTCTTGACTTCCTTAAAACGTTTGACACACTGAAATAATTATAAAATGGAATCTCCTGATGCAGTTTATGCAGTTTGAAAAAAGCTGACGTCATTTTAAGAAATTAAACAACAGGAAAGCGGATATATCTTTGTTGAAACTTGACGATTTAAAAAAAAAATCGGAAAATAAAGCCTTGTAATATTCTAATCCTAATTTCATTTTTTTTTTCATTTTATCATCAAAGTATCTCCGGACATTGTTGAATTTTTTATACGTTTTTGAGTTTTTGAAAGATTCATCCACAGGATTCTTAATAATTAACTATCAGTTACAGTTGCTAAACTTAAAATTTGATTTTTCGTACAGACAGTGTCATCTCTTATATCAGTATCCTGCCTTAATTTGAAACACATTTCTTCTCATTTTTCAATACGAAAGAGCAATGCATTCAAGAATATTTTGGAAGTTAAATTAAGATTAATTTCCCATAGCTTAACAGGAACCAGAATGATATTTTGAGTAGCATGACGTCATCAAATAATTAACGCTTTTGTTGAAAAATACATATACAATTTTCCTGTGGATAGAATTTAAGTTTGCATAACCAAGGACAGACAAGATGCAGATAATTTCAGAAATTTTGACAAAAATTGAATCTGGCATTCAAGTGTACCTCCTTAAATGATTAATTTGTTGATTAAGACAAAAATCTTTAATTTTAGAATATAGAAAACGTTTAGGCTTTTAGGACATTACACTTATGCGTTTCATCGTCTCTATGTGGATATGCTGTACTTTACATGATATCTGTTATCATCATCTTTATTGTCAATGTAGAATTACAGTGTAATAATTTGAAAAAAAGCAGATATCTAATAGGAATAGTTGCCGCACCAACAGATCGAAAAAGCCAAATGCGAACACACCAGAAACACAAGCACAACGAGATATAGAAAAGCAAGAGGAAGTCTTAATATTGACTTAAAAACCCTTGTTTAAAAAAACAATTATCCCCTTCCTCTTCGTGACTTTAACCGTGGTCACATGATCTTTGGTCAGTGTGATTTAAAACCATTGAGTCATGAACAACAAGATACGAAAATATGAAAGTGATTCAGTATCTGTAGTTTTAGAAATATAGCCCGAACATGATTAGCATATGCAATTTAACAAAACATTCGATATATAAACCGAACACAGTTAGCATGTACAATTTCATCACAAGCATACTTAGTGATCTTGACCTTGATCACATGAGCTTTGGTCAAGGTGATCTGAAACCTATAGATCATGAGCAACAGCAAATTGAAATAAAAAATCGATTGGGTATACGAATCATATGACTATGTTTGGACAAATTACGGATTTTCAATTTCATTAGTAAAGTAAGATGTGGCCTTGAACTTGGTCATATGACCTTAGGACAATGTGATGCTAAATATGAGAAGCCCGGAGATACAACATACATAAATACGAAAGCAATTTGATATACGGTCCAATAGATATAACCCGGATGGTAAGAATGCACAATTTCACTGGAAAAGAACTAGGTGACCTTGACCCTGGTTATATGATCTTTTACTAAAATATGAAAATTATGCGGTAAATGATTATGGAGACTTTGTCCGCATTTACTATTCCATGTAAGAAGTAATAAGTGATCCTGACTTTGGTTACATGACCTTGGAGTAAGGTGGTGCGACACATTTGGATAATGTATAACGACACACTAAAATATGGAAGTGATATGGTAAAGGGTTCAAGAGATATAGAAAGGCCATAATAGCTGTACAATAACATTAAAGAAGTACTAAGTGATCCATGGCCTTGTGTTAAGATGATGTGAAACCTTTTCATCATAAGCAACATCATACTTAAAGATGAAAGTGATCAGGTGTGCGGTTCAAGAGATAAAGATGTATACATTTTCTTTACAGATCTACATTGAGTAATATTTACAGTTTTTAGTACAAAAATGATACAAAACAAAGACATGCATATGCTTTCACATTAAGACATAATGCACATTATTAAGTAGGAACAAAAAGATGTTCTAACTTCGAATTTGCAAGAAAACCTTATTTTTACCCCGGTCCTTGGCAACAAAAACAATCTTGCCTCGACAAAAAACCCCAGTCCCCCCCTATCTAATGGATCGTGCCTAAGAATTCCTGTAAGAAATGAGAATAGTACAAATTAAAGGAACACAGTTAAGCGTTTCCGTCACAACAGAGAGGAGACTGGATTAAGAATATCAACACTGCGGCGCCCTATAGTTGCAATGATAACATCAGTAAAGTAGGGAACCTAACAAGTCCCGGTGTCAACCGGTAAATGTGATTAGCTTATTCAACAGACAACAAGGAAGGCGTCGAAGTCCTGGCATCCGTAAAATAATAAGCCTGAGATACATAGTATTTCCTTCGATGACTAGGTTCCATTTTTGAATGAGCCTCTAGGTCTACACCACATTCGTACATGTACCAAATTGTACTCTGTTCCTTTACGGAAATTTCACAAAATCTACGAATATACTAAGGGCCTCACAATTACCGATTGATATTCTCCAGAATACAGACTACAAGGTGTTATCTTGGACATTTCTACTTTTCGTTTCTTTCAAGCAGTAAAATTATATCAGAGGAGAAAACAAACCGCCCTTTCATTAGGGTAAGTTTTGCAAATAAAGGAATTGATTAATTAAATCTTGGCCAAATTTTGAATCACAAATCTGTCACAGAAAATATCCCACCATATTTCAAAAGAAAAGAAACTCCTTGTATTTTCTACAGCTACACACCAACAGTTGCATATAAAATTAAAACTACATCCATTACCTTTCGAATGTCAACTACTCCTTGCGGACACGTAGTTACTGGTGACCTTAGTATTGTCAAACAAAGGACGGGATCTCCAACAACACCAGGTTGCAGCACCCATAGCAAAACCCCAAAACACCCAATAGAAAAACACAAATCAGACAAGCACAGAAAGAGACACATAAGGGACAAGGAACGTCAACGCACAACACAGAAACATCAAACACAAAGGACTACACATAAACCAACGAGACCAATGGGCAACCGGTGCCTCCTTAGGACGGCCATCCGCCACGGAAATAGTAAAAGGTGTGGTTATCCTGGATTATGTGCGCACAACCCTCCCACTTTTCCGATTACCCAGAGGTCTCGAAGAACGTACAATTGTGGTGTAAAACAACCTCCTCACTGTGAGATGACCACACACAAACAAGACCGCACAACGCAGGGGCCCAAGCAACACAGATGAATATGTAAATGGATATCAAAAGAGGGCGTACGTAATACAGTACGTGCTCTGTCGGCTGTAGCGAGCTCATGTATGTTATCACCCGATGTGGTGTCCCACTGACATTCAGAGAGGACAGGTGGTCGGGGCTCTGTCTTCTCTAAAGAGGTTTGGACAGGGCCTGTCATGGAGTCGAGTCGTCACAGTCAGTCAGAGTGCAAGTTTTATGAATGCGCTGGTACAAGACTGTAGATTGGAAAAGTACCAAGCCTAGTGCCCGCCTGGTGACATTAGGATCATATCCACGGTATAAAAGGCGTTTGATGATTCTGACGCATTTTCGATAGTGATGTTGTCTATCTTTGATCCGTCTTATCTTGATAATTATATCACCATAAAATGCAGGTTGTGAAATACCCAAAGTAATATACTCTGTTGCCTCTGTTGGTCCGAATTTCAGAAGAAGTTGACAATAATTTTTGTAAAATTTCCAGAAAATCTGAAAGCCTTGTCCCAATAATATCTTGGTAATTTGTAAATTTCTACTATGAAAATCCAAAACATCAGTACATGCTCTAACATACCGGATGGGCTTTGGAATATAGATACCATAGGACGGTAATCTAGGAACATCACCGTCAAGCCAGGGGAAATGTACTATGTTAAATCCAAAATCACCTCTTTTGTCATACACATTTGTATGGATCTCTCCATTAACAATTTTGATATTTAGGTCCAAAAATGGTGTTTCTGTGTTTGAAACGTTTGCCTTGTTTAGAATCAATTCTTGTGGATAAATAAGAATTTTATACTTTTCAAAAACAGGATTGTCGATTGTAAGAATAACATCCAGGTACCTAGATGTACCAATGAAACATTTCACATTATCATTTTTTCTTTGCTTTTGAAGGTTTTGGATAAATTCCTTTTCATACGTATATAAAAAAGAATCTGCAACAAGAGGCGCACAATTAGTACCCATAGGATCCTTACAACCTGCTTGTAGAGTTTCTCACCAAATCTTACATAAATATTGTCCAAAAGGAAGGACAAGGCAATACACAGGTCACCACATGTCCATGATTTGTATGGTTTTTAATCTGTGGCGGAAAAGGAACCCTTATATGTACAAATATATTTTTTCCCTCTCGATTAAAACACCGTTTAATGAGTTTGGACAGTCGATCTTTTAATTTATCGTGAGGAAGCGTGGTGTACATATTAAGAAACTCGTATGAAGATATCGTATTTGCTTCAAAATTTCTTGATTTCATTTTGTCAATCCCATCCCCTGAATTTTTAATAGACCAAATGAAGTTTACATCATTCCTGTTCATGACAGTTTCAAGAACGAAAAGTTGAGAGAATTGTAAAAAAGGGTCCGAAATACAGAGAAGGTAAATTCTTTACATGGAACCAAAATTTCAAAATTATCATGGACTTGTATGAGGAATATGCAAGACGTTAGGCAAAGAAAGAGGATGTACAAATCGACACAAATGCAATAGAGGTTTACTTTTATCTAGAATTTACAACTTACAAACAACTATGAACTCCAGATTCTAGTCTATCTTTGAGGACCCTGATGTTAGCTGACCTACCTCCAAGAGCATTACGTAATCACACCAGCAGACAAAGCCTCAAATAACAACACATTTACATGCAAAACGTACTATTTCGACAGCCTTGTTAAAGGGTTTGGTTTGAATTCGACACATGGGAATCCTAATCACACTCCAATAAACCTTTCTGCCTCAGAAAAAATAGATAACCAAAAATCAGCTGTCGCTTCCTTTGGCTTTGACACAAACAATTTAGATTAAGATTTACCATACTTATATAGCATGCCTTAAATGCATAAAAATCCGTTCAAACAACGTTTCATCGCTGGTTCCTAAAAATGTTTAACGAAATCTGTATCGATCTTACTCACCAAAGGTTTAACTGAAATCAAATCTGGACTCCAAAAATATTGTTCGACAGTATACTCTCGAAGCGGTATTAACCAAATGTGGATTTTAAAGAATTCAAAGGAACAAAATATCTCCTCCCTTCTTTTTAAGAACATCTGAAATCAACTCATTTCAAGATAGTCAATTCGATCAAAGCCTTTGATTTTTCGACACTTTACACAACAATCCCACATTCTAAATTGAAAGAAAGACTCGCAAAAATTATAATGAGTTAAAGAGGATCCTGACGATAATCTCAACAGCACTCACAATAGAGCACCAAATTGAGCATCGACGGACCCCTAGCAACCTAGAGGTGGGACCAGGTGCCCGGGAGGAGTAAGCATCCCCTGTTGGCTAGCCACACCCGCGATGTTCATGAAAATGAAAACAATATATAAATATACATGCACTGTCTGAGGTAATGTCTATATAGAAAGCACTATGGCGTCCATGTCAGGGAAACATATTCAAAACATTTACTGTCAAACCCCTCGCGGGGAACTTTTTTACGAACTCCACACGGCAAAGGGCATAAGTGTGACACGAATGAGTTAAAGAAGATCCTGACGATAATCTCAACAGCACTCACAATAGAGCACCAAATTGAGCATCGACGGACCCCCTAGTAACATATAAGTAATGCGTTTTCAAGCAAAAACAGCAATCGCAAATATAAATTTATTGTTGTTAATCGTGACGAAACCTACTTTGTTAAAGAAAAGTCCGATTCTGAAAATAAGTACACTAAAGCTGAGTATCAATGTTTTGCTGTGGGAACTGAATCCTGTTGAATATTCTTTCCTATGTCTTAAAAATTACCTTGATGACACTCAAAGAAAACATTCAGTAGATATGGTAGACATATAACATAACTACATCCAGTTTCTATTTTACCTTTCTATATAGACATAACGTCAGACAGTGCATGAATTCTATATATTTTCATTTCCATGCTTCATAAACATCGACGGCGGGTGCGGCTAGCCAACAGGGGATGCTTACTCCTCCCGGGCACCTGGTCCCACCTCTAGCTTGCTAGGGGTCCGTCGATGTTTAATTTTGTGCTCTGTTGTGAGTGCTGTTGAGATTATCGTCAGGATCTTCTTTAACTCATTTGTGTCACACTTATGCCCTTTGCCGTGTGGAGCTCGTAAAAAAGTTCCCCGCGAGGGGTTTGACGGTAAGTGTTTTCAATATACTTCCCTGACATTGTCGCCATAGCACTTTCTATATAGACATAACGTCAGACAGTGCATGAATTCTATATATTTTCATTTCCATGCTTCATAAACATCGACGGCGGGTGCGGCTAGCCAACAGGGGATGCTTACTCCTCCCGGGCACCTGGTCCCACCTCTAGCTTGCTAGGGGTCCGTCGATGTTTAATTTTGTGCTCTGTTGTGAGTGCTGTTGAGATTATCGTCAGGATCTTCTTTAACTCATTAGAGAAAGTACTTAACGTTTTTTGGTACATAAGTCATTATAAAAACAACATATTTGTTATACGCGGTTATTAAGATACTGTCTATCGCTTTACATAACTGATATATATTAAAAGACTATACCTCCAACGTAAAAATGTAAGCGCAGCCCATATAGGTTTCAGTAATTCGAGTATTTATCAGCTTTCATAACCGATAAACAGACTATTTCTATTTTTTAGTATTAGTATCATAAGTATCGCATACATGTTTCACTTGTTTTCGTTCGGAGAGAAGACATCTGCTATCAATTTACTATCACGATATCTTAGCCACTTACAATAATAAATATAATTATCCCTCCCCCCAAAAAAGCTGATACATTTTAAAAGCAGAAAAGTAAAAGTAAAGGAAGAATTGCAAACCCAGATGATGGCGACATAATTTGTTTTCACATTTCCTAGGAAGCATACAATTTTAAGTACATTGCAACATTTGACTGGACATCAGTGATGAAGTTTGAATAATTTCCTACGTAGTGTTCGAAATTTTGAAATATGCCGTTTTATCCATGTGTAAACTACGATGTCATATTGACGTCATCAGATGAAAGGGCGTCCGAAACCCTCTGATTCAAAATACCCAGTCATTATGGCAGATATACAATTTGTTTTATTATTTTAAAGAAAGTACCAAATATGGTAGGACACCAAGCTTTTTGAAACCAGGATTCAGTATTCGAATATTTATAAGCTTTCATAACCGATAAACATACCATTTCTTATGTGTAAGTACCAGTATCATAATTATCTCATACCCATTTAAGAATTGTTTTTCATATTTTGCGTTTGCATTGGTGTGTGCAAAACATTTGGTCATGGTAAAAATTATGTGCAGCACGAAGTGTGTGCAAAACATTTGGTCATGGTAAAAATTATGTGCAGCACGACGCAAAATATGAATAATAATTCTTATATTTATACGCATACCATTTTCATGAGACGAATCCCACCGGACTTCTGTGTATTATGCATCGTTCTCCTTTCATCCGAGGGCGGAAGAACAATGTCAGAACAGCTTACAGAACAGCTTACGGCAGCCGTAAGTTGAGAAGTAGTTCTAGATTTGCACCCGCGTATTGTCTATCTTACACTACACATAGCATGCAATATACTCTTATTTTCGAAAATAATTTAAAATAATCAAAACAGATACGTCTTTGTTTCATCTTGATGTCGATTTTACAAAAAATGAATATGGTTGCGAAACGTTAAATTTCATTTTGGGTGAAGCGGCTCCGAATGTCGGCCGCCAACGGTACTGTAACACGCAGATTTGACAAGTGTATTTTAGAAGGATTTTCTATCTTTATGGAGGATATTATGTGATAAAAGCTTTTCGTTTGTTCCATATTATTACTCTTCGATCCGTTTCGGGAAAGACTGTTCTTTTGACGAACAGCCTTGTTATTTGCACTCGATTTGATTCTTCTTCTACTGAATAACCTATCGGCTGATAGATTTGAACTATAAACTCAGATTTATCACTGAAAGGCTTACTCAACTGTTCATCAATGCTTTCACGACTTTGGTCAGTTTACCGGATTACATACAATCGTAAGTACAATCGGTTTTCAATTATAATTTTTGAAACTGGGCGCCTGCAAATTGTATTGATCCAACGTAAACAAAGACAGATAACTAGAAGAATGTTTACCTGATTTTAGTGTTTGAACCGCAACTATGCAATGTCTAGTACTAATAATAATTTATTTCTATTCAATAACAGACTTCGAAATACTTTGAAAAAGTCGCAATTTCTGCTTGTTTATAAGTTTTTTCACCGTCAAGAAACGATGTAAACACTTGATTGAATAAATGTACAAAGGGGAATCCCCGGTTACATGTGCAAATGTATTTATGCGCAGACCATTGAAATGTGCTGCGGCTTTGAGTGTCAAAACGCACGTGCGTCAATGTTTTGCATTGGAAAATGCAAGCAAGAGCTCTGGTTACTTGTACTGAAGGAAACGAAGTTGAAGTGTGAATATTTCATTTTGTTAACATTTGATTAGGATTGAAAAGGAAGTTTGAGGTTATTTACATGTAAGCCTCTCATATTGTATAACATAAAAACAATGTGGTTCGTAATTTGATCGTTTCGTCTTTAGAATTGTCAATATTGAAATATATGTTCTATTGTAAAATTTCAGTGTTCCATATGTGTATTTGTACAAGTTACGATTTATCAGTAATGTTCGAGGCCAAGAAAGAAGGGATGGCTGCCAAGAGAGAAAACTGCCAAAATTCATTGCTGATGTCGTTAAATAAGTTAAAAAAATAAATACAGATGTAGACAATTATTCATAATGCCTGTGATAAAAAGCATGTCAAACAATAATTTTTAGTAAAAACTGTAGAAACAAAATAGGATCAAAGTCATACGTTTTGCTCAAGGTTGGCTATATCAAAATGGGAGGTATTTGAACAAACGTAAATTCTTGGATAAGCGCTTGATATTTGGTGTCCTGTGCCACTTACTATGGTAATATGTACAACACATAACATCCCAAAGTCGATTCTAAAGGTACATTTGTACGTTTGGGTTTTGCCGTGGGTGTTGTTAAATTTTGTGCTCTTGCTGTTGAGATTATCGTCAGGATCTTCTTTAACTCATTTGCAACCAGGTGTTGTTTGATACCCTCCTTGTATGTTTCAATTTCTCTTCGAATACCTGTTGTTGTTCCTCTCTGTGAGTTTATTTTTTGATTTGCTGTCTTCGGCCATTTATTAGTGCGTTTGTTTTTGAGTAGCGACCTTTTTGCGGTATTATCAGATATATTTTCTACTTCTTCGTGTATGCATCAACCAACTACTAAGATAGACTTAATGAAATCGGGACTATAGAACATATATTTTAACACTAACAATTTCAACCAATAGGCTGGTATCGCTGCTGGTGGAATGTATGTCCAATAGGATATGGCTCATCTAGTTTCAGTGTTTATGCACTGCTTGGAATGTATTTTAAATTTTCCGTCATCAAATAGAACTAAAGTTCTAAAACTAAGCCATTGTAAATATGGAAATGTTCTATTATGAAATTTCAGTGCACCATATACGCATTTAAAAGAGTGTCATCAGTAATGATCGAGGCAGAAAAAAATTTGAAATAAATAAATAAATGAATAAATAAAAAGACCCCAACAAATCCAGCTACATGTAGCATCATATCCCACCCATCCTGCTACGTCTTTAGGTACACTTTTTCGACATAGTAACTTTCATACTTTTTTTGGCATATTAAATTGTTTAGATTTAGGATCACTGATGAGGGTTAAGTACCCGAAACGTGCATGTCTGGTCCACGTTGCCAATTTATCTGTTCTTAAATGATAATATTCAATTTGAAGACGTTTACATTTATACCACTTGGTGAGTGTCACTGCTGGTGGACCAGGAGTCCCCGAGGGCACATGTAGCCAAGTTCGATCAATTTCGGTTGATCGTTTCTTCAATGCATTCTAAACTTCTGTTATCAAAATTTCTTGAAATTTCTAATAAGTGGGTCCTGTAGCATCATATCCCATCCATCCTGCTACGTCTTTAGGTACACTTTTTCGACATAGTAACTTTCATACTTTTTTTGTCATATTAAATTGTTTAGATTTAGGATCACTGATGAGGCTTAAGTACCCGAAACGTGCATGTCTGGTCCACGTTGCCAATTTATCTGTTCTTAAATGATAATATTCAATTTGAAGACGTTTACATTTATACCACTTGGTGAGTGTCACTGCTGGTGGACCAGGAGTCCCCGAGGGCACATGTAGCCAAGTTCGATCAATTTCGGTTGATCGTTTCTTCAATGCATTCTAAACTTCTGTTATCAAAATTTCTTGAAATTTCTAAAAAGTGGGTCCTGTAGCATCATATCCCACCCATCCTGCTACGTCTTTAGGTACACTTTTTCGACATAGTAACTTTCATACTTTTTTTGGCATATTACATTGTTTAGATTTAGGATCACTGATGAGGGTTATGTACCCGAAACGTGCATGTCTGGTCCACGTTGCCAATTCATCTGTTCTTAAATGATGCTATTCAATTTGAAAACGTTTACATGTAATCTGAAATAATGAAGAGGCTTGACTTACGTTTTCTGCCGAAAAAAAAACCTGCCAAGGACAGAGCTATGCAATTATGAAGACATCCCTTAGTTTAGTAAGAAGTATGTTTGGATGTAAATGCTTAATTGTCTTCACACGTCCTACATACATTGTATGATAATACGGAAGTGCTTCAACTCTTTACCTTCTTGAAGAAATGTTCAAACCAATTTGAATGCACCAGACACGTGTTTGAAAAATGAAAGTAAATCCTCATCGGTGGAACATGTAATTATTAAATGTCGAAGTGATTTCTGACAGAGACAAATGTATTTCAGTAGCGCCCCCTGGTTCTATTTATGCAATTTAAGTTTGTGTATTTTCTTTATAGAGAGTATTTTCTTTGCAGAGAGAGATCGGCTCTAAATTTCCTGTAGGGTCGAATCATTAGCATAGTTAAATGAAATATATGACCAAAATAGCATTGGAGGGATGCTGCTAAGCTATTAACCTTCTTTAATTTCGATTATATGTTGTGAGCCCGAAACAAAGACAACATGTTGCTTTTGAAATATAAAGTAATCAAATAGACGTAGTGTGTATTAAAATTTATTGAAATGCTGTTCAGAAGGTAACGAGTGGTACCACTTCAATTTCTTATCTTCCCCGAAGCATTCCACTATTACATCACTATGCTTATAAACATAATTACGACGATAAAGAAGACCTACGCAAACATGAAATATGAAATCCGAACAGGAAGAGACCAATGCGTATCCGAAATCAAATTAGCACGTCAACAGATAATGGAGTTATCTCTGCTTTAGAAAAAAAGAGTACTACTCAAATGACGTCTGGATGAATATATCTTCAAATAAATAAGTTGACATTACATTTTGACCACCCATGACTACACTGGAGATCCTTACTATAATGAGCCCTGTCCAAATCTCACAAAACAAGCTGACTTTTTATTCCTTGCCTTATTTAAAAGTTGATTAGACTCTATCATTATATCGATTCGACCAGCAGAGAAGAGCCGTATGACGTCGGCAAATTGATTCCTCTTACTTTATGTATTGCCACTCATGTACATTTATAACACATCTTGGTACATCTGATTTGATTTTTTTGTGTGTATTTTGTTTTGTATCACGTTATCCCCTTTTATTTGTTTAATTAGTTTCCTTGGTTCATGTGTAGTCATTTGTGTTTGATGGTTCTATGATGTAATTGGGTGCTTCTTGTCCCTTTTACGTCTCTTTCTGTTCGTATATGCTCTGTGTTTTTGCATTGGGTGTGTTCGGTTTTCGCTATGGGTGCTGCAACCGAGTGTTGTTGGAGAGACCCTCCTTTCTTTAATTTGTTTTGTTCCTTATATTTGTAAAATCCTGCAGGTGTGTTCCGCTGTGGTCAGTAAAGGGTAGTCTTGATGGATACCTCTGCATCGAAAGTCAAAAAGATCGATACTAATATTTAGAATTTGAGATAAAAAAAGAATTAAAAAAAAACTTTAGAATTTGAGATGAATAATTAATGTCGGTCTAGCCCAATGTATTTATACATGTAGTCTGCGACTTTTATGTGTCAAGAGTCAGCCGCACCGGACTCAACGTTTTGATAAACAATGCTTCCAACCGTCAAAAGAGGGATTGGCGTTCCCTTTTTGTTTGTCTTGTTACATTCTGTGGGTGTGATCCGCTATTGTCAATACATGTAGTCTTGCTAGAGATCTCTAAATTGAACGTCTTATTTCATTGAAACCGAGATTCAAAGGAAATTCGGTTTTAGATATCTAACTGAAAAACCATTACTTTCGTATTACGATCATGAGAATGAGACTGGAAAAGAGATCAATGATGAAAAGCAGATATACCACTAATAGGGTGATTCAAAACTGATGAAGCTATTGTTATGTCGTAATAAAGAGAGATCCTGTTTCGAACAATCTGACGAGAGCATGATTACTGGCATTTCAAGCCATTGAATGGAATACATTAGACAGCTCTTATGACTTTTATTGATTGTATTCTTTTCACAGTTAACTGGTGAAACTCTTTCATCCAAATGTTAACTTATGGATTGAATGTAAATCAAAAACCACATTGTAATTTTTTCTTTAAATAACGTGTATAATCGTTAACAATAAGTTTTGGCTTGGTTTGCACAAGCGTATAAACTGCGATATAAAATCATCATAGGCAGGGGAAGAAGGGATATTACAAACCGCGGAAGGTCAAAAGGTTAATCAAGTTTCTCATGTATTGAAATATGTTGGTATCAATTGCTTTTATATCCATTAACATATTGATATATATACACAACCAATGTTGTTCCCCGAGATATAACTTTTGAAATGAACGTGCTTATATTTCGCATGAAAACGCTCGTGACGTCACAATGCATATGATCTGAAGAAACATGCCGTGACGGCTGTTCAAATCTGCAAACCTTACCCGCGGTGACAGGAATATAAACGTCACCTCGTCTCTTTCTGTGCGTGTCTTCTTTGCGTTTTACAGTGGGTGTTTTCGGAGGTTGATGTTGGTGCTGCAACTAGGTGTTGTTGGTGATCCCCTCCTGTCTTTTGCTACCTAGAAAAACGCGATTTCAGAAAACAAGAATGAAACAGACAATTATGGTGCATATATATATATAGAATAAATGTCAGAATTTGAGTTTTGTTATGGGACTACAACACACAGCTAGTGCATGTATCGCATGAAATCGCTAACGCACATAACATGTTCGATAAATGCATTTGCTGTGTGTTGCATACCCGTAACACAAACACAAATTAAGACACTTATTCTCTGTATGTTTGTTACTTGAGTCTCTGAGTATTGCTGTATTGCTAATGTCGTTACCTTATATTGAGGAGGCTGTAATACACAAGAATTGTGCCATATTAGACCGCTGGTTAAGAGTGGACAAATTGGCATGATTTCGGATAAACAATACCATTTTCGGATAAGGTAGCAACTGTTGAATATTTGTCTCTTCGGTTTATTCGTAGAATTTCGTGTTGATTGTTTTGATGTCGATTTTATGTTCGGTTTTTAATCTTGTCCCTTTGGTGTACCTTAATGTGTTTGTTCTCTCTGTGTTTGTGATGTCGTCTTTATGTTCGGGTTTTGATCTTGTCCCTTTGGTGTATCTTAATGTGTTGGTTCCATCTGTGTTTTTGATATCGCTTTTTATGTTCGGTCTTTGATCTTGTCCCTTTGGTGTATCTTGATGTGTTGGTTCCCTCTCTGTTTTAAAATCGCTTTTATGTTCTGGTTTTGATCGTGTCCCTTTGGTGTATCCGGGCACCTGGTCCCACCTAGCTTACTAGGGGTCCGTCGATGTTTAATTTTGTGCTTTATTGTGAGTGCTTTAACTCATTTGTGTCACACTTATGCCCTTTGCCGTGTGGAGCTCGTAAAAAAGTTCCCCGCGAGGGGTTTGACAGTAAGTGTTTTGAATATACTTCCCTGACATTGTCGCCATAGCACTTTCTATATAGTTATAACGTCAGACAGTGCATGAATTATATATATTTTCATTTACATGCTTCATTAACATCGACGGCGGGTGCGGCTAGCCAACAGGGGATGCTTACTCCTCCCGGGCACCTGGTCCCACCTATAGCTTACTAGGGGTCCGTCGATGTTTCATTTTGTGCTCTATTGTGAGTGCTGTTGAGATTATCGTCAGGATCTTCTTTAACTCATTGATGTGTTGGTTTCCTGTGTTTTTAATGTTGTCTTTATGTTCGGGTTTTGATCTTGTCCCTTTGGTGTATCTTGATGTGTTGGTTTCCTCTGTGTTTTTAATGTCGTCTTTATGTTCGGTTTTTGATCTTGTCCCTTTGGTGTATCTTGATGCGATGGTTTCCTCTGTGTTTTTGATGTCGCCTTTATGTTCGGGTTTTAATCTTGTCCCTTTGGTGTATCTTTGTGTGTTGGTTTCCTCTGTGTTTTTGATGTCGCCTTTATGTTCGGGTTTTGATCTTGTCCCTTTGGTGTACCTTGATGTGTTGGTTTCCTCTGTGTTTTTGATGTCGCCTTTATGTTTGGATTTTTGATCATGTCCTTTTGGTGTGTCCCTGTATTTTTGATGTTGTCTTTATGTTCCGGTTTTGATCTTGTCCTTTTGGTGTACATGTATCTTTGTGTGTTGGTTTCCCCTGTGTTTTAATGGCGCCTTTATGTTCGGGTTTTTGATCTTGTCCCTTTGGTGTATCTTGATGTGTTGGTTTCCTCTGTGTTTTTGATGTCGCCTTTATGTTTGGATTTTTGATCATGTCCTTTTGGTGTATCCATGTATTTTTGATGTTGTCTTTATGTTCCGGTTTTGATCTTGTCCTTTAGGTTTTTTTGGTGTGTTGGTTCCATCTGTGTTTTAATGGCGAATTTATGTTCGGGTTTTGATCTTGTCCCTTTGGTGTATCCTGATGTGTTGGTTTCCTCTGTGTTTTTGATGTCGTCTTTATGTTCGGGTTTTGATCTTGTCCCTTTGGTGTATCTTGATGTGTTGGTTTCCTCTGTGTTTTTGATGTCGACTTTATGTTCGGGTTTTGATCTTGTCCCTTTGGTGTATCTTAATGTGTTTGTTCTCTCTGTGTTTTTGATGTCGACTTTATGTTCGGGTTTTGATCTTGGTTCTTTGGTGTATCTTGATGTGTTTGCTCTCTCTGTGTTTTTGATGTCGACTTTATGTTCGGGTTTTGATCTTGTCCCTTTGGTGCATCTTGATGTGTTTGTTCTCTCTGTGTTTTTGATGTCATCTTTATGTTCGGGTTTTGATCTTGTCCCTTTGGTGCATCTTGATGTGTTTGTTCTCTCTGTGTTTTTGATGTCGACTTTATGTTCGGGTTTTGATCTGGTCCCTTTGGTGTATCTTGATGTGTTTGTTCTCTCTGTGTTTTTGATGTCGACTTTATGTTCGGTTTTTGATCTTGTCCCTTTGGTGCATCTTGATGTGTTTGTTCTCTCTGTGTTTTTGATGTCGACTTTATGTTCGGTTTTTGATCTTGTCCCTTTGGTGCATCTTGATGTGTTTGTTCTCTCTGTGTTTTTGATGTCGACTTTATGTTCGGTTTTTGATCTTTTCCCTTTGGTGCATCTTGATGTGTTTGTTCTCTCTGTGTTTTTGATGTCGACTTTATGTTCGGGTTTTGATCTTGTCCCTTTGGTGTATCTTGATGTGTTTGTTCTCTCTGTGTTTTTAATGTCGTCTTTATGTTCGGGTTTTGATCTTGTCCCTTTGGTGCATCTTGATGTGTTTGTTCTCTCTGTGTTTTGATGTCATCTTTATGTTCGGGTTTTGATCTTGTCCCTTTGGTGTATCTTAATGTGTTTGTTCTCTCTGTGTTTTTGATGTCGACTTTAGGTTCGGGTTTTGATCTTGTCCCTTTGGTGTATCTTGATGTGTTTGTTCTCTCTGTGTTTTTGATGTCGACTTTATGTTCGGGTTTTGATCTTGTCCCTTTGGTGTATCTTGATGTGTTGGTTTCCTCTGTGTTTTTAATGTTGCCTTTATGTTCGGGTTTTGATCTTGTCCCTTTGGTGTATCTTGATGTGTTGGTTTCCTCTGTGTTTTTGATGTCGACTTTATGTTCGGGTTTTGATCTTGTCCCTTTGGTGTATCTTAATGTGTTTGTTCTCTCTGTGTTTTTGATGTCGTCTTTATGTTCGGGTTTTTGATCTTGTCCCTTTGGTTTATCTTGATGCGTTGGTTCCATTTATGATTTTGTGCACTTTTGATGGTTTGTGCTTTCTTGTGAGTGCTGAAGCCAGCTACATTTTGAGATTCCCTTTCCTCTGTAACAATTCACACTCTGTAGTCTGACAAAAAAGGCATCTGATAAAAAATTACATCACATCATTTACGTTTAATGATAAATAGGAGAAACTCCAATTATAATGCAGGATTCGTTGAGCGGAAGTATAGATTAGCTCAAATGGGATTTACCCATCAATCTGAATAATGTTACGTCTTCAAATTCAAAGAATGTAAAAGCCAAGTCTTTGATTTTCAAAAGTAACTGAGAGCGAAATCATTTCTTTACCTACAAAAATTGATATAAAATGTCGCTGAAAAGTACACGTTTTGTTAAGCTTTTCCGATTGCAAGGAAATGCATTCTTGGGTTACCTTTTCGTCTGAGAATGAAGTTATTCTGAGAAGTTTATTACACTTAAAAGTTCAAATAATTAATCTTTCTTTTAGTAACAATGGTAAGATAAAACAAAACAGGTTATTTTTCATGAAGCCTGCAACGCAAGGGTGGTACATGTATATATATCTAAGGGATTATTTCAGCCGGCATCCCTCTGTCTGTCTACCTATTCGTCTGTCTTGTAGTCATTTTGTCTCTTAGATGGTTATAAATTAATTAGAATTATGTCATTCATTTTGTTTATGTCAATGAAAAGTCAACGGAGAGAAAAATCTTTATTTTGTTATCAACACATCATATATATTTGTAAATGTAAAAGAATCGACGGCAAACCCTATATTACAACGTTGTAATTAGCACAGCGGTGGACATTTAGACCAAAGCAAAAGTGATTGCTGGTACAACCAACACGAGAAGTAGTCTTGTTCCCGAGACCAGAGAGGTCAGATACACGCCACCGCCATGCTGGATTATACAAGCGATTCTGATAATGATTTTAAGACGGATAACGAAAAAATGAAGGTAAGCGATACTCATTATTTAGCCATTGCAAACAATTGACAAAAGTGAGATGTTTTATTCATTAGACTCAACCTGTCGTTTCGACAGCATATTATAAAAATCCCAATTTTATTGTTTTTACTTGTCGCAAATTATCGTTAACTCGATGCTACCCCGACAGGTTTTCATGGTACTAACATTGACTGATATCTCCTTTGAAAGCTTACACATTGACGTAAATTATCCTTAATTTACCATTATAAAAGAAGGGAGTGGATCTCCAACAAGACCCTGTTGCAGCACCAACACCAAAACACCCGATGCAAAAACACAAAAGACGAGCGTAGTATGAGACGGAAAAGAGACATACGATATACGGTGCCTTCACAGAGGTATTAATGTCAAAGTATGTTTCTTTCATTCCACAAATAGTCATATAATCAGTTAAAATATAGTAAAACGTACATAGCTGAATGTTAAACGTCTTCAAATTCAATAGCATCATTTAAGAGCAGTTAAATTTGCAGCATGGACCAGACATGCACGTTTCGGGTACTTAAATCATACTCTTGAGACATGAAAACGGTG
This sequence comes from Pinctada fucata, assembly GCA_028142955.1. Taxonomy (NCBI): domain Eukaryota; kingdom Metazoa; phylum Mollusca; class Bivalvia; order Pterioida; family Pteriidae; genus Pinctada; species Pinctada fucata. The sequence goes on from AP027102.1 coordinate 100,293,630, forward strand.
ACATCACGTTACACCACCATTTGAAGTATACCAAAGTGGTACCAATCGTAGTTCAGGAGACAAAACTATAGGGAAATATTGTATAATTGTTTAAGTCTCCATTAACAAGGCAATCGCAAACCCCCGTTCGGAGGCAGGTTCAGTTGCCCGGGAGGAGTGAGCGTTTTCTGCATTCGACATCTGCCACGAATGTCAAATGGAAACATATCAAATCCGGTAATGTACCAATAGGTAGTAAATGGTCAATTAGAAAGGTCGTACTAAAATGTCCTGAATCATCTTTGAAATGCAAATATCGACCTGTGCTATAAGTTATTTATTCTCGAAAACTCTAAGACAACGAGAACGATCAAAAATACGGCCTTCAAACAAGGAAAAACAACTTCCAGTGCATTTTACGCTTGCACTGGACTCTGAAAGTTTTTATTTCTTTGTAATATTTACCTATTATGTACATCGAGACAATCACCGAATTTGACATGTGTTCATGGAGCTGTTGTGATGGATGTTGCATACCATCAGGATATGCTAATTCTCCCCGGCCACCTGGTCTAACTTCCGAATTTTATTCATTATAAAACAAAGGAGGGGATCTCCAACAACACTAGGTTGCAGCACCCCCCAGCAACACTCCTAATGCAAAAACACAAAGCAGACATGCACGGAAAGAGACGCAAAAGTGACACGGAACACCAACGCACAACATAGAAACATCGAACTCGGGACCTTCCGTATGCTTAGCGGGTGGTGTCTTACCCACTGTACACCGGGGTTGTTGTTATCTGAAGTGCAAGGTATTTTGAATACGAATAAGATAAAGAAGATTCTGACGACAATCTCAAGAACACTCACAATAGAGCACCAAATTGGGCATCGACGGACCCCTAGCAAGCTAGAGGCGGGACCAGGTGCCATGAGGAGTAAGCATTTTCTTGTGTGGCTAGCTTGAATCGTCGTCGATGTTCACGCATGCAAATGAAATCAATATCTACAAAACATGCACTGTCTGAGGTGCGTCTATATAGAAAGTGCAGCTATAGCGACCATGTCAGTTAAAAATCTTGGGGGATTCTTTTTGAAATGTCATATTTTTACAAAACGAAAATTGTCGACCCAATATTGCTCTCTCCAATTCAATTCAATTCTTTATTCTCAGCACCTTTTTAATGGTATACAAATTTGAGAATATATATATCGAGGTTATGCAAGGATATGCAAGGAAATAAAAAAAATCTCCGATGCCCCTTGTTTTCGTTTCGATGTTATTACAATCCTAAAATTCAAATAACATTTAAGGGACGGTGATTAAATTCTATTAAATTATTTTTCTGCTTATTAGGTTTATCGTAGAATCAGTCATGCAGTAAATATACAACATCTTTAAGGATTATTGATCAAGAAATTCTTTTTCAGTTTTCTATAATCTTCAAGATAGAACATTTCTCATTCAATTGATCCACCCTCAAAAGTCCCCATCAAAATCAAGAAAACTTATCACAAATTTCCGCTTGATAATGCGGGCGGAAACCGAACACCCATTGACAACATCCTGATAATAACTGAAAACGGAATTAACTAATTATGGCATCACAAAACAAAAGTAATTGACCAAATAAAATTCTAGATAAAGAAACACGAGAACAATGAAGTGTCCACCTCTGCTCAGGAAGCAATCTGGACAAACATGTATCCATTCTTCTCGGTTGGCGACAATCGTTTTGGCGGCTTGCTCATTCTTGCTTTATCTAACGTCATACCTCGATCATTTTAAACTGGGCTTTGTTTACCAGCAGCTATGGATATTACGATATAACGAAGAATTCTTTTCCACCTAATAAAGGCCGAGTGGCCGGAGATTTGTTGATATTGAGTGTTTCTTATTATTGACAACCGTATAAATACTTCCATATTTGACAAATGTGAGGACTTGAACTTTCTTGTTCTAACGTAGTATTTTACATTCTCTTGCCCTCCGACTATGAAGAATTCATATTGCAATTTATATGCTATGATAGAGAGAGGTTAAACTATACCAACTTCTTTCTGAGGGCAAAAAGTATATTCATTAGCGACTAACATTGTCAGTGCAAAGCTCTTTTTTTTTGGAAAAAAATAAAATAACCATTAAAGAAGTACCTATCAGTTATTCAGTCTAAAAGTCGACCGGGCTAGGCAAAATCATCAAATTTTCCATAGTAACGATTGCGAACCTCACAATGAATAACATTCCAAAGTGAGACCGGTTGCCCGGGGAAAGTCAGCGTCTCCTTATTGCATGCAACATCCGTCGCAACAGCTCCATGGAAACTTGTCAAAAAGTTTGCGACTTTATAATCAGCATTTACGGTCCGAAAACATAACGTAAGAAGTCAGTTACTCCATAACTAATCAGCACGGTGTAATTTTAACAGCACTATCTACAATATTTTCCGTGCTTGCACTGAACTTTAGATAAAGTTTTCCTTCATGTTTTAGAGGTTTGTTACTTTCTTCGTCTGTTTATCCTAGTTTTCGTTTTCATTATGAAGTTCTGTTTGATATTTTTTAAGAACATCTAAGCCATTTAATTGTGATGTTTGGATCCTGATTTCGGGTGTGTCTGTGTTGTGATGTTTGGATCCTGATGTCGGGTGTGTCTGTGTTGTGATATTTGGATCCTGATTTCGGGTGTGTTTGTGTTGTGATGTTTGGATCCTGATTTCGGGTTTGCTTGTGTTGTGATGTTTGGATCCTGATGTCGGGTGTGTCTGTGTTGTGATGTTTGGATCCTGATTTCGGGTGTGTCTGTGTTGTGATGTTTGGATCCTGATTTCGGGTGTGTCTGTGTTGTGATGTTTGGATCCTGATGTCGGGTGTGTTTGTGTTGTGATGTTTGGATCCTGATTTTGGGTGTGTCTGTGTTGTGATGTTTTGATCCTGATTTCGGGTTTGTTTGTGTTGTGATGTTTGGATCCTGATTTCGGGTTTGTTTGTGTTGTGATGTTTGGATCCTGATGTCGGGTGTGTCTATGTTGTGATGTTTGGATCCTGATTTCGGGTGTGTCTATGTTGTGAGGTTTGGATCCTGATTTCGGGTTTGTTTGTGTTGTGATGTTTGGATCCTGATTTCGGGTTTGTTTGTGTTGTGATGTTTGGATCCTGATGTCGGGTGTGTTTGTGTTGTGATGTTTGGATCCTGATTCCGGGTTTGTTTGTGTTTGACTTTTATTGACTAATCGCGTTGCGCTCAATGTTGAAAAGACAAATATGATTAATGACTCATTTGACGTATACAGCAAAAAATCGATAATTCAGAAAAAATCATAAATCAAGGCATACACAATCAGGATAAAATAGGAACCAAAGCAAACAAACAGAAACCTCCACCATATGAAAAGAAGCGAACTCCAGATATGGGAGTGAGACCAGCTGCCCAGGAAGAGTAAGCATATTTTAGGAGACTCGACTATGATACATTTACCGTTTTGACGTTTTCTGCACAGTGTAAGTGAAGGTTGTTGCTTTGCTTACTCTCCATGGGTATATAATCCAATCTCCATTGGGGATTATGTTTTGCTACTTTGAAGAATATGTAAATTGTATTTCTTATTTCTATATATGCAGAGGCAAAGTAATTCCCTGAGATGTTACTATTGAAGGGAACGTGTTGCAATTCGTGTATCAATACTTGTGACGTCACAATGCATAAGATCTAAAGAAACATGCCGCGACGACTCTTCTAACCTGAAAACTGAATTTTAACGTCACCCTTTATCCTAGAGAAAGACAGACAACTTTGGTGTATATATATATATATATATATATATAGAATAAATGTTTTAATTTGTGTTTTGTTACGGGTATGTAACACACAGCAAGTGCAATTAACGCGCATTACATGTACGCATACCCGTAACAAAACACAAACTAAGACACTTACTCTCTATGTGAATGTTTATGGCTTCCATTTGTTATGTGTGTTTGATCTTCATTTACTAATCTCTAAATGTGATTCACATGTCGGATAACGAGTTGTCATCAGAAGTTATTTCTGTGAATGTTTATGTGAATGTTTATGACTTCCATTTCTTATGTGTTTGATCTTCATTCACTAATTTCTAAATGTGATTCACATGTCGGATAAAGAGTTGTCACCAGAGGTTATTTCAAACAAACTAACTTAAAAACTTTTATGCCTTCTTAAGTTAGTTTGTTTACGTGTTACTGAAGATCGTTCTTTACAATACAAGAATAGATCGATTCTACTCAAAGTTTATGATTGAATGTTTAGTTAGTCATCCAGCAGTATGTTAGCGTGCTTCTCATGATACAAATTCGTTTCGTGTAACTCACGGAGTTCAATATTCTCTTAATTGAATTGATATCTTACCTTACTTAGTGGTCTTTGATCTTTTTTTATGTATTATAAAAGTCTGAACTCCATGTTTTTATGTTTTGGTGTCTAGATGCGAAACCCTTTAATTGTTTTTCTTTCAGTTCTCTGTGAAATTACATGTAAACGAGCTTTACTAACGTCTTTAAGTTAGATTCAAATGTCACCAGTTTATATGATCAATTTACATTTGCGTAACTCTGCAATTATTTAGCCATTGTGCTGAATACTTCAAAGAATTTTGTTCGAGTAAACCTTTAATACCGCTTTGATACACGCTAATGAAGGCTTTTCCTGTTTACCAAGATCCTGATTTCATTTTGTATCCGTCTCATTTCTTTTGATGCATATTCATTATTCTTTTTAAAACATGTCCTATTCACATCAATGAATTGAATTGAATACCGGATGATTAGCTTGCTGTATTCCCTTTTAATAGCTATTCTCTGTATGCATTTGCACTTTTATGAAGGATGCATGGCACGGCATGTCTCAGATTTTGATGAGATTTGTACATAAGGTTGGGTCTGACCCAAAAGTAAAAATTTGTTTAAAATTTTCTTAATTTCACATCCGGTTGCCATGGAAACGGACTTTGAATATTGAAAAAATGCATTTTTGGGCGTTTTTGAAGTCACATACATAATTTATGCAGCATAATCTAAAACAAACACTGATGAATTATCCGTACCCTATCATTGTTCTTTCAAGCTAAGTAATAATAATGTTGGGTTTATGGTCTTATTTATATGTTTCCATAGCAACAGCACAGGTACCCTATCAAAATAGTATTTTTGGCATTTTTTCAAAATTCATCGATAAATTACTAACATTTTTGAGTTTTTTATGCAAATAAAACATAAGCATTCACATTGGGACAAAGTTTCTGTTCGTTGGTATGGCAAAATGACCTCAAATCGCAAAAATGAAAGCAATTTTGGACAATATTTAGAGTCCTTTTTTTACTTGGTCATTGAATTTTAATTCAAAGTGATGAAAATGAATCATTGTATTCAAGTAGATCTTTCAGTACACTAAAGAAAATTTTAAAAAAATATTCAGGAAATAGTCCGTTGCTATGGGATCGATTGTTTAAAATTGCACATAGGCCCACTTTGAGTCCTTGGATACGGGCATCAAAAGATAAGTAATCAGAAATGTTTCAAATCTAAAATAAAGTTTAGACTTTGCTTTATCGTATATGTAAAAAAGTTTGAGTAAGCCTGTTTCGTTTTTTGAGGAAAAGGCTTCGAAAAAAAATGCTTATTTTTATAATGTATGGCCAAATTACTATAGCAACCATAAATTGTTTAAAACTTATCAAAATTGTATTTTGATAGAGGCTTACTTGATCTTTATTGTTATTGAATTTGAACTTCCTGGGATTAATAGTTACTGTTTTATGAAAATAATAAAAAATGGTTGCCATGGTAACATATGTTCCCCATAGCTTTTTCACGGTTTTTGAAAAAGCTCTTTGTGTTGGATATTTCCCAACATTTTATATCTGTTCATCATGATACAAAATTTTTAAAATGACTCTGAAGTTGCAAAATAAGTCATATTAAAGACCCTAGTTACCGTTGCCAAGGTAATTTATGATCATAGCAACAAGTGGGTTTATCTTGAATTTGCTCATTTTATACAATAAAACCGATTTCCTTATCATATACCCATCAAGAGAGAAGAAAAATTGGATAATACAAACAGCATTTTGAAATCAATATATCAAAATTAGCTAATTATGTTGTCATGGTAACCAGCCATTTTTACAATATCAGACACTACTAGTGAGCTTATTTAAAAATTTATGTCCTAATTTCGAGGATGCATAAAAAATCTTCCATTGATGTCACATATAGACCAAATTATAGTGCTACAAATTAGCTCAATTTTGCCAATTTCTCAACTTAAAAGGCCGTTGCCATGGTAACCAGATGACATAGAATAATGTTTTTTGTCAAATCTTCCTTTTTTCATCGGTCCCCACTTTTGTGTGAAATTTCATGAAAATCGGAGACCATGCGTGCCGAAATTGTTTAAATGCTTACAGAGAATTTCTATTAATGTGTAGGAAAGCGACATGAGTGGGCGGAGCTAGGTAAGTCAAACGATTTGATTTGATTTTTGGTGCAATCTAGCCAGAATTAAACTCTTCTTTTGAAACACAATCATAATTGAGGAAGTTCGTCGGTCGCTACGGAGATATTATAGAAGCATATGAGATCCCTTTATCCTGAATGATCAATTACATTTTGATTGCAAATGAATGGGTGTCAACCTCTCAAAACAAGGCATCCCTACCTGATATACACATCAAGGTATCAATCGGGATAATCGCCGAAGTTGACAAGTTTTCATGGAGCTGTTGCGGTGGGGGTTGCATGTAAACAAGAAATGCTGACTCTCCCCGGGTACCTGGTCCTATTACGGAATATTATTTATTCATGGACTCGCAACTGTTGTAATGGAAACTCTTATGAAGCTGCCTTACCTTTTCGACTCTGAGACCGAATAACTGATGTGTACATTTTCGATGTTTATTCAAACGATAAGATCGGAAAACTGTTCGTTTCAAGGTAGGAGGTTGTTTTACACCATAATTGTACGTTCATCGAGACCTATGGTTAATCGGAACAGTGGGATGATTGTGCGCACGTAGTCCAGGACAACCAAATCGTCTGCTACTTGCGTGGTAGATGGCCATCCTAAGTCAGTACCGGTTATCCATCGGTTTTGTTGGTTTATGTGTTGTCTTTTGTGTTAAATGTTTCTACATAAGAAAGTAGGGGATCTCCCACAACACCCTAATTGCAGCACCAACAGCAAAACCCCAAAAGATCAGATGCAAAACACAGCAGACGCCAAAGTTACAAGGAAGGAGGGGATCTCCAACAACACTCTGTTGCAGCACCAACAGCAAAACTACAAAATACCCAAATGCAAATAACACAGAACAGACATCCACAGACAGAGACACAAAAAGGAACATTAACTCACACCGCACACACCCATGGCCGGGTTAGCGCAGTGGTGGCGCACTCGCTTCTCACGTCTAAGGTCCCGGTTTCGAATCCCAGATTCGGCAAAGGGTCTTATGTGGGAGGGTAGGTGGTCCTCCACCCAGGCCTGGGCAGGAGGTTTTCTCCGGGTACTCCGGTTTCCTCCTGCTCCTTGGACCTCCTCACGCCAACATCTGAAAAAACGTGAGACATTAATATAAGTTGAGTAACCTGTTTGTCAAACTTTGTAAAATGAATAAAGTTTAAATTAAAAAAAATGTCACACCATAGAAACATGAAACACAAAATACCACAAATAAACGAACGAGACCAATGGACAACCGGTGCTGACTTCGGACGGTCATCTGCCATACAAGTAGCAGAAGGTGTGGTTATCCTGGATTACCTGCGCACAACCCTTCCACTGTTCCGATTACCCAAATGTCTTGAAGAACGTACAATTGTGTAGTAAAACAACCTCCTCGCTGTTAGATGACCACACACAAACAAGACCGCAAAACGCAGGGGCCCAAGCAACACAGATGATTGGTCAAGTACCAAGTCAAGCGTCCGTTTGGTGACATAAGGATCATATCCACGCAAAAGAGGCGTTTGATGATTCCGACGCATTTTCGATGGTTCTGCTGCCAACCTTTGATCCTTCTTATTTTCTAATTATGTCCCCATAAAATGCAGGTTGTAATATACGAAAAGTAATATACTCTGTTGCTTGTATGGATCCGAATTTCAAAAGAAATTGATAATAATTATTGTAAAATTTCCAGAAATAATTAACTTGTTTGTGAAAGCGAAATCCTTAACTTAAAGGTCTCTTCGTAATTTGTAAATATCTACTATAAAAATCCAAAACATCAGTACATGCTGTAGCATACCGGATGAGCAGTGAAATGTAGATACCGTATGGCGGTAATCTAGGAACATCACCGTAAAGCCAGGGAAAATTTACTATGTTGAATCCAAAATCATCTCTTTTGTAATACTTATCGATACTTGTATGAATCTATCCATTAACTCTTTTGATATTTGGGTCCAAAAACGATGCGTCTTTGTTTGTAACGTTTGCCTTGTTTGGAATCAATTCTTCTGGATAAATAACATTTTTATACTGTTCATAAACAGGATTGTCGATAGTAAGAACACCAAAGAAAGGAGGGATCAACAACACTCTGTGGTAGTACCGACAGCAAAACCCCAAAACGCCCACTTCAAAAACACTAAGCAGACACGCACAGAATGAGATTGAAATGGTACAATGAACGCCAAAATCACATACAAACAGCAAACATAAATGACCACACATAAACCAACGAGCTCAATGGGCAATCGGTGCCGACTTAGGACGGCCATCTACCACGCATGTAGCAGGCGGTATGGTTATCATGGATTATGTGCGCACAACCCTCCCACTGTTCCGATTACCCAGAGGTCTCGAAGAACGTACAGTTGTGGTGTAAAATAACCTCCTCACTGTTAGAGGACCACACACAAACACAAGACCGCAAAACACAGGGGCCCAAGCAACACAGGTGAATATGTAAATGGATACAAAAAGATGGCGTACGTAATACAGTCTGTGCTCTGCCGGCTGTAACGAGCTTATGAATGTTATCAACCAATGAGTCCGACTGACATTTAGAGAGGACAGGTGGTATTCTCTAAAGAGGTTTGGGCAGGGCCAGTCATGAAGTTCCGTCGTCGCAGTCTGAGTGCAAGTCTTAAGAATGCGCTAATACAAGACTGTAGATTGGTCAAGTACCAAGCCTAGTGTCTTTCTGATGAAATTAGGATCATATCGACGGTATAAAAGGCGTTTGATAATTCTGACGCATTTTCGATGGTTTTGCTCTCTACCTTTGATCCTTCTTATTTTGTTAATTATGTCACCATAAAATGCAGGTTGTGAAATACCAAAAGTAATATACTCTGTTGCTTGTATGGGTCCGAATATTTTTTTAAATTTCCAGAAAGTCTTTGCTAGTTTGTGAAAGCGAAAACGTGGTCCTAAAAGTTTTATGAAAATCCAAAACATCAGTACGTAATCTAGCATATATGAAGAGCTGTGAAATGTAGATACCGTAATCATGGACTCGAACCTCCAAATACAATCTCACTTTAAAAAGAAAAAATAATTAGAGAGTGAAACGGTGAAGAAAGAATAATACTGGTTTGTACCATAACAACAAAACATCGAAACGGCCCTATATAAAAACACAGAATAGATTACAAAGATGTTTAACGTCTTCAACTTCAAAAGTATTTAAAGAACGGATACACTTGACCAAAGAGTGCAAAATATTTATTTCCAAAAAAGGAACCGAAAGACGCAGCAGGATGAACGTGATATAATGCTACAGAACCCGCGTTCTTAAAATTTCAAGAAGGTTTGATAACAGAAATGTTCTATTGCGTTGAACAAAAGATCAACCGAAGTTGATCGAAATTGTTGATCAAACTTGAACTGATAGGTACTTCTTTCATGTTCATTGGCTACATGCGAAAGTATTATGTCTAAAAATATACTGAAATACCTACCAGGATGAAGTTGTCGAAAGAGCATTACGTCTGGATATATACAGTTTTGTACAAAATTGACCCTTAAATTTGTAGTCGCTCACTTTAAAATAGAATTCAATCTTAAATTGAAAAATAAAATCAGGGGCGCCAAACCAAACAAATGATCATAATTGATTCATTTCTGCCTGAGAAAACTACAACTGAAGTAAACTTTGAACACTTCTTATTCTCTGCAATGAATGTTTGGTCCCCTTTTCTCGTTTTGCATGTTTTTTCCCGCTGTGATTCATTTAAATACCATCGTTTTGGTGATCTCTTTTCATTATTTTTTTACATTACTGGCTCGAAATGTCTTGAAATTAGATTTTACATGAGAAAACCCTCCCATTTTTCACTTAGTCTGTAATATTTTCATTAATTTATTTCATTTAATCACTTAAAATAAGCTGAACTCAAAGTTTGAAAATTTTCCCGGCTAGTATTGAAAAGAACAAATCATGAAGCAACTAAAAAAGTGATATGACGTCATATGTTGGCGTCATTATATAAAGTTATCGTTCTTGAAAAAAAAAATGAAAACAATTTCTAGAAAACGTGTATTTAGTTTGTACACCCACGATAAAACTGATGACGAAAAGATATTATTCAAATGTTTAACATTTTTAAATCAATGCATGTAGTTCTTGCTTATTTCATAACAATTTGTACATTTTACAGCAACTTTATGGTATGTAGCCTCTTCTTGAGTTTTTAGGGGGGGGGAGGGGGTAAAAGAATAAAAAACCATAGTTTCAAAATATAAATTTAGATTTCAATGCTTCCCATTACAAATAATGAAAATATAGCCACACATGTGCCCAACTCCTTGCCGACATTTTTCTTTACTCGTACGAAGCTGAATTCATTCAATCTTAGGTCTCTGAAGGGAAAAAGTCTTAGATGTCATATACCATTTGAACAATCCAACCAAAGATTATACTCTATATCTTCTGAAATGGAAGTAACCGTATGTGACAATTCTACCGAATTGAACGGCGGGTGTTGCATGCAGCAGGTGATGCTGACTCTTTCTTGGCACCTGATGATATTCTGTCATAGACCATTTGAACCATCCAACCAAAGATTATACTCTATGTCTTCCGAAATGGAAGTAACCGGATGTGACAGTTCTACCGAATTGAAGCGGCGAGTGTTGCATGCAAGCAGGAGATGCTTACTCTTCCTTGGCACCTGGTCTCACTCCCATATCGGGAGTTCGCTTCTTTTCATAAGGTGGAGGTTTTTGTTTGTTTGCTTTGATTTGACCACCTGTTCTCTCTGAATGTCAGACGAACTCCTCGGGTGATAACATATATAAAATATATATAACCTAGGGTGAAAACATATATGAGCTCGTTACAGCCATTTACATATTTACATATTCATCTGTGTTCCTGGGGCCTCTGCGTTTTACGGTCTTGTTTGTGTGTGGTCTTCTAACAGTGAGGAGGTTGTTTGAAACCATAATTGTACGTTCTTCGAGACCTCTCAGTAATCGAGGATTGTTCGCACGTAATCCAGGATAACCACACCGTCTGCTACCGGTTGCCCATTGGTGTCGTTGATTTATGTGTGGTCTTTTCTGTTTCATGTTTTTATGGTGTGTGTTGGTGTTCCTTGTCCCTTTTGCGTCTCTTTCTGTGGATGTCTGCTCTGTGTTTTTTGCATTGGGTGTTTTGAAGCACAAAAAGAGACATAGACAAGCACAACAAGAGACATTTACCAACACAACGAGAGACGTAGACAAACACAACAAAAAATGTAGACAAACACAGCAAGAGGCATGGACAAACAGAACAAGAGACGTAGATTTACACAAGAGACGTAGACAAGCAGAATAAGAGAGATAAGAAAACACAAGAAAAGAAGTAGACAAGCACACCAAGAGACGAAGACAAGCACAACAAGATACGTAGACAAGCACACCAAGAGACGAAGACAAGCACAACAAGAGACGTAGACAAGCACAACAAGAAACGTAGACAAACACAAAAAGAGACGTAGACAAACGTAACAAAAGACTTAGACAAACACAACAAGATACGTAGACAAGCACAAGAGACATAGACCAACACAACAAGAGACGTAGACAAGCACAAGAAGAGACGTAGACAAGCACAACAAGAGACGCAAAAAGGGACAATACCAAACAAAGCATCAGAACACACATAAGAAATAGAAAAATGAAAAATAACATGTTCCAACGAAACTAAGACGAAATCGGCGTCGACTTAGGACGGCCATCTGCCAGGTGTTAGACAAAATGGTATATCTTATGATATCATCAACTGTTTAATAAAATAGATGCATCTGAGTACTGCTACCACAATCAGCCAATCGCTTGAATGAACTTTACATCGTGAGATTACTACGAAACATGTCGTAAACCACGTGTAAACTTTTCCTTATTCACTGTCTTTTTAAAATTCACACAAAAAGAAAAAAATAACAACAATAAATTAACTTTAGGTCGTACAAATACATGTATAATTTCATTAATTGCAACATGTATAGATTTTATGTTGCGTTCAAATAACTATGTCGAACGTGGACAATCGAACACTTTCAAGTGACTTTTATTAGAGTCCATTCGATCAAAGCCTTTGATTTTTCGACACTTTGATTGACAAAATGAAATCGAGAAATTTTCAAGCCAATTCGATTTCTTCGTACGACTTTTCAAATATGTACACCACGCTTCCTCACGATAAGATTAATGATCAATTGTCCAAACTCATTAAATGGTGCTTTAACCGAGAGGGTAAAACTTATATTTGTACATCTGAATCAAAGGGTTTCTTTTCCAATACAGAATACAAGTCATATAAATCATGGACATGTAGTGACCTTTGTATTGCCTTGTCCTTTCTTTTGGACAACATTTATGTAAGATTTGGTGAGAATCTCTACAAGCAGGTTGTAGGGATCCCTATGGGTACTAATTGTGTGCCTCTTGTTGCAGATTTATTTTTATTCACGTATGAAAAAGAATTTATCCAAAATCTTCAAAAACATAGAAAACATGATGATGTGAAATGTTTCAATGGTACTTCTAGGTACCTGGATGATATCCTTACTATCGACAATCCTGTTTTTGAAAAATATAAAAATGTCATTTATCCACAGGAATTGACTCTAAACAAGGCGAACGTCACAAACACAGAAACACCATTTTTGGACCTGAATATCAAAATTATCAATGGAGAGATTCATACAAGGGTGTATGACAAAAGAGATGACTTTGGATTCAATATAGTAAATTTTCCCTGGCTTGACGGTGATGTTCCTAGATTACCGTCTTATGGTATCTACATTTCGCAGCTCATCCGGTATGCTAGAGCATGTACTGATGTTTTGGATTTTCATGATAGAAATTTACAAATAACAAAGAAACTTTTAGGTCAAGGTTTTCGCTTTCACAAACTTGTCAAGACATTCTGGAAATTTTACAAAAATTATTGTCAACTACTTTTGAAATTCGGACCCATACAAGCAACAGAGTATATTACTTTGGGTATTTCGCAACCTGCATTTTATGGTGACATGATCAACAAAATTAGAAGGATCAAAGGTAGACAGAATTACTATCGAAAATGCGTCAGAATCATCAAACGCCTCTTATACCGTGGATATGATCCTAATGTCACCAAACGGACACTAGGCTTGGTACTTGACCAATCTACAGTCTTGTACCAGCGCATCCTTAATACTTGCACGCTGACTGACTGTGACGACGGGGCTCCATGACGGGCCCTGTCCAAACCTCTTAAGAGAAGACAGGGCCCCGACCACCTGTCCTCTCTGAATGTCAGTCGGACTCCTCGGGTGATAACATACATTAGCTCGCTACAGCCGGCAGAGCACAGGTCGTATTACGCATGCCCTCTTTTTATATCAATTTACATATTCATCTGTGTTGCTTGGGCCCCTGCGTCTTGCGGTCTTGTTTGTGTGTGGTCATCTGACAGTGAGGAGGTTGTTTTACACCACAATTGTACGTTCTTCGAGACCTCTGGGTAACCGGAATAGTGGGAGGGTTGTGCGCACGTAATCCAGGATAACCACACCGTCTGCTACTGACGAGGCAGATGGCCGTCCTAAGTCGGCACCGTTTGCCCATTGGTCTCGTTGGTTTATGTGTAGTCATTTGTGTTTTATGTTTTTCTGTGATTTGACGTTCATTGTACTACTGCGTCTCTTTCTGTGCATGCCATTTTTGTGTTTTACAGTGGGTGTTTTGGGAGGTTGCTGTTGATGCTGCAACTAGGTGTTGTTGGAGATCCCCTCCTTTCTTTTATTACACTACAATCCCACATTCTAAATTGAAAGAAAGACTCGCGAAAATTATAAGTAATGCGTTTTCAAGCAAGAACGGCAATCGCAAATGCAAATTTATTGTTGTTAAGAATGACAAAACCTACTTTGTAAAAGAAAAGTCCGATTCTGAAAATAAGTTTCGTTTCGATTTGTTTCGTTTCGTTTCGATTTGTTTCGTTTCGTTTCGATTTGTTTCGTTTTTGTTTCGTTTCGCACTTTACAGGGACCCGCAAAAATGGTATTTAATCATCTAAATAATTTCCATTTTAATAAAATCCAAAACAGCGATAATTACGAATAATTTACTACTTATGCATGAATTTGTATCAAGTCATTTAGTTTTAATCATAATATCGCTTAAGGTGATGAGAAGTAGTAAAAGATGGATTGGATAGGATGTAGGATAGGATAGGATAGGATGTAGGATAGGATAGGATGTAGGATAGGATGCATGATAGAATTGGATTGGAAAGAGGTGGATAGGATAGGATGGGATGGGATAGAATAGAATAGGATGGGATAGGATAGGATAGGAAAGAGTGGATAGGAGGTGGATGTAGGATGGTGGATAGGATAGGATAGAATTGTCAAACAAGTGGATTGCAGTACTGTATCACTCCATTGGAATATTTCACTCTTTTTTAATTATGTAGACATTTTCTTCATACCTATGGAATGTTAGTTTTCGATTATTTTCTTCTATGAACTTCTATCATTCACACTTTAAAAATCTATAATATTGATAGAAAAAAATATGTAAGGTATCAAAATAGCAAATAGTGCAATGAAGTAATAATACGTAAGTGTTTATTAACAGGTTTGCACATAAGTATCGTAGTTAATATGTGCTCTTCGAGTTGTATTTATGAATATCCAATTGGTAGTTTGCATTTAAGGCATGTCATTTCTGAATAAAGGAATGAATTTCAACGATTTTATGATAACCATATGAAAATATAGTATTCATGTCACTTAATCATTTTTTGAAGGAAAATTAATAGGTCTGTGATGAAAATCAAGATTTATGCTTATTTGAAAACTGGGTAAAAAATGCAGGAAATTTGTTGCTAAAAATAGCACATTTGTAAAGAAAATACAAAAAAAGTGTTGAAATGCACTATTTTGATTTTTATTTTACTTTTCTTCGTTATTATACAATAAAACAGGTTAGAAACTTTGTATAAAAGTAAAATTTGATTAAGTGCTACCTTAGGTACCAACTTCACCGATAATTTAAAATTTTCTAGATTTTACACAAAAATAACGAAAATCATCCAAGTTAAGGTCAACATTTCAGAGATAACGAATTTCAACGATTTTTCCAAACACACAGTAAAACGTGCTCCCAGGGAAGACTTTTTAAAATATTGAATAAAAAGTATATGTCCGTGTCCAAATAAGAGAGAACAGACGCTCACAAATAGTACCATTTTGTGGTTTTCTTTAAAAAGTGTCAGAGATGAAAATTTGCCTTATTTCTGGTGGAATTTAAACAACTTATAATTTGTCGGTATTCATTAGCCATACCTTATAAAAAAGCTGAAATCAATATGTTCCATACGTAAAACAAAATTCATGGGTAATTACTAACGTAAAGGAAATCCGAACAGTTGAAAAAGTACCTCCACGTCAATTTTTACAGAAATTACCGCGAAGCATTTTCTTGCGCATACTTCATTCATTTTATATCAAATTTTCAAAGTTGGCCGCTTTAATGTGCTTTATGAATTTTAAAGTCTTAAAAAGAGTAAGAAATGATACATTGGCAATAATAAATTGAAATATCTATAAAAGTCAAGCTCAATGAGTGCTAAAGCAGGACATGCGCAAGAATAGTCCAAAATCGTGACCAACGACGCACCTTCTGTCATATGCGATAAATCACTTGTTGATCCTTCAATATATCTTTTATACGTCATAGGAGGGAGGGAATATATGAGTTCTGAGAAAACAAGGGAAAAAAATCCTAGTAAACAGTGTCATAGAACTAAAAAATCGTTATGATATATTTTAAGGTGCTTATTGAAAGTGGATGCATAAATGATAAGTTGCTGGTTGACTGATTGCATTGAGTTTTTTTCCCGTCTTGGTTTCTGTCCTATTTCTGAGTATAAATAATTTGATTTTCGATTCATTATTGAATTGATAATACCCGTGGAAGTGTTCCAACTCTATACCTTCTTGAAGTAATTTTCAAACTTATCTTTTATGCACCAGTCATGTGTTTCGGATATTGAATCCTCATCAGTGATGCTCCAAGCCAAAGTGCTTTTCATAAGCCGCCAAAATTAATTTCAGTAGCACCCTCTGGTTATATTTTTTTAGATTTAAATTTGTAAAGTTACACACTCTATCTAAATTGAATGATATTCTTTTCAAATACTAGAAATTATAGAAATCCTTGTATTAATAATCTTACACAAAAATTTAAACTTTTGAACCTGCCAATTTTCTTTGGACATATTAAAGGATTGTTTTTCAGCTTTTGCGCATTCGTGCTTTACATATTTTGTTTCTATTCCCTACTGCCAATACACACCGATAAAGCGCAAAAGCTGAAAAACAATCCTTATATTTACATTTTACGTGTTAACTAAGTTATTTCTGCCAATTTTTCATCCAGTTTCTTTACATTTGAAATATCATTGCGGAGGGAGAACGCCATTTGACGTAAGAGCAAACGAACGTTCGACGTTATCCGCTTGATTCGAAGTAGTACCTTCTGTACGGAAACGTTGTTGACAAAAGAGAAACTGAATTTTGTCCTCTTGCTGTATTTTGAACATTTCAATTAAAACTGAAGAAAATTGAATCGTGAAAATTCGTGACTTTTGTCCAACATTATTCAAACATGGCGGAGAGTTAAACTGGAGAAATTTCACAGAACTGAAGGGAAAACTTTTGAAAATTCTTTTTAACACACTGTTAAACTGCTTAGACATATGAAATCAATCGGTATTATTGCATACAAACTTCTGTAAATACCCTATTCCATCTGGAAGTAATTAGAATAATGCAAAAGTCGAGTACAGCCGTCGAAAACGCGAAAACTTTCGGTATTTTCATGACTTACCTAAACATCATGGCTAAAGATTAGCTGATACTCGAAGTATTTCTGATATTATGAATCCATAAGAAGCAAAGATAAATTCACTGTTGAAAATGACACAAGTGAATCAAATCCTCATCCTAAATACTGAATATTTGATCCACTTATGCCTGAATATTCGCTCATCCAAACACTGCATCTTTCTGCAGACAACATTGCAGTTCGTCCTTGAACTTCGTCTACTGACGCGTGATCGACTTACTACGTCACACTTCTTGGAAGTGTACACGTGGGTGACCTAGATTTTGACACATTTAATCACTGGGGGTGGACGGCGTCGTTTGATAATGGATACATGTTTAGAATCTGTATTAAAGCAATAAATAAAATGGGCATTTTATCAGAAATTAATCCGCGTAAGTTCTAAAGTCACGTGATAGTCTCTTGCGATTATCGTACCTATATATGAGGGAAACGCAGTAGGAATGTAAATATTACATATTGAAGAGGAATCTTTAGGCTTTGATTTCATATATAAAATGTCTATTTACCTTGAAGGTAGATTAAACCCTCTGACTAGAATACAATCACTTTGGCACTTGGTCCCCCCTTTTTTTAATGGCCTCCTTCCTCCCCTACAGTAATCCAACTCCACCATTTATTTTCATAACGCTTTACATGTACAGGTATTAAATATACTGAAACGTCAATCAAACATGATATTAAATCAAGTACTGCAAATTACAACAGAAGATATTTAAAATGTATGATATATACTAGTAATTGAAGATGGGTAATCCCTTCCATGATATATGTAGACATATCATAATTTTACTTTAAGGATTATTGTATTATCATTTACAAAAGATATGTTACTAGTACCAGATACATTTTAAAACTTAATTTCCATCTTAATAAGATCGAATTGTATTGATTCACGCTTCAGCATTTACATTTTACATAATAAAGGCGAAGTTACACAATACTAGATTGACGACACTAACTTCATTATTTCATTTACTAAATTGGTATATAACAATTTGAAAAACGAATAAATTACCAGTGTGATCAGTCTGGCCCAGTATAGCAATCGAGTTATCACTGACTGTAATTGTGGCGTGCAACCCAATGATTGATAAAAATTATTATTAGTATTTTAAACTAAGATCAAAAGAAGGAATCAATATAGAGCGGTAAATAACAAGTGGATCCCCCAGATACCTTGCTGGGCTAGAACACGAAATAAAGAGGCTCTTAAAACTGATTTAAACAAATGATTGGGGCATAAAAAGTTAATCAATGAAATTAATGAGGCGGGTTTAATCAAGCTCACTTTAGCTCACAAGTGAGTACTGAGCTAAGGAAGGGGTACAAGGTCGAAGTCCGACTGGGTAATGCCTGATCCCTATTCTAAGCCTTAACAATATTAGTCAAAGATGCTTAAAAGTACAGGAAAGGCTTGTTCAGCCACGTCTATACCTTTCTTCCTTAATGCTTCTTTACTTGTCTTGTCGGGTTGACAGTGTGACAGTGTGATGATAAGAACAGCGTGCGCTTCAATTTATACTAGGCAGTTAGCTGTGATTGGTCAATGAAGCAAAGGCTTTGATTGGTCAAACATAAATGAATCAAGTAATATGATTGGTTTAAATCAAGATATCTGATTGGATAAAACATAAGAGGGGTTCAATCCTCTTTCTGTAATTTAGATTTAGCTAGAGTTGCCTCTGATATCAGAATCGTTTCATAACCCACGCCTCAAATAATAATGCGTCCTCGCATTCTATAACGAAATAAAAAAGTAAAACAAGACAGTATACATCAATAAATTCATGTAAACAAGGGTTATGTATAACAAACTGGAAAAATGTGAGCAAAAACCATTGTCAGAGATATCTGACTGACTGACTGTCAGAAAACAATTATTAAATTAAGCAAATGTCTAGTCATATGTTTCACAAATATAATTAGGTTATTCCTCAATGTCTTCTTCAATGAACTCCACTTGCTCAATATCCTTATCATCCTCACTCCAACGAGTTATTGTCCAGGTAGTACGTCTCTTCTTCGGACGGCTTGTCTGTACAGATGCATCAACTTTCTCATAAGCCACATTTGTACTGGAAACACATGGACGGGATTGTCCAAGAGGAAACACAACAGGTGTCGAAGCAGGATTATTCCTAGGAGGATTCTCACTCGTACCTGCCAATGAAGGCGAAGCACATACTGCTGGCTCATCTGAGTAGTCTGGAGGCATAGGAATATTAAGAGTTGGTCTTGGTGGTGCAAAGACTGGAGCTGGACGAGTTGGTCTTCTCACAATTCTTCCACTTTCAAAGGAATTTGAGGTGTTCTGAATTTCACAAACATCACTTTCACTTTCTGACGCACCACCAACAATATCACTGAGATTGCCTGGATCAGTTATTTGCCATTCTCCATCAGACTGCTGAGTTTTAGATTGACTCTTCATGTGTTTCTTCTTATGTCGAGTCAGGTTATTTGGACATAATGTTGTCCTACGACACTGATGGTCACATGAACACCTCACTCTATGACAAACGTGACGACTTCAATTTCAGCATTACAAACTTTCCTTTTCTGAGTAGCAACATCCCTTCATCGCCTGCTTATGGCGTGTTCATATCTCAGTTGATACGCTATGCCAGAGCAAGTACGAAATATACGGATTTTGTTCTGAGAGCTAGGCGTCTTTCAGATAAGCTTCTCAGTCAGGGATATGTTTGTGACCGACTAACATAGTCACTGAGAAAGTTCTACGGTCGATATGGGTAACTCGTCATACACTATGATGTCCCACTCTCCAGAATGGTGGGTGATATTCTGTCATAGACCATTTGAACCATCCAACCCAAGATTGTACTCTATGTCTTCCGAAATGGAAGTTACCGGAGGTGACAGTTCTACCGAATTGAAGCGGCGGGTGTTGCATGCAAGCAGGAGATACTTCCTGGGCACCTGATCTCACTCCCATATCGGGAGTTCGCTTCTTTTCATGTGGTGGAGGTTTTTGTTTGTTTGCTTTGGTTCCTGTTTTGTCCTGATTTTGTATGCCTTCGGTTTCTGATTTTCTGAATTATCGATTTTGTGCTGTATACAGGGATATGGTCATTATCCATATTTGTCATTAGACAACTTATTTGTGTTATATGTGCAGTTAACCTCTGAACAGCTGTACAGTTTCTTAAGATTTTTCATTCCACATGCAGCAATATGTTCCTTCATTCGCTCGAGATCAAAAGCCTTGAAGGGGCACATGGGACTTTTCATTTCTTTGCGAGGAGTTGTCTTTATAAGTGGCATTGTCTGAAAAATATGAAGACAAGGAGTTAGACATACAGATACTGTAAGTAAATATCTATTGAATTACACATAAAAATCAGATAACCATTTCGGAGGTTTTCTAACTCTTTGATGAGGAATCAGACATTTCCCAGATGGAGGAGGCTTCTCCTCAGTCAGTTTGTCGTTATCGTCATGGGGTATTGGGACAACGGGTACAGAGGGCTCATTTGAGAGATCTCGTTTCATCTTCTGACGCATTCTATCTGCGTGTATTACTTGTGGTTTGCTTTTATGACTACAGTTTATCTTGTACGTAACATCAGACATTTTTTCTATGACCTCAAATGGCCCTCTCCAATACTTTGCGAGTTTCGGAGATTGACCAACCAAATATCTAGGGAAGTAAACATATACTTCGTCATTAGGGGCAAATGTTTGGTAGGACAATTTTTGGTCATGTATTGATGTTTGTCGTAGCATAGCTTGTGATGTATGCTGTCTGACAAGGTTGTGGGCTGTTTCAAGTCTTTCTTTTAATTCCCAAGCCCATTGATTCGAAGGAGTGTTCTGGAGAGATGTTGGCATCTCATATGCAATATCAAGAGGAGTAGCTACCTCTCTTCCTAACATAAGATAGTTAGGACTGCATCCTGTTGACTCATGTTCAACCGATCTGTATGCCATTATTACATATGGCAGCAAAATATCCCAATTTCGTTGATTGTCGTCAACGAGTGTTTTGAGAATGGACATCATAGTTTTATTGATCAGCTCAACCATACCATCAGATTGTGGATGGTAAGGTGTTGTCCTAGTCTTCTTAATGCTCAAAATCTTACACATCTCAGTAAATACTTTTCCTTCGAACTGTTTACCCTGGTCTGAATGAATGATGTTTGGAACTCCGAATCTAGCGACTATTTCTCGGGCAACGATATCAGCTACTGTTTTTGCCTCCATGTTTGGCATGGCAAAGGCTTCCACCCACTTGGTAAAGTAATCAGACACAACTAAAATGTATCTGTTACCCCTCTCGGTGAGCGGAAGTTCCCCAACAATGTCCATCGCAATACGTTCCATGGGGAACCCAGCACCAACAAGTTGCATAGGAGCTCGTTTTGTCTTTGTGGGTCCCTTTGATTTAGCACATACTTCGCAACCAGCAATGTAATGTCGAACATCGCGTTGCAGACCAGGCCAGTAATAAGACTGTCTGATTTTACTCAGAGTCTTTGTCACTCCCAAGTGGCCTGAAGTTTTGTGATCATGGCTGAATTGCAAAATGTGTAGCCTTTCCTTGAAGGGTACGATTGCCTGGAGTGTTGATCCTTTATTGTCAGTCCAGCGTCTATAGAGCATATCATCATAGATTACTAAAAGTGCTCGCTGAGACCACAATGATTTCATCATTACCCCTCCTAATGAGAGTTCTGTTGAGTCGGGCTTTTGCTTGGTCTCGAGCCATTCCCTTACTTTAGAGATCTCTGTATCCTCCTTCTGGAGTTCAGACAATGTCTTTTCGTTTCCAAAATCTTCCTCCAGAGAGATGACTTGGTGTGACTGACTCATATTCTTATCTTCCCAGGTAGGATCAAACTTACACTGATTACATGGTTTGCGGCTCAGTGAATCTGCATTCTTGTGCTGAGTACCAGGTCTGTGCTCGATGGTCATATTGAACATTGCAAGAGTCAACATTGCCAACGAGCCATCTGTCCCTCAGGATTTTTGAAGTTTAATAACCATCTGAGAGAGCTATGATCTGTCCTAACGGTAAACCCCCTTCCATAAAGATAGTGACAAAAGTGTTTTACATATGTTACAACCGCAAGGAGTTCTTTGCGTGTCACGCAATATCGTTTCTCAGATTTGGACAGGACACGACTGGCATAGGCAATTACCTTTTCTTCCCTATTTATCTTTTGAGATAAAACTGCTCCGATCCCAAATTCGGATGCGTCCGTATCAAGAATGAAAGGCTCACGGAAATCTGGATATGCCAGTATTGGTGAGTTAGTAAGCTTGAACTTGAGTGAATTGAATGCTTCTTGGCTTTCCTTTGTCCATACATACATAGTGTCAGAACTCGTTAACTTGTGTAAAGGTTTTGCTATCGTTGCGAACCCTTTAATGAATAGTCTGTAGTAACTGCATAACCCTAGAAAAGAGCGCAGCTCTTTTACTGATTTAGGCTCTTCCCAATTCTGTACAGTAGCAATTTTCCTTGGATCAGTGGAGACTCCCTTTTCTGATATAATATGTCCAAGGTATTCCACTTTCTTAGCAAAAAGTGAGCATTTTCTTGCTTTTAACTTTAGGCCCGCTGATGAGAGGCGATTGAATATACATTCAAGGTTCTTAAGCATTTGATGAAATGACTTTCCAATAACAACAATGTCATCAAGGTATACAAGGCAAACAGTCCACTGTAAGCCACAGAGAACCATTTCCATCAGCCTCTCAAAAGTCGCTGGGGCATTACAGAGCCCGAAAGGCATAACCTTAAATTGATATAAGCCTCGTTTAGTGGTAAATGCAGTCTTTTCGCGATCATTCTCGTCAACTTCAACTTGCCAGTATCCCGATGACATATCTAATGTTCAGAACCAGCATGCTCCTGCAAGATGATCTAGAGTTTCGTCGATACGTGGAAGAGGATAGGCATCTTTCACCGTTATGTCATTTAACTTTCGATAACCCACGCAAAATCGAGTTGAGCCATCCTTCTTCCTTGCCAAAACGATTCCTGATGCCCATGGACTTGAGGAAGGCTCGATCACATCCCTTTGGAGCATATCATCAATGTGTTGGTCAAGGGTCTGGCGTAAGTGAACTGGTGTCCGCCTCAATCGTTCTTTAATTGGACCACGATTTCCAGTATTGATTCTATGTTTTACAAGTTTTGTTCGCCCAAAATTCTTTTCACTTAGAGCGAAGAGTGCGGAGTGCTTCAAAAGGAATGCTCTTGCTTCCGATTTCTGCTGTGTCGTAAGATGAGCAGAAGAACGACTGAGCAGCTCTTCTAAGTAGGATGGTAAGTTTTGATCATCCGGTCGCCTGAAGGAGTTAGTGTCTGATTCGGTTGACACAACTTTAGCAGGTGAAAGGTTCGCAACAACAGTTCCGGCTCTTATAACTTTGACATCATCCGAGACATTCATGATACGTATGGGAACTCGTTTATTGTTGCTCACTAATAATTTGCCAATCAGTCCGCGATCTGAGGCAAGAAAATTCTCATCTGGCTCAATCAAGCTATCACCGGGAGGAAGTGTCAATCCGTCATTGAGACACACATTACATTCAGCTATGAGCTCTGATTTTGGCGGTATGTTCAATGTCTCGGAGACCGCTACTCTGAAGCACCCAAAATGACCACTTTTAACGAGAGGTATGGACTCATTCTGAATTGTAATTTTCTGTTGCTGAATATCAAGAATGCATGAATTATCTAACATGAAATCCATTCCTAACACTCCGTCTGAATTCAGATTAGCAAATATTACTGAAGTAGTGTACGACTTCTTGCCTATCTTCATTTCTAATCTAGTTCGTCCATACACTTTGAGTGGCTCACCGTTGGCAGCAAGTATTTTCTTGTTAACAGAATCAATTTGCGGTTTATTTTTAATCTTATCAAAAGTGTCCTTAGAAATTATCGAGAGAGAAGCTCCTGTGTCGATTAGAAAATGAGCGTTTGCTCCATCAATATTCAATTCCACGAAGATACCTGAGCTACCCAGATATCCACCTATTCCGCAATTTGCATCGGTATGTAAATGACTATAGCTGCCATCTTTAACAGTTTTGTTTTCAGTTTTAGTTTTGCGCTGTTCTTGAGCTTTGAGCTTCCTGCATTCATGTTTAAAATGACCTTTTTTATGACAATAGTTGCAGGACAAATTCTTCTTCCAATTTCTACGTAAGAATGTGTCATCTTTTCTTTCAGCTCAGACATGAGCTGTTACATGCTCTGTCGTCAATACCAGTTATGCACTTGAAATCTATCTTGGATGAAGCAGAGGTTGCATTCTTAAGAAACACTGACTGATTCAGACTTAATATCATTGTCTCATTCGCACAGTATAAACTTTATCCTATTGTGAAAAACACCTCACCGAAAAGACGATTCATAAAAATCCCGTTTATTAACAAAGGTTTTGATCTTCTAAACATCTCTAATATTTTTCGGGATCATCGCGTACAAAGTACCATTCCTCAATATTTTGAAAATTTAGAGCCACCTCTTATTTGTTATAAGTACAAGAAACCTATTCGAAACTTTGTTTTTAACTATAATAAAGTTACAGCGGATCCTGACATACTTGAATCGTGTCCTGCTTCTTGAGAATGTGCAACTTCTAAATATCTCTACAAACCAGCTGGCCATGTTGTTACAGGTGACTTTTCAATTATCCAAGACAGACAGCTCCGTGGTCTTCTTAAAAAAGGACCGAAGTATAGAATCCCATCCAAGATAGATTTTGTCAAATGCCGTGAAGTGCTTACGGAAGCCTTAGATAATTATACGAAAAGATGGTGTAAATCAGAAGGAGTCGAACCGCATGCTCTGAATGACTGGAAAAACCTCATTTTAGATATAACGGATATTCGAATAGATAACTTCCATAAAAACCCTCATCTTTTTCAAAATCCACGTTCCAAATCAGAAAGATATTTCAAATCCAAACTAAGTAAATTACATGAAAAATATGTCTTTGCACCAGCTGATAAAGCAGCCAACAACACCATTATCAGTTGAAAACGTTACTACATATCAACTTTGATTTCGGAACTTTCGTCTACTAATACATATATCAAAAGCAATGAAAGTGCATCTAACATTTTAGGCAAGCATAACAGTGAACTGTCTTCATTCAATATCTCTATTTCTAAATTGGATCTCCCAACACTATATTGCATACCGAAACTGCACAAGTCTCCTTACAAATTTCGATTTATTTCTAATTCTAGTAACTGCTCCACTACAATTTTGTCTAGAAATCTGACGTCAGCACTTACTGCTATTAAAGAACACATAATTAGATATTGTGAAACGGTTCTAAACAGGAACGATGTAAATTTATTTTGGTCTATTAAGAATTCAGGGGATGTGATTGAAAAAATGAAATCTGGAAATTTCCAAGCCAATACGATCTCCTCATACGACTTCTCTAATATGTACACCACACTTCCTCATGACAAAATTAATGATCGATTATCTAATCTCATTAAATGGTGTTTTGATCGAGAGCGAAAAACTTACATTTGTACATCTGAATCGAAGGGTTTCTTTTCCTCGACAGACTACAAATCATACAAATCATGGACATGTAGTGACCTGTGTAATGCCTTGTCCTTCCTCTTGGACAATATTTATGTTAGATTTGGTGAGGATCTATACAAGCAGGTTGTAGGAATTCCTATGGGTACTAACTGTGCGCCTCTTGTTGCAGATTTATTTTTATACACTTATGAAAAAGAATTTATCCAAAATCTTCAAAAGCAAAGAAAATTTGATGAGCTGAAATGTTTCAATAATACTTCTAGGTATCTGGATGATATTCTAACCATTGACAATCCTGCTTTTGAATTATATAAGAATGAAATTTATCCACAAGAATTAACCCTTAACAAGGCAAACCTTTCAAATACAGAAACACCCTTTTTGAACCTAAATATCAAAATTGTAAACGGAAAGATTCATACAAGTGTATATGACAAAAGGGATGATTTTGGATTCAACATAGTAAATTTCCCTTGGCTTGACGGTGATGTTCCAAGATTACCGTCATACGGCATTTACATATCACAGCTCATCCGGTGCGCTAGAGCATGTACTGATATTTTGGATTTTCACAGTAGAAATTTACAAATTACCAAAAAACTTTTAGGTCAAGGTTTCCGCTTTCATAAACTAGTTAAGACTTTCTGGAAATTTTACAAAAATTACAGTCAACTTCTTTTAAAATTCGGATCTATACATGCAACAGAGTACATTACTATGGGTATTACACAACCTGTCTTTTATGGTGATATGATAAACAAAATAAAAAGGATCAAAGGTAGGCAGCATAACCATCGAAAATGCGTCAGAATCATCAAACGCCTTTTATACCGTGGGTATGATCCTAATGTCACCAGACGGACACTAGGCTTGGTACTTGACCAATCTACAGTCTTGTAAAAGCGCATCCTTGAGACTTGCACTCTGACTGACTGTGACGACGGGACTCCATGACGGGCCCTGTCCAAACCTCTTTAGAGAAGACAGGGCCCCGACCACCTGTCCTCTCTGAATGTCAGTCGGACTCCTCGGGTGATTACATACATGAGCTCCCTACAGCCGGCAGAGCACGGACTGTATTACGCATGCCCTCTTTTTATATCCATTTACATATTCATCTGTGTCTATGGGGCCTCTGCGTTTCGCGGTCTTGTTTGTGTGATGTCATCTTACAGTGAGGAGGTTGTTTTACACCACAATTGTACGTTCTTCGAGACCTCTGGGTAATTGGAGAAGTGAGAGGGTTGTGCGCAAGTAATCCAGGATAACCACACCATTTGCTACTTGCGTGACAGATGGCCGTCCAAAGTCGGCACCGGTTACCCATTGGTCTCGTCGGTTTATGTGTAGTCTTTTGTGTTTGATGTTTACATGTCGTGTGTCTCTTTTCCGTCTCGTGCTGTACTTGTCTTTTGTGTTTTTGCATCGGGTGTTTTGGTGTTTTACTGTTGATGCTGCAACGGGGTCTTGTTGGAGATCTCCTCCCTTCTTTTTGTCTCAAGATCATTTATCTTAGCCGACATCAGCTCAAGAGCTTTCTTAATTTCATCTAAGCTCGATTTCAGTTTATCTGTTTCATGTACTGAGCAGGCTTGAGCATTACTATCAGAATCTATTTCCTGTATGTGAACTTTTGATTCTAACAGTTTACCTTCTGCTTTAAAATATGCCTCTAGTTCGACAGCATGTCGGATCGCATCATTCAAATTTTGAGGCCTTGCCTGTTTTATGCGAATCCGGATATCAGAATTTACCAGAGCATCAATAAATTGATCCTTTGCCAAAGTTTCTCGAACGTCGGCAGGAACTGTTGGGTAGGCTTGGTTTGTAAGTCGTCTTATATGCTGACCAAGTTCAGGTAGTGATTCTGATGCTTTTTGATGTCTCTCCCTGAGCTGAATTCTGTATAGCTCCATTTGGTCAGGAGGTGAGAATCTGTCATTTAGGGCACTGACAAGCTCTTTGTATTTTAACTGATCATCTGTGGTCAGATTCCCAAGAATGCCCTGTGCTAGTCCTCGGAGAGATACAGATAAGTACAATCCTTTTTCTTCTTCGCTCCATTTTCCTTATTTAGCACACGGGTTCAATCCTCTTTCTGTAATTTAGATTTAGCTAGAGTTGCCTCTGATATCAGAATCGTTTCATAATGACTGATCACACTGGCAAAGATGAAAGATATATTTATATTTTCAGGACTTGTGTTTAATTCTATACCAAATGTTAATGTCGCCAGCATATCAAAAATAGAACATACAGTATATACATAATATGAAGTTAATGGACAATACATTTGTATATCATCTCTGTAGGGTTTACAAACGAGAACCATTAATTTTAAAATTTGTAAACCCCCCCCCCAAATTATAGTAGGTGAACAATCTAGAGAAAATAAAAGGTAAATTAATACATTGATCTGAGTGTAAGCCTATTTACCGACCCCCCTCCCCTCCAAGTCCCTTAATCAGACAAATGATAAGGTAGTAGCTATACCTTATTTTGATATTTAAACATTTATCAAAAATAACAGCGAGGTCGGTATTCAGTGTAGATTGTTATCAAAGTTGAAATTTTCCCATTTCTTATTGAATTGTTGAATTTTGTCATTTTTCATGCAAATATATTTTTAAAATATGACATATTGACAAATCTTTGCTTTTAGTTGTGAAATATTTAGGGAATGCTCCTGCATTTTGCATTCATATATATACCTTTTAAAGATAAGTAATATTAAATTCAAACAACTATTTTGTTTTCCTGATTTGCCAAGAATAATGTCCGATTCATTAAAAGTGACATTTACATTTTGAGATTCATTAATCCAGTTTTATAGAGATGTAACTATGCAATTAACTTCCTTACATTCATAAAAAAGATGTTGTATTGATTCTTCGTTTTCATTGCAAAAGGTGCATAAAGGACTGTCTTTAATTTTCATTGCAACCATCGTAGAAATGTGTCTTTGGTTGTAGAAAAAATAGTTGTGTTTGTCTTTACCAAATCGTGACTTTGTAAATTCAATTCTATTTCCCATTTTGCTACAAATGTTTCAGGGAATCTATTTTCTAAGATAAAAGTTTCATAAATCGATTCAGTACCCTTTTTGTCATTTAGAAGAAATTTTTATACCATTTTGAATATTTGGAGACACTTTCTGGAGCGTATTAACAGAAGGATACGATTTTGGTATTGCTCGTATATACCAAAATAAGTACTGAAGCATATTTGTATATTGTACGAACTTTCAAATTCTTCAAGTGTCATCAGTGTTCCACTACTATTGAGGAGATCACTAATGAAATAAACACTCCTGTCAAAAAAGAAATCAAACGATAATGATTTGTTGTCGATGCATATCTTAGAGTTAAAAAGTATTGGGTCACTTTCTAAATTTTTGTTATTATTTTGTGCAATTATCATAAAATCATGAAAAGCAATAAGAGATTCTTTCCAAAAATTCATTTTCGTCTTTTTAGCATACATAAGTGGATATCTATCGCCTGTCTTTAGTAATTTTTCGAAATCACAATTGCATGTAGCTTTCCTGAGACATTTACAAAATTCTGTTGAATTAATCATTCGCCTAAACCATGTTATTTTCAAACATTTTGTAAATGCGAATATATCTATCATTCTGCAGCCGCCATTACTATAATCCTGAATTATTTGTTTTCGACTTATTTTATCCCTTTTAATTCCCCAAATGTTCTGAAAAAATAAGTCGTTCAAAGACTTCATTACAGTAAAAGACGGAGAAGGTAGCGAAGTAAGTAAATGGGTCAATTTTGGAAGGAGAATCGTTTTCACAACTGTTATTTTGCCTAATGTTGTCAAGTTTCGCAAATTCCATTGACTTATATCCTTTTCTATGCTTTCTAATTTTGGTAAGTAATTAAGTTCCTCCAAATTGTGCAAATCTAGGGTAAAAGTAATGCCTAGAACTTTTGGTCACCCCCTTTTTAATCGGAGGTTTCGATAGTAAATTACTCATTTTGTTAATCATTGAAAAGTTAATTAAAGACGTGTAATTGTATATTAGAAGAGCAGGCATGAAGGCTATTTTCAAAATCATGCATGATACATAAGCTGCTACATGTCTGACCACGGTGCGAAATATGTAAGAAAATTCATCTCACTTTTTCTCTAAATTTGCCCAAAATGAACTTTTTGTCCCAAAACACTTGCTTCTGTACTGAAGTTGAGATTGAGTGTTACTAAAATTGAAAGATAATTCCAATCACGACACTTTTCCCCCAAATTTTTACATTTATTCCCAAAAGAATTGTAGGCTTTTTCCTGTTTCAGTGTTTTTCTGCTTGATTGGACGGTGTTTGCCCAAAAACACAACTTTCGCACCCGAGTTTTTTCTTACGACACATTACATTTTAAAGAGGAATCTTTAAGCTTTAATTTGATATGATTTCTAGCCATTTACCCTGAGTGTCAATTAAAGTCGAAAGCTAGAGCTCTTTTTGACACTTGGTCACCCTACTATAATACTATCATGATTCCCATATGGTGATTCCTTCCGTTGTCTGAAATATTGTCGACCTTGAAGGAAACCATTGCACCAATGGTATCGTGTAGACTAAGGTTATTCGGTCCAAAAACTAAGATTTTCTTGACCTTGAAGTTAAACAAGAAAATAACTGTATGGACAATGACTTGATAGGAGAATTTCACTTCGACGGCTTTATTCAGTGCTAGTCACGTAAGGTAAGATTTTAATCTCCCACATTAATAAAACATCTATTCAAATGAATCTATGAAAATTATACCTGGGGTCTGCGTATAGAAATCGTAGGAAAGTGGGCGAATGAGAGAGGGATTCATTGCAAAATATTCTAGAGATCTAATTATCATCTGAAAAAGAAACAAGTCTTGTTCCTCTCATCACAATCGGGACTACGAAACCCTCAGTCATGCTAATTGGCATCGACTCAAATAAGAAATCCTTATATGTAATTAAAGAAAGCTACTAGACTTCCGATCTATTCTATTCCGATGTTTTAGATTTGACCCCGAGGTAAACGTAAGCATCAACTTCCTGTTCAAAGCTAAGGTCAAGCAGTCCGGGTTTTACATACCCATGTCCTTGAAACAACTGAAAACAGCCTATTTCTATAAAATGTTTGTATCGTCTGAACTTATTAACTTATACCTCTGTCTTGAAGCAATCTTAGGAAGTTACGGTCATTGTTCTATGTCCAACAATGTTGCCAGAAAGAAGTTTTTAACAGGCGATGAATAAATTCAACGTTATTATGAATATTTGTCTTAGCCATGGTTAATTTGATTTTTAGAGGGAATGGGACTGGGGTTGTTAATATCATGGCAAGATTTTTTTTACGCTCCTCACCGAGTCAAAACTATTTTTTTCAGGCAAAGTTGGAGCACGATATTTTTTCTGTCAAGAGTACAAAATGTCTGTATTTCATCAATTATTAAAGAAGTACTTTATTTCTACTAAAAACTGTAAATATTTTTATCTAATGCCAATTTAGTTTTATTCACTTCTTAAGAGACTCGAGAAAATATTTTTACCGTATATATTTGTGCATTATACGTTATTACGACTCTAGGCAGGTAATATAATCTGATATGCCTTGTCTGGAATTTATATTCCCAGAGCCTAAAAGGCAAAACATGAAGTTTAAAGATTTGAGACAGATAAATTAACCAAACTGTCGAAAACATGAAATGACAAATAAGGATAATGACCATATCCTATATACAGAGTTGTGTTTCAAAAGGAGGGGGAACAGTCAATTTACGATAATGCAATTTGGCGGTAGGGGTACAGGAATGATTCGAAATTAACAAAGATGACAAATATGGATAATGTCCATATCCCTATATACAGCACAAATTCAGAAAATCATCAACCGAAGGCATACCAAATAAGGATAAAACAGGAACTAAAGCAAACAAAAACATCCACCACATGAAAAGAAGCGAACTCCCGATTCGGGAGTGAGACCAGGTGCCTAGGAAGAGTCAGCATCTCCTCCTGCTTGCATGCAACACCCGTCGCTTCAATTCGGTAGAATTGTCACATCCGGTTACTTCAATTTTGGAGGAAAAAAAGTATAAGCTTAGGTTGGATGGTAGAAATGGTCTATGACAGAATATCATCCACCATTCTGGAGAGTGGGACATCATAGTGTATGACGTCCCACTAATCATTAATCATAACTAATTGTGCAGTTATTGAAATATGGAAAATAGATATTTGAGTTATTTGTTGAAGTAGCTG
The DNA here is from genome assembly GCA_028142955.1 of Pinctada fucata. Lineage (NCBI taxonomy): Eukaryota > Metazoa > Mollusca > Bivalvia > Pterioida > Pteriidae > Pinctada > Pinctada fucata. Next base: position 100,325,796 of record AP027102.1, read on the forward strand.
ATGAGTTTAACAAATAAAAACCACAAAACAATCTGTTCAGATCTATATTTGAAAGATGAGATTATTGCAGTAATGAAGATGCAGGTACTATAGTTTGCAAAGGTGGTGGCAAAGTAGGTTGCAGAGACGGTGGTAAGGCAGGTTGCATGGATGCAGATGGTAAGGTAGGTTGAATGGACGCATATTTTGGGGGCATAATGGCAAGAGACTGTGCAGTTGTTGAAGGAATGCCTTTTTTCAAGGCCAAGCTCATTCTCTCGGTCAGTCACTCTATAATACACAGCCACTGACGACACACTGCTATGACCTGTGACAGTCATTATTTGTGAGGCAGCAAGATTTTGACTTGATAAGATTGTCGCAACTGTGACTCTTATACTATGGTTACTGTACACTTGTGACAGCTCATAATTTTTGGACAGTTTTGTCATGAATTGACCCACCGAATCCCGTCCTAGATAGGCTTATTTGCAAATCATTCCTCATCCTCGTCACAATATGAATCTCTTGGATATTGCTACAGACGATCTGTCTTCTTTTTCAGCTTCGATAGATACTTTTCAAATGAGGTCACAGGGCAGTAAATGGAACCAGGTTTCTCGGTCATAAATCCAGAAAAATTGTATTTGTCGTTTCTACGACTTTTTGCTAATTCTTCTGTGTCTTTCTGTTTCACGACTTATCTCATACCTTTGTCACCGTCCGTTTTTATGGAATATGCTGATTTCGTCATCCCTTCCATGTTTTCTTATCCACGTCTGCAGAAGTATAAACATGTTTGTCAAACTGCGCTTTGTCCATTAAACCATGCGGAGTCTTATTATTTAAGTGCATAATTTCGTACAAGTTCTGCCTGTCAGACTCTATTATTTCAAGATGGTGGCTCACAGATCTAGTCCCTGTAAGAAAGTTACACTTATATAATTTGAATTTGATATAAGAAAAGTCGTACGAAGAAATCGTATTGGCTTGAAAGTTTCTATGTTTCATTTTGTTTCAAGATTTTCATTCTGTTTCTAGATTTTCATTTTATTTAAGAATTCCGTTCATTTTTTTAGAAAGCTGTGAAACTTATTCAAATCTACTTATCAGGCATTACGATATGTTTTTTGTTCAGCCAAAATTAGTGTTTTTCTCTTCATACAAATTCATCAAATTGCGTCAATGACGTCATCAAACATAACCTCTAAATTTGATTAAAAGAATCTCAACATCAACTCTTTTGATGTTTAAGTCCGTGGTTTCAAATTATCCTTCCTTAAATGCGTCTTATCGCACAAACTTATGCTAAAAATAATGTTTTTTTCTTGTAAAAAAAATACCCCAATATATGGAAATTTCCACTAAGATGTTTAATTGTCAGATCTTTCATATTTTGACTAGAATTGAATAGACAAACCAGTATTCGTCTATATTTTCACTAACAATTCGCTGTAAGTGGTCAAAGAACAAAATTTAAAAGGATACCATGCAACAGGAGCTAGAAATAACACGCTTAGTTCAGCATTATCATTTTGATATGTTGCGAAAAATGACCGAAACATGATTTTCGCTGGTGCTGCAATCGAGTGTTGTTGGTGCTGCAACCGAGTGTTGTTGGAGATCTCCTTTCTTTTATTTTCAGTAATGCGAGTAATGGAAAAATAAAAGTATAATCAGATGTCTTACTTAATATTTATAATCAACCAGATATAAATCAATATGTTATATGATGTGCTTTTTTTGTCGGGTATATTTTTGTGGTGAAGAAAATATGTGAGAATAAGGGCTAGATATAGCCCTGAAACAGTTCGATTATTTCTCGTTCGATGTCCAAGCTTTCCAGAATAAAACTTTAATGTATTATAGATTCCTTATATGTATATTATTTTAAAAAGATTATTACCACAGTTTCAAGAAGTAGGGGTGCAAGGTCAGAAAATACTAAATATTGAACGAAAATATACAAAAATGCTTTGTAATATATATATTTAATGTGTATTATGTTTCGATCCCCCTTTATGTTAACCGAAAAAGAAAAATTAAGTTTGAACTTATTACATAAATCTAATCGGTAAACTGCGAAATCAGGAAACTGAAAACAATATAATTTTGATTTACACAAGCACGTTGTGCGCTTTCAGGCGCTTTTCTACACATCACACAACTGTATATCGTTCATTTCATTCAAATATGTTGTTTACACAAAATAACAAATCATTTCACTGGATAAACAGAAAAACTGATATACCGCTTAAAAGACCTGTTCTTCAAAAATAGCCTATCCCCCTTTTTCAATATTTGCCTGTGGGACATTGTTACACACCGACTTACAAAACTCCACGTACTCAAAAAGTTTGTATTTATGATATACACCTTATCATGAAAGAAGCATTCTGTAACGCGGATCGGCAATGACAAATATGGATAAAGACCATACCTTTATACACAGTACAAAATCGAGAATTCAAAAAAATAATAAACCGAAGGCATGCAATGTCATGATAAAACATCAACCAAAGCATACAAACAAAAACCTCCATCACATGAAAATAAGCGATCTCCCAATATGGGACTGAGACAAGAAAAAGAAGGTAGGAGATCTCCAACAAGATCCCGTTGCAGCATCAACAGTAAAAGACCAAAACACCCGATGCAAAAACACAAAAGACGAGTACAGCACGAGACGGAAAAGAGACACACGACATGTAAACATCAAACACAAAAGACTACACATAAACCGACGAGACCAATGGGTAACCGGTGCCGACTTTGGACGGCCATCTGTCACGCAAGTAGCAAATGGTGTGGTTATCCTGGATTACGTGCGCACAACCCTCTCACTTCTCCAATTACCCAGAGGTCTCGAAGAACGTACAATTGTGGTGTAAAACAACCTCCTCACTGTAAGATGACATCACACAAACAAGACCGCGAAACGCAGAGGCCCCATAGACACAGATGAATATGTAAATGGATATAAAAAGAGGGCATGCGTAATACAGTCCTTGCTCTGCCGGCTGTAGCGAGCTCATGTATGTAATCACCCGAGGAGTCCGACTGATATTCAGAGAGGACAGGTGGTCGGGGCCCTGTCTTCTCTAAAGAGGTTTGGACAGGGCCCGTCATGGAGTCCCGTCGTCACAGTCAGTCAGAGTGCAAGTCTCAAGGATGCGCTTGTACAAGACTGTAGATTGGTCAAGTACCAAGCCTAGTGTCCGTCTGGTGACATTAGGATCATACCCACGGTATAAAAGGCGTTTGATGATTCTGACGCATTTTCGATGGTTATGCTGCCTACCTTTGATCCTTTTTATTTTGTTTATCATATCACCATAAAAGACAGGTTGTGTAATACCCATAGTAATGTACTCTGTTGCATGTATAGATCCGAATTTTAAAAGAAGTTGACTGTAATTTTTGTAAAATTTCCAGAAAGTCTTAACTAGTTTATGAAAGCGGAAACCTTGACCTAAAAGTTTTTTGGTAATTTGTAAGTTTCTACTGTGAAAATCCAAAATATCAGTACATGCTCTAGTGTACCGGATGAGCTGTGATATGTAAATGCCGTATGACGGTAATCTTGGAACATCACCGTCAAGCCAAGGGAAATTTACTATGTTGAATCCAAAATCATCCCTTTTGTCATATACACTTGTATGAATCTTTCCGTTTACAATTTTGATATTTAGGTCCAAAAAGGGTGTTTCTGTATTTGAAAGGTTTGCCTTGTTAAGGGTTAATTCTTGTGGATAAATTTCATTCTTATATAATTCAAAAGCAGGATTGTCAATGGTTAGAATATCATCCAGATACCTAGAAGTATTATTGAAACATTTCAGCTCATCAAATTTTCTTTGCTTTTGAAGATTTTGGATAAATTCTTTTTCATACGTGTATAAAAATAACTCTGCAACAAGAGGCGCACAGTTAGTACCCATAGGAATTCCTACAACCTGCTTGTATAGATCCTCACCAAATCTAACATAAATATTGTCCAAGAGGAAGGACAAGGCATTACACAGGTCACTAAATGTCCATGATTTGTATGATTTGTTGTCTGTCGAGGAAAAGAAACCCTTCGATTCAGATGTACAAATTTAAGTTTTTCCCTCTCGATCAAAACACCATTTAATGAGATTAGATAATCGATCATTAATTTTGTCATGAGGAAGTGTGGTGTACATATTAGAGAAGTCGTATGAAGAAATCGTATTGGCTTGGAAATTTCCAGATTTCATTTTTTCAATCACATCCCCTGAATTCTTAATAGACCAAAATAAATTTACATTGTTCCTGTTTAGAACCGTTTCACAATATCTAGTTATGTGTTCTTTAATAGCAGTAAGTGCTGACGTCAGATTTCTAGACAAAATTGTAGTGGAGCAGTTACTAGAATTAGCAATAAATCGAAATTTGTAAGGAGACTTGTGCAGTTTCGGTATGCAATATATTGTTGGGAGATCCAATTTAGAAACAGAGATATTGAATGAAGACAGTTCACTGTTATGCTTGCCTAAAATGTTAGATGCACTTTCATTGCTTTTGATATATGTATTAGTAGACGAAAGTTCCGAAATCAAAGTTGATATGTAGTAACGTTTTCAAATGATAATGGTGTTGTTGGCTGCTTTATCAGCTGGTGCAAAGACATATTTTTCATGTAATTTACTTAGTTTGGATTTGAAATATCTTTCTGATTTGGAACTTGGATTTTGAAAAAGATGAGGGTTTTTATGGAAGTTATCTATTCGAATATCCGTTATATCTAAAATGAGGTTTTTCCAGTCATTCAGAGCATGCGGTTCGACTCCTTCTGATTTACACCATCTTTTCGTATAATTATCTAAGGCTTCCGTAAGCACTTCACGGCATTTGACAAAATCTATCTTGGATGGGATTCTATACTTAGGTCCTTTTTTAAGAAGACCACGGAGCTGTCTGTCTTGGATAATTGAAAAGTCACCTGTAACAACATGGCCAGCTGGTTTGTAGAGATATTTAGAAGTTGCACATTCTCAAGAAGCAGGACACGATTCAAGTATGTCAGGATCCGTTGTAACTTTATTATAGTTAAAAACAAAGTTTCTAATAGGTTTCTTGTACTTATAACAAATAAGAGGTGGCTCTAAATTTTCAAAATATTGAGGAATGGTACTTTGTACGCGATGATCCCGAAAAATATTAGAGATGTTTAGAAGATCAAAACCTTTGTTAATAAACGGGATTTTTATGAATCGTCTTTTCGGTGAGGTGTTTTTCACAATAGGATAAAGTTTATACTGTGCGAATGAGACAATGATATTAAGTCTGAATCAGTCAGTGTTTCTTAAGAATGCAACCTCTGCTTCATCCAAGATAGATTTCAAGTGCATAACTGGTATTGACGACAGAGCATGTAACAGCTCATGTCTTCCGCCATTGCGTGCTATAGTAAGTAAATGGTTGAGAGAGCGGTATATTCTGGATCGTTTTCTTTTTTGTCTGTTTCGTCTTTTCCCGTGTGACCTGTATTTCCTTTTAGTGTTTAGGCGAATTGAAAAGATGTTGATATTGGTACCCAGAAAAGTAAGCATCTCCTGCTTGCTCGTCTTAATTCGGCAGAGATGTCACATCCTTTACTTTCATTTCGGAAGATGAAAGTTTATTCTGTTGTTGGATGGTTCAAATAGTTAAAAGCAGAATATCATCCATCATTTTGGACAATAGAACATAAAAAGTGTATTACGAGTGAGTTAAAGAAGATCCTGACATCAATCTCAACAGCACTATCAATAGAGCACTTAATTGAGCAAGCTAGAGGTGGGACCAGGTGTCTGGGAGGAGTAAGCATCCCCTGTTGGCTAGCCACACCCGCCGTCGATGTTTACGCACGAAAATGAAAACAATATATATAATGCATAAACTGTCTGAGGTTATGTCTATATAAAAAAAGTGCTATGGTGATAATGTCAGGGAAAATATTCAAAACACTTACTGTCAAACCCATCGCGGGGAACTTTATTACGAGCTCACACGGCAAAAGTGTGACACAAATGAGTTAAAGAAGATCCTGACATTAATCTTAAAAGCACTTACAATAGAGTACTAAATTGAGCATCGACGGACCCCTAGCAATGGTAAACGTCTTTAAATTCAATAGCATCATTTTAAACCTGATAAATTTACAGCATGGACCAGACATGCACGTTTCGGGTACTAAACCCTCGTCAGTGATCCTAAGTCTAAACAATGTAATATGGTCAAAAAGTATGAAAATTATTATGTCCAAAAATGTACCAAAAGACGTAGCAGAATGAGTGGGATATGATGCTACAGGACCCACGTTTTAGAAATTTCAAGCAATTTTGTAACAGAAAATTTCAAATGCGTTGAAGAGAAAGACGATCAACCGAAGTTGATCGAACTTGGCTACATGTGCCCTCGGGGACTCTTGGTCCACCAGCAATGACACTCACCAAGTAGTTCAAATGGTAAACGTCTTTAAATTCAATAGCATCATTTTAAACCTGATAAATTTACAGCATGGACCAGACATGCACGTTTCGGGTACTAAACCCTCGTCAGTGATCCTAAGTCTAAACAATGTAATATGGTCAAAAAGTATGAAAATTATTATGTCCAAAAATGTACCAAAAGACGTAGCAGAATGAGTGGGATATGATGCTACAGGACCCACGTTTTAGAAATTTCAAGCAATTTTGTAACAGAAAATTTCAAATGCGTTGAAGAGAAAGACGATCAACCGAAGTTGATCGAACTTGGCTACATGTGCCCTCGGGGACTCTTGGTCCACCTCTAGCTTGAAAAGATGTTGATATTGGTACCCAGAAAAGTAAGCATCATACAAAGAAAAGTAATATCAACATCTTTTCAAGCTAGAGGTGGGACCAGGTGCCCGGGAGGAGTAAGCATCCCCTGTTGGCTAGCCACACTCGCCGTCGATGTTCACGCACGAAATTGAAAACAATATATATAATGCATGCACTGTTTGAGGGTATGTCTATATAGAAAGTGCTATGGCGATAATGTCAGGGGAAAATATTCAAAACACTAACTGTCAAACCCATCGCGAGTTCCACGTATCAACCGTAGATCTTCCTCAGTGACGATTTTAGTCGGTCACAAGCGTATCCCTGACTGAGAAGCTTATCTGAAAGACGCTCAGCTATCGGAATAAAACCTGTATATTTGGTACTTGCTCTGGCATAACGTATCAATTGAATTATGAACACGCTATAATCAGGCGATGAAGGGATGTTGTTACTAAGAAAAGGAAAATTTGTGATGCTAAAATTGAAGTCGTCACGTTTGTCATTGAATAATTGGAAAAAAATCCGTTTTTCATTTATCTCTATCGGATAAACCTTCATTTTAACCTTAGTATCGATTGAATCATATTAAAAATATATACAACTTATCAGTAGATTCAGATGAGGACAAGATTAGTTGTCATTTTTATTGAAAAAGTTTCTGAAATTTTTGAATTTTCAAATTTCAACATTTTATACCTTATTCTTACAACCCCTTTACTATTATACCGAAACGTCGTGAACCGAGGCGAACTATATCCTCGGGGACTAAATAATCAACCAGCACACCAACCTAGTGGTTGAAATTGTCAATATTAGAATAATGTTCTACTGTAAAATTTCAGTGGACCATATGTGTATTCTAACAATGACAAATATGGATAATGACCATATCACTTTATACAGCACAAAATCGATAATTCAGGAAATCATAAACAGAAGGCATACAAAATCAGGATACATCAGGAACCGAAGCAAACAAACAAAAACCTCCACCACATGAAAAGAAGCGAACTCCCGATATGGAAGTGAAACCAGGTGCACAGGAAACAATTCAGCATCTCCTGCTTACATGCAAAGATTCTGACGATGATCTCAACAGCACTCACAAAAGAGCACCAAATGGAGCATCAACGGACCCCTAGCAAGCTAGAGGTGGGACCAGGTGCCCGGGAGGAGTAAGCATCCCCTGTTGGCTAGCCGCACCCGCCGTCGATGTTCACGCACGAAAATGAAAATATATTACATACATGCACTGTCTATGGTTCTGTCTATATAGAAAGTGCTATGGCGACAATGTCAGGGAAAGAAATTCAAAACACTTACTGTCAAACCCATCGCGGGGAACTTTTTTACGAGCTCCACACGGCAAAGGGCATAAGTGTGACACAAATGAGTTAAAGAAGATCCTGACGATAATCTCCACAGCACTCACAATAGAGCACCAAATGGAGCATCAACGGACCCCTAGCAAGTTATGTTTCATCAGAGATGCTCGATGCCGAAAAACAGGAGATCCAAAATAACTTGAATATGAAATTACAAAGAACAAAAGTATAAATTTGAACAAACATATTATTCAGTATTATCATCAAACGCTGTTTGGTTACCTTTTAATTCATTTACGCTTCTGAACACACAACTTAAGAGCTGCTCTCTCTATTGAAAATAAAAATCTAAACTTCATGATTTAAACGTAAGAGTGCCACACAAAATCATTTTCTTTTATTCAACTTTAAATCATTTTGGCTCCACAAACATGCACGTATGTTGCACCGCATTGAACTATCTGTCCAGAAGTTCCTTCTGCCAGCAAAGATTGACACTTTGTTTTCGTAAAAGCATATTCATTCAGTTTGTTGATTTGTATTCCTGTTCTTCGCGCAAAATAGGGCAAACACCCCCTCACGATTCATATTCATTAAGGAAATCAGTCTCTACCAAAGCAATGCATTTTGAATACGGCTTCTTTAATGATAAAGAATCTCGAAGAAGGTTTTAAGATTTTGAGAGAATATTTTACAAAACAAAGTAGAAACATATTGTTTCGATGATTTTTTTTGCTTGAAGCCAAATAGTTTCACGTTACAGAAACTGAATTTTGTTTGTTTGTTTGTTTGTTTTTTTTATGTGCTCAGTACAAGGCTGACTCAAGTGTCTGTTTTTTTAGGTTATCATGTTGAGATATTTAGTAGTGCAAAGGTGAATGCTATTGAATTTAAAGACGTTTAACATTTGAACTACTTGGTGAGTGTCACTGCTGGTGGACCAAGAGTCCCCGAGGGCACATGTAGCCAAGTTCGATCAACTTCGGTTGATCGTCTGTCTCTTCAACGCATTTGAAAGTTCTGTTACAAAATTTCTTGAAATTTCTAAAACGTGGGTCCTGTAGCATCATATCCCACCCATTCTGCGACGTCTTTTGGTACATTTTTGGACAATCATAATAATTTTCATACTTTTTGGCTATATTACATTGTTTAGACTGAGGATCACTGACGAGGGTTTAGTACCCGAAACGTGCATGTCTGGTCCATGCTGTAAATTTATCAGGTTTTAAATGATGCTATTGAATATAAAGACGTTTAACATTAGTAATATAAGGTATTCACATTGAGTCCTTTTTTTTTTGCCTTTATCATCATCGCACATCTCTTTTTTTTCTCTCTCTCTTTTCTTTTTATAATACTTTTATTTCAATAACATATAGTTAATGGTCGTCGATATCGAAACATAAACGTTACAGTGTTCAGTAATTATTGATATGGTACATGTAAATGATATCAATCGAGTATACATGATTATAACAAATAGATATAACTAAACTATGTGTGCAGGTTTTATTGTTAGATATAATGGAGTGATATAAGTGCGGTGCGAAAAGATTGATGGAAGGCTGCGACCTAACGCGAAATGACTTTCAAGTGGGTCACGCAGTGCAGCTGTACAGTGGCTTAAATCTAGGTCAATTATCGTGACCTTGATGGAGCACGTCGTGTAGATTTAGTAGCTTCGAGCGGATTGAATAAAGATTGTATATTTCTTGATAGTATTGATTTTAGTTTTGTTACCTATTTATTCATTTGCTTTTTATTTATCACCTGTAACATGTGTATTTTACATTTTCAGTGAAATGAGCATGGCCTGATCGTAACGGTGACCACGTCGACCATCTCCTGCACGAGGAAGTGGCCATCAATGAGAGAATTAAAAGATAAGTACATCTACAAATTAGAGGTTTAAATAAAATTGTTTGTTAATATCATTCATAGTTGATTTTAGATTTTTTTTCGAGAGAGAATTAAGAAATAATAAACGACTTAGAAGATTAAACAGAAAATGTTTATAAATCATAGATGATTTCAATTTTGTTATTCGATGTTTGTCGTTTAATTTTACATTTATATATCATTAATACTTTCTATATATTTTTCTATTTTTCAGTAGTGCATGGAGTTAAAAGTTTTTCTGCCTGAACCAGTAGTTTAACACAGGAGGGATCTAAAACTTTTGCGATGAGGATTAAGTTTTTGATTTCTGTGAGCCATAATTTCAATATTTTTTCTTTTAATTCGCTGGCGTGATATGCTTTATAGATTGAGAAGGAAATGAGTGTAAGGAGAATATTTATACCTTTGTATATAGGATCAAATAATTTATATCCGAGAACAAAGTTTTGCAGTGTGATCATTTGCTCTCGATATCCTAACGTGTGCATTATGTAATTCATAGTTTTACGGAATTTATTACCAAATTTGCATTCCAAGAAGAAGTGCTGATAGTCATCAATTTTGTCACACAACGTACATAGTGGGCTATTTGTGATTTTCCATTTGTATAAAATGCTTGTATTTGTTAGTATTTTATGTGCTAATTTCCATCTGAATATCTTATACTTATTATCTAGTAGATCATGGAACATAAAGTTAAAGCAGTGTTTAAAACTTGACATTATATTTTCTGATATGTGAGGGAATACATGTTTCCAATAGATTACTGCATTAGGTTGCTCATAGCATTTTTTTGTGTAGAATTTTATGTAGATCTTTATTGGTTAGTTTTTCAATTTTTATATCTAATTTCCGACATCTTATTGTCAGTATTTCAGCATTTTTGTTTATCTTGTAAAATTTCCAATCTAAGTTATTTTGAAGCCTGAGTATCCAATCTTTTGGTATTGCATTCTTCAATACAATCATTTCAGTTATCCAATTTGTTTTATTTTCCAACTTCCCTAATACCACATTTTCAGAGATTTTACCATATTCATCAACAATATCCTTAATTAAGTAAATATTTGATTTCATCCATTGTTTGTTGATAAGTAGTTTCCCTTTATGTTTGATAAAATGGTTGCCCCATAGGGGTTGCATCAAAATTTCTAAGTTGGTTTTGGGGCTTTCTTTCTTACCCCCTCTGGCTTCCACCCAAACCTTAACAATATCTAAATAAAACTCTGGGATATTTTTAATTTTATTTATGTTTTTTACATGATCTATGTTCATATGAAATATTGCAAACTTGTCACCGTATTCATTAAGGTATTGATTGGGTATTTCTTTCCATGCTGCATTAGAATCATCTGTCTTATAACCCATTTTAGCATCATTGTTTAAATATGTAAGTTAATGTCAATCATGTTGAGTCCTCCATGTATGTAATCATTTGTTACAGTATTTCTGTTTATTTTTTCACTTTTATTGCCCCATAGAAATTTGAAAATGATACTATTTATCTTTTTTAGAATATATTTTGGCATGGTGAGAACTGAATACAAGTATGACAAATATGGATAATGACCATATCCCTGTCTACAGTACAAAATCGACAATCCAGAAAATCAGAAACCGAAGGCATACAAAACCAGGATAAAACAGGAACCAAAGCAAACAAAAACAAAAACCTCCACCATATGAAAAGAAGCGAACTCCCGATATGAGAGTGAGACCAGGTGCCCAGGAAGAGTAAGCATCTCCTGCTTGCATGCAACACCCGTCGCTTCAATTCGGTAGAACTGTCACATCCGGTTACTTCCATTTTGGAAGATATAGAGTACAATCTTTGGTTGGATGGTTTAAATGGTCTATGACAGAATATCATCCAACATTCTGGATAGTGGGACATCATAGTGTATGACGAGTTCCCCATATCGACCGTAGAACTTCCTCAGTGACGATGTTAGTCGGTCACAAACATATCCCTGACTGAGAAGCTTATCTGAAAGACGCCTAGCTCTTAGAACAAAATCCGTATATTTGGTACTTGCTCTGGCATAGCGTATCAACTGAGATATGAACACGCCATAAGCAGGCGATGAAGGGATGTTGCTACTCAGAAAAGGAAAGTTCGTAATGCTGAAATTGAAGTCGTCACGTTTGTCATAGAGTGAGGTGTTCATGTGACCATCAGTGTCGTAGGACAACATTATGTCCAAATAGGATGCTGAATTATTTGTCTCTGTAGTTTCTTTGACTTCAAGCTCCGAAGGATAGATACTGCTCAGATAATCCGCGAATTTTGGATTATTGATGGACAACACATCGTCTATGTATCTGTAAGTGAAGTTGAAGTCAGAAGCTAAGTATCTTTTCCCTTCAGAGACCAAAGATTGAATGAATTCAGCTTCGTACGAGTAAAGGAAAATGTCGGCAAGGAGTGGGGCACAATTGGTCCCCATTGGAATTCCGACAATTTGCTGGAAGACCTTTCCTCCAAACACCACAAAAATGTTGTCGATCAGAAAGTTTAACATCTGAATAATGTCTGTTTCAGTGTACTTATTTTCAGAATCTGATTTTTCTTTTACAAAGTAGGTTTTGTCATAGTTAACAACAATAAATTTGTATTTGCGATTACCGTTCTTACTTGTAAACGCATTACTTATAATTTTTGCGAGGTATGTTATTTGAGGCATAAGGAGTGATTTTATTATTTGTACTTTACCTAGCATACTTAATTGCCTGCAGGACCAAGGCTTTATCTTTTTCTTTATTATACTTACACGGTCTTCCCAATTCCTCTCTAACATTTTATTATGATTCTTACTAAATTGAATCCCTACAGCCTTTACGAATTCAGAATCCCAATTAATGTTTTCAAAATTCTTTGGTATCTTCTGTGACTTTCCTAACTGAAACCCGTGTGACTTTGTTCTATTTAAAACTAATCTGGATAATGATCCAAATATTTCAATGAGATTTAAAGTCTTGGAAATATCTTGTTTTAAGAAAAGGGTAGTGTCGTCTGCCAACTGTGAAATTTTAAAACTTTTATGATTGAAATTGAGATTAATACCTTTTAAAGTTTCTTCCAGTTTTAATCTAAGTGCCAGAGTCTCAACTGTAATTACAAAAAGAAGGGCTGATAATGGACAGCCTTGTTTTATGCAGTGTGATAGATTAAATGGTGACGAGATTCAGCCATTATTTGTAATAAAGCACTCATTTTTTGCATATAGTGTATGAACCCATTTTAGGAAAGATGCCTCAAATCCAAAATGTTTTAATGTGTAGAACATGTAGACCTATTCAACAGTATCAAACGCTTTCGCGAAGTCAAGGAAGAGCATGAATCCATCAATATCATATTTCTCGGTATAATCAATAATATCTTTTACTAGCCTTATATTGTACTTTATATTTCTTCCTTTGATAAATTCGTTTTGGTCAGTACTTATGATTTTTGGTATGATAGGTTTAAGTCTTTCGGCTAAACATCGAGCTGCTATTTTATAGTCTACGTTAAGTAAAGATATGGGACGTCAATTATTTATGTCAAGAGGATCACCTCTTCGCTGTGAGTTTGAGAGCTAACCATTTTCATAGGCACTGTTAAGTGAATTTACCAACAATGTCTTGACATCATTCCAAAATGTTAAATAAAACTCTGCAGAAAGGCCATCACTTCCAGGGGATCTATTTTTCTTCATGGAACTAATTGCAGAATAACATTCATCTTCTGTCAAAAGGCCGTCACAGTATTTTGTATCTTCTTCATTTAAATTGATCACTTTAATCTTTTCTATGTAGGATGAAACTTCAGATACATTTGGATTTTTTGATTGATAGAGATTTGCATAAAATTCTGTTTCACGTTTTAGGATTTCTTTTTGGTTTGTGAGAATACTTCCATTTATATCATATAATTTTACAATAGATTTGTTTGTTTGTCTGTCTTTTTCAAGATTTACGAAAAATTTGGTACTTTTCTCGCCCTCTTCAACCCATTTTATCCTTGATCTGATTTGAGCTCCATACGTCTTTGTTGCATAAAGGGATTCTAGTTCATTTTCTATCATTTAAAGTGTTTGTGAGTTATCGTTTGTTTCAATATTTACTAATTCTTTTTCAAGTTCATTTATTCTATCCTTCTTCTTCTTAGCCTTATTTTTCCCATATGAAATTGACAATTCTTTGATTTCTATTTTGCATACTTCCCATTTTGTTTGTGAGCTTTTGCTATCCTTGTTTATCATGTTACTGTATTTTTGAATAAATTTTTATGCCACCCTTCGAAGAAGAGGGGACATATAGGTTTGCCGCTGTCGGTCGGTCTGTCGGTCTGTCGGTCGGTCTGTCGGTCGGTCCGTGACATCAGTTTCCGTTCAATATCTCTGGAATGGATTCACATATTGAAATGAAATTTTGTATGCAGACACATCAAACAAAAATCTAGGTCAAGTTCATATTTGGGTCCGATCGAAAAAATTTTGACAAATTATGCCCCTTGCATTTCGAAAAATACCAAAATTTCAGGGTTTCCGTTCAATATCTCTTGAATGGAGTTACATATTGAAATGAAATTTTGTATACAGACACTGTTGTGGGTCATGTATTGTTTTGGTTTTACTTTATGTGTAGGTACACATGTACTTAATCATGTTATTTAATGATTTCATAATAATTCTTTCTAGATTTTACTATGTCATGTTTATTTCATTAGAGAATATTCCAGTATGTTCTTTGTTACATCATTATCATCACATGACTGTGATTTCTAGAATTTACTCTATTGTTAATCATTTGTAATGAGTCATTGTTCTAGAAGCTTCTGGTTAATTCATTGGTATTAAGTATAAATACCTCTGAGGAACTGTGTTAAGGGGACATTCGTACACATTCGTAGACACGATTCATTCATCTATTCTGATATACTGGGATACTTTATTTGTTGAGACTTTAATCCATTTAACAACGTTTGGGCACCGATCTTTCGAGAACGTTTGTGATTACCGGAAACCAAACATTCGATAGACTTTGTGGACCGTAACGGACACTTTGATCCGGACATTGTATTGTAAGTTGTAATCATTTGAAATATATATATTTTGTACATAATTAAACTTGTAAATTTATATTCTGTCTTTGTCTGATTTTTGCTGGCGTTTTGGGGTATTCTGACCCATAACAGAATTGGGGGCTCGTCCGGGATAGTAATCTCTGCATATTTGCACTTTACGTAAAAGTTCGTTTTTTGAAAAAAGGAAAATTCTCCAAACTTTTGCCAGCAGAAATCAATCATGGTATTTTCGGTCACTGAATTTTTGAAATCGCCGACTGTAGATGAGTTCGAATCATTGAAAAAAGATGATTTGATTGGTTTAGGTCTTCACTTGAAGTTAGATGTAAAATCTTCTATGAGAAAACAAGAAATTAGAAATATTGTGGCTAGAGAGCTTTTAGCTAAGGAAATCTTTTCGTCATACGATTTTCCTGTTGAACCTGTTTCAAGCGAAACCAAAATGTCAAAATATGAGTTTGAATTAGAGAAAATGAAAATACAATTACAATTTGAAAAAGAAGAAAAAGAAAGACAATTTCAAATTGAAAAAGAAGAAAAAGAAAGACAATTTGAAAAAGAAGAAAAAGAAAGACATTTACAATTTGAAAGAGAAAAAGAAGAAAGAGAGAAACAGGAACGTATGCACGAGAAAGAACTCCAGTTTGAGTTAGAAAAGTTAAAATTAGAGAAAAGCGCTAATGAAAATCCTGTTCCTTCGCCTGTCAAGTCTGAATTCGATGCCGCCAAAAACATTAGATTAGTACCAAAATTCCACGAAAAGTCCGTGGACAAATATTTTCCACATTTTGAGAAAATCGCGGCCAATCTGAAGTGGCCACGCGATTTTTGGCCAACTTTATTACAAAGCGTAGTTATTGGCAAAGCGGCTGAAGTGTACTCGGCGCTCAGTATTGCTGAAAGTTCAGACTATGACAAGGTCAAGGACACGATTTTGAGAGCATATCAGTTAGTACCTGAGGCGTACAGACAAAAGTTTAGAAAGTACAAAAAGTTTGAAAATCAAACATATGTTGAATTTTGCTCGAGAAAAAGAAGATTTATTTGACCAGTGGTTTCGATCTAAGAAAATTCCCAATTCATTTGACAATTTGCGTCAAATAATTCTGATAGAAGAGTTCAAAGAGTGTGTACATCAAGATTTAAGAACTCATTTGGATGACAAAAATGTTAAAACTCTTGAAGAAGCTGCTGTTTTGTCTGATACGTATGCTCTCACTCATAAGAAAAATTTTGTGTCAAAAACTCAATCTAGCGATAGCGCAAAAACATAAGATGTTCCAAAGAAAAATGTACAAGAGTCTCAGTCGTCCATTAGTTCCCAGTCACCATCTCAAGGTGGTTCTACGTCCGGTCCTAGGTCCGAGCGTTCTGAGGCATCCCCAGGGGTGGGGTCGCTTCCTACATGCAATTATTGTAAGAAAAAAGGTCATGTTATTGGTGAGTGTTTGAAGCTTAAGAAGAAAAAAGAACTTAAGTCACAGGCCTGTGCGTCTGTTAGAAATGATAGGAAAGCCTTAGATTCGATTTGTTCTGACACTCCTGAGATTCAGGGTTCTAAGTCCAGTTCTGCTGATTTTGTGGAGGATCATTATAAGCCCTTTTTGTCACAGGGATTTGTTTCACTCAGTGATTCTAGCGAAGCGTTGCCTGTTCAGATTTTGAGAGATACTGGTGCTGCCCAGACTTTATTGTTAGAGGGTTCATTGCCTTTGTCTGAGCACACTTTTACTGGTAGGTCAGTTTTATTACAGGGTGTGGAGCTAGGCGTCATTGATGTTCCCCTTCATGAAATTTATTTGAAGTCAGACTTAATTACTGGACCTGTTATCGTAGGTGTTCGACCTACTCTTCCCGTTCAAGGCGTTTCCTTGTTGCTTGGCAACGATTTAGCTGGCGGCAAAGTTGTAGCCGATCCGATTGTTTGTGAGAAAATCACGTCCGATGTCGTGTCCGATGATGAAGACGACGACTTGTACCCAGCCTGCGCAGTTACCAGGGCGATGGCCAGGAAAAGACTGAAAGAGGCTGATCGTACTCCTGCACTTGACGAGGACCATCTCTCCAAAAATATAGACCTTTCTGACACATTCATGTCTACCATTGATGACAGCGTACCTGAGACGTCAGTACCACTTCATGTTGACAAGTCTCCCACAGTACCTGGTGATGATTCCCATCCGCCATTAGACAGAGATGCAGATGCCTTAAGCCGTGAGCAGCTCCTCTCCGAGCAAACTAAAGATCCGGAGATCATCCGACTAAGCAAGAGGGTCCTTCCCCGAGAAGAAGCGGACAAAGTCGGAGAGTGCTTCTACATACAAGATGGCATCCTTATGCGGAAATGGAGACCACCCGATGCACCCCCTAATGACGTGTGGCGGGTCGTTCACCAGATAGTGGTTCCAGTAGCGTATCGCGGGGACATCATGAGTTTAGCTCACGACACACCCATGGCAGGTCATTTAGGTGTCAATAAGACTTATAATAGGATTTTAAGTCACTTTTACTGGCCTAAGTTGAGAAAAGATGTGTCTGAGTTTTGTAAGTCTTGTCATTGTTGTCAGATGGTAGGTAAACCCAATCAAGTTATACCATCTGCTCCCCTCCAACCCATTCCAGCCTTTGAGGAACCTTTTAGTAGGGTGTTAGTTGATTGTGTAGGTCCTTTGCCTAGGACTAGGTCAGGTAATCAGTACTTACTGACAATTATGTGTACTTCGACTAGGTTTCCTGAAGCCATACCTCTTAGGAATATTAAGGCAAAGACCATAGTTAAGGCCCTTACAAAGTTTTTCAGTTTCGTAGGTGCTCCCAAGGCTATTCAGTCAGATCAGGGTTCGAATTTTATGTCAGGGTTGTTTCAGCAGGTTATGCATGAGCTAGGTATCAGGCAGTATAAGTCTTCTGCGTACCATCCTGAGTCCCAGGGGGCACTTGAACGCTTTCATCAAACCCTTAAAACTATGATGAAAACATATTGTCACCAGTATGGAAAAGACTGGGATGAAGGGGTTCACCTCGTGTTGTTTGCGGCACGAGAAGCGAGTCCCTGGGGTTCAGTCCCTTTGAGCTAGTTTTTGGGCATACGGTCAGGGGGCCATTGAAGTTATTAAAGGAAAAATGGTTGACTGAGACTAGCGATTTGAATCTCTTAGACTACGTGTCTAATTTCAAAGAGAAATTATATAATGCTTGCAAATTGGCTCAAGAAAATCTCAAAACCTCACAAATGAAAATGAAAACATGGTATGACAAAGATGCTAGAAACAGAGTTTTTAAACCAGGCAATAAAGTTCTTGTATTTTGCCTATCCCTGGTCATCCTTTGCAAGCTAGATATTTCGGTCCTTATGAGATTGAGAGTAAAATTAGTGATGTTAACTATGTGGTTAAGACACCAGGTCGGCGAAAAGAAAAAAGAGTGTGTCATGTTAACATGTTGAAAGAGTATTTTGATAGAAGTGACCGAAATTTTGTAAAACCAGTTTCCACTTTGCCAATGTAAATACATTTGAAAATTGTGTTGAACCGGAATGTAATGAAGAGACTGTTGAAAAAGACTTCGGTCATAGTGTCCGTTTAAAGAATTCTGAAATTCTGACAAATCCGGAAGTGAAACTCGGACATTTGACCGTGCATCAAAAAGAGGAAGTGCATCAATTAATGCGGGAATATACGACCATCTTTCCGGACGTTCCAAAAAAGACTAATGCATCTCATCATGACGTCATTGTGGGTGATGCGTCACCTATCAAACAGCATCCCTATCGGTTAAACCCGATAAAGCTTCAATACATGCGGAAAGAAATTCAATACATGCTTGAAAATGACATTATTGAACCCAGCAATAGTGATTGGAGTTCCCCATGTATTCTTGTTCCGAAGCCAGACGGAACTTACCGATTGTGTACGGACTTTAGAAAAGTCAATTAAGTCACCAAAACTGACTCTTATCCGATCCCACGAATCGATGACTGTATCGATAAAATTGGCAGTGCAAAATTTGTCAGCAAATTTGACTTGCTTAAAGGCTATTGGCAAGTCCCGCTTACCGAGAGAGCCAGAGAAATATCGGCATTTGCGACTCCAGATGGGCTATACCAATATAAAGTAATGCCCTTTGGTATGAAAAACGCACCAGCTACATTCCAGAGGATGATTCATTCGCTCCTAAATCATCTCGAAGGATGCGAGGCGTACATCGATGACGTTATCATCTACAGCGACACCTGGCGAAAGCAAACCTCACAGTGAACCTTGCGAAAAGTGAATTTTGTCATGCGACTGTAGAATATTTGGGTCACAAAGTAGGTCAAGGTTTTGTTACTCCTATCATGGCCAAGGTGGAAGCTATTTCAAAGTTCCCGATTCCTACCAATAAGAAAGAGATAATGAGATTTTTGGGAATGGCAGGATTTTACAGAAAATTTTGTCCAAATTTCTCGTCAGTTGTTGGTCCACTTACCAATCTGATACAAAAGAAAGTGAATTTTGCATGGACCAATGACTGTGACGAATCTTTTAAGAAAATCAAATGTGTTCTTATGAATAGTCCTGTCCTGTCAGCTCCAAATTTTGATAAGCAATTTAAGCTTACTGTTGATGCCAGTGATGTAGGAATCGGGGCTGCTTTGTTTCAAGAAAATGATGATGGTGTAGATAGAGTTGTTTGTTATTTTTCAAAGAAATTGACAAAATGTCAAAAGAATTACTCTACTATTGAAAAAGAGTGTCTTGCATTATTGTTAGCTTTACAACATTTTGATGTTTATTTGAATGTTACTTTACGTCCCATTCTTGTGTTTACTGACCACAACCCTCTCACATTTTTGCACAAAATGTCAAACAAGAATCAAAGACTTACAAGGTGGAGTTTATTGTTGCAAGAGTACAATATTATTATTAACCATATCAAGGGCAAAGAAAATGTGATTGCAGATGCACTATCGAGAGTTTCATGAGTGATTTTTGCAGAAATTACCACCTAAGTTTTCATTGACATTCAAACTTTTTTTAAGGGGGGAGGTGTTGTGGGTCATGTATTGTTTTGGTTTTACTTTATGTGTAGGTACACATGTACTTAATCATGTTATTTAATGATTTCATAATAATTCTTTCTAGATTTTACTATGTCATGTTTATTTCATTAGAGAATATTCCAGTATGTTCTTTGTTACATCATTATCATCACATGACTGTGATTTCTAGAATTTACTCTATTGTTAATCATTTGTAATGAGTCATTGTTCTAGAAGCTTCTGGTTAATTCATTGGTATTAAGTATAAATACCTCTGAGGAACTGTGTTAAGGGGACATTCGTACACATTCGTAGACACGATTCATTCATCTATTCTGATATACTGGGATACTTTATTTGTTAAGACTTTAATCCATTTAACAACGTTTGGGCACCGATCTTTCGAGAACGTTTGTGATTACAGGAAACCAAACATTCGATAGACTTTGTGGACCGTAACGGACACTTTGATCCGGACATTGTATTGTAAGTTGTAATCATTTGAAATATATATATTTTGTACATAATTAAACTTGTAAATTTATATTCTGTCTTTGTCTGATTTTTGCTGGCGTTTTGGGGTATTCTGACCCATCACAACACATCAAACAAAAATCTAGGTCAAGTTCATATTTGGGTCCGATCGAAAAAAATTTGACAGAGTTATGCCCCTTGCATTTCGAAAAAGACCAAATTCTCAGGGTTTCCGTTCAATATCTCTTGAATGGAGTTACATATTGAAATGAAATTTTGTATACGGATACATCAAACAAAAATCTAGGTCAAGTTCATATTTGGGTCCGATCAAAAAAATTTTGACAGAGTTATGACCCTTGCATTTCGAAAAATACCAAAATTTCAGGGTTTCCGTTCAATATCTCTTGAATGGAGTTACATATTGAAATGAAATTTTGTATACAGACACATCAAACAAAAATCTAGGTCAAGTTCATATTTGGGTCCGATCGAAAAAATTTTGACAGAGTTATGCCCCTTGCATTTCGAAAAAGACCAAATTTTCAGGGTTTCCGTTCAATATCTCTTGAATGGAGTTACATATTGAAATGAAATTTTGTATACGGATACATCAAACACAAATCTAGATCAAGTTCATATTTGGGTCCGATCAAAAAAATTTTGACAGAGTTATGCCCCTTGCATTTCGAAAAATACCAAAATTTCAGGGTTTCCGTTCAATATCTCTTGAATGGAGTTACATATTGAAATGAAATTTTGTATACAGACACATCAAACAAAAATCTAGGTCAAGTTTATATTTGGGTCCGATCGAAAAAAATTTGACAGAGTTATGCCCCTTGCATTTCGAAAAATACCAAATTCTCAGGGTTTCCGTTCAATATCTCTTGAATGGAGTTACATATTGAAATGAAATTTTGTATACGGATACATCAAACAAAAATCTAGGTCAAGTTCATATTTGGGTCCGATCAAAAAATTTTTGACAGAGTTATGCTCCTTGCATTTCGAAAAATACCAAAATTTCAGGGTTTCCGTTCAATATCTCTTGAATGGAGTTACATATTGAAATGAAATTTTGTATACAGACACATCAAACAAAAATCTAGGTCAAGTTCATATTTGGGGCCGATCGAAAAAATTTTGACAGAGTTATGCCCCTTGCATTTCGAAAAACACCAAAATTTCAGGGTTTCTGTTCAATATCTCTTGAGTGGAGTTACATATTGAAATGAAATTTTGTATACAGACACATCAAATGAACATCTAGGCCAAGTGTATATTTGGGTCCAATCAACAAAATTTTGACAGAGTTATGTCCCTTGCACTTCGAAAAAAACCAAATTTTCAGGGTTTCCGTTCAATATCTCTTGAGTGGAGTTACATATTGAAATGAAATTTTGTATACGGATACATCAAATGACAATCTAGGTCAAGTTCATATTTGGGTCCAATCAACAAAATTTTGACAGAGTAATGCCCCTTGCACTTCGAAAAATACCAAAATTTCAGGGTTTCCGTTCAATATCTCTTGATTTGAGTTACATATAGAAATGAAATTTTGTATACAGACACATCAAATGAAAATCTAGGTCAAGTTCATATTTGGGTCCGATCAAAAAAATTTTGACAGAGTTATGCCCCTTGCACTTTGAAAAATACCAAAATTTCAGGGTTTCCGTTCAATATCTCTTGAGTGGAGTTACATATTGAAATGAAATTTTGTATTCAGACACATCAAATAAAAATCTAGGTCAAATTCATATTTGGGTTCAATCAAAAATTTTTATGCCCCCTTTGAAGAAGAGGGGACATATTGCTTTGCCGCTGTCTGACTTTCTGTCTGTCGGTCCGTCGGTCGCCCACGACATCAGTTTCCGTTCAATACCTCTGGAGTGGATTCACATATTGGAATGAAATTTTGTGTAAAGACATATCAAATGAAAATCTAGGTCAAGTTCATATTAATTACCTTGTAGAAGTTTATTAGAAGAAGAGCTTTAACAAAGCATAAATGCTGTACATACAGGTCCTCCTGACAGTTATACTTCTTTGACTTTTTTTATTACACTGTTACTTTATACCCCCATAGGTTGTATCAATGCAAGTATAAAGTTGTGACAGACTTTAATCACAGAAGGGGTAGGGGGGCATTAATGTTTTACAAACATGACTTTTAACTTGTTGAATGATTGTTTTGTATTTTTCCTCCTTTAGTAGATTATTATTTTAAAAGTTTCCAGTAACCTGGACCTCTTTTTATTGATTCTATGTTTATTTTTAAACTAACTGCCATATGTTTTGTGGAATTTATGATAGCTGGTCTTATATCTGAATTAATTACACGTTGTGTTATTTCATTACTGATTAAAGAAATAATCTTTTCTACTGGCTTCATTATCTGAGTGTTTTCTTTTCCATGTAAATTGTACCTTTTCTGAATTTTTTAACTCCCATGGGTCAATTAGCTTAAAAGATTTTATAAACTTATGCATATTTTTTTTTACTGGTTTTCCTATAATTGTTCTTGATTTCCTATCTTTTTTGATTTGGACCTCATTCCAGTCCCCTCCAAAAACTAGTACTCCCTCTTTATTTTTTTCAACAAATTTACAGAGTTTTTTCAGAAATTTATTTCGTTTTGCTTTGTCGTTTGGAGCATAAATGTTTATAAGTGAAAATAACATTTCATTTATTTTAACATTTACCATAATTATCCTTCCATCAGCCTCTGTTTTAGAACTTAGTATTTCAACATTTAAGTTTTTGTTTATCAGAATGCTTACGCCTTTACTATGTGAAGTGCCAAAAGAGCTAAAAGAGTGCCAATGACTACGAAAATCATAATTCAAATCTTCAGTAAAATGAGTTTCTTGCATGAATACAATATTTGATATTTGTTGATTTACATATGTTACCAATCTATCCTTCTTTTGTTTATCTCGAAATCCTTGTGTGTTTAATGTCAATAAATGGAGTATTTTCATATCAATGTTATTATGTTTATTTCAAAGTCTGCATTAGTAATGTGGTCATCTAGCACCTTAAAAGACTGTTCATGGTCAGTGCCAGATGACGACAGAACATGACATGGTAGTTTATTCATTTATTTAGATTTAGACTTGTGTTCTTTAGGTTTCTTCCCTGCTGCTGACTGGATTTGTTCAGTGGGGTTTGGGTGATCTCACATGGTGCGGGATATTGCTGGACTTCCTTTGAGGAGTACCATTATCCTTAAAGAACTGCGTTATAGTGGTCTAGGTAGACTTTCCATGTTGAGTAGCATTACTCTTCTTAGTTTCTGAGGGATCTGAGGCAGTATTGGTAGGCTTAGCAGGCTGTGAGACTGACTCTTGTGGTACATGAGTGTCTGTCTGTAGTTCATGTTCTGAAGTTGATGCAACAGTGCTCTCATTTGGTGCAACTTCTTCCGTCTGGTCAGCCTTCTCACTGTGTGTATCACTCTCAGACTCTTCTGGGTCATCAATGAGTGGGATTGGACAGTCAGAACTCACCTGCCCTGGTGCATGACAGGACCTACAAACAATGTCACTGGTGCAATCCCTAGTATTGTGTCCCTTTTTTGAACAGTTGGAACACTCCTTCCTTTCATCTGGCTGCCCATAATGCAGTACCAATGCCCTATATTTGCCTATCTGCATAGATTTAGGAAGGTTCACTTGAAGGTCACTCACAAAGACAAGCCTGTCTCCAGTCTCACAATTAGTCAATCGCCCCTGGAATCTTAATCTTTCCCTGTAAAGATTTACCACTTCACAACCATGTAGACTGATAGCTCTTTTTATCTGCCCATCATCTGCAGATAATGGGATGTTTTTAACTCTGACTCTTAACAGATCATCATCTGCTGGGTACAGGCTACCTGGATTCCTACCATAGATGGGAATACCTTTGTCTCGCAAGGTCATTCTACTTTCTGCAGGTAGAGACTCCCTTGAATCGCCATCATCGGCATATATACGCCAAAGACCGCGAACTCTCTGGATCCCTGCAATCTGCTCAGCAGGAATGATGGAACCTATTATAGCATATAACTCCTCGTGAGTGATATACTGCTCTTGTGTGGGTTTTTCTAAACAAAAAATAATCACATTCCTTAATAAAAACGGGCTTCGCCGTTTGTCTGGGGGCTGTAACCTCGGCGTAACTTCGAGGGTGCATTCTTGGTGGTCTGACCGCCATTTTGTTTTGTTGTTGTGCTAACAGCCTCACAAATTCACAAAATTCAAATAGAAAAGACTTCAAATTGATTAAGTCTTGATGGTTTTCTCAAAACTATGGTTTTAATACCTCTGAGAACTCATACACGATGAACAATCTTGTCTAGAAATGATACAAATTTGATTTTGTATGCAGAGCCACAAACCCGATACCGTAGCTAGGGCAGGTAACTCGAATCCCTCTGAAACTGAATTTTGTAATCAATGTGTTAAGAAGAATTTATATATTTAACAATCCCATCGGTTCGGGAAAATGGCGGCAAAATGACAAAAGTAATTTTTAAATACAGATAAGTATTTTAATGTTTGTAATTTCACATGGTTGTATAAGCCAATCAAAATTTGTTACACACCTCAGGTCACAGAAAATGACGTCAGAGCTACTACGTGTTTAACTTGAAATGTTGACTATGACATGCATTCTAATTTTTGAGGATCGATAAAGACATTTCAGAAAATAATACATGGTATAAAAAATATTATATACATCAAATTCGAACGATTCTGACTATGAAGTTCGAGCAAGAAGTCATGCACGCATGAACGTAAACAAAAAGTTATGCACATCATGTGTAATTATTTTTCGATTTTGATACATACGGTATAGGTTTTTGTTGTTAATTTAATGAGCAAAAAATAAGACTTCAACACTATATAGGGGAAAGTATCAACAAGGTTTATGCCACTTATCCGTTGGTTGAAAACTGCATACAATATTTTACAGCCGTCATACCTTTAATTAGCCTCATTTTCATAATGAAAGGATACTTAGCACTTATAGATTAGGTTTATTTTGGAGGGCAAACGTATGAAAAGCTACCATCGTTCAGATTACTAAAGATTTCGTACAAAATATATCAAAAAGAGATATACAATTGTAACGTAATCGGTTATATGTTACAGAAAATATGATAGAAACCCAGTTTGACGTCCTTCAACTACAACAGTTGAATTAGTTTATCTTCTACAGGGAATAGTCAATATTGTAAAAAGGTGGTAGTAGTTCCGATACAAAAAGTTTAATTAAAGCATATCTTATTTCCAAAAATGCAGAAATGGGAATTGGGTAAAAATTTGCAAAGGAGTCGAAGCCTTTACACATAAAAGCCAATTTCCTTAATATAACAATACATGCTCTGGAACCGGATGAAAGCTTATTGTCAATAAACTGTAAAGTCAAATTAATTTTCAGATGATATACAGGATTCAGTTCAAGTCGGTTCTAATATAATTCGGACAGAGCAGCCATAGGGTGCAAACGTCACCGTTCGTATAAGCTTAATGTTGGATGTGTTGATGATACACAACTATGGGTCATTACTGTAACAATGCATTATATTCTTATGATGACTTCAAGTTTATATTCTTAGTAAAGATCTTTTTACAGTTTCCATTAAAGAAAGGGGGGAATCTCCAAGTTCAATCTACCTACAGTAATTCCATTGTTTTAATTAATTGATTAATCCATTCAATTTGAAGACGTTTAACATTTATACCTCATGGTGAGTGTCACTGCTGTTGGACCAGGAGTCCCCGAGGGCACATGTAGCCAAGTTCGATTAATTTCGGTTGATCGTTTCTTCAACGCATTCTAAAATTTCTGTTATCAAAATTTCTTGAAATTTCTAAAACGTGGGACCTTTAGCATCATATCCCATCCGTCCTGCTACGTCTTTCTGTACTCTTTTTCGACATAGTAACTTTCATATTTTTTTGGCATATTACATTGTTTATTGAAGACGTTTCACATTTATACCACTTGGTGAGTGTCACTGCTGGTGGACCAGGAGTCCCCGAGGGCACATGTAGCCATGTTCGATCAATTTCGGTTGATCGTTTTGTCAACGCATTCTGAAAGTTCTTGAAATTTCTAAAACGTGGGTCCTGTAGCATCATATCCCATCCATCCTGCTACGTCTTTCGGTACGCATTTTCGACATAGTAGCTTTTTTGGCATATTACATTGTTTAGATTTGAGGATCACTGACGAGGATTAAGTACCCGAAACGTGCATGTCTGATCCATGCTGCCAATTTATCTGTTCTTAAATGATGTTATTCAATTGGAAGACGTATTAACATTTACTAATTCAACATAGATACATTTCAAGTCATCAAGGGCTTTTGTTTTGAATAAATAATTTTCATACGTATTTCAAAACAAGAGGCGTAGTAAGAGCCCATAGGAATGACAATAATTATGTCGAAGGGTTCCAACTCTATACCTTCTTGAAGAAAATTCCAAAACAATTTCCATGCACCAGACACGTGTTTCGAATATCAAATTCTCATCAGTGATGCTTTCAACATATAGACCATGTCACAACAACCTGTAAAATATCTGTCAAAATGTAAGGAGAATGCTTATATCAGTTAGAAGTATCTTGTTCAACTTTAAAAAAAGATACAATATCGCAATAATGTATGCACATTATATTGACATTTTGTAAAAAAAAAACTGCTTTCTAGAAGCAGTCTTAAACATTTTTATAATACTTAAAGGAAGAGCGCCTCTTTATTATTCTAGTTTCTTTGAGTTTCTATTTCTTGAATAATACGGAAGTGTTCCAACTCTTTACCTTCTTGAAGAAAATCTAAAACCCATTTTTATGCACCAGACACTTGTTTCGGATAGTGAATTCTCATCAATGGTTCTCAGTAAATTCCGAAGTGAGGTACGACTGAGAATAATTCTTTTTCGAAACATGCATATGTGGTGTTCAATTCAAATTCTTACGCTTTGACGGCAGAGTTGATTTCTTGGTTTTCCTTTATTTTAAAAGATATGGTAACACATAGCAGTAAGTAACAAAGATAATAGTTCAAGAGTGATGTACATGTATATGTTCAACAAAAATAACTAGAATTTAATATTTGGGGTTATATATCTGGCTATATTCCTAGTTTCAACGTTAAATTTATTTGAAAGATCTTTTCAAAATTCATACGTCTTTAAACATATCAGATTGATATTCAAGTGTTTATCTTTGTATTGCATACTTTTAATCTTGTTAAACTAGTCATGATGATAATTTCTTTCTAAATGCCTCAGAAAAAATAGCACCATGTCCACCCCAACATAAGGGGGTTCGGTGGAGTTGGACCGCGGGTTCGGTGCATTTGAATTGTTTCCGCTCTGAGGATGAGTATTTCTTACAAATTTCATATCTAATATTGCAAATATCAGAAGGACGTACCCACGGGTTGAGGGAAAGCCTTCTCTATCCTCTGATGCTATGTTATTCTAGGAGCAAGCTATAGAAAACAAGAACATTCGTGGACAATAAAGGTACTTCCCTTTCAAATCGCATATTTATTCAAATTTCTTTGCTAAAATTGATGTTCTTGTACCTATGAATCATCTGGCAGGCAACAATTTAAACGGAAATAATATTCAACAACCTTGGATACTTTCTGGATACTTAATTTAAGAATTAGAGAATAGTTTATGTTGAAACTTTAATGTTGGTCTGGGGGTTCAATGTAAAGTTGTGTGGGGGTTCGACGCCTTTTCATTTATTGAGAAATATGGATTTTTCAGACTGATTTACGAGGTAATTTCTAGTTATTATGAATCTCTACACTAACTTTTCTCCAATATAAATAAAACAAAATATCACTTATCAAAGAAAATGTGTACTTGCAACCCTTGCAACCACCTTATACGTTGGAGGTTTTTGTTTGTTTGCTTCCTGTTTTATCCTGATTTTGTATGCCTTCGGTTTCTGATTTTCTGTATTATCGATTTTGTGATGTATACAGGGATATGGTCATTATCCATATTTGTCATTTCATTGTTTTATCATAATATCCTTTCTCTTAAAGTATATACGATAAAATGAATTAAAATATATATTTAGTAAATGAATAAACATCAAAGAAGTACCTAACAGTCATTCAGTCTCAAAGTCCAGAAGGCAAGGTTAAATATAGCTATCAAAAACAAAACGATTAAGAAATAGATCCACCAAATTAGGAGGATTTTATTTGCGTTTTTACTGTTTTTATTTGTTTTTGTTTTTGTTTTTATTATTCATACATGTGCAACAAATACGTTTCCTAACCTTACGTATAAGAGACTTCCATAAATAAGGGGGTTGACATAGGCTAGGCCTCTCCCTTTGTCTCCTTTCTCGTCCTCCTCCACCCTCCGCTCACCCCCGTCGCTCACTCTTCCTATCTTTCTATCTTCCTTGTTTCCCTTCCCTCCATTTCTGGCACCCCTTCCTTCTCCAACTTCTCCCGTCTACTCTGTTTGCCCTGTCTTTTGAAGTAAAGCAAGGAAGTACTATGATATTGATAAAAGAATTGCACTGTAAATTATAGAAAGTGTATGATGCACACTTAAGTGTAAGTAATACTTTTCTAAACAAGGTTTTAAAAAGCAGTTTCTCGCCAACCGCTCGGGAACATTTGTCAAACAAAAGCAAGTGTATAGCTACGATGACAAACTTCATATTTATTTACTACTGTCCTCTTCACATAATCCAGAGTACCCTGTTTAACTGTCGAATTATTCTGTCGTCTGAAAGAAATCCAATTAATTATTGTTTCCAAGAATTGACCTCGTTAATCGTGACTGGAAATTAACATCAATTTACCCTATCAGCCGACTTCAAAACGCGATAGGGTGAATGATATGTCTACGGGAAATTTCACACTGATTTCAAGCCGCCATCATTTCTTTGTGTCAACAATAGTAAACAGTGACATCAAAGCGTCCGGCGTAATGCATTTGCAGTGAATCCCCGTATACTTTTTATTTTCCGTCCTGTTTTAACATAATTGACGTGGAGCCAAAACAATGGTATTTTCTGTTACGACTAAAGGAGTACTATACAATTGACATCATTGTGGAAGATGACAATTAATGTCACATTTTAGGGCAACCGGAAAAACAGGGTGCTCTGAATTTAGTGAACAGGAAAGTAGTACATATCTTTTAAAATGTATATTTCTCATTTACATAATTTGCATAAATCACATTATACAATAGTTCATTTCTTTACTCATTACTCATGAGCTTAATATCCATAAAAATATCTTTATACCAGGCATGATCTCGTCAGTGATCCTCATTCTAAACAATGTAATATGGCCAAAGAGTGTGAAAGGTATTATGTCCAAAATGTACCAAAAAGACATAACAGGATTGGTCCATCTAAAGGAAGCAATAATTTGAAAATTTCAAGAAATTTTGATAACAGAAATTATTTTCGAATGCGTTGAAGAGACGATCAACCGAAATTGATCGAACTTGGCTACATTGATCAAAGTTAAGAATTTTTTCAGCCGAGACGCGTCAATATGAACGTGTCGATTGCAAACGACAACGTCAGCTTCGAGACGCTCTTGTTACGCCACGTCACTTGTTCCCCGCGAGGGGTTTGACAGTAAGTGGTTTGAATATTTTCTCTGACATGGTCGCCATAGCACTTTCTATATTGATTTAATCTCAGACAGTGCAATGCATGTATTTTATATATTATTTTTATTTTCGTGCATAAACATCGACTGCGGGTGCGGCTAGCCAACACGGGATGCTTACTCCTCCCGGGCAACTTGTCCCATCTCTAGCTTGCTAGGGGTCCGTCGATGCTCAATTTGGTGCTCTATTGTGAGTGCTGTTGATATTATAGTCAGGGTCTTCTTTAACTCATTTGTGTTTTTTTTTACCCAACGATCATGGTGTGACGCTATTTCTTGGTCAAAATCGTTTCCAACACGGCGTAATAGAACATAGACACTTACATGTCGTGATAGATCGACAAAATAAGGGAATTGAATATGGGAAATAAGACTCTTAAATAGACAGGGAAATTGGATAGAGGAGGAAATCGGATATGATCGAACTATTAGTTGGAAAAGGCAGGGGATTGGTTATAAAGGGACCACTATTTGATTCTGAAGGGGAGGGGTACTTCATGGAAATAAATATTCTGACCCAATAAACTTTAAAAATAAGTAATTTGGCCCTCATGGTAGTAGAAAATAAATATTCTTACCTTGTGTTCCTGTAGAATAAATAATCTGTGCGCTAGACTTGCTCAAGTCCTTATATCAAATGATTTTAAAATTAAATACATATAAATGAAGTGAAATCTTTTTGTTGTCTTCTTTGTTTTGTGATATAATCTCTGCAACCAATTGCTCACTGCTTATAGTTTAAAATGGGCATTTCTTTAATCAGTAATTGCAATTCTCTTCATATAACATTATTTGATAAAAGGAATTGAGCAAGTCCAGTTCCGCGCATGAAATACATTTTTTGTGCAGATACAGTTGACCCGAACCCCAACCCCTCCCTCAAAATCAAATGGTCTTCCCTAAGCCGTAAGATGATAAGGAAATACAAATCAAGGAGAGAGAGAGAAAGAGAGAGAGAGAGAAAGAGAGAGAGAGAGAGAAAGAGAGAAAGAGTCTATCCTACGTTGACATACTATGAATAGGTCCTCGGAATGAGAGGAAAAGTAAAAACGGGAAAGTGCGAAAAATAAAGGATTGCTTAGAGAAAAAAAAATCCGTTAAAGATATTTTTAGAACGATTAAATTCAGATAGCAAAATCTGTGTTTCCCAAATGCTTTTTCGGATCGCTTAGCTCGCCAAACACTCGAAAGAATACCCATTCACTTTTAAAGTATTTTCGAATGAAGAAATTCTTACCGTTCGAGGAACTGATTTTCGAGAGGAAATTTATCACGTGTTGCAAGATTGAGAAATTTAAAGATATCTTCTTTTAATACGGATAGTGTATTTAAAGCAGTCTGTATTGTCTTTAGAAATAGACATTAAAGAAGTACCGATCAGTTCTTCTGAGTCCAAAAGTTATGATGGCATACTTCTGCCCCCTACATGCCTACATGCGAGTTATTTTAGTTAAGATTATGTTAACATACAAGAACATTATGTCGACATGCAAGATAATTATGTCAACATGCAAGGTAATTTTGTTGACGTGCATGTTAATCAAGATGCATGTAAATATAAATAAGTTGCATGTCGACATAAATAAATCGCATATTAACAAAAATAAGTTAAATGTTGACATAAATAAGTTGCATGTTGACATAATCTGAAGTAAAATATCTCGCATGTAGGGGGCAGAAGTATGCCACCATAGATGAGATTTAAGAAATGATTCTGTAGACAGAGCCAGCGTTGAACGTTGAGAATTTGTGTCCCGGGAATAATTCGAATCCAGTTTTGTGTTGTTACTTTGGTTGGAGATTTACATTGTCAATATTGAAATACATGTATATGTTCTATATTACCAATTTTATTGCAATAGACACGTGTTTTATTTGAATCCTCTTCAGTAGTGCTTCATGCCAAACAGTTTATGGAGGTCAAGGACAGCCAAACTTATATTTGATCCTATCATTTAATTTTCCTAGAAATTATAAATGTTAATAATTGAAACATACTTTTTCTACATGCAAAGTTTCATCAATTTTTTACCGTTATTTTGAAGCTACGGAAGTACATATATACCCATTGAAAGCCCGAAAGTGGGCCATAAATGTGACGTTAAAATTAACACACTTTAGGTAATGAAAAACAGCTACAAATCTTCTGTAGAGGCAGAATATTAACAAGTTCTGTATTTTTCATTTAGATATGATGTGGAAAATCGGATTTGTATAGAATTATAAATGATCAGTAAGATTTTAAAAGAAATCGTCGAAAGGAGATAAATTTATGTCTATTTTCAGAACATCTTTGAGTTGTTAATTTTTGGTAATAAAGTCACTTCATCTGAAACCCTATCATTTATTTGTCGTAAAAACTTGATATTATCTTCTTTGTATGTCAAGTGAAACACCGATAAGTTCCTAATGAAATTAGACCGTCAGCTTTTAAGTTATAGTAAGTTCCCCCTTATTTTTACGTTACTAAATGTTTTTGTGAAAACGCGCCAACGTCGCCGTTTCTATTATGACGTCATAATTGATCTAAAACTTTCCGATGGGGTTCTTTCGGATACTGTTCTGGACCCCCTTAAATAAAGCCGAATGTTGGTTTTACTGTTTTATTTACAATGTTTTCGCTTTGAGTTTGACCTCGAGTTTGATAAACAGATGCATTGCTTTAGTGGATCTATTATATCTTACACGTTTTAGCTTCGATAGCGATTGAAGCAATTTTTTTCACATGCAGTTACTTCATTTAAATTTTAATTCATTTAAGGATTAACTTTAACAATTTTGCAATTTATTGAAATATAATATGGTTTGAGGCGGTGCACACTTTATAATCCGCGTAGCGGATTATAAAAACGTGTGCACCGCCTCAAGCCATATTATATTTCAATAAATTGCAAAATTGTTAAAGTAAATCCTTATAATTTAATCAAATACTATAGAAACGTCGATTTACTTCTGCTCATACTTAATTAACAACTTTAAACTACAAACTAAAATGAAACAACAAGAGCGGAGGAAAGTATTCGCTCATATGGTTGCTTTTAGCAACCACGGCAGTGTCCCGGTCAGAAAAATGACGACTTTAGAAGGGAAAGTATTCCTACCTTAGTCCCATTTCTATATCTAACTGTCTTGCGTCGCAGACCCTCCGAAAAGCGGGACGTCTTTCATATGACGGGGAAAATATGGGCTGTACACAGTAACTCAACAGAAACCGGTCGCCATTTTGTGTTGAATTTGACCGTCATTTGGCGCGAAGATATTAACGTCACAATGGGTTTTACGTCACATACACGTCAGTTTGTACGGCAAATAAGTGCAACTACGGTATTTTTAGGTCGAAATTAGTTCCAACAAGCATGATTCATAGGTACAAGAACATCAATTTTAGCAAAGTTTGAATAAATATGCGATTTGGCAGGGTAGTACCCTTATTGTCCACGAATGTTCTTGACTTCTATAGCTTGTTCCTAGAATAACATAGCTTCATAAGATTTCCCTCAACCCATGGGCTTGTCCTTTTTCTGATATTTGCAATATTAGGTATGAAAATTGTAAGAAATACTCATCATTAGAGTGGAAATAATGCAAATGCACCGAACCAGCGGTCAACTCCACCAAACCACTTTATGTTGGGGTGAACATGGTGAATATGTTATATCGGCATGATCTATTATTGAATGACAAATATGGATAATGACCATATCCCTGTATACAGCACAAAAATCGATAAATCAGAAACCGAAGGCATACAAAATCAGGATAAAACAGGAACTCAAGCAAACAAACAAAAACCATATGAAAAGAAGCGAACTTCCGATATGGGAATCCCATTTTTTCCCGTTACGTTGGATATTGTCGACCTTGTTACGAATAAACGTACGAAATGTCTCAGTTATTCTTAAGTTATTTCATGTGAAGATTTGTTATTCCTAATCTTGAAGTAAAAAATAAGAAAACATCAGTTTTTACAGTTTTGTGATATAGAAATTTCAACAGGGGGCGTATATAAAGAGTATGTTTCGTAAGATTGGATATCCCGTTTTAATGAAATGTACATTTGAATTAATCTAAAAGAAATGACCATAGGGAATGGCGTACGAAAGGCGAAAAAAAAAAGGAAAAGGAGCAAAGGACAGAAAGAAGGCGTTTCTTGAGATTCATTTGACATTTCAAAATAAGAATATACAGTAAACTTCACCTATAACGAACAGGTTTATAGCGAAATTCTGCTTGTAACGAAGTAAAAAGAGAGTCCCTTCAGAAGTCCTATTACCCTCCGTTGATTTTTGTACGCCTGTAACGAATTTGTATATAACGAATTATTGGCTTTTACGAAGCTATCTCGTGGTCCCGTGGTCCTAGTTTCTTCGCTATTTCAACCTGATGTAACGAAATGTCATCCAGGTATTCCCAATTAACACACCTGGCGGACAGATAATTACTAATTATCAAATAATTGCTCTCCCCGTCTTTTGTCTCTGCGCTAATTACCTATTAGGAGAATTGTTGTATACACATGAGGTAATGATTGCCAATCATTTAATACTCTGTCGGCATGTCAATTGTAAAGAATTCTAACTTATTTCAAAAATCACAAGATAGCTATTGAATACTGGTCTTATAACTTTTCATTCATTTAGAACGACCACACCATGGAATCATATTTAGCATCAAAATGCATGTAACGAAATATGGCTATATAACGAATTTCGACCAACGGTCCCCTGGGCTTCGTTATATACGTGGTTAACTGTACTCGATGTTTCCTTTTTGCATCTTGTTTTCGACTTTGAGACTGAATAATCGATAGGTACTTCTTAAATGTTTACTTCATACATGTGACGTTGTTCTTGATTACTCAATAAAGAAGCTTGCATTTATTGTAACGCGTATACGTAAGTATTGGAAAGTTAAGAAAAGCAAAAGTATAATTCAAAAACTTCCGTAATAGGGTCGCATACCTTAGCGAATTCGCAATGGACAGAATTCTAGTCTTCCAGCAAATTGTCGGAATTCCAATGGGGACCAATTGTGCCCCACTCCTTGCAGACATTTTCCTTGACTCGTACGAAGCTGAATTCATTCAGACTTTGGTCTCTGAAGGGAAAAGATACTTAGCTTCTGACTTCAACTTCACTTACTGATACATAGACGATGTGTTGTCCATCAGTAATCCAAAATTCGCGGATAACCTGAGCAGTATCTACACTTCAAAGCTTGAAGTCAAGGAAACTACAGAGACAAATAATTCAGCATCCTATTTGGACATAATGTTGTCCTACGACAATGATGGTCACATGAACACCTCACTCTATGACAAACGTGACGACTTCAATTTCAGCATTACAAACTTTCCCTTTCTGAGTAGCAACATCCCTTCATCGCCAGCTTATGGCGTGTTCATATCTCAATTGATACGCTATGCCAGAGCAAGTACCAAATATACGGATTTTGTTCTGAGAGTTAGGCGTCTTTCAGATAAGCTTCTCAGTCAGGGATATGTTTGTGACCGACTAACAACATGGTAGGAAGTTCTACGGTCGATATAGGGAACTCGTCATACACTATGATGTCCCACTCTCCAGAATGGTGGATGATATTCTGTCATAGACCATTTGAACCATCCAACCAAAGATTGTACCATATGTCCTCCGAAATGGAAGTAACCGGATGTGACAGTTCTACCGAATTGAAGCGGCAGGTGTTGCATGCAAGCAGGAGATGCTTACTCTTCCTGGGCACCTGGTCTCACTCCCATATCGGGAGTTTGCTTCTTTTCATATGGTGGAGGTTTTTGTTTGTTTGCTTTGGTTTCCGTTTCATACTGATTTTGTATGCCTTCGGTTTCTGATTTTCTGAATTATCGATTTTGTGCTGTATACGGGGATATGGTCATTATCCATATTTGTCATTCTTCTATTTTTTGGTTATAGCGAAGTAAGTGAAATATACCGAAATATATTTTTGAAAAGCAGAAATTCAGCAGCAAAAATCCAACTTCATGTTTATCACTAATGAAGACACAACGGAACTTATCTCTGTAGTAACCTTGACGTCAATATGTGAGTCATTGTAACAGAACGTCTTTTATCACGAGCGTCAAACACACAATATAGATAAAATGGTTTTGTGGTACATTTCTTGATTGCCGCAATGTGTTTTTTTTTTTTGCGGGGCATGCATTTTTGGGGATGCATTTTTAAACATGGAATTCAAGGTCAGTTGAGAGGAAAGGTGGACAAGGAGATGCCGCGAATAGGCAGGGGATATTAAGACCCCTCATTCTCATGATACTTCATTCGTTTTTGCAATGCGGAGGGGAGTGTTAAAGTCTGTTGGGAAGGGATGTTTCAATAAACCAGTTGATTAAAAAAAAAAAACAGAGAAAACTATGGGTTTTAACTGTGGGGTGTCCTCGGCCAGACTTCACCCTCTCTACATCCGCATGTGTTTTTATGTATATTTCGGATACATTTGTGGATCCGTATAAATATGCTTGACTGTGATTCAATACCGTGGGTATGATCTTAATGTCACCAGACGGACACTAGGCTTGGTACTTGACCAATCTACAGTGTTACATTGTTTAGATTTAGGATTTAGGATCACTGATGAGGGTTAAGTACCCGAAACGTGCATGTCTGGTCCACGTTGCCAATTTATTTGTTCTTAAATGATGCTATTCAATTTGAAGACGTTTACATTTATACCACTTGGTGAGTGTCACTGCTGGTGGACCAGGAGTCCCCGAGGGCACATGTAGCCAAGTTCGATCAATTTCGGTTGATCGTTTCTTCAACGCAATCTAAATTTCTGTTATCAAAATTTCTTCAAATTTCTAAAATGTGGGTCCTGAGCATCATATCCCAACCATCCTGCTACGTCTTTCGGTACCCTTTTTCGACATAGTAACTTTCATACTTTTTGGCATATTACATTGTTTAGATTTAGGATTTAGGATCACTGATGAGGGTTAAGTACCCGAAACGTGCATGTCTGGTCCACGTTGCCAATTTATTTGTTCTTAAATGATGCTATTCAATTTGAAGACGTTTACAATTGTACAAACGCATTCTTAAAACTTGCACTCTGACTGACTGTGACGACGGGACTCCATGACGGGCCCTGTCCAAACCTCTTTAGAGAAGACAGGGCCCGACCACCTGTCCTCTCTGAATGTCAGTCGGACTCCTCGGGTGATAACATACATGAGCTCGCGGCGGCAGAGAACGGATTGTATTACGTAGGCCCTCTTTTTATATCCATTTACATATTCATCTGTGTTGCTTGGGCCCTTGCGTTTTGCGGTCTTGTTTGTGTGTGGTCATCTGACAGTGAGGAGGTTGTTTTACACCACAATTGTACGTTCTTCGAGACCTCTGGGTAATCGGAAAATGGGAGGGTTGTGTGCACGTAATCCAGGCAGATGGCCGTCCTAAGTCGGCACCGGTTGCCCATTGGTCTCGTTGGTTTATGTGTAGTCCTTTGTGTTTGATGTTTCTGTGTTGTGCGTTGACGTTCCTTGTCCTTTGTGCGTCTCTTTTTGTGCTTGTCTGCTCTATGTTTTTGCATTGGGTGTTTTGGGGTTTTGCTGTGGGTGCTACAACTTGGTGTTGTTGGAGATCCCCTCCTTTGTTCAATTAAGTGTGAACTAATGTTAAGGTCATTGTGAAGTATGAATTGTGAATTGAAATCGGTTGATTGTTTCTTTAACGCATTCAAAAAAAAATTTCTGTTATCAAAACTTCTTGAAATGTATAAAACGAGGGTCCTGTAACATCATACCAACCCATCCTGCTACGTCTTACGGTACATTGTTGGACAAATTTATTTATACTCTTTGGCCATATTACATTGCTTATACTGAGGATCACTGACGA
The DNA here is from genome assembly GCA_028142955.1 of Pinctada fucata. NCBI lineage: Eukaryota > Metazoa > Mollusca > Bivalvia > Pterioida > Pteriidae > Pinctada > Pinctada fucata. Next base: position 100,363,929 of record AP027102.1, read on the forward strand.
GGGTTAAGAACCTGGAACATGCATGTCTGGTCCATGCTGCATATTGATCTGCTCTTAAATGATGATATTGAATTGAAGACGTTTAACATTTGAACCACCTGGTGAGTGTCACTGATAGTTGACCAGGAGTCCCCGAGGGCACATGTTTCCAAGTTCGATCAACTTCGGTTGATCTTCTGTCTCTTCAACGGAATCCGATTCGAAAATTTCTGATATCGAATTTTTTTTTAATTTCTAAAACGTGGGTTCTGTAGCATCATATCCCACCCATCCTTCTACATTTTCGGCACATTTTTGGACATACATTTTTGTAATAATTTTCATAATCTTTGGCCATATTACATTGTTTAGATTGAGGATCACTGACGAGGTTTAAGTACCCGACATATGTATGTCTGGTCCATGCTGCAAATTGATCTGTTTTAAATTATGCTATTGAATTTGAAGACGTTTAACATTGTTTGATCAACTTTGGTTGATAGTTTCTTCAACGCAATCGAAGTTCTCTTTTATCAAAATTTCTTGAAATTACTCAAACGTCTATGCTACGTCTTTAGGTTAATTTTTGGAGATAGTAACTTTCGCATTCTTTAGCCATATGTTACAGGATCCGGTGGGGGTGGGTGCCTGTCTTCAGGTTCGTAGGATTCCTATATTGCAGCCTCCACCTTATATGACAGAGTTACATAAAAGAAAACTATGAAAACGGATAACATTTATATACTTTAATGTAAAACAACATAGAAACGAACAAAAAGACAAAAATACGAAAATACAAAGAATATACGAGAAAAACAACCTAGGTTTTAAAAACTACCCCCCTGCCCATAGCTATAACGGTCGGAAAACGGATTCCCCCTCAAAACTCTCTATAAGTTAGCCAACCCGAGCCGGGTCATTGCTAAGAGAGAATGTTCCTACCACCGAGAGCCTCAGCATTACGGACAGTTTTACAAGCCCAGTGCAGCGCTTTATATACTGAGCGAATCACCTGATATTCGTAATATAGTACCGTGACGGCCCTTTAAATCCTTATCAAAGGATATATACGATAGATTTGTTAACTCTGAGTACAGGTAAATTATAGAGGTAAATCTATACAAAAGGGACACTTTATCATATACACCGCGTATGAAAATAATCTAACATAATGTGTTCCTGTTTCATACCTCCCTTCTTAAAACAAAATTATTGCAAATATTTTACCAAAAAGTTAAACTAAACATAAACACATTATGTTAATCATGTCTAAGAAAACTATTTCAATTCTATCTTTGATCAGTTTTTAACTAAACTCTTATCCAAAATGAAACATCTAAACTTTAAAAGTAGATGAGCTTTAAGGGGTAATTAAAGACATCTTTAAGCATTATATTTGAATCCTAGATAAAATTCTCAAAATAACAACCAAGTATAAAACTTTGAAAATAACATGCTTAACACAAAGTCCAATGTTCCAGAAGAAATCACAAAATGTTCACTTCCTGAAAAGAAAACACATAAAAACACAAAGCATTCACGATAATTCACAATCCTGAAAATGAAGAGTTCATAATTTTTTTTTCGAAAAATTCCAATTGTCCTTCTGTTTCTGTTTATCCTTTCTATGTGTGTGCGGACCTCTTTTGCGCGATGGGAATAGTCCATGTCTTCTCTAATTACGGTTCGCGAATAATGTCCATGTGGTCCAAAGATTTATCCTCTCTCCATTAGTGACTATAACAAATGTATTTTAGTTCTATGGAATCTAAGTCACTTGTTCTTGAACGTTCATGCTCTGGCTATCGTTGGAACGGATGGTATCTTACTGATTTTCTAGCCCCATTCTGGGACCATGAGAAATATCAATATTGCCGCAAAACATAAATCGAACCTGGTAACGGAAGTACACCATTGAATCGCATCGCCTCAGTCCTTATTCATCACTCCTTCTCAACAAGAGGTTGAAACGCAACGGGTACAATATCCATGTGGTTGCATCTTCTGAAATAGATCAAAGCGTACTTAAATGAAATTATCAAATCTACGAAAATATTTTAACTAAATGTTTTACAAAAAATCACAAATGTCAGAAATTCCAAAATTCAAAATCTTCTATAGCAATTTAACAAAAGTACTTATATTTCATAAAAAATTGTATCCATGGTTCCAATGTCATCACACTATGAGTTGAGACATCATACGTCATATCAAGGGACTTCAGTCACATCCTAGATCATCATATCTTTTATCAATGACGTCATCATAATCTCAGGCATCAGTGACATCATCTCATGCATCGATGCCATCATCATCTTAGGTTGGGTGACATCATCATCTCAGACTGACAGCATCTCAGCTTAATATCGGTATATGACATTACAAAAACACAATACATACAAACATGGTATCACAGTAAAAGGTCTTCGCCTCCCTGTAGTAATACAGACAATACAAAACGAACAAAACATATGTATGTACACACAACACTATTTACAAAATGTTATTTTCCATTGAATGTTATTACCAAATAGAAATCAAGGAGCCAAACTATCTTGTGTAAAGCTGAAAGGCAAGTCATCAATAAACACTATAATGCGAAAGTAACACTCCAAAAATTATTAAAGATCCTTAAGCATCTAAAAATTACGAACTTGACATAACGAAGAACCCATCTCAAACATAAGCTCATGGTTCGCAAAAATTTATGTACTGGCCAGAATCAAAGTCCCAAATTTTAAGTCCAAAAAATTAAATATTATAACCGCCATACCAAAGTCAAAGCTTAACCGACATACGAAAGTACTCAGCATAATATCTTACAATGCGCACATCCCACTGATGTCTTACAAGGTGGTGGAGGTTTTTGTTTGTTTGCTTTTGTTTCTGTTTTGTCCTGATTTTGTATGCCTTTGGTTTCCGATTTTCTGAATTATCGATTTTGTGCTGTATACAGGGATATGGTCATTATCCATATTTCTCATGCCACCAATACATGACAAGACAAGCGTATTTCTAAAATAATTAATGAAGTAGAACATCACAAGTAAATCAAGAACCTTTCCGTCAACCTTACAGTTTAACTCGGAATCATCAGGTACTACACAAGACTCGGTTATTCAAACCCTTGAGCACACCAAATCTCCCCTACAGGCTAGGTATATCGAAGACTAACCCAATGTCAAAAATCTTTCTAAAATACAAATGTACTATGCCGTGTCATGCTTATCCATAACATCCTCCTCTAATATGCCACTCGCCAACTCTAAATTAGGATCCGCAATTATGGCCTCTTGCTCATACATGTTCCCGGAACAACAGAATAACCATATTCCCCAGAAATATCCCGTTTACCCATTGCATAAAGCGCGACGTCTACGCTTTTCCTCCTATATGCAATCTGTGGTAAGTATCCACGTCTCTCATAGTAACAGGTGATACCAAGTTTTAGAGTGCACAAGTTAGTACATGTACAACGGATTTCTGAATAATGCTTAAGATTAAAATCGCTTTTCTTTGTTCAATAACATCCCAAATATCGGAAAAGGTAAAAGAAATCGTCATGATTACAAAAAACATAAAAATGAAGCCAAAATATCAATTGAATCGTAAAATCTTTCACAGTATTTCAAAGAATTTGTAAAAAAAATTTAGTCTTTCTCGGTTTGTCCATCTATACATTCTGGATCTGAATCTTTTTGAGGATGGTCTCAATTCAGAACTACCGAAAGACGTACAGATTCTATAGAGATCACAATCAGTTGGTTCTCTGTACTGGGATCGTGTTCTTTTCAGTCTAAACTTACAACGAGTTCTACTTCTTCTCGGGGAGTGCGCAGGTAACCTTTCACTAAACGTACTATCGGATCTTGACACATTCAGGTTACTTTCTTTTAAAGTTGCCCTTTGGTGTGACCTTAATCGACTGCGATTCTTGTCAAAATTCCTTTTCACAGAACGTGAGCGCCTAATTCGGGAGTCAACACGAGGAACTGTTTCTCTTTCTTAAAACTTCTCGGAAGTATTTCCCATGCCCAATGACTTGTCAAAACTTTCATTTTCTAACAGACTCTGATCCCCCTCGCGCTCCATAGATAAAGAAATTTCCTCTCTACTTGCACAGGTACTTTTCAGTTCGTTTCCGTTTTCGATATCATGTTCATATTCACAATCAAAGTCTACATTTCGAATAGCAGAAATCGGCAAACAATTTCTCTCCGAGTGTTCGAAATTACATTCATGCCCAACGAATTCTTTCATAAGATCAACAACCGTAGCTACGCTCGACTGATTATCTGATATGCTACCTGTAACGTGTGTCGGTAATCTACTATGAACAGGTACATCGTACACACTCGAGTGATTTTCAAATGCAGGTAAATACTTCGTTTTTACACCCGCTAAATCGTGCGCTAATTTAAGCGGATCCAACGTAAACGACGTAAACATTTCACAAAATTCAAAGCTTCTATCATGAAAGCCTGTCCGAATGAGGACTACAATTAATAGAAATCCTGGCAAGCTCGCCAATTTTGTAACAGGACCCGGTGGGGGTGGGTGCCTGTCTTCAGGTTCGTAGGATTCCTTTATTGCAGCCTCCACCTTATATGACAGACTTACATGAAAGTAAACTATGAAAAGGGATAACATTTAGATACTTTAATGTAAAACAACATAGAAACGAAAAATACGACAGAAAATACGAAAATACAAAGAATATACGAGAAAAACATCCTAGGTTTTAAAAACTACCCCCTGCCCATAGCTATAACGGTCGGAAAACGGATTCCCCCTCAAAACTCTCTATTAGTTAGCCAACCCGAGCCGGGTCATTGCTAAGAGAGAATGGTCCTACCACCGAGAGCCTCAGCATTGCGGACAGTTTTACAAGCCCAGTGCAGCGCTTTATATACTGAGCGAATCACCTGATATTCTAAATATAGTACCGTGACGGACCTTTAAATCCTTATCGAGGGATATACACGACAGATTTGTTAACTCTGAGTACAGGTAAATTATACAGGTAAATCTATACAAAAGGGATACTTTATCATATAAACCGCGTATGAAAATATGTTCCTGTTTCACATATTACATTGTTTACATTGAGGATCACTGAGGAGGGTTAAGATGATATCACACGTTTCATGTTATACAACACTTATATATAGGGGACAATATTAGGAGGTCACCATTCAAAATTTTGAGATTTTGAAACTGATGAGACGTTTTAGCCATCCATTGATTGTAATGGAAATGCTCATTTCTTGGCTATATTTTTTTCAGCCCAAGATTTTCAAATGAAACTTCACATATGATTCTCTCATTATATTGTGCAAATTCTTATAGAAAGAAATCATTCAATGACCACGTCATACTTTGCAAAATCTGACTGAATGTGTAAATCGTCATGTAAAAAATTAAAAGTGCAATTCGAGTTATCTTTCTTTACTATGTGACCGAAGACAAAAGCATCCGAATTTATATAACCAACTTTTTTGAAATATCACAGCAGTGTTCCTTCACTCACAAAGATTTCAATATGTAAATAAATAGAGCCGATTACAGATTTTGTGTGATAACACGACAGTATGTGCACATGTGTAATGATATTACCATATGGATAACTATATTATAAGTTTCTTTACATTCAAACACTTTACTGACACCTGACTTATTTCTAAATAGATACGACATATGTATGTAAGTAAAAAAGTCTTAACAAAATTTTCAAATAAGTTCAATTTCAGCAAAAAAATTGACTATTATTGGTCACTCTAGGCTTACCATTACTTTGCAAAAAACAATCTTATATACATACGAATAAAAATCTTATTATAACACCGGCGCTCGGACTCGAACCACGGTCTTCCCGTATGGTGAGCAAGAGCTCTACCTCTGAGCTATTGGATCGACTTGCCGAGTAAGTGATTATTACAAAGCCAGAACATCAATACATTTTAAGTTACGAAAATAGGAAATCTTCAGCGTGGAGATTTCTTTAAAATTCTCGTCTAAGGGAGGCTACTGAAACGCGTGTGATATCCCGTTAAGTACCTGAAACGTGCATGTCTGGTCCATGCTGCAAATTTATCTGTTCTTAAATGACGCTATTGAATTTGAAGGCGTTTGACATTGAAGACCTTTAAAATTGGTACCGTATTGTACAGCTTGGTGAGCGTCACTGTTGGTTGACCAGGAGTTCCCGAGGGCACATCTAGCCAAGTTCGATCAACTTCGATTGATCGTTTCTTCAACGCATTCGAAAATTTCTGCTATAAAATCTTCTTGAAATTTCTAAATCGATTGATCCTGCTTATCCTGTCACGTCTTTCGGTACAATTTGGGACAAATGTTTTTATATTCTTTGTCCATATTACATTGTTTAGATTAAGAATCACTGACGAGGGCGAAAATCTGCGATAATTGAAGAAAGAATAAAAGTAATGAAAAATATTTTGATTATTTCCGTAGTTGTGTATAACTCCTATTCAAACGCACGGAGCGAAATTTTATCTATAGCTGTTTAGATAATGTCCCCTATTATGACATCACTTACGTCGAGCGCCGCTACGTTAGGCCTGTTTCAACTTTAAAATCAACAAAGCTAAAATTACGTTAATTGCAAAATACACTTGATATTTTCATAGTCATTTAATTAGATTATAAGCAATAATTGTAATAATTTTTCTGTCTATCGATGTATAGAAAAAAAAAACGATGCACAAACAAAATATAATCTACTTCGCGGATTTTATAGTTTTTAAAGTTTGTGCATCGTTATTTGTCTATACATCGATAGACAGAAAAATTATTACAATTATTTCTAAAGTAATTAATCTAGCCATATGGATAACGCGGATGGAAAAAGATTTTTTCCAATTTTTTTTTGGTTGATCGGTTTCTTTGAAGTATAAGCTTGATCCCTCCAGTATTTATTTTTAACTAATTTCATTGTTTGCTGCATCATCCTTTTCTTCTTTCTCCTTAAGTGAATAACTCAAATAGAGAATATTCGAGTTATGCACCGTTCTGATTTCTTTTTATGTATTGCTATATGTTTGTTCTCGTAGAAAATCCATCTATCTTTATTTGTTAAATAAAAGACTAAAAAATGACGACCATGAAGTTTTGTTTCAATGTCCCCGGAATGTATTAATTGGCAAAGGTATTAACATTGTAATTGCAGTAGATCAAGATATTTCTTCAAGAGGGAGGGGATGACACAAATACAAACAAACTCAACTACACAAACACTCGAATATGAACAGTTTACTCTCGGATATTTCTCGTCATACTTTCGGTTAGCACATAATAACCCTTTCACCTAGTTAAAGCAATTTTGAATATAATGCTTTCTCATCAAGAGGGAAAGAAGCCGTTTCGATTTTTGGGTCATAAAGTCAAAGGTCAAGGTTAATATTAGTGGAGTAAAGTTTATCAAAATAATCATTTCAAGATGGCAACCAAGAACCCTATCATAGATATTCAAACCAAATTTTGAAATATGCTTACTTTTCAGGAGGTATAGATGTTGATTTGATTTGTTAACAGTTTTACACATATTTTTTTATGTTCTTCGTTCCTCATAATTGTCTTTTTTTCCTCAGCTCTGCTCGCACATAAGGTTGTGCCTCGATTCATTTTATACATGTTCTCGATGTCTCACATGGAGGTTTTGCGTGCTGTTCTCCAGTTTCCTCATTTTAAGCATGAGAGTAGCGTGAGATCCCTGTGTGATAATGGCAACACTGTCTTAATATTCTAAGTTCATTTCTCTATCATCACAATGGTGATCACGGAAGTCTCCGTCGTGTAAATTGTAATCGACTTATTCAATAAAAATGTCTTATTATTAATAAAAGAAAGCTACATGGCTTCCTTCCGATACATCCTGAATCCAATGTTTTGGATTGAGTTATGTCCCTGAAGCAAACAAGGAAAAACACTTTTTCTCTTATAAAGCTTGGTTTAAAACGTCCATATTTTGCATACACACGTCCTTGGATAATTGAAAACAGCCGCTATTTTTAACAGCAATTCTCTGTAAGAACCAAAGAATTTCAAAACATGTTGGCACGGCATGTCATGGATTTTTGAGATTTTTGGTATGGAAGTTCAATATGAAGCACTAGTATGTAAATCAACCCCAGTTTTTTCAAAAAGGTTGACGTTGCCATGGTCACCGTGTCTGAAGTTTCAAAAAAATAGGGAAAATCTATAGGACGAGGCATATTTATACGCTTCGTTACCATGGAAACAGGTACTTTTTAAATCTGAAATTGCTTTGATTATTTTCTTTTAATCCTTATTATTATACATATTTGTAAAGTTTTTTACATTCATCTTGGATGCCTTTTGTATACAAGATGAAAAATTGGGCCAAAAAAGGGTATCAAAAGGCTCTGTTTTGGGCACTTAAATGAGTTAAAGAAGATCCTGACGATAATCTCAACAGCACTCACAATAGAGCACTATGTTGAGCATCGACCTTTTTTGCATGTTTTTACTATTTTACAAGGTTGAAAATTTCATAAAAGCACCATTTTTTGCAGTCCAAATGATAATTATCTAATTAGTATCATCTTTGAACTATACATTAATATGAAAAATTAATAGGGCTGATTTGTCCTTTTGTATGCAAAGCAGCATCAAATTTAGTTGCTATGGCAACAATCGGCTGAAAGGTTTCCATACGATGGATTTAAACACAACCTCTATCAAACTATCTACACATGATATTGGAACAGAAGTTCATGTATACATCTATGAGAGGGGTTTAAATATAAAAATGACCTTGAAATTATTTCAAGGTCACCCACTGAATTTCCAAGGTCATTAAACTTTAAGTGACCAGATTTGACGAAAAATCCTGATTTTTCATAAAATGAAGGTGCCAATAATTTAGAAACCTTGAAATATTGAACTTAACAGTTATTTGCCATAAAATGATAAACGTATCACTAAATTTAAAAATCAATATTTTATGCAAAATTTGAGTCTCAAAGTATAAATGACCTTGAATATCAAGCCAATGACCTTGAACATTTTAATTGTTCTTATATAAAAGATTTAAGTCATATCTATACATGCATATATTTTGACAATCTTATGTAACTCTAAAGAGGAATAAAATCAATTTCAAAGATAATATGAAACAAGCAAAAAGGTCTAATGTTGCCATGGCAACTGTCTCTGGCGACAGAATTTAGGTAAAACTCTTAAAATACCCACTCCAATTTTTCGTTCATTTTATTTGTCAATAAACATATATTTCCTTTGATGAAAATCATTGGTCTCCTATTGGTGCCTTTTGTGATATTTAAGATTGAAAATGGTCAAAAACACACTGAATTGGCCCTTATTTTCACCTCTATTTTCCCCTTCATTTTGACTTATTTTGACTTAATACAATAAGCTTCCTGTAATAAATATCACATAACTAAGTGTACTAATTAAGAATGGAAGTAAGGAAGAATAGATTATATAAAGATGAACAAGCTGTTACAGTGGTATCCATGGCAACGAAGCCTCCGGAGATGGCTTATTTCTTGCTTCCAACAGTGCTATAAATAGAATGACCTCGTTACCATGGCAACCAGAGGTCACATTGACCAAAAGTGTCATTTTCATGGTCAGCACTTAATATATACCCATTAAACCGAAAATCATCAAAATCCATGACATGCCGTGCCGATCAATTTTGGTCCTTACAGAGAATTGCAATTAAAATTCTTGACATGTGTTTAGCCATCTACATGTAGCATATTGCAAACCTTGTCTTCGACCAAAATAAAGGTGCTACTGTCTCTGTTCCGTCTTTTGTATAAGCTAAAGCTTAATGAGTTAAGAAAGATCCTGATACGAAAATCTCACAGCACTCACAATAGAGCACCAAATTGAGCATCGACAGACCCCTAGCAAGCAAGAGACAGGACCAAGTACCCAGGAGGAGTAAGCATCTCTGGTTTGGCTGGCGGCATCGGCCGTCGATGTTCACCCACGAAACTGAAAATCAATATTCCAAAAACATGCACTGACTGATGTTATGTCTATATAGAAAGTGCTATGACGACCTTGTCAGGGAAGGGTATTCAAAACACTTACTGTAAACATCAATGAAGTACCTAACAGTTATTCAGGCTCAAAGTCGAGAAGGCATGGCAAAATCTTGATGATTTATATCGGAACGATTGCGACCCCCGGAATGAACAACATACCGAAGTGAGTCAAACCCCTCGCGGGGAATTTTCTTTACGAGCTCCACACTGCAAAGGGCATAAGTGTGACACAAATGTGTAAAAGAAGATCCTGACGATAATTCCAACAGCACTCACAATAGAGAACCAAATTGAGCATCGACAGACCTCTAGGTGGGACAAAGTACCCGAGAGGAGTAAGCATCCCCTGTTTGGCTGGCGGCATCGGCCGTCGATGTTCACGCACGAAACTGAAAACCAATATCCACAAAACATGCACTGGCTGTCGTTATGTCTATAAAGAAAGTGCTAAAGCGACCTTGTCAGGGAAAAACATTCTAAACACTTGCTGTCAAATATCTTAGTTATGATAAATTTCGTATATATCATTCAGACCTTGAATACAATTATTAAGAATTTTGAGGAAAGCATGAATACCAATTCTCTGTAAGCATTTAAACAATTTTTGCATGCATGGTCTCCGATTTTCATAAAATTTCAAACATATGAAGGGATTAATGAAAAAGATAAATCTGACAACAAAAATATTCCTTGATCATCCAGTTACCATGGCAACAGCCTATAAAGTTGAAAAATTGGGAAAATAGCGATACTTTGAAGCTCTATTATTTGGTCCTTTTATTACATTAATGGATAATTTTCTATGCATCCTAATGATAAGGACCTAAAACTCTAGATAAGCTCACTGATACTGTCAGATATTGTCAAAAAGGCTTGTTACCATGACAACAAAATAAGCTAATTTTGATATACTGATTCAGAATGCTGTTTGTATTTTCCAATTTTCCTTTCTTTTGATGGGTGTATGATGAGGAAATGGAGATTTATTTGAAAAATAAGCAAATTCAAGATAAACCCACTTGTTGCTATGTACATAAGTTAACTTGGCAACGGTAACTATGGTAAATAATATTACAAATTTTGCAACTTCAGATTTTGAAAATGTTTGCATCATGATGAACAGATAATAATGTTGAAATATATCTAACACAAAGAGTTTTTTTTTTCAAAAATCGCGAAAAAGTTACTGGGAACGTACATATGTTACCATGCCAACCATTTTTTTATTATATCTATAAAACATTATCTTTTACTCCCACGGGATTCAAATTTAATGTTAATGAAGATCAAGTCAGCCTCTATCAAAATGCACGAAAAAACTTTCAAATAGATGATGGTTTCTATAGTATTTCGGCCTACAATCTAAAAATGAGCATTTTTGCTGTTTTTTTTTATTCATTTTCTTAAAAAAAACGGAACGGGCGTGCATAACTATTTATATATATATATATATGATAAAGCAATTTCTAAAGTTTATTTTCGATTTAAAATTCTTAAAATTACTTAACTTTGGATGCCCGTATCGAAGGACTCAAAGTGGGCTCATGTGCAATTTTACACAATTATTCCCCTAGCAACGGGCTATTTCTAAATATTTTTGAAGATTGCCTTTCATGTAATGAAAGATCTACTTGAATAAATTAATTAATCATCATCACTTTGAATTAAAATCCAATGGTCTAGGGGAAAACCTCTGAATTATGTCTAAAATTGCTTTCACTTTTTGCGATTTGAGTTCACGTTGCCATAGCAACGAACTCAAACTTTGTTCCAATGTGAATGCTAATGTTTTATTTCATTAAACCCCCCCCCAAATCGTTAATAATTTATCAATGATTTTTTAAATGCAAAAAAGCGTTGTTGCTATTGAACCATATAGATAAGACCATCAACCCAACATTATTATTACTTAATATCAATTCTCTGTAAGGACCAAAATATTTTGGAATTAGAATGTCATGGATTTTTATTATTTTCTCTATAAATGGAATGTATAATGCCCTGAATACAAAAATAACAATTTTTTGAACATTAATATTACGGTTGCCATGGAAACGAGGTATGTCTATTTACAGCACTAAAAAAATGGACAAATAAGTCATCGTTGGTTATTATGTTGCCATGGAAACCATTGTCAGAGTTTATTGGTATTAACAACTTACAATCTTTAAAAACCTCTATTTTTAGAAAAATGAACAATTCTTAAAAATTACCGTCAATTAGCCGAATCCTATCAAAATCAGTCAAAAATTGCCATAAAATAAGGTCAAAATTAATGCCTATTTTGTCCAATGTTAACCATTTTTAAGCAAAAATAACACAAAATGTCAGGCTGATAACACCATCACTATTGTGAGAACAAAATAGATTTCATGTGACAGATATAATCACTGAAAAAAATAAGTTGGACCTTGTTTTGTTTTCCTAAATTTTGAGGTCAAAAATGGTTGCCATGGCAACTTTTCATTTGACACATGATGCCTACATCTTTTCAAATTGATTTTTAGCATGGTTTAGATGAATTCTATTGCTTAAGCTGTATGTAGGGACAACAGAAGAAAGTATTCTTTATTTAAACACTTCCAAAATTTGTCAAGGCCATTGACTCTAAGTTCAAGGTCAATTCAAAATATAGGTTCCAATTTCAATCAATTTTGTATTTTTGTTGTTATTTATTGTTACTTAATTTAGGCTTGACTGTCAAATATTTATATCAAAAATACTTCTTACAAAAATTAGGAGCAATAGATGGAAAAAAATAAAATTTTTAGTTAAGAACATTTCTCCTTAAAAAATAATCCCCAGACAAAAATCATGATAATCTCACATTTCTTTTATATGTATGTATGAAATACTGGCTACAAATCAAGGATGTCTTTGATTTTGAGATTTTTGCAGCTTTGGTCAGTGAATAGGGGATATATCCAAAATCACTATGTATGTGTTTGTTTTACTCAATACCACATGATTTTTGAGTACCTGCCTCTCATATTTTTGAAAAATCACAGAATTTTGCCAATTTTTTTGAATTGCATTCAAGATGACCTTGACATTGGGTCCTGTGACCTTGAAAAAATTTAAGGTGATGTTTTAATCAATAATGTTCTTTTATATGCACTGATAAAAATATATAACGGACAGCTCAAAATTTACCAGTAAATTACTCTATGTGTAATAGCACTGAACAGAATGTCACCTTGGTAACCATTTTTTATACCCTTTTGAATAAAAATGTGAAGAGGTCCCACTCAAATTTTATATTTTCTTAAAGATCGTGGATTAAACTTTTAAGATAATTGACAGTAGAAATCAAGTTAGCCTGACATTTCAGATTATTTGCCCTTAAAATTGAGCAAAACCATGTTAAATTAGGAGCTTTTTCGGTCTTAAAAAGGGCCTCTTCAAAACAGGTTTTTGCCTACATTTTGAGCATATTGATAAAAAGAATAGCGGGCGGAAGCAAACTTCTTGTGTAGTATTTATACTATGAAAGATATAAAGAGAACAATTAAGGAAATTTCATTTGATTATAATAGTTGTTACCATGGAAACGAGCCTTGTGAAAATGCCATGTTACAAAGATTCTACTGATGCGTAAAATTTCAAACATGGTTTCCATGGCAACGAAAATTTAATTTGTAAAATGGAAGTTTATTTTTGTCTCATTGCATCATATACACCTACCATACCAAAAATCTCTAAAATTGGAGACATACTATTTCCACGTGCTATTGAAATTATTTTGGTCCTTACAGAGAATTGCTATTAAAACTTGAAAGAGCAATGACAGGGTACTGATATTTCATCAGTATTTGTTTAAGATTATGCTGTATAAATAATGTATGTAACTTCAAATACGCCAAAAAGGCATGTTTATCAATCTTTGAAGACCGTTTCTATGGCAACCGCCTGTGATATTACGTAACTTTTAATAAATTTTTAACTTTTGGGTCAGACCCAACCTTATGTATACATTTCATCAAATTCTGAGACATGTCGTGCCATGCGTCCTTTATAAAAGCCCAAATGCTTATGGAAAATAGCTATTTAATCTTTCAAACTGATATTTCATTTCTAATGTCTATTCAGAAAGTTATTGAATTTGGAAATCGTTTAGTTTTGATTGAGATCGAATAGTATAACATGAAAAAAACTATTATTTTGATAAGAGAATAAGGAAGCATCTTTAACAAAATCAATTCATTTCAGTAGCGACCTCTTGTTATATAATAATTATTTTGTAACTAAATCTGTGCATTTACATTGCAGAGAATGCGCGGCTCCAAATCTCCTCTTGGGTTGATTCAGAAGCATATCCAAATAAAACCTATGTTCAAAAAAGCATTTGAGAGATCATGCTAAAAAATTAACGTCCTTTAATTTCGATGGGAGTTTTGTATGAAATAACAAGTTTCAGAAATAGCAAAATATTATCTTTGATGTCATAAAGTGCCAAAACAAAGCTTCGTAAAAAAGTTCCCCGCGAGGGGTATGACAGTAAGTGTTTTGGATGTATTTCACTGACATTGTCGCCATTGCACTCTCTAAATAGACATAACCTCAGACAGTGCATGATTTTTATATGTTGTATTCATTTTCGTGCTTGAACATCGACGGCGGGTGCGGCCAGCCAACAGGGGATGCTTACTCCTTCCGGGCACATGGTCCCACCTCTAGCTTGCTGGGGGTCCGTCGATGCTCAATTTGGTGCTCTATTGTGAGTGCTGTTGAGATTATCTTCAGGATCTTCTTTAACTCAATTCTGTCAGACGACAGAGCTGGAATGAAGTAATTTTAAATACACTTAAAGACATCCATGTCACGGGAACGAATTTGACTGCTCCACACTGCAACGTGAAATAACAAAGAAGCAAGGTAATTAAGTTTCGTCTTATCAAGAATTGATCGATATGAATTTTCAGTGATGAAAATTTGTATAGTCTTTTGTGAAATTATATCCAGACATTTTGCATTTTTTTTTTATAGCTCAGCCGGAAATAATCATTATAACCGCCCTTCGATATAAAGTAAACAACAAAATGGAGTGAGTGGAGGACAGCAATTCTCTTGGGAATGCAAGCTTATGGCTTTATGACCCAATTTTTCATGAAATCTTTGTCAAACTAATCAGCATCATTACAGAAATACAATAAATCATGAAATGAATATTGGTTTATATTGACAGAATTGATTTCAGCTAAACTCTTTGCTTAATAAATCTTATGTATAGAATACCATAAAACAGCTTTGATGGAGATGAATGTATGAAATGAAAATGAGGCAGTATTTATGAAATTATTCTTTATAATTTCGAGACTTTTTAAAAATAAAATTTCCTCACACTAAAGCAGTACATTATTTTCTGAAATTCTTTTGAAATTTTACAAAACATTTTTTATATTCTTTATCTCTAGATAATAGATATTCTTCTATGGCCATAAATTGTCCTCCGCTTTCGCGAAAGCGAGGGGACATTAAAACCAGTTCGTATGCCTGTCCGTCCGACTGTCCGTCAGTGACAAAATCTTTAACCCTTCCCATACCTTTTGAATAGTAAGTGAAAGGGTTTTTT
Organism: Pinctada fucata; assembly: GCA_028142955.1. NCBI lineage: Eukaryota > Metazoa > Mollusca > Bivalvia > Pterioida > Pteriidae > Pinctada > Pinctada fucata. Next base: position 100,379,541 of record AP027102.1, read on the forward strand.
TTTATTTCACATATGTATTCATTATGACAAGACCTTTCCATGGATGCAAAAACTTGACCTTGAAGTTTGACCTACTTTTCAGAAACTTTATTCTTGACCATAACTTTTGAATGAGACTTGAACTGTGGACTGTCTTCATTCAATATCTCTATTTTTTAATTGGATCTCCCAACACTATATTGCATACTGAAACTGCACAAGTCTCCTTACAAATTTCTATTTATTGCTAATTCTAGTAACTGTTCCACTACAATTTTGTCTAGAAATCTGACGTCAGCACTTACTGCTATTAAAGAACACATAACTAGATATTGCGAAACGGTTCTAAACAGGAACGATGTAAATTTATTTTGGTCTATTAAGAATTCAGGGGATGTGATTGACAAAATGAAATCTGGAAATTTCCAAGCCAATACGATTTCTTCATACGACTTCTCTAATATGTACACCACATTTCCTCATGACAAAATTAATGATCGATTATCTAATCTCATTAAATGGTGTTTTGATCGAGAGCGAAAAACTTACATTTGTACATCTGAATAGAAGGGTTTTTTTCCTCGACAGACTACAAATCATACAAATCATGGACATGTAGTGACCTGTGTAATGCCTTGTCCTTCCTCTTGGACAATATTTATGTTAGATTTGGTGAGGATCTATACAAGCAGGTTGTAGTAATTCCTATGGGTACTTACTGTGCGTCTCTTGTTGCAGATTTATTTTTATACACTTATGAAAAAGAATTTATCCAAAATCTTCAAAAGCAAAGAAAATTTGATGATCTGAAATGTTTCAACAATACTTCTAGGTATCTGGATGATATTCTAACCATTGACAATCCTGCTTTTGAATTATATATTGATGTTTTATCCATTGAAATAACCTATTTCTTTTCGTCTTATCTCACAAGCCTTAAGAGTTAAGGCTGAATACATGTAATGTTTTTTGCATCATTGATATATTGTGATTATTTTAGTTTATATATATATATATAAGTACAATATTATACAATATTTTTTTGGATATTTGACTTTCCTTGTAATACATTTTGAAAATAATAAAGCTTTGAGTTCTTTATTAGAAAAGAAGACATTTATCTGTCTTTCTGTTTTTTGTCTGTCTTCTGGCCCCCTTTTCATCAAGTGGAGAGATTGGAGAGCGGGTGTTTGGTTAAAGGTTACTACTTTTTCTGCTGGGTGTGGTTGTAACATATTTGTTAATGGTGCCTGTGACCTGTTTGTCCCTTTTCGATTTTTATTTTTATTTTTTGTTTGATTGCGATGTATCACACTCAGATTGGCAGTTGTTAGTGAGAGAAGCTGTAGCTTGGGTCTTTTTATTGGATGCATCAGTTAATTGTCCAGAATTATCAACAGATAACAGGTTCTCTGTTGTTATTATTGCGGACTGGCAATTCTGCATCTGACTGACTTTGCTCTATGACAAATATGGATAATGACCTTCCTCGGTGTCAGATTGGGTATCTGGGGGTGCTTCATGGTAGTGAGGACAGTCTGCCATCATGTGTCCTTCTTCAAAGCAATGCTTGCACACTATCTCGTTGGTGCAGAACTTAGCGGTATGTCCTTTAAGGAGACATTTGCTGCATTCAAGATCTATTCGAACTTGACCTTTGTGGTGTATTACAGCAGTGTATCTGCCTATTGCAAGTGAAGTTGGGAGTGGGATGCTAACACGCTCCGTGATAGCGATCCGGTCACCAGTTTCACAGTTGGTGAGTCTTCAATCCACTCTGAGTTTTCTCTGAAGAGAGACTTTATATCACAGTCTCTTTGTTCTAAAGCCCTGTATATCTGAGCATCGTCTGCGGACAGTGGTATGTTTTTTTATTCTGATTCTTATGGTGTCATACGAAAGCTGGTTGCCAGGGTTGGAACCATAAATTGTTAGACTTTTGCCACGCAAGGAAAAGTCACTTGTAAGCAATTCCTCCCTCGAATTTGGATCGTCGAGACATATTCTCCACAACCCCCTGACTCGCTGAAGACCAGCTATATGAGCTGCAGGGATGTAGTGTGATATAGTTTTATAAAGTTCTACATGAGTGATCCATTGGTTTTGTGATGGTTTTCGAGCAAAGAAATCAGTTTCATTGATAAACAAGGGTTTTACCGTAATGTTGATTTGAATATATTGGATTGCAGCCATAGCATACGACAAGTTTGTTGTCATGATAGAGATTTGATGTATCACTTACACTTTGGTTTTATGCTGAATGTTTCAAAATAGCTGTCAAAACACAGTTTTTATAGCAGAGCAGAAAAGTCGCCGCCACCTTTGTTCACGGCAGATAACTCTTTCTCTTTTTTTTGAAATTTCTAAAATGTGGGTCCTGTAGCATCATATCCAACCCATCCTGCTACGTCTTTTGGTACATTTTTGGACATCACTGACGAGGGTTAAGTACCCGAAACGTGCATGTCTGGTCCATGCTGCAAATTCATCTGTTCTAAATGATGCTATTGAATTTGAAGACGTTTAACATTTTAACTACTTGGTAAGTGTCACTGCTGGTGGACCAGGAGTCCCCGAGGGCACATGTAGCCAAGTACGATCAACTTCGGTTGATCGTCTGTCTCTTCAACGCATTCGAAAAATTCTATTACCAAATGTCTTGACATTTCTTAAACGTTGGTCCTATAGCATCAAATCCCACCAGTCCTGCTACTAGTAGAGCAACCAAGTCGATAAATTTGACATTTTCATCAACACCCCTAACACAGGGCTAAATGTCATATCAAACGAAAGAATAAAACGTGGGCCATTAGTTTGAGGTGTCGTAAAAAAATCGTATGGTCAGAGTTCCTGTAATTTCAAAGAAAAGCGAAAAATTAGTAAAATACAAAATCATAGATTCTTGAACAAAACCTTATTTCTTTTTACAAATGGATAGTTCAGGTGACTGAAATAAATGTCATTATGCTTATTGAAGTCAAAAGAAACTTTTTGGATTAAATTGATTTTTCAAATTTCAACTTCATGGATGAATGAGCAGACAATCTAACATAAATAGGTAAAATGGTAAAAACTAAATTCTTTTGTTCTTAGAGTTGGGCGTCTTTCGGATGGGCTTCTCAGTCAGGGATGTGTTTGTGACCGACTGACATCGTCGCTGAGGAAGTTTTGCGGTCGATGTGGGGAACTCGTCATACACTGTGATGTCCCACTCTCCAGAGTGGTGGATGATGTTCTGTCATGGACCATTTGGGCCATCCAATCGGGGATTGTACTCTATGTCTTCCAAAATGGAGGTAACCGGATGTGACATTTCTGCCGAGTTGGGGCAGCTGGTGTTGCATGCAGACAGGAGATGCTTACTCTTCCTGGGCACCTGATCTCACTCCCATGTCGGGAGTTCGCTTCTTTTCATATGGTGGAGGTTTTTGTTTGTTTGCTTTTGTTCCTGTTTTGTCCTGGTTTTGATTGCCTTCGGTTTCTGATTTTCTGAGTCATCGATTTTGTGCTGTGTACAGGGATATGGTCATTATCCATATTTGTCAATTACACTAGAATTTTGAAAATGTTGATTCAAACATTAAAAAATACCAAGTGAAACGATATTTTGATATGTGAATGTGTTTTTTGGAAAGTTTGAAAGAGATCGATGTAAAAACTTTAGAGTTACAAGCAATTAAACTTCTCCTCCATATAACTTTGTTAGTAACAATTCAATACAAAATAAATTAGATGTTTCCTCGATGCTGTTACGGAGTTAAATACTACAAAATTACAAAAAAGTATAATTCTTAAATATAAATATGATTTAAATGAGTTAAAGAAGATCCTGACGATAATCTCAACAGCACTCACAATAGAGCAAAAAATGAAACATCGACGGACCCCTAGCAAGCTAGAGGTGGGACCAGGTGCCCGGGAGGAGTAAGCATCCCCTGTTGGCTAGCCGCACCCGCCGTCGATGTTAATAAAGCATGGAAATGAAAATATATTAAAGTCATGCACAGTCTGACGTTATGTCTATATAGAAAGTGCTATGGCGACAATGTCAGGGAAGTATATTCAAAACACTTACTGTCAAACCCCTCGCGGGGAACTTTTTTACGAGCTCCACACGGCAAAGGGCATAAGTGTGACACAAATGAGTTAAAGAAGATCCTGACGATAATCACAACAGCACTCACAATAGAGCAAAAAATGAAACATCGACGGACCCCTAGCAAGCTAGAGGTGGGACCAGGTGCCCGGGAGGAGTAAGCATCCCCTGTTGGCTAGCCGCACCCGCCGTCGATGTTAATAAAGCATGGAAATGAAAATATATAAAAGTCATGCACAGTCTGACGTTATGTCTATATAGAAAGTGCTATGGCGACAATGTCAGGGAAGTATATTCAAAACACTTACTGTCAAACCCCTCGCGGGGAACTTTTTTACTTTTTTAAAGTATTGTTTTATTTTTAAGAAAACGACAGATTTACGTCAATAATTTTCAAAATAATGTTTTTTTTCTTTCTGTACTATCTCTATTCTGATGATTTCAAACACTGTGAAATTGAAACCTTTTATCAGCCCATTTATAGAAATGTTCAAGTAAAGCAAAGATTTTGCGATCAACAAAACAAGGAAATGCGCATTGTATTTTACTTCGACAAGCTTCAAGCTAGATAAGCAGCGTAGCTGTCTATATGACCAAATCACATTCAAGGCAACCATTGCATTTTCTTCCTCCGTTTGACGGTACCGGTGTGACAACACTTGTCGCTAAAATGTAACTTACAGGCATTTGTACTACATGCAGATGATAATAGGGGTAATTTCTAGTTCGGGATCTCTTGTTTCTGATTGGCTGATCGTTGATGGACTATATACGATTTTGACCGCTTACGAAAAATATGACTTTGTATGCATTTTCTTTTAGTTTTGACTGTCTGTTCCTCATTTTCCATGCTTTGTCCTAGTCTCGTGAACATATTCTTAATTTGTCCCTGCAACTTTTCAATTATATATAATCTATAAATGAAACTGAAATAATACAAACAGATAATGAAAATCAAACAAACAAACCTACATCAATCAAAAACACTCACATGAAAATATCAACCGAGAAGCAAATCTTAGGTGATATAGAAATGACCATACATTAAAGGATGCTCTATTCTATAGAAGGTGTTCTCATCCGGAATCATAAAAATAAATGAGTGTAACCAGGTACACCAGGTACTGTCGTCAGGATCTTCTTTAACTCATTTGTGTCACACTTACGCCCTTTGCCGTGTGGAGCTCGTAAAACAGTTCCCCGCTAGGGGGTTTGACAGTAAGTGTTTTGAATATTTTCCCTGACATGGTCGCCATAGCACTTTCTATGTAGACATAACGTCAGACAGTACATGCATTTTATAAATTGTTTTCATTTACGTGCATGAACATCGACGGCGGATGTGGCTAGCCAACAGGGGATGCTTACTCCTCCTGGACACCTGGTCCCACCTCTAGCTTGCTGGGGGTCCGTCGATGCTCAATTTCGTGCTCTATTGTGAGTGCTGTTGAGATTGTCGTCAGGATCTTCTTTAACTCATTACAGCTGGAAATAGGACATTCAAATTACTCAATAGGAACCTAAAATTGCGGATATATAAATCATGATGCAATCGAAGTGTTGTAGCTTTACATGTAACATAGGAAACCTTGATACTTTTAATATAATTTGATTTTTTAATCGGCAATTCATTTTGTCGAATTCCTTTACAACCGTGTTTATTCACTGAAACATTCTTGTTGATCTTCTTTTTGTTACTGACGTCCGACGCTGAGCTGACAAAATCAGTCTAGTCGTTATAAAAGTTTGATTCTAATATTCTAGTATCGTATCTTGGACTCTTTAATTTCCGTAGTTGAAAATCTGAACTTGGATATATTGCACTGACTTTAGTCATACTTTTCATACCTTTTTTCTTACTTTTTACTTTATTCGGAGCGCTTCGGGAAAACCGGCCATCGACGCGCCAATATTCCCAGCTCCTGTCGAGCAAACTTTCCGTTGTCAACAGACGACAACACACACTTTTCTGCTTCTTTTTTTTTTGCTTTTTTCTGTCCAGGATGTATAGTCTTTTATTTGTTGTATTGTAGACGTATGTCCCCTGGGCGCCTTAAGGGGATTCTCGGACCTAATGCATCATGAAAAGTATCCACTTAATTTGTAACAGCTACGGAGTGTAAGTACGGATGATAAAAGGGAAAAATTGCACAACGTTAACAAAAGGCATAACGCAATGTTTAAAACAAAGAAAACGAACAGTCCAAACTCTGACCAAAGTACTTGGCATAAACATTTACATCCCTGTAGTGCTAAAATAAATGTCGTACAATGTAAGATACTTTTAAATTATTTTAAAGAAACTTCATACGCAGTTTTTTCAATTCACGTATTTTCATTACAACTTGTCACAATCGGGTCTCCATACATGATCTTGACATGGCATATTAAAATAAAGTATTTTTCATGAATTTGTCAACAGGATGACATAATTCCATTTTCGGCAGTTAATTTTATCAAAGTTACGTATATATACCGGTAAAAAGGTTCGAATTGATAGAAACTGTAACACGTGGTCAACCGAATCTTAATCTACGGAATCTTCTTCTTCGGGAAATGACGCTTAACTTAAAAGTGAATACGCATTAGTTTTTTTATATCTTTTTCATAAGCCTCTAAAAGAAGTATCGATAAAAAGGCCTCAGAAATAATAAACATATATTTGACGATATGTTTCGAGACAAAAATTCAGTCTCGGGGCTTTAGAGAAAATATATTAACATGGAATCTTCATATTTCATAGAAATTTGCATAAAACTGTCATTTTTCGAGAGAGGAGAATATATTCTACCTCCAAAATAAATCTATGACAAATATGGATAATGACCATATCCCTGTATACAGCACAAAATCGATGATTCAGAAAATCAGAAATCGAAGGCATACAAAATCAGAATAAAACAGGAACCAAAGCAAACAAACAAAAACCTCCACTATATAAAAAGAAGCGAACTCACGATATGGGAGTGAGATCAGGTGCCCAGGAAGAGTAAGCATCTCCTGCTTGCATGCAACACCCGCAGCTTCAATTCGGTTGAACTGTCACATCCGGTTACTTCCATTTCGGAAGACATAGAGCACAATCTTTGGTTGGATGGTTCAAATGGTCTGTGACAGAATATTATCCACCATTCTGGAGAGTGGGACGTCATAGTGTATGACGAGTTCCCCATATCGACCGTAGAACTTCCTCAGTGACGATGTTAGTCGGTCACAAACACATCCCTGACTGAGAAGCTTATCTGAAAGACGCCTAGCTCTCAGAACAAAATCCGTTTATTTGGTACTTGCTCTGGCATAGCGTATCAATTGAGATATGAACACGCCATAAGCAGGCGATGAAGGGATGTTACTACCCAGAAAAGGAAAATTTGTAATGCTGAAATTGAAGTCGTCACGTTTGTCATAGAGTGAGGTGTTCATGTGACCATATTTATTCATCATGTTTATTTATCATATCTATATATCATATTTATATATCATATCTATTTATCTAATGCAAGGATTGCAATGGCATTGTTCAAAACAGAGCCAAATATAGGAATACAAAGGATGTAACCGATAAATATTTCGTTTTTATTTTTCACGGTTTTATCATATTTTACGACAGCTGTTCTTGAGAGCATGGGTTTCAGCTAAAAGTTAAGATTTCAGGCCTGTGTTAGGGGTGCTGATTAAACTCGAAAACTAAGCCCCTTTTTCAATTTGATCGCTCTACTATACGGCTTTCGGTATATCTTTGGACATCATAATTTTCATACTCTTTGGTCATATTACATTGTTTAGATTAAGGATCACTGACGTGGGTTAAGTACCCAAAACGTGCATGTCTGGTCCATACTGCAAATTCATCTGATCTAAATGATGCTATTGAATTCGAAGACGTTAAACATTCTGATATGAATGAAACGATCGTCAAGCATATATCAAGAATTATAGATAAGATTACAGCAATTAGTTTTTGAGAGTAAAATATGCATTGAAATCCTGAAATGACCTTTAATGTTCGTATAATAGAAAGGAGGGGGGTCTCTTTTAATTTAGCATCTTGAATTTTCGTGTTCATTGAATATTATAATGTAAATTAATAGAATTTTCAAATAATTAAGAATTGAACACTTTGGTAGAGTGATAGATAGAGTGATGAGAAGTTGTGCATGAAGTGGTGTGAACACATTTTATCAATGAGTTATATGAAAAAAGAAAAGGCTATGAAACAGATTAAAATCTGCCATTCTTGTGTATGTACATGGAGAGGGCATCACCTGTTTGCTGATATCAGAAGAGTCTATCGAAGAAAAGATATTGCAAAAGGTTCATTTTTGGGCATGTTCATTTTCACACCCTTTTGTCATATCACATTGTTTAGATTGACGATCACTGACGAGGATTAAGTACCCGAAAATGTGCATGTCTGGTCCATGTTCCAAATGTTTACGTTCTTAACTGATGCTATCAAACTTGAAGAAGTTTAGCATTATGCCAGTTCGTCACATCTCTCATTCTGTGTTCGATAAGAGTTATATTGTGGCAGGTCACATTATGGTCAAAGATATACTAAGATAACATGTGGTAAAGCAGAACTCCAGGCTAGCTCGCTTGTGCGGTGTACATGGCAATTTGTTCATTTATGTTTTGTCTAATACTAAATATTTTCTATTTCAGAAATTTGATCTCTCAAAATATATCTAATTCTTGTCTGTGATTCTAGGATCTTGGTTAATACATGTATCAATATATTAAGTTTTGCATAAAAATTTACAATGATTTACATATTTTTACATATGATGTAACATTATTGATGATCTGTAGAACATATGCGCTCACTGAATAGTCCAGTGAATGGAACTTCGATATTTTGTGTGTATTTAATTTTTCATGGTACATATCATTTAATCGATTTATATGTGGATTAACAAAGTGAGGGAGAATATAACTATAGGCATCAATCAAACATAGAACCCAGTCCCTCTATCAATAAGGATATGTTTGAATCAATGACGTTTTGCTATAAACCTCTTTTCTATCTGAGTTAACATTTACAAAATGAAACAATCGTACATCGTCAACTTTTTATCTAGTACTTAGAATCAGATGGTGTCCTCTATGTCCCTTAGCGACAGCTTTGATTATTTCCCGTTTAATTTGTATGCATTTTCCACAATATTATCAGTGAAATCATTTTCACCATTATGATTTTATATTTTCCTTGTGAATAACAAGTTTCATTAGCAATTTTTGTATAGCTGCGAAAAGTTATTTCTTAATCATTCAGCTTTCCGTTTTCTTGGAATTGAAGAAGACTATCTTAGCTAGAAAACAAAAGAAGCAAGAAAATTTCCCCGTTTTTCATCGTTTGTAAGAGCAAACCTGAAAAGTCATGATTCAAGGTCATGGTTAATGGATCTCAAAGTCTAAATTCAAAAGTGTTTATGTCAAAGGAAAATATCCTATAACAGAACATTTGAAAGTAAGACGTAAACGTATTTGTGACTTTAAGTCTGACAAACTCGATGTTCCCATTTAAAAAGACGAGAACAAGCATTTTCTTTTCATATTTTTACCTTACTCAGATTTACGAAGAAAAAAATAAGAACATTAAGAAAGGGGTGACTAGTAGGAACCCATCATCAAGGTTCGAAGATATTTCACACATCTGGATCAGTAAAACATGAATACACCAAAATCTGCTTCATCTTTAATCATTGTACCACTTGAATCTTTCCTTTTTTGTTTTTTTATATATGGCGTCCGATAACAAAGATCACAGTAAAACATTTCAAACCAGGGTACTTCCTGCTCTTCTGATGTTTTACGCTATTGCGGACATTACTAACACGAAATCTAATTCTTTAGTTCCGTTAGATTATAATACTTTCAAATGCAGTTATGACTTCTGTGTTTTCCTAAGATAGGTAATGATTTTTTTTAGTACGATGATGAGATGGCTCGCTGTACAATGTACAATACAAATTGTATAACCTACACTTATGTGGTATGTAGAAATGCATGGAGTAATTCCTAATTATGTTAAGTACCCGAAACGTGCATGTCTGGTCCATGCTGCAAATTTATCTGTTCTTAAATAATGCTATGAATTTGAAAATGTAACATACACAATATTCAATAGTGTTTGATTAACTGTTTAAATCAATTCACAAAACTATCCTTCTGCACAAATATACAACATTGTATGTAATATATTGATTATACTGGTAGGGTAACAAGCCAAATTCTGAGCACATAAAAAGGAAGGTGTGAATATCAGGCAGGACTCGGTTGCAGAGTCCATAGCCAACACCAAAGCTTAAAACACAGAATTGACAAGCACATAAAGAGAGCAATAAATTGACAGGGAAACATAACATCAAAAACGCCATCGAAACACCAAACACAAAAGACAAACTGACATCTGATATCAACCAGGGACGACCATATGCCACACACATCCGAAGCAAAAATGAGGCATGATCACGGCAGCAGAATATGACCTCTTTATTTAAATGCCATATCCAATGACAAATATGGATAATGACCATATCCCTATGTACAGCACAAAATCGATAATTTAGAAAATCATAAACCGAAGGCATACAAAATCAGGATTAAACAGGAACCAAAGCAAATAAACAAAAACCTTCATCACATGAAAAGAAGCGAACTCCCGATATGGCAATGAGACCAGGCGCCCGGGAAGAGTCAGCATCTCCTGCTTGCATGCAACACCCGTCACTTCAATTCGGTAGAATTGTCACATCGGGTTACTTCCATCCGGTAGAATTGTTACATCCGGTGTTTGTTTTGTGTTTTGCAGTGGGTGTTTTGTGGGTACTTCTATCCCTAAAAGCTCAATTCAATCTAGATCCCCATAGCGATTCTTGAAGACCAATTATTCTAAATGCTCTCCAAATAAATGTATATTGAGAAACTTGATGGACAAAATAAAGAAATATTGTCCTTACTTGATTAGAAAACCTTTCCTTAAATTTAATTACATGTACCTATTCAAAAACCTTATTGGAAAAAGAACTCATTGTTTACCTGTTATTATCTTCTCTGGCCGAATACAGGGAAGTGAGGGTACCTTTCAAAAAAATTCAGAAAATTATCGAGATGTACAAGAAACTATTTTACTACTATGGCCTGATAATCGTTACCCTCCACCCAATAATTTGCATGGTCAGTTTCATTTTGAAAAACAGGGGTGTATTAGATATTTGGATTTTTATCTTTCTGAAAATTTAAGAAAATCTGCGGTTTGTAAGTCGGATAAAGACCTCGTTGAGGTTTGTATGAAGGTAAGATGCCCTCGGAGAGAACAGGGTGGTGTTTAAAGACATCGGCCTTCGGCCTCGGTCTTTAAACACCACCCTGTTCTCTCCTTGGGCATCTAACCTTCATACAGACCTCAACTCGGTCTTTATCCTATACATATATCCTATACAAACCTTCAAATGTGATTCTCTTGTTATTCATCGGTCATTTTGTTTCATAAAGACCGCGGACGATTCTAAGTATTCGAGGTTTTATGAACGTTCAGTGAAGTGTGGAGGTCAATAAAAAACAATGAGGGGCGGAGAAAAGAAAATAATTTCAGTCGCGAGTGTGAATTGTTTTGATTATTAAGAGTATTCGGCCATAGTAAAGATAATATTGTGTTTCAAGTCCGCGAAAAAAACCTTAAATGATAAATGTGAGCAGGTTCTTCTATCCCTAAAAGCTCAAATCAATCTAGATCCCCATAGCGATTCTTGAAGACCAATTATTCTAAATGCTCTCCAAATAAATGTATATTGAGAAACTAAATCTGCCATTCTTGTGTATGTACATGGAGAGGGCATCACCTGTTTGCTGATATCAGAAGAGTCTATCGAAGAAAAGATATTGCAAAAGGTTCATTTTTGGGCATGTTCATTTTCACACCCTTTTGTCATATCACATTGTTTAGATTGACGATCACTGACGAGGATTAAGTACCCGAAAATGTGCATGTCTGGTCCATGTTCCAAATGTTTATGTTCTTAACTGATGCTATCAAACTTGGAGAAGTTTAGCATTATGCCAGTTCGTCACATCTCTCATTCTGTGTTCGATAAGAGTTATATTGTGGCAGGTCACATTATGGTCAAAGATATACTAAGATAACATGTGGTAAAGCAGAACTCCAGGCTAGCTCGCTTGTGCGGTGTACATGGCAATTTGTTCATTTATGTTTTGTCTAATACTAAATATTTTCTATTTCAGAAATTTGATCTCTCAAAATATATCTAATTCTTGTCTGTGATTCTAGGATCTTGGTTAATACATGTATCAATATATTAAGTTTTGCATAAAAATTTACAATGATTTACATATTTTTACATATGATGTAACATTATTGATGATCTGTAGAACATATGCGCTCACTGAATAGTCCAGTGAATGGAACTTCGATATTTTGTGTGTATTTAATTTTTCATGGTACATATCATTTAATCGATTTATATGTGGATTAACAAAGTGAGGGAGAATATAACTATAGGCATCAATCAAACATAGAACCCAGTCCCTCTATCAATAAGGATATGTTTGAATCAATGACGTTTTGCTATAAACCTCTTTTCTATCTGAGTTAACATTTACAAAATGAAACAATCGTACATCGTCAACTTTTTATCTAGTACTTAGAATCAGATGGTGTCCTCTATGTCCCTTAGCGACAGCTTTGATTATTTCCCGTTTAATTTGTATGCATTTTCCACAATATTATCAGTGAAATCATTTTCACCATTATGATTTTATATTTTCCTTGTGAATAACAAGTTTCATTAGCAATTTTTGTATAGCTGCGAAAAGTTATTTCTTAATCATTCAGCTTTCCGTTTTCTTGGAATTGAAGAAGACTATCTTAGCTAGAAAACAAAAGAAGCAAGAAAATTTCCCCGTTTTTCATCGTTTGTAAGAGCAAACCTGTAAAGTCATGATTCAAGGTCATGGTTAATGGATCTCAAAGTCTAAATTCAAAAGTGTTTATGTCAAAGGAAAATATCCTATAACAGAACATTTGAAAGTAAGACGTAAACGTATTTGTGACTTTAAGTCTGACAAACTCGATGTTCCCATTTAAAAAGACGAGAACAAGCATTTTCTTTTCATATTTTTACCTTACTCAGATTTACGAAGAAAAAAATAAGAAAATTAAGAAAGGGGTGACTAGTAGGAACCCATCATCAAGGTTCGAAGATATTTCACACATCTGGATCAGTAAAACATGAATACACCAAAATCTGCTTCATCTTTAATCATTGTACCACTTGAATCTTTCCTTTTTTGTTTTTTTATATATGGCGTCCGATAACAAAGATCACAGTAAAACATTTCAAACCAGGGTACTTCCTGCTCTTCTGATGTTTTACGCTATTGCGGACATTACTAACACGAAATCTAATTCTTTAGTTCCGTTAGATTATAATACTTTCAAATGCAGTTATGACTTCTGTGTTTTCCTAAGATAGGTAATGATTTTTTTTAGTACGATGATGAGATGGCTCGCTGTACAATGTACAATACAAATTGTATAACCTACACTTATGTGGTATGTAGAAATGCATGGAGTAATTCCTAATTATGTTAAGTACCCGAAACGTGCATGTCTGGTCCATGCTGCAAATTTATCTGTTCTTAAATAATGCTATGAATTTGAAAATGTAACATACACAATATTCAATAGTGTTTGATTAACTGTTTAAATCAATTCACAAAACTATCCTTCTGCACAAATATACAACATTGTATGTAATATATTGATTATACTGGTAGGGTAACAAGCCAAATTCTGAGCACATAAAAAGGAAGGTGTGAATATCAGGCAGGACTCGGTTGCAGAGTCCATAGCCAACACCAAAGCTTAAAACACAGAATTGACAAGCACATAAAGAGAGCAATAAATTGACAGGGAAACATAACATCAAAAACGCCATCGAAACACCAAACACAAAAGACAAACTGACATCTGATATCAACCAGGGACGACCATATGCCACACACATCCGAAGCAAAAATGAGGCATGATCACGGCAGCAGAATATGACCTCTTTATTTAAATGCCATATCCAATGACAAATATGGATAATGACCATATCCCTATGTACAGCACAAAATCGATAATTTAGAAAATCATAAACCGAAGGCATACAAAATCAGGATTAAACAGAAACCAAAGCAAATAAACAAAAACCTTCATCACATGAAAAGAAGCGAACTCCCGATATGGCAATGAGACCAGGCGCCCGGGAAGGGTCAGCATCTCCTGCTTGCATGCAACACCCGTCACTTCAATTCGGTAGAATTGTCACATCGGGTTACTTCCATCCGGTAGAATTGTTACATCCGGTGTTTGTTTTGTGTTTTGCAGTGGGTGTTTTGTGGGTTCTTCTATCCCTAAAAGCTCAATTCAATCTAGATCCCCATAGCGATTCTTGAAGACCAATTATTCTAAATGCTCTCCAAATAAATGTATATTGAGAAACTTGATGGACAAAATAAAGAAATATTGTCCTTACTTGATTAGAAAACCTTTCCTTAAATTTAATTACATGTACCTATTCAAAAACCTTATTGGAAAAAGAACTCATTGTTTACCTGTTATTTTCTTCTCTGACCGAATACAGGGAAGTGAGGGTACCTTTCAAAAAAATTCAGAAAATTATCGAGATGTACAAGAAACTATTTTACTACTATGGCCTGATAATCGTTACCGTCCACCCAATAATTTGCATGGTCAGTTTCATTTTGAAAAACAGGGGTGTATTAGATATTTGGATTTTTATCTTTCTGAAAATTTAAGAAAATCTGCGGTTTGTAAGTCGGATAAAGACCTCGTTGAGGTTTGTATGAAGGTAAGATGCCCTCGGAGAGAACAGGGTGGTGTTTAAAGACATCGGCCTTCGGCCTCGGTCTTTAAACACCACCCTGTTCTCTCCTTGGGCATCTAACCTTCATACAGACCTCAACTCGGTCTTTATCCTATACATATATCCTATACAAACCTTCAAATGTGATTCTCTTGTTATTCATCGGTCATTTTGTTTCATAAAGACCGCGGACGATTCTAAGTATTCGAGGTTTTATGAACGTTCAGTGAAGTGTGGAGGTCAATAAAAAACAATGAGGGGCGGAGAAAAGAAAATAATTTCAGTCGCGAGTGTGAATTGTTTTGATTATTAAGAGTATTCGGCCATAGTAAAGATAATATTGTGTTTCAAGTCCGCGAAAAAAACCTTAAATGATAAATGTGAGCAGGTTCTTCTACCCCTAAAAGCTCAAATCAATCTAGATCCCCATTGCGATTCTTGAAGACCAATTATTCTAAATGCTCTCCAAATAAATGTATATTGAGAAACTTGATGGACAAAATAAAGAAATATTGTCCTTACTTGATTAGAAAACCTTTCCTTAAATTTAATTACATGTACCTATTCAAAAACCTTATTGGAAAAAGAACTCATTGTTTACCTGTTATTTTCTTCTCTGACCGAATACAGGGAAGTGAGGGTACCTTTCAAAAAAATTCAGAAAATTATCGAGATGTACAAGAAACTATTTTATTACTATGGCATGATAATCGTTACCGTCCACCCAATAATTTGCATGGTCAGTTTCATTTTGAAAAACAGGGGTGTACTAGATATTTGGATTTTTATCTTTCTGAAAATTTAAGAAAATCTGCGGTTTGTAAGTCGGATAAAGACCTCGTTGAGGTTTGTATGAAGGTAAGATGCCCTCGGAGAGAACAGGGTGGTGTTTAAAGACCTCGGCCTTCGGCCTCGGTCTTTAAACACCACCCTGTTCTCTCCTTGGGCATCTAACCTTCATACAGACCTCAACTCGGTCTTTATCCTATACATATATCCTATACAAACCTTCAAATGTGATTCTCTTGTTATTCATCGGTCATTTTGTTTCATAAAGACCGCGGACGATTCTAAATATACGAGGTTTTATGAACGTTCAGTGAAGTGTGGAGGTCAATAAAAAGCAATGAGGTGCGGAGAAAAGAAAATAATTTCAATCGCGAGTGTGAATTGTTTTGATTATTAAGAGTATTCGGCCATAGTAAAGATAATATTGTGTTTCAAGTCCGCGAAAAAATCCTTAAATGATAAATGTAAGCAGGTTCTTCTATCCCTAAAAGCTCAAATCAATCTAGATCCCCATAGCGATTCTTGAAGACCAATTATTCTAAATGCTCCCCAAATAAATGTATATTGAGAAACTTGATGGACAAAATAAAGAAATATTGTCCTTACTTGATTAGAAAACCTTTCCTTAAATTTAATTACATGTACCTATTCAAAAACCTTATTGGAAAAAGAACTCATTGTTTACCTGTTATTTTCTTCTCTGATCGAATACAGGGAAGTGAGGGTACCTTTCAAAAAAATTCAGAAAATTATCGAGATGTACAAGAAACTATTTTACTACTATGGCCTGATAATCGTTACCCTCCACCCAATAATTTGCATGGTCAGTTTCATTTTGAAAAACAGGGGTGTATTAGATATTTGGATTTTTATCTTTCTGAAAATTTAAGAAAATCTGCGGTTTGTAAGTCGGATAAAGACCTTGTTGAGGTTTGTATAAAGGTAAGATGCCCTCGAAGAGAACAAGGTGGTGTTTAAAGACCTCGGCCTTCGGCCTCGGTCTTTAAACACCACCCTGTTCTCTCCTTGGGTATCTAACCTTCATACAGACCTCAACTCGGTCTTTATCCTATACATATATCCTATACAAACCTTCAAATGTGATTCTCTTGTTATTCATCGGTCATTTTGTTTCATAAAGACCGCGGACGATTCTAAATATACGAGGTTTTATGAACGTTCAGTGAAGTGTGGAGGTCAATAAAAAGCAATGAGGGGCGGAGAAAAGAAAATAATTTCAGTCGCGAGTGTGAATTGTTTTGATTATTAAGAGTATTCGGCCATAGTAAAGATAATATTGTGTTTCAAGTCCGCGAAAGAATCCTTTAATGAGAAATGTGAGCAGGTTATTCTATCCATAAAAGCTCAAATCAATCTAGATCCCCATAGCGATTCTTGAAGACCAATTATTCTAAATGCTCTCCAAATAAATGTATATTGAGAAACTTGATGGACAAAATAAAGAAATATTGTCCTTACTTGATTAGAAAACCTTTCCTTAAATTTAATTACATGTACCTATTCAAAAACCTTATTGAAAAAAGAACTCATTGTTTACCTGTTATTTTCTTCTCTGATCGAATACAGGGAAGTGAGGGTACCTTTCAAAAAAATTCAGAAAATTATCGAGATGTACAAGAAACTATTTTACTACTATGGCCTGATAATCGTTACCGTCCGCCTAATAATTTGCATGGTCAGTTTCATTTTGAAAAAACAGGGGTGTATTAGATATTTGGATTTTTATCTTTCTGAAAATTTAAGAAAATCTGCGGTTTGTAAGTCGGATAAAGACCTTGTTGAGGTTTGTATAAAGGTAAGATGCCCTCGAAGAGAACAGGGTGGTGTTTAAAGACCTCGGCCTTCGGCCTCGGTCTTTAAACACCACCCTGTTCTCTCCTTGGGCATCTAACCTTCATACAGACCTCAACTCGGTCTTTATCCTATACATATAGCACAATTGCATTTAAAAGGAGAGTGATTGGGATGAATAACCTCGACACAGACGGAAAAATATTATTTAGCAGGGAGGAGTCTAGCGCAGAGGAAACGGAACTGTTCCGTTATGAGTATTTGAAAATTTAATCAGAAAAATGAGAACAATTAAAAACTGGGGGCACATTTCGTTTGAAAAAGGATAAGATTTTTTTACGGTGTCATAGCGTGGTTTTCTACCCCCTCCCTTTTATTCCTCTTAAATACATGAATGGCATTTGACATTTAATTTTTTTTAATTGTCAACTTTGACTCTTTCAAGAAACCCTCTCGGTACTACTTACAAATGTAGAACTCTTGGATTAAGGCAATATTACATGCTGATCTTGTCTTGAAATATTCGTTTTCGGCGATTTTTCCTCTTTTTCTCATTTTCTTTAAGTTTTATGTTTTGTTTCGTTTCGTTTCGATCTGTTTCGTTTCGTTTCGATCTGTTTCGTTTCGTTTTGTTTCGTTTCGTTTCGATCTGTTTCGTTTCGTTTCGATTTGTTTCGATTTGTTTCGTTTCGTTTCGTTTCGTTTTTGTTTCGTTTCGCACTTTACAGGGACCCCTTTTTTTTCAATAATTTTCCCTAGCAGTATTGAAATTCATGTTCTATGATATAAATGATAATGCATCATATGCATTTTTCAACGAATAATACCTCATCCGTGATGTTATTTTAAGATCAAATACACAAACAATCAAGTAAATTGATCACAGTTGATGTAATAGATGAATTGGAGGGAAAGCATGTGACATCTTAGCCAGTAGACGGCAATAAGCTGAGAACAATCTATGACAAAATACATCTATATAAAATGAATAACAGTGGTTTAAAGTACATCCCAAGGTATACGTTTTAGCTGGCATCATTCATTAGCATCATGTGCTGTCAACAAATTAAAATTTTGTTCTCTCAATCATTCAAGGTTAATCGAAGTCATCTGACAGAACCTACTAAGCCACAGCCTTTTAATTATCAAAATGGATGAGATCATAACATAAGGACGTCGCAGTTATCATAGCAGAGCATACATAAGAGCCGATAAAAAGGTATGGTTACAACAATCAGACTTGGTCGTTTGTAAATGATGCATACGTTGGACACTGCTCTGATTTTATACCTTTCCCTTATTTGGTTTTTTCCATGTCGTTTGGTAATTTGGGATTTTCTAGGTAAACAGACGAGACAATCCCAAATTGAGTGACCACATTGTGATCAACCTAGAAAAAGACAGCAAGCAGTTAGAGACAAGGGTTTGTTAAATTCTACTTTTAGGGAGCAGCTTTTCTTGTTACGATAAAAAGCCTCAATCTTAGTGCACCAGACATGCATGTTTTGGATATTTTGTACGCATCATAATTACTTTTATTAGGAATGGGGGTTGTTTATGTCATACTGATGTGCACGTTTGTGGAAGGGGGTGAGTCCTTATTTATAAAAAAAACTGGTATTGCACCGCAAATCTCAACATACAGATAACGACAATATTTTACGTATCATACTTTTTAAATTACCATGACACTCTGATTGCAATAAACTAAGGAATTCAAGGTTGGAAAATTGTATATTTACTGCCAGGAATTTTATAGTTATTGCTGTTGTCTTCGGCCTATTTGAGCAACCCTCATGATGAAAACATTTATATTACCTATGTTAACTATTGAAATTGCATCAGAATCATTAAATGCCTTTTTTACCATGGATATAATCCTACTCTCACCAGAAGGACACTCAGCATGGTACTTGACCAATCTACAGCCATGTACCAACTCAATTCTTAAGACTTACACTATAACTGGCTATGACAACGGGACTCCATGACGGGCCCTGTCCAAAACTCTTTGGAGAAGATAGTGTCCCAACCACCTGTCCTCTCTTAAAGTCGGTCGGACTCCTCGAAAGATAACGTGCATGAGTTCGCTACAGCCGGCAGAGCACGGACTGTATTTCGAACGCCCCCTGTTTTATATCTACATACATATTCATCTGTGTTGCTTGTGCTCCAGGTTTTGCTGTCCTGTTAGTGTGAACATCTTACAGTTAGAAGGTTATTTTACACAATTAATGTGCGTTAATCGAGACCTTTGGGTAACCGAAAAGTGTGAGGGTATAATCCGGATAACCGTACCATTTACTACTGCCGTGGCGGATGGCTGTTCTAAGTCAGCACCGGTTGCCCTTTGATATCGTTTGTTTATGTGTAGTCATTTGTGTTTAATATTTCTATGTTGTGTGTCTCTTCTACGTCTCTTGCTGTATATGTCTACTTTGTGTGTTCGCATAAGGTTTTTTTGGTGTTTTGATGTGGGTGCTGCAACCGAGTCTGGTTGGAGATCCCCTCCTTCTTTTGTTATTAAGAAAACAATCTCGGTTGTCAATGATATCTTCTACTTTAAGCTGACCGTCTGTCAGTTATATGATGAGAATAAATCTCCAAATGATCAATAACAAATACATTTTGACTAAAAATCTTTATTTCATAACATCACATAAGACAAATAAATAATTCATGTTATCAAAATAGCAGGAAAACATATGTACATAAAGTGCAAATATCTACAAGAGGAAATGGGGGAATAACATCAGTACCCTTAATATCGTTCCTTTTTGTTTATATTTTGGTATTTGTGATCTTCTGATAGAAGTCCATTATCTTGTCGAAAGGGAATCCACTTTTACTAAGGCGTAAAATGACAATACAAGTTATATGTAGTGACAAATGGAGCATCTTTGTACATTTTGTTTGAATCCGAGCAATAAAAGCTAATCATCAGATAAACAACTCTCTGTATCCTGGAAAGCTTATGAAAGTGCTTTTAACAAATGTGGTATTTCGATATGAAAGAAAGTGTAAATTGGTTTGTATAAAAAATGAATGTTTTTATTCCCGGGTGTATCGTGTTCCCTATATGCGATCTGCTCCCAATGTTTTTCAAGTCATCTTCTTTTACATGGTTCTCGTAGACATCGCCGAAACGATTTGCTCGAGATAACATACAACCCAAAGTTGATAGAAAAATTTGTATAATACAATATCTGCAAACACTGTTGTATAAGAAACAAAACGAGACCGTTTCGTTTGTTACGTGTTAAGTCATTCACTAAAATGAAGAACCGGAATCCGTGACTCGGAAGATTTAGTACAAGAAAAACACAGGATACGACCACAAACATGACGGTGAGACGAACTTGAGCCTTAGAGAGAATGTTGAACTTCGGAGAATAATATCTCTGCTCGTGGAAACGGAAGTGTCGGAAATGAAATCGTCTGATTGAGACGATCACACATATACTAAGAACGAATATAGCCAAAAAGGGAACGATAAACGTAATAGAAGTATCGATGTAGGTTAAAACTGTCAGAAAATGGATATCTTCCTCTTCAAACACACAGAAGGATTTGTTTTCCCGCCTTTTTGTTGTCATGAAGAAGCAGTGCGTGTAGAACAGTAGCGCAGCTGTAGTAATAATTGACACGGCTATAATGGCGCGTTGTCGAGAGCACATGCGCGGTCCACGTAGAGGATGACAAACAACAATATATCTGTCAATCATAATGAGAACAACGTACCATACAGAGAGGAAGCTGGAAACATAGGTCACGTAAATAGATATTATACAAAAGGCTCCACTGTCGATATGGAGATCATCGAAGCTTCCCATCCATCCCACCAGCAATGCTATCAGGAAAAGAGTGTCCGAAACACTTAACGCTGTCAGATATATACACGATGCGTGCTTACCGAAACTTGTAAACATGAATACTTTGATGGAAGCGATGTTGCCAAATATGCCAATTATGGAAATCATGGGAATGGCATATTTATACAGCAAGTGAACGAACTCATAAAATGAGGCCTTGCTGTTTTCATATGGTAAGTCAGTTGTGACATTTGTCGTATTAGTAAGGTTGTAAGAGTCCAAGGTCCCGTTCCAATTTACATATCCTAAGTCCTCATAATCCATGATGGTAACTGCCTCTTGGAAAATGGATTTGGGAATTTCCTTTAACCAAATCCTGAAAGAGTATATGAAAAAGATATATTAAATGTGCGTTGGGGAAAACAGAAGCACCAAATATTGTTTTATTAATCTTTAACTAAATAGAATAGATAGAGAAAAGACATACGCTCTAAACCAAATAATTGCTAAAACAGAAAGTCAAACTGCAGACATCGAGCAAAATAACCAAATACAAACCGGAAGACTGCAAAATAAAACATAGACAACATTGAAAATGAATCATTCAGGGCAAGAAACAGAAAAAGACACCTTGATTTACTTACAGGTGGATAATTGCTACATTACCTTATAAAGCTACTCTGTCCATACATGCCACCCACATTATTTTACAAATAATAACAGAGTTCTAAGGCAAATAGTTGTAATGAAAATCTCTTCCCTATCAGGTGACCGATTGAACAAGTCATCTAATTAATACCATCATAGTAATAACAGTATACATTAGAGAGGAAATAGCAAACCTTATAATTTGAAAAACAATTTCTAAACGAAAAGTGATACGATACGACATCAATGTCTAATAATGTACAAAAAACATATGTTAGGATCCAAGACTTCAATTAGAATCCGTGAATTTTTGTACAATATTAAAGTCTTGTTCTGAGTGAAATTATTTGCTGTGGTCTCTTCGATAAAAATTGAAGACAACTCAGTTACATTTGACCAATCTACAGTCTTGTACCAGCGCATAGTGTTGTATAATCGGACAAATTTCATAATCGATTATCGGTTTATAATCGGAGAGGATTTTAATCGATTATTTCGATTTAATCGGAAATAAATTTTACTTGCTTTTACAGAAAAGAATATGACAAGTAATGATAAAACTTCACTAAATCATATACTAATATACATAGTAAAATGTCTAGAAAGAACTCCAACCACAGAATGATAAAATCCTATCTAGTAAATAAAATATTTTGTCAAGATCACAGCAGTAATGGAGCCAAAACAAATATGTGATTGTAATACTAATATAGTCGGCAACTTTACACGCCAGATGCATTTCTTTTTTTCTTTGTGAGGGGGGTCTCCATTCGACCCAAGAGCAAGGTTTTTGCTCATTCAATGAGGAATCAAACAATATCTTCTTGGAGTTTAGGCTGGCCTTGTCGTTCTTACAAAGCTCTGGAGTTCGGCGTAAAAAGTTTGTTTTTCCTAGACGAGTAGTTATATAATTGACGTATCGAATCTGACGTTGAAGTTTTCTATTAGAGTACTTGTCATTATTATTAGATTCAATGAGAATCCTAATTCCACCCATTGTATGCCTAAGAAAGTGTATTCTTTTCGAATTATTTACGCTACGACCGTAACTGTAACTCGTGGAAACAATCGTCGATCTACTTTCGTTTTATTCGTACTTGTTACACGCGTATTCGACCGAGAACTTTGTCATTCTTTTCTACGTTGTATATTTCCGATTATTATCGATTCTTGAAAACATAATCGATTAATCGAAATCGAAGGGTATTAGCGATGATGTCGCCGATGTCGGCGATAATCGTTACAACACTACCAGCGCATCCTTAGTACTTGCACGCTGACTGACTGTGACGACGGGACTCCATGACGGGCCCTGTCCAAACCTCTTTAGAGAAGACAGGGCCCCGACCACCTGTCCTCTCTGAATGTCAGTCGGACTCCTCGGGTGATAACATACATTAGCTCGCTACAGCCGGCAGAGCATAGGTTGTATTACGCATGCCCTCTTTTTATATCCATTTACATATTTATCTGTGTTGCTTGGGCCCCTGCGTTTTGCGGTCTTGTTTGTGTGTGGTCATCTGACAGTGAGGAGGTTGTTTTACACCACAATTGTACGTTCTTCGAGACCTCTGGGTAATCGGAATAGTGGGAGGGTTGTGCGAACGTAATCCAGGATAACCACACCGTCTGCTACTGACGTGGCAGATAGCCGTCCTAAGTCGGAACCGTTTACCATTTGGTCTCGTTTGTTTATGTGTAGTCATTTGTCTTTTATGTTTTTCTGTGATTTGGCGTTCCTTGTACTACTGCGTCTCTTTCTCTGCGTGACTTTTTTGTGTTTTACAGTGGGTGTTTTGGGAGGTTGCTGTTGGTGCTGCAACTAGGTGTTGTTGGAGATCCCCTCCTTTCTTATTTTAATAATATCTAAAGAGCTGATTTTGCCGATAAGCAGGAGATGCTTTCTCTTACTATGTTCCTGATATGCTCTCAATTTCTTCTTTGCAGAATTATTCGGTCGGTTTGTGTTGCTTTGGTTATCATTTAATTTCCATTGTCATTTTCAAGAAACGAAGATTCTGATTGGCTGAGAAATTTTGTTGATACATCGACCAACACAATTTTTCACGGAAGTCTATTTATAGCACTAATTTTAGAACGGGGGTTCCCTCAAACACGAATGAACTCGTTGCTGTAAATACAATTTGTAGATGTTTGCTTATCATTTCAAGGGTACCATTTCTTTTCTACTTACTAAAAAATTAACAGTGCATGTAGAATTTGCTCAAACTAGTCCTTATTCCAAAGATATAGAGAGACGATCGTTCGCTGTTTGAATCATGGCGGCTGCCATAACTTGTTTTGGTAGACGTGTCACTGCGAAACCTTCCGACTTACAAAATATAGTGCGGTGATTGATTGTTTTTAGATCCAAGAAAACAGTCTGTTTTCCATAATTAAATGATAAGAAATGAATCTTATATTTTTTTCTGTTGATGCAGGTATCATGTTCACATAATGAAAATAAAAGCAGAGTGATAAAAAAAGTCAACATTGAAAAGGAAAGTACAAACGTCTAAAACGTATAAAACACCACAATAAATCATGCCAAAAATGAAAAGTCGACAATCGAAACAGAGTATTGATATGTTATTTGCATGGTTTCGACAACGCATACCTGTATCACAGAATATTACTTGTCGTTAGCCAATTTTTTTTTTGGGTCATATTTCCACACTTAAAAATATCATATAACAATTGTTCCTTATAATGTTTATTTCAAAAAGAAAAACAAAGAATCAAACTCTTTTGGTGGAAAATGAAATTATATGAAGCGAGACAACTCTCATCGCCAAATGATCGTTCACGGTCGTCAATACAATATCAGATACTTATACAGAAATTCGACACTTCAAATAAGAGGTTGATGCGAGAAAGGGTTTATTTTTTCAACGAGATACAAGAATAGCAGAAACAGTGAGATGACTATTTTCAACAACTGAATATTTTACATATTTCCCTATGACAAATATTGAAAACCCCATCTTCCTATCAAAGAAAGGAGGGGATCTCCAACAAGACCCCGTTGCAGCACCAACAGCAAAACAGCAAAACACCCGATCCAAAAACACAAAAGACGAGCATACTATGAGACGGAAAAGAAGCATACGACATATAAACATCAAAAACAAAAGACTACACATAAATCGACGAGACCAATGGGCAACCGGTGACGACTTTGGACGGCCATTTGCCACGCAAATGAGTTAAAGAAGATCCTGACGATAATCTCAACAGCACTCACAATAGAGCACAAAATTAAACATCGACGGACCCCTAGCAAGCTAGAGGTGGGACCAGGTACCCGGGAGGAGTAAGCATCCCCTGTTGGCTAGCCGCACCCGCCGTCGATGTTAATGAAGCATGGAAATAGAAATATATAAAATTCATGCACTGTCTGACGCTATGTCAAAATAGAAAGTGCTATGGCGACAATGTCAGGGAAGTATATTCAAAACACTTACTGTCAAACCCCTCGCGGGGAACTTTTTTACGAGCTCTACACGGCAAAGGGCATAAGTGTGACACAGATGAGTTAAAGAAGATCCTGACGATAATCTCAACAGCACTCACAATAGAGCACAAAATATAACATCGACGGACCCCTAGCAAGCTAGAGGTGGGACCAGGAGCCCGGGAGGAGTAAGCATCCCCTGTTGACGAGCCGCACCCGCCGTCGATGTTAATGAAGCATGGAAATGAAAATTCATGCACTGTCTGACGCTATGTCTATATAGAAAGTGCTATGGCGACAATGTCAGGGAAGTATATTCAAAACACTTACTGTCAAACCCCTCGCGGGGAACATTCTTACGAGCTCCACACGGCAAAGGGCATAAGTGTAACACAAATGAGTTAAAGAAGATCCTTACGATAATCTCAACAGCACTCACAATAGAGCCCAAAATTAAACATCGACATACCCCTGGCAAGCTAGAGGTGGGACCAGTTGCCCGGGAGGAGTAAGCATCCCCTGTTGGCTAGCCGCACCCGTCGTCGATGTTAATGAAGCATGGAAATGAAAATATATAAAATTCATGCACTGTGTGTCTATAAAGAAAGTGCTATGGCGACAATGTCAGGGAAGTATATTCAAAAGTTTGCAAGTAGCAAATGCAAGACAGTAAAGTAAATTCAAAAGTTTGCAAGTAGCAAATGATGTGGTTATCCTGGATTACGTGCGCACAACCCTCTCACTTCTCCAATTACCAAGAGGTCTCGAAGAACGTACAATTGTGGTGTAAAACAACCTCTTCAGATGTTAGATAACTTCACACAAACAAGACCGCAAAACGGAGGGTCCTAGCAACACAAAAGAATGTGTAAATGGATATAAAAAGAGGGCGTGCATAATACAGGCCGTGCTCTGCCGGCTGTAGCGAGCTCATGTATGTTATCACCCGAGGAGTCCGACTGACATTCAGAGAGGACAGGTTGTCGGGGTCCCGTCTTCTCTAAAGAGGTTCGGACAGGGCTTGTCGTGAAGTCCCGTCGTCACAGTCAGAGTGCAAGTCTCAAGAATGCGCTGGTACAAGACTGTAGATTGGTCAAGTGCCAAGCCTACTGTCCGTCTGGTGACATTAGGATCATATCCACGATATAAAAGGAGTTTGATGATTCTGACGCATTTTCGATGGTTACGCTGCCTACCTTTGATCTTTCTAAGTTCGTTTATCATATCACCATAAAAGACAGGTTGTGTAATACCCAAAGTAATGTACTCTGTTGCGTGTATAGATCTGAATTTTAAAAGAGGTTGACTGTAATTTTTGTAACATTTCCAGAAAGTCTTAACTAGTTTATGAAAGCGGAAACCTTGACCTAAAAGTGTTTTGGTAATTTGTAAATTTCAACTGTGAAAATAAAAAATACCAGTACATGCTCTAGCGTACCGGATGAGCTGTGATATGTAAATGCTGTATGATGTTAATCTTGGAACATCACAGTCAAGCCAGGGAAATTTACAAATACGGAAAAACCCATATCCCTATCAAGAATTACAAATATGGAAAAACCATATCCCTATAAGGAAATACAAAATCGTTAATCGAAAAATCATGAACCAAGGGCATACAAAACCAGGATAAAACCAGAACCAAGGTAAAGAAACATAAATAAAACAAATCTACCATATGAAGAGAAGTTAACTCCCTGTGAAGGAGTGAGATCAGGTGCCCAGGAAGAGTGAGCATCTCCTGCTTGCATGCAACACCCGCGACTTCAATTCGGTAGAAAGGTCACAATTGGTAAATCTCACAATTCGTTAGAAAGGTCATAATCGGTAACTCCCACAAAGAAGTATGTATAGATTGACATGTCATGGCACAAAAGGTCTACGTCAATATATCATTTATGACTCTGGACAAGGGTCACAATTGTATTCTTGACTGAGAAGCTTAACTAAAAGCCGTCTAATTCTTAGAACAAAATCTGAGTACTTGGAGCTTGCACGAGAAATCTGAATACATTGAGCTTCAACAAAATCTGAGTTAGCTTCAACAAAATCTGAATTAGCTTCAACAAAATCTGAGTCCTTGGAGCTTCCTTTCTTATTTGAAGTGTCGAGTTTCTTTTTAAGTGACTGATATTGTACTGAAGACCGTATAAGATCATTTGGCAATGAGAGTTATCTCATAATGTACTTTGAGACATTATAAGGATAATGTCTCAAAGAGTAAACATCTTAGAGAATTTTATAATCTCATAAAAACCAAGGTTCTTCAAATACCTGTTGCAATTTTGAAGAAAAGACAACAGACGAATCATTATCATTATCATGGCAATATAAATAATAACTCACTTAAACCTTCTGTACACAAACAAATAGAGCTTTATAAGATAAATGAAATTACTTTAACGTCTACAAAAAAAGAGAAAAAAAGAAATGATGAATCCATATTGAAGTTACAAATTTAAAGAAAAAGACGTAAACATACAAACATTTTAATATAATTCACACGATTAGAGCAAACACCATCAATGTAATCTTAACATCTATCGTTAATACATTTACATCACATAACATTATTGTTGTGGTTCTGCTCCCTATTATTGTTTTATTTCATGGATTTATCCACAATGTGTATACCTATTGATTGTGGTTGTTGGATTTTTTATTTTTTTTTATTTCATGGATTTATCCACAATGTGTATACCTATTGATTGTGGTTGTTGGATTTTTTATTTTTTTATTTCATGAATTTATCCACAATGTGTATACCTATTGATTGTGGTTGTTGGATTTTTTTTCGGGGGGGGGGGGGGGCTGTGTTTGACTTTCATTCACTAATGAATGATTAACATTAAAGAAGTGCATACATGTATCAATTATTCAGTCTCAAAGTCGAGAAACCAAGGTAAAATAATTAGAATTTCCATACGAACGGTTGCGAACATCGGAATGAATAACACTCCGAAGTGAGACCAGGTGCCCAGGGAGAGTCAGCGTCTCCTGATTGCATGCAACACCCGTTGCAACAGCTCCATTGAAACTTATCAATTTCTGTAATTGTCTCGATGTATATTTTGATGTACATATCAGTCACTGATCATTCGTGAAAGGGGGATCTGATATACTTTTATTATATCCCCGTAGCGACCGAAGAACTTCCTCAATGATGATTTCATTCGTTGTGTGATAAAACCCTGAACAAGTAGCTTACTTGCAAGCCGTCTGGCTCTAACATTGAAATCTTCCTATTTGGAAGATGTCCTGGTGTACCGTATGAGCTGGGAAACAAAAACGCCATAAGCAGGAGAAGACGGAATGTTGTGGCTCATAAAAGGGAAGTTAGTTATGTGGAAGCTGAAATCATCCCGCTTGTCATAAAGTGAGGTGTTCAAATGGCTGTTTGCGTCGAAAGATAGAAGTATATCCAAACACAAAGCGGATTTGTCGCTGTCGGTTGTATCCTTGATCTCTAGTTCATGAGAACATTTTTCATGTAGATGATCCTTACAGTTCGGATTATTGATGGACAACACGCCATCTTTGTATCTGAAGGTAGAATTGAACTGAGATTCGAGGTGATTTCGCCCAGTCGAGAGCAAGAAATGGATGAAGACAGATTCGTATGAATATACAATAAGTCCGCAAGCAATATGGCGCAATATGTACCCATGGGGATGTCAACTATTTGCTGGAATACAGCTCCTCAAAACACCACAAAAATGTTGTAAAGCAAAAACTCAAGCATCCGGGTGATATCGCCTTCGGTATACTTTTTGTTTGAATCTGAGTGTTCCTTCACGCAATAGGTATCCTCCCGCCCACCCTATGACAAGGTATCTCCTTTTCCCATTTTTTAAAAGAGAGGTTTTGCGAAGAATAATGCCCAGTCTGTTTTGAGCTTTTGGAGTTGAATTGTAGTGTAGAGCTTGGAGAAATCGAAAGATAAAATATATAATTGAAAAAGACAAAATCAGTAAAACTGATGGATGCTCCCCGAACATAATTGTCTTTGACCTTACAGAAATGATCATGATGACCTTGACCTTTAACCTTAATATGACCTTGAATAACTTTGTTTTAAATACCACATGCTGCAAAACAGTTTGTGAATTTTTAACAAAATATCCCCAAAAGTTATGTCTTAAGCAGCGCCTTTTTGGAACACAATTTCTCATGAATGCAATGAAACTCTTAAAACCTGATACATATACAAACGATTGCATTTTTTCTTTGATAAACAAAATTTCAAACCATTTTGAAATGAGATAGATTTCTTGATGATTTTCTTGAAGCCTGAAAATGACCTTGACCTTCATGAATTACCTTTGTCTTGAAATTGCCAAAGTGGGATGTTTGATGAAAATCGATATATACATTCAACTGAAGTTACAAGCCCCCACCCCCCTTGTTTGACACACAATAACTCCTAAGCGCAACAAAAAATATCAAACCCCGTGACATATGCAAAATACTGATAAATGCGTTTGCATTTGGACAAAATGCTGGTTTTGAATGATTTTTTGTAAATCTTGTATACTGGAAAAACTATTTTCAACCTGAAAATGACCTTGACCTTTATAAATAAGCCCTTATGAATGTCCCAAAATGACCTTTTTCCTGTAGGTTTTATCATATCCTAAGAAACAATTATAGGACATATGATGAAATTCTCATATACAACCTTAATATATACAGGTAGATTGTATTTACATTCACCTGAAATTTTGTATAACAACCCCCTCCCTTTAGCGTACAATTTCTCAGCAACCCCCTCCCCCCAAAAAAATCCCTCAAAATCCATAAACATATTAAAGATTGAGCATTTTCTACCATTTTTCAAAATTTCATACCATATGGACAAAATGCTTATTTGTAATGAATTTCAAAATTACTTATTGCAAAAAAAAAATCTGTAATGAATTAATTCTTAGTCTGAAAATGACCTTGACCGTTTATGATTGACCTTAATAATAATACGGAAGTATTGTTCCAACTCTCTCCCTTCTTGAAGAACATTTCAAACCAATGTATTATGCACCAGACACGTGTTTCGGATATTGAATCCTCATCAGTGTTGCCTCCAAGTGTTTTTCATACGACGCCAAAATTCATTTCAGGAACGTCCTTTGATTTTATTTTTTCTAAATTTAAATTTTTGCATTTACTTTACAGAGTGTGCGCTACTAATTTCCTGTAGGGTCGATTTAGTAGCATATCCAATAAAATTCTATGTTCAAACTAGCATTGGAGGGATGGTGCTAACCAAACCTCCTATAATTTCGATAATATCTTTTTTATGAAATGGCAATTTTCCGAAATAGCAAAATGATATATATGATGTCAAATTGATAAAGGGCCAAAATAAAGCTTCTTTCGGGCGACAGAGCTGGAAAGAAGTAATCAATACAATAACTAGATAAATAGATCTATCCTAAGGAACATTTGTGTGAAATATGACGAAATTCTAATGTAGGGTTTAGGAGGAGATTTGAGCTCGAATTGACGGACAGACGGATAGGCAGACATACAGACAGACGGACAGGACGTCGACTATATGTTCCACCGATTATTTCGGGGAGCATAATTAAAACGCCAAACTGTGTGGGTATGATTCCTGTACACATGTATTTTTGAGTCAAATTGTACATAATTCACAAAGCATCCAACGAAAACATGCATTTGTATTAAAATTTGATCAAACAAGTATAATGTATCTCATTCTGACAGCTTTGTTACAGTCTCCGTCTGTTTGTTTAATTTGTTTTTCTTTTCTTGTTAGAAAATTCTGTTTTATACTTTTCTAGAATTTGTAAGCCGTTTGTTTGTGACTTTAGGGATCTGATTTTGTGTGTGATGATACGTAAGTGTTTCAACTCTATGCCTCCACGAAGACAATTTCAATGTAATTACTTTCATTCACTTATTGTCCTCCAATCGCCTGATCGGTATACTCTAGCACATCGTAAGAGGGCATTGACTGTATGGTTAACACCATGTCAAAATCTAACGTTAATCAGTGAGCCCAACATAAAAATTAAAAAAAAAACATATTATTGAAAGTATTTGAAATATCAATAAATCTTAAATACAATATATACTCTAGGTGAAGTGAAAGAATGTAGGTGAGTTGCAGGTGCGATAGAGGTAAACAGATGATAATTTCAACAAGGTCAAAATAGCGCTGATTGACTATGGTGTATGTTTTACCAATCTGTATCCTTACGCATGGATGCCAAAATGAAGTGATGTGTTATGATGTATTATTTCATAATGATTTTGCCTTGTGTTAAGAAACGTTTTACTTCTTGAATGCTTACATGTATAAATTCCCGATAATATCTTTTTGTTTTCAATAGGATATCACTTTCATTTCAAAATTATCTGAAATTAATCGAAATTTTAACATACCAAGAGAGAAATTAAAGAAAAATAGTTCAGTTCATATCAAATGGTTACTGAATTTTCTACTTTGATCATAAATATCAAGATAAAAATACATATTTTTTTCTATTACATGTGTATATTTACACGAAGAATACTTGTACATGTTTATGCTGCAAATTATCAGAAACATTAGTTATAGGAAATTGAAATTATATATTGTTGCACGTTCCAACATTATAATTACTCTCTAATCTAAAGTTGAAATACATATGAAATATTCCCTATTTTCTTTAAGGGAATAATAAGGTATAGAAGCAAGCTTACCTTGTCGAGCCTGCGGTGTTCTCATAGGGAAGACGCACAATGAATCGATGCGGCACGACAGCAGGTTAAAGAAGACGACCCCGGAGAAGACCCATCCTATAAGGCGGATTAACTTCATCAGCACCATACATTGATTGGTCAATTTATTCTGGTTAGTTTTTAGAATCTTATTTTCCTACATGGTAAAGAATTAAATGTCTATTTCCCTAGGCTGCTCATGTAGATGATGAAAAACCCTTTTACAGCGCGAGTTTTCATAATCTAAGTTCCATGATTTTCTATAAAACTGTACAATGTCATAAATGCACGACGTACTAAAAGCATATCTTTACAGCTCAGCATTTATAGACATTGAATTATGCATTTTTTATACGCTGACAAATAAAACATTATTTCGCCCCTTTTTATTGATACGGTTTCCTAGATGGAGACTTTTTTGTTAATATTGATGACCGTTAATTATCAAGGTAACAAGTATTGATATAACTCTTTTCTTATTGAATTATAATTACTTCATTTGATAGTACGTAACTGTCAAGAAGATAGATATGTATCTATTCATTGAACTTTGTGACGTTAGCGAGAGAAAAAAAATACATAAAAATGCACTAAAAATGTATTGACAGTTTTCACACAAAAAATATTAGCGGAATTTATTAAGAACATATCGATTTTCAATAAACTGTAGCACTCAAAGCTAGTTAAGCATGAAACAAAATACTGTCTGTTGTAACGACTAAGCTCATCTAGGCATCAGCTGTGAGTTATTTGTTCGTTTTGTCAACCGCTGCATTTTTTTCTTCTTGTCTGATCTTTACATATGTAGCTGAACGCTTTAAATTTCTTTATACGGAGGTCTTGTGTGCATGTAAGCTGGGATTCTTACAGTTTAATGTAATGATACAATTAAAACAATTTGTAACAATAGAACACATGACAACGCAAACTAGGACACTGAAGACTGGGAACATTAAGACATCAAGCTATTCATCACACATTATGATAACGAAAATCTCCTCAATATACATGTGTAAATGATATCTTATATATCAGAAACAACGAGGATACACTTTTATCAAAATCAAAAGTTCATTTCAACGATAGGCAGATTAAACCAGTAACACTATTCTATTGTTTTCCATTCTCGCATAGTGCTGCTTTTGGAAGCATAGTACCCACAGAAAGATTATTACATGTAATAGGTATAGTGCATCACATGACTTAATTCAGAATCAATTGCAACAGACCTCGGATAAATAAAAGCGTTCTTTATGTTTAACCACTCGCCTACATTTGTTTACATTCATGCACTGTTCATGACGACATTTTTAAGCTTACTTAGGGACGTCGACCCCTTCAATGTTGTTTAATTGATTAATTTTCTGAGCAGGAATAGCTATTTTAGCCTGAATATTACCTTGACCTTTATGAATAGCCTTTTGTGACCTTTGTCCCTAAGGATCTATCCTCATGAACATATCGTTTAGCAAAAAGCAATTATGCCCGGATGCCTGGTACCATTGTCTGACTGTCCCCGCGTGCTGAATTAATGAAATTTCAAGGATATTGTTTAAACAGATTTATTTCAATTTCAGTAGTGAACAAAGTGGAGTTATATAAGTACAATTTAGGATAGGAAGGAAAACTATTGTAGCTTACACATGTCATTATACATGTACAAGTTCTAAATTCCTCTCCCGTTAATGCACTTAAATTTGGAACAGAAAGATTTCTCTTTACTACAATTTTTGGAAATTGAATTATATATTCAATCAAAAAACAACCGTGAAGCTAAATGCAAAGCTAAATGAAGAACAAAATGCAAAACTAATTGGGAAACTAAACGAAAAACTCAATGCAACAAGTATACAAACCAGCAAAGCGTCAAGTTTGAAATTGACTGAATAATTAAATAATCTGAATAAATAATGTGCATATTGTATGTACAAAGCAATAAATATCCCTTGAATGCACTCACAAAAAGTAAGACTTGATAATACCTTTTGTAGCCCTAGAGTGGGTCCTTAAAGTTTTCTCTGTATAAATTAGAATTTCAAGAATTTGACGCATCACCGTGACATTACGTTACTATGTTGCAATTATTCCTATATTTGAATTTAACACGGAGATGAAATTTTAGTCGGCTTTATTAAATTATATATCTTATTCAAGGTTGATTTTCCAAAAACGTATCCGTTGCGATAACGGTATGTCAGAGGCGTATACTATAATTATAAGTGAACTCATAAAAGAGAGGGGTCTCCTTCAAGACTCAATGACATTACCAACAGCAAAACATCAAAGAAAAGAGTGGATTGAAGTACCTCAAGTTAACAGGTAGAGTAGACATACACAGCAAGAAACACAAAAGAGAGAAGGAACACCAAATACGACATCTACGACAAATACGACAGTAAATACACAAATCTTAATAAAAAAAAAAAAGAAAAAATACGACAGTAAATGCACAAATTTAAATTCAAAAAATAAAACCGGAGGGCGCTACTGAAATGAATTTAGGTGGTTTATGAAAAACACATTCAAATTGGCTTGATGCATCACTGATGAGGATTTATGATCCGAAACACTTGTCTGGTGCATAAAAATTGGTTTTAAATTTTCTTCAAGAAGGTATAGAGGTGGTACACTTCCGTATAAGTAATCAGAAGACTACTTTTAAAAAACAGCTGTTGCGACGGGTGTTGCATGCAATCAGGAGACGCTGAATCTCCCCAGGCACCTGGTCTCACTTCCGAGGGTTGTTTATTCCGGGGTTCGCAGCCGTTCCGATGGGTATTCTCACAATTTGGCCTTGCCTTCTCGACTTTGAGACTGAATAACTGTTAGGTACTTCTTTGATGTTCATTAGTGAAGAATTTTATAAAGTATCAAAGCACAAGAAAATATTCAATTTATTGAAAGGTTAAGAAACATGATCGATTTAGGGGTTTCTTGGTCCTACCCGTTTAATTCTTATATAGTGTTTTACGTAAGGAAAGCTTTACGGTACCAAAGCCGTTGTTTAAGAAAGCCACATATTATGGGCAAATTGCAGGTCTTGGTATGACGCAGTATGGCAATTCAATATGCTACGAAAAAGATATACGATCTACAGCTTTACTGTTTACTGTCCAATTCTGTACTTTAATGCCGAAGATAAGAATAATAAAATGCTAAATCGTATTGGTGCGATGGCAATAAAAAATAATGAATCAAAGATAGTTTTTTTATTCAGATTAATCGACTTTTAATGGGAAATTTACTTTCTTTTGAACAACTTTCTACTTTGTATGTTGTTAATAGTTTGGCCGTCATGCTTTGATGTGGGTGTATATAAGGGTCACACATTGTAAAGCCAGATCTCTAAATGTAATACCATGTAAAAAATATACTTGCAATTTTTATCATTTTTCGTATCTTTTAATTTCTAGATATATAGTCTTTGAAAAATATCAGTCATGTTGACCATGGAAGAAATTTTTGTAATCCTTTTTTGTGAATCTTTTTCCGTACTTCAACGTTTTTCATAAATGACAAAAATTAATTTTATTCATTTTACGTAATACATGTTATTTGATTCATAATTGATTGAAAAGAGTACTGTTTATAACTTTGAAAGCAAGACACCATAGGGTGAAGCAATCTTAAAATTATTGTTCACGAGTTAACGTAAAATCCTCAACCAATTAAATCTGATTGCCTTACGACACTGTATGAATTGAAACTTTCGATTGGCATTTTTTAAAACATTTTTTCTTTCTCTGATAAAGTCCACTGAAGCACTAACTTTGCTTCATAATTAAATCTCATGTTATCTATAACGATTAAACTATAAATAACTCGATGTAAAAAGGAGGGGATCTCCAACTACACTCGGTTGCAGCACCTACAACAAAACCCCAAAACGCCTAATGCTAAAATACCGGGCAGACACGCAGAGAAAGAGACGCAAAAGGTAAAGGAACAGCAAATCACATAGAAACATCTAACACAAATGACTACACAAGACCAATGGCCAATCGGTGCTAACTTTAGACGGCCATCTGCAACGCCAATAGCAGACGATGTGGTGATCCGGATTACGTATGTACAACCCTCCAACTTTTCCGATTACCCAAAAGGTCTCGATGAACCTACACTTGTATTGTGAAATAATCTCATCACTGCAGGATTACCATACAAGCGGACAGCATGACGCATTAGTCCAAGAAACATAGAGATATGTAATTGGATATAAAAAAGAAGGCGTACGAAATACAGTCCAGCTGAGATTGAGAGAGGACAGGTGGACGGGACCCTGTCTTCTCTAAAGAGGTTTGGATAGGGTCCGTATTGGAGTCCTGTCATCAAAGTCAATCAAAGTGCAATTCTTAAGTATGTGCTGGTACAAGGCTGTAGATTAGTCTAGTACCAAGCCAAGTGTCCGTTTGGTGACAGAAGGAGCATGTCCACAGTATAAAAAGCGTTTGATAATTCTGACATAATTTCGACAAACGCGACGACTTTATCGGAATATCACACGTGTTTCAGTAGCCTCCATTTGACTAGAATTTTTAAGATATATCCACGCTCAAGAATTCCGAATTTCGTAACTTAAAATGGCTTGATGTTTTGGCTTTGTATTAATCAGTCAATCGGAAAGTCGATCCAGTACCTCAGAGATAAAACTCTCGTCTAATATGTGAGAGGACCGTGGTTTGAGCCTGAAGGACTGATGAATTATCAGATTTTCATTTGAATGTACTTTCATACGCTTTATATGCCCCCGTAATCGGAGATTCGGGGGCATATAGTTTGTTGTCTGCCCGTTTGTCTGTTTATCTGTTTGTCTGTCTGTTTGTCCGCAAAAACCTTTAACCTTGGCCCATAAATTTTAAATGGTTAGTGATAGGGATTTCATATTTCACCTGAGTATTTCTTGTGACAAGACTTATCCATGGATACCAAAATTGTTAACCTTGTGACTTTAAGCTTGGTTTTAACTTCTGAATTGTAAGTGATAGGGTTTTCATATTTCACCTGCGTATTTCTTCTGACAATGGATACCAAAAATTGTTTTCTACCTTGTGACCTTGACCTTGGAATTTGGCCTACTTTGGAAAAACTTTAACCATGGTCATAATTTTTAAGTGGTACGTGATAGGGCTTTCCTATTTCACACGTGTATTCCTCGTGACAAGACCTTCCATGAATACCAAAATTTCGACCTCGTGACATTGACTATGAACTGTGATCTTTTTTTATATTTCACTTGTTTTACTGACAAAGATGCCAACGGGGTCATTCGTGTTTCACAAACACATTTTAGCAAAGTAATTGTAAGCCTAGAGTGACCAACAATAGTCTATTTACAGCTCACTTCGAGCTGATTTGTAAATGAACAGATATGTTTTTGTTATGACTTTTTGACCTACATACTTAGATCATATCTATTTTGAAATAATTACGTCTATTAGGATTTTTTGGAAAGTGTTTGAAAATAGAAAAAAATGATATTTTACACTATTTTTATAAATGTATCCATATGCATACAAAAATGTAGTACTACACATATATATTACATGTTGTTATCATTGTGATTGCTGGAATGATGTTGTGAAAAATATGGACAATATCGATAATTAAGAAAATCATAAATCGAAGGCATACAAAATCAGGATAAAACAGGAACTTAAGTAAACAAACAAAAACCTCCATCTCATGAAAAGAAGGGAACTCCCAATTTAGGAGTGAGACCAGGATCAGGATAAAATAGGAACTTAAGTAAACAAACAAAAACCTCCATCTCATGAAAAGAAGGGAACTCCCAATTTAGGAGTGATACCAGGTGCCCAGGAAGAGTCATCATCTCCTGTTTGCATGGAACACCCTTCGCTTCAATTCGGCAGAAATATCACATCCGGTAACCTCCATTTGGTAAGATACATGTATATTATATGGTTGGATGGCTCAAATAATCTAAAACAGAATCTCATCCATCATTCTGGACAATCGGACACCATAGTGTATGACGAGTTCCCCGCATCGACCGTAGAACTTCCTCAGTGCCGATGTTAGTCGATCACAAACGTATCTCTGACCGAGAAGCTTATCTGAAAGACGCCTAGCTCTTCGAACAAAATCGGTATATTTCGTTCTTGCTTTGGCATAACGTATCAATTCTGATATGAACACGCCATAAGAAGGAGATGAAGGGATGTTATTACTCAGAAAAGGAAAGTTTGAGATGCTGAAACTGAAGTCGTCACGTTTAGGTACCCGAAACGTGCATGTCTGGTCTATGCTGCAAATTAGACTGTTCTTAAATGACGCTATTGAATTTGAAGACATTTAACATTTGTACCATTTGGTAAGTGTCACTGCTGGTGGACCATGAGTCCCCGAGGGCAGTCAAAATTTCTTGAAGTTTCTGAAACGTTTGTCCTGTAGCATCATTCCCCACCCATCCTGCTACGTCTTTCGGTACATTTTTGGACAAAATTTTCTCAATGTTTGGCCATATTACATTATTTAGATTGAGAATCACTGACGAGGGTTAATTATCCGAAACGTGCATGTCTGGTCCATGCTGCAAATTACTCTGTTTTTAAATTATGCTATTTAATTTGAAGACGTTTAACATTGTCATACAGTGAGGTGTGATATTTTACAAAAGATGTAAACCGTTATGTCAGTCAGGTCTATGCAAAATGTTTGAATGTAGAGAAGTATTATAGTACATGTTGTATATCTTACCCATAATTATGGTAATATTATTACACATGTGCACATATTGTCATATTATTACACATAATATGTATTCGGCTCTATTTATTTACACATTAAAATTATTGTGTGTGATGGAAAACTGCTGTAATCTTTTACAAACGTTGGTTATAAAATATTCATGTTTTTGTCTTTGGTCAAATATAGTAAAGAAAGATAACTCTAATTGGATTTAAAAATGTTTACATGATGAGATACACATTCTGTCAGATTTTGCAACAAATGACGGTCATTGAATGATTTTTTTCTACAAAAAGGAGCTCTTAAGATAAGGCGTAAAATCTGCCCTGAAAAATCAAAATTTCAAAATGCAAAATTTAAGATTTTTTTTCGGTAGAAATGTCAAGTAACTTGGTTCACATATGAATCTGCTATCAGATGGGATAATTTATTCAAAATAAGACCGATATTTGGGTCAAAATAAGCGTTTTTTACACAGAAATCAATGGAAAACGGAAAAGTTTTATACAACATCGATGCCCCCTCGCATTACAATGCCACTTTCACCAAAAGTGTATATCAATAAAACACATTTTCTGACCAACCGGGGTTCTGAAGCAATGTCCCACAGGTGAAAAACGAAAAAAGGGGGGATTGATGACTATTTTTAAATGTGTCTCTAGAGCGATAAAATAGGTTATCATTGAATTTTTTTTTCATTTTATATCATGGAACAATATATTCAGAGTGTGCTCTGATCAAATATTTAACCGTTTAGAAGGAAATAAACGAGAAAGTTGTCAATTTCTACACCGTGTGTATTTCGCGCCAGAAACCTACATAAATGGCCGAGAAGAACGAAATAAAACCGTTTTTCAGTTTCCGGATTGCAGAGTTTGCCGATTTGATTGATATAATAACCTCAAAGTTAATTTCTCTTATCGAAGTTAGACTTGAAAAGGTAACAGAGGTATAATAAAGATAAAAAATGTGTAAAAGAATGCCTTTTTATGCATTTTCGTTCGATATTCGACGTTTTCCGTCGTCTGTACCCCTACCTCTTCAACTCGTAATCATAATATCTTTCACCTTTTACATAAAATACCTACTAGGAATCTTTTTATACTTTATATTTTTATCCTGACTAATTCTTATCTAAAGTGGAAGGACAACGCACGAGACATAATCGAGTGCTTTCAGGGCTAAATCCGGCCCTTATCTTAACAGCTCCTTTTGACAATATGATGAGGGAAGTTTCTTTTGAAATTCTCGGGCTAAAAACAAAATAAAGCCAAGAAATGAGCACTTCCATTACAATCAATTGATGACTTTTAAAATATTATCAGGTCCATAATCTCAACCGAATTATTTTAGAAATCAGAATTATGCTTTTTTTTCTAAAAATAATTATCGTGAAACATGAAAAATGTCATATCACCTTAAGCTTAAATACTAGAAAAAATCCCTTTCCTGAAAGAAAGGAAGGGATCTCTTACAAGACTCGGTTGCAGCACCAACAACATTACACCAAACATCCCAAGTGAATACACAGAGAAGACAAACACAGCATGAGACAAGGAACAGCAAAAGAGAATCAAACATCGAACATAAAAGACAACACATAAACCAACGAGACCCATGGACAATCGGTGCCGCCTTAGGACGGCCATAAGCCACGTTAGTAACAGATGGTGTGGTTATCCTGGATTACGTGCGCACAATCTTTTCACTTTTCGGTAATCCAAATATCTCGAAGAATGCACAATTGTTGTGTAAAATAACCTTCTCACTGTAAGATGACTATACAAACAAGATAAAACATGGCAGGGGCCCAAGGAACACAGATGAATATATAAAAATAGGGTAGGGGCTTACGAAATGCAGCCCGTGCTCTGCCGGCTGTACCGAGCACATGCATGTTATCATCCGAGAAGTCCGACCGACATTCAGAGAGGACAGGCGGTCGGGGCCCTGTCTTCTCTAAAGATGTTTGGACAGAGCCCGTCATGAAGTGCCGTCGTCACATTCGGTCAGAGTGCAAGTCTTAAGGATGCGCTGGCACAAGGCTGAAGATTGGTTCAGTACCATGCCGAGTGTCCGTCTGGTGACATTAGGATCATATCCATGGGATAAAAGGCGTCTGATTATTCTGACGCATTTTCGATGGCTATGCTGTCTGCCTTTGGTCCTTCTAATTTTTGTGTCGCCTGCGAAGCATAGCGACACTTAGGCATCACTTTGTCCGTTGTCTGTCTGTCCGTCCGTCTGTCCGTCCGCCCGTCAGTCCGTCTGTCTGTCTGTCACACTTTGGGTGTCACAGCCCATAACTT
Organism: Pinctada fucata; assembly: GCA_028142955.1. Classification (NCBI taxonomy): domain Eukaryota; kingdom Metazoa; phylum Mollusca; class Bivalvia; order Pterioida; family Pteriidae; genus Pinctada; species Pinctada fucata. Next base: position 100,420,763 of record AP027102.1, read on the forward strand.
TTTATTGGTAAGTGAAAGGGCTTTGATATTTCACATGTGTATTCCTTGTAACAAGACCTTCCTACACATACCATAATTTTGACCTAGTGACCTTGACCTACATATTTGACCTACTTTTCAAAAAAATTACAAATGGATATATCTTTTGATTGGTAAGTGTTAGGACTTTAATATTTCACATGTGCAATCCTTGTGGCAAGACCTTTTAACACATACCATAATTTTTGACCTTGTGACCTTGACCTCGATATTTGACCTACTTTTCAAAAAAATTACAAATGGATATATCTTTTGATTGGTAAGTGTTAGGACTTTAATATTTCACATGTGCAATCCTTGTGGCAAGACCTTTCAACACATACCGTAATTTTTGACCTTGTGACCTTGACCTCGATATTTGACCTACTTTTGAAAAAAAAAGATAAGATTCACTATATCTTTTGATTGGTAAGTTATAGGGCTTTGATATTTCACACGTGTATTCCTTGTGACAAGACCTTTCTACACAGACCATAATATTTGACCTTTTTACCTTGATCTAGATATTTGATTTACTTTTCAAGAAAAGAAATATTGGCTATATCTTTTGATTGGTAGGTAATAGGGCTTTGATATTTTACATGTATTTTCCTTGTAACAATGCCATTCTACACATACTATAATTTTTTACCTTTTGACCTTGACCTAGCTATTTGACCTTCTTTTCTAAGGTTGTATATATCTTTTAATTGGTAGGTGATAGGTCTTTAAAATTTCTTACGATGAGACCTTTTTGTTACCAATTTTTACGTAGTGACCTTGACCTAGATGATTGACACTCTGTTCTGAAAATTTGAGATGACCATAACTTTTAATTTGTAATTAAGAGGTCTGATATTTCAAATGAATTTCATTTGACAAGACTTTCCTACTGATACCAATAATTTGATCCACTTTCTAGAATAATAATCAAACCGCTTCGCAGGCGACACAAGTATTCCTTGGATTGCTATTTTGTTTTATATGTCACCATAAAATGCAGACTGTGAAATACCCAAAGTAATATACTCTGTTGCTTGTATAGATCCGAACTTTAAAAGAAGCTGACTGTAATTTTTGTTACATTTCCAAAAAGTCTTTACTAGTTTATAAAAGCGGAAACCTTGACCTAAAAGTTTCTTGGTTACATGTAAATTTCTACTATGAAAATCCAAAACATTAGTGCTCGCTCTGGCGTTACGGATGAGCTGTGATATGTAAATGCCGTATGACGGTAGTTTGGGAACGTCACCGTCAAGCCAGGGAAAATTTACTAGGTTGAATTCAAAATAATCTCTTTTGTCATAAATACTGGTATGAATTTCTTCCTTTGTAATTTTGACATTTAGGTTCAAAAATGGTGTTTCTGTATTTCTAACGTTTGACCTGTTGAGTGTCAACTTCTGTGGATAAATTTCATTCTTATATGTACATGTATCAAAGAAAGTATTGTCAATAGTGAGAATATCATCCAGGTACCTAGACGTATAAGTAAAGCATTTCAAATCATCAAATTTTCTGTTCTTTTGAAGGATTTGGATAAATTCTTTTTCATATGTGTATAAAAATAAATCTGCAACACGAGGCGCACAGTTGGTACCCATGGGAATACCTACAACCCGATTGTAAAGATCCTCACCAAATCAAACATGAATATTGTCCAAGAGGAAGGACAAGGCATTACACAGGTCGCTACATGTCCATGATTTAAATGATTTGAATTCTGTTGAGGAAAAGAAACCCTACAAATGTAAGTTTTCCCCTCTCGATCAAAACATCATTTAATTAGTTTTGACAACCGATCATTAATTTTGTCGTGAGGAAGCGTAGTGTACATATTAGACAAGTCGTATGGAGAAATGGTTTTGGCTTGAAAAATTTTTAGTTTTCATTCTGTCAATCACATCCCCTGAATTTTTAAAAGACCAAAAGAAATTAACATCGTTCCTGTCAAAAACAGTTTCACAATATTTTGTTACGTGTTCCCTTATGTAAGGTTTCTAGACAAAACTGTAGTGGAACAGTTGCTAGAATTAGCAATGAATGGAGAGGAGTAGGTGCGGTAACTTGCAATGTTGACCCTTTTTTCAAAGTTGTTCATATATCCATTATATTCTAGTTCTTAAAATGCCAAATGTATGGTGAATCCAAATTATGAAAGCCTGTTTTGATTCCACAGTCCCATACTGAATAATACGTCGCTCAAAACGTCAAAAACGTTGAAATCCTTGAAATTATCAATAAATGAGGGAAATTTCGACACAAATTTATGAAATTAAGTAATGATCCAGGCCTTGCCCATGATATTTTTTGTACCAATCGATGGATTTTAATTTAATTTGCATTAAATATTTCGTGGGCAAGTCCTGGATAGTAGATGAATTTTGAAGATTTGTGTGTAAAATACGATGATTTTCCTTTGTTTTGTGTCATTTAGGGCAAATGACGTCAAAACATGACGCCATACATCACGCGCGTGACGTTACGAGGGTTCAAAATTATGACGCCGTGTTTTCTCAAACATTCAAAATTGCAAAAAAATATAATTAATGATTCATTTATCAAAAGCATTTTTGTCGAAACTATATGGCCGATATGAGGGGTTAGCGCACCTAGGCCTTTGTAAGGACTTTTGATATAAGAATGTGTTGACGAAAGTTCAGACACTAAAGTTGATATGTATGAACGTATTCAATGATAATTGTGTTGTTGGCTGCTTTATCTGCAGGTGCAAAAACATATTTTTCATGTAACTTACTTCACTTCGATTTGAAGTATTTTTCAGATTTGGATCGTGAATTTTCGTGATCGTTAAGATCGTGATCATGACAAACAGATGAGGGTTTTTATGAAAGTTATCTATATGAATATCCGTTATATCTAAAATGAGTTTTTCCAGTCATTCAGAGCATGCGATTCGACTCCTTCAGATTTACACCACCTTGTGGTATAGTTATCTAAAGCTTCATTCAGTACTTCGCGGCATTTAATAAAATCTATCTTGGATGGAATTCTTTTTCTGAGAAGCGAGTTACCTTCGTCCCTTTTCCTGATGTACTAGTATAAATTTCACTTCTTCGTTTTGAAGGCAATTTGACTAACTGTAAAACTGCTCAAGGTATATTTGATTTAGAATCGTACGCAAATGTTCCAAGTCTTTACCTTCTTGAAGAATATAAAGGAAATCGTTTCTATAAGGGTGTTGCTAGCAGAAAAGACAGTGTTTCTCTACATTAAATAGCAGGTTCCATCAGATATGCATGTCTGGTCCATGCTGTAAATTAATCTGCTCTAAAATGATGCTTATGAATTTGAAGACTTTAAACATTTGTACCACTTGGTGAGTGTCACTGCTGGTGGACCCAGCCATTTTGCTACGTCTTTCGGTATATTTAGAACATACTTTTCACAAATTGTGGTCATATTACTTAGATTGAGGATCACTGACGATGGTTAAATACCCGAAACGTGCTTGTCAGGTCCATGCTGTAAATTAATCTGCTCTAAATTGATGCTAATGAATTAAAAGATGTTAAACATTTGTACCACTTGGTGAGTGTCACTGCTGATGGACCAAGAGTCCCCGAGGGCACATGTAGCCAAAAAGAAGGGAGGAGATCTCCAACAAGACCCCGTTGCAGCATCAACAGTAAAACACCAAAACACCCGATGCAAAAACACAAAAGACGAGTACAGCACGAGACGGAAAAGAGACACACGACATGTAAACATCAAACACAAAAGACTACACATAAACCGACGAGACCAATGGGTAACCGGTGCCGACTTTGGACGGCCATTTGACACGCAAGTAGCAAATGGTGTGGTTATCCTGGATTACGTGCGCACAACCCTCTCACTTCTCCAATTACCCAGAGGTCTCGAAGAACGTACAATTGTGGTGTAAAACGATCTCCTCACTGTAAGATGACATCACACAAACAAGACCGCAAAACACAGAGGCCCCAGAGACACAGATGAATATGTAAATGGATATAAAAAGAGGGCATGCGTAATACAGTCCGTGCTCTGCCGGCTGTAGGGAGCTCATGTATGTAATCACCCGAGGAGTCCGACTGACATTCAGAGAGGACAGATTGTCGGGGCCCTGCCTTCTCTAAAGAGGTTTGGACAGGGCCCGTCATGGAGTCCCGTCGTCACAGTCAGTCAGAGTGCAAGTCTCAAGGATGCGCTTGTACAATACTGTAGATTGGTCAAGTACCAAGCCTAGTGTCCGTCTGGTGACATTAGGATCATATCGACAGTATAAAAGGCGTTTGATGATTCTGACGCATTTTCGATGGTTATGCTGCCTACCTTTGATCCTTTTTATTTTGTTTATCATATTACCATAAAAGACAGGTTGTGTAATACCCATAGTAATGTACTCTGTTGCATGTATAGATCCGAATTTTAAAAGAAGTCGACTGTAATTTTTGTAAAATTTCCAGAAAGTCTTAACTAGTTTATGAAAGCGGAAACCTTGACCTAAAAGTTTTTTGGTAATTTGTTAATTTCTACTGTGAAAATCCAAAATATCAGTACATGCTCTAGCGTACCGGATGAGCTGTGATATGTAAATGCCGTATGACGGTAATCTTGGAACATCACTGTCAAGCCAAGGAAAATTTACTTTGTTGAATCCAAAATCATCCCTTTTGTCATATACACTTGTATGAATCTTTCCGTTTACAATTTTGATATTTAGGTCCAAAAAGGGTGTTTCTGTATTTGAAAGGTTTGCCTTGTTAAGGGTTAATTCTTGTTTCATTCTTATATAATTCAAAAGCAGGATTGTCAATGGTTAGAATATCATCCAGATACCTAGAAGTATTATTGAAACATTTCAGCTCATCAAATTTTCTTTGCTTTTGAAGATTTTGGATAAATTCTTTCTCATAAGTGTATAAAAATAAATCTGCAACAAGAGGCGCACAGTTAGTACCCATAGGAATTCCTACAACCTGCTTGTATAGATCCTCACCAAATCTAACATAAATATTATCCAAGAGGAAGGACAAGGCATTACACAGGTCACTACATGTCCATGATTTGTATGATTTGTAGTCTATCGAGGAAAAGAAACCCTTCGATTCAGATGTACAAATGTAAGTTTTTCGCTCTCGATCAAAACACCATTTAATGAGATTAGATAATCGATCATTAATTTTGTCATGAGGGAGTGTGTTGTACATATTAGAGAAGTCGTATGAAGAAATCGTATTGGTTTGGAAATTTCCAGATTTCATTTTTTCAATCACATCCCCTGAATTCTTAATAGACCAAAATAAATTTACATCGTTCCTGTTTAGAACCGTTTCAAAATATCTAGTTATGTGTTCTTTAATAGCATTAAGTGCTGACGTCAGATTTCTAGACAAAACTGTAGTGGAGCAGTTACTAGAATTAGCAGATCCAATTTAGAAATAGAGATATTGAATGAAGACAGTTCACTGTTATGCTTGCCTAAAATGTTAGATGCACTTTCATTGCTTTTGATATATGTATTAGTAGACGAAAGTTCCGAAATCAAAGTTGATATGTAGTAACGTTTTCAAATGATGATGGTGTTGTTGGCTGCTTTATCAGCTGGTGCAAAGACATATTTTTCATGTAATTTACTTAGTTTGGATTTGAAATATCTTTCTAATTTGGAACTTTGATTTTGAAAAAGATGAGGGTTTTTTATGGAAGTTATCTATTCGAATAACCGTTATATCTAAAATGAGGTTTTTCCAGTCATTCAGAGCATGCGGTTCGACTCCTTCTGATTTACACCATCTTTTCGTATAATTATCTAAGGCTTCCGTAAGCACTTCACGGCATTTGACAAAATCTATCTTGAATGGGATTCTGTACTTAGGTCCTTTTTTTAGAAGACCACGGAGCTGTCTGTCTTGGATAATTGAAAAGTCACCTGTAACAACATGATCAGCTGGTTTGTATAGATATTTAGAAGTTGCACATTCTCAAGAAGCAGGACACGATTGAAGTATGTCAGGATCCGTTGTAACTTTATTATAGTTAAAAACAAAGTTTCGAATAGGTTTCTTGTACTTATAACAAATAAGAGGTGGCTCTAAATTTTCAAAATATTGAGGAATGGTACTTTGTTCGATCAATTTCGGTTCGTCGTTTCTTCAATCACATTTGAAAATATTGTTTTACATAATGTTATCAAATTTCTTAAACCTGGGTCCTGTAGCATCATATCCCAGCCATTTTGCTACGTTTTCCGGTATATTTAGAACATACTTTTCACAAATTGTGGTCATATTACATTGTTTAGATTGAGGATCACCGACGATGGTTAAATACCCGAAACGTGCATGCCTGGTCCATGCTGTAAGTTAATCTGCTCTAAAATGATGCTAACGAATTTGAAGACAATAAACATGTATATGTTTGGCAGTCTGAAATGCATTTTGAATTTAAATGTTCGATTTTATAAATTCATTTCTTTAATTAAAAGCAGCACCTCCTTCGCCAAATTATTGTTTTACAGTAAAGATGATAGAGTGAAATATCTTGATATGTACAGTTGTATTCAGTAGATGTAATTGACAAAAATTAAATCTAGAAATGTTCAAGCCGATACGATTTCTTCATACGACTTTTCTAATATGTACACCATGCCTCCTCATAACAAAATTAATGACCGAGTGTCCAAACTCATTAAATTGTGTTTTGAGGTTTTGCTGTGGGTGTTGCAACCTAGTGTTGTTGGAGATCCCCTCCTTTCTTTGATCAAGAGGGGAGAACTTATATTTGTACATCTGAATCAAAGGGCTTCCTTACCGCTACAGAATACAAATTATAAAAATCATGGACAAGTTGTGACCTGTGTATTGCCTTGTTATTCCTCTTGGACAATATTTATAAAAGATTTGGTGAGAGTATCTACAAGCAGGTTGCATGGATCCCCATGGGTACTAATTGTGCGCCTCTTGTTGCAGATTAATTTTATGAAAAAATTATTATCGAAAAACCTCAAAAGCATCGAAAACGTGATGATTTGAAATGTCTCATTTGTACATCTAGGTACCTGGGTAAAATTCCTACAATCCGTGCAGTCAGTCTTATAGCGTTCTAACTCCATTTTTGTCAAAAATGAGTTGAGCATATCAATGGAACCGTCACAACTTGTTCTATTTCTAAACTTACCTAAAATGTGAGGCGTAGAAGCCATCGAATTTTAAAGTTTTCTTCATTTTAGATCAGTAACAAAGTGTTCTAGGGTTAGTGTTAGTTTCTACAGCCGGCAGAGCAAGGACTGTATTTCATAAGACTTCTGGTTTTTTTTTTATATCCATGTACATATCCATCTGTGTGTTTTTTGGCCGGGCCCCTGTGCCATGCTGTCTGTTTGTGTGTTCATCTTACAGTGAGGAAGTTATTTTACACGACAATTCTTTTGCGTTCTTCAAGACCTCTGGGTAATCGGAATAGTGTGCGAGTTGTGTGCGTGTAATCCGAATAACCACACCATCTGCTACTTGCGTGGCAGATTACCGTCCTGGGTCGGCACTGGTTGCCCATTAGTCTCGTTTGTATATTTGTGGCCTGTTGTTTTTCATGTTTCTATGAACGGAGTTGGTGTTCCTGATAAAAGAAAGGAGGGGATCTTTTGGTAACTTTAACGTCTCTTCATGTGAGCGCCTATTCTGTTTTTTCATAGGGTGTTTGGTGTTTTGCTGTGGGTGCTGCGGCCGATTGTTCATTAAGATCCCCTCCATTCTTTATTTGGGCTTTTCTTGATAATCCGACGTCGGGGCGTGCTTGTCAGGTGCAGTTCCTTTTAAGTTTTTTTTCTTCGATAAGGGGGCTGAGTTCAAGACGTGCAAATTGTTAGGTAACTCTAATATTTCTTTTTATTATCTCAGAGTGGTTTGTTGTAAAGTCCCCTTATTTGATTATTAACTGGCGTATTCACCATCTCCCTTCCTGTGCTGTGATTTTTCTCATTGTCAGGGATTCGTGACAGAGGAAATTAAGAGCATCGGATATACTATGAAATTACTTCTAAAAGGTATTCTGTGTTATTTTCTTTTGTTTTTGTTTTTGTTTTTTTTATTTTCATCAACTGTAATCCCAGTAAAATATCCGGCTTGTGCCACAAACCAGTTCTTAATTTTATCTGCCATGAGTCTCTGTGGTAGTTTCTCATAAGGTGGTTTCGTGTTGTTTGTTTTTTATTCTAAATAAAAATCAAAAGTAACCGATGAGATGGGACAAATTGAAATCCTTCTGGGCAAGAAAGAATGGGATCTCAAGTTAACAACACTCGATTGCAGCAACCACACCAAAACATCAAAACTACCTATAAAAACATCATAGTAGGTAAGTACTGAAAGAGACGTAAACGGGACAAGGAACACCATATACAACATAGAAATAACACAAACGACTACACATAAACCAACTGGATTAAACAAAACAACTAGACCAATGAGCAATCGGTACCGACGTAGGATGGCCAACAAACAGTGTAGTTGTCTGGATTACGTGCGCTTAACTATTCCACTTTCCTGGTTATCCAGAGGTCTCGAAGAACTCACAATAGAATAACCTTCTCACTGTAAAAGAAAGAAGGGGATCTCCAGCAGGTTGCAGGACCCACAGCAAAACCCCAAAACAACCTTTGTGAAACACAGAGCAAACACGCACAGAAAGAGACGCAAAAAACACAAGGAATATCAAATCACATAGAAACATCAAACACAAATGACTGCACATAATCCAAAGAGACCAATGGGTAATAGGTGCCGACTTAGGACGGCCATCTCCCACGCAAGTAGCAGGCGGTGAAGTTGTCCGAATTACATTCGCATAACCCTCCCATTTAACCGATTACCCAAAGGTCTCGAAAAACGCATAAATTGTGGTGTAAAATAGCCTCTCCATTGTAAGATGAACATAAAAACAGAAAGCATGACACAGGGGCTCAAGAAACACACACACACACACACACACAAATGAATATGTAAATGAATATAAAATTTTGTTTTGTGTGTGACGTTTTTCAAGAATGCACTGGTACACGGCTGTAGATTGGTCAAGTACCATGCCGAGAGTCCGTCTGGTGATAGCAGGATCCTATCCACTGTATAAAAGGCGTTTAATGGTTCTTATGCATTTCTGATGGCAATTCTGTCTTTCTATGATCCCTCTTATTTTGTTTATATTGTCACCATAAAAGGCTGGTTGTAAAAAAGTTAAAGTATCATACTCTATTTCTTGTAAAAGGAAGGTAATTTATCATAGTATTTTATGGTAAAATTTCCAGAAAATCTTAACTAGTTTATGAAAGCGGGGCTTTGATCTTAAAGTTTCGAGATAATTTGTAAACTGAAAATCCAAAATCATTAATACACTCTCTAGCGTACTGGATGAGCTGTGATATGTAAATTCCGTATGACGGTAGTCTAGCTTAGTTAGGAACATCACCGTCAAGATGGGATCATTTATTACTTTGTTGTATCCAACATCACCTCTTTTGTCATACATTCTCGAATGAATCTGGACAAATGAGTTAATGAAGATCCTGACGATAATCTCAACAGCACTCACAATAGAGCACCAAATGGAGCATCGACAGACCCCTAGCAAGCTAGAGGTGGGACCAGGTGCCAAGGAGGAGTAAGCATCCCCTGTTGGCTAGTCACTGAATAAGTAGATTTTATTAAAGTCAGTATTGTAAAGTTTGACTGTAAGACATAACCTGTAATATGGAATGTATATTCGAGATCTAACTAGTATTTGTTTGTGACATTAAAAACGAAAATAATATTTCCGTCTAGATGGTAAAGAATATGCTCATCTAAAGGGTTTGACACCACCACACCTTTTTCCTTTATATTACTTTTTGTCAGGTCTGTAGGATAATGTGTCTAAGTGTTGCATAACAAAATACCGGCCTTTGGATTGTTTCGCTGTCTCATAAAGTTTAGTCTCATATTCATCATTCAAACATACCTCTATGTCCTCTGTTCTGGAAGATAATTGCATAAGCCTAATCAACTAATTAGATACGTTATATGGTCGACTTAAAGGGATGCTTAAAATTGTCAAAGTCAGCGTCTTCGAGCTATTCACCTCCTACATTACTTAAACTTCAGATAATGAATTTGCTTAGACCTACTTCTCATAAACTAAGAAAATGATTAGCGTACACAGATGAGGCCGTTTACTTAAAGGAAGGATATGACGATATAACATTGAATATAAGCCCTTTGGACACACGACACAGGAAATTACAGTAGAGTGCAATAAAGAAAATTCTAATTACTTTTATGATTTGTTAGATGTCAGTGAGATCATATAAGATATGACAAGTCATTGACATGTATGTAGTATGGAGAAGGAGCAGTATTCGAAATATTGTTCGCAGTGGTATCAACCAGATGTGGATTTTAAAGAATTCGAAGGAACTTTTAGAACATCTGAAATCCACTCATTTTTGTAGAGTCCATTCGATCAAAGCCTTTACACTACAATTCCACATTCTAAATTGAAAGGAAGACTCGCAAAAATTATAAGCAATGCGTTAACAAGTAAGAACGGTAATCGCAAATACAAATATTTATTGTTGTTAACTATGATAAAACCTACTTTGTAAAAGAAAAGTCCGATTATGAAAATAAGTACACTGAAACATATATTATTCAGATGTAAAACTTTCTGATCGACAACATTTTTGTGGTGTTTGGAGGAAAGGTCTTCCAGCAAAATGTCGGAATTCCAATGGGGACCAATTGTGCCCCACTCCTTGCCGATATTTTCTTTTACTCGCACGAAGCTGAATTCATTCAATCTTTGGTCTCTGAAGGGAAAAGATACTTAGCTTCTGACTTCAACTTCACGTACAGATACATTGACGATGTGTTGTCCATCAATATTACAAAATTCGCGGATTACCTCAGCAGTATCTATCCTTCGGAGCTTGAATTCAAAGAAACTACAGAGACAAATAATTCAGCATTCTATTTGGACATAATGCTGTCCTACGATACTGATGGTCACATGAACACCCCATTCTATGACGACTTCAATTTCAGCATTACAAACTTTCCTTTTCTGAGTATCAACATCCCTTTATCGCCTGCTTATGGCGTGTTCATATCTCAGTTGATACGCTATGCCAGAGCAAGTACCAAATATTCGGATTTTGTTCTGAGAGCTAGGCGTCTTTCAGATAAGCTTCTCAGTCAGGGCTATGTTTGTGACCGACTTACATCGTCACTGAGGAAGTTCTTCGGTCGATATGGGGAACTCGTCATACACTATGATGTCCCACTCTCCAAAATTGTGGATGATATTCTGCCATAGACCATTTGAACCATCCAACCAAAGATTGTACTCTATGTCTTCCAAAATGGAAGTAACCGGATGTGACCGTTCTACCGAATTGAAGCGGCGGGTGTTGCATGCAAGCAGGAGATGCTTACTCTTCCTGGGCACCTGGTCTCACTCCCATATCGGGCATCTTTTTTAATGTGGTGAAGGTTTCTCTTTATTTGCTTTGGTTCCTGTTTTATCCTGATTTTGTATGCCTTCGGTTTCTAATTTTCTGAATTATCGATTTTGTGCTGTATACAGGGATATGGTCATTATCCATGACGCTCACCAAGTAGCACGTTTTGGGTACCTCGTCAGTGATCCTCAATCTAAACATTGTAATATAGCCAATGAGCGTGAAAATTTTTACATACAAATATATACTGCACACACTCTACAGAGTACGTTGTAAAAAGGATAATACAACACACGTTGACCGTTACAGAGTTCCGTTGTAAAATGACAATACAATACACACTGTCCTCTAGAGAGATCCGTTGTCAAAGGTCAAAACAACGCACACTGACCTCTAATTTGTTTCGTTGTATAAGTACAATACAACACACACTGACCTGTACAGAATTCCGATGTATAAGGATACTAAGGACAATACAACACCCACTGACCTCCGTGGTAAAAGGTCGATACAACACACATTGATCTCTAAAGAGTTCCGTTGTAAAAGGACAATACAACACATGTTGTTCTGTACAGAACAAAGGAGGGGATCATCAACAACACCAGGCTGTAGCACCCACAGGATACCTCCAAAGCACCCAATACAAAAACACAGAGAAGACAGGCACCAGAAGAGACGCAAAAGAGACAAGGAACGTCGACGTTCAACAAAGAAATATGAAACAAAGGAGGGGATCTCCAACAACACCAGGTTGCAGCATCCACAGCAAAACCCCAAAACACTCAATGCAAAAACAGAAAGCAGACAAGCACAGAAAGAGACGCATAAGGGACAAGGAACGTCAACGCACAACACAGAAACATCAAACACAAAGGACTAAACATAAACCAACGAGACCAATGGGCAAACGGTTCCGACTTAGAACGGCTATCTGCCACGGAAATAGCAGAAGGTGTGGTTATCCTGGATTACGTGCGCACAACCCTCCCACTTTTCCGATTACCCAGAGGTCTCGAACAACGTACAATTGTGGTGTAAAACAACCTCCACACTGTCAGATCACCACACACATCCAAGTTCTGCTGGGACATCGTCGAACACTCGTGGGCCGAAGTGCAAAAATTCACTGGGAAACTTAAACTTCTTTTAAAGTGCCCTTATCAATTAAATGACAGGAAATTAAGGAGAACGTCCGTTAATTTCAGTATAACAATGATTATTTACTTCGGCCATTGCATGTACAGTTTTTTGAGGTACAAGGCCGAACAAGCGTTATTTATCATTTTGAATCTATTAGGCTTTGTAGCATAGTACGGACACTTCGTCGTCTTTAAAAAGTGGCAAGGCAGAAAATATTAGAACTGTTTGATCAAAAATTTATCACGGCTGTTATCGGGCGCAACATAAACAATGGGTTGGAATGACCATGACGGAAGATATAACAACCTGGGAATAAGAATACACCTTTGGCAATTTAAATTACCCTTTTGTTGTATTTTGAGTAGTAACTCGTGTTCGCTTTTAGTTTTTAAAGAAACAACATCAAAATATAAATATAAAAAAATATCGCCAAAAACCGGTCTTTGAAAACAAATACCGTGGTACGTATTGTGAAGCCTCGTATCGCAATATACCGGTACCGCGATAAAACAGCTCAGCCCTTTTTTTCCGATTACCCAGATGTCTCGAAGAACGTACAAATTGTGGTGTAAAGCAACCTCCTCACTGTCAGATGACCACACACAAACAAGACCGCAAAAAGCAGTGACCCAAGCAACAGATGAATATGTAAATTCATATGTAAAAGGAATATGGAGGGCGTACACAACACAATCCGTGCTCTCCCGCCTCGAGCTCATGTATGTTATCACCCGAGGAGTCCGACTGACATTCAGAGAGGATAGGTGGTCGGGACTCTGTCTTCTCTGAAGAGGTTTGGACAGGGCCCGTCATAGAGTCCCCTCGTTGCAGTCAGAGTGCAAGTTTTTAGAATGCGCTGGTATATGACTGTAGACCAGTTAAGTACCAAGCCAAGTGTCCGTCTGGTGACATTCGGATCATATCCACAGTATAAAAGGATTGTGATGATTCTGACGCATTTTTTATAGTTACGTTGTCTATTTTTTATCCTTCTTATCTTGGTAATTATGTCACCATAAAATGCAGGTTGTGAAATACCTAAAGTGATTTACTCTATTGCCTGTATTGATCCGAATTTCAAGAGAAGTTGACAATAATTTTTGTAAAATTTCCAGAAAGTCTTTACAAGTCTGTGAAAGCGAAAACCTTGTACTAAATGTTTCTTGGTATTTTGTTAATTTCTACTGTGAAAATCCAAAACATCAGTTCATGCTCTAGCATACCGCATGACCTGTCAAATGTAGATACCATAGGACGGTAATTTAGGAACATCACTGTCAAGCCAGGGGAAATTTTCTATGTTGAATCCAAAATCATCTCTTTTGTCATACACACTTGCATGAATCTCTTCATTAACAATTTTGATGTTTAGGTCCAAAAAATTGTGTTTCTTTGTTTGTAGCGTTTGCCTTGTTTAGAATTAATACTTGTGGATAAATAATATTACATACCTTTCAAAAACAGGATTGTCGATAGTAAGAATATCGTCAAGGTAACCTAGAAGTACCAATGAAACATTTAACATCATCATGTTCCCTCTGCTTTTGAAGATTTTAGATAAATTCTTTTTCATACGTGTATAAAAATAAATCTGCAACAAGAGGCGCACAATAAGTACCCATAGGAATCCCTACAACCTGCTTATAGAGTTTCTCACCAAATCGTTCATAAATGTTGTCCAAAGAGAAGGTCAAGGCAACACACAGGTAATCACATATCCATGATTTATATGATTTGTAATCTGTAGCGAAAAAGAAACCCTTCGAATCAGATATAGAAATATAAGTTTTCCCCTTTCGATCAAAAATCATTTAATGAGCTCGAAAAATCTATCATTTATATTGTCGTGAGGAAGAATGGTGTACATATTGGAAAAGCCGTATGAAGAAATCGTGTTGCTTGAAAATTTCTTGATTTCATTTTGTCAATGACATCCCCTGAATTTTTGATAGAACAAACCAAGTTTACATCATTCCTGTTCATGACAGTTTCACAGTATTTGGCCACGTGTTCCTTTACAGCCGTGAGTGCTGACGTAAGATTTCTAGACAAAATTGAAGTTGAGCAGTTGCTTGAATTAGCAATGTATCGAAACTTGTAATGATACCTTTGAAGTACAGAGTTCCGTTGTATAATGGCAATACAACCCACACTGACCTCTAAAGAGTTCCGTTGTAAAAGGACAATACAACACACACTGACCTATACTAAGGTCCGTTGTAAAACGACAATACAACACACACTGACCTTTACAGAGTTCCACTGTAAAAGGACAATACAACACACACTGACCTCTAAAGAGTTCCGTTGTAAAAGGACAATACAACACACACTGACCTATACAGAGTTCCGTTGTAAAAGGACAATACAACACACACTGACCTATACAGAGTTCAGTTGTAAAAGGATAATACAGCACACACTGACCTTTACAGAGTTGCGTTGTAAAAGGACAATACAACACACACTGACCTTTACAGAGTTCCACTGTAAAAGGACAATACAACACACACTGACCTATACATAGTTCCGTTCTAAAAAGGACAATACAACACACACTGACCTATACAGAGTTCGGTTGTAAAAGGATAATACAGCACACACTGACCTATACAGAGTTCCGTTGTAAAAGGACAATACAACACATACTGACCTCTACAAAGTTACGTAGTAAAGGAACAATACAATACACATTGACCTCTGCAGAGTTCCGTTGTTAAAGGACAATACAACATACTATGACCTCTACAGAGTATCGTTCTATAAGGACAATACAACACACGTTGACCTTTTTCAGAGCTCCGTTATAAAAGGACAATACAGCACACACTGACCTCTACAGAGTACCATTGTAAAATCAAGATTCACTCTAGATGCTGCTACCGAAACAAATATTGCGGAGTTGAACAAATTGAACGAACATGTGGTTCAAATTAAGAGACAGGGTCGTAATTAACAAAACATTATTTTAAGTTGACATCGAGATATTTTGCAAACGATCTGTTGTTCTTTTTCAGTCCAGGAGAATACTAAAAACAGTAATATTACTTAAAACTGTAATATTACTGTTAACAATAATCCCTGATATTATTGAAAACAGTAATGTTGCCACTCTATATTACATCTTTCTGTAATATAGACAAAGCAAAGTTTTAAAGCTACAAGCACAGTTTCTATCATACAATTCTTTCATTCAACAACAAATCAATTATATATGAACATTTTTTTTTACTGAAAAGTGAAAATTATGTCCATTTGGAACCTATTTTCCACTTTTTCTTCTTTCTGATATCATATTTTTCTTAGATATGTTAAGGAAAAAAATTTTGTTTTGAATAATTTTTCAGTGTACATTTTAATGAGATACAACACCTAATCACCCTCATTTCTCCCCGAATCCACTGGTATAAGAGCGAACTGACTATCTAAATAGTATTAGTATAGTATCTAAATAGTATCACTGCTTCCAGTAATTTAAAGAGATAAATTTCCAAGAAAGATAACTCCAATGTCAGTTATATTATTGTTTTTAGTAATATTACTGTTTCCAGTATTCTCTTGGACTGTTTTCTACCTGCTGGCTAAAAAGTAGGGCTGAGCGGTGTTATCGCGGTACCGGTATATTGCGATACGAGGCTTCGCAATACGTACCACGGTATTTGTTTTCAAAAACCGGTTTATGACGATATTTTTTTATCTTTATATTTTGATGTTGTTTCTTTGAAAACTAGAAGCGAACACGAGTTACTACTCAAAATACAACAAAAGGGTAATTTAAATTGCCAAAGGTGTATTCTTATTCCCAGATTGTTATGATATCTCACGTCATGGTCATTCCAATCCTTTATCTATGTTGCGTCCGATAACAGCCGTGATAAAATTATGATCATGTAGTTCTAATATTTTCTGCCTTGTCACTTTTTAAACACGACGAAGTGTCCGTTCTATGCTATTAAGCCTAATAGATTCCAAATAATAAATAACGCTTGACCGGCCTTGTACGTCAAAAAACTGAACATGCCATGGACAAAAGTAAATATTCATTGTTATACTGAAATTAACGGACGTTCTCCTTAATTTCCTGTCATTTACTTGGGCACTTTAAAAGAAGTTTAAGTTTCCCAGTGACTTTTTGCACTTCTGCCCACGAGCGTTCGACGATGTCCCAGCAGAACTTGGATAGATTTTTATTTCTTTCAACCGGATATCCATGCATGTATGATTGACTTGAATATTAAAGAAGGACTATCACATTTGTCTGGACTTGTGCATCATTATATCATGATGACATTTTCAGATTTTTAATAAAATTTTTAAAGCAAAATTGAGGTAGAAAAATGAAAATCATTAGGAATCTCGATGCTATAAAATATTGTAATATATCGCAATATTTTTCCAAATATCGCAATATATCGCAATACAAATTTGACCCGCGATACTCAGCCCTACTAAAAAGTGACCATGATTTATCTGTATAATAGTTATACCTATATACATGTATTTATGAATATGTGATAAGAAATTCTCTTGTGCTTAACATTACAATTGTATATGTTTCAGCGAGCTCTAGTTTGACAACATAGTTGGCATACTTGAAAAAATACTACAAATCTATCGTTAATGTTCTTTTGTAGACTTAAAGTCGTATCTTAGAGAAAAAAGGCGAATATCGGTCTGTAATATGTATGTATAGGATAAAGACCGAGTTGAGGTCTGTACATGTATGAAGGTTAGATGCCCAAGGATAGAACAGGGTGGTGTTTAAAGACCGAGGTCGAAGGCCGAGGTCTTTAAACACCACCCTGTTCTCTTCGAGGGCATCTAACCTTCATACAAACCTCAACGAGGTCTTTATCCGACTTACAAACCGCAGATTTTCTTCAATTTTCAGAAAAATAAAAATCTAAATAATTAATACACCCCTGCTTTTCAAAATGAAATTGACCATGCAAATTATCGGGTGGAAATATGCAACGGTAACGATTATTAGGCCATAGAAGTAAAATAGCTTGTTATACATCCCGATAATTTTCTGAAGGTACCCATAACCCCGTATTCGACCAAAGAAGAAAATGATAGTGTACGTAACAGTTATATCCCCATTCAAGTTTTTAATTAGGTGACTAAATTATTGCAAATAGATCTCGAGATAAGGAAATGCTTTCTAATCATGTGAGGATAATATTTCTTTATTTTGTTCATCAAGTTCCTATACATGTATTTGAAGAGCATTTAGAATAATTGGTCTTCAAGAATCGCTATAGGGATCTAGATTGATTTGAAATGGCATTTTGAGCTTTTCGGGATAGAGGTATCTATTCTTCTTCTGTAAACATTTCTTATAAAAGGATGTCTTTAGCGGACTTGAAACATAATATTTTCTATACTATGGCCGAATACTCATTATAATCAAAACAATACCCACCCGCGACTGAAATAATTTTCTTTTCTCCGCCCCTCATTGTTTTTTATTGACCTCCACACTTCATTGCACGTTCATAAAACCTCGTATATTTAGAATCGTCGGCGGTCTTTATGAAATAAAATGACCGATGAATAACAAAAGAATCACATTTGAAGGTTTGTAATATTGGATTCAATAAAATTAATGAATAATTGAGACAAAGAGATTCCAAAGTTTAAATATCCCTTCTGTAATTTGTTCCGAATCTTATGAAACACAAAATGTTCCTACTCTTCTTCCAGTAAGCACAGATCAAAATTCAATTCGTTGGACCAGACATGTAAATCTCAACTTTACATTTGCAGATAATTCATGGAATACTAATGATTGAATCTGAATTATTCGAATTTATCATCAGTAACATAATGCTATTTCTCTATTTTGACATTAAGGAAAAACTAATTTGTTTATTTTGTGAGAAGAAATATTGGATTGCACTCCATGAAAATATATCTAATAAATCTAATAAAATGTCGACGGTATAATATTGATATATGTCTTGATATTTACTGCATAAACTAATCCAAAAGAATTTAGAAGATATTGAATTTAAAATTAATTTTAGTAAAAAGATATCTACAAATCAAAATGACGAAATAGATGCCAAATTCGCATGAGAAAGGTGAATTCATATCCACTTGATAAGCCAAGCGATTGTAATATCAAGTTATGTGTATTGTATCGAGGGCCAGGGCTTCTATATAAGAGTTGTATTTGTATCACCATGCTACGTGGCTCAGTAGGCAAACATAAAACCTAAACAAATCATATCGACTTTTTACACGAAGTCTAAAAAAATTGCCATGGCGAAATAATAACCTTTAAAAAGCAAAAGGCCATCAAAAACAAAATGGTCAGCAAAGAACACAGAAAAAGAATAAACAAAATTGCGTTTAGGGAAAGATAAAATCTTTTTTTTTTTTCAGTACTCAGAAAACTTTCATATGGCATAATGCACCTATGTTTTGAAATGGATATTCCGATACAGCAAGAGACAGAGAGTGATATATTTTTTCAACGTTAGTGGATAATTTCATACATTATATTTAGCTTGATCCTGTAAATATTTTCATCTTTTTCGTGCTTTTCAGTATTTGTGATTTAGAGAAGAATCAATTTACATCATGTGATGTGACAGAATCAGAGGTTGGTAATTACCGAACATTATTCAGACTAAAACACGTACACTGTTATTTCAGACAGGCCACAATTTGTTATCGATAAATTTGTGGCTGCATTTTGATAGAGCATTGATAAAAAGCGAAAAGTAGCTGGGAATGACAGATAACTACCATTGATTATCGAGCCTAATTCACGTCACAACATATTTATACCAACTCTTAGATCACAGTAGACGACTCTAGACTTTACCATGAACCATCATTACCGTGCAGATGTTAATAGATCTAAAGAAGTCAATACACCTTTAGAATAGTTCTGGTAAATTCTATAACAAAGAAACAGCAATTTGGCCCGTCTGATAAGTCTCCGGGTTAAGCCTTATATGCCATCAAATTCAACATAAATAATTCAGACAAGTCTGATTTTGGTATACAGAACACCACATGGTAATTTGCTTCACACATTGAATTAAAGAGGACAGAAACAGATTATTCTTAAATCAATTTTTCATACTTGTACAAATGATTTTTTTTAAATTGAATTTTGGATACATACAATGTACCTAGTACATGTAGAAAGAAATTATCGAAATGAAGGTTTAGTCTTCTGCAAGGTCGAGAACAGTACGAGAAATTCTCATTCTAGATTATAGTGTAACAATCGTTTTCTTCCATTTTTTGCGGAAAAATCTATTACATTCCAATTTCCTCATAATAGTACTCTGGTAGACCTTATTTCATCAACCCCCGTATGTGAGGTCATTATGATTTATGTTATTAGCTCTTTCAGTATAAATCTCTGTAACATTTTTGTATCTATTCGTGTTCTCATAAATTTATATGTCTAAACTTGCATAGAAGATTTATGTAATTGTCAAACAGCCAACAAGATCGATTTTAGATTGATATCTACCGAATATGTTGGCTATTTATAGTCACATTCAATGTCTACACATCGACATGCAACACTGTTTTATTTTTCCAAGTCCAAATCCAAAGAAAACAACAGGCGTATGACAAGATTAGACTATGATTCTTGATCATGGAATCAAGTTTTCTTGATTTTATACAATTCATCATAATAAAAATCAGAGTATAGTACATATAGTATTTCATCACGTGTAGACACTCATTTCCTACTGCAGTGCGGAGCAATTAAACTCGTTTTGTAACATTTCAGAATTTTGTTCATTGCGAGGTTCGCAACCGTTCCTGTGGAAAATCTAATGATTTTGCTTTGATTTCTCGACTGTGAGACTGAATTACTGAAGGGTACTTCTGTAATGTTTATTTTTATAAATATTTCAAAGTGTATCAATCACTTCTTTTCAGCTCCGTCGCATGAAAGAAGAAAGGAGGGGATCTTCAACAACGGAAGGGTGCAGTACCAACAGCATAACCCTAAAACAACCACACACATGACACAAATGACTACACATAAACAAACGAGACAAATGGGCAATCGCTGCCGACTTCGGACAGTCATCTGCCACGTCCGTAGCAGATGGTGTGGTTATCATGGATAAATTGCACACCATCCTCCCACTTTTCCGATTACCAAGAGGTCTCGAAGAACGTACAATTGTGGTGTAAAATAACCTCCTCATTGTAAGATGAACATTCAAACAGACAGCATGATGCAGGTGCACAAGAAAAGACAGATAGATTTGTAAATAGATATAAAAACAGAAGGCATACGAAATACAGACCATGCTCTTTCGTCTATAGCGAGCTCATGCATGTAGTCACCCGAGTAGTCCGAGTGAGATTTAGAGAGGACAGGTGGTCGGGGCCCTGCCTTCTCTTAATAGGTTTAGACAAGGCCCGTCATGGAATTTTGTCGTCACATTCAGTCAAAGTGCAATTCTTCAGAATGCGCTGGTACAAAGAAGCTTTGTTTTGGTACATTATCAATTTGACATCATAAAAATTATTAGGCTGTTTCGGAAACTTGTCATTCCATCCAAAAATGTTATCGAAATGAAAGGAGGTTAACATCGTAGCACCAATCCTCCAATGCTTTTTTGAACATAGATTTCACATGGATATGCTACTGAATCGACCCTACAGAAAATTTGGAGCCGCGCACTGTCTGTAAAGCACAAATTTAAATCCTTAAAATAAAACCAGAGGTCGCTACTGAAATGAATTTTGGTGGCTTATGAAATGACAAATATGGATAATGACCATATTCCTGTATACAGCACAAAATAGATAATTCAGAAAATCAGAAACCGAAGGCATACAGAATCAAGACAAACAGGAACCAAAGCAAAGAAACAAAAAACCTCCAACATATGAAAAGAAGCGAACTCCCGATATGGGAGTGAGACCCGGTGCCCAGGAAAAGTAAGCATCTCCTGCTTGCTTCAATTCGTTCGAATTTTGCACTTTGGCTGGAATAATCACTGATGAGGATCATCAAGAAAATTTGGAGCCTCGCACTGTCTGTAAAGCACAAATTCAAATTCTTAAAATATAACCAGAGGTCGCTACTGAAATGAATTTTGGTGGCTTATGAAATGACAAATATGGATAATGACCATATTCCTGTATACAGCACAAAATAGATAATTCAGAAAATCAGAAACCGAAGGCATACAAAATCAGGACAAACAGGAACCAAAGAAAACAAACAAAAACCTCCAACATATGAAAAGAAGCGGACTCCCGATATGGGAGTGAGCCCAGGTGCCCAGGAAGAGTAAGTATCTCCTGCTTGCATGCAACACCCGCCGCTTCAATTCGGTAGAATTTTGCACTTTGGCTGGAATAATCACTGATGAGGATCATCAAGCTTATATTTGAAAAAGAATAATTCTTATTTATATCATTTGAGAGTGTTAACTTCTTTCTTTTCTCTTTCTGTCTGATTGATTTGAAATAGTTTTCATGTAAGCATCAAAACTCTATTTGGGGAAAGCAAAATTTAAATTGAGCCATTTTACTTATTGGCATTTTACTTATTTTACTTCCCAGGCAGGGATTGCTAATACGTATCGTCAATCATGATTCCCCCACTATCAAGACAGATAATAAGATTTGTATTGTAATTAGTTCAGATAAGATAAGGTTTAAAGACATGGTCTATTTTTACGGTCTTTGGGAAGGACAATCAATACGCTAGCCTTAAAAATCTATCAGCAACATTGATTATCACTCTGTGTATACCTTACGTAATTAATTGTATGAAGTCTTGCTCTTTCTCTTTTCGTCGTCCATAAAATTTGATTTAAAGCTTCGTTGAATTCTGTTACATACTTCCTGATTATATATTAGACAGTAGATCAAAAAACGCTGATTGCAAAACTACCCAAATATGACATCCTGCGATATGAAACATCATCGGTATGCTAGCCTGTTACTAATAATTACCATAAGAATGTTATGTTTGACAGAGTATTTACAGTATATTATAATAGTAATTATCTGAGACTTTTCATACAATAGTAAATATGTTATTGCAAGGCATGTTTTAATTAAATATTTCTTTTCAAGGACTAAGTTATGCTTTAGTGTTAAGAAAGAACTCAACATCAGATTTCACCTGCGTACCAATATAATCCAGGTTGAGTTGTAAGAAATCCGCCTTTCCTTGGAATGAGAGGAGGGGATCTCCAACAAATACACTCGGTCGTTCCATCGACCACTACTGGGTTTTATTTGGCAATCGGAGACTTGTAATGTAGAGGCACAAGTCTGCATATATGTAATGTACTGAAATACTGGTGTCTTTCATTATACAAACATAACATAAGGTTTAAATTCATGGTTTTAGTGGTCTCTTTCGATCCTGGTTCACAAGAACACTTTGTGCTAACTTAAAGGTAATATACTTATAGACCTCAAAAAATATTGCAGAAATTCAGTCCAGTTGAAAAAAAGCTTAATATGATTTAGAAAAAAATTGTTCAGTACATTATTTCACTAGAAGTGATACACAAGTATTGATAACAATGTAACGTTATTTAGATTGTTCCATGTTAAAATATCTTATGAATATGTTGGGATCTATCATCATGTGTTTACCCAAGAAAACAATGTGAATGTTAAACTCTTCAAATTAAATAGAATAAATAAGAACAGATGAATTGGCAGCATATCCATTTCTGAACAGAATATAAATGCTAAGGATTGATTACTCTGAATATTCACATGTATCGCAAAAAATGTTAATTTGAAATGGTAACATTGTTTAGATTTGTTTCAAATATACATTAGACCTATTTTGTTCATCCACCGATTTCTGAATTTTCTGGTTGATATCGTTTCCCTACTTATCACCTAGCAATCAATTTATTTCAAAATAAAATGATTAAAAATATCATTAATTCTCTGTAGCAAGTATCTCAAAGAAATTAAATATTTATCCCTTTACAAATATTTATGACTATCCCACAGAATTACATTGCAAATGCCGAAAACCTTTTCAGTAGACGGACCGCCTCCTGGCGCCCCGGAAAGATTATTTCCGTGTACGAAATATCCCTACGTGAATAAAATTAGGCAACTACCATACTTATTTCTCAAAACATAGCTGAAAGTAAGAAATAGAAACCTTCAAAAACGTAAGATCCACAACGACAATATATTAAAAGTATTCCATTTTCTAAGTGGAATGGGGTCCTCTTGACCTCAGTTGAACATGTTAAATGAATTTCGTGCTGTTTGCGTTAAACGTCTTCAAATTCATAGCATCATTTCAAAACAGATAAATTTGCAGCATGGACCAGACATACCCGTTTCGGGTACTTAACCCTCGTCAGTGATAATCAATCCAAAACAATGAAATGTGGCCAAAGACAGTTATTATCAAATATAAAATTATGTCGTAGCAGGATGGTGGGATATGATGATACATGACCCACTTTACAGAAATCCGAACATTTTGTTTGTGAACAGAATTTCTTTAATACGTTGGAAGAGACGATCAACCGGAGGTGATCGAACTTAGCTACATATGCCCTCGGTGACTCCTTGTCCACCAGCAGTGACACTTACCAGGTGGTAAAAAGTTAAACGTCTTCAAATTCATAGCATCATTTCAGTACAGATAAATTTGCAGCGTTCTCACCTTATCTAGTAAGAAAGGGCAGTAGTTGATAAGCATCCAAAAATATATATCCATTGATTACTATTCTCAGTAATGCTATCAATGAATGCCATCTTAAGTGACGGGTGTTGGTAGTAAACAGGTGATGCTTACTCTCCCAAGGGACATGATCTTATCTCTAGTAGATTGTATTATTTAAATCTCCATATCAGTTTTTGTAGAATCAAAATTAATTGTAGGTGGCGACTACTCTGTGTTTCTATTTTGTAATGGCAGATTCCAAAATTATTATAATCGACAGGCTTTGGGTTCAACGGAATTGCATATATCAATTGCAGTGACTATTTCTTTATGGAATTCACCTAAAGTGGACTCATTTACAATCATTTTTCATTGCCAATGAATGAAACTTTCGGTAATACAAAGACAGAGATTGGGAGTGACTTTTTCATCTCATACTATTCTCGTCTTTTGTGTTTTTGCATCGGGTGTTTTGGTGTTTTGCTGTTGGTGCTGCAACAGGGTCTTGTTGGAGATCCCCTCCCTTCTTTTAGGCTACATTTTTGGTCCTACATTTACAAATTTTTATACCATACTTGCAGTATGGAGGGGGAGGGGTTGCGAACGTAATTCGGATAACGTCGCCGTCTGCCACTTGCGTGACAAATGGCCGTCCTTAGTCGGCACCGGTTGCCCATTGGTCTCGTTGGTTTATGTGTGGTCTTTTGTATTTAATGTTTCTATAGTGTGAGTTTGTGTTTTTGTCCCTTTTGCACCTCTTTCTGTGAATGTATGCTCTGTTTTTGCATTGGGTGTTTGGGGGTTTAGATGTTTGCTTCAACCTAGTGATGTCGGCGATCCAATCTTTCTTGTCCCTTTTGCGTCTCTTTCCCTTATTGTCTGTTCATTGTTTTGCATTAGATATTTGGAGGTTTGCTGTGGGTGCTGCAACTTAGTGTTGTTGGAGATCCCCTCTTTTCTTGCATTAGATATGTAACATGATATGTTTGATATATGAAAATAATTAGTACTGCGGATTTCAACAATACCACCTACGTGTACAATTTTACAAAAATTATTGTCAACTTCTTTTGAAATTCGGACCCAAACAAGCAAAAGAGTATACTACTTTGGGTATTTCGCAACCTGCATTTTATGGTGACATGATCAACAAAATAAGAGGGATCAAAGGTAGATAGAATTACCATCGAAATTGTGTTAGAATCATCAAACGCCTTTTATACCGTGGGTATAATCCATCTGTCACCAGACGGACACTTTGCTTGGTACATGTACTGGACCAATCTACATACGTGTACCAGAGCATTGACGACAGGACTCCATGACGGGCCCTGTCAGACCTCTTATAGGGATCGGACCACCTGTCCTCTCTGATTGTCAGTCGGACTCCTCGGGTGATAAAATGCATGAGCTCGCTGCAGCCGGTAGAGCACCATTTACATGCCCATCTGTGTTCCTTGGGCCCTACGTCATGCTGACTATTTTTATGTTCATCGTACAGTTAGGAAGTTATGTTTCACTACAATTGTGCGTTTTTCGAAACCTTTGGGTAATCAGGAAAGTGGGAGGGTTGTGCGCACGAAATCTACGGTAACCGCACCGTCTGCTACTGACGTGGCAGATGGCCGTCTCAAGCGGCACCGATTGCTCATTGGTCTCGTTGGTTTATGTGTAGTCATTTATGTTTGGTGTTTCTCTGTGATTTGGCGTTCCTTGCACAATTGCGTCTCTCAATGCATGTCTTCTTTGTGTTTTCACATTGTTTTGGGGGATTTGCTGTTGGTGCTGCAACTA
The DNA here is from genome assembly GCA_028142955.1 of Pinctada fucata. Lineage (NCBI taxonomy): Eukaryota > Metazoa > Mollusca > Bivalvia > Pterioida > Pteriidae > Pinctada > Pinctada fucata. Next base: position 100,446,850 of record AP027102.1, read on the forward strand.
GGCGTTGTTGGAGATCCCCTCCTTTCTAGTTCATTAGATTAGTTGTTCTTTGTATTTCTGTGCAGCTGATCGACGGCGGATGCGGCTAGCCAACAGGGGATGCTTACTCCTCCCGGGCACCTGGTCCCACCTCTAGGTTGTTAGGGGTCCGTCGATGCTCAATTTGGTGCTCTATTGTGAGTGCTGTTGAGGTTATCGTCAGGATCTTCTTTAACTCATTTGTGTCATACTTATGCCCTTTGTCGTGTGGAGCCCATTTCTAGCTTGCTAGGGGTCCGTCGATGCTCAATTGGGTGCTCTATTGTGAGTGCTGTTGAGATTATCGTCAGAATCTTCTTTAACTCACTTGTGTCACACTTATGCCCTTTGTCGTGTGGAGCTCGTAAAAAAGTTCCCCGCGAGGGGTTTGACAGTAAGTGTTTTGAATATTTTCCCTGACATGGTCGTCATAGCACTTTCTATATAGACATAACCTTAGACAGTGCAGTGCATGTATTTCATATATTGTATTCATTTTCGCGCATCAGTTTCGACGGCGCGTGCGGCCAGCCAACAGGGGAAGCTTACTCCTCCCTGGCACCTGGTCCCACCTCTAGCTTACTAGGGGTCCGTAGGTGCTCAATCCTACCAGGCAAAAATAAAAATATGATTACTGAGAATCATTTTATGCCTCTCTCGACAATAGACATGTATATTAATGTCACTTTTCACAAAAAACAATCTTCTTATCAATTGGATAAGATTATAAAGCTTGTTGCCGATGCATACATCTTAAGGCACGGTCCATTTGATATTCTGGGGGGGGGGGGGGGGCTTGGGTTTTTTGTCGGAGCAAGATTATTTTTTTGGCCCCGGACCGGGGCAAAATTATGTTTTTCTTGCAAAGTCGGAGCAAGGAAATTTTTTTTCTTATAATTGATGTGTATATTAAGAATATGTTTGTGTTTTTCCAACGGAAATTCTTTATTTTTACTTAAATTGCTCTAAACATTACTAGATTTTTATGTAAAATTTATATTAGCTTCTAAACTTAGGAGAGAGATAAAAGAGTTTTACAATATAATTTTCAGTAGACAAAATGTATATAAGGTCATGTAACATGTAAGAGGGCCTGAAGGGAGGGTCTTCTATTTAAACAAGACAAAGTTTTAAATTTAGAAATGTAAATTAGTGAAAAACTTAAATAAATTCTCCTTCGATGATTTTATATAAATTTTAGACTCTATGGTGATACATGCATCTATTAATAGTATTAAATGATATTAATAATGTATTAAGCATTAAAGGAAGCCCCTTTTTTCAGTCACATGTATACTTTTGATATTTTTAAATATGAACTTGCCATTAAAGAAGAAAAGTATGGCGAGCGAAGCGAGCCAAAAATTTTTTATATGAAGTGAAAACTGTGGCGAGCGTAGCGAGCCGAAAAATTTTCAGGAATTTTAAGGTTATTCTTCAAGTTCAGATTACCTGTAAGAGCAAGATTATTTTTTTCTGTCACACCATAAGCAAATTTATTTTTTTCATGAAAATTCAGAGCAAAATTATTTTTTTTCGAAAAAAACCCAAGCCCCCCCCCCCCCCAGAATATCAAATGGACCGTGCCTAACTAAGTGCAAAAGTTATGTGACGACTGCGTTATAAGCTCCCATATTGGGAATTGGCTTCTTTTCTTGTGGTGGAGGTTTTTGTTTGTTTGCTTTGGTTCCCATTTTATCCTGATTTTGTATGTCTTCGGTTTATGATTTTCTGAATTATAGATTTTGTACTGTGTATGGAGATATGGTCATTATCCATATTTGTCATTGTAAGTTAAAATTCAGAGCCAAATTCGTTTGTTGGATTTCACCGATGTCACTTAACATGAGTGTATAAGAGAAAAGGTTATGTGATGACTGCGTTATAAGGATGTAGGTTCGAATTCCAATTTTTTCCTGTTTTTAGCTCACCTGAGTCAAAGGCTCAAGTGAGCTATTGTCATAGTGTGGCGTCCGGCGTCCGTCGTCCGTCCGTCGTAAACTTTTAACATTTTCAACTTCTTCTCAAGAACGGCTGAAGGGATTTTGATGAAACTTGGTATGCATGAAGTACTAAAGGTCCTCTACCAAGTTTGTTCATTTCGGCTCGATCCCTTCAGGGGTGGATCCAGGGCGGGGTCAAATAGGCCCCGGAGGGTACCCCTCTTCAAAAATCTTCTCCTCCAGTTCCACTGAATGCATTGAAAAACTAATTGTATCTATGTGATCTAGAAGGATGTATGATTCAAGTTTGTTCATTTCGTTAAAATCCGATAACTAATTTTTGACGCGTTTTTGACGTCTTTTCGGACTTAGTCAGAAATGCACATTTTTGCACTTTTTCTTTAAATAACTCAATAAGTGTATGATTTTACACACTCATTTACTACATATTTATCATATTTAACTTACTTAATGCTTTGATATGTATTTTATGCTTAAATTTTATTTTTTTGATTTTTTATGAATTTTTTTCTTATGTAAAAAGGAAGGAGGGGGGGGGGTTGATTTTCATACATTTTCTGCTTCTTTTCTATAACCACTCTTCAGATTGTCATGACAATTTGTAGGTATGAGGTACTCATGCATGGTACCCTACAAGTGAAAGAATTTTGTCCAGATATCCACTTTTGGATTTTTAAGGAATATTTTTTAAGATTGTACATAGGTATAATGTATGTTTTCCATGCCCAATTTACCCATGGGGAGTGGCTTCAAACCCCGGCGGGACCCCAACAAATTTTTTTTCCCTTTTTAGCTCACCTGAGCCAAAGGCTCAAGTGAGCTATTGTCATAGTGTGGCGTCCGGCGTCCGTCGTCCGTCGTCCGTCGTCCGTCCGTCGTAAACTTTTAACATTTTCAACTTCTTCTCAAGAACGGCTGAAGGGATTTTGATGAAACTTGGTATGCATGAAGTACTAAAGGTCCTCTACCAAGTTTCTTCATTTCGGCTCGATCCCTTCAGGGGTGGATCCAGGGCGGGGTCAAATAGGCCCCGGAGGGTACCCCTCTTCAAAAATCTTCTCCTCCAGTTCCACTGAATGCATTGAAAAACTAATTGTATCTATGTGATCTAGAAGGATGTATGATTCAAGTTTGTTCATTTCGTTAAAATCCGATAACTAATTTTTCACGCGTTTTTGACGTCTTTTCGGACTTAGTCAGAAATGCACATTTTTGCACTTTTTCTTTAAATAACTCAATAAGTGTATGATTTTACACACTCATTTACTACATATTTATCATATTTAACTTACTTAATGCTTTGATATGTATTTTATGCTTAAATTTTATTTTTTTGATTTTTTATGAATGTTTTTCTTATGTAAAAAGGAAGGGAGGGGGGTTGATTTTCATACATTTTCTGCTTCTTTTCTATAACCACTCTTCAGATTGTCATGACAATTTGTAGGTATGAGGTACTCATGCATGGTACCCTACAAGTGAAAGAATTTTGTCCAGATATCCACTTTTGGATTTTTAAGGAATATTTTTTAAGATTGTACATAGGTATAATGTATGTTTTCCATGCCCAATGGACCCATGGGGAGTGGCTTCAAACCCCGGCGGGACCCCAACAAATTTTTTTCCCTTTTTAGCTCACCTGAGCCAAAGGCTCAAGTGAGCTATTGTCATAGTGTGGCGTCCGGCGTCCGGCGTCCGTCGTCCGTCGTCCGTCCGTCGTAAACTTTTAACATTTTCAACTTCTTCTCAAGAACGGCTGAAGGGATTTTGATGAAACTTGGTATGCATGAAGTACTAAAGGTCCTCTACCAAGTTTGTTCATTTCGGCTCGATCCCTTCAGGGGTGGATCCAGGGCGGGGTCAAATAGGCCCCGGAGGGTACCCCTCTTCAAAAATCTTCTTCTTCAGTTCCACTGAATGCATTGAAAAACTAATTGTATCTATGTGATCTAGAAGGATGTATGATTCAAGTTTGTTCATTTCGTTAAAATCCGATAACTAATTTTTGACGCGTTTTGACGTCTTTTCGGACTTAGTCAGAAATGCACATTTTTGCACTTTTTCTTTAAATAACTCAATAAGTGTATGCTTTTACACACTCATTTACTACATATTTATCATATTTAACTTACTTAATGCTTTGATATGTATTTTATGCTTAAATTTTATTTTTTTGATTTTTTATGAATTTTTTTCTTATCTAAAAAGGAAGGGGGGGGGTGATTTTCATACATTTTCTGCTTCTTTTCTATAACCACTCTTCAGATTGTCATGACAATTTGTAGGTATGAGGTACTCATGCATGGTACCCTACAAGTGAAAGAATTTTGTCCAGATATCCACTTTTGGATTTTTAAGGAATATTTTTTAAGATTGTACATAGGTATAATGTATGTTTTCCATGCCCAATGGACCCATGGGAAGTGGCTTCAAACCCCGGCGGGACCCCAACAAATTTTTTTTCCCTTTTTAGCTCACCTGAGCCAAAGGCTCAAGTGAGCTATTGTCATAGTGTGGTGTCCGGCGTCCGTCGTCCGTCGTCCGTCCGTCGTAAACTTTTAACATTTTCAACTTCTTCTCAAGAACGGCTGAAGGGATTTTGATGAAACTTGGTATGCATGAAGTACTAAAGGTCCTCTACCAAGTTTGTTCATTTCGGCTCGATCCCTTCAGGGGTGGATCCAGGGCGGGGTCAAATAGGCCCCGGAGGGTACCCCTCTTCAAAAATCTTCTTCTCCAGTTCCACTGAATGCATTGAAAAACTAATTGTATCTATGTGATCTAGAAGGATGTATGATTCAAGTTTGTTCATTTCGTTAAAATCCGATAACTAATTTTTGACGCGTTTTGACGTCTTTTCGGACTTAGTCAGAAATGCACATTTTTGCACTTTTTCTTTAAATAACTCAATAAGTGTATGATTTTACACACTCATTTACTACATATTTATCATATTTAACTTACTTAATGCTTTGATATGTATTTTATGCTTAAATTTTATTTTTTTGATTTTTTATGAATTTTTTTCTTATGTAAAAAGGAAGGGGGGGTTGATTTTCATACATTTTCTGCTTCTTTTCTATAACCACTCTTCAGATTGTCATGACAATTTGTAGGTATGAGGTACTCATGCATGGTACCCTACAAGTGAAAGAATTTTGTCCAGATATCCACTTTTGGATTTTTAAGGAATATTTTTTAAGATTGTACATAGGTATAATGTATGTTTTCCATGCCCAATGGACCCATGGGGAGTGGCTTCAAACCCCGGCGGGACCCCAACAATTTTTTTTCCCTTTTTAGCTCACCTGAGCCAAAGGCTCAAGTGAGCTATTGTCATAGTGTGGCGTCCGGCGTCCGGCGTCCGGCGTCCGTCGTCCGTCGTCCGTCGTCCGTCCGTCGTAAACTTTTAACATTTTCAACTTCTTCTCAAGAACGGCTGAAGGGATTTTGATGAAACTTGGTATGCATGAAGTACTAAAGGTCCTCTACCAAGTTTGCTCATTTCGGCTCGATCCCTTCAGGGGTGGATCCAGGGCGGGGTCAAATAGGCCCCGGAGGGTACCCCTCTTCAAAAATCTTCTTCTCTAGTTCCATGAACGATTGAAAAACTAATTGTATCTATGTGATCTAGAAGGATGTATGATTCAAGTTTGTTCATTTCGTTAAAATCCGATAACTAATTTTTGACGCGTTTTTGACGTCTTTTCGGACTTAGTCAGAAATGTACATTTTTGCACTTTTTCTTTAAATAACTCAATAAGTGTATGATTTTACACACTCATTTACTACATATTTATCATATTTAACTTACTTAATGCTTTGATATGTATTTTATGCTTAAATTTTATTTTTTTGATTTTTTATGAATGTTTTTCTTATGTAAAAAGGAAGGGAGGGGGGGTTGATTTTCATACATTTTCTGCTTCTTTTCTATAACCACTCTTCAGATTGTCATGACAATTTGTAGGTATGAGGTACTCATGCATGGTACCCTACAAGTGAAAGAATTTTGTCCAGATATCCACTTTTGGATTTTTAAGGAATATTTTTTAAGATTGTACATAGGTATAATGTATGTTTTCCATGCCCAATGGACCCATGGGGAGTGGCTTCAAACCCCGGCGGGACCCCAACAAATTTTTTTCCCTTTTTAGCTCACCTGAGCCAAAGGCTCAAGTGAGCTATTGTCATAGTGTGGCGTCCGGCGTCCGGCGTCCGTCGTCCGTCGTCCGTCCGTCGTAAACTTTTAACATTTTCAACTTCTTCTCAAGAACGGCTGAAGGGATTTTGATGAAACTTGGTATGCATGAAGTACTAAAGGTCCTCTACCAAGTTTGTTCATTTCGGCTCGATCCCTTCAGGGGTGGATCCAGGGCGGGGTCAAATAGGCCCCGGAGGGTACCCCTCTTCAAAAATCTTCTCCTCCAGTTCCACTGAATGCATTGAAAAACTAATTGTATCTATGTGATCTAGAAGGATGTATGATTCAAGTTTGTTCATTTCGTTAAAATCCGATAACTAATTTTTGACGCGTTTTGACGTCTTTTCGGACTTAGTCAGAAATGCACATTTTTGCACTTTTTCTTTAAATAACTCAATAAGTGTATGATTTTACACACTCATTTACTACATATTTATCATATTTAACTTACTTAATGCTTTGATATGTATTTTATGCTTAAATTTTATTTTTTTAATTTTTTATGAATTTTTTTCTTATGTAAAAAGGAAGGGGGGGGGGCTGATTTTCATACATTTTCTGCTTCTTTTCTATAACCACTCTTCAGATTGTCATGACAATTTGTAGGTATGAGGTACTCATGCATGGTACCCTACAAGTGAAAGAATTTTGTCCAGATATCCACTTTTGGATTTTTAAGGAATATTTTTTAAGATTGTACATAGGTATAATGTATGTTTTCCATGCCCAATGGACCCATGGGGAGTGGCTTCAAACCCCGGCGGGACCCCAACAATTTTTTTTCCCTTTTTAGCTCACCTGAGCCAAAGGCTCAAGTGAGCTATTGTCATAGTGTGGCGTCCGGCGTCCGGCGTCCGTCGTCCGTCGTCCGTCGTCCGTCCGTCGTAAACTTTTAACATTTTCAACTTCTTCTCAAGAACGGCTGAAGGGATTTTGATGAAACTTGGTATGCATGAAGTACTAAAGGTCCTCTACCAAGTTTGTTCATGTCGGCTCGATCCCTTCAGGGGTGGATCCAGGGCGGGGTCAAATAGGCCCCGGAGGGTACCCCTCTTCAAAAATCTTCTCCAGTTCCACGGAATGCATTGAAAAACTAATTGTATCTATGTGATCTAGAAGGATGTATGATTCAAGTTTGTTCATTTCGTTAAAATCCGATAACTTATTTTTGACGCGTTTTTGACGTCTTTTCGGACTTAGTCAGAAATGCACATTTTTGCACTTTTTCTTTAAATAACTCAATAAGTGTATGATTTTACACACTCATTTACTACATATTTATCATATTTAACTTACTTAATGCTTTGATATGTATTTTATGCTTAAATTTTATTTTTTTGATTTTTTATGAATTTTTTTCTGATGTAAAAAGGAAGGGGGGGGGGTTGATTTTCATACATTTTCTGCTTCTTTTCTATAACCACTCTTCAGATTGTCATGACAATTTGTAGGTATGAGGTACTCATGCATGGTACCCTACAAGTGAAAGAATTTTGTCCAGATATCCACTTTTGGATTTTTAAGGAATATTTTTTAAGATTGTACATAGGTATAATGTATGTTTTCTTACCAAAAATAGGAGAAAAATTCTCAAATCGCACCGGGTTATACACATTGATACTACTTTTGAATGAAGAAATTTTGTTTGAATCACAAAAAAAAATGCCGTAAAGATTAAAAGTACACAACTTTTTAAATATTTTTTCAAAGCCATGCACCTGGTTCCGGACCGGAATTATTCGAATTTTATGATCTGAGGACCCATTTTCACACGTATTCTTCCACACATGTAGATGTCTCACACACTTTAAAACTATATTCAAAATTTTATTTCATCTATCTAGTAAACAATCACGGGAAGACAATTCAAGATAAACATTGTGTGCATTTTCCACCAATTGTTGAAAATAATAAGAAAATAATCGGAACTATTTGACAGGACAATGACCTAGATATGCATTAATTCATCTTCGTCCCCAAGGCGCATCGTATTCCGCTAGGCGCTTCATTGCAATACAAACCGCAAAGCAGTACTGCGATATATTTCAGGAGATACAGTGCAAACGGAATAGATTTTTATACTTGGAACACTTGTCTTTTCAACGCATTTGAAATTTTCTGTTACAAAATTTCTTGAAATTTCTAAAACGTGGGTCCTGTAGCATCATATCCCACCCATTCTGCTACGTCTTTTGGTACATTTTTGGACATGATAATTTTCATACTTTTTGGCCGTATTACATTGTTTAGACTGAGGATCACTGACGAGGGTTTAGTACCCGAAACGTGCATGTCTGGTCCATGCTGTAAATTTATCAGGTTTTAAATGATGCTTTTGAATTTAAAGACGTTTAACATTTGAACTACTTGGTGAGTGTCACTGCTGGTGGACCAAGAGTCCCCGAGGGCACATGTAGCCAAGTTCGATCAACTTCGGTTGATCGTCTGTCTTTTCAACGCATTTGAAATTTTCTGTTACAAAATTTCTTGAAATTTCTAAAACGTGGGTCCTGTAGCATCATATCCCACCCATTCTGCTACGTCTTTTGGTACATTTTTGGACATGATAATTTTCATACTTTTTGGCCGTATTACATTGTTTAGACTGAGGATCACTGACGAGGGTTTAGTACCCGAAACGTGCATGTCTGGTCCATGCTGTAAATTTATCAGGTTTTAAATGATGCTTTTGAATTTAAAGACGTTTAACATTTGAACTACTTGGTGAGTGTCACTGCTGGTGGACCAAGAGTCCCCGAGGGCACATGTAGCCAAGTTCGATCAACTTCGGTTGATCGTCTGTCTTTTCAACGCATTTGAAATTTTCTGTTACAAAATTTCTTGAAATTTCTAAAACGTGGGTCCTGTAGCATCATATCCCACCCATTCTGCTACGTCTTTTGGTACATTTTTGGACATGATAATTTTCATACTTTTTGGCCGTATTACATTGTTTAGACTGAGGATCACTGACGAGGGTTTAGTACCCGAAACGTGCATGTCTGGTCCATGCTGTAAATTTATCAGGTTTTAAATGATGCTTTTGAATTTAAAGACGTTTAACATTTGAACTACTTGGTGAGTGTCACTGCTGGTGGACCAAGAGTCCCCGAGGGCACATGTAGCCAAGTTCGATCAACTTCGGTTGATCGTCTGTCTTTTCAACGCATTTGAAATTTTCTGTTACAAAATTTCTTGAAATTTCTAAAACGTGGGTCCTGTAGCATCATATCCCACCCATTCTGCTACGTCTTTTGGTACATTTTTGGACATGATAATTTTCATACTTTTTGGCCGTATTACATTGTTTAGACTGAGGATCACTGACGAGGGTTTAGTACCCGAAACGTGCATGTCTGGTCCATGCTGTAAATTTATCAGGTTTTAAATGATGCTTTTGAATTTAAAGACGTTTAACATTTGAACTACTTGGTGAGTGTCACTGCTGGTGGACCAAGAGTCCCCGAGGGCACATGTAGCCAAGTTCGATCAACTTCGGTTGATCGTCTGTCTTTTCAACGCATTTGAAATTTTCTGTTACAAAATTTCTTGAAATTTCTAAAACGTGGGTCCTGTAGCATCATATCCCACCCATTCTGCTACGTCTTTTGGTACATTTTTGGACATGATAATTTTCATACTTTTTGGCCGTATTACATTGTTTAGACTGAGGATCACTGACGAGGGTTTAGTACCCGAAACGTGCATGTCTGGTCCATGCTGTAAATTTATCAGGTTTTAAATGATGCTTTTGAATTTAAAGACGTTTAACATTTGAACTACTTGGTGAGTGTCACTGCTGGTGGACCAAGAGTCCCCGAGGGCACATGTAGCCAAGTTCGATCAACTTCGGTTGATCGTCTGTCTTTTCAACGCATTTGAAATTTTCTGTTACAAAATTTCTTGAAATTTCTAAAACGTGGGTCCTGTAGCATCATATCCCACCCATTCTGCTACGTCTTTTGGTACATTTTTGGACATGATAATTTTCATACTTTTTGGCCGTATTACATTGTTTAGACTGAGGATCACTGACGAGGGTTTAGTACCCGAAACGTGCATGTCTGGTCCATGCTGTAAATTTATCAGGTTTTAAATGATGCTTTTGAATTTAAAGACGTTTAACATTTGAACTACTTGGTGAGTGTCACTGCTGGTGGACCAAGAGTCCCCGAGGGCACATGTAGCCAAGTTCGATCAACTTCGGTTGATCGTCTGTCTTTTCAACGCATTTGAAATTTTCTGTTACAAAATTTCTTGAAATTTCTAAAACGTGGGTCCTGTAGCATCATATCCCACCCATTCTGCTACGTCTTTTGGTACATTTTTGGACATGATAATTTTCATACTTTTTGGCCGTATTACATTGTTTAGACTGAGGATCACTGACGAGGGTTTAGTACCCGAAACGTGCATGTCTGGTCCATGCTGTAAATTTATCAGGTTTTAAATGATGCTTTTGAATTTAAAGACGTTTAACAATTTCATAATGGTTATCATTCATGTACTTGGAACACTTGCATATACTTGTTATCATGTATAAAGTTTGCTCGAATTTCCTCTGTCTTAGACTCTCTTAGATGAAGTAATTTACGGACTGATTTCTTGAAGAAACGTCTAATGAGTAATCTCTTCCTCTGGATTTTGAGAATGCATAGGACATTTAATATCTGAAATTCTTGAAAATAAATAATTCCGTTCAGAGTTCCTGAAATCTTCCAATGAAATGTTGGACCACAGAAGCTGTTGTTTTAATAGAGAAAATAAATTATTATTCACAACCTTAAGCCACTGTGTTCGTCATCTTGTATGTATAATATTTCTAAGAGGAACACAGAGGCCTGAGGTTGTGAATAATAAAACATTTTCTCTCATAAAACGACATGATCCTGTGTTAAGACATTTGGGAATTTTTATCTGTTCAAATAATAGATACATAATGAGTTTTTATCGGACCAAATAACTTCTTGTCGGCAAATCCAATGCAACCGATACATTTCATGAACTCTCTCCGCTAACAACTTGTCCGTGTAACAGACCTATGATGAGGTAAAACAATTAGTTAACAGTAAATAACGATGTCGTAGGTCTGCTAGTTGGACAAGCTTAACAATTTCATGGGCCTTTTAATTTGTTTCAAACTGCGAAACCTTAGAGAAACCACTTGAGTTGTTGAACAGCGTATGCTGAAATGCGACGCTCCTTCTCGCCTGTTGAAATATGCATAGGCAAGAAGCGTCGCATTTCAGCATATTTACTGAAAATTATTTGTTCAAGTGGCTTCACTGGGTCATGAGGTTTGATATAACATACACTGCTTTTTTGGAAAACAAACTGGCACAATTTCTGCACAACTCACTTGAATTGATGAATATTGGATCAAAACGATTTTAACTGTACGTTTCATGTATTTGAGATGAAATCAATACTATTCAAAAGCATAATTCATAGATTTCAGTGAATAAAGGCAAAACCGAAAAATCTTTGTTTTTTATGCCCCTGGAATAAAAGATTCGGGAGCATAAAGTTTTTGGCCTGTCCGTCTGTCTGTTTGTCTGTCTGTTTTCCGAAAAACTTTAACATTGGGCATAACTTTTGAATGGAAGCTGGTGATAGAGGTTTCATATTTCACATGTGTATTTACCAAAATTTTTGACCTCGTGACCATAACCTTGACCTTTCACGTACTTCTCAAAAACTTTAACATTGGGCATAACTATTGAATGGTTATAGTGATAGGGCTTTTATATTGTACATGTGTATTCCTTGTGACAAGATCTTTCCATTGATACCAATATTACGCTGACCCTGACCTCTCACATACTTAACAGAAAATGGTGTTTATACTAACAAAGATGCCGCCGGGGGCATTCTCGTTTCACAAACACAGGCTTTATAATTTCTGGCATGCTAGCTACATGTATCAATAATGAAAGGTTTTGTGTTCAATTTTAAATAAACTTAATTTGTGAAATCATTTCATTCTTTTATTCTTTTTCTGCTGCACATTTATGTGGAATTTTACAATATGATTTTATTTTTGATGTTGCATAATTGAACTATACTAGCTGGGCATATGACGTTGGACCACTTTATCCGGTTTTTTTTTTCAAATCAGTAAAAAAGTTATTGTTTTGAAATGTGACTATTTTTTTCTGTTTTGTACTTTTAAAGGTTGTCTGAAAAAAACACTTCTCTGCATCCGGCAAAAATCTTTTTAGAAAGGTTGTGGGCTAAAATCCTGGAACTGGCACTATCAGTATTCAATGTCAGTATGTCAGTTAGAGCGTGCATGGGTATCAGGTGAGCGTTGTGCCCCCTGGGGCTCTTGTTTATTAACATTATATATATGCCCATTTACAATACATGGAAAGACCGGGCCAGCCTTCCATTCCATTTATATCTATATTATATATAAGTTATATGTAAACAGAAAAGAAATATAGGATATTAGGTATGTTTCTAATTAGTACGTGTAATCTGGCTGTGACTATACATATATGAATAGAACGCCTTTACTTTGTGTATAGAATTCGAAGTTAAGATTCAAAGACAAACAACGTATGTCTTCCCAGTGGCACTTTATTTTTAATCAGCTACTCATGTATTATCTTGTCTGGTCATCGTAACTCCTCCTAAATCAAGGAGTGAGAAATTTTGCAGTGAAATGACAATTTTAGTAAAGTTTAAGCTGACAGGTATCAACTACTTTTTTATAAAGATACATTGAGTGAATTATACATGAAAGTTAATTTGAGTGAAGTTTTGATTATCTTTTGTAACCTTGTTCCTTATGAGAAAAGGCCAATCTGATTAAAACCAGATCTCTACATGCTCCCGAACATCGGGAGCATGTAGAGATCTGGTTTTAATAAGATTGGAGAAAAGGCTGGCACATATATGAAAACATTAAGCATACTTAGAACTACATTTTCATACCGAAACAGTTGAGACAGTGACCTTTACCATGAAGAATTACCTTTTTATGAGGGGATTCAATGCAAACAATTGAATGTCAAATCATAATCCTGGAGCTGTACAGAATAAAATTATGCCGCTTGGGATATATTTTTTCTAAATTGTCTTTTAAGCATGAGGGCAACAAGATGTTGTAATAATTGATATTCCCATTGCTTAGTCTAAAGCATTCTACAAAGACAAAGACAGTCGCTCACAAATATACTCCTTGTTAAGTGGTTCTCTTTTCAAGTCGCCTAGACCTGCCCGTTTTTTTTTTTTTGTTTTTGTTTTTTTTTTTTTTTTTTTTTTTTTTTTTGGTTTTTTTTTTTCTTGTCTGTTTGTCCTTGGCAAAAAAAAACTTTAAAATTGGACATAGCTTTTTTAAATGGGAAGTGAAAGAGCTTTCATATCACACATATGAATACCTCACAACAAAACCGTAATCATTGACACCAATATGTTTTACCTCGTGACCTTGACCACGACCTTTGACCTATTTTTTTTTAAACTTCAATATTTGACATAGCTTTCTAATGGTAAGTGATATGGCTTTGATATTTCAAAAGCGTATTCCTTGATACAAGGCTTTTCACTTGAGACCAAAAGTTTAGACCTAGTTACCTTGACCTTTCACCTACTTAACAGAAAATTGTGTTAATACTGACAAAGATGCCGACGGAGGCATTTGCGTTTCAGAAGCACAGTTTTCATTAAAATATCATCAATGAATAAATACCTGAGTACCACGACAATTTCTACCCATTGATTTTCAAATCCTGAAACAAAAAAATTATATCTGTATTCCTTTACATTATATGTTTCAGAAAATATATAGTTTATAGTACATGTATCTACCAGGAATACAAATAACCAGACTAAACATGTAATTCAGATGTAATTTTCCTAAATGTACAACGGATTCATTCAAAGAATTTAACGGTCCAATTTGCAATAGCTCTAGTTGATGACGATCTTGTAAATCGATAACGATGTAACCTTAAGATAGCATGAAATCTTTAAAGTTCCTTACGACATGTTTCACAAGACAATATAATTCTATTATCCTCAAAAGTGAACGCAACTGCAGCGTCCCTAACTGGATTTCATACTTGAATTATTGACATTATTTGTATGGTGTCTCTTTTGTTCACAATGTAAAGAAGTTGTTAACGCTAAATATTGTGTTCCAGACTGCTGACGTAAGAATCAATTGCAAAGCAAAATAACAACATTCAATAGAAAGCTTTAAATTTTTTGTCAGATTTGAAGGGCTTTTAATAAAGTGTCATTCGCAGGCATACGTCCTTTGAGATATCTTAAATGTTTGAATTTGTTACACAGTCTGATTCGTTGTTCCTGCCATATCTTTTGATAAATCAACGAACAAAAATTAAGGGATAAAGCTGCAGCGTTATGATGAAATGGCGAAATATGCATTACATGGTCACCTGCAATGCGTTCGCTACAATGTACCTTTTTGTCCTTGTATGAAAACGCATGATAATAAGATCAATCAATATCATTTAGCAACAAACAGCTCTATCCTATCTCTCTGTATGATTTTGACTTTGAAATTGTCAAACCCGGAACATTGATGTCTTGTGCATTATATTTAGTAATTATCTCCTACAGGGATGCTCTGTAATATCAGGGTTGAAACATTCCTTTTGTTTTGCGTAAATACACTTACTCTATTTTGTGCACACACAGCATAACTCTTTTCTCATTCATTCTAAAATATGCTTTATTCTACAAGCCTTCATTGTGTTTAGAAATAATGAATAGCGCAAATAACTGAATACTTTTGCAATCAACCGGATGAACCATTGCAAGATAACAAAATGATTATATATATTCCGTGACTGTTGACAAGACTGACCGTGCTGAAAGGTTCACGTAGCCAGAATTTCAATCGCCTCAAGTGATTAACACCTGTGCTGTGATTAATACTAGCGTGAGCAATTAGTCTGATGTTGAATTGTCAGGTACCAAAAGAAAAGTAGGTGGGAAAGCAAGAAACTTCGCATACAAACGTTCAAACTCTGCTAAATACACATTGATCTCATTCCTTTGGTCTCCTTCCTTTTATGTACTGTCATCAATGTTTGATGTTTCTGTACGTCAGTTACGATTGTTTTGTATGATGTTCTAGTGAATATTGTTGTGTCTTTTTGCGATTAGGAGTTTGTATGATGTCATTTATGTGCCACTTTCTTGTGGGTTTATTGCGCTGGGTGGCTGCAGGGTGGTCGTGCTGGAGATCATTCATTCAATACTGGTATGATCAAATTCAACATTTCCGCTCAATTTTCATTTAACGTAATTGTTGACCAAGTGACACCAAAGAAGAACAAGCAATAACTAAACAGTAGATAAAAGAATATAGCAAAATAAAAAAAAAACATTTCTCAAAACATTACGTCGTTTGTATTGTTTTATTCTATAGTAATTCTTATATAAAACTTCACAAGTCACATTACAAATTTCCATACATCGCTAATTCAAGGAACTGACATTTTTGGACATGAAAATATCAAAATTATAAACGGAGAGATTCATACAAGTGTGTATGACAAAAAGATTTATATGGATTAAACATAGTGAATTTTCCCTGGTATGACGATAATTTCCCCAGACTACCGTCATACGGCATTTACATATTACATCTTATCCGATACCCTAGAGTAGAATTTACAAATACTAAGACACTTTAAAGTGAAGGTTTCCGCTTCCATAAGCTATAGTTAGACTATCTGGAAATGTTACAGAAATTACTGCCAGCTTCTTTTAAATTCGAACAAAAACAACAGAATTTATCACTTTTGGCATTTCACAACCTGCCTTTGAGTCTATGACTGAATGTGATGACGGGACTCCATGACGAACCCTGACCAGACCTCTTTAGAGAAGACAGAGCCCGACCACATGTCCTCTCTGAATGTCGGTCGGACTCCTCGGGTGATAAGATGCATGAACTCGCTACATCCGGCAAAACACGGAATGTATTAGGTACGCCCCCTTTTTAAGTCCATTTACATATTTATCTATGTTCCTTGGGCCCCTGCGTTTGCTGTCTTGTTTGTGTGGTCATGCACCGATTGTCCATTGGTCTCGTTGCTTTATGTGTAGTTTTTTTTTTTGTTTCATGTTTCTATATCGTATGTCTTTTTCACGTCTGTTTATGTGCTTGTCTACTATATAGTTTGACATCATATGTTTTGGTGCTTTGTTGTGGATGCTGTAACTGAGTCTTGTTGGAGATATTCTCCTTCCTGTTGACACAGGTATCAACAAAATATCTCTGCCTCTGAGAAACTTCGTTTTCTCTTTAAGATAACAATGAAAATTAAATGATTTAAATAGCATATCAAGAATAACATTTTTATCCATCGGGGGAAACATTCTAAGGAGGTTTGATGAGTGATTCGACATTATGATGTTACGGTCTACGTTGAAAGGTATTATCGTATAAATGAATAATATAAAATAATACATCTATGAAAGTAATTTAAGGTATTATAGATATGAACCGAGTTAAGTGAGAGGGTTTTTTTTGTAGATTTCATGCAGAATCAAGGAGTTGTAAAATCGATGAAATGTAACATCCCACCCATTCTGCTACGTCTTTTGGTACATTTTTGGACATAATAATTTTCATACTTTTTGGCCTTTTTACAATGTTTAGACGGAGGATCACTGACGAGGGTTCAGTACCCGAAACGTGCATGTCTGGTCCATGCTGTAAATTTATCAAGTCTAAAATGATGCTATTGAATTTGAAGACGTTTTACATTTGAACTAATTGGTGAGTGTCACTGCTGGTGGACCAAGAGTCCCCGAGGGCACATGTAGCCAAGTTCGATCAACTTCGGTAGATCGTTTCTCTCTTTAACGCATTTGAAATTTTCTGTTACAAAATTTCTTGAAAATTCTAAAACGTGGGTCCTGTAGCATCATATCCCACCCATTCTGCTACGTCTTTTGGTACATTTTTGGACATAATAATTTTCATACTTTTTGGCCTTTTTACAATGTTTAGACGGAGGATCACTGACGAGGGTTCAGTACCCGAAACGTGCATGTCTGGTCCATGCTGTAAATTTATCAAGTCTAAAATGATGCTATTGAATTTGAAGACGTTTTACATTTGAACTACTCGGTGAGTGTCACTGCTGGTGGACCAAGAGTCCCCGAGGGCACATGTAGCCAAGTTCGATCAACTTCGGTAGATCGTTTGTCTCTTTAACGCATTTGAAATTTTCTGTTACAAAATTTCTTGAAAATTCTAAAACGTGGGTCCTGTAGCATCATATCCCACCCATTCTGCTACGTCTTTTGGTACATTTTTGGACATAATAATTTTCATACTTTTTGGCATTTTTACAATGTTTAGACGGAGGATCACTGACGAGGGTTCAGTACCCGAAACGTGCATGTCTGGTCCATGCTGTAAATTTATCAAGTCTAAAATGATGCTATTGAATTTGAAGACGTTTTACATTTGATATCACTTTAATGGGAGCATTAATACATCCTCTCCTTTTCTCAGAGGACAATTACAGTGACAATTGACGTAAATTGAGGAATAATTAAAATTGAATCGGTGCCTTTTCGCATAAACTATTCCATATCATCATTACTTTCTGTCTCCAGATGAACGTAAATGATGATTTGTTTACTTTATTCCATAGAGTCTGAACGGGTCGGATATGAAAACATACATAGTATCTCCTTAACATTCAATCCAATAATTGATCTAAAGAAAAGGGAATGATCTCCAGCATGACCACCCTGCATTCACTCAGCGAAACAAATCCACAAGAAAGTGACACATAAATGACATCATACAACCTTCAAATCTCAAAAAGACACAACAATATTCACTAGAATATCATACAAAACATTCGTAACAGACGTACAGAAACATTACACATTGATGACAACACATAAAAGGAAGGAGACCAATGTGCACCCGGTGCCGACTTTGGACGGCCATCTGCTTTTAGCAAATGTTGTGGTTATCTGGAGTACGTTGATTACGTTAAAGATTCAATTTACGCGTCTTTGTTGAAAAAAGGAGGAGGAGGAGAAGAGAGAGAGACTCTCATTTCTGACAAACATTTGAAGTCAAATTTCTACTCCATTTCCTTATACATATATTTTACAATATAAAAACCAAATATTGTACAATACTAACTATCCAATGTCAAGAAGTACATTTTTTACTTAGCATTTCAATTGAATTTTACATACCGACTGCTCTTTTCTCTACATATGTACTTTTCAATCGTACAAGATTGTGGCCTTATAACATCTAGCAGTTTGAATTCGAGCAGTGCAACTTTAAGGATGATTTTGTATTTGTATTTCTTTTATTCATGAATCATGAGACAGTCAAACCAAAACTTGTCTCAAATGGGCCTTAATATCAGTCTATGGGAATCAAAGATAGAAAATATTTGCTTGTGTACAACATAAGTGTCATCTTTTGGAGTTTATATTATAGATTTGTGAAGGAAGGACTTTGAAAAAAAAGAAGGCGTATGTGATTAAGCTATGATACATCAACCCGTGAGTCATTTCCAGGAAACAGATCCGAACTTTTTTCCTAGTACCTGATATCATCTCAATATCTGCTCCTCTACGAATGTTTTGTTGAGTTTTGCATTTTTCACATTAATTGAAGACTGCTTTTAGATTAATATTTTACCTATCGCCAAAATATAGAATTTCGCAATTGAAAGAGAGATTATTGAACGTTTTGTCTTGATACACTTGTATTTTAACGGTGTAACAATCTCTGAATTTATTCTGTACAGTCAAACTGTTTTTTGCTGTTTTATATATCTGTAGGTAATGCGTTTGGATTCCTATTTTGGGTTTTGTATTTTACTGTCATTCACTGATGTCCAACGCTCATCAATATATGTCGCATCAACATGAATATCTCTTCTTACGATGGCAACTACATGTATCCAAAATTATGCTAATGAATTTGAGGACGTTTAACATTCGGACACTAAAAATTCAATGCAATGAAAAGATGATTTTCCTGGGTTTTTATGATGATGCCCACTCGACAACAGTCATGCGACATTTTCATATCGCTCGATAGGCTGGTACTGTAGATGAAAGGAGGGGACCTCCAACAAGTGTTAAACGTCTTCAAATTGAATAGCATTATTCAAGAACAGATAAATTTGCAGCATGGACCAGACATGCACGTTTGGGGTACTTGACCCTCGTCAGTGATCCTCAATAAATAATGTAATATGGCCAAAGAGTGTGAAAGTTATGTAAAAAAAAACTAGGGCTGAGCGATTTTATCGGGGTACCGGTATGTTACGATGTGAAGCTTCGCAATACGTTCTAAGGTATTTGTTTTAAAAAACCGGTTTTTGCGATATTTTTTTTTATCTTCATATTTTCATGTTGTTTCTTCTTGAAAATCACGAATTACTTATCAAAATACATCAGTAGGATGATTTAAATTGTCATCGGTGGATTCTTGTGTCGTGTGTCTTGATATCTAACATTTAAAATACATATATTACATCGTTGTGAATTAAATCATGTTCATTCCATGTTTCGTCCGATAAGATTATGACAAATATGGATAATGACCATATTCCTGTATACAGCACAAAATCGATAATTCAGAAAATCAAAAACCGAAGGCATACAGGATAAAACAGGAACCAAAGCAAACAAACAAAAACCTCCACCATATGAAAAGAAGCGAACTCCCGATATGAGAGTGAGACCAGATGCCCAGGAAGAGTAAGCATCTCCTGCTTACATGCAACACCCGCCGCTTCAATTCGGTAGAACTGTCACATCCGATAACTTCCATTTTGGAAGACATAGGGTACAATCTTTGGTTGGATGGTTCAAATGGTCTATGACAAAATATAATCTACCATTCTGGAGAGTGGGACATCATAGTGTATGACGAGTTCCCCATATCGACCGTAGAACTTCCTCAGTGACGATGTTAGTCGGTCACAAAGGTATCCCTGACTGAGAAGCTTATCTGAAAGACGCATAGCTCTCAGAACAAAATCCGTATATTTCGTACTTGCTCTGGCATAGCGTATCAACTGAGATATAAACACGCCATAAGCAGGCGATGAAGGGATGTTGCTACTCATAAAAGGAAAGCTTGTAATGCTGAAAGTGAAGTCGTCACGTTTGTCATAGAGTGAGGTGTTCATGTGACCATCAAAGTCGTAGGAAAACATTATGTCCAAATAGGATGCTGAATTACTTGTCTCTGTAGTTTCTTTGACTTCAAGCTCTGAAGGATTGACCCTCAATACTCAGCCCTACAAAAGACGCATTTCTTGAAATTTCTAAAACGTGGTTCCTATAGCATCAGATCCCATCCATCCTGCTACGTCTTTCGGTCCATGCTGCAAATTTATATGTTCTAAAATGATGCTTTTGAATTTGAAGACGTTTAACATGATGTGATATGTACGAAATGGGGTATCGGTCAGTGAATGAAAGTCAGGGTACCTGTAAAGTGCGAAACGAAACAAAAACGAAACGAAACGAAACAAATCGAAACAAATCAAACAAATGATGCTATTCAATTTGAAGACGTTTAACATTTATACCACTTGGTGAGTGTCACTGCTGGTGGACCAGGAGTCCCCGAGGGCACATGTAGCCAAGTTCGATCAATTTCGGTTGATCGTTTCTTCAACGCATTCTAAAATTTCTGTGATCAAAATTTCTTGAAATTTCTAAAAAGTAGGTCCTGCAGCATCATATCCCACCCATCCTGATACGTCTTTCGGTATGCTATTTCGACTTAGAAACCTTCATACTTTTTTGGCGTATTACATTGTTTAGATTTGAGGATCACTGACGAGGGTTAAGTACCCGAAACGTGCATGTCTGGTCCATGCTGCCAATTTATCTGTTCTTTAATGATGCTATTCGATTTGAAGACGTTTAACATCGAAACGAAACAAATCGAAACGAAACAATTGGGCAATTGTTTCCTATTTTCGGCGATTTTTCATTGCATTTCATTGCATTTTTCCTCAAAATACCCATTCAGCAATGAAAATTTTATAGTTTTTTTTTTAATTTTTTTCTGAAATAATGCAACAAACTGAGCTTATACCATTTATTGTCCATCTCGGTTTAAGAAAATACGGGATATAAAAATAGAGTTATCTCCCTGTAGTCGCAACCCTAACCTTAATGTTACACATTAACAAACGTCACCTCAGCGTTGCAGAAATGTAACAAATCCTTTAATGTTACACATTTACATATGTCATCTGAGCTTGGCAGAAATGTAACAAATCCTTTAATGTTACACGATTTACATATTCTTACTTGGTATCAGCCACGGCTTTAGTAATTTGAATTACCGAATGCCGAAAAATTGTGGAATTCATTTTTGGGCAATTTGTTTTTCTTTGTAATTTATTATTATGTATTTGTTTCAATGGAAATTCAAATGATTTTCCCCTACCTTCTCGACTTTAAGACTGGGTAACTGATGGGTACCTCTTCGGTATTTATTTCAGTATAGTAAAGGATCTGTGCTAATGTTAAACGTCTTCAAATTTAATAGCATCATTTAAGAGCAGATAAATTGTCAGCATGGACCAGACCAGAATCCGAAGTGAGATTACTGAATTTAGGATAAGATGATTTAGTGAATGTCTTGCATAATGTTAATTTGTATGCGTTTTGTTTTGTTTTGATTTGTTTTGTTTTGTTTTGCTCTATACTGAATGTATTCTTTCGTCGCTACAAAAATCCCCAAAAAGACCCTGTTGCCTCCTAGGGGCGTTTTTCTGTGAGGTAAAACTGATGTCTACTCGTGTCATACATGTATTACCGATGAGAACACACTCTTAAGATGGAAATATGTAAATAAAATAGGGAATTATCAAAACGAAGTAAAGAAATGAAGATATCATGATTGATCGGTTTTTGAAGGGAAATGATGAGAAATTAAAGTAGGACATGCAAAACCTATTAATGTTTTCTATTCAGCAACAAATTTCACTTTCATTTTTTTCAGTGTTTGGTAGTAACGAATTCATCCACTTATAAATCTTTATGGAGATCACGTTTTATTCTATAATCAAATTCACAAAAAAAACTTGTCAGATATGGATTGAGAAATCCCCTCAATAATGTAATATTTCAAGAACGTTGAAATCCAAATTCTACCAGGCAAAAATAAAAATATGATTACTCAGAATCAGTTAATGCCTTTCTCGACAATAGACATGTATATTAATGTCACTTTTAACAAAAAAAAAAAAAAACAATCTTCTTATCAATTGGATAAGATTACAAAGCTTGTTGCCGATGCATACATCTTAACTAAGTGCTAAAGTTATGTGACGACTGCGTTATGAGCTCCCATATTGGGAGTTGGCTTCTTTTCTTATGGTGGAGGTTTTTGTTTGTTTGCTTTGGTTCCCATTTTCTCCTGATTTTGTATGTCTTCGGTTTATGATTTTCTGAATTATAGATTTTGTACTGTGTATGGAGATATGGTCATTATCCATATTTGTCATTGTAAGATAAAATTCAAAGCCAAATTCGTTTGTTGGATTTCACCGATGTCACTTAGCTTGAGTGTATAAGAGAAAAGGTTATGTGAAGACTGCGTTATAAGGATGTAGGTTCAAATTCCAAGTTAAGATTCAAAGACAATTATATGCAAATAACGTATATCTTCCTTGTGGCACTTTCTTTTTAATCAGCTACTCATGTGTTATCTTGTCTGGTCTTCGAAACTCCTCCCAAATCAAGGATAGAGAAATTTTGCAGTGAAATGACAATTTTTAATAAAGTTTAAGCTTACAGGTATCAAACTAAATTTTTTTTATAAAGATACCTTGAGCGAATTATACATGATAGTTAATTTGAGTGTAGTTTTGATTATCTTTTTGTAACCTTATTCCTTATGAGAAAAGGCTGGCACATATCCGAAAACATTAAGCATACTTAAAACTACATTTTCATACCGAAACAGTTGAGAAAGTGACCTTAACCATGAATGATGACCTTTCATGAGGGGATTAAATGCAAACAATTGAATATCAAATCATAATCCTGGAGCTGTACAGAATAAAATTATGCCGCTGGGGATATATTTTATCTAAATTGTCTTTTAATCATGCGTCAACAAGATGTTGTAATATTTGATATTCCCATTGCTTAGTTTAAAAGTATTCTACAGGGACAAAGACAGTCGCTCACTTATATACTCCTTGTTGAGTAGTTCTCTCTACAAGTCGCCTTGGCCTGCCGGTTTTTTGTTTTTGTTTTTTTTTTTTTTGTCTGTTTGTCTTTGGCAAAAACAAACTTTAAAATTGGACATAGCTTATTTTAATGGGAAGTGAAAGAGCTTTCATATCACACAAATGAATACCTCACAACAACACCGTTATCATTGACACCAATATGTTTTATCTCGTGACCTTGACCACGAACTTTGACCTACTTTTTAAAAACTCCAATATTTGACATAGCTTTTGAATGGTAAGTGATATGGCTTTGATATTTCAAAAGTGTATTCCTTGATACAATGCTTTTCACTTGAGACCAAAAGTTTAGACCTAGTGACATTGACCTTGCACCTACTTAACAGAAAATTGTGTTAATACTGACAAAGATGCCGACGGAGGCATTCGTGTTTCAGAAGCACAGTTTTCACTCAAATAACATTAATGAATAAATACCTGAGTACCACGACAATTTCTATGCTTTGATTTTCAAATCTTAAAAAAAAAAACAAAAAAACTTATATTTGTATTCCTTTACATTATCTCTTTCAGAAAGTTTATAGAACATGTATCTACCAGAAATACAAATAACCATACTTAACATGTAATTCAGATGTAATTTTCCCAATAGTTCAACGGATACCTTCGAAGAATTTAACGGCCCAATTTGAAATTAATCTAGTTGATGACGTTTCTTGTAAATCTATAACGATAGAACCTTAAGGTAGCCCAAATGAAATATTCAAAGTTCCTTTCGACATGTTTCACAAGACAACATAATTTCAATTATCCTCCAAATTGAATGCAACTGCAGCGTCCCTAACTGGATTTCATACTTTAATTATTGACATTACTTGTATTGTGTCTTTTTTGTTCACAGTGTAAAGAAGTTGTTAACGCTAAATATTGTGTTCCAGACTGCTGACGTAAGAATCAATGGTGATACAAAATTACAACATTCAAGAAAATCTTTATTGTCAGAGTTGAAAGGCTTTTAATAAAGTGTCATCCGCAGGCATACTTTCTTTGAGATATCTTAAATGTTTTTGATTCGTTGTTCCTGCCATATATTTTGGTAGATCTATAAGCAGACTAGAACTATCCGATTACGACCAAAAAATTAAGAGATAAAGCAGCGTTATGATGAAATGGCGAAATAGGCATTACATGGTCACCTGAACTACATTCGATACAATGTAATTTTTTGTCCTTGTATGAAAACGCATGATAATAAGATCAATCAATATCATTTAGCTTTATCTCTCTGTATTATCTTGACTTTAAAGATGTTATACCTGAAACATTGGTGTCTTGTGCATAATATTTAGTAATTATCTCCTACAGGATGCTCTGTTTTATCAGAGTTGAGACATTCCTTTCGTTTTGCGTAGATACACTTACTCTATTTGTGCACCCACAGCATAGCCCTTTTCTCATTCATTTTAAATTTTGCTTTATTCAACAAGCCTTCTGTATGTTTAAAAGCAATGAATAGCTCAACTATCTGAATACTTTTGTAATCAACCGGATGAACCATTGCAAGATAACAAAATGATTCTATATATTCCGTGACTGTTGACAAGACTGACCGTGGCGAAAGGTTCACGTAGCCAGAATTTCAATCGCCTCAAGTGATTAACACCTCCTGTGATCAATGCTAGCGTGAGCTGGTGTTGAATTGTCAGGTATCAAAAGAAAAGTAGGTGGGAAAGCAAGAAACTTCGCATACAAACGTTAAAACACTGATCAATATTGGCATGATCAAATTCAACATATCAAATCCCACGCACCCTGCTTCATCTTTCGGTAGATCTTTTGACATGATAATTTTCACCCCCTTTGGACATATTACATTGTTTAGACTAAGGATCACTGACGAGGGCTGAGTACCCGAAACGTGAATGTCTGGTCCATGCTGCAAATTTATCCATTTATAAATGATGCTATTGAATTTTAAGACGTTTAACATTTGAACTACTTGGTGAGTGTCACTGCTGGTGGACCAGGAGTCCAGGGCACATGTAGCCAAGTTCGATCAATTTCGGTTGAGCGTCTGTCTCTTCAACGCATTCAAAATTTTCTAGTACTAAAATTCTTGAAATTTCTAGAACATGGGTCCTGTAGCATCATATCCAACCCATCCTGATACATCTTTCCGTAGATCTTTTGACATAATAATTTTCACCCTCTTTGGCCATATTACATTGTTTAGACTAAGGATCACTGACGAGGGTTGAGTTCCCGAAACGTGCATGTCTGGTCCATGCTGCAAATTTATCCATTTATAAAAGATGCTATTGAATATGAAGACGTTTAACAATATGCGCTCAATTTTTATTTAACGTAATTGTTGACCAAGAGATACCAAAAAAAGCAATAACTCAAAAGTAGATCAAAGATTATAGCGAAGTAACCATTTATGAGATAATTACGTCGTTTGTATTGTTTAATGTTATAGTAATTTTTATGTAAAACTTTATAAGTCACATTACAAATTTCGATACATTGCTGATTCAAGGAAATGCCATATTTGGACCTAAATATCAAAATATCAAAATTATTAATGGAGAGATTCATACAAGTGTGTATGAAAAAAAAGATTAATTTGGATTCAACATAGTAAATTTTCCCTGGCATGACGGTAGTGTTCCCAGACTACCGTCTTACGGCATTTACATATCACATCTTATCCGACACGCTAGAGTAGAATTTACAAATACCAAGAAACATTAAGGTCAAGGTTTCCGCTTCAATAAACTATAGCTCATGTAGTTAGAAGGTCTGGAAATTTTACAGACATTACTGCCAGCTTCTTTTAAATTCGAACATAAACAAGCAACAGAATATATCACCTGTCTATGAGTCTATGACTGAATGTGGCAACGGGACTCCGTGACGAACCCTGTACAGATCTCTTTAGAGAAGACAGAGCCCCGACCACCTGTCCTCTCTGAATGATAATCGGACTCCTCGGGTGATAAGATGCATGAGCTCGGTACAGCCGGCAAAACATGAATTTTATTTGGTACGCACCATTTTTATATCCATTTACATATTCATCTGTGTTGCATGGGCCCCTGCGTTTCGTTGCCTCGTTTGTGTGATCACAGTGAGGAGGTTATTTTACACTTCGAGACCTTTTGGTAATTGGTAAAGAGGGAGGGTTGTGCGCACGTAATCCGGATAACTAAACAATTAGCTACTGGCGTGACCATCCTAAATTGGCACCGATTGCCCATTGCTTTATTTGTAATATTTTGTGTTTCATGTTTCTATACCGTATGTCTCTTTTACGTCTGTTGCTGTGCTTGTCTACACTATGTTTTCGCATCAGATGTTCTGGTACTTTGCTGTGAGTACTGTATCCGAGTCTGATTGGATATCTTCTCCTTTCTTTTGACACAGGTATCAAAAAACTTTCTCAGCCTCTGAAAATCTTCGTTTTTACTGAAAAAAAAGAAAATTAAACGATTTAAAAAAAGCATCTCAAGAATACCATTTTTATCCATGGGGGAAACATTCTGAGGAGGTCTGATGTGTGATTCGACATTAGGATGTCACGGTCTTCATTGAAAGGTATTATCAACTAATAAATAATATAAGATAGTACATCAATGAAAGTATTATAAATATGAACAGAGTTAAGTGAGAGGGGTTTCCTTTGTAGATTTCATGAAGAATCAAGGAGTTGTAAAATCGATGAAATGTAACAAATAACTTGAGATCACTTAAATGGGAGCAATAATACATCCTCTCGTTTTCTCGGAGGAAAATTACAGTGACAATTGACGTAAATTTAGGAATAATTAGAATTGAATCAGCGCCTTTTCGCATAAACTATTCCATATCATCGTTACTTTTTGTCTCCAGATGAACGTAAATGATGATTTGTCTACTTTGTTCCATAGAGTCTGAACGGGTCGGATATGAAAACATACATTGTATCTCCTTAAACTTCAATCCAATAATTGATCTTAAGGAAAGGGAATGATCTTCAGCATGACCACCCTGCATTCACCCGGCGAAACAAACCCACAAGAAAGTGACACATAAATCACATCATACAAACTCGAAATTGCAAAAAGACACAACAATATTCACTAGAATATCATTCAAAACAATCGTAACGGACGGAAAGAAACATTAAACATTGATGACAACACATAAAAGGAAGGAGACCAATGTGCACCCGGCGCCGACTTCGGACAGCCAATTTCTATAAGCAAATGATGTGGTTATCTGGATTACGTTGATTACGTTAAAGACTCAACTGACGTGTCGTAGTTGAAAAAAGGATGAGAGAGAGAGAGAGAGAGAGAGAGAGAGAGAGAGAGAGAGAGAGAGAGAGAGAGAGAGAGAGAGAGAATCATATCTGACAAACTTTTGAAGTCAAATTTCTACTCCACTTCCTTAAACATTTATTTCAAAATATAAAAACCAAATATTGTACAATTCTTACTAACCAAGCAAGAAGTACATTTTTAACTTAGCACTTTTGAATTTTACATAGAGACTGCTCTTTTCTATACACATGTTCTTTTCAAATCGTACAAGATTGTGGCCTTATAACATCTAGCAGTTTGAATTCGACCAGTGCAATTTTAAGGATGATTTTGTATTTGTATTTCTTTTATTCATGAATCATGAGACAGCCAAACCTTAATATCAGTCTATGGGAAGCAAAGATAGAAAACCACGATTGTTTACAACATAAGCGTGATTTCTTGGAATTGTGAAAGAAGGACTTTGAAAAATAGAAGGCGTATGTGATTAAGCTATGATACATCAACCCGTAAGTCATTTCCAGGAAACAGATCCATACTTTTTCCTAGTACCTAATATCATCTCAATATCACTTTGCAAATTAATTGAAGACTGCTTTTAGATTAAATTTCACTAATCGCCGAAAATATAGAATTTGGTTTTTTTAAAGAGAGATAATTAAACAAAAAATCTCTGAATTTACTCCGAACGCTCAAATTATATTTTGGCATTTTTATATATCTGTAGATTATGCGTAAATGTACAAATCTAAATTCAAAAAATTAAAGAGGGCACTACTGAAATTATTTTTGTTGGCTCCGCTAGAAGCATCACTGATGAGAATTTAATATTCGAAACACGTGTCCGGTGCATGGAAATTGGTTTGGAATTTTCTTCAAGAAGGTATAGAGTTGGAACCCTTCGACATTTTTGGATTCCTATTTTGACTTGTGTATATGACTTTCATTCACTTATGTCAAACGCTCATCAATACAAATTATCTCAGCAACATGCAAATCTCCTCAACTACATGGTCAGAATTGAATTCGGACACATAATCAAAATTCAAAACAATGAAAAGATACGTTTCCTTTGTTTTATGTTGATGCCCACTCGACAACAATTATGCGACATTTTCATTTTTCATATCACCCGATAGGCTGGCACTGTAGATGAAAGGAGGGGACGTCCAACAAGTTTTAAATGCTTCAAATTGAATAGCATTATTAAAGAACAGATAAATTTGCAATTTTGACCAGACATGCATGTGTTGGGTACTTAACCCTCGTCAGTGATCTTCAATAAATAATGTAATATGGTCAAAGAGTGTGAAAGTTATGTAAATAAAAGACAAGGGCTGAGGGATTTTATCGGGTTACCGTTATATTATGATACGAGGCTTCGCAAAACGTACAACGGTATTTGTTTTCAATTACCGGGTTTTGACGATATCTTTCTATATTCATATTTTCATGCATGTTGTTTCTTTTTGAAAATCACGAGCGAACGCGAATTACTTATCAAAATACATCAATAGGGTGATTTAAAATGTCAAAGGTGGATTCATGTCTCGTTTCTTCATACGATTTTTCAAATATGTACACCACGCTTCCTCACGACAAGATCAATGATCAATTGTCCAAACTCATTAGATGGTGCTATAATCGAGAGGAGAAAACTTATATTTGTACATCTGAATCAAAGGGTTTCTTTTCCGCTACAGAATACAAATCATACAAATCATGGACATGTAGCGACCTCTGTAGTGCCTTCCTCTTGGACAACATTTATGTAAGATTTGGTGAGAATCTCAACAAGCAGGTTGTAGGGATTCCTATGGGTACAAATTGTGCGCCTCTTGTTGCAGATTTATTTTTATACACATATGAATAAGGATTTATTCAAAATCTTCAAAAGCAAAGAAAACATATTGATGTGAAATGCTTCATTGGTACTTCTAGGTACCTTGATGATATTCTAACTATCGATAATCCTGTTTTTGAAAAGTATAAAGATGTTATTTATCCACAAGAATTGACTCTAAACAAGGCAAACTTTACAGACACAGAAACACCATTTTTGGACCTAAATATCAAAATTGTCGATGGAGAAATTCATACAAGTGTATATGACAAGCGAGATGATTTTGGATTCAACGTAGTAAATTTCCCCTGGCTTGACGGTGATGTCCCTAGATTACCGTCATACGGTATCTACATTTCACAGCTCATCCGGTATGCTAGAACATGTACTGATGTTTTGAATTTTCATAATAGAAATCTACAAATTACAAAGAAACTTTTAGGTCAAGGTTTTCGCTTTCACAAACTAGTAAAGACTTTCTGGAAATTTTACAAAAATTATGATCAACTTCTTTTGAAATTCGGACCCATACAAGCAACGAATATATTACTTAAGGTATTTCACAACCTGCATTTTATGGTGACATAATTAACAAAAAAAGAAGGATCAAGGGTAGACAGCATATGTATCGAAAATGCGTCAGAGTCATCAAACGCCTTTTATACCGTGGATATGATCCTAATGTCACCAGACGGACACTAAGCTTGGTACTTGACCAATATACAGTCTTGTACGAGCGCATTCTTAAGACTTGCACTCTGACTGACTGTGACGACGGGACTCCATGACGGGCCCTGTCCAAACCTCCTTTGAGAAGACAGGGCCCTGACCATCTGTCCTCTCTGAATGTCAGTCGGACTCCTCGGGTGATAACATATATGAGCTCGCTACAGCCGGCAGAGCACGGACTGTATTACGCACGTCCTCTTTTTATATCCATTTACATATTCATCTGTGTTGCTTGGACCCCTGTGTTTTACGGTCTTGTTTGTGTGTGGTCACCTAACAGTGAGGAGGTTGTTTTACACCATAATTGTGCGTTCTTCGAGACCTCTGGGAAATAGTGGGAGGGTTGTGCGCACGTAATCCAGGATAACCACACCGTCTGCTATTGACGTGGCAGATGGCCGTCCAAAGTCGGCACCGTTGCCCATTGGTCTCGTTGGTTTATGTGTAGTCTTTTATGTTTCATGTTTCTATGTTGTGAGTTGGTGTTCCTTGTCCCTTTTGTGTTTCTTTCTGTGGGTGTTTTGGGATTTTGCTGTAGATGCTGCAAACTAGTGTTGTTGGAGATCCCCTCCTTTCTTCGTTATTTCATCGTTGCGTATTAATCATGTTAATTCCATGTTTCGTCCGATGAAATTGTGATCTGACAAGCCACTTTTTAAAAAGACGAAATAAACAAATAACGCTTGTTTGACCTTACAAACGTACGTCAACACACTGCACATGTCAAGGGCAAAAGTAAATAATCATTGGTATACAAATTTGCAAGAAAGACTTTACCTGTTAGCTCGATTCATACATGTATAATTGACTTTGAATGTTAAAGAAGGACTGTCAAATTTGTCTGCACATGTCCATCATTATATCAAGGAACCATTTTCAGATCATTTAAAGATAAAATTTTGAAAACAAAATTGAAGTAGGAAAATGAAAATCATTAGGAATATCGATGTTATGAAATATTGCAGTGTATCACAATATTATCCAAATATCGCAATATATCGCAATGAAAATATGACCCTAAATACTCAATCCTACAAAAATAACGCATTCGAAAATATCTGTTCTCAAAATTTCTATAGCATCATATCCCATCCATCCTGTTACGTCTTTCGGTCTTTGCTGCAAATTTATATGTTCTAAAATGATGCTTTTGAATTTGAAGACGTTTAACATGATGTGATATCAGCCGGAACGCCAGTCGGCACTTGTCTTTGAAGTTTAAAAACGAAGTCACGTGACAAATGTTTTGAATATGACGAAATTGTACCACGTCATCAAAAACGCGTCATACTGACTGTGCTGCATGTGTAAACAAGAATGGCACAGGTGATTTTGATGGCAATAGAGATACCGTTTCAAGTGATAACACTTAACCAGGTAAATTTTGTGGCATTTTGAAATAAATCGGGCGTTGTCAAGGGCAGTTTTTCGCCAACGATCTGTTTACCTGCATTTTATTGCTTATTTTCTTTTAAAATCCCGGCTGGGAATGATTGGGAACAATCTGAATGTAAACTTCATATATCACCGAAGTCACCAAAACCAAAAATAGTATGCCGATCTTTGCCTTAAGGGGTTTGTGTCACCTTTCAAACTACGATATGCTGTTCAGGCGTCCATCTTCCTTGTCAACGTATGGAAACTCGTTTGTAAACAGAGAGTACACGGGTACACATGTACCAAAGTCGGTGCTGCAAAGTGGTTAGATTTGCCAAAATGAAACATGACATTGGCACAAAATTATCTACAAGGTATCAATCCATCAAACAAATGTTAAAAATCCCATTGCCACTTGAACTTGGTGTATTCTGAGTCCGTAATGATGAATTTTAATTAAAATCCGGTCCTCGTTATAGCGTTTTTATTCCTATTTATAGAGTACTTACTGACAAAAATTCTATATAGCTATCATAATTGGGATTCTGTTGAAAAGATTATAATTGAATTTTGACCAGAAGTGCAAAGGGGAGCATTTGTGTCAGCTTTTAAAACCAACGGTGTATACACAATTTTCGTTGGATCTTTAGCAGGGCTGAAAAATATAAAAAAAAATCCCTTTCAGAGGAATTTCAGTTATATGTAGTGAATTATACCTGAGTAGTATTATTTTATAATAATATTTAAAATTTGAGATAAACAATTAAGGTCGTTTAGCCCAATTTATTCTTATTCCGCTACTTTGTGTGTCAAGAGTTATCCACCCCTTTTAGAAACAATGCTTCCAACCGTCAAAATAGGGATTGGCGTTCCGGCTGATATGTACATGTTATATCAACGATGAGTTTATCCGAAATGGGGTATCGGTCAGTGAATGAAAGTCAAACACAAAACCAGAAATCAGATTTCAAAAATCACAATCAAACGGTGAATTCTTGACAAAATATTGAAACAGAACATTCTCACGATATAGGAAAGTAGGACAATCTATGCCAGGGAAAAAGTACCAATCGTAGTGCAGCAGTCAAAGATCCAGGGGAATATGGCATAATTGTGTGAGTCCTCGTTAACAAGGCAATCGCGAACCCCCGAATAGAGGCAGAACCAGGTATCCAGGAGGAGTAAGCGTCATCTGACTGCATGCAACACTCGCCGCGAATGCCAAATGTTAAAGAACATTATTCAAATTCATACTTCGTCAGAGAGTTGGCCAGACTTCTCGGATGATTGATATTGAGCTCGCATCAGTCAGCAGAGCATAGACCGTTATACACATGCCATATGATTCTTTAGATCCATTTAGTATTTACAGAGAATTTTTGTTACAAGAGGACGATGCGTTAAACTATCTCGTTTGTGATGTAACCATACAGTGAGAAGTGTTATGTTTATACAACAATTGTGCGTCTATAGAGACCTCTGTCCGGATAAGTAAGAGGGTTGCGCGCACGTAATCCGGATAACCACACCTTTTGCTTATAGCAGATGGCCGTCCAAAGTCGGCACCGGTTGCACATAGGTGTCCTTATTATACCCCCGCCATATAATGGAGGGGGTATATAGTGATGCACTTGTCCGTCCGTGTGTCCGTGCGTGCGTCCGTCCCACCTGTGGTTTCCGGACATTTAAAGGAAAACTTTTACAGATAATCAATTCATTTCTTGCATACAGCTTCTACGCCAAGAAATACAGGTCAAGTTCGAATATAGGTCATATCCCTCAATTACGTGCAGAGTTATGCCCCTTGAAACTTAGGAAAATTCAAAAATTTGTGGTTTCCGGACCTTTAAGGGAAAACCATTACAAATAATCAATTCATTTCTTGCATATAGCTATTACACCAGGTAATACAGGTCAAGTTCGAATATGGGTCATGTCCCTCAATTTTGTGCAGAGTAATGCCCCTTGAAACTTAGAAAACTTGAAAATTTTGTGGTTTCCGAACGTTTCAAGGAAAACCATTACAGATAATCAATTCATTTCTTGCATATAGCTATTACACCAAGAAATACAGGTCAAGTTCGAATATGGGTCATGTCCCTCAATTTTGTGCAGAATATAATGCCCCTTGAAACTTTAGTTAAAATATTTCATAATTTTGTGGTTTCCGGACATTTAAAGGTAAACCTTTGTAGATAATCAATTCATTTCTTACATATAGCTTTTACACCAAGAAATACAGGTCAAGTTCGAATATGGGTCGTCTCTCAATTTTATGCACAGTTATGCAGCCCCTTGAAACTTAGAAAAATTCAAAATTTTGTGGTTTCTGGACATTTAAAGGTAAAACAATAGATAATCAATCATTTCTTGCATATAGCTTTTACACCGAGAAATACAGATCAAGTTCGAATATGGGTCATGTCCAGCAATAATGTGCAGAGATATGTCCCTTGAAACTTAGAAAAATTCAAAATTTTGTGGTTTCCGGACGTTTAAAGTAAAACCGTTACAGATAATCAATTCATTTCCTGCATATAGCTATTACACCAAGAAATACAGGTCAAGTTCGAATATAGGTCATGTCCCTCAATTACGTGCAGAGTTATGCCCCTTGAAATTCACAGTTTTGTGGTTTCTGGACATTAGAAGGACAACTGTTTCAGATAATAAATTAATTTGTTGAATGTAGCTATTATACCAAAAATTACAGGTTAGGTTTGAATATGACTCAATTTTTTGCAGAGTTGTGCCCCTTTGAACTTGGAAAAAAATCAACATTCTGTGCTTGCCTGACATTTAAATGAAAACTGTAACAGGGAATATATTTATTTCTTAGATATAGCTTTACATTGAGAAATACAGGTCAAGTTTAAATAAAGGGTCATGTTCCTTAATTTTGTGTATTGCTTACATTGCTTATATGTAAAATATGCCGGGCGGGGGTATCATTGATCCTTAGATCAACAATAAATTTCATTTTTATGTGTTGTCATTAATGTTTGATGTTTCTGCACGTCTGTTTCGATTATTCTATATGATGTTCTTGTGATTTTGCACAAGCATAACAGTGAATTGTTTTCATCCAACATCTCTTTTTCTCAATTGGATCTTCCGACCATGTACTGCATACCTAAACTGCTCAAGTCTTCTTACAAATTTCGATTCGTTGCTAATTCTAGCAACTGTTCCACTACAGTTTTGTCTAGAAATCTTACATCAGTACTTACAGCGATAAAGGAACACGTAACAAAATATTGTGAAACTGTTCTTAACAGGAACCATTTTGATATC
Source organism: Pinctada fucata (assembly GCA_028142955.1). Classification (NCBI taxonomy): domain Eukaryota; kingdom Metazoa; phylum Mollusca; class Bivalvia; order Pterioida; family Pteriidae; genus Pinctada; species Pinctada fucata. The sequence goes on from AP027102.1 coordinate 100,481,790, forward strand.
CTTTGGCAATTAAAAATTCAGGGGATGCGATTGACAAAATGAAAACTTAAAATTTCCAAGCCGAAACCATTTCTTCATACGACTTCTCTAATATGTACACCACGCTTTCTCACGACAAAATTAATGATCGGTTGTCTAAACTAATTTAATGATGTTTTGATCGAGAGGGGAAAACTTACATTTTTACAACTGAATCAAAGGATTTCTTTTCCTCAACAGACTACAAATCATTTAATTCACGGACCTGTGTAATACCTTGTCCTTCTTCTTGGACAATACTTACGTAAGATGTGCTGAGGATTTTTACATACAGGTTGTATGGATTCCTATGGGTACTAACTGTGCGCCTCTTGTTGGAGATGTATTTTTGTACACTTATGAAAAAGAATTTATCCAAAATCTTCAAAAGGACAGACAATTTGATGATTTGAAATGTTTTACTTATAAGTCTAGGTACCTGGATGTTATTCTAACTATTGACAATCCTGTTTTCTATCAGTAGACGGGGACTCTCCCCGGGCACCTGGTCTCACATTTTGTTCATTCTGAGGTTCGCAACCGTTCCTGTGGAAAATCTTATGATTTTGCTTTGCCTTTTCGACTATTAGACTGAATAACTGATGGGTATTTCTGTAATAATTATTTAATACATATATGAATGTTTATCCATAGGAATTGACACTCAACAAAGCAAACGTTATAGGCAGACCTTGGTAACCACCCGGTCATTGATATGCATTACCGGAGTGCCACAGGCTTGGTAGACGTGGTATACCATCCTTGAAGATAACACCGTCGTTTAACATCAAAGACATTATACCGACAGGTAATCCTTTATTATGCTAATGAGATAACCAAGTCTCATATCTTTTAAGCTGTCATTCAAAAAATGATAGGGGTAAAGGGATTAAAGGGAACCAATCAGATAATCATCGGAGATGTTAACCCTAGAGCGAAATGTCAGGAAAACCTGCCCCCTTATTTTTTACGGTTTTTATGGTCATTATCAATATTTGTCATTGCTACGTTTTTCGGTATTTTTTAGTCCCCCGTCGGCCTTTAAAAATACAGAAACACGATTTGTGGACCTAAATATCAAAATTACAGACGTAGAAATTCATACAAGTATTTATGACAAAAGAGATGATTCGGATTCTACATAGTAAATTTTCCCCTGGCTTGACGGTGACGTTCCCACACTACCGTCATACGGCATTCACATATCACAGCTCATCCGGTACGCTAGAGCGTGCTCGAATGTTTTGGATTTTCATAGTAGAAATTAACATATAACCAAAAGGGACTGATCTCCAGCATGACCACTCTGCATTCACCCAGCGAAACAAACCCACAAGAAATGACATATAAATAACATGATACAAACTCCAAATCGCAAAAAGACACAACAATATTCACAAGAACATTATACAAAATAATCGTAAAAGAAACATTAAACATTAGAGAGGTTTAGTTACAAGTTTAAGCGCGACGTGTACCTATGACGTCATCGCTTCCTGTGGTCTATGATCAAATGACGTCATGACGTGACGTATAGCTACACGTCATGGACGTGTAAACGACGCTCTACACGTAATGACAGAATGGGTAACTTCTTCGAGAATTTCCACACTTATCTTTTAGTGAACTTCCAGTTTTCGGTGTTATAAAGTACGTTTAGGATTCTAACTTTCATTATGACGAGATTTTACGAATCTCGATGTACATTTCTCGCAGATTGAACTGATTGAAAAGAAGCTAGTTACACGTACACCTTTTTCCAGAGCTATACTTAGACCTTTGTACGGTGCATACGTATAACTCAATGACGTCTTCGGATTGTGACGTCAAATTGTGACATGTACTTGTAAGTTATACGTACACGTTGAAAGCACTTGTAACTAAACCTCTCTATTGATGACAACACATAAAAGGAAGGAGATTAATGTGCACCCGGTGCCGACTTTGGACGGTCATCTGCCTATAGCAAATGGTTTGATTATCCGGAGTACGTGCGCACAACCCGGAAACGTTTAGGTCAAGGTTTTCGCTTTCATAAATTATTAAAAACTGTTTGGAAATTTTACAAAAATTACATTCAGCTTCTTTCAAAGTTCGGACCAAAACAAGCAACAGAGTGTATTACTTAAGGTGTTTCACAGCCTGTATTTAATGGTGACATAATTAACAAAATTAGAAGGATCAAAGGCAGAGAGCATAATAATCGAAAATGCGCCAGAATCATCAAACGCCTTTTATACCGTGGATATGATCTAAATGTCAACAGACGGACACTCGGCATGGTACTGTGTCAATCTACAGCCTTGTACCAGCGCATCCTAAAGACTTGCACTCTGACCGACTGTGATGACGGGACTCAATAAGGGGCCCTGTCCAAACTTCTCTAGAGAAGACTGGGCCCCGACCACCTGTCCTCTCTGAATGTCGGTCGGACTCCTCGGGTGATAACATGCATTAGCTCGCTACAGCCAACAGAGCACGGACTGCATTCCGTATGCCCCTACCCTATTTTAATATATATTTACATATATATGTTCCTTGGGCCCCTGCGTTGTGCTGTCTTGTTTTTATTGTCCTCTTACAGCGAGGAGGTTATTTTACACAACAATTATGCGTTCTTCGAGACCTTTGGGTAACGGAAAATTGGGAGGGTTGTGCGAACGTAATCCAGGATAACCACACTATCCGTTACTAACGTGGCTGATGGCCGTCCTAAGTCGGCACTGATTGCCATGGGTCTCGTTGGTTGACGTCTCGTTTGCTTTTCCTTGTCTCTTGCTGTGTGTGTCTTCTCAAGTAAGCCTCTTGTTCTGGGTTATGTTACACAACGACTGAAATCATCATTGAGGAAGTTCTTCGGTCGCTACGGGGATATTATATGAACATATGATATCCCCCTTTCCAGAATGATCAGTGACATTCAACATTGTGATTGAATGGCTGTCATCATCACCATACCTGATAGGTACATCAAAATGTACATCGAGACAATCACCGAATTTGACAGGTTTCCATAGAGCTGTTGCGATGGGTGTTGCATGCAATCAGGAGACGCTGACTCTCCCCGGACACCTGTTGTTCATTCCGGAGTTCGCAACCGTTTCGATGGGAATTCTCACGATTTTGCCTTGCCTTCTCGACTTTGAGACTGAATGACGATTAGCTACTTCTTTGATGTTTATTCTAGGGGATGGAAAGTTGCAAATGTAAATGATCAATGGTTAATAATGATATAGCTAATCAGAAAAAGCAAGGTATGAGCACTTTGTGATAAAGTTGTAAAATGGTAAATTCTACCACTTTTTGCATGCCCGTAGTTTAGGCCGTAAAACAACACACCAGTATAAAACAGCAATTGCGGCCTGAATTCGGTCTACCCTTAAACGTCTGTCTTTCCAGGAAAAGAAGATTTTTTAGATGTGGAAAAAAAAATTCACTTAATGATGATGAGAGTCAAATTATTATTCTTAGAACAACCTAATTACAACTGCCAGACGCTTTGTTTCACTTTGTATTGAAAATTAGAGACATTAAGAACATTAAGCACTATAATATCACCTTGAGCAAGTGAAAAAAAGCAATTACCCCAGATTTCTCCTGAAAAATCAAGCGGCGCATGGGCAATCTTTTGAACGTAGGAGGAAATTCCTGAAAGACTAAATATGAACAACGAAAAATTTTTAACAAACAGTTTGTGAGGAAATTTAGTGTGACAAAGATTAAGCGTCCTCGTAGAATCGTCTGTTCATTAGAAAGGAAGGAATATCAAACACTCAAACAAAAACCTTTTGCACACAGCAAAACACAGAAGCACACAAACACACCATGTGCTATTTTAATAAAACAGATAACTGTCCAAAGAACAGTCCATAAAATCATAAATGATCATAAACATGTGTTTCTAGGTTACCCTCTGTTTATATGTTGCCATAAGTGATACTATGGTGTCAGTGATTTGTTTGGTCTGTTTGCTGAATCAGATCCTCTAAATGTGAGTCATTTGTCTCATAGCCTCTTGCTGTTGGATATTTTTGGTTGTGTCTTTTGTCTGTTATTCAAGTTTGTAGTAATCGGTTTAAACATCTGTGTCCTAGTATTTATTAGTTATTCTTTTTTATTGAGTAAATATTTTGTCTCTTCGTCGGTTCTTGGCTAATTTCCTCAATGTGTCGGCCTATTTTAAATGTGACTGTTTGTTGTACATTTCTAGACAGGATAAAAACTCCAACGAGACTCGGTTGCAGCATCAACAGCAAACATCCCCTATGCGAAAATACAGAATAGACATACACAAAAAGAGACGTAAAAGTTATGGAGAATATAACATCAAAACACCTAACACAATTTTAAATGTCTACATATAGATACAAACAATGAGACAAATAGGCAATGGCGACTTAGAAAGCCCATCGCTCACGTTAGTAGCAAATGGTGTAATTAACCGGATTACGTACACAACCCGCCCACATTTCAGGTTTCCCAGAAGTCTACGCACAATTGTTGTGTACTATAATAGCCTTCTCTCCTGTTAAATGACTACACAAACAAGACAAAGACGAATAATAAAGAGATGAATATGTAAATAAATAAGAAAAACAAAGACATACGAAATACAGTCCATGCTCGGCTACGGGTTGCAATTCTTAAGAATGTGCTTACACAAGTCTGTAGATTGGTCAAATACCATGCCGAATCATACAGATCTATGGTATAAAAAGCGTTTGATGATACTGACGCATTTTTCGATGTAAATTATGAATAAAACAAAAATTAAAGAAGGGATGGTGCAAATCATACTTGATAATATAGAATAAGAATGTAGGGTTTCTATATGAATCATTATCAAAAATTGCAGCCAAATCAGAAGCATGAAAAATGAGAAAAATATTGTCTGATTTTTAGATAATTTTTCGATGACAATGAAACAAGTAAGAAAAAAGAAATGATCTCCAAGAATACCATAGCTACAACTTCATATTAACATGTCCTGCAAACAAATCAGCATTAAAAATAGAGTTTTAACAATCAAAAGTATGTCAACTTAGAAAAAAATTGTCTGAAGTGTAAGATTTGCTTTAATACCATTATTTTGACTTTTAATGCAAACAGAACTAATCAAGTTAACAGCTTTTATTCCTACTAGTTTTTTTCTGATCATTCAATCAAAATATGGACAAATGCATGAGACTACGAGAGAATTAATGAATTTAAATTGGAGCCGATATATTCACAAAATTGATCTGCGACGGACCCCTAGCAAACTAGAGGTAGGACCAGGTGCCCTGGAGGAGTAAGCATCCAATGGTGGCTAGCCGCACCCGCCGTCATATATAGAAAGTGTTATGGTGACCATCTCAGGGAAAAATATACAAAACACTTACTGTCCAATAGGATTCAAAAGAAAGGAGGGGATCTCCAACATCAAAACACAATGCTTTTTAGAGATTAAATTATCGCAAACTTTGATATTGAAACTTGATGAACATATTACATTACTTTGCCGTGTGGAGCTCGTGAAAAAGTACCCCGCGAGGGGTTTGACAGTAAGTGTTTTGAATATTTTTTCCCTGACATTGTCGCCATAGCACTTTCTATATAGACATAACTTCAGACAGTGCATGTATTTTATATATTGTTTCATTTTCGTGCATGAACATCGACGGCGGGTGCGGCTAGCAAACAGGGGATGCTTACTCCTTCGAGCACTTGGTCCCACCTCTAGCTTGCTGAGGGTTCGTCGATGCTCAATTTGGTGCTCTATTGTGGGTGGTGTTGAGATTATCGTCAGGATCTTCTTTAACTCATACTACTGATCGTATTGATCTGACGGGTGTAGCATGCAATCAGGATACGCTAACTCTCCCCGGGCACCTGGTTTCACTTCGGAATGGTATTCACTCCGAGGTTTGCAACCAATGGAAATTTTAATGATTTTGCCTTACCCTCTCGGCTTTGAGACTGAATAACAGATAGATGGGTTTTTCGTTGATGTTAATTCACTTAAATTGTATTTTTCATTATAACATAGAAGGGAAAATCCAGAAAAATGGCAATACGTAAGTGGTGTTTCTCAGTTTGTCAGTAGTATAACACAACTAGCACTAGCGTGCAATTGGCTCTCTTTAAAAGAATATAACCTATATAAGTTTATTGCTAAACAAAACATTACCTCCTTTGAATACTTCATTGCCAAAACACAATGAAGATGCGATCCTATTTAGACTCTACTTGTCACTGGTATAACGAAAATTGTAAATGGTGTAACAATAACACCACTGACCGTTTCACCAATGATGTATTCTTCATAAATTTATGATAACTTCGATAAAGTGTTGTTCCTGAATTTTGTAATACTTTCCATAAACATTGTATTTTATCAACGTTTGTAAATAAAAATTACATCATGCTAAGTATCATACAATTGATTAAAATAAACACTTCTGACGTGACACAAATGTACGGTTCAAATAACCCTTAAGCTTTGTTTCAAATTATCTTTAAAAAAGTGGACTTGAGAAATAAATGACAAGATATTTCAAAAGTAGATGAGGAGAAGGTATTTTCATACTTCGAAACAGCAGGAAGCCACCATATATGACTGATAAGGCTTTTGTTACACTATTGAAAAATCTTTTCCTTGGTGCACAGTCCAGGTTATTTCGAGCAAATGTAAGATAAGGTTACTAGTATTTATAATATTTCTTTGTATTTGTTTATTTTTTTACATCTTTATTATAACAGACTCATAATATCACAATTGCAGTTATTTTTTGTCTATATTTTATCGCAGTCATTTAGAAATTCATGATGCAAGATGACAGCAAAATTTGCCATAAAATGGACCTTCTTTGGGACGGAGTGAAATGATTTCATCATTATTGAACAAAGAAAGTGTACTCTTCAGGTTGACTCCGTTGTAAACAATATCAAAGGATACAATTTTGGTCAAATAACTATCTCGAAGTGTAACAATTGTCTACTGACTGAAAAGGCTGCATTTTTTTATTTACTAATATTAGGTAGCTAAACGAAAATGCAAAATTAATATTTGGTAAATACAAAGTGTAGCCCTTCTAACCATGCAAAATAAACCTGAACCTAAACTCTGAAAGAAGACCTTGTTTGTCAAGTCTAGCCATATCTATAATCATATTAAACGTAAATATATTCTGGTCGGAATTCCTTGCGTAAAAGGTTTGGAGCCTTAAGTTTTGGTCAGTTCTAAGTATGCGATATCCGTTTTACCTTTCACTCTGGATAATTGAATCTGACTTCTTAATTTCCGTCAACGAAAATAGGATTTAATTATACGTGCTGATGTAAGGAAACGTAGCAGCCATGGCGAGTGATTTGAGGAAATTAGTGTTTCTCTAATTGATTAAGATTCTCGGGTGCCTGAATTATAAACAAATCTTCTGATCGGAATGAAAGGAATAAAATCATATACTATATATAGTGTGCAAAGATTTTCTTTGAAACAACAATGAGAGTAATTATGAACATATATCAGGCTTATTGATACGCAATACCACGCAAACAGAAATACACTCTCTTTGTCTTCTTTAATTTCAAACAGAATTCATAGATTGAACCTTTCTTAACGAAAACTTATATTTTTATGAAGGTTAGGGTTGCGACTTGAAGTAGGCGAAAGGAATAATGTTGATGGATTTTACTACATGCTGAGGAGCATAATTGTTTTGCTTCAAACTCCCCTTTTTTTGGCTTATTTAAAAACAATTTTGTCTCTTTTTTTGAAAACTTAATATACTGATGTAATGCGTGAATTTCAAGAATTTACATATATCCAGACTTTCGTAAGATTCTTATCGCTTGTGTGTGAAACTAAAACAACACGGAATATCCAATTAGATTCGGTTACATCATCCACAGCGACACACCACTATTGACGGAGTAGACAAGTTCACCAGAAAGAAACGCAGAACAGACGAGAAACACTAAATACGACATGAAAACGCCAAAGACTACACATAACCAATGAGATCAATGGGAAATTTGTACTGAGAACAACCATCTACCACGTCAATGGCACGGTGTGGTTATCCGAGTTACATGCACGTACCCTTTCAGTTTTCAGGTTACTCAGTGGTCTCGGAGAACGTACAAATTGTTGTGTATGGTAGTCTCCTTACTGAAATATGACTACACTTGTCAAACAAAACAGCAAAACGCAGTGGCCAAAATAATACAAAGAGAAATATGTGTTTTGCATGAAGGGATACAGAAATATAATGGGTCGATAAAGAATGTAATTTTTTTCATTGATCCAATATACATGTATACATTTTCTGTTTTCCCTGTAAAATGCTGTACATGTATTAGGAATTAATCGCGTCAAGGGCTTTTGATTTATGTATGTTGCGTCCACAGATCTTAAAGCATCTTGGTGACATCAACCGCGTAGAAACATTATCCAACCTCTGGCAAATTCCTTGCATCCTGATTGGTCGAGAAGAACTTAATATCATGTTATTACAGGATATTATTTTTATATCTTGTTTCTACTAAGATGCTTAACGCTTTTGAAGTCACTGGAATTCTTTAAAATATGTTGACGCAAAAAACACAAAAGAAAAGTCATCGGCGGGATGAATTCGTTATACAGTGTTTACAGGGGGGGGGGGGGGGGTTACAAAAATATGGAAAAAAGTTTCATCGACCCAATATATTTCTTTATTTTGCCTTGGACTAGCTCGAACCAATAAGAGTGAGTACATAGCGTCACGTACACGCCGTCTTTATTTCTATAGACCGCCAGCAATTTTGCCATTGCCCTATCAATAGATTCGCATGTAAAAGGAGTCATGAAACGACAATTTTGGCAACAATACACAGATATTTTGGTCCTCGACAAAATAAAACAGTTATTAGATTTGTTACTACCGTCCACAAAAATTTGTCGGGTTGATCAAACCCATAGAAGGCTCGTTTTCACCTCGCCTTCAATGGGCTTGATCATCCCTGCAAATCTCTGTAGTCTATAGACGGTCAGTAACAAATGTAACCATATACCCCCCCCCCCCCCCCCCCATTTTTATGGTAAATTATTGTTTTATACTGGGGAATTTGTACACTGTAGAAAGAGGAATAACTCTAAACTGAATCGATGCATTTATCAGAACATGAAAGTAAATTTTAAATTAATTCCCTTACATGAAAGAGGGATGATGTTAATAGTAATTCACATATAATTAAATTTGAACGAAGATAAGAAACGTATTCAAGAAATCTCAGTCAATAAGTTTATCTTAAGATATTAAAGGAAATATTTTCTCAACTTTAACATGTTTAATTGTAATATTGATTATTCAATAATTGGATTGATAAGAACTTAATTTCAGATTGGTTTTATCTATGAGTTAGAGAAATGAATGTCAATTCTACAAGTGAAGAGTTGTAGACATTTTTTATCTTTGAGGGATGAGCACGAAATAATGTAGAAACGTGTACATCAAATTGTGGAAGTCCTCTTCCTTGTTTAAATACTATATGTCATTTTTCAATTATCAGAATTACTTTCTCGCATGCTATGAATTCTGTTAAACAATGTTTCGTGAAATAAAATTCCAAAGATCTTTTCTTTCCACGACAAGTACAGCACATTAATTGATCACACAACGCGAGGTACGAAGTATGACTTGTAAGCCCACATCGGCTTACACAAACCTAATAACTAGTAGTATTCTCCTTTGTAAAACACTGTATAACTAATATTACCTGGTCAGAAACCTAATGCAACACAATATTTAGTTCTTCACAGCTGTCATCGGATTGCAAGAAATTTGCTAGAGTTTGGATAAAACAGTCCGTGCTCTTCTTCAGAGAGGCCATGTGGTCGGGGCCATGTCTTCTCTCACGAGATTTGCACAGGGCATGTCATACACTCCTGTATGCCCAGTCAGTGATAAATTCCCATACATGCGCAGGTACAAGAATGTAAATTGGTCAAGTACAATGAAAACGACTGTCTCATCTGAAAAGAAATTATTGATATGTATTTTGATCCAATGATTTTCAGCTTCATAAGATAACATGAAATAATAGCAAAAATTTGATAAGAGATAATTGAATTATCTTTATACTTCATACATGTCTGGTAGATGAATTCTTCAGAGAGGTCCTGTGGTCGGGGTCTTTTCTTCAGACGTGCATTTCTGGTCGATACATATGCATTACAGAAATACAGTTTAAGGTATATCATCGATGCTCATATTTCCTAAATAACAGCGTGGATAAATTCTTTTTCGTAAGTGTATAAAAATAAGTCTACAAGAAGAGGCGCACAGTTATGCATTACACAGGTCATTTCATGTCCATAATTTGTAGTCTGTCGTGGAAAAGAAACCATTCGATTCAGAAGTACAAATATAAGTTTTCCGCTCTCGATCAAAACACCATTTAATGAGATTAGATTATCGATCCTTTATTTTGTCATGAGGACGTGTGGTGTACATATTAGAGAAGCCGTATGAAGAAATCGTATTGGCTTGGAGATTTCAAAATTTCATTTTGTCAATCACATCACCTGAATTCTTAATAGACCAAAAAATTTACATCGTTCCTGTTTAGACAAGTTTCACAATATCTCATTACGTGTTCTTTACTCGAAGTAAATGCTGACGTCATATTTCTAGACACAATAGTAGTGAAGCAGTTACTAGAAATTTGTAAGGATAACAAATATGGATAATGACCATATCCCTGTATACAGCACAAAATCGATAATTCAGAAAATCAGAAACCGAAGGCATACAAAATCAGGACAAAACAGGAACCAAAGCAAACAAACAAAAACCTCCACCATATGAAAAGAAGCGAACTCCCGATATGGAAGCGAGACCAGGTGCCCAGGAAGAGTAAGCATCTCCTGCTTGCATGCAACACCCGCCGCTTCAATTCGGTAGAACTGTCACAACCGGTAACTTCCATTTCGGAAGACATAGAGTACAATCTTGGGTTGGATGGTTCAAATGGTCAGAATGGACAGAATATCACCCACCATTCTAGAGAGTGGGACATCATAGTGTATGACGAGTTCCCCGTATCGACCGTAGAACTTCCTCAGTGACGATGTTAGTCGGTCACAAAATATCCCTGACTGAGAAGCTTATCTGAAAGACGCCTAGCTCTCAGAACAAAATCCGTATATTTCGTACTTGCTCTGGCATAGCGTATCAACTGAGATATGAACACGCCATAAGCAGGCAATGAAGGGATGTTGCTACTCAGAAAAGGAAAGTTTGTAATGCTGAAATTGAAGTCGTCACGTTTGTCATAGAGTGAGGTGTTCATGTGACCATCAGTGTCGTAGGACAACATTATGTCCAAATAGGATGCTGAATTATTTGTCTCTGTAGTTTCTTTGACTTCAAGCTCTGAAGGATAGATACTGCTCAGGTAATCCGCGAATTTTGGATTATTGATGGACAACACATCGTGCAGTTTCGGTATGCAATACAGTGGTGGGAGATCCAACTTAGAAATAGAGATATTGAATGAAGACAGTTCACTGTTATGCTAGCTCAAAATGTATGATACACTTTCGCTGCTTTTGATATACGTATTAGAAAGACGAAAGTTCCGAAACTAAAGTTGATATGTAGTAACGTTTTCAAATGATTATGGTGTTGTTGGCTGCTTAATCAGCTGGTACAAAGACATATTTTTCATTTAAGTTACTTAACTTGGATTTGAAATATCTTTATGATTTGTAACGTGGATTTTAAAAAAGATGAGGGTTTCATGAAAGTTATCTATTCGAATATCCGTTAAATCTAATATGAGGTTTTTCCAGTCATTCAAAGCATGCGGTTCGACTCCTTCTGATTTTCACTCTCTTTTCTTATAATTATCTAGGGCATCCGTAAGCACCTCACGGCATTGGACAAAATCTATCTTTGATGGGATTCTTAGTCCTTTTTCAAAAAGACCACGGAGCTGTCTGTCTTGGATAATTGAAAAGTCACCTGTAACAATATGGCAAGCTGGTGAATAGAGAAATTTAAAAGTTGCACATACTCAAGAACCAGGACATGATTTAAGTATGTCAGGATCCGATGTTACTTTATTATAGTTAGGAACAAAGTTTCGAATAGGTTTCTTGTACTTGTAACAAATAAGGGATGGTTCTAAATTTTCAAAATATTGAGGAATGGTACTTTGTTTAAGTGTTTTGAATATATTTCCCTGACATGGTCGCCATAGCACTTTCCATATAGACATAACGTCAGACAGTGCATGTATTTTATATACTGTGTTCTTTTTTGTGCATTAACATCGACGGCGGGTGCGGCTAGCCAACAGGGGATGCTTACTCCTCCCGTGCACCTAATCCCACCTCTAGCTTGCTATGGGTCCGTCGATGCTCAACATAGTGCTCAATTGTGAGTGCTGTTGAGATTATCGTCAGGATCTTCTTCAACTCATTTGTGTCACACTTATGCCCTTTGCCGTGTGGAGCTCGTAAAAAAGTTCCCCGCGAGGGGTTTGACAGAGTAAGTGTTTTGAATATATTTCCCTGACATGGTCGCCATATCACTTTCTATATAGACATAACGTCAGACAGTGCATGTATTTTATATACTGTGTTCTTTATCGTGCATTAAAATCGACGGCGGGTGCGGCTAGCCAACAGGGGATGCTTACTCCTCCCGGGCACCTGATCCCACCTCTAGCTTGCTAGGGGTCCGTCGATGCTCAACATAGTGCTCTCTTGTGAGTGCTGTTGAGATTATCGTCAGGATCTTCTTTAACTCATTTGTACTCGATTATCCCGAGATATATTGGAGATGTTTAGAAGATCAAAACCTTTGTTAATAAACGGGATTTTTTATGAATCGAATTTTAGGAATGATGTTTTTTACAATAGAATAAAGTTGATACTGTCAATGATATTACGTCTGAATCAGTCAGTGTTTCTTAAGAATGAACCCTCTGCTTTATCCAAGTTAGATTTCAAGTGCAATACTGGTATTAACGAGAGAGCATGTAACAGCTCATGTCTGCCGCCATTGCGTTCTATTGTAAGTAAATCGTTGAGAGAGCGGTAGACTCTGGATCATTTTCTTTGTTGTCTGTTTCGTCTTTCCCCGTGTAACCTGTATTTTCTTGCAAGAGGTATCGAAGAACCCATAAAAGTAGTGTAAAAAAACCTTTTCACTGTAAGATGGACGTACAAACAAGACAGCATGCCGCAAGGGCCCGATCACACACAGATGTAATACTAATAATTATGATACTATTTATTCAGACAAAAGCATAACATATTAATAGCAATTCTCTGTAACCATTTAAACAATTTCGGCACGCATGGTCTCCGATTTTCATGAAATTTCACACATAAGTAGGGACGAATGAAATAAGGAAAATTTGACAAAAAATTTAATTTTAGGTCATCTGGTTACCATGACAACGGCCTTTAAAGTTGAGAAATTGGCAAAATTGAGCTAATTTGACGCTCTATTATTTGGTCTATATTTGACATCAATGGAAGATTTTTTATGCATCCTAAAGATTAGGACATAAATTTTTAAATAAGCTCACTAGTAGTGTCTGATGTTGTAAGTAAGGCTGGTTACCATGACAACATAAATAGCTAATTTTGATATATTGATTTCAAAATGCTGTTTGTATTTTCCAATTTTCCTTCTCTCTTGATGGGTATATGATAAGGAAATAGGATTTATTTTATAAAATGAGCAAATTCAAGATAAACCCACTTGTTGCTATGTACATAAGTTACCTTGGCAACGGTAACTATGGTCTTTAATATTACTTATTTTGCAACTTCAGAGTCATTTTTAAAAATTTTGCATCATGATGAACAGATAAAAATTGTTGGAAAATATCCAACACAAAGAGCTCTTTCAAAAGCCGTGAAAAAGCTATGGGGAACATATGTTACCATGGCAACCATTTTTTATTATTTTCATAAAACAGTAATAATTAATCCCAGGAAGCTCAAATTCAATAACAATAAAGATCAAGTAAGCCTCTATCAAAATACAATAAAAAAATTTCAAATAATTAATGGTTGCTATAGTAATTTGGCCATACATTATAAAAATAAGCATTTTTTGTTGTTCTTCAAAGCCTTTTCTTCAAAATACGAAACAGGCTTACACAACCTTTTTTACATATACGATAAAGCAAAGTCTAAACTTTATTTTAGATTTAAAAAAATTCAGATTACTTAACTAGTGATGCCCGTATCCAAGGACTCAAAGTGGGCCTATGTGCAATTTTAAACAATCGTACCCATAGCAACGGGCTATTTCCTGAATATTTTTCAAAAATTTTCTTTCGTGTTATGAAAGATCTACTTGAATACATTAATTAATTTTCATCACTTACTTTGAATTAAAATTCAATGATCTAGTAAAAAATGGACTCTAAATATTGTCCAAAATTGCTTTCATTTTTGCGATTTGAGATCATGTTGCCATAGCAACGAACAGAAACTTTGTCCTAATGTGAATGCTTATGTTTTATTTGGATAACAAACTCAAAAATATAAGTAATTTATCGTTGAATTTTGAAAAAAATGTCAAAAATACTATTTTGATAGGGTATCTGTGTTGTTGCTATGGAAACATATAGATAAGACCATAAACCCAACATTATTATTACTTAACATGAAAGAACAATGATAGGGTACTGATAATTCATCAGTGTTTGTTTTAGATTATGCTGCATAAATTATGTATGTGACTTCAAAAACGCCCAAAAATGCATTTTTTCAATATTCAAAGTCCGTTTCCATGGCAACCGGATGTGATATTAAGAAATTTTTTAACAAATTTTTACTTTTGGGTCAGACCCAACCTTATGTACAAATTTCATCAAAATCTGAGACATGCCGTGCCATGCATCCTTCATAAAAGTGCAAATGCTTACAGAGAATAGCTGTTAAAATCAAATTATATCAATATGAATGAGTGCATGGGATCAATATAGTATCTTCATAATCCAACATAAATAAGTAAATAAATACATCACAGATCAATATCACATTTTTATCATAATCATCTTTACTGTCCAGATTTTATCATATCCTTATCATAGTTATTATCACAGTCCAGATATTATCACAATTCGTTGTATATTATCACAGATTAATAGTATAGATATTAAACGCTACTTGCGTAGTAAAAATTAATTCTATTTATAATTCTCACGATTTTGCTTTGCCTTCTCGACTTTGAGACTGAATAACTTTTAGGTACTTCTTTGATGTTTATTCTAGAAAATCTTATGATGACTATATATGTACAATGAAAATGGACATAAAAAGAAAGGGCGTATGAAAAATTGCCCGTGCTCTGCCGGCCTGTAGCGAGCTCATGCATGTTATCACCCGACGAGTACGACATTCAGAGAAGACGGGTAGAATAAAAATGTGACATCAAAACACTAAACATAAAAGTCTACTCAGCGAGTGAGTGTCCGTTTGGTACAACTGTAATAGCAGGATCATATCCATGGTATCAAAGGTGTATGATAAATCTGACACATTTTCGATGGAAATTCTGTCCACCCTTCATCCATCTAATGTTGTTTATTATATCACCATTAAGGGCAGATTATTTAACCACATTGACATGCTTAGTTATAAAAATAATATATATATATAAATTATATACATATTTTACATGCAATGTCACAAATAATCCCTAACGTAAGTGTATATGAAGAATAATAAGAAGAAGAAAAATGAATTTAGTCCATAGTATTATTTCGCAAAATTTCACATTGAGGTTAACGCCGAGTTTATTCTGTTCTTTTGAGTTATCAGTTGTAAAAATTTGGACAAGTGTATAATCAAGGTTCTTTACTAAAGTTTACATGTTTCTAAGATAAAAATAGGAGTTGCGTTTTAGAATGACAAAAATCTATATTGCAATTACATAAAGCATACATTCTGTTTTCGAGCGGAAAATGTTGTGTCTTGTCCTGTTTCTCTAAATAATCTATGCGAGGATAACCTATATTTTTTTATTTCAGCAATTTTTTTATAATCGATTTGAAAAACCCGTTTCTTTCTTAGAGACGCTGTTTCTCCCCGGGCACCTTGTCTTACTTCGGAATGATATCCATTCCGCGATTCGCAACCGTTCTGAAATTCTCATGATTTTGCCTTGCCTTCTCGACTTTGTGACTGATTAACTGATAGGTACTTCTTTAATGTTTATAAGATGAGTTCCTCGATCGACCTTTTTTAAAAACATATCAAAATAATTGAATATTTGTTATAATATTATGACAAAAAGGAACCATTTGAACAAAGTCATTTTAACACAGTATAGCCGAGATTATGCACTGTTTTGGCTATTGTACACATTTTGTTCAATATTGTCTTTATACAAAGCCTTCAAATTACAACTTTCTGTTTTCACCAATTTTTACTTATACTTAATCAATTGAAGTTTCTTCTTAAAATAAAACTCATTCGTCCTAATTAAGAGTAAATAATTTAACTATTCCCGTAATGTCTGTATAACGCCTATACAAACGTACGGCGCGAAATTTTATCTATAGCTGTATAGACAATGTCACCTATTATGACGTCACTAACAGCGAGTGCCGCTACGTTAGGCCTGTTCAAATATCACGTCGCCAGTTTTGAACTTGAAAATCAACCACGCTAAAATGACTTCAATTGCAAAATAAACTAGATGATTAAATAGTGATTTAATTAAATTATAAGAAATGACTGTAATCGCGGATTATATAGTTTGTGCATCGGTTTTTGTCTATACATCGATAGACAGAAAAATTATTACAGTCATTTCTTAAATAATCATATTTGGCATAGAGTTTTTAACATCCAAACACCCCCTTAATTAAAGAAGTTCTCTAGTCGTGGAGATTTTCGTGTATATTACAGTTCATATCAAACTAAATTCAAACAAGAAATTTCCCCATTATGTAATCTCTTTCAGAGCTGATATAGACCAATTTATATTTTACCACCTTTTCCAATTTCTCAAAATAGCTGTACACACCGGAAGTACGTCAGAAGTGTGTAAAAGGGAACCACGTTTCATAACGCTATATATAGAGATGTACATGCATGTTGTGGATGCATGTACTAATGTACTCTTATAAATGCCAAAATAAAGGACATATCAAATAAGAGTGTATGATTGATAAATATGATAAAAGAGTATTTAATAATGAAACCTAAATATTTACATTAAAACTACTAATGTACATAATTTATTTATATACGTACGCACATGTGTTGATATATTTCAAACGACTTCCAGAATCCTAAAGTTTATCTCAGAGAGGGATTCTAAGGCATATATAGATAAAAAAAATTTAAGGGAATCAACCTTCCTTTCCACCGGAAAGAAAATGGGGGTTGGGGTAAGCCGTCTATTTCAGAAAAAAAAACATACTACATGTACTAGTAAAACAAAGAAAAAATCTGTATTTTTGGCGAATCCAAGGGGTCATGACGTCCTAACCGTCTAGATCACGCTTGTAGATGGTATCCTATTTACAAAATTCTATAATTTACCCGGTAATCTGACTCCCTCCCGTTCAGCCTATTGATACCACCCGCCTTTGCCAACATTTGTACCTCCCCACTTCCAGTCGACACGTACGTACTTCAATAAATATTACCTTCCTTACATTGGAAAAAGCATGCCATGTACATGTTAAAAGAGGGAGAAATTATATGTAGAAATATAAGTCATCGACATGTTCAATGTACTTATTTTTGTGAGCGGGGAAAAAAGAAAGAAAGAAGGAAAGATACAAGCTAGATTTTTTTACATATATACAGGCCTCAAGTGCCGAAAAAAGTCAGTATGCAACAACTGTTAAAGACAAATATTAACCCCCCTCTCGCCCGAATTTCCAGACATAACTCTCGTCTCCAGAACCCCCCCCCCCCCTTTAAATAACGATACGATGTTTGACGATTGTTGTTTTGTAAAGCAAAATTTTTTATTGAATGTAAACAAATAAATGTCCATCAAATGTTTCATCAAACCGCAGGGATCATTTTGGGGCGCGATTTTGCGAGATTCTCGCATCTTTTTCTTAAAAACCGCATTGATTTTACTTGGATGCGAGAATTCTCGCACACATCAACATCGAATCTTTTTTTTTCCCCAAGGATTTTCTATGCAATTTATGTCCGCCAGATCGAAAATAAAATGGCAGTGTCGTGTCTGCAAAAACAAATTTACTGACCACTTAAGTTAAAATGACATGATAATTTTACGGACGAACGCATACACAAGTACCTGTACGTAAATTTAAGATACGTAAGTGGACGTTGGAGATTTTTAAAAAAAAGACGCAGAGCATGTTGGAGAAAAATCAATATTGTATCATAATAGAAAAGAACCTCTCGGATGAGCAGATGCCTACGTAACAACGTAAATACGAGAGATTGATTTAAAAGCCGAAAATGAACACGGTCACCGTAGAATAATGTGCACTAGGGCGCAGCGAGTTGCCGATTGAACGTGCCATTTTTTATCGGTTTGGGACTATGTCGCATGGCCTTCCCTGCCCTGGAAATTGTCCAGCTGATGAGTTCGACTTCTTTCCCCTTTTACGAGAATTATTAATGAGCGGTGTCCTAAGTACTACGCTCCGTCTATGACATGCTTATGACGAAACCTGGTTTGAAACGGATCCGTGTGGAACATCGAAATACGCAAGAACTTCAGTTTTCAATATGCAGAGCATAACCTGTTACATGTTTACAAAATTTTCGATAGATTTGGGTGGGGACGTAAATTTTAACTGCGGAAGGAGTCGCGACTGAATTTCGGAAAACATATAATTGATGATCATAAACAAGATACCATATCAAATACTTGTATATATGTATTCCGGATATCTATTTTCTTATTGTTCTGGGCAACACAGTGATCATATTCTGTTGGAGCGAAGATAGTATTATTAATAAATTAAGTCCGTCTTGAATTCTTGTAATGTACCTCGGAAATGAAAATCTTTCTCTCTCTCGTACTGAGATACTCGATCACTTAATGTTGACGAAGAACGCTCGTTACTTTCCGTTTAATTCTGAAACGATTAGAATATCATTTTATTCGATATACATTACATGATCACTTCTCCCGGTATTGAATTTCAAGAAAGTTAATTTTTTTCCTGAAATCCTGAACGTAGCTAACAGACAATTTTCCAGGCCACATCATTTTTTTCTTTGGTCGACCCTAATCATTTAAATTTTTTTACCTTCACAACTTTATATAACTTCAGAAAATAAATTTCATATTATCTGAAACGGCTAAAAAATGTGTCGTCAATTTAATGACATTAATATTCATTTTTCACCCTCTTCCTAATACAGTTGCGCAACCCCCCCCCCCCCAAATCCTAGCTATTTATAAGCTGATTAGAATATCAATTTGAGATCCCATCTACACAGCTAGGAAAGGCTTTACTTAGGATTTCATATCCTATAAAATTTCGATCTCTCACCCTCCCTTCATTATTTAATATTTTCCATGTTCATGTAAGTCTTACCAGAAGAACTCCCCCCCCCCCACCTGGATGGATCCGACAATGAAATTGTACAGGTCTTTAAAAAAACCACTGATGTCTAATTTACTTTGAAAATGGTAAACCGAAAAATAATTTTAAATGTACCATATAAACAAACAGACACATGTACTATATTTCACATTACATCATCGTGTGAATGTGTAGTGTATACACACATCTGACGTCACGAATTTGTACTTTCAATTTCGGCGGAAGTTGCAGACTAGTTCTGTGTTAAATCGCTAGCTTGTTGGCCTATAAATCGCTGTTTCATGGATAAACGAGACAATATATTTTTATGGAACTACCAATACTTTGTAATTTGAGTTTGTCCGAGTATATGTAAGTGAAAATACCCACGAGTAGAGGACTTCTTTAAAATAAAGGAACACTGACTTATTCATAATGCGATAAAGAAGATCCTGACGACAATCTCAACAGCACTCACAATAGAGCACCAAATGGAGCATCGACGGATCCCTAGCAATGACAAATATGGATAATGACCATATCCCTGTATACAGCACAAAAGCACAAAATCGATCATTTAGAAAATCAGAAACCGAAGGCATAAAAACCAGGATAAAACATGAACCAAAGCAAACAAACAAAAAGTTCCACCATATGAAAAGAAGCGAACTCCCGATATGGGGGTGAGACCAGGCGCCCAGGAAGAGTAAGCATCCCCTGCTTGCATGCAACACACGCCACTTCAATTCGGTAGAACTGTCACATCCGGTTACTTCCATTCCGGAGGACATAGAGTACAATCTTTGGTTGGATGGTTCAAATGGTATATGACAGAACATCATCCCCCATTCTGGAGAGGTGGGACAAGGTGTCCGGGAGGATGAAGCATCCCTTGTTTGGCTAGCCGCACCCGCCGTCGATAAGTCCCAAATCTCATCAGCGTAGTTTAATATATCTAACATATATATCAAATCAAGATAAGTAAATCAATTAAATTAAATCTAATTAAACAATCTTTATTTAGAGTCGGATACATATAACAATACAACATTAGCTCTAAGGAGTCATTCACCGACTATTGATCAAAAGATTTTACAACTTCAATAGGTTCTCTATCATAATACCACGTATCCCTATAGCTATATCTATACGAGTTATAAAATTGCAATGTAAACGTCTTCAAATTGATTTTTATTTTTGACGCATTTACAGTTAATTCCCCTTTTACAGTATACAGAAATAGTATGATGCATTTGCTGATTCAGAAGTTACCTCGAACGTTTGTTATTGAGTTAAGATTACAGTATCATCAATAATCAAAAATCGAGATCAAGGGGAGTGGACAAAAGTCTACGGCCATATTAGATTTGACGTGAAGCATACTTGAAAATTTGCCGTTCTGCAGAATTAAGACTCTAATTTTCACCATTTTAATTCTAAGTTTTCTGTACCTCCACATCTTCATTTTCCCATCTTTCTAAGCAAATACTACATCAATATTTTTCACGATGACCATTTCAACTTAGTGCACCGAACTACGCAGCAGTTCAGCAGAATTCATGATTGATATTAAAGCCTACATTAAAGTTACGCTAGGTCTCGTCAAGATAAAACCATAAATCAACTATTCTTGTCAAAGTTTTGACGTAAACGAGTCTATCATGCTTAGAAATAGAAACTAGCTGGCTACAATAGTCTAATATGCCCTCACTACCGAGTTATGATCAATCATTGATTATAAAATGGGTACACTAATATAACCTACTTTTTCCCGTAGAAGATCGATTGCGAATACTTGTAAGGACTTATTTGCATAAGGCTTGTACTGTATCAAAACAAAACAACATGGCGGACAGATAACACGTCGGACGAAAATGAATAGATCATAGGTGTTTTCGAAATCTGAATAGAGAAATATTATGAACATAAAAGTACAGATATAGTATTGGCTAGGCATTGGAAAGATATAGATACCTAGCTTAGAGGACGACCGTGAAATTAAAACTCAAGTTGGAGGAAAATTAGCTAAAGAGATCTACAGTGTACATATACATGTATAGTTTTCGTTTATTTTTATCTGTAAGTTGAATATATATAAGTTTGATGAGTATAAATATCCACAGTAATTTCGATATGTGTATATATAATACATTATTTCATAAACAAAAAACAAACGCTGGAATGAACAATGAACAATCAACAGACCAATGACGTCACATTTACGTCTCTAACAATCGCAACTCCCTGAAGATTCCCTGGAGGGATGAAAACATTAGGAGAACATTATGGTGTAAAATTGCGATGTTTTAAACAAAATTGAATTCTAAATTTAATATATCTCCACTGTTTGGATTAAAATTTTTCAAATATAATACATTATATATATTCACAGTATTTATCAAATATTAAAAAAGAACAAAAAACCATAACTAAATAAAGGTTAATTTTCATCCAGGATTTGGTAAACAAACGCACATGTGTATAGCAGACTACACCTGCCTCCCATTCAAGCCGTCACACACTATTACACGCTGTTAGTCATCTGAAAGTGTTCGATTATCTATGTTCAAAATGGTTATTTGAATGAACATGATATCTATATACATGAGATCAACCTTGTACATGTTGTATTTGCAATTTATGAAATATTGGTACGACCTAAAGTAAGATTTCTTTGAGAATTTCAAAAAGATTGTATACGCGGTTTACTACATGTTTCGTAGTAATCCCATGATGTGAAGTTCATTTGAGCGATTGGCTGATCGTGTTGGCGTGCTCAATTTTGCCTTAGTAAACGTGTCATATTTCTACATTCTGTATATGCTAATAACAATTTCCGAAGTTTACCGAAATCGTATGTACCAGAGAGTAAAAACGTATATAAAACAAAAATATGAGAGATTTTATGCAAGTAATACATAAATTATCAAATGGTAGTTCTTTAAAATATCAATTCTCTGTAAGGACCAAAATATTTTGGAAACAGCATGTCATGAATTTTCCTGATTTTCTCTATAAATGGTATGTATAATGCCCTGAATACAAAAATAACAATTGTTTGAAAATAAATATTTCGGTTGCCATGGAAACGAGGTCTGTCTATTTATAGCACTAAAAATGGTCAAGTAAGTCATCTTTGGTTATTACATTGCCATAGAAACCATTGTCAGAGTTAATTGGTATCAACAACTTATAATCTTTAAAACCCTTATTTTAAGAAAAAATAACAATTTTTTACATTTCTTTCAATTAGCCGGATCCTGTCAAATCAGTCAAAGATGTCATAAAGTAAGGTCAAAGTCAAGGCCTATTTTTGTCCATTTTTTACCATTTTTAAGCAAAAATAACACAAAATGTCAGGCTAATAACACCATCACTGTTGTCAGAACAAAATAGATTTCATGTGACAAATATAATCACTGAAAAAAACAAGTGGGACCTTGTTTTGTTTTCCTACATTTTGAGGTCAAAAATGGTTGCCATGGCAACTTTTCATTTGACGCATGATGACTATATCTTTTCAAATTAATTTTTAGCATGGTTTAAATAACTTATATTGCTTAAGCTTTATGTAGGGACAACAGAAGAAATTATTCTTTATTTGAGCACTTCCAAAATTTGTCAAGGTCTTTAACTCTAAGTTCAAGGTCAATTCAAATGATAGGTTCCAATTTCTCTATGTGTAATAGCACTTAACAGAATGTCACCATGGTAACCATTTTATACCCTTTTGAATAAAATTGTGAAGAGATACCATTCAAATTTTTACATTTTGTTAAAGATCGAGGATTAAACTTTAAAGATAATTGGCAGTAGAAATCAAGTTAGCCTGACATTTCAGATTATTTGCCCTTAAATGTGAGCAAAATCATGTTGGAGCTTTTTCGGTCTTAAAAAGGGCCTCTTCAAAACAGGTTTTTGCCTAAATTTTGAGCATATCGACAAAGAGAAAAGGGGGTATAAACATACTTCTTGTGTAATATTTATCCTTATTAAAATATATAGAGAAAAATTAAGGAAATTTCAGGTGACTACAATCGCTGTTACCATGGAAACGGGCCTTGTGAAAATGCCATGTTACAAGTATTCTGCTGATGCGTAAAATTTCAAACATGGTTTCCATGGCAACGAAAACTTAATTTGTAATAAGAAAGTTTATTTTTGTCTCAGTACATCATATACACCTTCCATACCAAAAATCTTCAAAATTGGAGACATGCTGTTTCCACGTGCTATTGAAATTATTTTGGTCCTTACTGAGAACTGCTATTAAAAGCTATTTACGGTAAAACTTCATTATTTACAGTTTAATCCCTGCTAGACTATGTGTACCTTTAAACGATACTATGATCCTATGTCTACAAACATTTGTCCTCCAATTTTGATCAAACTTTCTCAAAATGCCGGGAATCTTCATTTTACTCGCGAGGGGGGGGGGGGGGGGGGGGGCTAGAAGCAATGCAACATAGAAAGGAATCCAGAGGCGGAATGCTGTACATTTGTAATTTTTCACCAATAATTCACAAAACTAACTCACTTTTATAATACATAACATGGAAATAAGTAATAAATGAGTCGCAAACAGTCGAAATTCTGGTGAATTACCCAAGAAACTTTAAAATCGTTTATTTTTTTCTACATATGTTGGGGCGGATCGGCACGTGAAAGTAAGGCAAAAGCATTTGAATTTCCATTGGAATGGTTACGTACCTCGGAATGAATAACATTCAGAAGCGAGAAAAGGTGCTCGGGGAGAGTAGCGTATCCTTATTACATCCACATCCGTCGCGACAGCTCCAGGTCAGAGTTAAGGATACTACTTATATGTTTAATTCTTGATAATTCGCTAGATATTCTTAATGCAATTAAGAGGAACCAGAACAGTATCCGAAAGAACCCCATCGGAATGCTCTGGATCAATTATGACGTCACAATAGAAACGGCGACATTGGCGCGTTTTTCGCGAGAACGTCAGGATTAGGTAACGTAGAAATAAGGGGGACGGGGTAACAAAATCACTTTAACTTAAAAACTGACTGTCAAATTTCAAAAGGAATTTATCGATGTTTCACTTGACATATGAAGAAGATAATATCAAGTCTTTACGGAAAATAAATGATAGGGTTTCAGATAAACGGACTTTGCTATTAAAAATTAGCAACTGAAAGACGTTTTGAAAAATAGCACACATTTATCTCCTTTCGACGATTTCTTTTAAAAGTCTTAGTGATCATTTATGATTCTATACATATCCGATTGCCCACATCATATCTAAATGAAAAATACAGAACTTGTTAATATTCTGCCTCTACAGAAGATTTGTAATTGTTTTTTATTACCTAAAATGTATTAATTTTAACGTCACATTTACGGTCCATTTTGGGGCTTTTAATGGGTATATATCAAAGCACTAAAGGTACTGAGTGCGAATAGCCAGAATAATATCACTTATAATGTATGACAAAATATTGTGTTTTCAAAGTTATACATGTATTTGTTCCTGAACACCTTCGTAGGCTAGTTTACGGACGTATAAAGACAGAACTAAAATGCAAATGCATAATGTTGTCGTAATGAATTGAAAGATGATGTCTGACAGTGAACATGAAAATTAAATAACATCACATTAAATCTACCCCCCCCCCCCCCCCTAAAAATACAACAATCCAATATGACTATCGATTGATGATTCCATATATAAGGAAAGAAGACGAATCTTATTTTCTAATTTGATCCCACTCTCTCTTAAATCTTTCATGTTCAATGTTAGGTGTGAGCTAAGAATTTGAAGGAAAATTCACTTCTTTTTTCGTATATAAAAACATGATACATCCTAAACGGGAATGTTTTGATCTTTTATTTTTCATAATTGCTAATATCATATTTCATGATGGAAGTTCCTAATTTTTCCGTCGTATAAAGATTTTATTTTGTGAAGCGGGGCAAAATAAGCCTACCTGAAGTTAGTTTTTTTACGTTTCAATGATTCAATTTAATATCTTTATCGATAGCACCGTTTCATTTATATATTGTCCACTAAAACAGATAACCACCTGGTAATGGAAAGGGGTTTCCAACACACAGCCTATGTTCATCTCAGTACATACAGATGTAATTTTTCATTAGGTCATGCATGTACATAACACGACAGCTCGATTCATATAGATATAATTCATTGATTCAGACAGTGATCAGACTTTATACCGATCATGACGCTGACGCAGTCCCAAGGTACATGTAAACAGACTAACATCGTTTATACATACTCAGTAGACGGGGCTCCCATGAGTGAAGAAATCAGGCAATCGCTATGTGCTATTCGCACAATGAACGTTCGTAGCGTCAAAACTAACGGTAAAAAATTGATGAAACTTTGCATGTAGAAAAAATATGTTTCAATTACATGTGATAACATTTATAATTTTTTAGGAAAATCAAATGATATGATCAAATTTGAGTCTGGCTGTCCTGGACCTCCCTAAGTAGTGAAAAGCGAATAAAGTTTCGACCGTAACTGAACAAGGCTTAAAACCAACATTGAGGAAGTTCTACGGTCGATATGGGGAACTCGTCATACACTATGATGTCCCACTCTCCAGAATGGTGGGTGATATTCTGTCATAGACCATTTGAACCAACCAACCCAAGATTGTACTCTATGTCTTCCGAAATGGAAGTTACCGGATGTGACAGTTCTACCGAGTTTTCACTTCCATATCGGGATTACGCTTCTTTTCATATGGTGGAGGTTTTTGTTTGTTTGCTTTGGTTCCTGTTTTGTCCTGGTTTTGTATGCCTTTGGTTTCTGATTTTCTGGATTGTCGATTTTGTGCTGTATACAGGGATATGGTCATTATCCATATTTGTCATCGCGCAATTGTTATTGCACCATTTTTATTTGACCGATTAATCAGCCTCTCTTTAGAAAAAATTAGTATAGAAAACGCGTCATCTCTATATGATTATTGGGATTACTTGATCTTTTGGACACAGGAACGATTACTCAACCACATCAAGATCTTGGGATAAAACTTTTACCTTGAATAGAATTGAACATCAATTTTAGCATATGATTCAGTCTCCGACAGTTTTGACAAAAAAAAATCGTTTAATTTCAATTGTTTTCCTAATGTTATTTCTTCTTTGATAAACGTAAAACATGATTGATTTCATCAAAATATACATCAGTATCTAGCTGACAAATTATGTGGTAAAAATGAATTATCGTTATCGTTTGAGCTCGTCTCTTCCAGTCCTTACCATCTGAAATGCAAATAAAAATCCCTTGATGAAGAATTATCTCTTTAAATTCTTTTAAAATTCCTTCTGATATGTTTAACTTAATCTGTCTTAATTATCTAATGTTCGTATTTCACCTTTTGACTTATAGCTTTAATGTTCCTCTGCATTCTGTATCTGCGATGAGATAAATCTTTTCAAATCATCGCTGTATATTTTAAACATAGGTTTGTAAGTATCGACAAACAGTGTCTCCTTTTCTCGCCTATCCTATTTTCGTTAAAAATACATACGGTTTACAAAATTGTTCAAACACGTGATTAAAACACTTCAATCATGTATTTACGCTTTCCTATACACACTCATCATCAAGTTCGATGTTTCCAGTTGCATCATATAATCGCCCTTCCAATTAAAATCAATACTAATCTGAAACATGGCTGTGTAGCATTATTTATATCTATGATATCGATGTAGTTTTCGAACATACTTAAAGTTAATAGCGTCTGTTTGTCTGGGGTTTTTTCTCGTCTCATTATATTCTTTCTATTGCTTTCGCTGTTGGGGACATAACCAAATCGGGATCATGAAGAGATCTGGCTTTAAACAGTTTGATGTTTACATTCAGTACCTTTCCGTTTGTGGTTCCTAATATTCTTTTTATGCTTTTAGAATTCCTTATCCTTCGGAGAAGTCAAAATTGGGTTTTTTTTAACCACCAATTGAAGAAACGCAATATGAAGTAGGATAGAAAAAACAAATATATCGCATCTTACAGTTTTGGTATTGTTTGTGCGACATAAATCATTAGAAATTATACAAAATCCTGATCATTAATGAATTCAAGAATTTTTGAAAATTCAGATGACTTATTTTTCTCGATTTGTTCAAATAATTCATTGAAAAGTTCACTGTATTTGTCATCTTCTAAGCCATCGTTTATTCTGTTCTTCAATGTACTCTTATGGGTTTTCTCCCAATCCTGATTTGTGCAGTTGATATAATGTTGTGAATCTATGATAGTCTGAATCGTTAATGGGCAGTCAGCTCTCAGGGCATCCTCTATAGTTCCATCTTCCCAAAAGAACTTATTTTTTTTCTTTTTTTTCTTTCTCCATTCTTCTTTGAAGGCATTAAGCTTTTCAGGGGAATTCAGTGTCCCATCTTTCCTTTTGTCACATATTTCATCGTGATCTTCCAGCACCATGACAGAAACCTTCACTTTATGACAAAAATCTACAGCTTTTTTAAACATGGTTTTAGTACCAGCTGAGACTATTTGAACGGAGGTGAATGTCCTCAAGAGGTTATCCGCAAATTCCTCCTCAGATTGATTCTCTTTGATTAATAGTTTCTTCAACACATCTAATGGCTTTATATTGTTATGTCCCGTTGGGCATCCCCTCTTTTCTTCTTTATTGTTGAGGTTGTCACTCACGATAAACTCAAATAGTGCCGGCAAGATATGGAGCTCTGTGTTTCCTTCCACAAGGAGAACACGGGCTGAGAAGAGACATTTTTTCATGTCATGGTGGACTCCATATTTTGCTGCATAATCGCCAGGTACTTTTCTCACCCTGTTAATAAATCTTGCTCTTCCTTCTTGATCCCTCATCTCTTGTTCTTTTTGCCTTGTACACACATGTGTTCTTCCGAGAGCCCATCTGTTTATAAGTGATGGATTGTGAGTAACAATAATTACTGTTTTTCCCTTTATTTCCTTCAGTACAAAATTATTCAAATTCTCGATCATTTGGTTATGCATTCCTCTGTCTATATCTTCATAGCAAATAGTTTTGAATTTCTTATGAGAGAAAACCAGAGTTGCTTGTTTGGCTTCAATAATTCCCTCGGGTGCTTTGGCCAGCTCGAATCGTCTTAGACTCGACCCCGGGTCATTTGTGTGAGAGACTTCAATTTTCCTCTCTTTTGTGTCCTTCCGGAATTCGTATTCCAGAGGATAAGTAATTTTTTTAAATAGTGAAATCTCACTTTCATCAACATTTTCGTACTCAAGAGATGGTCTCCTAACGAGATTAGAAATGATTGACCACAGTTTCCAAAGATAAAATTCTCTAGGTTGCAGTTCAGGTTTAGGAGGTAGGAGCTCCCTTAATATTTCCGCTCGTGTGTGAGCATTATTGTAAATCTTCGAAGCGTCTAACTTACACACATTGTTGCCATTTATCCATTGTAAGGGTCCAATTGATCGGGCAGGAAATACATGTGCGAATGAGGATTGAAGTTTTTCCATTAAAACTTCTGACGTCTCATTTGAATTTTCAGTGGTGTTTAAAAAAAACCGAGCATATTGGTAAATGAAGATTGGAGGTTTTGCAAGAAAAGTTTTAACGATCCATTTACATTTCCCTTTCTGGGTTGATCAAGAACTTCCTTAACCTTTGTTAGAAAATCTAATTCGCTTCCTTCTCTGGGTGTATTTTTATCCCCTCCCTTTGTTCGTTTTTTCCTTGTCTTTCTATCCCTTTTTAATATGTTTGTGTCCTGTTGAGAGACATGAAAATAGCCATCAATGAAATCTTCTATCCCGTCCTCCGTTAGATGTTGTAATGAAAACCTCCTTATCATTCTCTCTTTTTTGTTTTCTTCCTTTCTGTAATGCGAAGCAGCTATGTACAGTCCCCGTTTGTCTTTGCTCGAAAAGCAAATACATTTGTAAATGGAAATAACTCCTGCCAGTCTTTCCTGAAAGGAGCATAAAAGTGCTGTGTTCGTGTTAAAGTTTTCATTTTTGTCAAAAACGTACGATAATCCTTCATATTTACTAATGATATAGCCTGGTTTACGATCATCAAGCAAATTTGTTACAGATAAACTGAGGTTTACCGAATGACATCTCCGAATCAGCTCTAAAATGCTTGATTTGCCCGTAGAATTACCACCGACCAAAAAATTCACACCCTCCTGAAATTCTAGGCATTGTCTGTCCTTGAAATTGATCAGATTTTCAAAAGCGATGGATCTAAGCATTATGTAAAGATAGTCCACTTGGGCCGTTTGGATTTATGTTTCTGAAAAGAAGGAAAAGGAATAAGTACACAGTACCTCAACGCAACGCAACCCCTTTCACTTGGGAAGATAAACAAAAGCAAAATACAAAGAAGGGAGGAAACATGTTCAACAATTCACTCCCACAAATAAAAGCAAAACAAAAATGATAATTTGCACAAGAGGACGCAAAGACTATCATGGGTAATACAAGATCCTTCTGAAAATTTTGGTCTTTTGATGAATGATGATTATCGAATTTATTCAATGTTAAACGTCTTCAAATTCAATAACATTATTTAAAACATGATGAATTCACAGCATGGACCAGACATGCACGTTTCGGGTACTTATCCCTCGTCAGTGATCCTCAGTCTAAACAATGCAATATAGCCAAAAAGAAAATTATCATGATTGTCCAAAAATGTACCAAAAGACGTAGCAGAATGGCTGGGATATGATGCTACAGGACCCAAATTTTAGAAATTTCAAGAAATTTTGTGACAGAAAAATTCAAATGAAGAGACAGACGATCAACCGAAGTTGATCGAACTTGGCTACATGTGCCCTCGGGGACTCTTGGTCCACCAGCAGTGACACTCACCAAGTAGTTCAAATGTTAAACGTCTTAAATTCAATAGCATCATTTAAAACCTGATAAATTTACAGCATGGTCCAGACATGCACTAACAGTTATTATACCCCCGCCATATAATGGTGGGGGTATATAGTGATTCACTTGTCCGTCCGTGTGTGCGTGCGTCCATGTGTGCGTCCGTGCGTCCCGCCTGTGGTTTCCGGACATTTAAAGGAAAACTATTACAGATAATTAATTAATTTCTTGCATATAGCTTTTACACCAAGAAATACAGATCAAGTGCGAATATGGGTAATGTCCCTCAATTTTGCTCAGAGTTATGCCCCTTGAAACTTAGAAAAATTAAAAATTTTGTGGTTTCCGGACATTTAAAGGTAAACCGTAATAGATAATCCATAAGTTTCATTTCTTGCATATAGCTCTAACACCAAGAATACAGGTCAAGTTCGAATATGGGTCATGTCCCTCCATTTTGTGCAGAGCAATGTCGATTGAAACTTAGAAAATTCAAAATTCTGTGGTTTCCGGACATTTAAAGTTGAACCGTTATAGATAATCAATTCATTTCTTGCATTTAGCTTTGACACCAAGAAATACAGGTCAAGTTCGAATATGAGTAATGCCCCTTGAAACTTTAGTGGTTTCCGGACATTTAAAGGAAAACCGTTAAAGATAATCAATTCATTTATTGGATATAGCTCTTACACCTAGAAATAGAGATCAAGTTCAAATGTGGGTCATGTCCCTTAATTTTTTACAGGGTTATGCCCCTTGGAACTTAGAATAATTCACAATTTTGTGGTTTCCGGACAGGAAAACCGTTACAGATAATCAATTCATTTCTCGGATATTGCTCTTACACCAAGAAATACAGGTAAAGTTCGAATATGGGTCATGTCCCTTAAATATGTGCAGAGTTATGACCCTTGAAACTTAGAAAAATTCAAAATTTTGTGGTTTCCGGACATTAAAGGGTAAACCGTTATTACCGTCAGTCATGACTGACGGTATACTGTAATCATTCGTAACCTACTTGCACGGATAGAATACCTCTTGGTAATATGATTGGTTGACAATTGTAAAAAATGCAAATATCCGTCTAGGTTATTCAGAATATGTAAATAAGATTCTCTCATTAGGTCGGATTAAGAGTCTAGATGACCTGACAAATGAAAATTCCGAAATATGCATCGAAAAGTCTTTGTACCGATACGTCCTATATCAATCGCAGATTTTCGGAAATTTCCGTCACTTGAATCGGAAAAAAAACCCGGAATAGTCCGGAAATGTGCGATTGGTAAATGCATTTTTTCTAACTAGAATTGTACAACTTGTAAAGTCAGCTAACTGACGGCAAGTTTTCTGTAAAAGCTAATACTTGTATATAATCAAAGGAATAGATTCACACTAAGACGCTTGATTTTTATCAGTGGTTACTTGAACGCTAGAATCTAATGTAAACAACATGGCGAACCGCGACGTCGTACTGTCGGTCTCACAGTTGACCAAGAAACTTGCTTGTTGGAGTATTACAACGCAAGGACGGAAGATTTATCTCGTTAGATGGTATATTTAGCTATTTAAATCTGCCGTTCATGCGATAAAATTTATTGACAAAGCAACTGAAAGGTCAGGGTGGGTATGCTTATCTAAACAGGTGCGTGTACGTAGCCTCGTGGGCCATTGTAGACATGACTTTATGCTCGTTTTAAGGACTGCCGACTTTGGAATTGACAACGTCATCGAGTGATCTTGATTAGATGGCTAAACGTAACATGTTTACAGAATAAGAAAGAGAATAATTAACAGTGTAGATAAGGGGCCGTCCCGGGGGAGGGGGAGGGGCTACAGCTTCATGTATACATGTATTATATCAATATGTATTGTTTGAGCCGGGTTCCCTTCTTTTCATATGGTGGAGGTTTTTGTTTGTTTGCTTTGGTTCCTGTTTTATCCTGATTTTGTATGCCTTCGGTTTCTGATTTTCTGAATTATCGATTTTGTGCTGTATATACAGGGATATGGTCATTATCCATATTTGTCATTATACTTTAGATTTTCAGTATTCCACAGGCAGTATACATGTGTGTACTAACTATTATTATTTTAAATAATCAACATTCATTCATTCCATTGCAAACTTGCCTGATCCTTCTTTATTTCCAACTCCTCCACACTTTATTTATCTTTTATCTAAATGTACATTTCAGACTACATGTATATAAACTGCCATTTCATGAAATTTAACTGCCGGATTGCAAAGCAAATCCTGTCTATGGATTGACAATATATGTCCGTCTGTCATAAATCATTTGTCAAAGTATCTGGTTGAAGCAAATCCTAAAGAACTATATTCAGTAGAAACATAATATAATAATTTATGCCGGTACAATTAGGTTGCCCATGACAAGATGTTTTAACATTTGACCAAGTGACCTTGACATTTGAACAAATTAAATGTTGTGGTTAATATCATACATGTTAAGGTTGCCAATGACAAAAATCCTTTTCAATTTATGCTGTAAAATTGAACTTGACCTTTGACCTACTTAAAAAAACTAACCTTAGGGCTCTGTCTCTTCAGCTAAAGATATGACACTGTGATACATGTATTGTGTGTAGATTCCATGTGAAAGTTTTCAATTGATTCCATGACCTCTGAAGTAGTGGCCTAGGCCTTAAATTTTGAGCTACTTTTTTTTAAAGAATTAACTTTCGCTATATCTTATATCTACAAGAGATAGGGCTTTTTTATTTCACGTGTAAATAATATTAAATTACTTGTGATATGAGCTTTCACTTGATGCTATGATTTTTGACAATGTGACCATGACCTAATGACCTTAGACAATCTATGTTTGTTTCCCATCTGTTTTATACTCAAAACCACAAAAACCAACATAAATGTAGTCATATAATATACAATATACAAAGGGACATAGTACCACGATTATAAATCCACTGAAACCAACATAAATGTAGTCATATAATATACAATATACAAAGGATCTCTCACAAAGGGACATAGTACCTTGATTATAAATAGCATAGGTCTCACTTTTTTACTGAAAAAAAACTTAATTTGCAATCTGGCCATACTGTCTTTAGGGCTTTTTAAAATTGTTTTTTTAAAATACAAACATGAGACCTGACTAAATCTAAAAATGTACCTGTCGTCCCCTCCCTCCCAATTTCCAGAAACCTCGTTTCCATCATGCAAAATATGGATTTGGCATTTGTTAGTAGTAGACTCAAAAGGTCTCAGTCATTCTGTGTGTAACCATCACTGTAGGTCAGGAATTGTGTCACATGTGGTAGCACTGTTTAATGCATGCAAGTATGGATATACCTTGACCTTTAATCTTCTAACCGCAAAACCTAGCACCTCTTGTCCTCATGAAGATAATATATGTTTTAGAAGTTTCAATGGAATCATTACATGAAGACAATCACTGTTTTTCATACATGCTAAATTTAACCTATTGACAATCAATAGGGTACCCACTTGGGCCACTGGAGGTCAAGGATTAATTTTGTTGTGGAAATTCTGAAAGTTCTTTCAAAAATCACAGATGCAATAAGTAAAGCTGTAAAAAAATTTGGTTTATTTCAACATTAATATAATATTGTTCTAAATTAATTGACATTTGACCCCTTTTCATGCCAAAATCAATATGGTTGGGCATTATTCCTTACTCATGGTGAATCATTCAGTCTAAAATTTAATGATGATTTAATGAATGCAAACTCATTTATGCTTCAGAGACTGTTTTTAATAATCAAAATCCTCTTATCTTGAAAAAGCAATATAATTGCACATAAGTGTATGCAGTTTAATTACTCCAGACATCTGTCTAATACAATATAACATATTATTGTCAAAATCGTAAAGAGGTAGACGCAAAAGTTCCTCAATTCCACGTACATGTTCTCACAATCCCTTTTAAATTACCTGGTAAAACTATATCAATTGATAGAAAAGTACCGGTAGCCTTTTCCTCATGGCGATGACACATGACCACTGAAGCATTACATATAACAAGTATTCAAATCGAACGTTTACCAATTCGTTGATAAATACAATTCTTTTCTTTCGATTTTAGAATATCAAAGAGCTGATTAATATGCAAGTTTATTATTTGTTGAAAAGCGTATTTGATTCTTGAGCACAGAAGTTGTGCTATATAACATGTTCATTTGTTATCTGATAATATATTCATCTAAATATAAAGTTTGATCGAATGCGAAGGGAATTCAGCTCTCTTTATAAAAATTTTGTAAGCTACAAAGATGTAGTTTACGAAATAAAGAGAATTTTAATTAAATTAGAGGGCATTAATTTGATCATCAAGTTTCGAAAATGGACGACGTACGATTTCCACTATTTTCATTTTCACATTTCACATGTTTTGAATTGATTATAAATGAACATGTACTTGAACGATCAGGCAATACCTTGTTGATCTTCGGCATCTCTTCTCTAGAAAAGTGTACGAAATAGATTACGTACAATTGAAAAAGATGCATCTTGGGGAGTCTTCGAGTTGTACAAGAAAGCATAAATTATCAGTCATTAAGTTTGTTTGTTAATAAGGGTATTTCTTCCAAATTGAATCGATAAATCTCTAAATCACAGGGATTTATCGCGCTTCCCGGTTGCTAAATTTACTATGGATTATCTATAATAAATAGGGCAACCGGGAATCGTGATAAATCCCTCTTAATCTTACAAAAAAATGCGCCGTGCAAGACACATGACAATAACAAAAATATAATGAAGACAAGACGGACGGACGGACAGAAATAACTTCACATGCCAATTAAAAATGTTGTTTTAAGTACATGCTAGTATCTTTTTACTCGTGCATGCATGAATTCAATCTGGGTTCTAATGGACAGGTTTATTTCAATTTATTTTATTTCATAAATTATTCAAACATAAACACCTTATTGATCATTATAATTTGCAGTTATATTAACAAAAATCATTAGATCAGATTCATAGGAAATATATTTCAAAATTTAGACTTTCATCGCATAACTTAGCCACTGAAACAGGAAGATTTTTTTAAAATGAGAGAAAAAGAAAGAATTTGATTTATTTCCTCAGAAACAGTTGAAGACGAATTTCACTTTATTTTTCAATGCCCTGTAGATCTACGAAAGAAATTTATTAACACATATTTTATTTTTGGAAGAAAGCTTCTTGTTTTAAATTAGTTCAATTACTTTCAAATTTGAAACGCTTAGGAATTTAGGAATATATTTATCAAGTGCCTATAAACTCCGACCCTTATATGCTATATACTTACAAGTATAATTATGCAGCTTATCATGTTTGTATATGTCCGTTCTCCGTGTACTTATATTTATTATATGTATGGCTGAGCAGCCAATGGCTTAAGTTTCAATAAAGTATCAAGAAAAATATTAAAAATAAAGTTTTTTTTTCAAAATTAACGAATAGAAAATCATATATGTCAACTGTCAATAAAAATAAAATCCCCGAAGCAGCCATATTCCTTTTGTGCGTTGCATGACGGTATCGATGTGTATGAAAACTACCCAGATTACTACTCACGACTGGTCAAATGTTGTAACCGCAAGGAAAAAGTTAGCGGTACTTTCTACCAATTAATAGAGTAGTACGAGTTTATTTTAAAGGAATTGTGAGAACTTGTTGGAGGAATTCAGGTAAAAAATCGTCTACCGATTAACGAGTTTTGCAATAAGTGACGTCTATACAATTAAACACTGATTCAATGATTTTTGAGCACATCTGGAACAGATCCTGGATATCTGTTTGTGTTTGGTCCTGTCAGTACTGTATGCATATATATTAAACTATTTCTGGTTGCACACCTGTAAAATATACATTTTCATTTGTATGAAAGTTATACATATAATTCGATATCTTATTGATAGTCCACTCCTCCTTTTAACTTTCTCTATCATAAATAAATTATGCAGATTGTGTCAAAGTTGTATAATAATAAGGTCTATTAAGAATACTATGGACTTCTTTACTTTTGTTATCAATCTGCCTGTCTGACTAAGGAATTGCTTCTTTGAAAAAAAGAAGTCGATGTAAACTAATTCCTTATACATGTACTTAATTGCTTTAAAGTCATAATAACAACAAAAGTTTGGAATCTTAAGTAATGTGAATATATTTCTTCAGAAATTTATCAAAATACAAACTTGCCTGTAGAACTGTACTATAATCTTTACAAACTTGCCTGAAGAACTGTACTTTAATCTTTACTCTGAAAAAAAAACCACACATACACAAAGCAATGTGAAAAAATCATGTATAACATTGGATTAAAAAGATTATTCAATGTCTTTGCAGAATCATGCATGTATACACTTAGATTTTATCATTTTGATATGGTACTGATTATTGTATTTATTTCATTGACCAATTTATATCATTAAATTCATAGGGGATTATAAATGTTAATTGAAATGAGAAGGGATAGGGGCAGGGAGGACACAACCCATTTGAAATTTAAAATGCATATGGAAATGGATGTTTGTTGTTATAACAGACTGAGTTATTTTAAAGCAGTGATAGGCAGGTCAAGGGTAGGGTTACAAGTTAGCATACGATTGAAGATTAGGAATTTCAGAGCAGGATCCTAATACCCCCTCTCCCTCCAATCCCCCTCCCCACACACACACTTGATCAGTGCGTGCAGGACAATTTGATCAATTTCAAAATTTATCCCTTAATCTTTTGATTAAAGTGGTGTGTGCCCCCAGCATCAGGTCAAAGGGAGGGGGGAGAAAGGGGGCGGGAGGGGGGAGGGGGGAGGAAGGGGGGCGGGAGGAGGGAGAGGGGGCGGGAGGGCGGAGAAAGAGATATGATTGGGAGGGTAACAGTAACCAAAAAAAATTAAGGAAATTACTTTAAATATAAGTAATCTTGCTCTTATGCGTTCATGTATATAATCTCAATTGAAAAATTACCACGAAATTCAACTTTGTATACCTTAAAATTTTTTCGGCTCGCTCCGCTCGCTGCAATTTTCAATTCATTTTTCAAATATTGCAGGCTCGCTTCGCTCACATTCGTTTTTATCTAAACAGGTCTATTTTTTCAAGGTTTTTGAAGAAAAAGGAAATAACTTCACTATTGCACCAATTTACACTTTAAAGTTTAAACATTTGTCTTGACCCCCTCCAAGACCCCCCTCCCCCACTTTACAAAGTTTACATGTTCCTTATATAAACCTTGCAGGTATTTGTACATTTCCTATCATCCCTATATTTATGGATGTGCCCTATTTTCTTTACATATAAACCAAATTTTCCATTATTATCCCTGTGATTTAAGATTTATTAAATGATAATATTCACTGTTTCCTCTTGAAATTGAAATATTACACAAATACTGCAGTGCATCCTGAATAAATTTTCGGATCGCTTCGCTCGCCCAATTAAAGCTTTCTCTTATACATATTAATTTGCCTGTGCACTACAGATTTACTAGTATTCTATAGATAGAAAAAAAAAATTTCTCCAACTTTGTATAAAAAAAAAAATTTTTGCCCCTATCCGGATCGAAAAATAAAAATCTTGCCCCGACAACGAAAAAACAAGCCGTCCCCTCCCCCCGATATTCAAAATGGACCGTGTCTAAAAGTGACATTTAAGTAGTGTACACTAATTAAAACCATAATTAGAAGTTTTCTAAGGCCTTTTTTTATTTACTCGTGTATACAATGTGATAAGTATGTCAGTTTAGTGCATTGTCATACATGTATTTCCTTTAAGCACGGGGACTTTTTATTGAAAAGGGAGGAGGGAGGAAGGGGGAGGGAGGAGGGAGAAAGGGGGCGGGAGAGGGGAGGTAGGGGGGGAAGGGATGTAGGGGGGCGGGAGGGGGGAGATTGGTACCCCCCTGTACGCCCCCCCCCCCCCCCACAAATAATGCACAAGTACAAGTTGGGCTCTGGCGAATATAGATTCTAATATTTCCAGAACTATTACATGAAAAATTTGGGAATAAGAAATAAATTAGAATTAAAGGAAAGAAGAAGATAGTGTGTTATGGATACGTCGATTTTTTATATAATACTGTACCTCCTTACCTGACCATCGTGGTTAGTACAGGCTGGCTGTACACAGGTACACAGGTGTTGGTACATGTAGTCTACTTGGGCTTTCACATCATTTTTCTTGTCGAATTCTTACTATTGATTGTAACAAAACATTCAAGGTATTTCTGTCGGTATCTCTGGAACTGCTTTCAACTATAATTGTTTAAATGAGGCTTAGAACAACGCCGTGGCACGATAAAAATACCTCGATTCACTCACATGCGCTTTGTTTACCATAGATTCAAGCGTCTCAAACGCACAGGTAACCACCGATAGCCTATTTGTGTAAATTGAGAAACGTTTATAGCATTTCACCAAGAAATACTGGTCAAGTAGAATATGGGTCATGTCCCTCAATTACGTGCAGTGTTATGCCCTGTGAAACTTATAAAAATTCAAAAGGGGTAGGTTCACTTACTACCAAAATCGGCCCTAAATTTTTGCGAAAAATAATTTTATGAAAATTATAATTCAGCATCTGTTATATTGACCTCAAATACCTGCCGAAATAGAAAGTAAATATTTTTCATTGCCAAACGTCACGTGCGTTAGGTACGACGTCACTTTGTGACGTCATTTGCTATGCATGACGAAAAATGAAGGAAAATCGCCATATTTTCTGCATAAATCTTTAAATTTAGTATAGGCGCCAACCCTCACCCAACATAAATTTAATGTAGATCGAAAGATAAATTACAAATTCAACTTTTTATATAAAAATTATTTTGGGTGAAGGCTGGCGCCCTACTTATTTTCAAACATTTTGACCAGAATTATGCCTATTTCTTACGATTTTTCAGCATTTTACGACTTAAAGCCGATTTTGAAGCCATATCTTACGGTGTATTGCACGTAGATTTAAATATTAATTAGGGTATTTCAAACAACCATATATGTATCTTCCTTTATACGAAATACAATCGAAATCTAAAACATTCTAAAATTAGGGCCGATTTTCCATGTTAACGAACCTGCTCCTTTTGTGGTTTCCAGACATTTAAAGGAAAATTGATACAAATAATCAATTCATTTCTTGCATATCCCTTTTACACAACGAAATACAGGTCAACTTCAAACATAGGTCATGTCCCTGAATTACGTACAGAGTTACAGAGTCTCTGTAATGTAAATGTAAAAATCGAACAACAAAAAATTAAAGAGGGCGCTACTGAAATTATTTTTGGTGGCTCCGCTGAAAGAATCACTTATGAGAATTTTTAAATATTCGAAACAAGTGTCTGGTGCAGGTAAATTTGTTTGGAATTTTCTTCAAGAAGGTAGATAAATGGAACCCTTCGACATTATTAATATAGACACTTATTTCACGTTGCAGTGTGGAGCAGTTAAAATCGTTCCCCGTGGCCTGATGTTTGTCAAGTGTATTAATTACTTCTTTCCAGCTCTGTCACCTAAAATAAGCTTTGTTTTGGCCTTTTATCAATGTGACATCAAATATATTATTTTTTGCTATTTCGGAAACTAGCCATTTCACCAATAAATATAATCAAAATTAAAGGAGTTTAACATCTTAGCACCATCCCTCCAATGCTATTTTGAACATAGATTTTATTTGGATATGCTACTGAATCGACCCAACAGGAAATTTGGAGGCGCGCGCTCTCTGTAATGTAAATGTAAAAATCGAACTTAAAAGAATTAAAGAGGGCGCTAGTGAAATAATTTTTGGTGGCTCCGCTGAAAGCATCACTGATGAGAATTTAATATTCGAAACACGTGTCTGGTGCATGTAAATTGGTTTGGAATTTTCTTCAAGAAGGTAGAGAGTTGGAACCCTTCGACATTATTATGCCCCTTGAAATTGAAACTAAGACAAATTTTAAAAAGTGTGGTTTCTGTACATTAGAAGGACAACTGTTTCAGATAATAAATGGGTCCCTGTAAAGTGCGAAACGAAACAAAAACGAAACCAAACCAAACGAATCAAATCGAGACGAAACGAAACAAATCGAAACAAAACGTAACAGTTCGAAACGAAACGAAACAGATCGAAACGAAACGAAACGAAACAAAACGAAACGAAACAGATCGAAACGAAACGAAACGAAACAAAACATAAATCTTTAAGAACTTGATAAAAATTGATGTAAATGTAGAGAACTAGCACGGTTGTTAATATCTGCATAAATTATTGCCTTCAACCATTAGTTCTTGTGGCTGGAGGGATTTTTTAAGGGTCAAAGATGACGATTAAAACATAATATATACAGTTTATAGCACAATTGCATTTTAAAGGATTTAAGGAGAGTGAGCGGAATGAATAAACTCGTGATCGTTTGAAAAAGGATAAGGTTTTTCCCTGAAATGTCACCCCCCCCCCCCTGTTTTTTCATTACGGAGTCATAGCGTGGTTTTCTATCCCCTCCCCTTTATTCCTCTTAAATACATGAATGGCAGTTGATATTTACTTTTTTTAATTGTCAACTTTGACTCTTTCAAGAAACCCTCTCGGCACTAGTTAAAAATGTAGAACTGTTGAATTAAGGCAATATTGCATGCTGATCTTGTCTTTAAATATTCGTTCTCGGCAATTTTTCCTCTTTTTCGCATATTCTTTAAGTTTTATGTTTTGTTTTGTTTCGTTT
The DNA here is from genome assembly GCA_028142955.1 of Pinctada fucata. NCBI lineage: Eukaryota > Metazoa > Mollusca > Bivalvia > Pterioida > Pteriidae > Pinctada > Pinctada fucata. Next base: position 100,522,889 of record AP027102.1, read on the forward strand.
CTTTTCGATCTGTTTCGTTTCGTTTTGTTTCGTTTCGTTTCGTTTCGATATGTTTCGTTTCGTTTCTATTTGTTTCGTTTCGTTTCGATTTGTTTCGTTTCGTTTTTGTTTCGTTTCGTACTTTACAGGGACCCATAATCAATTCATTTCTTGAATGTAGCTATTATACCAAAAAATTACAGGTTAGGTTTGAATATGGCTCAATTTTATTCAGAGTTGTGCCCCTTCAAACTTGAAAAAAATCAATCTTTTGTGCTTGCCTGACATTTAAATGAAAACTGTAACAGGGAATATATTTATTTCTTAGATATTCATGTAGCTTTACATTGAGAAATACAGGTCAAGTTCAAATAAAGGGGTACCTGTAAAGTGCGAAACGAAAACGAAACGGAACGAAACGAAACAAATCGAAACGAAACGAAACGAAACAGATCGAAACGAAAAGAAACAAAACGAAACGAAACAGACCAAAACGAAACGAAACAGATCGGAACGAAACGAAACAAAACATAAAACTTAAAGAAAATGAGAAAAAGAGGAAAAATCGCCGAAAATGAATATTTCAAGATAAGATCTTATTGAAAGGTACCACTCTCCTCCTGCCGCCTCCCCCCTCCCCGTGGGGAAGGGGGGTCTTGGGCGGTCAAGACAAATGTTTAAACTTTAAAGTGTAAATTGGTGCAATTGTGAAGTTATTTGGGTTATTTCCTTTTTAAACCTTGAAAAAAAGAAATAGACCTGTTTAGATGAAAAACTAAGGTGAGCGAAGCGAGCCTGAAGTATTTGAAAAATGAATTGAAAATTGCGGCGAGCGAAGCGATCGGAAAATTTTTGTAAGGTATATATATAGATGAATTTCGTGGTAATTTTTAAAACTGAGATGTACATGAACGCATAAAGCAAGATTGTTTATATTAAAAGTAATTCCTAATTTCATTTTGTCCCTCCTCTCGCCCCCTTCTTCCGTCCTCCCGCCCCCTTTCTCTCCCCTCCCTTTGTCCCTGTCCACCCCCTCATTATTGCCTTCAACCGTTAGTTCTTGTGGCTGGAGTTTTTTTTTAAAGAATCAAAGTTGACGATTAAAACATAATATATATTATACGGTATATAGCACAATTGCATTTTAAAGGAGAGTGAATGGGATGAATAACCTGGTCATAGACGGAAAATATTATTTAGCAGGGAGGAGTCTAGCGCAGAGGAAACGGAACTGTTCCGTTATGTGTATTTGAAAATTTTATCAGAAAAATGAGATCAATTAAAAACTAGGGGGCACATTTCGATTGAAAAAGGATAAGATTTTTTTTCTGAAATGTGCCCCCACCCCGTTTTATGATCTCATTATGGTGTCATAGCGTGGTTTTCTATCCCCTCCCTTTTATTCCTCTTAAATACATGAATGGCATTTGACATTTACTTTTTTTAATTGTCAACTTTGACTCTTTCAAGAAACCCTCTAGGCACTAGTTACAAATGTAGAACTCTTGGATTTTAAAGGCAATATTACATGCTGATCTTGTCTTGAAATATTCGTTTTCGGCGATTTTCCTTCTTTTTCTCATTTTCTTTAAGTTTTATGTTTTGTTTCGTTTCGTTTCGATCTGTTTCGTTTCGTTTCGATCTGTTTTGTTTCGTTTCAATCTGTTTCGTTTCGATTTGCTTCGTTTCGTTTCGATTTGTTTCGTTTCGTTTCGTTTCGTTTTTGTTTCGTTTCGCACTTTACAGGGACCCCAAATAAAGGGTCATGTTCCGCAATTTTGTGTTGAATTGTGCACCTTCAAACTTCTTATACCTTGCTTATATTTAAAATATGCCGGGCGGGGGGTATCATTGATCCTTAGATCAACAATAAATTTCTTATAGATTTTGTTTACCGAGGATTATATTGTAAAATACTTCTATCTCTCTGTTTAGAAGTGAATTAGATTAATTTCTCATAAAAATAAAATCCCTTGTATCTTTTGTCATAAGTTTCGTAAATAAGTATATTTTTCTTACCGTAGGCGAGTACAAAGATTACTAGTTGAGATCATCGTTTTAAGTGCAGCTAGGACTTTGTGTAAGTATGACTGAATAGCATTGATAAATAGATTTTAATTTAAAGTTTCTGTTATCTACTAACCTAAATACACATGTATACAGATATACAATTGTTTACATACCTCCATCATAAATAAATCGATAAATCGATAGGGACTTAAGTTGGAATCTTAAGTTGAAATTCAAAAATGAAAACGAAACTAGAATGATTTCACGAGATTACTTTAATAACATAAGTCGCAGAGGCCATACGGATAATACAGGGAAAATCTTTAATTTTATTTAATATCAATATTAATTTTTACCGAAAGCCTTATCAATAATTACAATAATAATAGAAATTGCAAAAAAAAAACAATTTTTTTATTGAGTCGATAAGAGAAACATTATAGATTTTGGAATATGTACGTTTCTTAACAAGAGTTTTATCATAAAGACCCTTTTACGTACTATAAAAAATGATTCTTATCATCCGTTCTAATTGTTTAAATCAAACCAAGTCCCGTTATGTAGCAACTCTAATAACATTCGTCTCAATCTGAAATATACAATTAACAATACCAAATATACTGATTTAACTAACGAGTATCCGTACTTCGATTTTTTTGTAAACCATCTTTATCCAATGAATGGAAAATAATCGCTTCTCTGATTGGCTAGTATCGCGGTTGGATGAAACGCCCAAACGTAACATCTACCCGGGGTGACATTAACCGAGGTAGATATAACATTCTATCAGTGTTGTAGGAAAGTATTATGTCCAAATAGGATGCTGACTTATTTGTCACTGTAGTTTCTTTGACTTCAAGCTTTTGTCTTTGTTTTCGAAATCCTGAATGAAGATTTCCCTTAGGTTTTCGTTTTTATTTGATATAGACTGCGATTAATTGAATTTGAACATGTAAATATGTGAATACATATCAAACTAATATATATAAAAGTTGATATAACAACGAAGTAGTTTCGTTCGACTTCAGTTTTAAGGCCGGTATTTTTCTAACATTTCTCTATATATATCCACTGCCAAGCCAATGATTCCCTTTCGTCTCAACTTATACTTCTACGAGTTATCCGTCCATGTTGTTCTGCTTTGTTACAGTGTTTATACCCTTATGCAAATAAGTGTTTGCACGTGTTCACATTTGGTCTTCTACAGAGAAAACTAGGTATATATTCGGGTACCAATTTCATAAGCAATAATGTACAATAGGTTGGAGACCAGGGTATATGTGACTGCGGCAACCATCCAGTTGCTTTTTTTAACATTGATAGACTCGCTTCAACTATACTTTTGAAACAAATGAATTTTGAATTATATGATACTGACGAGACCATTTGTAACTTTAAGCTGGAGATATTGCTACAACATGTATCTGGACTGATTTACAGCCAACTCTTGTGATGACCTTGAATGATTAAGCATATATTTCAATATTTACCACTCTTAGTTTATTTAACCAAAAGGACATGCTTATATGTATAAACATAAGATATATAAGTCACATACATAATGTACATTTAATTAGGTGGCTCCACATACCCACCCCAATTCCCCTAAAGATCCTCTCGTTTCATTTTTCTGATACTTTCAGAGATTGATAATTGGTATACAAGATTAAATTTTGCAAAGTATGAACAAAATCGAGCCTATGTAACTGTTTTTATAACACGTTGAAGTATGGCGGTTTTTTTGGATTCTCTTCTTCTTCTTCTTTTATTTTGCCAACGTTGCTAATTTGAAGAAAGTAAGCTGATTTGTAAAATATTTTGCTGAATTAATGAATGTTTTTACGATTTAATTTTATATGCAAACTATTTTTTTTATCTTTAAATAAAGAAAACGGAGGACTTATTTCAAATTCAAGATCATCTAGGAGGTTAAAAACTAGTTTTTCGATCGTCCATTTTTGACGTTACAATGTATATGACAAATATGAATAATCACCATATCCCAATACACAGTACAAAATCGATAATTTAGAAAATCATAAACCGAAGGCATACAAAATCAGGATAAAACAAGATCCAAAGCAAACAAAGAAACACCTCAACCATATGAAAAGAAGCGAACTCCCAAAAGTCCCCTGGAAGGGTCAGCATCTCCTGTTTGCATGCAACACCCGTCACTTCAATTCGATAGAATTGTCAAATCCGGTCATTTCCATTTCGGAAGATACAAGTATATTCGGCTGTTGGATGGCTCAATCGGTCTAAGACAGAATACCATCCACCGTTCGGGAGAGTGGGACATCATAATGTTTGACGAGTTCCCCATATCGACCGTAGAACTACCTCAGTGACGAGGTTAGCCGGTCACAAAAGTATCCCTGACTGAGAAGCTTATCTGAAAGAAACCTTACTCTCAGAACAAAATATGTATATTTCGTACTTGCTCTGGCATAGCGTATTAACTGAGATATGAATACGCCTTAAGTTAATCGTCTTCAAATTCAATAGCATCATTTAAGAACAGATAAATGCACGTTTCGGGTACTTAACCCTCGTCAGCGATCCTCAATCTAAAACATGTAATATTGCCAAAGAGTGTGAAAATTATGTTCAAAAATATACAGAAAACGAGTAGGATGGGTGGGATATGATGCTACAGGACCCACGTTTTAGAAATTTTAAAAACTTTATATAACAGAAATTTTCGAATGCGTTTAAAAGACAGACGATCAACCGAAGTTGATCGAACTTGGCTGCATGTGCCCTCGGGGATATTGGTCCACCAGTGGTGACACTCAACAAGTGGTTCAAATGTTAAACGATAAGAGTGTGAAAATTATGATTTCAAAATTAGCGTATGACAACAGGGTTTTGTAGGATTTCTGGACCGAAACACCCTTTACGGAAACCTTACAATCCTTTCATGGTGTATGTCCGTACATACGAGATTCTTGATATGTCTGAACAATACAAGGCCCCCTCAGAGAGATTTAGAAAAAGAGAGAGTAAAAAGCGCGAATCTAGAGTTAAAAACACTCAGAATTAAGAATTAACATAAAGCACGCTCATATGAGATTTTCTTTTATTTGGCGAGGAAGGGACAGGGTTCTCAATTATCTTTTCTAAAAAAGGGCCGATTCTAAAAGAAATTTTGCGATTCATCAAAATTGTAGGCATCGGTTTTTCTCAAAGTAAGTGGCGAAAAATCACCGGGTACCGGCTTCTAAATGGAAGGGGGCGCTGTTTCGTATGAGTTTCAGGACAGGGAAGACATAATTTTCTCTGACATTCATGAATAAGGAATTTTAAAAGATCAGGCTGCACTTCAAAGTCAGATTCAGGAGCGAATCCACAAACTACATGGAGTATATACACCTTTTATTTGCCTGACTTACGATACCAGAAGGATTGGAGGTATTGATAGTCTAGTTGCCAAAAGGCTATTTTGGGGGGAACCCAAAAAAATGTTACGCACAAAATGTTTTTGCATGAAAGTGATGTTGATACCCTCTACTTTAATAATCCGGCGGATGCCATTCTGGCATCCTTGGGCATTTCGAAATTTTTGGGAGAAAGTGTGATTTTTCAAAGAAAAAGCGTTGAAAATTGGAAAAACGCAATTACTTTGTCCATGTTGTAGCTAGAACAACAGATTTGGTATCTAAAGAACAGCAATGCCATTGCCTTTAAGTCTCAAACTCAATTTATCTATTGACTCGTCCATAAAATGGGGAAAATTATGGATTTTCGATGAAAAACTGTTGAAAATTGGGAAAATGTCATATCTTTTTTTCATACTGTAGATAAAATAACAATTTTGGTACCAAACGCACAATAAATGTATTGCTTTTCATTTTAAATATCAGATTAGCAAATTTTTAAATTGTAAAAATATAATCGGTTTAAAGAGATTCTAGAACAACAATTTTCGTATCAAAATGATTGCATATTGATAGTTTTAGATTTGCACTCTCTTATTACCCTTTTTTCTACTCTAGATTCTTTGGTTTCTCTTGCTGTGTGTGTCTTCTCTGTGTTTTTGCTTGAGGTGTTTTGATGTGTTGATATCGATGCTGCAACCCAGTTTTGTTGGAGATCACCTCCTTTCTCATTGCCTTGGTGTTTCATCAACATGCAATTGTAATACTTGTGTGCAACTACTTCTAACAACAAAGAACCCTTCTTGCAAGGTTGATCAAACTGCCTCCTTTGCATCGTTCTCTGACAATTCTCTGCTCCAAAACATTTACAGAATTAAAGAAATATGAGCACAGAATTTGTCACATCTGTTTGTTGCACAACTCAGATTTCATGTGCGACTGCAACAAATCAACAGGATAACAGATAGAGGTACAGACGCGATTGGCAAAATATTATCACAATTGGTCTCAACATTTTTTAAAGATTTAATTCTATCAGCAGATCCAGGTTTGATTGAACTGCATCTTAAGAATGTTTCCTTATGCATGGCTAAAAATATTTAGTTTTTCTTGACATGTTATCGAAATTATTCAATTAACTGTTGGTGACAATGGTCATCTTAGAGTTTTGAACTCTTTTAGCGCATTTCATTCAATCATACACTGGACCTGACATCAGATATACTGTCTAGATTCTCTAAACCATAGTAATTCTTTATGAATATCATGGCCTCAGTCACCATCTTTTCAATATCTGAAATAACTTCTCTGAAATTTGACACGGAACACCACTTCAAAAACTTCCCACAGAACAACCTTGTCTCTCCAATACCATCATATGTTGATGATACCCATGATCATGATCTGTTCCCAATACCTTAATCTTCAGAATATGTAGAATGTGAGTTCTTAATCAATCGGATTGCTTTCTCGATCAACTGATCGCAAGTACATGTAATATCAATCAGTTGCACTTCATTTCCTGAGATGTAGCTTTCCTGACTGAATCTTTTATGTCATTGTGATGGTTAGTAGGGGGTCAATTGAATATCATTCAAATTTGCTCTCTGCAAAGTGATAGCAATTTTAAGTTCAGAAAATATGGCCAAGGGCGCTGCTGGAGAGGATTTTGGCTGTGCCATGAAGTCACTTTAATTGAAAGCATCACTGAAGAGGATTTTTCTATCCGAAACACGTGTCTGGTGCATCAAAATTGTTTTAAAACTTTCTTCAAGAAGGTAAATAGTTGGAGCACTTATTATTGAACATCTGAAGTGTTTAGTGTTTTAGAAATATACGACCAGAAACATTCAAGCTATTAATTCTGAATGAGAGTCCTGCATACATCAATCGATCATCAGCTCCTAGGCATTCTTGTCGAATGAATAACCTGGATCTTATTTTAAGAACATATTTCGAATGAGTTAAAGAGGATCCTGACGATAATCTCAACAGCACTCACAATAGAGCACAAAATTGAGCATCGACGGACCCATAGCAAGCTAGAAGTGGGACCAGGTACCCGGGAGGATTAAGCATCCCCTGTTGGCTAGCCGCACCCGCCGTCGATGTTCACGCACGAAAATGAAAAGAATATATAACATACATGCACTGTCTTTAAAAAGAATACATTGCGAAGTTTGGAAGTTGCAAAACCGAAGTCATCTTTTCAACATCGACGTAGGGACTAGAACAACGTCATCTTTAAGATCCACTTTAATAATTGAAAACAACTACACAACCCTGGCAGAAATCATCTATCTTTTAAAAACGTCTTCAAATTAACTAGCATAATTTAAAAGCATATTAATAAACAGCGTTGACCAGACATGCACTTTTCGGGTATTTAACCCTGTTCAGTGATCCCCAATCCAAACAATGAAATATGGCTAAAATGTGTGATAATTATGTCCAAAATATACCGAAAGACGTAGCAAGATGACTGAAAGGACCCAGGTTTCAGAAATTTGTGACAATTTTGTACACAGAAATTTTCGAATGCGTTTGAATAAACGACCAACCGAAATTGATCGATATTGGCTACATGTGCCCTTGGGGACTCCTGGTCCACCAGCAGTGACACTCACCAAGTGTTACAAATGTTAAACGTCTTCAAATTCATTAACATCATTTAAAAGCTAATTAACAGCGTGGACCAGACATGCACGTTATGTATCATAGACAGTAGCCGCTTTCTTTTGAACAATGTCTCTAATTTCACCCACGTCTTTCAAAAGCTCGCTACAAGACTCCATGTACCAGTAAATTGTTTTAAAAAAGTGTTGACTTGAATACACATATAATTGTTCAAGATTTTCTGTAAACGTTTTGCATTTTTCAAAGTCCCAACATTTAATGGAAAATACCCTTCAAAATAAAAGTTTTCTCCCTCCTACTTTCTTTTGGTACCATAATTGCTGTACCTTATACTTACTACAGTTTGCGTTTTTACATCCAAGAGTTGTTGTTTTTCCCAATTTGTCGTACCAGCAAATTGCGAATCTGACTTCTGTATTATTTAAAATGAAAGGCAATTAATTTGTTGTGCGTTTGGTACCAAATTTTTTTATTTAGCGACAGATAAAAAAGATATTGTATTTTCCCAATTTTCAACGATTTTTCATCGAAAATCCATAGTTTTCCCCATTTTATTGCGAGTAGATTGGTAAATTGAGCTTGAGACTTAAAGAAAATTAAATTGTCGTTCTTTTGATACCAATTTTGTTGATCTAGCTGCAGCATGGAAAAAGTAATTGAATGTTTACTATTTTCAATGGTTTTCTACGAAAAATACCAGTTTACCCCAAAATTTCGAAATGCCCAAGGATGCTAGAGTGGCATCCGCCGGATTATCAAATAAGAGGGTATTGACAACACTTTCATGCAAAAACGTTTTGTGCGTAAGAAATTTTAGGGTTTCATGAATGGCACCTAGACTATGACGGATATTTATACAGTCAATATATAGGCTCTTTTATAATATTCAGAAAAACATTAACATTTCAAAAAAATTCAAAACAGACTGCGAGGACAATCTTGTTTATTACGCATTCGAGTACATGTAAATGATATGGGAAAAAAGGAGGGAAATGGGCCGCAAAATGTGCATTGTGATCGTCATAAATATTTTCCTAAGAGGGGCTTCACATGAAGTTGAGAGAGAGAGAGAGAGAGAGAGAGAGAGAGAGAGAGAGAGAGAGAGATTTCTCCATGACATAAAAAATAAAAGAATTGGATTTGCTTTCATTAATGTGCTTAAATTCAAAATAGGAAGTCCATATTCTTTTTCCAGCGGTTTATTTTCCAAAAACATGAGGCGATGTTCGGAACCATTCCCCCTATATGGTTATATATTTTTCCCCTATATAAATGATTTTTCTTCGGCTAAAATGTTTTAAAATAATGCATAAAATTCAGCAAAATCAGAATAAAAATAGATAAATAAGACAGAAGGGGAAAAGTAAATGAAGACTTTTTATGGACGTTATTCACTTCGCTCGTTCTCGATAATGCATGCAGTTACATGTATCTGCATAATCGATACATCTTTGAACAAAGCAGTATTCATACTACAATTCATTTGCTTAGAGTTTTCAAATAAAGAAACTTCATTCGATAACATTTCGCTGCAAAGTACGAAAGTTGACAAATTGCAGAAAGATTAATATTCTGATCAAAGATAATCAGAGATAAAATACGTGAAATATCTTATCCATTAAATCGCTAAAATATCCAAGAAATAATCTGTTAGATAGTTAAACTGACATTTCAAAACAACAAGTTTTTGAATTTCCGATAATGACGTTAAAAGGTAAACGTTTATGTACATCGATAGCCAGAAGTCTTATCCATTGGATATTTTCGTATGTATAAATCAAACAATAAATCTAACTAAAATTAATTACTACCAAATAATAGATAATAATTTTCTGGTTTCATCGATACCAAACTTGCTGAAATCTGTTAAGATATAAGCGAGATAGGAGAGTTTGAACGCCGAAAATTTCGAGTGCTGTGAACACTATTGATCGGAATATTTATTTGGCACTTTATCATAACGTCATAAAGTTATTGAGAGCCTCCGAAAAGACTGTATACTTGACTCTGTGGAGCCACCTCAAGTACTAATATACTACCCAAAACACGTGTCTGGTTCATTATATGTATATTTGGTTTGAAATTTTCTTCAAAAAGGTAACAATTCGATCACTTCTGTATTATACAATGTTTCGAACATTTTTTACAAAAATACAGTCATCGTCTTTTAAAATTCGGATCTATATAAGCAACATAGTACACAACTTTGGATATATCACAACCTGTCTTTAATGGTGAAATAGAAGGATCGAAGTTAGACAGCATAACCATCGAAAATGCGCCAGAATCATCGAACGCCTTTTATACCGTGGATATTATCCTAATGTCACCATTCGGACACTAAACTTCACACTTCATAATTTCACGCTTTTTGGCCATATTACATTATTTAGACTGAGGATCATTGACGCGGGTTATGTACCCGAAACGTGCATGTCTGGCCCATGCTGTAAATTTATCTTAAATAATGCCATTGAATTTAAAGAAAACGAGTAGGATGGATGGGATATGATTAATGTTAACATGACGGGTGTTGCATGCAAGCAGGAGATGCTTACTCTTCCTGGGCACCTGGTCTCACTCTCATATCGGGAGTTCGCTACTTTTCATATGGTGGAGGTTTTTGTTTTTGTTTGCTTTGGTTCCTCTTTTATCCTGATTTTGTATGCCTTCGGTTTCTGATTTTCTGAATTATCGATTTTGTACTGTAGACAGGGATATGGTCATTATCCATATTTGTCGTCATTTGAACTACTTGGTGAGCGTCACTGCTGATGGACCAAAATTCCCCTAGCGCACATGTAGCCAAATTCGATCAACTTCGATTGATCGTCCGCTTCTTCAACGCATTTGAAATTTTCTGTTACAAAATTTCTAGAAATTCCTAAAATGTGGGTCCTGTAGCATCATATCCCACCAATTCTGCTTCATCTTTCGGTACATATTTGGACATAATAATTTCACTTTTTTATCCATATTACATTATTTAGACTGAGGATCACTGACGAGGGTAAAGTACCCGAAAGGTGCATGTCTGGTCCATGCTGTAAATTTATCTGGTCTTAAATGATGCTATTGTATTTAAAGACGTTCAACATTTGAACTTCTTGGTGAGTGTCACTGCTGATGGACCAAAAGTTCCCGAGTGCACATGTAGCCAAGTGCTATCAACTTCAGTTGAATGTCTGTCTTTTCAACGCACTTGAAATTTTCTGTTACAAAATTTCTTGAAATTCCTAAGACGTGGGTCCTGTAGCATCATATCCCAACCATTATGCTACATCTTTCGGTTCTTTTTTGGACATAATAATTTCAAACTTTTTGGCCATATAACATTATTTAGACTGAGGATCACTGACGAGGGTTAAGTACCCGAAACGTGCATGTCTGGTCCATGCTGTAAATTAATCTGGTCTTAAATGATGCTATTAAATTTAAAGACGTTCAACATTTGAACTACTTGGTGAGTGTCATATCCCATATTGAATTTAAAGACGTTTAGCATTGGTAAATGTACTACAACGTACAGTCTTGTACCAGCTCATTCTAAAGACTTGCATTCTTACTGACAGTGACGACGGAACTCCATGACGGGCCATGTCAAAATCTCTTTAGGGATTATAGGGCTCCGATCACCTGTCTTCTCTGAATATCAGTCGGACCCGGATGATAACATACATGAGCTCGCTACAGCCGGCAGAGCACGGAATTTATTACGTAGGCCCTCTTTTTATGCTTATTTACATACTCATCTGTGTTTTGCTTGGGTCCATGCGTTTTGCTGTCTTGCTTGTGTGGTCATCTAACAGTAAGGAGGCTATTTTACACTACAATTTTGCGTTCTTGATAAATTTGGTAACAGGAAAAGTGGGTGGGTTGTGCGCATGTAATGGGGATAACCACACCATTTGCAACTTGTAAAGCAGATGGTCGCCCTTAGTCGGCACCGGTTGCCCATTGGTCTCGTTGGTTTATGTGCAGTCTTTTGTGTTTAATGTCTCTATGTCGTACATGTATGTCTCTTTTTTATCTCTTATTGTGCTCGTCTTCTCTGTGTTTTTGCTTCGGGTGTTTTGGTGTTGGTACTGCAACCCGGTTTGCTTAGAGATCCCCTCCCTTCTTTCAAATCATTACTTACAGAAGGAGGCATAGTTAATATTACATAAAATCAATAATGTTGTAGAAAAACGAATTCAGTCAATTATGCTATTTCGCATAATTGCGCACTTTCTGAAGTAAAGACCTATATAGTCTATTATGTTCTTTTGAACAGTGTACAATCTACAGTCTTGTTCAAGCGCAGTCCAATCTACAGTCTTGTACAAGCGCATCCTTAAGACTTGCATTCTGACTGACTGTGACGACGGGACTCCATGACGGGCCCTGTTCAAACCTCTTTAGAGAAGACAGGGCCCCGACCACCTCTCCTCTCTGAATATCAGTCGGACTCCTCGGGTGATTACATACATGAGCTCGCTACAGCCGGCAGAACACGGACTGAATTACGCATGCCCTCTTTTTTTTTTTTTTTTTTTTTTTTTTTTTTTTTTTTTCTTTTTTTCTTTTTTTTTTTTTTATTTACAATATATACATATGATATTAATAACAAATACAGTTCATTCACTGACAATCAACTTTGAAGTAATACTAATAACAAATTCATTTCTTTCATCAATATAAAGATTTTGCGCAGACGTGTCAGCAATTTCACAAATTCTATAATGCGCACAATAGTGTTTTGACATAACGGTAACTTTGATTGACCGCTCAACGTAGATCAGGCGCTTGTAAAGGATCAACGCACATGGTTATCGGAGGAAAACTATCGAAAAAAGGTAAAATATTCTAATAAATCTAAATAGCTTCACATAATTTAACAATGATAATTTGGAGAAATAGATAGAATATTCTTTTTAAAAGGACTAATGTATAATAAACATGATAAAAGGAGAAAAGGAAAGTATATTTGACAGCAGAAGACTAACAAATTTTGGCAGTCGAGTTGATCCAGTACGAGTATTTGCCAAATAACGGTTTAACAAAATTGAGTACACTAATACAGATTAAAAGGTTAAATAGTTATGTCATGTTTTGTAAGATTTCTTGTATACTGTAAAGTACACTAGGTTTCTTTTTCTGATTTTTTTTATAAATAAAAATACTTGTAATGAATTCATTTTTAAATATTCCAAACGCATTGACTGTTTTCTTCTTTTGCTCTTTTACATAATTTATTTTATGAATTGTGAAGAGAATAATTGTTAACAGATAGTTGATATCATGGTACTCTTTTTGGTTAATTTTGTAACCCCATATCACATTTTTTAGAGTGAATATTTGTCTACCAAGATGTACCTTTCCAAAGATGAGATACAGTCTGTTCCATAAATCTTGTATATAGTCACAGGTAAGAAATAGATGGTTATAATCTTCTACAACATTACAGAAGTTACAATAATTTGTATTGCTTAATTTCCATTGGCACAAAAGTGCTTGATTAGGTAAAATATTATGAAGCAGTTTCCACCTTACCATTTTATGTTTATTTTCTATAAGATAGCAGTGTATGAATTTTAATGTATCTTTTGAAATTTGTTTTAGGTTGTTGTCACTGAATATTCGGAACCATTTGCTGAAGCCTAACGGAATCTCATAATCTCTGCTGATAAGTATTTTATAAATATCTTTTGTTTCTAAATCTTTTAATTCTAAATTTTGCAATAGTAAATTTTGATTAATTTTTACTTGCGTTTTTGTAGAGTTTTCTAATTGTATGGTGGTTTGCCAGTCTCTTGGAATTGCTTTTTTATTTTGTGCTAATTCAGAAATCCAATTATTTTTGTATCTTAGTTTATTTAGTATGAAATTTTCCGAGATTTTTCCATCTGTATCAATAATATCATTTATATAAATCAGTTTACTATTGATCCAATTATTAAAAAGTAAACATTTTCCTTTCAGCTGTATTGCATGATTACCCCAAATCATTTGTTGGCGGATGGATATAAAAGTTGTAGGTTTGTCTTCGTTATTTTTTTTATATTTTATCCAAGTTTTAACCAGTTCATAATAAAACTCGGGAAGTGATTTTATCTCTGCTAAGGTTTTCAAATTTTGTAAATTCATCTGAAAAAGAAGAAAATTGTCCCCAAATATTTGAAAATGTTTCAAAGGAATGAGTTTCCAGTTAGATTGTTTCTTATCTGTTAATCTTTTAATCCAAATAATTTTTATAGCATCTATGTATTTGTCTATGTCTATCATTTTTAAACCTCCATGTATAATATCTTGACAGAGAGTTTTTCTATTTACCTTAGGTGGTTTATTATTCCAGATAAATTTAAAGATAATTGATTTAAATTTTTCAATTTTGTTTTGCTCAATATGTGTTACCGAGGCTAAAAATGTAAGATTTGGAATAATGAGAGATTTTACTACAGTTATTTTTCCTATCATAGTTAGATTTCGTTTTTGCCAGTCAGTTAGATTTCTTTTTGATTTTTCTAGTTGTTTTTCAAAATTAAGATTTTTACAGGTAATCTGATCTCTTCCAAAGTATACCCCTAAACTTTTAACTGGATCGTCTGTCCATTTAATGTTTTCAAATTTATCTTTACAATGTTTTAAAGCACCTAGCCATATCCCTTCAGTTTTGTTTCTATTCAATTTTAATCCTGATAGTGTACCAAATACTTCAATGAGATTTAATGCAATGCGAATTTCACTTTTTGAGTTAAGGAAAAGAGTTGTATCATCTGCTAACTGTGTTATTTTTATGCAATGCTGTTTACCATTAATTTTAATACTGAATCCTTTAATTTTATTTTCTTGTCGTATTTTACAGGCTAATATTTCAACGGCGATTACAAAGATCAGTGCACTACAGGGACAACCTTGTCTAATTCCGCGTTGAACTGTGATGGGAGCAGATGTCCAACCATTATTTATTATGGAGCTTTTTATGTTTGTGTAGAGGAGTTGTATCCAGGATATCATGGAGTTTTGGAATCCAAATTTCTTCAGGACCGAAAACATAAAGTTCCATTCAATTGAATCAAAAGCTTTGGAAAAGTCGAGGAAAAGGATAGCACCGTCTATTTTAAAATTTTCAGAATAATCTATAATATCTTGAATTTGTCTGATGTTGTATCCAATGTATCTATTTTTAACATATCCATTTTGATCATCATTAATTATTTTTGGAAGAATGTATTTAATACGCTGTGCAAGACTATATGCTAAAATTTTTGTATCAACGTTTAGAAGTGTTATTGGACGATAGTTACTAATAAGCAAAGGGTCATTTTTCTTGTAAATAAGTGATATTAATCCTAGTCTTTGTGAAGTAGTCATTTGTCCTTTTCTGTAGCATTCATTAAATGTATTAACCATAAGCTCTTTTAACTCATCCCAAAAAGTCCTATAAAACTCCACTCCAAGACCATCATAGCCTGGCGAGCGATTAAGGCGCATCTTAAATAATGAAGATTGACATTCTTCTATAGTTAATAATCCCTCCAAGCTATTACTTTCTTCTGTAGGCATGCATGCCCTCTTTTTATATCCATTTACATATTCATCTGTGTCTCTGGGGCCTCTACGTTTCGCGGTCTTGTTTGTGTTATGTCATCTTACAGTGAGAAGGTTGTTTTACACCACAATTGTACGTTCTTCGAGACCTCTGGGTAATTGGAAAAGTGAGAGGGTTGTGCGCACGTAATTCAGGATAACCACACCATTTGCTACTTGCGTCACAAATGGCCGTCCAAAGTCGGCACCGGTTACCCATTGGTCTCGTCGGTTTATGTGTAGTCTTTTGTGTTTGATGTTTGCATGTCATGTGTCTCTTTTCCGTCTCGTGCTGTACTCGTCTTTTGTGTTTTTGCATCGGATGTTTTGGTGTTTTGCTGTTTATGCTGCAACGGCGTCTTGTTGGAGATCTCCTCCTTTCTTTTAATTATCATTTGTAAAAGTTTAGTCAATTTTATAAAAAGAGGGATTTCACAAGAAATTGTATACAATTATTGACCTTTATCGAGGTGAATACAATATTCTTTTCCATGTGAGCTAAATCATATTCTAATATGGCTTGAGTGAGACTTTTTCCCTAGAACTCGTCTGATGTAAACTTCCAGTCTGCCAAGCTCCGCACGCTGTCGGCTGCAGCTCGTCGCTTTGCGGCTCGGTGATAATTTGATCGGTTTATGCGACTCGGGGAATAACTGGACAATAATCCACGGATAGCTACACATGTAGCTCTTATTTTCTAAGCATTTACCGAGGTTAAAATATGCAGTACAAAATCAATTATTCAAAAAATCGCAATCGCCATTTTGGAAGATAGAAGGTATAATCATTGGTTGGATGGTACAAGTGGTCTATGACAGAATGTCATCCACGATTCTTGAGAATGGGACATCATAGTGTATGACGAGTTCCCCATATCCACCGTAGAACTTCCTCAGGGACGATGTTAGTCGGTCACAAAGGTATCCCTGACTGAGAAGCTTATCTAAAAGACGCCTAACTCTCAGAAGAAAATCTGTATATTTGGTACTTGCTCTGGCATAGCGTATCAACTGAGATATGAAAACGCCATAAGCAGGCGATGAAGGTGACATTGCTACTCAGAAAAGGAAAGTTTATGATGCTGAAATTGAAGCCGTCACGTTTGTCATAGAGTGAAGTTTCCATGTGACCATCAGGGTCGTAGGACAACATTATGTCCAAATAGGATGCTGAATTATTTGTCTCTGTTGTTTCTTTTACTTCAAGCTCCGAAGGATAGATTCTGCTGAGTATTGGGATAAGGTCATTCGTATAACCAAGATTATGCGCTAATTTACCTTTAATAAACAGTTCGTTCAAATTTGTCTTTTTACATTTTTCTGTGTACACCAATTTTAACTAATGATTTCTCTTTAATTTTTTAAAAACTGCGAGTCGTTCTTCCTAATTTAGAGTAAAAGAATCATATTTGGCGTTTGGAGTTTTTAATAGTCAGACATCTTTGTAATTACGCTAAATGACAGCTGACTTATTTAAAAGCCTTCTCAACAGCGTTGTATATATTCTAAAAAGAGAGATAACTCCCTCGAATCAATCACATTTGTATTAGTATCGCTGCTGGTGGACTGTAAGTTCCCGATGATATCGCTCACCTAGTTTAAGTGTTTATGCACTGCATTAAAATATATTGTAAATTTCCTTTCATCAAATCAGACCTAAATTTCTAAAACTAAGGGGTATCTCCCTCAATGCATAGTCCTAAGCTGGGTTTCGGCATAATTTTTTTTTCGGTCATGTTTAGAATTAAGCTCCTTGCGCCTACCCTCCAATGATTTTTGGCCATATTTTCCTTTTAAATACGCTTCTGAATAAACCCTACACGAAATTTGAAGCCGCTCATTTTGGCAAGAGGAAATTACAGCTCTGTATTGCAGATGGCGCCAGGAAAATTCACTTTGGCTTTATATAAACTATTTGGTATGGAGTACTACTAACGAGGATTACAATATCCGAGACACGTGTCTAGTACAACAAAATTGATATAATAGAACATATATTTCAATATTGACAATTACAATTATCATTTTGCGTTTTCAAAAACATTCATTACACAGAAAAGATATCGCCGATAATGCCTCACCCTGTAAAATCGCCTTTTAACATCAAAGAAATCTGAAAATTCACTCAGCAATATAAAGAAATATCAACGCAAATCCCGCAAGATACGCCTGTCGGGGAATTAATTTCTCATATATCTTTGTAAATGCAATTATCTTAGTTTTAATCCCAACATGACTTGACCTTTGCACATAATTTTTCAATTATGCGAAACTCCCCCCCCCCCCTCCAAAAAAAAAAAACTTGTAAGAAATATGAAAGAACATGTGTTGTTCCTCAGGGGTGCACAGTTTGAATAAAAATAGTATCTAAATGAATTGTGAAATGTACCGGTAAATATGAAAATGATGCTTTTGAATTTGACGTAGGTTAAGTACCCGAAACGTGCATGTCTGGTCCATACTGAAAATTTATCTGATCTTAAATGATGCTATTTGATTTGAAATCGTTTACATTTGTACGACTTGGTGAGTGTCACTCCTGGTGAACAAGGAGTCCCCGAGGGCACATATAGCCAAGTTCGATCAAATGCGGTTGATCGCCTCTTCAACGCATACGAAAATTTCTGTTACAGAATTTCAAGAAATTTCTAAAACTAGGGTTCTGTAGCATCATAACAAATATGGATAGTGACCATATCCCTGTATACAGCACAAAGTCGATAATTCAGAAAATCAGAAACCGAAGGCATACAAAATCAGGATAAAACAGGAACCAAAGCAAACAAACAAAAACATCCACCATATGAAAAGAAGCGAACTCCCGATATGGGAGTGACATCATATCCCACCCATCCTGCTATGCCTTCTAGTACATTTTGGACATCTGAATTTTCACACTCTTTGGCCATATTTCATTGTTTAGGTTGGGGAACACTGACGAGGGTTAAGTACCCGAAACGTGCATTTCCATGCTGAAAATTGATCTGTTATTAAATATGCTATTGCATTTGAAGAAGTTAACATTTTTAATAGTTATTAATTTTAACATGGTGTAATTGCTGGTGGACCAGGAGTCCATGAGGGCACATGTAGCCAAGGTCGATCAACTTTGGTTGATCATCCGTTTATTCAACGCTTACGAAAATTCATGTTACCAAATTTCTAGAAATCATATCCCATCCATCCTGCTCCGTCTTTCGGTACATTTTTGACATAATAATTTTCACACTCTTTGGTCATATTACATTGTTTAGATTGAACTCGTTATACAATTTGATGTCCCACTCTCCAGAATGGTGGGTGATATTCTGTCATAGACCATTTGTACCATCCAACCAAACATTATACTTTATATCTTCCAAAATGGAAGTAGCCGTATGTGACAATTCTAAAAAATTGAAGCGAAGGGTGTTGCATGCTAGCAGGAGATGCTGACTCTTCCTGGGCACCTGGTCCCATTCCCATATTGGATGTTCGCTTCTTTTTATGTGTGGAGGTTTTTGTTTGTTTGCTTTGGTTCCTGTTTCTTCCTGATTATGCATGCCTTCGGTTTATGATTTTCTGAAGTATCGATATTGTGCTGTATATAGGGATATGGTTATTATCCATATTTGTCATTGAGGATCACTGACGAGGATTAAGTACTCGAAACGTGCATGTCTGATCCATGCTGAAAATTTCTCTGCTCTTAAATGATGCTATTGAATTAATTTGAAGACGTTAACATCGTTTGAAGGTAATCTCGGAACATCGACGTCAAGCCAGGGAAAATTTTACACGATGAATCCAAAACCATCTCTTTTATATTACGCACTTTTATGAATTTCTAAATGAGCATTGTTGATATTTAGGTCTAAAATGGTGTTTTTGTGTTTGTAACACATTGTTAAATGTCAATTCTTGTGGATAAGTTGCATTCTTCTATTTTTTTTTTCAAAAACAGGATTTTTATGTGATAATATCATCCGGGAACATGGAAAAATCATTGAAACATTTCAAATCATAATATTTTTTTTTGCTTTTGAAGATTCTGTATACATTTAGTGGTGCATAGGAAGAGGGAAATTCCTGAGCAAGCAATAAAAGAAAGCTAGGCATCTGTTATTTTTTTATTCTAATGTTATTTTAAAATAACAGGCGACACAGTAGTTTCAAGATAATGACTTATTTGAAAAACAACTTCCCTGAAGTTGTGATTTATATAAACGGAAGATATGTTGGAAAATACTCAACGGGCGAGCGCACATATAGGGAAACATTCTATAGTCATATTTTAACCATTAATGCTTTATATTACCGTGTTTACGTGTACAGTAACAGGTATTAATGATAAAGGTTATTTCAATATTGATAAACGGTTTAGCCATATGTTACAAATGACACAGAGATATCAACGATGAAATGTAAGCGCACTGATACACAATTTTTGGAAAAAAGATACTTGTTTGAAGTAAATTTGGATAATGAACATACACAGACGGTACAAAATGGATAGTTCAGAAAGTCATTAACCGAAGGCATACAAAACCAGGACAAAACAGGAACCAAAGCAAACAAACAAGAACCTCCATCATATGAAAACAAGCGAACTCCCAATACGGGAGTGAGACCAGGTATCCAGGAATAGTCAGCACCTCCTGTCTGCATGCAACACCCGTCGCTTCAATTCGGTTGAAGTGTCACATCCGGTTGCTTCCATTTCGGAAGATATAATCATACTCTGTGGTTGGATGGTTGTATTTAGGTGTAACTACACGAAATCAATTTCTTGGGAATTCCCCTCCGTTTTGACTGGTGAAATTGGTCAAAAATGTTGGAAATGTATCTATAGCATATAGAATCAATAAAATGTGACCAGTAGTCGTGATAAATTAGACTTTGAGCTTGATCTTGTCTTTTATGCAATCTACAGATCGATTTGAAAATACGTAAAAATTGGAAATTTTTCGATGAGGACGGAGCGGTCCCGTAAAAAGTGAAATTTGTGGGGAAAAAAGGACATGCAGAACCCCTCTTTTTCTTTCCATTTTATGCGTGCCAAAGATGTAGCAAGCGAAAAAGACCAAATTAACAACTTTCTGGGCATTTTAAGTTAGTCAAATCGAGCCAATTCATTAATCATACAAAGAAGGTTTTTATTTCCTGTAGTTACCCCTTTAAAGTACTGCATTGCAATCATAGTATTTAGATAGGATAGTGACTACATGTAATTATGACACAGCGAGGCTAAGACAATTTCAACATGAACAGAAACTTTAATAAGAACTGTGACTTTTGCAGAACTGCATGAAATTATACGTGCCGTCGATATTTATTAACGTTTCCTACAAAAAGTGTATATCAGTATAATTTACCTTTCAATCCAATTGTTGATCTTCTTATTTGGAATTTGCTTTATCTGTTGTCCTTCCCATTTACTCGCCATGGAAATTATATGAACAAAATGTCGGCTTATAAGGAAGCCTGATGCATATTGATTCTTCTGCTGCGGAAAATTTTGTGTAGTTGTGTAACTTGTTTGTTAAACGTTGTGAAATAAATAAAGTTTAAATTAAAATTTCGCATTGATTTGATTACGTCATGTGCCGAATTGATTTCATACACAGCTAAAGTTGCCACGTATATAAAATATATAAAAACGCATACTTTATGCATAAAAAAGTATGCGTTTTTCACAAAAATCGGCCGCGCATAAAAACTGCATTCATTCAAATTCGCGAAATACGTGTATTTCTTATGCATTTTGTATGCGCATTTTAAAACATGTGTATTGTATGAATACTGTGCATGAATTTTTATACATTTTTTATATGCAATATATGTTCCTTTCATGCATACAAAATACGCGAAAAGAATTGCACAAAATTCGCATATAATATATGCACTTTTTATATGTAAGATAATACATGCGTATTATATTAAAATTATTCCTGTATATTTTATGCAATTATTTTATGTGTCCATCTCATAAATGGAAATAATTTGTTCAGATGAGAAAATATACATATACACATAGGTGCATTTTTCCATATCTAAACATGCATGCATGCTAAGTATGTGTACAAGACATATACTGGCCTGGACTACTTTGGGTTATCAGATCTACAAACGCTTGGTATGACCAAGATGTTTTTTTAATAAGAACATATCAGAACTGGTCTTAAAAATGAAACCAACATCTTACAACTGTAGTTATCAATTGTAATGAATGTACTATACAAGCATGTGTAATGTGTAAAGCTGCAGAGTACATATAATTTGACTGTAAGTCATAAATTATACATATATCTTAAAAGGTCAATTTATTACTTGACATAAATTGATTGCCATAAGTTAAGCTAAGCTTTGCATTTTTAAGAATAAATATTTTGGATATATGGTTTGAACAGATAATTTTCAAAACTTAGAGTGATCAATTTACATCGAATAATAAACTAATTCCATCTATTGAATATACTACAAACACTTGATTTAACTGATGTACATTTTTATCAGTTTAATGAAATATAATAATAATTAATAAATATAAACAAATGTACATCTTTAACAAAATAGTGCCACAATGAAATTTTAAATTAAAGTCTCTATAATCTTTTTCTATATTCATTATATATTCACCCAGTCTCTACTATCTTTTTCTCTTTATCTGCAGTCTCTACCATCTTTTTCTTTATTCATCTACAGTTCCTTTTGCCTGAAAAGAAACCCAACAATGTTGATTACTGCAATCAAATTAATAATGTCTTATAATGTCATTATAAGTTAAAGAAGATCCTGACGATAATCTCAACAGCACTCACAATAGAGCACCAAATTGAGCATCGACGGACCCCTAGCAAGCTAGAGGTGGGATCAGGTGCCCGGG
This sequence comes from Pinctada fucata, assembly GCA_028142955.1. Classification (NCBI taxonomy): domain Eukaryota; kingdom Metazoa; phylum Mollusca; class Bivalvia; order Pterioida; family Pteriidae; genus Pinctada; species Pinctada fucata. Next base: position 100,545,328 of record AP027102.1, read on the forward strand.
AGGAGTAAGCATCCCCTGTTGGCTAGCCGCACCCGCCGTCGATGTTCATGCACGAATTCAAAATGAAAATATATAAAATGCATGCGCTGTCCGAGGCCGTCTATATAGAAAGTGCTATGGCGACAATGTCAGGGAAAAATATTCAAAACACTTACTGTCAAACCCCTCGCGGGGAACTTTTTTACGAGCTCCACACGGCAAAGGGCATAAGTGTGACACAAATGAGTTAAAGAAGATCCTGACGATAATCTCAACAGCACTCACAATAGAGCACCAAATTGAGCATCGACGGACCCCTAGCAAGCTAGAGGTGGGATCAGGTGCCCGGGAGGAGTAAGCATCCCCTGTTGGCTAGCCGCACCCGCCGTCGATGTTCATGCACGAATTCAAAATGAAAATATATAAAATGCATGCGCTGTCCGAGGCCGTCTATATAGAAAGTGCTATGGCGACAATGTCAGGGAAAAATATTCAAAACACTTACTGTCAAACCCCTCGCGGGGAACTTTTTTACGAGCTCCACACGGCAAAGGGCATAAGTGTGACACAAATGAGTTAAAGAAGATCCTGACGATAATCTCAACAGCACTCACAATAGAGCACCAAATTGAGCATCGACGGACCCCTAGCAAGCTAGAGGTGGAATCAGGTGCCCGGGAGGAGTAAGCATCCCCTGTTGGCTAGCCGCATGTCACAATAACCTGTGTGCAAAAACATTGATAACATTATAATGTTTACACTGTAATAAAGATACTACTGATAATTTAATACAGCAGTTACTGTCCTGTTCACTAAATCCCGAGCACCCTGTTTTCTCTAAAATAGAATACTTTCATCTTCCAAAAAGATATCAGTTTTATAGTACTCCTTTAGTCATCACAGAAAATACCACTGGTTTGGCTGTGCGTCAATTAAGTTAGAAATAGGACGGAAAATAAAAAGTATACCGGGATTTTCTATAGTGAAATTGCTGAAAATTTGTGACGTCGGGACCTTTGACGTCACTGTTTACCATTGTTGACACGGATAGCAATATGGCGGCGGCTTGAAATTAACATGGGAATTTCCCGTAGACATTTTATTTTTCATATTGCCGTTTGAAGGTAGCTGATAGGGTAAGTTGAAGTTAATTTCCAGTTACGACTGAAAGAGGTCAATTCTCGGAAACTATAATTTATAGGAAAATTCTTCAGATGACCGAATAAATCGCCAAAACAGGGTGCTCTGGATTTAGTGAACAGGACAGTAGTGCTGTCTACTCATGACTATACAGATCTTGTCAGGTTAACCCCTTCAGCCTTCAGCCTTGGTCAATAAATACATGACCAGTTTAGTCACAAGTAGACACCTCATCTAAAGTCAATGATTGTTCAGTATTGCCACACTATATACACTGTGTAGCATCACATGACTTAAGTTGGTGAAACCACGAACACAAAAATGGAGACATTCCGCTCGTTTGAAGGAAAGAAACAGGTACTGTGATGATTGTGTTGATTCAATCTTATCTTTTCATAGCCAATGTCCTTGTAAAAGATGATATTTTGATAATTCTTTGTTTGTCAATCAAGAAACCATTGTAGTTTTACAAACATTCTGACAAAAGGAACGTCGTGGTCGAAATATGTTAAACAAAATGTTGTGGTGGTTTCCACGAATATATCTATAGCTTTTGTCACAATGTTTGTAGAAACAACGGCGTTTTACTTACTAACGATTCCATGATAGTAAAAGTACTATTTTAGACAAGTCATATTGGCTATGAAAAGATAAAATTTAATCAAAGCAATTATTACAGTTTCTGTCTTCTTGCCTCCAACTGAGCTTTTTATTCTTTCGTGGTTTCACCAACTAAAGTCACGTGATGCTACACAGTGATATAGTCTTATTCAGGGTCAAGGACAATCCTAAAGGTTATTTTTAGTACCAGAAATCAGTTTCACCAATACTGTTCTACCTCCATGCCAAGTTTTAAAGTGATATTTCATTCAGTATTGATGTATGTCCATTTCATTACAATACCTTCAAGGCCAATGCCAATACCTGAAATCACGTCAGGTCATCATATTCTTCATGTACCTCTATGTAAAATTTCAAATATATAATTGAAGTCTGAACTAAATCATTATATCACTGCCTTAAATTTCTAATTTCTACCTCAAAAGTCCTGCAATTCATTTTGTTGATGAAGTACATTAGACCTTTTTCAGCGAAAAAAAGTTTCATGCATTATTTTACTAATAAATCTACGGCTTCAAACATTTCACATAACACTCATTGGAAATATGATAACACTAGCTATTATCTACAATTACACAGTTTTACTCCTTTTACCGAAAGAGGGATAGAGTCGGACAGATGGTAGACAGACAAGCCAAACACTATATGCACCATTGGTTTGTAGGCCAGGTACATATCCGGTGCTTCATAAACATATCTCATTTCTTTATTTCTTACCTGTGTCTTGCTTAAATTTCTCCATCTGAAAGTCCTCCAACTCATTGTACTGATGAAATACATTTGACTTGTTTTTGGTGTATAGTCTCTTCTTGCTTAGTTATTCCTGAAAGTATGAAGGAATTACATTGAACATTGATATGTATAGTTTCCGTGAAAATATGAAAGAATTACATTCAATGTTAAACGTCTTTAAATTCAATAGCTTCATTTAAAACCTGATAAATTTACAGCATGGACCAGACATGCACGTTTCGGGTACTAAACCCACGTCAGTGATCCTCAGTCCAAACAATGTAATGTGGCCAAAAAGTATGAAAATTATTATGATTGTCAAAAAATGTACCAAAAGACGTAGCAGAATGGGTGGAATATGATGCTACAGGACCCACGTTTTAGAAATTTCAAGAAAGTTTGTAACAGAAAATTTCAAATGCGTTGAAGAGACAGACGATCAATCGAAGTTGATCGAACTTGGCTACATGTGCCCTCGGGGAATCTTGGTCCACCAGCAGTGACACTCACCAAGTAGTTCAAATGTTAAACGTCTTTAAATTCAATAGCATCATTTAAAACCTGATAAATTTACAGCATGGACCAGACATGCACGTTTCGGGTACTAAACCCTCGTCAGTGATCCTCAGTCCAAACAATGTAATGTGGCCAAAAAGTATGAAAATTATTATGATTGTCAAAAAATGTACCAAAAGACGTAGCAGAATGGGTGGGATATGATGCTACAGGACCCACGTTTTAGAAATTTCAAGAAATTTTGTAACAGAAAATTTCAAATGCGTTGAAGAGACAGACGATCAATCGAAGTTGATCGAACTTGGCTACATGTGCCCTCGGGGACTCTTGGTCCACAAGCAGTGACACTCACCAAGTAGTTCAAATGTTAAACGTCTTTAAATTCAATAGCATCATTTAAAACCTGATAAATTTACAGCATGGACCAGACATGCACGTTTCGGGTACTAAACCCTCGTCAGTGATCCACAGTCTATACAATGTAATGTGGCCAAAAAGTATGAAAATTATTATGATTGTCAAAATATGTACCAAAAGACGTAGCAGAATGGGTGGGATATGATGCTACAGGACCCACGTTTTAGAAATTTCAAGAAATTTTGTAACAGAAAATTTCAAATGCGTTGAAGAGACAGACGATCAATCGAAGTTGATCGAACTTGGCTACATGTGCCCTCGGGGAATCTTGGTCCACCAGCAGTGACACTCACCAAGTAGTTCAAATGTTAAACGTCTTTAAATTCAATAGCATCATTTAAAACCTGATAAATTTACAGCATGGACCAGACATGCACGTTTCGGGTACTAAACCCTCGTCAGTGATCCTCAGTCCAAACAATGTAATGTGGCCAAAAAGTATGAAAATTATTATGATTGTCAAAATATGTACCAAAAGACGTAGCAGAATGGGTGGGATATGATGCTACAGGACCCACGTTTTAGAAATTTCAAGAAATTTTGTAACAGAAAATTTCAAATGCGTTGAAGAGACAGACGATCAATCGAAGTTGATCGAACTTGGCTACATGTGCCCTCGGGGAATCTTGGTCCACCAGCAGTGACACTCACCAAGTAGTTCAAATGTTAAACGTCTTTAAATTCAATAGCATCATTTAAAACCTGATAAATTTACAGCATGGACAAGACATGCACGTTTCGGGTACTAAACCCTCGTCAGTGATCCTCAGTCCAAACAATGTAATGTGGCCAAAAAGTATGAAAATTATTATGATTGTCAAAAAATGTACCAAAAGACGTAGCAGAATGGGTGGGATATGATGCTACAGGACCCACGTTTTAGAAATTTCAAGAAATTTTGTAACAGAAAATTTCAAATGAGTTGAAGAGACAGACGATCAATCGAAGTTGATCGAACTTGGCTACATGTGCCCTCGGAGACTCTTGGTCCACCAGCAGTGACACTCTGCAAGTAGTTCAAATGTTAAACGTCTTCCTTAAATTCAATAGCATCATTTAAAATCTGATAATTTTATAGCATGGACCAGACATGCACGTTTCGGGTACTAAACCTCAGTGATCCTCAGTCCAAACAATGTAATGTGGCCAAAAAGTATGAAAATTATTATGATTGTCAAAATATGTACCAAAAGACGTAGTAGAATGGGTGGGATATGATGCTATAGGACCCACGTTTTAGAAATTTCAAGAAATTTTGTAACAGAAAATTTCAAATGCGTTGAAGAGACAGACGATCAATCGAAGTTGATCGAACTTGGCTACATGTGCCCTCGGGGACTCTTGGTCCACCAGCAGTGACACTCATCAAGTAGTTCAAATGTTAAACGTCTTTAAATTCAATACCATCATTTAAAACCTGATAAATTTACAGCATTGACCAGACATGCACGTTTCGGGTACTAAACCCTCGTCAGTGATCCTCAGTCTATACAATGTAATGTGGGCAAAAAGTACGAAAATTATTATGATTGTCAAAAAATGTACCAAAAGACGTAGCAGAATGGGTGGGATATGATGCTACAGGACCCACGTTTTAGAAATTTCAAGAAATTTTGTAACAGAAAATTTCAAATGCGTTGAAGAGACAGACGATCAATCGAAGTTGATCGAACTTGGCTATATGTGCCCTCGGGGACTCTTGGTCCACCAGCAGTGACACTCAACAAGTAGTTCAAATGTTAAACGTCTTGAAATTCAATAGCATCATTTAAAACCTGATGAATTTACAGCATGGACCAGACATGCACGTTTCGGGTACTAAACCCTCGTCAGTGATCCTCAGTCTATACAATTTAATGTGGCCAAAAAGTACGAAAATTATTATGATTGTCAAAAAATGTACCAAAAGACGTAGTAGAATGGGTGGGATATGATGCTACAGGACCCACGTTTTAGAAATTTCAAGAAATTTTGTAACAGAAAATTTCAAATGCGTTGAAGAGACAGACGATCAATCGAAGTTGATCGAACTTGGCTACATGTGCCCTCGGGGACTCTTGGTCCACCAGCAGTGACACTTACCAAGTAGTTCAAATGTTAAACGTCTTTAAATTCAATAGCATCATTTAAAACCTGATAAATTTACAGCATGGACCAGACATGCACGTTTCGGGCACTAAACCCTCGTCAGTGATCCTCAGTCTATACAATGTAATGTGGCCAAAAAGTACGAAAATTATTATGATTGTCAAAAAATGTACCAAAAGACGTAGCAGAATGGGTGGGATATGATGCTACAGGACCCACGTTTTAGAAATTTCAAGAAATTTTGTAACAGAAAATTTCAAATGCGTTGAAGAGACAGACGATCAATCGAAGTTGATCGAACTTGGCTACATGTGCCCTCGGGGACTCTTGGTCCACCAGCAGTGACACTCATCAAGTAGTTCAAATGTTAAACGTCTTTAAATTCAATAGCATCATTTAAAACCTGATAAATTTACAGCATGGACCAGACATGCACGTTTCGGGCACTAAACCCTCGTCAGTGATCCTCAGTCTATACAATGTAATGTGGCCAAAAAGTACGAAAATTATTATGATTGTCAAAAAATGTACCAAAAGACGTAGCAGAATGGGTGGGATATGATGCTACAGGACCCACGTTTTAGAAATTTCAAGAAATTTTGTAACAGAAAATTTCAAATGCGTTGAAGAGACAGACGATCAATCGAAGTTGATCGAACTTGGCTACATGTGCCCTCGGGGACTCTTGGTCCACCAGCAGTGACACTCATCAAGTAGTTCAAATGTTAAACGTCTTTAAATTCAATACCATCATTTAAAACCTGATAAATTTACAGCATTGACCAGACATGCACGTTTCGGGTACTAAACCCTCGTCAGTGATCCTCAGTCTATACAATGTAATGTGGCCAAAAAGTATGAAAATTATTATGATTGTCAAAAAATGTACCAAAAGACGTAGCAGAATGGGTGGAATATGATGCTACAGGACCCACGTTTTAGAAATTTCAAGAAAGTTTGTAACAGAAAATTTCAAATGCGTTGAAGAGACAGACGATCAATCGAAGTTGATCGAACTTTGCTACGTGTGCCCTCGGGGACTCTTGGTCCACCAGCAGTGACACTCACCAAGTAGTTCAAATGTTAAACGTCTTTAAATTCAATAGCATCATTTAAAACCTGATCAATTTACAGCATGGACCAGACATGCACGTTTCGGGTACTAAACCCTCGTCAGTGATCCTCAGTCCAAACAATGTAATGTGGCCAAAAAGTATGAAAATTATTATGATTGTCAAAAAATGTACCAAAAGACATAGCAGAATGGGTGGGATATGATGCTACAGGACCCACGTTTTAGAAATTTCAAGAAATTTTGTAACAGAAAATTTCAAATGCGTTGAAGAGACAGACGATCAATCGAAGTTGATCGAACTTGGCTACATGTGCCCTCGGGGACTCTTGGTCCACAAGCAGTGACACTCACCAAGTAGTTCAAATGTTAAACGTCTTTAAATTCAATAGCATCATTTAAAACCTGATAAATTTACAGCATGGACCAGACATGCACGTTTCGGGTACTAAACCCTCGTCAGTGATCCACAGTCTATACAATGTAATGTGGCCAAAAAGTATGAAAATTATTATGATTGTCAAAATATGTACCAAAAGACGTAGCAGAATGGGTGGGATATGATGCTACAGGACCCACGTTTTAGAAATTTCAAGAAATTTTGTAACAGAAAATTTCAAATGCGTTGAAGAGACAGACGATCAATCGAAGTTGATCGAACTTGGCTACATGTGCCCTCGGGGAATCTTGGTCCACCAGCAGTGACACTCACCAAGTAGTTCAAATGTTAAACGTCTTTAAATTCAATAGCATCATTTAAAACCTGATAAATTTACAGCATGGACCAGACATGCACGTTTCGGGTACTAAACCCTCGTCAGTGATCCTCAGTCCAAACAATGTAATGTGGCCAAAAAGTATGAAAATTATTATGATTGTCAAAATATGTACCAAAAGACGTAGCAGAATGGGTGGGATATGATGCTACAGGACCCACGTTTTAGAAATTTCAAGAAATTTTGTAACAGAAAATTTCAAATGCGTTGAAGAGACAGACGATCAATCGAAGTTGATCGAACTTGGCTACATGTGCCCTCGGGGAATCTTGGTCCACCAGCAGTGACACTCACCAAGTAGTTCAAATGTTAAACGTCTTTAAATTCAATAGCATCATTTAAAACCTGATAAATTTACAGCATGGACAAGACATGCACGTTTCGGGTACTAAACCCTCGTCAGTGATCCTCAGTCCAAACAATGTAATGTGGCCAAAAAGTATGAAAATTATTATGATTGTCAAAAAATGTACCAAAAGACGTAGCAGAATGGGTGGGATATGATGCTACAGGACCCACGTTTTAGAAATTTCAAGAAATTTTGTAACAGAAAATTTCAAATGAGTTGAAGAGACAGACGATCAATCGAAGTTGATCGAACTTGGCTACATGTGCCCTCGGAGACTCTTGGTCCACCAGCAGTGACACTCTGCAAGTAGTTCAAATGTTAAACGTCTTCCTTAAATTCAATAGCATCATTTAAAATCTGATAATTTTATAGCATGGACCAGACATGCACGTTTCGGGTACTAAACCTCAGTGATCCTCAGTCCAAACAATGTAATGTGGCCAAAAAGTATGAAAATTATTATGATTGTCAAAATATGTACCAAAAGACGTAGTAGAATGGGTGGGATATGATGCTATAGGACCCACGTTTTAGAAATTTCAAGAAATTTTGTAACAGAAAATTTCAAATGCGTTGAAGAGACAGACGATCAATCGAAGTTGATCGAACTTGGCTACATGTGCCCTCGGGGACTCTTGGTCCACCAGCAGTGACACTCATCAAGTAGTTCAAATGTTAAACGTCTTTAAATTCAATACCATCATTTAAAACCTGATAAATTTACAGCATTGACCAGACATGCACGTTTCGGGTACTAAACCCTCGTCAGTGATCCTCAGTCTATACAATGTAATGTGGGCAAAAAGTACGAAAATTATTATGATTGTCAAAAAATGTACCAAAAGACGTAGCAGAATGGGTGGGATATGATGCTACAGGACCCACGTTTTAGAAATTTCAAGAAATTTTGTAACAGAAAATTTCAAATGCGTTGAAGAGACAGACGATCAATCGAAGTTGATCGAACTTGGCTATATGTGCCCTCGGGGACTCTTGGTCCACCAGCAGTGACACTCAACAAGTAGTTCAAATGTTAAACGTCTTGAAATTCAATAGCATCATTTAAAACCTGATGAATTTACAGCATGGACCAGACATGCACGTTTCGGGTACTAAACCCTCGTCAGTGATCCTCAGTCTATACAATTTAATGTGGCCAAAAAGTACGAAAATTATTATGATTGTCAAAAAATGTACCAAAAGACGTAGTAGAATGGGTGGGATATGATGCTACAGGACCCACGTTTTAGAAATTTCAAGAAATTTTGTAACAGAAAATTTCAAATGCGTTGAAGAGACAGACGATCAATCGAAGTTGATCGAACTTGGCTACATGTGCCCTCGGGGACTCTTGGTCCACCAGCAGTGACACTTACCAAGTAGTTCAAATGTTAAACGTCTTTAAATTCAATAGCATCATTTAAAACCTGATAAATTTACAGCATGGACCAGACATGCACGTTTCGGGCACTAAACCCTCGTCAGTGATCCTCAGTCTATACAATGTAATGTGGCCAAAAAGTACGAAAATTATTATGATTGTCAAAAAATGTACCAAAAGACGTAGCAGAATGGGTGGGATATGATGCTACAGGACCCACGTTTTAGAAATTTCAAGAAATTTTGTAACAGAAAATTTCAAATGCGTTGAAGAGACAGACGATCAATCGAAGTTGATCGAACTTGGCTACATGTGCCCTCGGGGACTCTTGGTCCACCAGCAGTGACACTCATCAAGTAGTTCAAATGTTAAACGTCTTTAAATTCAATAGCATCATTTAAAACCTGATAAATTTACAGCATGGACCAGACATGCACGTTTCGGGCACTAAACCCTCGTCAGTGATCCTCAGTCTATACAATGTAATGTGGCCAAAAAGTACGAAAATTATTATGATTGTCAAAAAATGTACCAAAAGACGTAGCAGAATGGGTGGGATATGATGCTACAGGACCCACGTTTTAGAAATTTCAAGAAATTTTGTAACAGAAAATTTCAAATGCGTTGAAGAGACAGACGATCAATCGAAGTTGATCGAACTTGGCTACATGTGCCCTCGGGGACTCTTGGTCCACCAGCAGTGACACTCATCAAGTAGTTCAAATGTTAAACGTCTTTAAATTCAATAGCATCATTTAAAACCTGATAAATTTACAGCATTGACCAGACATGCACGTTTCGGGTACTAAACCCTCGTCAGTGATCCTCAGTCTATACAATGTAATGTGGCCAAAAAGTACGAAAATTATTATGATTGTCAAAAAATGTACCAAAAGACGTAGCAGAATGGGTGGGATATGATGCTACAGGACCCACGTTTTAGAAATTTCAAGAAATTTTGTAACAGAAAATTTCAAATGCGTTGAAGAGACAGACGATCAATCGAAGTTGATCGAACTTGGCTATATGTGCCCTCGGGGACTCTTGGTCCACCAGCAGTGACACTCAACAAGTAGTTCAAATGTTAAACGTCTTGAAATTCAATAGCATCATTTAAAACCTGATGAATTTACAGCATGGACCAGACATGCACGTTTCGGGTACTAAACCCTCGTCAGTGATCCTCAGTCTATACAATTTAATGTGGCCAAAAAGTACGAAAATTATTATGATTGTCAAAAAATGTACCAAAAGACGTAGTAGAATGGGTGGGATATGATGCTACAGGACCCACGTTTTAGAAATTTCAAGAAATTTTGTAACAGAAAATTTCAAATGCGTTGAAGAGACAGACGATCAATCGAAGTTGATCGAACTTGGCTACATGTGCCCTCGGGGACTCTTGGTCCACCAGCAGTGACACTTACCAAGTAGTTCAAATGTTAAACGTCTTTAAATTCAATAGCATCATTTAAAACCTGATAAATTTACAGCATGGACCAGACATGCACGTTTCGGGCACTAAACCCTCGTCAGTAATCCTCAGTCTATACAATGTAATGTGGCCAAAAAGTACGAAAATTATTATGATTGTCAAAAAATGTACCAAAAGACGTAGCAGAATGGGTGGGATATGATGCTACAGGACCCACGTTTTAGAAATTTCAAGAAATTTTGTAACAGAAAATTTCAAATGCGTTGAAGAGACAGACGATCAATCGAAGTTGATCGAACTTGGCTACATGTGCCCTCGGGGACTCTTGGTCCACCAGCAGTGACACTCATCAAGTAGTTCAAATGTTAAACGTCTTTAAATTCAATAGCATCATTTAAAACCTGATAAATTTACAGCATGGACCAGACATGCACGTTTCGGGCACTAAACCCTCGTCAGTGATCCTCAGTCTATACAATGTAATGTGGCCAAAAAGTACGAAAATTATTATGATTGTCAAAAAATGTACCAAAAGACGTAGCAGAATGGGTGGGATATGATGCTACAGGACCCACGTTTTAGAAATTTCAAGAAATTTTGTAACAGAAAATTTCAAATGCGTTGAAGAGACAGACGATCAATCGAAGTTGATCGAACTTGGCTACATGTGCCCTCGGGGACTCTTGGTCCACCAGCAGTGACACTCATCAAGTAGTTCAAATGTTAAACGTCTTTAAATTCAATACCATCATTTAAAACCTGATAAATTTACAGCATGGACCAGACATGCACGTTTCGGGTACTAAACCCTCGTCAGTGATCCTCAGTCTATACAATGTAATGTGTCCAAAAAGTACGAAAATTATTATGATTGTCAAAAATGTACCAAAAGACGTAGCAGAATGGGTGGGATATGATGCTACAGGACCCACGTTTTAGAAATTTCAAGAAATTTTGTAACAGAAAATTTCAAATGCGTTGAAGAGACAGACGATCAATCGAAGTTGATCGAACTTGGCTATATGTGCCCTCGGGGACTCTTGGTCCACCAGCAGTGACACTCAACAAGTAGTTCAAATGTTAAACGTCTTTAAATTCAATAGCATCATTTAAAACCTGATGAATTTACAGCATGGACCAGACATGCACGTTTCGGGTACTAAACCCTCTTCAGTTATCCTCAGTCTATACAATTTAATGTGGCCAAAAAGTATGAAAATTATTATGATTGTCAAAAAATGTACCAAAAGACGTAGTAGAATGGGTGGGATATGATGCTACAGGACCCACGTTTTAGAAATTTCAAGAAATTTTGTAACAGAAAATTTCAAATGCGTTGAAGAGACAGACGATCAATCGAAGTTGATCGAACTTGGCTACATGTGCCCTCGGGGACTCTTGGTCCACCAGCAGTGACACTTACCAAGTAGTTCAAATGTTAAACGTCTTTAAATTCAATAGCATCATCTAAAACCTGATAAATTTACAGCATGGACCAGACATGCACGTTTCGGGTACTAAACCCTCGTCAGTGATCCTCAATCTATACAATGTAATGTGGCCAAAAAGTACGAAAATTATTATGATTGTCAAAAAATGTACCAAAAGACGTAGCAGAATGGGTGGGATATGATGCTACAGGACCCACGTTTTAGAAATCTCAAGAAATTTTGTAACAGAAAATTTCAAATGCGTTGAAGAGACAGACGATCAATCGAAGTTGATCGAACTTGGCTACATGTGCCCTCGGGGACTCTTGGTCCACCAGCAGTGACACTCACCAAGTAGTTCAAATGTTAAACGTCTTTAAATTCAATAGCATCATTTAAAACCTGATAAATTTACAGCATGGACCAGACATGCACGTTTCGGGTACTAAACTCTCGTCAGTGATCCTCAGTCTAAACAATGTAATGTGGCCAAAAAGTATGAAAATTATTATGATTGTCAAAAAATGTACCAAAAGACGTAGCAGAATGGGTGGAATATGATGCTACAGGACCCACGTTTTAAAAATTTCAAGAAATTTTGTAACAGAAAATTTCAAATGCGTTGAAGAGACAGACGATCAATCGAAGTTGATCGAACTTTGCTACGTGTGCCCTCGGGGACTCTTGGTCCACCAGCAGTGACACTCACCAAGTAGTTCAAATGTTAAACGTCTTTAAATTCAATAGCATCATTTAAAACCTGATCAATTTACAGCATGGACCAGACATGCACGTTTCGGGTACTAAACCCTCGTCAGTGATCCTCAGTCCAAACAATGTAATGTGGCCAATAAGTATGAAAATTATTATGATTATCAAAAAATGTACCAAAAGACGTAGCAGAATGGGTGGGATATGATGCTACAGGACCCACGTTTTAGAAATTTCAAGAAATTTTGTAACAGAAAATTTCAAATGCGTTGAAGAGACAGACGATCAATCGAAGTTGATCGAACTTGGCTACATGTGCCCTCGGGGACTCTTGGTCCACAAGCAGTGACACTCACCAAGTAGTTCAAATGTTAAACGTCTTTAAATTCAATAGCATCATTTAAAACCTGATAAATTTACAGCATGGACCAGACATGCACGTTTCGGGTACTAAACCCTCGTCAGTGATCCTCAGTCTATACAATGTAATGTGGCCAAAAAGTACGAAAATTATTATGATTGTCAAAAAATGTACCAAAAGACGTAGCAGAATGGGTGGGATATGATGCTACAGGACCCACGTTTTAGAAATTTCAAGAAATTTTGTAACAGAAAATTTCAAATGCGTTGAAGAGACAGACGATCAATCGAAGTTGATCGAACTTGGCTACATGTGCCCTCGGGGACTCTTGGTCCACCAGCAGTGACACTTACCAAGTAGTTCAAATGTTAAACGTCTTTAAATTCAATAGCATCATTTAAAACCTGATAAATTTACAGCAAGGACCAGACATGCACGTTTCGGGTACTAAACCCTCGTCAGTGATCCTCAGTCTATACAATGTAATGTGGCCAAAAAGTACGAAAATTATTATGATTGTCAAAAAATGTACCAAAAGACGTAGCAGAATGGGTGGGATATGATGCTACAGGACCCACGTTTTAGAAATTTCAAGAAATTTTGTAACAGAAAATTTCAAATGAGTTGAAGAGACAGACGATCAATCGAAGTTGATCGAATTTGGCTACATGTGCCCTCGGGGACTCTTGGTCCACCAGCAGTGACACTCTGCAAGTAGTTCAAATGTTAAACGTCTTCCTTAAATTCAATAGCATCATTTAAAATCTGATAATTTTACAGCATGGACCAGACATGCACGTTTCGGGTATTAAACCTCAGTGATCCTCAGTCCAAACAATGTAATGTGGCCAAAAAGTATGAAAATTATTATGATTGTCAAAAAATGCACCAAAAGACGTAGTAGAATGGGTGGGATATGATGCTATAGGACCCACGTTTTAGAAATTTCAAGAAATTTTGTAACAGAAAATTTCAAATGCGTTGAAGAGACAGACGATCAATCGAAGTTGATCGAACTTGGCTACATGTGCCCTCGGGGACTCTTGGTCCACCAGCAGTGACACTCATCAAGTATTTCAAATGTTAAACGTCTTTAAATTCAATACCATCATTTAAAACCTGATAAATTTACAGCATTGCCCAGACATGCACGTTTCGGGTACTAAACCCTCGTCAGTGATCCTCAGTCTATACAATGTAATGTGGCCAAAAAGTACGAAAATTATTATGATTGTCAAAAAATGTACCAAAAGACGTAGCAGAATGGGTGGGATATGATGCTACAGGACCCACGTTTTAGAAATTTCAAGAAATTTTGTAACAGAAAATTTCAAATGCGTTGAAGAGACAGACGATCAATCGAAGTTGATCGAACTTGGCTATATGTGCCCTCGGGAACTCTTGGTCCACCAGCAGTGACACTCAACAAGTAGTTCAAATGTTAAACGTCTTTAAATTCAATAGCATCATTTAAAACCTGATGAATTTACAGCATGGACCAGACATGCACGTTTCGGGTACTAAACCCTCGTCAGTGATCCTCAGTCTATACAATTTAATGTGGCCAAAAAGGATGAAAATTATTATGATTGTCAAAAAATGTACCAAAAGACGTAGCAGAATGGGTGGGATATGATGCTACAGGACCCACGTTTTAGAAATTTCAAGAAATTTTGTAACAGAAAATTTCAAATGCGTTGAGAAGACAGACGATCAATCGAAGTTGATCGAACTTGGCTACATGTGCCCTCGGGGAATCTTGGTCCACCAGCAGTGACACTCACCAAGTAGTTCAAATTTTAAACGTCTTTAAATTCAATAGCATCATTTAAAACCTGATAAATTTACAGCATGGACCAGACATGCACGTTTTGGGTACTAAACCCTCGTCAGTGATCCTCAGTCTATACAATGTAATGTGGCCAAAAAGTATGAAAATTATTATGATTGTCAAAAAATGTACCAAAAGTCGTAGCAGAATGGGTGGGATGTGATGCTACAGGACCCACGTTTTAGAAATTTCAAGAAATTTTGTAACAGAAAATTTCAAATGCGTTGAAGAGACAGACGATCAATCGAAGTTGATCCAACTTGGCTACATGTGCCCTCGGGGACTCTTGGTCCACCAGCAGTGACACTCACCAAGTAGTTCAAATGTTAAACGTCTTTAAATTCAATAGCATCATTTAAAACCTGATAATTTTATAGCATAGACCAGACATGCACGTTTCGGGTACTAAACCCTCGTCAGTGATCCTCAGTCTTAACAATGTAATGTGGCCAAAAAGTATGAAAATTATTATGATTGTCAAAAAATGTACCAAAAGACGTAGTAGAATGGGTTGGATATGATGCTACAGGACCCACGTTTTAGAAATTTCAAGAAATTTTGTAACAGAAAATTTAAAATGCGTTGAAGAGACAGACGATCAATCGAATTGATCGAACTTGGCTCATGTGCCCTCGGGGACTCTTGGTCCACCAGCAGTGACACTCAACAAGTAGTTCAAATGTTAAACGTCTTTAAATTCAATAGCATCATCTAAAACCTGATAAATTTACAGCATGGAACAGACATGCACGTTTCGGGTACTAAACCCCCCTCAGTGATCCTCAGTCTATACAATGTAATGTGGCCAAAAAGTATGAAAATTATTATGATTGTCAAAAAATGTACCAAAAGACGTAGCAGAATGGTGGGATATGATGCTACAGGACCCAAGTTTTAGAAATTTCAAGAAATTTTGTAACAGAAAATTTCAAATGCGTTGAAGAGACAGACGATCAATCGAAGTTGATCGAACTTGGCTACATGTGCCCTCGGGGACTCTTGGTCCACCAGCAGTGACACTCACCAAGTAGTTCAAATATTAAACGTCTTTAAATTCAACAGCATCATTTAAAACCTGATAATTTTATAGCATGGACCAGACATGCACGTTTCGGGTTCTAAACCCCCGTCAGTGATCCTCAGTCCAAACAATGTAATGTGGCCAAAAAGTATGAAAATTTTTATGATTGTCAAAAAATGTACCAAAAGACGTAGCAGAATGGGTGGGATATGATGCTACAGGACCCACGTTTTAGAAATTTCAAGAAATTTTGTAACAGAAAATTTCAAATGCGTTGAAGAGACAGACGATCAATCGAAGTTGATCCAACTTGGCTACATGTGCCCTCGGGGACTCTTGGTCCACCAGCAGTGACACTCACCAAGTAGTTCAAATGTTAAACGTCTTTAAATTCAATAGCATCATTTAAAACCTGATAAATTTACAGCATGGACCAGACATGCACGTTTCGGGTACTAAACCCTCTTCAGTGATCCTCAGTCTATACAATGTAATGTGGCCAAAAAGTATGAAAATTATTATGATTGTCAAAAAATGTACCAAAAGACGTAGCAGAATGGGTGGGATATGATTCTACAGGACCCACGTTTTAGAAATTTCAAGAAATTTTGTAATAGAAAATTTCAAATGCGTTGAGAAGACAGACGATCAATCGAAGTTGATCGATCTTGGCTACATGTGCCCTCGGGGAATCTTGATCCACCAGCAGTGACACTCACCAAGTAGTTCAAATGTTAAACGTCTTTAAATTCAATAGCATCATTTAAAACCTGATAAATTTACAGCATGGACCAGACATGCACGTTTTGGGTACTAAACCCTCGTCAGTGATCCTCAGTCTATACAATGTAATGTGGCCAAAAAGTACGAAAATTATTATGATTGTCAAAAAATGTACCAAAAGACGTAGCAGAATGGGTGGGATATGATGCTACAGGACCCACGTTTTAGAAATTTCAAGAAATTTTGTAACAGAAAATTTCAAATGCGTTGAAGAGACAGACGATCAATCGAAGTTGATCCAACTTGGCTACATGTGCCCTCGGGGACTCTTGGTCCACCAGCAGTGACACTCACCAAGTAGTTCAAATGTTAAACGTCTTTAAATTCAATAGCATCATTTAAAACCTGATAATTTTATAGCATGGACCAGACATGCACGTTTCGGGTACTAAACCCTCGTCAGTGATCCTCAGTCTTAACAATGTAATGCGGCCAAAAAGTATGAAAATTATTATGATTGTCAAAAAATGTACCAAAAGACGTAGCAGAATGGGTGGGATATGATGCTACAGGACCCACGTTTTAGAAATTTCAAGAAATTTTGTAACAGAAAATTTCAAATGCGTTGAAGAGACAGACGATCATTCGAAATTGATCGAACTTGGCTCATGTGCCCTCGGGGACTCTTGGTCCACCAGCAGTGACACTCAACAAGTAGTTCAAATGTTAAACGTCTTTAAATTCAATAGCATCATCTAAAACCTGATAAATTTACAGCATGGACCAGACATGCACGTTTCGGGTACTAAACCCCCCTCAGTGATCCTCAGTCTATACAATGTAATGTGGCCAAAAAGTATGAAAATTATTATGATTGTCAAAAAATGTACCAAAAGACGTAGCAGAATGGTGGGATATGATGCTACAGGACCCAAGTTTTAGAAATTTCAAGAAATTTTGTAACAGAAAATTTCAAATGCGTTGAAGAGACAGACGATCAATCGAAGTTGATCGAACTTGGCTACATGTGCCCTCGGGGACTCTTGGTCCACCAGCAGTGACACTCACCAAGTAGTTCAAATATTAAACGTCTTTAAATTCAACAGCATCATTTAAAACCTGATAATTTTATAGCATGGACCAGACATGCACGTTTCGGGTTCTAAACCCCCGTCAGTGATCCTCAGTCCAAACAATGTAATGTGGCCAAAAAGTATGAAAATTTTTATGATTGTCAAAAAATGTACCAAAAGACGTAGCAGAATGGGTGGGATATGATGCTACAGGACCCACGTTTTAGAAATTTCAAGAAATTTTGTAACAGAAAATTTCAAATGCGTTGAAGAGACAGACGATCAATCGAAGTTGATCGAACTTGGCTACATGTGCCCTCGGGGACTCTTGGTCCACCAGCAGTGACACTCACCAAGTAGTTCAAATGTTAAACGTCTTTAAATTCAATAGCATCATTTAAAACCTGATAAATTTACAGCATGGACCAGACATGCACGTTTCGGGTACTAAACCCTCTTCAGTGATCCTCAGTCTATACAATGTAATGTGGCCAAAAAGTATGAAAATTATTATGATTGTCAAAAAATGTACCAAAAGACGTAGCAGAATGGGTGGGATATGATGCTACAGGACCCACGTTTTAGAAATTTCAAGAAATTTTGTAATAGAAAATTTCAAATGCGTTGAGAAGACAGACGATCAATCGAAGTTGATCGATCTTGGCTACATGTGCCCTCGGGGAATCTTGGTCCACCAGCAGTGACACTCACCAAGTAGTTCAAATGTTAAACGTCTTTAAATTCAATAGCATCATTTAAAACCTGATAATTTTATAGCATGGACCAGACATGCACGTTTCGGGTACTAAACCCTCGTCAGTGATCCTCAGTCTTAACAATGTAATGTGGCCAAAAAGTATGAAAATTATTATGATTGTCAAAAAATGTACCAAAAGACGTAGCAGAATGGGTGGGATATGATGCTACAGGACCCACGTTTTAGAAATTTCAAGAAATTTTGTAACAGAAAATTTCAAATGCGTTGAAGAGACAGACGATCAATCGAAATTGATCGAACTTGGCTCATGTGCCCTCGGGGACTCTTGGTCCACCAGCAGTGACACTCAACAAGTAGTTCAAATGTTAAACGTCTTTAAATTCAATAGCATCATCTAAAACCTGATAAAATTACAGCATGGACCAGACATGCACGTTTCGGGTACTAAACCCTCGTCAGTGATCCTCAGTCTATACAATGTAATGTGGCCAAAAAGTACGAAAATTATTATGATTGTCAAAAAATGTACCAAAAGACGTAGCAGAATGGTGGGATATGATGCTACAGGACCCAAGTTTTAGAAATTTCAAGAAATTTTGTAACAGAAAATTTCAAATGCGTTGAAGAGACAGACGATCAATCGAAGTTGATCGAACTTGGCTACATGTGCCCTCGGGGACTCTTGGTCCACCAGCAGTGACACTCACCAAGTAGTTCAAATGTTAAACGTCTTTAAATTCAATAGCATCATTTAAAACCTGATAAATTTACAGCATGGACCAGACATGCACGTTTCGGGTACTAAACCCTCTTCAGTGATCCTCAGTCTATACAATGTAATGTGGCCAAAAAGTATGAAAATTATTATGATTGTCAAAAAATGTACCAAAAGACGTAGCAGAATGGGTGGGATATGATGCTACAGGACCCACGTTTTAGAAATTTCAAGAAATTTTGTAACAGAAAATTTCAAATGCGTTGAAGAGACAGACGATCAATCGAAGTTGATCGAACTTGGCTACATGTGCCCTCGGGGACTCTTGGTCCACCAGCAGTAACACTCAACAAGTAGTTCAAATGTTAAACGTCTTTAAATTTAATAGCATCATTTAAAACCTGATAAATTTACAGCATGGGCCAGACATGCACGTTTCGGGTACTAAACCCTCGTCAGTGATCCTCAGTCTATACAATGTAATGTGGCCAAAAAGTATGAAAATTATTATGATTGTCAAAAAATGTACCAAAAGACGTAGCAGAATGGGTGGGATATGATGCTACAGGACCCATGTTTTAGAAATTTCAAGAAATTTTGTAACAGAAAATTTCAAATGCGTTGAAGAGACAGACGATCAATCGAAATTGATCGAACTTGGCTCATGTGCCCTCGGGGACTCTTGGTCCACCAGCAGTGACACTCAACAAGTAGTTCAAATGTTAAACGTCTTTAAATTCAATAGCATCATTTAAAACTTGATAAATTTACAGCATGGACCAGACATGCACGTTTTGGGTACTAAACCCTCGTCAGTGATCCTCAGTCTATACAATGTAATGTGGCCAAAACGTACGAAAATTATTATGATTGTCAAAAAATGTACCAAAAGACGTAGCAGAATGGGTGGGATATGATGCTACAGGACCCACGTGTTAGAAATTTCAAGAAATTTTGTAACAGAAAATTTCAAATGCGTTGAAGAGACAGACGATCAATCGAAGTTGATCCAACTTGGCTACATGTGCCCTCGGGGACTCTTGGTCCACCAGCAGTGACACTCACCAAGTAGTTCAAATGTTAAACGTCTTTAAATTCAATAGCATTATTTAAAACCTGATAATTTTATAGCATGGACCAGACATGCACGTTTCGGGTACTAAACCCTTGTCAGTGATCCTCAGTCTTAACAATGTAATGTGGCCAAAAAGTATGAAAATTATTATGATTGTCAAAAAATGTACCAAAAGACGTAGCAGAATGGGTGGGATATGATGCTACAGGACCCACGTTTTAGAAATTTCAAGAAATTTTGTAACAGAAAATTTCAAATGCGTTGAAGAGAAAGACGATCAATCGAAGTTGATCCAACTTGGCTACATGTGCCCTCGGGGACTCTTGGTCCACCAGCAGTGACACTCAACAAGTAGTTCAAATGTTAAACGTCTTTAAATTCAATAGCATCATCTAAAACCTGATAAATTTACAGCATGGACCAGACATGCACATTTCGGGTACTAAACCCTCGTCAGTGATCCTCAGTCTATACAATGTAATGTGGCCAAAAAGTATGAAAATTATTATGATTGTCAAAAAATGTACCAAAAGACGTAGCAGAATGGTGGGATATGATGCTACAGGACCCAAGTTTTAGAAATTTCAAGAAATTTTGTAACAGAAAATTTCAAATGCGTTGAAGAGACAGACGATCAATCGAAGTTGATCGAACTTGGCTACATGTGCCTTCGGGGACTCTTGGTCCACCAGCAGTGACACTCACCAAGTAGTTCAAATGTTAAGCGTCTTTAAATTCAATAGCATCATTTAAAACCTGAAAAATTTACAGCATGGACCAGACATGCACGTTTCGGGTACTAAATCCTCGTCAGTGATCCTCAGTCCAAACAATGTAATGTGGCCAAAAAGTATGAAAATTATTATGATTGTCAAAAAATGTACCAAAAGACGTAGCAGAATGGGTGGGATATGATGCTACAGGACCCACGTTTTAGAAATTTCAAGAAATTTTGTAACAGAAAATTTCAAATGCGTTGAAGAGACAGACGATCAATCGAAGTTGATCGAACTTGGCTACATGTGCCCTCGGGGACTCTTGGTCCACCAGCAGTGACACTCAACAAGTAGTTCAAATGTTAAACGTCTTTAAATTCAATAGCATCATTTAAAACTTGATAAATTTACAGCATGGACCAGACATGCACGTTTCGGGTACTAAACCCTCGTCAGTGATCCTCAGTCTATACAATGTAATGTGGCCAAAACGTACGAAAATTATTATGATTGTCAAAAAATGTACCAAAAGACGTAGCAGAATGGGTGGGATATGATGCTACAGGACCCACGTGTTAGAAATTTCAAGAAATTTTGTAACAGAAAATTTCAAATGCGTTGAAGAGACAGACGATCAATCGAAGTTGATCCAACTTGGCTACATGTGCCCTCGGGGACTCTTGGTCCACCAGCAGTGACACTCACCAAGTAGTTCAAATGTTAAACGTCTTTAAATTCAATAGCATTATTTAAAACCTGATAATTTTATAGCATGGACCAGACATGCACGTTTCGGGTACTAAGCCCTCGTCAGTGATCCTCAGTCCAAACAATGTAATGTGGCCAAAAAGTATGAAAATTATTATGATTGTCAAAAAATGTACCAAAAGACGTAGCATAATGGGTGGGATAAGATGCTACAGGACCCACGTCTTAGAAATTTCAAGAAATTTTGTAACAGAAAATTTCAAATGCGTTGAAGAGACAGACGATCGATCGAAGTAGATCGAACTTGGCTACATGTGCCCTCGGGGACTCTTGGTCCACCAGCAGTGACACTCACCAAGTAGTTCAAATGTTAAACGTCTTTAAATTCAATAGCATTATTTAAAACCTGATAATTTTATAGCATGGACCAGACATGCACGTTTCGGGTACTAAACCCTTGTCAGTGATCCTCAGTCTGAACAATGTAATGTGGCCAAAAAGTATGAAAATTATTATGATTGTCAAAAAATGTACCAAAAGACGTAGCAGAATGGGTGGGATATGATGCTACAGGACCCACGTGTTAGAAATTTCAAGAAATTTTGTAACAGAAAATTTCAAATGCGTTGAAGAGAAAGACGATCAATCGAAGTTGATCGAACTTGGCTACATGTGCCCTCGGGGACTCTTGGTCCACCAGCAGTGACACTCACCAAGTAGTTTAAATGTTAAACGTCTTTAAATTCAATAGCATCATTTAAAACCTGATAATTTTATAGCATGGACCAGACATGCACGTTTCGGGTACTAAACCCTCGTCAGTGATCCTCAGTCTTAACAATGTAATGTGGCCAAAAAGTATGAAAATTATTATGATTGTCAAAAAATGTACCAAAAGACGTAGCAGAATGGGTGGGAAATGATGCTACAAAACCCACGTTTTAGAAATTTCAAGAAATTTTGTAACAGAAAATTTCAAATGCGTTGAAGAGACAGACGATCAATCGAAATTGATCGAACTTGGCTACATGTGCCCTCGGGAACTCTTGGTCCACCAGCAGTGACACTCAACAAGTAGTTCAAATGTTAAACGTCTTTAAATTCAATAGCATCATCTAAAACCTGATAAATTTACAGCATGGACCAGACATGCACATTTCGGGTACTAAACCCTCGTCAGTGATCCTCAGTCTATACAATGTAATGTGGCCAAAAAGTATGAAAATTATTATGATTGTCAAAAAATGTACCAAAAGACGTAGCAGAATGGTGGGATATGATGCTACAGGACCCAAGTTTTAGAAATTTCAAGAAATTTTGTAACAGAAAATTTCAAATGCGTTGAAGAGACAGACGATCAATCGAAGTTGATCGAACTTGGCTACATGTGCCCTCGGGGACTCTTGGTCCACCAGCAGTGACACTCACCAAGTAGTTCAAATGTTAAGCGTCTTTAAATTCAATAGCATCATTTAAAACCTGAAAAATTTACAGCATGGACCAGACATGCACGTTTCGGGTACTAAATCCTCGTCAGTGATCCTCAGTCCAAACAATGTAATGTGGCCAAAAAGTATGAAAATTATTATGATTGTCAAAAAATGTACCAAAAGACGTAGCAGAATGGGTGGGATATGATGCTACAGGACCCACGTTTTAGAAATTTCAAGAAATTTTGTAACAGAAAATTTCAAATGCGTTGAAGAGACAGACGATCAATCGAAGTTGATCGAACTTGGCTACATGTGCCCTCGGGGACTCTTGGTCCACCAGCAGTGACACTCAACAAGTAGTTCAAATGTTAAACGTCTTTAAATTCAATAGCATCATTTAAAACTTGATAAATTTACAGCATGGACCAGACATGCACGTTTCGGGTACTAAACCCTCGTCAGTGATCCTCAGTCTATACAATGTAATGTGGCCAAAACGTACGAAAATTATTATGATTGTCAAAAAATGTACCAAAAGACGTAGCAGAATGGGTGGGATATGATGCTACAGGACCCACGTGTTAGAAATTTCAAGAAATTTTGTAACAGAAAATTTCAAATGCGTTGAAGAGACAGACGATCAATCGAAGTTGATCCAACTTGGCTACATGTGCCCTCGGGGACTCTTGGTCCACCAGCAGTGACACTCACCAAGTAGTTCAAATGTTAAACGTCTTTAAATTCAATAGCATTATTTAAAACCTGATAATTTTATAGCATGGACCAGACATGCACGTTTCGGGTACTAAGCCCTCGTCAGTGATCCTCAGTCCAAACAATGTAATGTGGCCAAAAAGTATGAAAATTATTATGATTGTCAAAAAATGTACCAAAAGACGTAGCAGAATGGGTGGGATAAGATGCTACAGGACCCACGTCTTAGAAATTTCAAGAAATTTTGTAACAGAAAATTTCAAATGCGTTGAAGAGACAGACGATCGATCGAAGTAGATCGAACTTGGCTACATGTGCCCTCGGGGACTCTTGGTCCACCAGCAGTGACACTCACCAAGTAGTTCAAATGTTAAACGTCTTTAAATTCAATAGCATCATTTAAAACCTGATAATTTTATAGCATGGACCAGACATGCACGTTTCGGGTACTAAACCCTTGTCAGTGATCCTCAGTCTGAACAATGTAATGTGGCCAAAAAGTATGAAAATTATTATGATTGTCAAAAAATGTACCAAAAGACGTAGCAGAATGGGTGGGATATGATGCTACAGGACCCATGTGTTAGAAATTTCAAGAAATTTTGTAACAGAAAATTTCAAATGCGTTGAAGAGAAAGACGATCAATCGAAGTTGATCGAACTTGGCTACATGTGCCCTCGGGGACTCTTGGTCCACCAGCAGTGACACTCAACAAGTAGTTCAAATGTTAAGCGTCTTTAAATTCAATAGCATCATTTAAAACCTGAAAAATTTACAGCATGGACCAGACATGCACGTTTCGGGTACTAAACCCTCGTCAGTGATCCTCAGTCTATACAATGTAATGTGGCCAAAACGTACGAAAATTATTATGATTGTCAAAAAATGTACCAAAAGACGTAGCAGAATGGGTGGGAAATGATGCTACAAAACCCACGTTTTAGAAATTTCAAGAAATTTTGTAACAGAAAATTTCAAATGCGTTGAAGAGACAGACGATCAATCGAAATTGATCGAACTTGGCTACATGTGCCCTCGGGAACTCTTGGTCCACCAGCAGTGACACTCAACAAGTAGTTCAAATGTTAAACGTCTTTAAATTCAATAGCATCATCTAAAACCTGATAAATTTACAGCATGGACCAGACATGCACATTTCGGGTACTAAACCCTCGTCAGTGATCCTCAGTCTATACAATGTAATGTGGCCAAAAAGTATGAAAATTATTATGATTGTCAAAAAATGTACCAAAAGACGTAGCAGAATGGTGGGATATGATGCTACAGGACCCAAGTTTTAGAAATTTCAAGAAATTTTGTAACAGAAAATTTCAAATGCGTTGAAGAGACAGACGATCAATCGAAGTTGATCGAACTTGGCTACATGTGCCCTCGGGGACTCTTGGTCCACCAGCAGTGACACTCACCAAGTAGTTCAAATGTTAAGCGTCTTTAAATTCAATAGCATCATTTAAAACCTGAAAAATTTACAGCATGGACCAGACATGCACGTTTCGGGTACTAAATCCTCGTCAGTGATCCTCAGTCCAAACAATGTAATGTGGCCAAAAAGTATGAAAATTATTATGATTGTCAAAAAATGTACCAAAAGACGTAGCAGAATGGGTGGGATATGATGCTACAGGACCCACGTTTTAGAAATTTCAAGAAATTTTGTAACAGAAAATTTCAAATGCGTTGAAGAGACAGACGATCAATCGAAGTTGATCGAACTTGGCTACATGTGCCCTCGGGGACTCTTGGTCCACCAGCAGTGACACTCAACAAGTAGTTCAAATGTTAAACGTCTTTAAATTCAATAGCATCATTTAAAACTTGATAAATTTACAGCATGGACCAGACATGCACGTTTCGGGTACTAAACCCTCGTCAGTGATCCTCAGTCTATACAATGTAATGTGGCCAAAACGTACGAAAATTATTATGATTGTCAAAAAATGTACCAAAAGACGTAGCAGAATGGGTGGGATATGATGCTACAGGACCCACGTGTTAGAAATTTCAAGAAATTTTGTAACAGAAAATTTCAAATGCGTTGAAGAGACAGACGATCAATCGAAGTTGATCCAACTTGGCTACATGTGCCCTCGGGGACTCTTGGTCCACCAGCAGTGACACTCACCAAGTAGTTCAAATGTTAAACGTCTTTAAATTCAATAGCATTATTTAAAACCTGATAATTTTATAGCATGGACCAGACATGCACGTTTCGGGTACTAAGCCCTCGTCAGTGATCCTCAGTCCAAACAATGTAATGTGGCCAAAAAGTATGAAAATTATTATGATTGTCAAAAAATGTACCAAAAGACGTAGCAGAATGGGTGGGATAAGATGCTACAGGACCCACGTCTTAGAAATTTCAAGAAATTTTGTAACAGAAAATTTCAAATGCGTTGAAGAGACAGACGATCGATCGAAGTAGATCGAACTTGGCTACATGTGCCCTCGGGGACTCTTGGTCCACCAGCAGTGACACTCACCAAGTAGTTCAAATGTTAAACGTCTTTAAATTCAATAGCATCATTTAAAACCTGATAATTTTATAGCATGGACCAGACATGCACGTTTCGGGTACTAAACCCTTGTCAGTGATCCTCAGTCTGAACAATGTAATGTGGCCAAAAAGTATGAAAATTATTATGATTGTCAAAAAATGTACCAAAAGACGTAGCAGAATGGGTGGGATATGATGCTACAGGACCCACGTGTTAGAAATTTCAAGAAATTTTGTAACAGAAAATTTCAAATGCGTTGAAGAGAAAGACGATCAATCGAAGTTGATCGAACTTGGCTACATGTGCCCTCGGGGACTCTTGGTCCACCAGCAGTGACACTCAACAAGTAGTTCAAATGTTAAGCGTCTTTAAATTCAATAGCATCATTTAAAACCTGAAAAATTTACAGCATGGACCAGACATGCACGTTTCGGGTACTAAATCCTCGTCAGTGATCCTCAGTCTATACAATGTAATGTGGCCAAAACGTACGAAAATTATTATGATTGTCAAAAAATGTACCAAAAGACGTAGCAGAATGGGTGGGATATGATGCTACAGGACCCACGTGTTAGAAATTTCAAGAAATTTTGTAACAGAAAATTTCAAATGCGTTGAAGAGACAGACGATCAATCGAAGTTGATCCAACTTGGCTACATGTGCCCTCGGGGACTCTTGGTCCACCAGCAGTGACACTCACCAAGTAGTTCAAATGTTAAACGTCTTTAAATTCAATAGCATCATTTAAAACCTGATAATTTTATAGCATGGACCAGACATGCACGTTTCGGGTACTAAACCCTCGTCAGTGATCCTCAGTCTTAACAATGTAATGTGGCCAAAAAGTATGAAAATTATTATGATTGTCAAAAAATGTACCAAAAGACGTAGCAGAATGGGTGGGAAATGATGCTACAAAACCCACGTTTTAGAAATTTTAAGAAATTTTGTAACAGAAAATTTCAAATGCGTTGAAGAGACAGACGATCAATCGAAATTGATCGAACTTGGCTACATGTGCCCTCGGGAACTCTTGGTCCACCAGCAGTGACACTCAACAAGTAGTTCAAATGTTAAACGTCTTTAAATTCAATAGCATCATCTAAAACCTGATAAATTTACAGCATGGACCAGACATGCACATTTCGGGTACTAAACCCTCGTCAGTGATCCTCAGTCTATACAATGTAATGTGGCCAAAAAGTATGAAAATTATTATGATTGTCAAAAAATGTACCAAAAGACGTAGCAGAATGGTGGGATATGATGCTACAGGACCCAAGTTTTAGAAATTTCAAGAAATTTTGTAGCAGAAAATTTCAAATGCGTTGAAGAGACAGACGATCAATCGAAGTTGATCGAACTTGGCTACATGTGCCCTCGGGGACTCTTGGTCCACCAGCAGTGACACTCACCAAGTAGTTCAAATGTTAAGCGTCTTTAAATTCAATAGCATCATTTAAAACCTGAAAAATTTACAGCATGGACCAGACATGCACGTTTCGGGTACTAAATCCTCGTCAGTGATCCTCAGTCCAAACAATGTAATGTGGCCAAAAAGTATGAAAATTATTATGATTGTCAAAAAATGTACCAAAAGACGTAGCAGAATGGGTGGGATATGATGCTACAGGACCCACGTTTTAGAAATTTCAAGAAATTTTGTAACAGAAAATTTCAAATGCGTTGAAGAGACAGACGATCAATCGAAGTTGATCGAACTTGGCTACATGTGCCCTCGGGGACTCTTGGTCCACCAGCAGTGACACTCAACAAGTAGTTCAAATGTTAAACGTCTTTAAATTCAATAGCATCATTTAAAACTTGATAAATTTACAGCATGGACCAGACATGCACGTTTCGGGTACTAAACCCTCGTCAGTGATCCTCAGTCTATACAATGTAATGTGGCCAAAACGTACGAAAATTATTATGATTGTCAAAAAATGTACCAAAAGACGTAGCAGAATGGGTGGGATTAGATGCTACAGGACCCACGTGTTAGAAATTTCAAGAAATTTTGTAACAGAAAATTTCAAATGCGTTGAAGAGACAGACGATCAATCGAAGTTGATCCAACTTGGCTACATGTGCCCTCGGGGACTCTTGGTCCACCAGCAGTGACACTCACCAAGTAGTTCAAATGTTAAACGTCTTTAAATTCAATAGCATAATTTAAAACCTGATAATTTTATAGCATGGACCAGACATGCACGTTTCGGGTACTAAACCCTCGTCAGTGATCCTCAGTCTGAACAATGTAATGTGGCCAAAAAGTATGAAAATTATTATGATTGTCAAAAAATGTACCAAAAGACGTAGCAGAATGGGTGGGATATGATGCTACAGGACCCACGTTTTAGAAATTTCAAGAAATATTGTAACAGAAAATTTCAAATGCGTTGAAGAGACAGACGATCAATCGAAATTGATCGAACTTGGCTACATGTGCCCTCGGGAACTCTTGGTCCACCAGCAGTGACACTCACCAAGTAGTTCAAATGTTAAACGTCTTTAAATTCAATAGCATCATCTAAAACCTGATAAATTTACAGCATGGACCAGACATGCACATTTCGGGTACTAAACCCTCGTCAGTGATCCTCAGTCTATACAATGTAATGTGGCCAAAAAGTATGAAAATTATTATGATTGTCAAAAAATGTACCAAAAGACGTAGCAGAATGGTGGGATATGATGCTACAGGACCCAAGTTTTAGAAATTTCAAGAAATTTTGTAACAGAAAATTTCAAATGCGTTGAAGAGACAGACGATCAATCGAAGTTGATCGAACTTGGCTACATGTGCCCTCGGGGACTCTTGGTCCACCAGCAGTGACACTCACCAAGTAGTTCAAATGTTAAGCGTCTTTAAATTCAATAGCATCATTTAAAACCTGAAAAATTTACAGCATGGACCAGACATGCACGTTTCGGGTACTAAATCCTCGTCAGTGATCCTCAGTCCAAACAATGTAATGTGGCCAAAAAGTATGAAAATTATTATGATTGTCAAAAAATGTACCAAAAGACGTAGCAGAATGGGTGGGATATGATGCTACAGGACCCACGTTTTAGAAATTTCAAGAAATTTTGTAACAGAAAATTTCAAATGCGTTGAAGAGACAGACGATCAATCGAAGTTGATCGAACTTGGCTACATGTGCCCTCGGGGACTCTTGGTCCACCAGCAGTGACACTCAACAAGTAGTTCAAATGTTAAACGTCTTTAAATTCAATAGCATCATTTAAAACTTGATAAATTTACAGCATGGACCAGACATGCACGTTTCGGGTACTAAACCCTCGTCAGTGATCCTCAGTCTATACAATGTAATGTGGCCAAAACGTACGAAAATTATTATGCTTGTCAAAAAATGTACCAAAAGACGTAGCAGAATGGGTGGGATATGATGCTACAGGACCCACGTGTTAGAAATTTCAAGAAATTTTGTAACAGAAAATTTCAAATGCGTTGAAGAGACAGACGATCAATCGAAGTTGATCGAACTTGGCTACATGTGCCCTCGGGTACTCTTGGTCCACCAGCAGTGACACTCACCAAGTAGTTCAAATGTTAAACGTCTTTAAATTCAATAGCATCATTTAAAACCTGATAATTTTATAGCATGGACCAGACATGCACGTTTCGGGGACTAAACCCTCGTCAGTGATCCTCAGTCCAAACAATGTAATGTGGCCAAAAAGTATGAAAATTATTATGATTGTCAAAAAATGTACCAAAAGACGTAGCAGAATGGGTGGGATATGATGCTACAGGACCCACGTTTTAGAAATTTCAAGAAATTTTGTAACAGAAAATTTCAAATGCGTTGAAGAGACAGACGATCAATCGAAGTTGATCGAACTTGGCTACATGTGCCCTCGGGGACTCTTGGTCCACCAGCAGTGACACTCAACAAGTAGTTCAAATGTTAAACGTCTTTAAATTCAATAGCATCATTTAAAACCTGAAAAATTTACAGCATGGACCAGACATGCACGTTTCGGGTACTAAACCCTCGTCAGTGATCCTCAGTCTATACAATGTAATGTGGCCAAAACGTACGAAAATTATTATGATTGTCAAAAAATGTACCAAAAGACGTAGCAGAATGGGTGGGATATGATGCTACAGGACCCACGTGTTAGAAATTTCAAGAAATTTTGTAACAGAAAATTTCAAATGCGTTGAAGAGACAGACGATCAATCGAAGTTGATCCAACTTGGCTACATGTGCCCTCGGGGACTCTTGGTCCACCAGCAGTGACACTCACCAAGTAGTTCAAATGTTAAACGTCTTTAAATTCAATAGCATCATTTAAAACCTGATAATTTTATAGCATGGACCAGACATGCACGTTTCGGGTACTAAACCCTCGTCAGTGATCCTCAGTCTTAACAATGTAATGTGGCCAAAAAGTATGAAAATTATTATGATTGTCAAAAAATGTACCAAAAGAAGTAGCAGAATGGGTGGGATATGATGCTACAGGACCCACGTTTTAGAAATTTCAAGAAATTTTGTAACAGAAAATTTCAAATGCGTTGAAGAGACAGACGATCAATCGAAATTGATCGAACTTGGCTACATGTGCCCTCGGGAACTCTTGGTCCACCAGCAGTGACACTCACCAAGTAGTTCAAATATTAAACGTCTTTAAATTCAACAGCATCATTTAAAACCTGATAATTTTATAGCATGGACCAGACATGCACGTTTCGGTTTCTAAACCCTCGTCAGTGATCCTCAGTCCAAACAATGTAATGTGGCCAAAAAGTATGAAAATTTTTATGATTGTCAAAAAATGTACCAAAAGACGTAGCAGAATGGGTGGGATATGATGCTACAGGACCCACGTTTTAGAAATTTCAAGAAATTTTGTAACAGAAAATTTCAAATGCGTTGAAGAGACAGACGATCAATCGAAGTTGATCGAACTTGGCTACGTGTGCCCTCGGGGACTCTTGGTCCACCAGCAGTGACACTCACCAAGTAGTTCAAATGTTAAACGTCTTTAAATTCAATAGCATCATTTAAAACCTGATAAATGTACAGCATGGACCAGACATGCACGTTTCGGGTACTAAACCCTCTTCAGTGATCCTCAATCTATACAATGTAATGTGGCCAAAAAGTATGAAAATTATTATGATTGTCAAAAAATGTACCAAAAGACGTAGCAGAATGGGTGGGATATGATGCTACAGGACCCACGTTTTAGAAATTTCAAGAAATTTTGTAACAGAAAATTTCAAATGCGTTGAAGAGACAGACGATCAATCGAAGTTGATCGAACTTAGCTACATGTGCCCTCGGGGACTCTTGGTCCACCAGCAGT
Organism: Pinctada fucata; assembly: GCA_028142955.1. Lineage (NCBI taxonomy): Eukaryota > Metazoa > Mollusca > Bivalvia > Pterioida > Pteriidae > Pinctada > Pinctada fucata. The sequence continues at coordinate 100,576,924 of AP027102.1, forward strand.
GACACTCAACAAGTAGTTCAAATGTTAAACGTCTTTAAATTTAATAGCATCATTTAAAACCTGAAAAATTTACAGCATGGACGAGACATGCACGTTTCGGGTACTAAATCCTCGTCAGTGATCCTCAGTCCAAACAATGTAATGTGGCCAAAAAGTATGAAAATTATTATGATTGTCAAAAAATGTACCAAAAGACGTAGTGCTCAGAATGGGTGGGATATGATGCTACAGGACCCACGTTTTAGAAATTTCAAGAAATTTTGTAACAGAAAATTTCAAATGCGTTGAAGAGACATACGATCAATCGAAGTTGATCGAACTTGGCTACATGTGCCCTCGGGGACTCTTGGTCCACCAGCAGTGACACTCAACAAGTAGTTCAAATGTTAAACGTCTTTAAATTCAATAGCATCATTTAAAACTTGATAAATTTACAGCATGGACCAGACATGCACGTTTCGGATACTAAACCCTCGTCAGTGATCCTCAGTCTATACAATGTAATGTGGCCAAAAAGTATGAAAATTATTATGATTGTCAAAAAATGTACCAAAAGACGTAGCAGAATGGGTGGGATATGATGCTACAGGACCCACGTTTTAGAAATTTCAAGAAATTTTGTAACAGAAAATTTCAAATGCGTTGAAGAGACAGACGATCAATCGAAGTTGATCCAACTTGGCTACATGTGCCCTCGGGGACTCTTGGTCCACCAGCAGTGACACTCACCAAGTAGTTCAAATGTTAAACGTCTCTAAATTCAATAGCATCATTTAAAACCTGATAATTTTATAGCATGGACCAGACATGCACGTTTCTGGTACTAAACCCTCGTCAGTGATCCTCAGTCTTAACAATGTAATGTGGCCAAAAAGTATGAAAATTATTATGATTGTCAAAAAATGTACCAAAAGACGTAGCAGAATGGGTGGGATATGATGCTACAGGATCCACGTTTTAGAAATTTCAAGAAATTTTGTAACAGAAAATTTCAAATGCGTTGAAGAGACAGACGATCAATCGAAGTTGATCGAACTTAGCTACATGTGCCCTCGGGGACTCTTGGTCCACCAGCAGTGACACTCAACAAGTAGTTCAAATGTTAAACGTCTTTAAATTTAATAGCATCATTTAAAACCTGAAAAATTTACAGCATGGACGAGACATGCACGTTTCGGGTACTAAATCCTCGTCAGTGATCCTCAGTCCAAACAATGTAATGTGGCCAAAAAGTATGAAAATTATTATGATTGTCAAAAAATGTACCAAAAGACGTAGTGCTCAGAATGGGTGGGATATGATGCTACAGGACCCACGTTTTAGAAATTTCAAGAAATTTTGTAACAGAAAATTTCAAATGCGTTGAAGAGACATACGATCAATCGAAGTTGATCGAACTTGGCTACATGTGCCCTCGGGGACTCTTGGTCCACCAGCAGTGACACTCACCAAGTAGTTCAAATGTTAAACGTCTTTAAATTCAATAGCATCATTTAAAACTTGATAAATTTACAGCATGGACCAGACATGCACGTTTCGGGTACTAAACCCTCGTCAGTGATCCTCAGTCTATACAATGTAATGTGGCCAAAAAGTATGAAAATTATTATGATTGTCAAAAAATGTACCAAAAGACGTAGCAGAATGGGTGGGATATGATGCTACAGGACCCACGTTTTAGAAATTTCAAGAAATTTTGTAACAGAAAATTTCAAATGCGTTGAAGAGACAGACGATCAATCGAAGTTGATCCAACTTGGCTACATGTGCCCTCGGGGACTCTTGGTCCACCAGCAGTGACACTCACCAAGTAGTTCAAATGTTAAACGTCTCTAAATTCAATAGCATCATTTAAAACCTGATAATTTTATAGCATGGACCAGACATGCACGTTTCTGGTACTAAACCCTCGTCAGTGATCCTCAGTCTTAACAATGTAATGTGGCCAAAAAGTATGAAAATTATTATGATTGTCAAAAAATGTACCAAAAGACGTAGCAGAATGGGTGGGATATGATGCTACAGGATCCACGTTTTAGAAATTTCAAGAAATTTTGTAACAGAAAATTTCAAATGCGTTGAAGAGACAGACGATCAATCGAAGTTGATCGAACTTGGCTACATGTGCCCTCGGGGACTCTTGGTCCAACAGCAGTGACACTCACCAAGTAGTTCAAATGTTAAACGTCTTTAAATTCAATAGCATCATTTAAAACCTGATAAATTTACAGCATGGACCAGACATGCACGTTTCGGGTACTAAACCCTCGTCAGTGATCCTCAGTCCAAACAATGTAATGTAGCCAAAAAGTATGAAAATTATTATGATTGTCAAAAAATGTACCAAAAGACGTAGCCGAATGGGTGGTATATGATGCTACAGGACCCACGTTTTAGAAATTTCAAGAAATTTTGTAACAGAAAATTTCAAATGCGTTGAAGAGACAGACGATCAATCGAAGTTGATCGAACTTGGCTACATGTGCCCTCGGGGACTCTTGGTCCACCAGCAGTGACACTCACCAAGTAGTTCAAATGTTAAACGTCTTTAAATTCAATAGCATCATTTAAAACCTGATAAATTTACAGCATGGACCAGACATGCACGTTTCGGGTACTAAACCCTCGTCAGTGATCCTCAGTCTTAACAATGTAATGTGGCCAAAAAGTATGAAAATTATAATGATTGTCAAAAAATGTACCAAAAGACGTAGCAGAATGGGTGGGATATGATGCTACAGGACCCACATTTTAGAAATTTCAAGAAATTTTGTAACAGAAAATTTCAAATGCGTTGAAGAGACAGACGATCAATCGAAGTTGATCGAACTTGGCTACATGTGCCCTCGGGGACTCTTGGTCCACCAGCAGTGACACTCACCAAGTAGTTCAAATGTTAAACGTCTTTAAATTCAATAGCATCATTTAAAACCTGATAAATTTACAGCATGGACCAGACATGCACGTTTCGGGTACTAAACCCTCGTCAGTGATCCTCAGTCTAAACAATGTAATGTGGCCAAAAAGTATGAAAATTATTATGATTGTCAAAAAATGTACCATCGATATGTATAGTTTACGATGTTTAGTTAGCAACAATTTATGAAGACTGAAAAAATCACCATCATCATCATCACATCATCATCTTCATCATCTGACATCGTCATCATTATTATCATCATTAGTCATATTCATCTGACATCATCATCATGATAATTAGTCAAAATAAGAAAAGGAAACACTCCACAAAGTATACACCATATTTACATTTTTTGTCTTTGCGGAAGGATAAGGATGCCATTTTTGTTGATTCCCACCTTCATCTTTTTCTTTGTCTAACATTCAGCAACGAAATCTCAAATTTTTAAACATTATTAAATAATTATTATCAAAATCATCCAGACCCATCATCGTCCCAACCAACCAATCAATCATCATCATCATCATCTTCATCATCATCATCATCATCATCCCAACCATCATCATCATCATCATCATCATCATCATCATCATCTGACATCATCATCATTATTTCATCATTAGTCATATTCATCTGACATCATCATCATTATTTATCAAGAAAAGAAAAGGAAACACTCAACAAAGTATACACCATGTTTACATTTTTTGTCTTTGCGGAAGGATAAGGATGCCATCTTTGTTGATTCCCACCTTCATCTTTTTTTTTGTCTCACATTCAACAACCAAATCTGAAATTTTTATACATTATTGAATAATTATTATCAAAATCATCCTAACGGTTGAACTCATCATCATCATTTCAATCATCATCATCATCATCATCATCATCATCATCATCATCATCATCATCATCATCATCTAAACTGATCATCATTATCACATCATCATCATCATCATCATCACAACCACAATCACCACCACCATCATCATCATCATCATCATCATCATCATCATCATCGTCCCTACCCATCATCATTATCATAATCCCAACCAATCATCATCATTATCATCCAAACCGATCATCGTCCCGACCAACCATCATCATCATCATCATCGTTGTTGTTGTCTTCATTTGACATCATCATTAGTCATTATCATCTGACATCATGAACATTATCATTAGTCAAGAAAAGAAAAGGAAAATCTCAACAAAGTATACTCCATATTTACATTTTTTGTCTTTGCCGATATAAGGATGCCATCTTTGTTGATTCCAGCTTCATCTTTTTCTTCGTCATCGCAATAAACGACCAAACCTGAAATTTTTAAACATTATTAAATCATCGCAATCATTATTTGATCATCAACAATCATCATCATCTAATCAGCAAAATCATCATCATCTTCATAATCATAATCGTCATCATCGTCAGATCATCAAATTCTTATCAATATAATCATTTTTCTTAAATCTTAATTGTTGCAATCAAACTTGAAAAGTATAAGAAAAGGAAACACTCAACAAAGTATACCATATTTACATTTTTTGTCTTTGCGCATATCAGGATGCCATCTTTGTTGATTTTGAGCTTCATCTTTTTCTTTGTCTCACATTCAGCAATCAAATCTGAAATTTTAAACATTATTACACAATTATGTACCCTTCAACTGTGAAACATAACATATGATAAGATGACTTACATCACAAGAAATTTACATCACAGATTGATGCAAAATGCCCGGTTGCAGTATAATGTTGACTCCTGAAATCAATACAGTTGTCAGCTAGCTCATGATGAAAAATGGACCACAATATACTTTTCTGTTCAATATCCCAGGGTAACTTATTTTGTAAAGTCTTGATTTATAAAGTAAAAAGGAGTATGTCTACCCAAAATGATAAAACAATCCTATTTTGGCATTTCTTGCTCGACCAAAACGGAAAAGCCCGGAAATATACGATTGGTCTAACAGGAACAAAAATCGTTTATTCAATTTTTTCTTACTAGACTTTTACAATATTTAATGTCAGCTAACTGTCGGCAAGCTTTTTGTAAAAGCTATTTACTTGTATTAATAAATAATTAACAAATAAGTGGAAGTGTAACTTAAACGGACGGATGGCGGGCAAAGTGAGCCCTATATATTGCTCTTCCATTGCAAGCAAAATAAAAACTTTTAAACATTTGGTATAAATGCAATAATGGCATTATGGAGAAAAAAAATGAAAATACCATGAAATTTACAGAGTCCAATTGCATTCTTAACAAAGGGTACCTGTAAAGTGCGAAACGAAACAAAAACGAAACGAAACGAAACAAATCGAAACGACACGAAACAAATCGAAAAGAAACGAAACAAATCGAAACGAAACAAAACGAAACGAAACAGATCGAAACGAAACGAAACAAAACATAAAACTTAAAGAAAATGAGAAAAAGAGGGAAAATCGCCGAAAACGAATATTCCAAGACAAGATCTTATCGAAGGGTCAAGGGGTACCACTCTCCTCCTGCCGCCTCCCCCCTCACAGTGGGGGAGGGGGTCTTGGGCGGTCAAGACAAATGTTTAAACTTTAAAGTGTAAATTGGTGCAATACTGAAGGTATTTGGGTTATTTCCTTTTTTAAACCTTGAAAAAAAGAAATATACCTGTTTAGATGAAAAACTAAGGTGAGCGAAGCGAGCCTGAAGTATTTGAAAAATGAATTAAAAATTGCGGCGAGCGAAGCGATCGGGAAACATTTTTAAGGTATATATATGTCATTTTCAAAAAATGTGCGATTTAAAAGTTCATATTCTCGGGAAAATGAAAAGGCGTATTAGGATGTTTTCTGAGTATTTTTCTATAAGTTGGGTTGTGAGATACTGAAATCAAACATAATGCAAAAAAGAAATTTAAGGGAACAGCAAAATTTTTGGCCTCAAAATATGTAAAGGTGTTTAGAGCTGTCTTTGCTGTTACTGAGAACAAACTGTATATTTTATTAATAAAACCAGATTTGTCATATTTTCAGAAAAAGAAATGAATAATTCACTCAAAAATTATGCTTTTAATTGAAAAGTATGAATTTCAAAGTTTTTGTATCATTATCTTATATATGATACCGTAACATTAAGTAGATCTTCGAATTTTCAAAAAATGAATAGTTTATCATAAGTTATTGAAGAAATGATATGTGGTGAAGTATCCTTAGTGGTTTTAATTTGATATACATCGTCCTTACTATTCTATTTTGCCCAATCTTGATCGATTTTTTAGATCATAAGATTTTAAAACAAGGATTCAGACAAAGTAACAGCAAATACCTTTAAGCAACAGCAAAGACTAAGCAGTAACAGTACTTACTTTTTCTACAAATAGTACATTTAAATGCAAATATAAAAATCATTGAAGACAAAAGATTGTTTGATTCGAACCATAAGATATGAATACAACATACCTTAGTCATAGTCTTAAATTGTATGGTTCAAACTTGAGTTATTTTCAAACCAACAGCATGGTAACATCAAAGACAAGTTTAGTAACAGGAAATACAACTTTTATCCAGACGTCAAAGATTTATTTGATAATATAGTTTGCAAATGTTTTTTTTATGCCGATATGAAAGTATGTTTGAAAGATAAGATGGTTCTGTTCGAAGAGATGAATCCATGTTGAATTGTATGCAAGATTACACGAGTAACAGTAAAGACACCTTTTAGTAACAGGAGAGACAAATAAAAAGCAGAAGACATACTTCTTTGATAGATACATTTTAAATGCATTGTTAACAATGATGTCTATATCCATTTGGAATGATAAATTTCACTATTCCTAAAACAAAAAAAAAGAAACGTACAAACACATTTACCAAAAAATATCAAAGTATTTAAGTGTATGGGAATACACGAGTAACAGCAAAGACAGCCCTAAGATGTTAAAAACTCGTTCAGACTTGAAGCAATGAATTACAGGTGTTATATAAACTTTTCAATGCATAATAAAAAGCAAAACCGCCAATAAGAACCCATCCATTTTCCAAGAGACCAACAGATGAATGTCATTGAGTGTCATTTACTGCTTTAAGTAAAAGTATTTGCTGTTACTATCATATGTACAATATTAATGAAAGATTTTGGACACTATTACATGTATAAACTTAAAGAAAAAATGTTTATGTTATATGTCAATGTGAGAACTATTGATTAATATTTTTACTCAGCTATGAATAAAGCCAGTGATTATGTTCATATCAATTTAATGAAATATCTTCGATATGAAGTTTTTGCCAATGCTGTTACCAGAATTTACAATGCGTATGCAATAGAATAATAGAAACTGTAAAAATGTGTTTTAACAAGTTTGTTTGACTGTGATAAAAATATTGTTGAACGGTGAAAATACTTTGATTCAAAGGGCGTCTGTTGGAGTTATTAACGGTTTTTATGTATAACTGTCTGTCATGTTACTGTACATTGGTCTTTGCTGTTACAACCAATATTAGACACCGAGAAATGTGCCAGAAAAAGGCAAGATTTAAGAAAAGCACTTGTTCTTATTAATATTTAGATCCAATTATTTTATACATTTATAATTTTTCAAGTAAGAATTACTTTATTTTACTAAAACAAAGATATATGAGGTAAATGTCAATGATGTTATGACTTCAGTCTTTCCTGTTACTTTTTTGAAAAGTAACAGGAAATACAGTAACAGCAAAGACATATTTCGGTTAAATTGGCATCAGCTGACGTAATGGCGGATCACATGGTTGGAAAACCAATATTTATTGCTTTGTTGTTTTGTTTATGTACATTTTTCACATGAAGGTATTGTGTGATTATACGTATGAAGTCCTATAATCAGGTAACAGTAAAGACATGAGATAAAAATACGCAGTCAACAAGGGCTATAGTTTCAACATTTTATTATTTTTCCTTCCTCTTCAAATAACATCGCACCAAAAACTTTATGTAGAAGGTAATGACGCATAAGAATACACAAAGGATAAATCTTATAACATACGAACGATAACTCTTACGCCGCATAATATTTTGTGGTAACAGGACAGACAAATTATTTTGGACATATGCTTAAGTCTTAATTTTTTCTTAAGGTTACATGGAAATGAGTTATTCTTAAGTTCAGAAAGTCGTTATTTCGCATATTTACTAATTAAGTCATTTGATTTATCAGTGTTTGCAAATTTTAGCCACTCTTCTTTGTTCTCAATTCGAATGTGCTGATTTGTGACATGCCAAAACGGCGACTTTTAGTGCATTTCTGATGCTATATCTCAAATTTTTCAAGTTGATGAGGGACATTCTTAGTATCAAGAAACTGGAATGACATGAATTGATATCAAGTGATAGAAAGAACTATATATTCCAATGATTTTTATCATTTTTTCACAATGGATATAAAAAATCACTTTTTTTGAAAATGACCGATATAGATGAATTTCGTGGTAATTTTTAAAATTGAGATTATGTACATGAACGCATAAGAGCAAGATTATTTATATTAAAAGTAATTTCCTAATTTTTTTGGTTACTGTTACCCTCCCAATCACCTGTCCCTCCTCTCGCCCCCTTCTTCCCTCCTCCCGCCCCCTTTCTCTCCCCTCCCTTTGTCCCTGTCCACCCCCTCATTATTGCCTTCAGTCGTTAGTTCTTGTGGCTGGAGGGTTTTTTTTAAAGAATCAAAGTTGACGATTTTACATAATATATATTATACGGTATATAGCACAATTGCATTTTAAAGGAGAGTGAATGGGATGAATAACCTCGTCATAGACGGGAAAATATTATTTAGCAGGGAGGAGTCTAGCGCAGAGGAAACGGAACTGTTCCGTTATGTGTATTTGAAAATTTTATCAGAAAAATGAGAACAATTAAAAACTGGGGGGCACATGTACATTTCTTTTGAAAAAGGATAAGATTTTTTGAAAAAGGATAAGATTTTTTTTCCTGAAATGTGCCCCCATCCCGTTTTATGATCTCATTACGGTGTCATAGCGTGGTTTTCTATCCCCTCCCTTTTATTCCTCTTAAATACATGAATGACATTTACTTTTTTTAATTGTCAACTTTGATTCTTTCAAGAAACCCTCTCGGCACTAGTTACAAATGTAGAACTCTTGGATTAAGGCAATATTACATGCTGATCTTGTCTTGAAATATTCGTTTTCGGCGATTTTTCCTCTTTTTCTCATTTTCTTTAAGTTCTATGTTTTGTTTCGTTTCGTTTCGATCTGTTTCGTTTCGTTTCGATCTGTTTCGTTTCGTTTTGTTTCGTTTCGTTTCGATCTGTTTCGTTTCGTTTCGATTTGTTTCGTTTCGTTTCGATTTGTTTCGTTTCGTTTCTATTTGTTTTGTTTCGTTTCGTTTCGTTTTTGTTTCGTTTCGCACTTTACAGGGACCCCTTAACAAAATCTCACCAGCCCAATGCTCGAAGTCAATAGAATTTTGTCGGGCTAGTGTAATTTCACTATATAAACTTATTAAAACAAAAAAGAACTTGTAGAAATTGTATTTGGGCTAGTCAATGGTGGATCCAGCTTTTGGGTTAAAGGGGGTGTAAAAAATGCTATCTAATACAGTTTTTGCAAGTTTTTTCATTAAAAATTCCCCTTTAGAGTAGTTCGCACAAATATTTTCCCCCACGCATATTGATACTGGTCGGGTACATAATATCGCCGGGCACATATTATCACCTCTTCATTTATATCTCTGCATATTGTTGATGTAGGAATTTAATTTTTTCACCTTAATGCCATCTCAGAAATATGAAACAGTATACAAATTTCAAATAATTCCATAGCCTGCAAATACTGAATTTTATGATAGAAAGTCGGTAAATTTGATTGTATTTCCCCCGCCTCTCTGGGGAAAGGGTAGGTCTCTTCATCCTCCTATATCTCTTTGGTTTTTGAATTTTTTTGGTACAAATTTTTCACTGACGAAAAGAAGAAAGTTCAAAGATTCAAATTATGTGAACTTTTTCAAAAAAGTTTAGGAATTTCAGTAAGAACAGTTAGAAGTGGCGATAATATGTACCCCACCTTCTTTCAAATTTGTAGCAACCCTTCAGTTTACTGAGCTCCGGTAAACAAGAACCAATCGTCAGATTTTCATGAAAATTGAATGAAATGTGTATCAAGGGTTTCTCATCCTAACTGTGCAAATTTCATCAAATTTTATAGAGAAATAAAGATTTTAGAGCAAAAAATGTTGAAAAAAGTGGCAATAATATGTGCTGGACCAGTATAATGTCTGTACAACCAATACTATACTAACAGTGAAAGAAAGTAAATTTAGATGGGGAGATTTCTATGTTATTTTTGCCGACAAAGTAATGAAAACCTCAATCTTCCGATTTCTGAAGTTAAAGTAGTAGGACCGCCACGCGGCCAGTAAGTTCAACTTTCTTTTTAGGCAGTCGCTCAGGATACGAACATTCGTATCTTTAGAACTATTGTCTCGGCGTACGAACATGTTTCTGATTGGTCTGTAACTGTCATGTTGTTACCGGGGTGGATTTGGTGTGATGTAATGAATAACCAAAGTCCGGTGGATAAAGTTTGGATCCTTTATTACTGACTGTATAATTAATAATAATAACAGTCCTGAAACATATTAATAAATTAACATAAGTATATAGAATATAATATCATTTGTATTTCATATATATTATTTCATATCAACACAAAAATCACAGTCTGCATAATTATGTTATCGACACGGTATATTGCATTTAAACATGACCAATTTACAAATCTGATAATGAATAATTCAATCGAGCATCTCATTTCTAAGGGAAATAACTCTGATTGAAAAATAGAGATACGGTAAGTATAGAGTCTTTACACAAATATCAAGGTCAAAGTATATAAATTAAAATGAACAATAATATTGCGTACCAGTTTATGGAACTAGACTGGGTTGCGATAAACTCGTCTTAGCTATCCTCAAATCTTTTTAGCCAACTACATGATGGTTGAAATAAGTGTTCTGCACCAGGTAAGGATACAAGTGAATGTAGGTACTGTATTTAATTAATTGTGTGAACAACTCAAACTCCGAGAAGACAATCATAAATTCAATACAATGTCCGTCTGACTAGCTCGGGGCTCAGGACAAATCTGGCCGAGCGGGAGTCTTAAACAAAGGCTTGGGCGCTAGAATGTTCGTAACCAATGAAAAGGTGTCATTTAGTCATATGTCTTAAAGAAAGTCGGTAATTGGTTAGTATGTAATTAGTTAAGTGACGCAGTGTGCGCAATGCGGCATTTAAATCGCTATATTAATTAAACGGAAATGAATCGCGCGCATGACCGGGACTCGCGTACTATTTAACAGGAAGTACGTATGTAAATAAGGGATAAAAACGGACATAAATATAAATAAATAAATACGGGTCCAAACTCGCTCTACCACATACTCCCCCTGCTTGAAAAAAATGACGTCCTCGTCATTTCCATGTAATAAAAATAGGGAGTATATGAAGAAATCATCAAAAGTCAATGCAAGTCAATAATCATGGTAGGTTATATCATGATAAACCTTGACAAAACTTTTCATCATACTAAAAGTTGGTATCATGAAAAAGACAGTTTTTCAGGAAGCATACTTCTGAACTATATCTTCAGAATAATGACCAATTCAAATAAAACAATTGCCTCATCATATGTTGCTTCAATCAGAGGGAATCTATGCGTGAAATATGAAATGGTTTCCATCTGAATGATTTTGCAAAAAGGGTTAAAATGATATATACAAATCAGGCTTACTCTTTTATGATACTGAGCATTGTATCAATGACCTTTTCCTCAAAGCCTTTACAACTGCCTGTTGTAATCAAACTTTGCAAGTATTGTACCTTTTCTTTCCAGTCCCCATTCTTACCTCTTTGTATGGTATTCACTATGAAATCTCCACTAGACATCCAAGCAGGTTGAGATCTATTTCTCGTACTGCGTCTCGGATACTCATTATCATCATCTTGACTGACATCTGCTTCCTCATTATCAGGAACGCCATCTGTGTTACCTGAAATATCAACATTGTCACCAGAATGTGACATCCCAACCCTGTCAGCAGAAGAATGCTGATCTCTGATCTCTGTGTCAGTAGATTCAACTTGTTGAGCGTCCTCAACATCTTCTATCTGACTATACTCATACTCAGTGGTACTATCTAGTTCATCATGTGGGATGAAAGATTCCACTGTTTGCGGTACCGGTACCTCTTCATCATCTGTATCATTATCATTCTCTGTATCTATGATATCAGTCTGTTGTTTCTCTTTTTCTGATGGTGTAATTGGTTGACTTTGCTTTCTGGGTGCTGGTATTGGTCTTTTTGTGTCGGATGGTTCTAGATATCCTATAGGCAAAAGTAAATTCCTGTGCAGTGTTCTCTTCTTTCCTTCTCCATTCTCTTTCTTTACAACAAAAACTGGTATCATGGGATTAGGTTGTTTTACGATTATGTATGTATCATTTTCCCATCTGTCTGCTATTTTGTGCTTTCCATCAAACGCAACTACTTTCACCAATACTCTATCTCCCTCCTTAATGTTAGATCCTCTTATCTTGTAGTCATAATTCTCCTTTTGCCTAGATCTTGCTTGCTGTGCACTTGCTGTTGCAACTTCATATGCTTTCTTCATTCTGTCTCTTAACTCTTCAACATACTTAGTCAGGCTTTTCTGTTGCTGTTCGTTGATACCAAATGCAAGGTCGACGGGAAGACGGGGTTCTCTGCCGAATAGTAGATAGTATGGGGAGTGACCTGTACTCTCATGTCTGGTGCAATTGTAAGCATGAACTAGTGGTGCAACATGCGGCTTCCAGTTGGATTTCTGTTGAGGTTCCAGGGTTCCCAGCATATCTAACAAGGTTCTATTAAAACGTTCCGTCATCCCGTTTCCCATAGCATGGTAGGGAGTCGTTCGAGATTTCGTCATTCCCGTAATGTTACATAGCTCCTTAATGATGTTTCCTACAAAGTTAGCTCCTTGATCGCTATGCAATCTTGTTGGAATTCCATAGAATGTGATGAAGTTGTTGAATAAGGCTTCAGCTGTTGTTTTCGCTGTCATATTACGTGTTGGTACTGCTTGTGCGAATCTCGTGAAGTGGTCGGTTATAACGAGAATGTGTTGAAATCCGCCTTTCGATCTTTCCAGCGTGAGAAAATCCATGCACACCAACTCTAATGGATATGTAGTTTCGATGTTGACGAGTGGTGCACATTGATTCGTTGGTGTTTTCCTTTTTATACATCGGTGACATTTCTTAATCCAATCTTCTATGTCTTTGAACATTCCGTTCCAATAAAATCTATCTCGTACTAGTGATATAGTTCTTTCCCTTCCTGGATGTCCAAATTTATTGTGTAAGAAATCTAGTACTGTGTTGATGTAGAATTTAGGAAGTACAAGTTGTTTTCTGTCTTCGCCGTTGATTTTCGTGTTTCTGTACAGAATGTCATCTTCCAAAACAAGATTGTTGAAGTTTCTTAGTAAAGCATAGGAGTCTAGAGTATGTTTCATTTCATTTGCTTTTGGTTTCCTTCCTTTCCTGACAACTTCCTTCCATTCTTTGATTACAGGATCTAAGTTTTGCCTTTGTTTCCAGTCAATATCTTGAATGTCTGATATTGGTGTACCAGCATCGTTGTTGTCTAATACTTGTGTACCAAGAGCAAAGCAGTCAACCAGTGTATCTGTGTGTACTGAGTGACAAATGGCTTTAACTGAATCCTCACTGATGATATGTTTTTCATCTTCTGTTTCTGACTTAATGCGAGATAATCCATCCGCATCTGCGTTCTTCTTCCCTGGTCTATAAATGATTTCAAAGTTAAAGTTTGAAAGATCGGCTAGCCATCTGTGTCCTGTAGCATCAAGTTTCGCTGATGATAATACGTATGTTAGGGGATTATTGTCTGTATAAACTTTGAACGAATGTCCGTAGAGGTAGTCCTTGAATTTCTCAGAAATTGCCCATTTTAATGCTAGAAACTCCATTTTATGTGCTGGATAATTCATTTCTGATTTGGTAAGACCTCTACTTGCGTAACTGATGACTCTTTTCTGTCCTTCTTGTTCCTGATAGAGTACTGCCCCCAATCCTAGTGCACTTGCGTCTGTGTGTAGTTCAAATGGTAATTGATAATTCGGAAATCCTAAGATTGGAGGTGAGGACAACTTGTCTTTTAATGTATTAAAAGCTTCTTCCTGTTCTTTCCCCCATGTCCATTTCTTTCGAGCTACCTGTTTTCCTTTCGCTTTATCTTTCCCTATTGGCATTAAGCTAGTAAGTGGCTTAGCTATCATGCTGAAATTCTGTATAAAACGACGGTAATATCCTATAAATCCTAGAAATTTTCTGACGTCTTCTGGTGTTTTCGGTGTAGGCCAATTCTTTACTCGTTCTGTTTTATCTGGATCTGTCTCTATTCCTTCCTTGGATACGATGTGACCTACGTATTTGACTTTTTGCATGAGAAAGTTGCATTTCTTCGGTGATAATTTTAGTCCTGTATCTCTAAGTTTGTCAAAAACAAGTTGAAGTCTGTGAAGATGTTCCTCGTATGTTTTAGAAAATATGATTAAATCGTCTAGAAATATGAAACAGATGTTCAAGTGTAACTCTCCTAAGCAATCCTCCATAAGACGCTGGTATGTTGCTGGGCTGTTGGACAAACCAAAGGGCATTCTATTATATTCGTAGAATCCCAATGGGCCCACAGTAAACGCTGTTCTTTCTTTATGTTCTTCCTTTATGTTAACTTGATGGTATCCAGACTTGGCATCCAAGACAGTAAAGTATGAGTTTCCACTTAGATTCTCGAGTATCTCTTCTACGATAGGCAGAGCATATGCATCCTTCTTGGTCCTGCTGTTCAATTGTCGGTAGTCAACACACATGCGCAGTTCGCCGTTCTTTTTCCTACAAAGTACTAAGTTGCTGGTAAACGGTGACTTTGATTTTCGAATGATTCCTGCCTCTAACAATTGTTGCAAATGATCTCTGACTTCATTGTACATTGAAGGTGGTATGCGTCGATGTCTTTGTTTAAATGGAGTAGGATCAGTAAGTTCGATGTTGTGTTCAACAGATGTAACATGTCCTATATCTGTTCCACTCCATGAAAATAAGTCTTTGTTGTTGTCTAAGAATGTTCTTATTTCCTGGTACTGTCCTGGTGTAAGGTTGTCAGTAGCAATGTTGATAAGGTCTAATTTCTCATCGATCTGTTGTTCCTTTTGGTCTGGAATGTTTTCTATATTGACAGTTTGTAGTTCACATAAGACTGCTCGTGGTGATATAGTAACTGTCCTTGTTGTAATGTTGCATATGTGAACAGGTACTTCGGTCTGATGTTCGTAGTTGTACGTGATGATAGTTGGTACAATGTCTAGATCCTGATGAAGTGATGAGTTCGTAGTGGTTTGTAACATTGCACAAGAAGATTGATACGGTATCTTTCCATCAACGTATCCTTTGACTATAGTGCTACTGTTTGGTGAGATAGTAATTCTAGATGTTTCAGCAGATTTTACTATCCCGAGTTTGAAATTGTTCTTTGATAGCTCTTTTTCTCTAAGTGATAGACATCTAAATGCCAAGTACCAAGGTGTGTGTAACTTTGCTTCCTGGAGATATCGTACGCCATGTTGTGTTTTGAGATCGTTGAGTAAAACTGACAGGATGTTGGTACCTATAAGCAGAGGTACATTATGGTGATAGTCTGTGTCCTCTACTATGAGAAAGATGCATGGATATTTCTTGGAGCTCTGAAGTCCTTGTGCTGATATTTCTGTTTCTATGTATCCTTGGTAAGGTAGGTGATTTCCATCAGCACATTGAAGTTTGAAGATGTTATCTAATTTAAGCAACGGTTTGTCTGATAAATGTTTTTGGTAAAATGACAATGCCATCGTTGATACTGTTGATCCTGTATCCAATAATGCTCTTGTGTTTGTGTTTTCTACATCTATGTCTATTTCGCAGGATTCCCCAACTAAATTTGTATTGTTGTTGTTACTATGACGCTGTGATCTTATATGACCTAGTGTCCGCGTCGTGACCCAGGTCTCCTGTAGTTTAACGGTGGTCGTCGCAAATGGTCAAGTCTAACTCTACAGCCCAATGCCAAGTGGCCCTCTTGTCCACATCTGTAACATATAGGATCTTTCCCATCATAATTATTCTGATCCTGTTGTTCATAGTGTTGTCGATTATACGTGTAAAATGGTTGTTGGTATCTAGGTTGTCCTCGTCCACTGTTATAGTGACTTCTGTTTGTTTGACCTCTGTATGTTCCTCTACCTCTATCATAATGTGGCTGATGTTGCATTGTGTTGATCTGTTCGACTTGTTGTGTTTGTGCCCTTTGATCCGCCATGTCCTTTTTCATTTCTGTCATATCAGATGTAAGTTTCTGAACCATAGCTTTTAATTCATCGAGATCGGAATGCTGTGTTGTAATAACTTTTGTGTGTTCCTTTGATGAAGTTGATTTCCTTTTATTTATTTCTTCTTCTTTTCTTCTAATAGATCTTCTTAGATTATCAAAATCTTGTGATTTATCGAAGATGTGTCCAACTGTATCTTGGAGTGATGGTTTAAGGCCTTCATAAAACATGTTTCGAAGCATTTCGTTGGATTCTGATGGTTTAACTTGTCCATGAAGAATGGCTTTATTCATAAGATCTTCAAGCCTGCATCCCCAACTGGCTACATCTTCATCTTCCTTTTGTCGTGCACTAAAGAATTCTGAAAGTACACTGGCCTTAGTGTCTATGCTGCCAAATATGCTTTCTAATTTGTAAAGTATTTCGCTTACGGAAGCTTCTGAGCCAAGGCGCATGATAACTCTAGCTGCCTCTCCTTTAGCTGACCTCCTAATGGCATGTGTGATGATGGAATCCGAATATTTGTCTTTCATGAGACACTCTACTTCATATTTCCATAGGTCAAACGTAGCATCACCCTTTTTATCTCCAGAAAAGGTTGGAAGTCTGGGCGGTTGGTATGTAGTGGTGATTTGTTGCTGTTGTTGAGATCTACTAGTTTCTGATTTAGTTCCTTCTCTAGATCTTGCTCCTTTTGAGAAATCTAGTAGCCATTTTTGGAAATCTTCCTTGGATTTAGCTGATGGTTTTATTCCCATTTCCTTAAAGGCGTCTGACATAGCTTTTAATTCGTCTTCACTGAGTTCTGACATGATGAATGTCTGGTGTAAGCTATGTAAGCTATAGTTCTTAAATAAGTGTACTATGTAAGTACAAACGAAAAATGACAAAGTAAAATACAAGTACATACACAATTCTGATCAAAATATGTCAAATGACACTCAAAAATATTTGACAAAGTATGTGTGTATTCTATGCTAAAGAATACAAAAATGTTCAAAAGTATTTACACAATCATGATCAAAAATACATATAGCGCACAAACAGATATGCTAAATCTGTGTAAAAATTCTAAGGTAGGTATTCTATCAATGTAACAGGGAAAAAAAATTCAAAGTAGTTATCGATCAGATGATCCGACTGATAACTTTAACTCCTAATTAAGTGACATAATCAGAACATCCGAAAATGTCAGATAAATGTTGAATATATTTCAACTAAGAAATATCTAAGCTAATGAAAAAAAAATTACAAAGTCAAAAGTGACTTAAAATAATTTGCAAAGTTTGCAAAATGACAATCTACCAAAAATTAAAGGGAGGTAATCCACTTTTCGAGTAGCCCCGTGTTACGGAAGACAACTCTAACCGGAAGTGAGACCAAGGTGCGTAACTCTTGATTGACTTGAGTCAATGAAAATCAATGAATCAAAAAGTGACAAGTCAAAGTACGAAGTTTCACTGACTTGATGTAACTTAAAGCTTATTCTAAACTAACTAAGTTCTAAAATTCTACATCTAAGATACATACCATTACTGCTGAGTGGCTGTCCATATTATCAAATAGGCAAAAATATCGCGTAACGGGTTTGTGCACAACGGTCAATTTATGGAACGAATTGACAGAAGAATGAATAAGGGTCAATATCTGGGACGTTTCGACCAGCAAACGTATGAAAGTACAAATGAGTGACTTTCTGTAAATAGTATGCGTATGCGCTATATAAGTGCAAAGTTAATGCATTAAAATATGAACATGCAAAACAGTCAGGCGTCAAGTTCGATTGTCGAACACAACAACACTTTGCAGTAAAATTTGTCCATTTCAATCCGACAGACAGACGACTATACGATATACACTGACAGACAGACAGTCTTCACTGTGTGAATATGTACGTGCGTGTATGTAGACTACTTCAGAAAGGCATCATAGTAGATAGTTATAGCTTGTTAGAGCATTAATATGCATCTCGAACACTCTTCTTGTATACCTCAATACATTTATCGTAAAGTTACATAAAATAATGACAAAAATAAGTTCTGTATATGATATGGGAACTTTTCAGTGTTGTCAAAATCAGCTGTTTTATTAAACCAGCTTTTCACCTGTTGTTTGGTCAAGCGAAACCGTCTATAGCTCAGGTAATAGACTATACATGCATGAAATGAAATCTAATCAAAAAGTGATTTCTTACCGTGTCGCAGACTGTAACACTAATACAAATTTTTCAATGAATTATACTGATACAAAGAAATGTCAACTGTGGTATACTGCACATCTGAGTGTCCGAATCTCTGTATTCACTATAAAAGTTCGAATCACTGAAAAGCGTCTGTAATATCTATAACACTGTCCGATATAACGTCACTTGAGTGTTCGTATCACACGGAAAGTATCCTGGATATGCGCCGGTCATCAATCAGTGGTGGATCCAAATCACGTTGGGTGCCATTGTTACCGGGGTGGATTTGGTGTGATGTAATGAATAACCAAAGTCCGGTGGATAAAGTTTGGATCCTTTATTACTGACTGTATAATTAATAATAATAACAGTCCTGAAACATATTAATAAATTAACATAAGTATATAGAATATAATATCATTTGTATTTCATATATATTATTTCATATCAACACAAAAATCACAGTCTGCATAATTATGTTATCGACACGGTATATTGCATTTAAACATGACCAATTTACAAATCTGATAATGAATAATTCAATCGAGCATCTCATTTCTAAGGGAAATAACTCTGATTGAAAAATAGAGATACGGTAAGTATAGAGTCTTTACACAAATATCAAGGTCAAAGTATATAAATTAAAATGAACAATAATATTGCGTACCAGTTTATGGAACTAGACTGGGTTGCGATAAACTCGTCTTAGCTATCCTCAAATCTTTTTAGCCAACTACATGATGGTTGAAATAAGTGTTCTGCACCAGGTAAGGATACAAGTGAATGTAGGTACTGTATTTAATTAATTGTGTGAACAACTCAAACTCCGAGAAGACAATCATAAATTCAATACAATGTCCGTCTGACTAGCTCGGGGCTCAGGACAAATCTGGCCGAGCGGGAGTCTTAAACAAAGGCTTGGGCGCTAGAATGTTCGTAACCAATGAAAAGGTGTCATTTAGTCATATGTCTTAAAGAAAGTCGGTAATTGGTTAGTATGTAATTAGTTAAGTGACGCAGTGTGCGCAATGCGGCATTTAAATCGCTATATTAATTAAACGGAAATGAATCGCGCGCATGACCGGGACTCGCGTACTATTTAACAGGAAGTACGTATGTAAATAAGGGATAAAAACGGACATAAATATAAATAAATAAATACGGGTCCAAACTCGCTCTACCACAATGTGACTCGGGTCATGTATCCATAACAAAATAAAAAATTGATTTTTGTAACCATACCAAGGTATACGAGTTTATTCTGCATAATCTGTAATTTAGCAACCGGGACAAGAGGCTATTTTCTATGCTCTCAATCATTATAGAGGATGCAGTCCGGGCCGCAGGCGCGGACGTAGTCCTCATCAAGGTAACACGTGTATATATATAGGAAAAATCGTGTTTTTCAATTGAATTCTATGCTATACCTATAGGTTCCAAAACCGTGGTCAATGACGTCATTCTCCCCATTACCCATTTGATCGGCGTGAATTTGCGCTTATTTTTTTGACAATGTCACCTGACGACAGAATGAAACCCATCGATGACCATGATTTCTCAATCTCCTTTTAATAACCTCCGTTTGGCTTACTCCTCCAGTGTCCCAATGTATGTTTTGTACTTTGCTTCACGTAATACTGACATTGCACCATCATTTCCAACATATATCATGTTTATAGTCCGAATATCCTCTATGAAAATTACGACGTGACGTCAGCATGCGACGTCAGGATAAACTTTGTTTCGCGGACTTTTCTTTCATCGACAGCTCCCTCAGACAAATCCATGGATAAACTCATAATGCTGGGACGAAAATACAAACAAAAAAATATCAGCGCTATCAGCGACTTACCGAACTTCAGTCTGCTTTCGAGGATGATTTGCAGCTGCTATTTTGATACCTGTAGATCGAATAATGTGGTTTCTCTCCACATTATATAAGATCTACATGTAGAATCTACAGGAAATCTATGCAGTGTAAATCCCGAGACCCAACACAAACTTCTAAATGTCTGCTGCCTACGATAATGTACACAACGCATCACAACTTACGTCATCATTAACAGTATCATGATTACATTTTTGATTCACCTAGGGGCTTAAAGCCCCTAGGTGAATCAAAAATGTAATCATGATAACAGTACTTAGTGCATATAGGTAAACACAAACTGGGGCTCTGTTCAAAGCATAAAACATGCCAAGAAATTCTGTCCAAATCTGCCGGTCGTCCCGATACGGTAGCTTAAATTATTATAGCAGCTGGTTTCATAATAGATGCTAATTTATAACGGTTTACTTTGTAGAAACTAAATCGCTAAATTGAATTTCTTGGCATGGGGATACAGATCCCAAGTATTGCATATCAAATAATAGTTCCTATGCTTTGATTAATTTTTTTCAACAATCTGCGGAAAATGCACATGCTGCGTATCTTAGACTGTCTCCCTGTCAATCTTTAATAAATAAATGAAATAAAATTGTGAGAATAGTTTAAAGTGTGCGAGACGTCTACATGTGTGCAGGAACACGTGTGAAAATGGGTCCTAGCTAGGATAAGTAAAATTCGAAAAATTCCTGTCCCGAACCAGGTGAGATATTTTAAAAAGTTGTGTCTTTACAGATTTTTTTCTATGTGATTTAAATAAAATTTCTGATTTATTGATGATGAAGTTATGCATACATGTAGAAATGCTAGAACCAGCTCCCCCCCCCCCCCCTCCCCCACACACACACACTCCTGGCCACCTTTTTTGTATTTATTTTGATGAAAACGAATAATTTTTTTTTTAAACATTATTTTCATTTAATGTATAACTTCTTTACAAGTTAAAAACTAGCAAATTCAGAGTCTTGCTTACGGTTTAAGCTTCATTCTGAGCTTACATCTCCGGTACATACAGAGAAAAACGCGGGATTGTAAAATTGGGGGGATGGGCGTTAATTTTTGTCTTATTGCGAGTCGCTATTTCGATACATGCATACTTTTTTCACCTGATATTGTTTGTTTATGGTCACTGACAAAGAGCAAGGAAAAGAATTACAATTCAAAGCAAGAAATTTCTTTTTTTAAGTTGATTTTACACAATTTTTACAGATTGTTTTATCCCGTTCGGGCCTCATGGAAAAAAAATCATATAAATTCGAAAAATACAGCATGAAGTTTTTGCATTAAAAATGTCATATTAGATCAAAGTTGATAGAAGACAACACAGTTTATTTTATGTAACTTTCTTTATTTGGAGGAGAACAGGACAGTTTTGAAAATGTAATGAATTTTGCCAGATATTGCGTGCTTAGAAACAGCTGACAAGGCTGGGTATTTTCCCCCTTGGAGGTAAATCATAGGCGGATCCAGGGTTATTAAAAAAAGTAGGAGGGGTGAAGGCTTAATATTTTTTTTTTAGAAAGAGGGGGGGTGTTGATTGTAATTGTGGGGGAAGGGGGGGGGGGATGACAGGGGGTGAATTTTTACTCAGAATATTTCTCCCGTCTCCCACTTCCTAACATCTCCCGGCTCCCTCCCTTCCCCCTTCCTCAGTTTCATCCTTGCCTTTTATGGGGTTGGGGAACAAACATGGGGTACCTCTCTCCGCCCCCTTATCCCCCTCCCTCCCCCTCTCTCCTTTCTCCCGCCCCTTCCTCTCCTCGATCCCTTTCACCCTCTTTCAAAGTAAAGGAATGGATTTTGTCTTCAGATATTAAATTGGAAAATCATTTGTAAACATTATTTAGAAGGGAAAATCATGCGATACTAATATTATACAAAATGTACTGGATTTTTTTTTAATATAGTCCAGGCCATCCCATAAAACGATATCTATAGACGGCGCCGAAAAAGAGGCTTTCCTTCTAGATACTGAATGTTAATTTTTCCGGTGAAAGTAAGAGGGGATGCAAGGGGAGTGGGTGGGTTATACATTTGTACATATTCCTGATACGACAACTGACATTTCATCACCCAATGAAATTTGAAAAATAAACATTTTTAAAAAGGTTTAATTGAATTGAATAGTCAAGATACATGTAAATCTTACAATATCTTGTAAATACTTCAGAAATTTAATTTTAATGGTCTGTGTCCACAATTTTCTTGCCCGAGTTCTCTTTTCCTTGGTTTTCGTCAAGGTCCAAGGACTTACAATATATATATAGATTCCGTCACTTGATCTCAAGATTGTCATCTGTCATTAAGCATTGCGATTTCATGTTTACCGATTGTTTTGTGACATCAAACCGGCCGACATTGAGAATTGTTTCCCCGCATTTACGAGTTATTTGCATGCTGTCGATCCAGAAATTGTCAATAAAAATATCCCCTCTCCTGTAGATTCTAGGGAAAAAAAACGTAAGACTGATAAAGTAAAAAAGATGCTGGGAAAAAAAATAACAACTTATCCCTTTTGCGTCTCTGCTGTGTTATCATTTTGGGGTGTTGTGATGTTCCTTATCCCTTTTGTGTCTCTGCTGTGTTATCATTTTGGGGTGTTTTGATGTTCCTGATCCCTTTTGCGTCTCTGCTGTGTTATCATTTTGGGGTGTTGTGATGTTCCTTATCCCTTTTGTGTCTCTGCTGTGTTATCATTTTGGGGTGTTTTGATGTTCCTGATCCCTTTTGCGTCTCTGCTGTGTTATCATTTTGGGGTGTTTTGATGTTCCTGATCCCTTTTGCGTCTCTGCTGTGTTATCATTTTGGGGTGTTTTGATGTTCCTGATCCCTTTTGCGTCTCTGCTGTGTTATCATTTTGGGGTGTTTTGATGTTCCTGATCCCTTTTACGTCTCTGCTGTGTTATCATTTTGGGGTGTTTTGATGTTCCTGATCCCTTTTACGTCTCTGCTGTGTTATCATTTTGGGGTGTTTTGATGTTCCTGATCCCTTTTACGTCTCTGCTGTGTTATCATTTTGGGGTGTTTTGATGTTCCTGATCCCTTTTGCGTCTCTGCTGTGTTATCATTTTGGGGTGTTTTGATGTTCCTGATCCCTTTTACGTCTCTGCTGTGTTATCATTTTGGGGTGTTTTGATGTTCCTGATCCCTTTTGCGTCTCTGCTGTGTTATCATTTTGGGGTGTTTTGATGTTCCTGATCCCTTTTACGTCTCTGCTGTGTTATCATTTTGGGGTGTTTTGATGTTCCTGATCCCTTTTGCGTCTCTGCTGTGTTATCATTTTGGGGTGTTTTGATGTTCCTGATCCCTTTTGCGTCTCTGCTGTGTTATCATTTTGGGGTGTTTTGATGTTCCTGATCCCTTTTGCGTCTCTGCTGTGTTATCATATTGGGGTGTTTTGATGTTCCTGATCCCTTTTACGTCTCTGCTGTGTTATCATTTTGGGGTGTTTTGATGTTCCTTATCCCTTTTGCGTCTCTGCTGTGTTATCATTTTGGGGTGTTTTGATGTTCCTTATCCCTTTTGTGTCTCTGCTGTGTTATCATTTTGGGGTGTTGTGATGTTCCTTATCCCTTTTGCGTCTCTGTTTTGTTATCATTTTGGGGTGTTGTGATGTTCATTATCCCTTTTGCGTCTCTGCTGTGTTATCATTTTGGGGTGTTTTGATGTTCCTGATCCCTTTTACGTCTCTGCTGTGTTATCATTTTGGGGTGTTTTGATGTTCCTTATCCCTTTTGCGTCTCTGCTGTGTTATCATTTTGGGGTGTTTTGATGTTCCTTATCCCTTTTGCGTCTCTGTTTTGTTATCATTTTGGGGTGTTTTGATGTTCCTTATCCCTTTTGCGTCTCTGCTGTGTTATCATTTTGGGGTGTTGTGATGTTCCTTATCCCTTTTGTGTCTCTGCTGTGTTATCATTTTGGGGTGTTTTGATGTTCCTTATCCCTTTTGCGTCTCTGCTGTGTTATCATTTTGGGGTGTTTTG
Organism: Pinctada fucata; assembly: GCA_028142955.1. Lineage (NCBI taxonomy): Eukaryota > Metazoa > Mollusca > Bivalvia > Pterioida > Pteriidae > Pinctada > Pinctada fucata. Next base: position 100,601,306 of record AP027102.1, read on the forward strand.
ATGTTCCTGATCCCTTTTGCGTCTCTGCTGTGTTATCATTTTGGGGTGTTTTGATGTTCCTTATCCCTTTTGCGTCTCTGCTGTGTTATCATTTTGGGGTGTTGTGATGTTCCTTATCCCTTTTGCGTCTCTGCTGTGTTATCATTTTGGGGTTTTTGATGTTCCTTATCCCTTTTGCGTCTCTGCTGTGTTATCATTTTGGGGTGTTTTGATGTTCCTGATCCCTTTTGCGTCTCTGCTGTGTTATCATTTTGGGGTGTTTTGATGTTCCTGATCCCTTTTGCGTCTCTGCTGTGTTATCATTTTGGGGTGTTTTGATGTTCCTGATCCCTTTTACGTCTCTGCTGTGTTATCATTTTGGGGTGTTTTGATGTTCCTTATCCCTTTTACGTCTCTGCTGTGTTATCATTTTGGGGTGTTTTGATGTTCCTTATCCCTTTTGCGTCTCTGCTGTGTTATCATTTTGGGGTGTTGTGATGTTCCTTATCCCTTTTGCGTCTCTGCTGTGTTATCATTTTGGGGTGTTGTGATGTTCCTTATCCCTTTTGCGTCTCTGCTGTGTTATCATTTTGGGGTGTTTTGATGTTCCTGATCCCTTTTGCGTCTCTGCTGTGTTATCATTTTGGGGTGTTTAGGGGTTACCATGCGTGTGTTTTACAAAAACTGACAGGGTATCGGCAAATCCCCTGTCAGAAATTGAGTTTTACCGCGAGGCGTCAGCCGAGCGGTAAAACGGATATTTCTGACAGGGGATTCGCCGATACCCTGTCAGTTTTTGTAAAACATCAGTATGGTAACCCTATTCTAATGCTTTGGTCAGTAAGAAGCTAGAAAACGTCTGCTTTTAACGACGTCGCCATAGCAACGCATGACGTCATAGCAAAAACTGCAGTGAAACGTGAATCCCCTTGCAGTTTTTTAATCGCTTAGCCAATCAGAATGCGCGTTACAAACGGAGTGCATTAGAATTTGATGTTCCTGATCCCTTTTACGTCTCTGCTGTGTTATCATTCTGGGGTGTTTTGATGTTCCTTATCCCTTTTACGTCTCTGCTGTGTTATCATTTTGGGGTGTTTTGATGTTCCTTATCCCTTTTGCGTCTCTGCTGTGTTATCATTTTGGGGTGTTTTGATGTTCCTTATCCCTTTTGCGTCTCTGCTGTGTTATCATTTTGGGGTGTTGTGATGTTCCTTATCCCTTTTGCGTCTCTGCTGTGTTATCATTTTGGGGTGTTTTGATGTTCCTGATCCCTTTTGCGTCTCTGCTGTGTTATCATTTTGTGGTGTTTTGATGTTCCTGATCCCTTTTGCGTCTCTGCTGTGTTATCATTTTGGGGTGTTTTGATGTTCCTGATCCCTTTTACGTCTCTGCTGTGTTATCATTTTGGGGTTTTTGATGTTCCTTATCCCTTTTGCGTCTCTGCTGTGTTATCATTTTGGGGTGTTTTGATGTTCCTGATCCCTTTTGCGTCTCTGCTGTGTTATCATTTTGGGGTGTTTTGATGTTCCTGATCCCTTTTGCGTCTCTGCTGTGTTATCATTTTGGGGTGTTTTGATGTTCCTGATCCCTTTTACGTCTCTGCTGTGTTATCATTTTGGGGTGTTTTGATGTTCCTGATCCCTTTTACGTCTCCGCTGTGTTATCATTTTGGGGTGTTTTGATGTTCCTTATCCCTTTTGCGTCTCTGCTGTGTTATCATTTTGGGGTGTTGTGATGTTCCTTATCCCTTTTGCGTCTCTGCTGTGTTATCATTTTGGGGTTTTTGATGTTCCTTATCCCTTTTGCGTCTCTGCTGTGTTATCATTTTGGGGTGTTTTGATGTTCCTGATCCCTTTTGCGTCTCTGCTGTGTTATCATTTTGGGGTGTTTTGATGTTCCTGATCCCTTTTACGTCTCTGCTGTGTTATCATTTTGGGGTGTTTTGATGTTCCTGATCCCTTTTACGTCTCTGCTGTGTTATCATTTTGGGGTGTTTTGATGTTCCTTATCCCTTTTGCGTCTCTGCTGTGTTATCATTTTGGGGTGTTGTGATGTTCCTTATCCCTTTTGCGTCTCTGCTGTGTTATCATTTTGGGGTTTTTGATGTTCCTTATCCCTTTTGCGTCTCTGCTGTGTTATCATTTTGGGGTGTTTTGATGTTCCTGATCCCTTTTGCGTCTCTGCTGTGTTATCATTTTGGGGTGTTTTGATGTTCCTGATCCCTTTTGCGTCTCTGCTGTGTTATCATTTTGGGGTGTTTTGATGTTCCTGATCCCTTTTGCGTCTCTGCTGTGTTATCATTTTGGGGTGTTTTGATGTTCCTGATCCCTTTTGCGTCTCTGCTGTGTTATCATTTTGGGGTGTTTTGATGTTCCTGATCCCTTTTACGTCTCTGCTGTGTTATCATTTTGGGGTGTTTTGATGTTCCTTATCCCTTTTACGTCTCTGCTGTGTTATCATTTTGGGGTGTTTTGATGTTCCTTATCCCTTTTGCGTCTCTGCTGTGTTATCATTTTGGGGTGTTGTGATGTTCCTTATCCCTTTTGCGTCTCTGCTGTGTTATCATTTTGGGGTTTTTGATGTTCCTTATCCCTTTTGCGTCTCTGCTGTGTTATCATTTTGGGGTGTTTTGATGTTCCTGATCCCTTTTGCGTCTCTGCTGTGTTATCATTTTGGGGTGTTTTGATGTTCCTGATCCCTTTTGCGTCTCTGCTGTGTTATCATTTTGGGGTGTTTTGATGTTCCTGATCCCTTTTACGTCTCTGCTGTGTTATCATTTTGGGGTGTTTTGATGTTCCTTATCCCTTTTGCGTCTCTGCTGTGTTATCATTTTGGGGTGTTGTGATGTTCCTTATCCCTTTTGCGTCTCTGCTGTGTTATCATTTTGGGGTTTTTGATGTTCCTTATCCCTTTTGCGTCTCTGCTGTGTTATCATTTTGGGGTGTTTTGATGTTCCTTATCCCTTTTGCGTCTCTGCTGTGTTATCATTTTGGGGTGTTGTGATGTTCCTTATCCCTTTTGCGTCTCTGCTGTGTTATCATTTTGGGGTTTTTGATGTTCCTTATCCCTTTTGCGTCTCTGCTGTGTTATCATTTTGGGGTGTTTTGATGTTCCTGATCCCTTTTGTGTCTCTGCTGTGTTATCATTTTGGGGTGTTTTGATGTTCCTGATCCCTTTTGTGTCTTTGCTGTGTTATCATTTTGGGGTGTTTTGATGTTCCTGATCCCTTTTGTGTCTCTGCTGTGTTATCATTTTGGGGTGTTGTGATGTTCCTGATCCCTTTTGTGTCTCTGCTGTGTTATCATTTTGGGGTGTTTTGATGTTCCTGATCCCTTTTGCGTCTCTGCTGTGTTATCATTTTGGGGTGTTTTGATGTTACTGATCCCTTTTGCGACTCTGCTGTGTTATCATTTTGGGGTGTTTTGATGTTACTGATCCCTTTTGCGTCTTTGCTGTGTTATCATTTTGGGGTGTTTTGATGTTACTGATCCCTTTTACGTCTCTGCTGTGTTATCATTTTGGGGTGTTTTGATGTTACTGATCCCTTTTGCGACTCTGCTGTGTTATCATTTTGGGGTGTTTTGATGTTCCTGATCCCTTTTACGTCTCTGCTGTGTTATCATTTTGGGGTGTTTTGATGTTCCTGATCCCTTTTGCGTCTCTGCTGTGTTATCATTTTGGGGTGTTTTGATGTTCCTGATCCCTTTTGCGTCTCTGCTGTGTTATCATTTTGGGGTGTTGTGTTGTTCCTTATCCCTTTTGTGTCTCTGCTGTGTTATCATTTTAGGGTGTTTTGATGTTCCTTATCCCTTTTGTGTCTCTGCTGTGTTATCATTTTGGGGTGTTTTGATGTTCCTGATCCCTTTTGTGTCTCTGCTGTGTTATCATTTTGGGGTGTTTTGATGTTCCTGATCCCTTTTGTGTCTCTGCTGTGTTATCATTTTGGGGTGTTGTGATGTTCCTTATCCCTTTTGTGTCTCTGCTGTGTTATCATTTTAGGGTGTTTTGATGTTCCTTATCCCTTTTGTGTCTCTGCTGTGTTATCATTTTAGGGTGTTTTGATGTTCCTTATCCCTTTTGTGTCTCTGCTGTGTTATCATTTTGGGGTGTTTTGATGTTACTGATCCCTTTTGCGTCTCTGCTGTGTTATCATTTTGGGGTGTTTTGATGTTCCTGATCCCTTTTGCGTCTCTGCTGTGTTATCATTTTGGGGTGTTGTGATGTTCCTTATCCCTTTTGTGTCTCTGCTGTGTTATCATTTTAGGGTGTTTTGATGTTCCTTATCCCTTTTGCGTCTCTGCTGTGTTATCATTTTAGGGTGTTGTGATGTTCCTTATCCCTTTTGTGTCTCTGCTGTGTTATCATTTTGGGGTGTTTTGATGTTCCTTATCCCTTTTACGTCTCTGCTGTGTTATCATTTTGGGGTGTTTTGATGTTACTGATCCCTTTTACGTCTCTGCTGTGTTATCATTTTGGGGTGTTTTGATGTTCCTTATCCCTTTTACGTCTCTGCTGTGTTATCATTTTGGGGTGTTTTGATGTTACTGATCCCTTTTACGTCTCTGCTGTGTTATCATTTTAGGGTGTTGTGATGTTCCTTATCCCTTTTGTGTCTCTGCTGTGTTATCATTTTGGGGTGTTTTGATGTTCCTTATCCCTTTTGTGTCTCTGCTGTGTTATCATTTTAGGGTGTTTTGATGTTCCTGATCCCTTTTGTGTCTCTGCTGTGTTATCATTTTGGGGTGTTGTGATGTTCCTTATCCCTTTTGCGTCTCTGCTGTGTTATCATTTTGGGGTGTTTTGATGTTCCTTATCCCTTTTACGTCTCTGCTGTGTTATCATTTTGGGGTGTTTTGATGTTCCTTATCCCTTTTGTGTCTCTGCTGTGTTATCATTTTAGGGTGTTTTGATGTTCCTGATCCCTTTTGTGTCTCTGCTGTGTTATCATTTTAGGGTGTTTTGATGTTCCTTATCCCTTTTGCGTCTCTGCTGTGTTATCATTTTGGGGTGTTGTGATGTTACTGATCCCTTTTACGTCTCTGCTGTGTTATCATTTTAGGGTGTTGTGATGTTCCTGATCCCTTTTGCGTCTCTGCTGTGTTATCATTTTGGGGTGTTGTGATGTTACTGATCCCTTTTACGTCTCTGCTGTGTTATCATTTTAGGGTGTTTTGATGTTCCTTATCCCTTTTGTGTCTCTGCTGTGTTATCATTTTGGGGTGTTTTGATGTTCCTGATCCCTTTTGCGTCTCTGCTGTGTTATCATTTTAGGGTGTTTTGATGTTCCTTATCCCTTTTGTGTCTCTGCTGTGTTATCATTTTGGGGTGTTTTGATGTTTTGCTGTGCTACAATCTAGTCTTGTTGGAGATTCCCTTCTTTGTTTCACTTCGGAATGTTGATAATTTCGGAGTTTGCAACTGTTCCACTGGAATTTCTCATGATTTTCCCTTACCTTCTCGACTTTTAGACTGAATAAATGATGGGTACTAGTACTGCAATGATGTGCTTAAAAAACTGTATTTTTAGCGCCACCTACAGTATATTCCTTACTCGACTGTACTATGGGGATTGTAAATGAGATAACGCATAATGACTTTATTGTACATAATCTGGTTTATCTTGAATCTTTTTGGAAGACTGATATTTGTGTTTGTAACTGTGTCGAGGATAATCGACATTTCAACATGAAGCTTATCCACATTGAACAGAATATGCATGCTTATTTTAAATTTAGTATGAAATCAATTCTTCACATGACGTGATAAAATCAATAGAGAAATTTCCCGCAGCAGAAGAATCAATATGCATCAGGCTTTGTTATAAGCCGACATTTTGTTCATATAATTTCCGTGGCGAGTAAATGGGAAGGACAACACATAAAGCAAATTCCAATTAAGAAGATCAACAATTGGATTGAAAGGTAACTTGTACTGTTCTTAACATGCACTTTCTGTATGAAACCCTCATGAATATCGACGGTATGTATAACTTACATGCACAGTTGCAAAAGCAACGGTTCTTATGAAACTTTCTGTTCATGTTGACATTTTCTTAATAGCCTTGCTGTGTCATAGATAGTCACAATTCTTATCAATATACTATGATTACAGTGTAGTAATATTTATAATATATCATTTCAAACGGTTATCTTTTTCCAAAAAAAGTATCAATGCGCTTTCATTTCATTTTTTGGGGACTTAAATGGCATCATATGGTTCAACCGTTTATCAATATTGAAATAATCTCTATCATTAACACCTATTACTGTAGGACACTTAAAGAAGGAAAAATAAAACATTTAAATGATTATATATAATATGACCTTAGAATGTTTCCCTGTATGTGTACTTGCTCGCTGAGTGTTTTCCAACACATTTCCTTTTATGTAAATCACACCTGGGCAGTTGCTTTTCAAACAAATCAATATCTTGAAGGTACTGTGGTGCCTGTTATATTTAAATATCATTAAAATAGAAATAACAGATACCTAGCATTATTTTATTGTTCAGGGATTACCCTCCTCCTATGAGTTAAAGAAGATCCTGACGATAATCTCAACAGCACTCAGAAAAGAGCACAGAATTGGGCATCAACGGACCCCTAGCAAGCCAGAGGTGGGACCATGTGCCCGCAAGGAGTAAGCATCCCCTGTTTGGCTAACCGCACCCGCCGTCGATGTTCACGCACGAAAATGAAAACAATGTCTAAAATACATATATTACACTGTCTTAGGTTATATCTATATAGGAAGTGCTATGGCGACCATGTCGGGGAAAAAATTCAAAACACTTACTGTCAAACCCCTCGCGGGGAACTTTTTTACCAGGTTAAAACGCAAAGGGCATAAGTGTGACACAAATGAGTTATAAAGAAGATCCTGACGATAATCTCAACAGCACTCACAATAGAGCACCAAATTGAGCACCGACGGAACCCTAGCAATGTTAAACGTCTTCAAATTCAATAGCATCATTTAAGACATGATAAATTTACAGCATGGACCAGACATGCACGTTTCGGGTACTAAACCCTCGTCAGTGATCCTCAGTCTAAACAATGTAAAATGGCCAAAAAAGTATGAAAATTATGTCCAAAAATGTACCAAAAGACGTAGTAGAATGGGTGGGATATGATGCTACAGGAACCACTTTTTAGAACTTTCAAGACATTTTGTCACAGAAAATTTCAAATGCGTTAAAGAGACAGACGATCAACCGAAGTTGATCGAACTTGGCTACATGTGCCCTCGGGGACTCTTGGTCCACCAGCAGTGACACTCACCAAGTAGTTCAAATGTTAAACGTCTTCAAATTCAATAGCATCATTTAAGACATGATAAATTTACAGCATGGACCAGACAAGCTAGAGATGGGACCAGGTGCCCGGGAGGAATAAGCATCCGCCGTCGAAGTTCACGCACGAAAATGAAAACAATATCTAAAATACATGCAAGATTTGAAATGTTTCAATGACATTTCCAGGTACTTGGATGATATTCTCACTATCAACAATTCTTTTATTCTAAAGAATGTAATTTATCCATAAGAATTGACACTTAACAACCGGGTGTTGTTTGAGATCCTCTCTTCTCCTTAACAAGGCAAATACGGAAACACAATTTTTAGCCCTAAATATCAAAATTGTTAATTTAGAGATTCATACAAGTGTGTATGACAAAAGATTTTTGCATTCAACATAGTTAATTAAACCTCCCCTGGCTTGACGGTCATGTTCCTAGATTACCTTCATACGATATTTATATTTCACAGCTCAATTGGTACGCCAGAGCATGATTGTACTTATGTTATGGATTTTCAAAGTAAAAATTTACAAATTGCCAAGAAACTTTTATGTCAAGGTTTTTGCTTTTACAAATCAGTTAAGACTTTCCGGTAATCTTATAGAAATTATTATCAGCTTCTTTTGAAATTCGGACCCATAGAAGCAACAGAGTATATTACTATTGATATTTTACACTCTGCATTTTATGATATAATAAACAATATTAGAAGGATCAAAGGTAGACAGAATTACCATCGAAATTGTGCTATAATCATCAAACGTCTTTTATACTGCGGATATGATCTTGCCGTCACCAGACGGACACTTGGATTGGTAATTGACCAATCTACAGCCTTGTACCAGCACATTGACTGACTGTGACGGCACGACTCCATGACTGGCCCTGCCCAAACCTCTATACAGACGCAACCGTCCCGACCACCTGTCCTCTTTGAATGATCTAGAGAAAATAGAGTCCTCAACAGTCCCCACCAACCCCTAAAAATAATTATTACCTATTTACGTATATTCTACCAACATGATAGGCTGGACCCTTCCTAGAAAAAAGTCCCATGGCATTGATAAAAGTAGTTTTAACCTGTAACTCGCGCAATTTTTAATCATCCGTATCTTATCCATAAGAAAGAGAAGGGGATCTCATATAAATACATTTATGTGAACATTCTTATGCGTGCTTTTTGTATATTTGTTATGTTGCACTTTCAACACGGGGGGGGGGGGGGGGGGGCATTCAACGGCTCAGTCGATTATTCAATGATTATTTCAATCATCATCATCATCATCATCTGTCCCATTGCGATTACCGTCGGGGCGCTACAGATGTCAACCAGTCCTCTTCACCCATCCCTGTCCTTCATCATGAGTTCAATAATTAATTTAATAATTGCTTCACAATATGAAAATTACCGTCTAAAACGTAGACTGTGTAACAAACTCTTAGTAATATACTTTCATTGAACAGCGAATAATCAGTAGCGCCAATGGATGCCATTCCGTCGCGATAAAATGTTTAGATGTGTTCCGTATCTGTATGTTCTGTTAAGCTTTGGGGAATAGTGGGTTATGTTCACCGGATGTGAAACGTATCATGGATTTATACATTTATTGCGTTGAAAGAAAACAATTTGACAGTACGAAATAGACTGTAACGTAAGATATGTTCCTTTAGACATGTTAGAAGAAAAAAGGATTTTAAATTCTATCGGGATTGTCAGGTAAATATTCCATGTCATATACTTTAACATCAGGCGTTACGGTACATTTTCTAGTTCAATGAATATATGATGCGTAAGACTAGCGTTTGATGAATGGGAAATTAATGTCGATTGTAAGTTTTGATTTCATTCATTACATAATACTTTGTAGTTTTCTCTTCTTTTTGTCTCGTTTTCTGGGGGGGGGGGGGAGAATCGGCATTTCATGAATATCATATGTATTGTGTGTATTTCGTATTAATGGAAAATTCTTTTTCCAGAAGATAAATTATTACCTTTGGATCAAAGATAGAAGTCAATGGTCTTGTTTACAACATAAAATCAGCACATCCACCGCTTATCTTATTGCATATGAGTTGTAGAGAGTTTTTATAAATATATATACTATACAATGATGCATTCAATGTTATTTGTATGAACGAGATACTAGTAGTCAAGCAGGATAAATAAAATGCATTCTTCTTGGTTTAAATGGATTCGGGAAAAAATCAAAATATTTCTGTTACATTAAATGTGAAATAATATCATCGTAAATTTTTTATTATGAAAATCTGCAAACGTAAAACCCATGGGCAACCTCAATACACACACTTTAACTGTATAGTTTTTCCCTTCATGTAATCTTACATAACTGTATTCATTTGATGCTTAAAGGAATGGGGCGCAAGTGGGAGATCGTTTTACAGAACAGATTTTACTAGTTCTATATTCATCTAATAAAACGCCCGCATCATAGAGGACCTGCTTAATCATGTTAAAAACAATGTATCAGCATGCATATCTTGCTGAATGTACATACTATTAAATAACAGGAAGATTTACATTATCTGAATAATCTAACTCCTTTAGTGGTGCCCCTTTTCTTGATGGTGTCTGAAGAGAAAACTCTTATGCCAATTTTACAGCAATAGTGTTTAGGCTGTACGTGAATACCTTTATTTTCTTATTTCACAGCATATAGTTTCCAATATGCCAGTTTTACAATATCTCATTTTCACCACTGTAAAATTAAACGTTTTAATTTCAATACAAGATATTAGTCAGATCATATGACCGTCTCCTTCAGAAGATAGAAACATGAAGGACAAATTAATCAAATGAACAATCTCCAGATTCCAGTATGGAATGTATTGTTCACATGAATCATGTTATATATTAGTTAAAGGGGTGTTCACCTACAAAAAGCAGAAACCGTCCATACAGATTTCATAGGCAATGTAGATCCGTATTTAACTAAGTATGACCAAATAGAGAGCATAAAGCTTAATATTCGTATTTTTCATTGTTTCATTCAAAAACACCATGCAGTGACAAAGGCAGTATATTTGGTTCAGTCACAGATTTCGTTTAGTATCCTTGTCCTCAGAACCAAGTCCTTACGTATCAATTGCAATATGAATATAGAAAAGGGAAATTTGTCATTTTGAAGTCGTCACGTTTGTCATATATTGAAGTATTTAGGTAACCGTTGTCGTCATAAGATGACATAAGATCTAATTATTAACGCTCTCAGTTTCTTTTTCACCTCTTAATGACCTCTAGATCCAAGGATTGATACTGCTAAGGACATTTTTGTAATGTCGAAGGGTTCCAACTCTCTACCTTCTTGAAGAAAATTCCAAACCAATTTACATGCACCAGACATGTGTTTCGAATATCAAATTCTTATCAGTGATGCTTTCAGCGGAGCCACCAAAAATAATTTCAGTAGCGCCCTCTTTGATTTTTTGAAGTTAGATTTGTACATTAACATTACAGAGAGTGTGCGGCTCCAAATTCCTGTAGGGTCGATTCAGTTGCATATCTAAATAAAAATCTATGTTCATAATAGCATTGGAGGGATGGTGCTAAGATGTTAAACTCCTTTAATTTCGATGATATTTATCGGTGAAATTGCTAGTTTCCGAAATAGCAAAAAATATATATGATGTCACATTGATAAAAGGCAAAAACAAAGCTTCTTTCAGGTTACAGAGCTGGAAAGAAGTAATCAATACACTTGACAAACATCAGGACACGGGGAACGATTTTAACTGCTCCACACTGCAACGTGAAATAAGTGTATATATTAATCCTTGTGAAAGGGTTCCAACTCTCTACCTTCTTGAAGAAAATTCCAAACCAATTTTCATACACCAGACACGTGTTTCGAATATTACATTCTCATCAGTGATGCTTTCAGAGGAGCCACCAAAAATAATTTCAGTTGCGCACTCTTTAATTTTTTGAAGTTAGATTTTTTACATTAGAGAGAGTGCGCGGCTCCAAATTTCCTGTAGGGTCGATTCAGTAGCATATCCAAATAAAAATCTATGTTCAAAATAGCATAGGACACGTTATCGAGGGTCCCTGTAAAGTGCGAAACGAAACAAAAACGAAACGAAACGAAACAAATCGAAACGAAACGAAACGAAACAAATCGAAACGAAACGAAACAGACGAGTTCATGTATGTTATCACCCGAGGAGTCCGACCAACATTCAAAGAGGACAGGTGGTCGGGGCCCTGTCTTCTCTAAAGATTTTTGGACAGGGCCCGTAATGGAATCCCGTCGTCACAGTCAGTCAGAGTGCAAGTCTTAAAAATGCGCTGGTATGAGACTGTAGATTGATCAAGTACCAATCCTAGTGTCCGTCTGGTGTCATTATGATCATATCCACGGTATAAAATGCGTGTGATTATTCTGACGCATTTTCGATGGTTGTGCTTTCTACCTTTGATCCTTTTTATTTTGTTAATTACGTCACCGTAAAATGCAGGTTGTGAAATACCCAAAGTAATATACTCCGTTGCTTGTATGGGTCCGAATTTCAAAAAAAAAGTTGACAATAATTTTCGTAAAATTTCCAGAAAGTCTTTACTAGTTTGTGAAAGCGAAAACCTTGACCTAAAAGTTTCTTCGTAATAAGTAAATTTCTACTATGAAAATCTAAAATATCAGTACATGCTCTAGCATACTAGATGAGCTGGGAAATGTTTAACTTACAGATATATAGACGATGTTCTGTCCATCAACAATCCAAAATTCGCAGATTACCTTAGCAGAATTTATCTTTCGGAGCTTGTAGAGACAAATAATTCAGCATCCTATTTGGACATAATGCAATACTACGACAATGATGGCCACATGAGCACCTCACTCAATGACAAACGTGACGACTTCAGTTTCATAATCACAAACTTTCCTTTTTTGAGTAGCAACATCCCTTCATCGTCTGCTTATGGCGTGTTCATATCTCAACTGATATGTTATGCCAGAGCAAATACCAAATTTACAGATTTTTTTTCTGAGAGCAAGACGTCTTTCAGATAAGCTTCTCTGTCGGCGACACGTTTGTCGTGTCGGCGACACGATCGACAATAATCGTACCTGAGGAAGTTCTACGGTCGATACAGGGAACTCGTCATACACTATGATGTCCCATTGTTTGTAATGGTGGATGATATTCTATCTTAGACCATTTGAACCATCAAATCACAGAAAATACTTGTATCTTCCAAAATTGAAGTATAACCGAATGTGATGTTTCTGCCGAATTGAAGCGACGGTTGTTGCATGCAAGCAGGATATGCTGATTCTTCCTGGGCAACTGGTCTCGCTCCCATATTGGGATTTTGCTTCTGTTCATTGTGTGGAGGTTTTGTTTGTTTGCTTTGGTTCCTGATTTATCCTGATTTTGTATACCTTCGGTTTGTGATTTTCTGAATTATCGATTTTGTACTGTGCGTCGGGATGTGGCCACTGTCCATATTTGTCATTAGTTATATGTTTATTAAATTTGACAAGTATACTTCTTATGGCAAATTCATTCTCAAGCATGATATGTTGGCTATTGTCAAACTTTATGGAACTGTTGCGACGGATGTTGCATGCGAACAGGAGACGCTGACTTCGAATTGAGTAACTGATGGGTATTTCTTTGATGTTTATTTCCCAGAACACAAGTGTTCTGTGATCTCTATTTTCAGTCAATGTCTAAGACGTCTACCTCTATTTTCTTTCCAGGTAATTACTCCAGTTTCAGAAATAGCACACAAGAGGAAAATACAACATTTGCGAAATGTGGAATGGATGAAATGTATTCTTCAAAACAAGATATCTTAGGTTCACGAGAAGCAATTCCATCCATCGCTTAAAATGTGTATCCAGACGAAATCAATCTTCACATATCTAATACTATCAACATCTACTGATCTATATCAGTTGTATCCATGCCAAAAACTCCTTCAGCAGGTATGATCTGGGATATAAATAAAACTTATCTGTTCTTACTAACGTTTTTGCGATCAAATCTTTTACAAGTTTTACTTGTTTTGTTTGATTTTGCATTGGATTTGTATGTTCATTGATTTTCGATTTTACAAACTTATGACAAAACAACATATAAATTATGACAAAATCCTAAATGCAAATCGAAACAATTTTCAATATACATTTTGTATTGCATAAGCTAGCGTATATGTGGTTTTCTTTGGGGGGCATATTATTTGCATATCATTTTCTCGAATGGTCATGGGTCATATCCATAATTAAATAAATAAATGTATGTCTAGGTGAGGTTCTTTAAAAAAAAGCTTGCACTTGGAATCATCGTAAATGGAATTTAAACGAACAGCACTTTGCTGCAATATGCACCTCGCACGAACAATAATTTATCGCGAAATAAAAATCGTACAAAAAATTGAAATGAGCAATGGTAACTCTCGTGTCTTATATACCCCCGGAATCAAAGGGGGCATATAATTTTTTGTCTGTCTGTCCAAGGCAAAAACTTTAACATTGCGCATAACTTTTGAATGGTAAGTGATTGAGCTTTCATATTTCACATGTGTATTCCTTGTGATGAGACCTTTCCATCGATACCAAAGGTTGTGTCCTCGTGACCTTGACCTTTGCCCTACTGAACAGTAAATGGTTTAAAATACTGACAGAGATGCCAACGGGGAATTCGTGTTTCACAAACATAGTTTTATTCTTTGCTCCTAAATTTAGTAAGAGTTAGCAGATATGTTCAAAGATTACGCAGACGTTATACACTTGCATTTTTATTTGCCATGAAAGCTAGCTGTCTTTGGAAATTAAAATGTGCACGAAAAGTAAAAAGCAGTCACGCATTTCGGTTAAAATGAAGTCACGACGTCAGAGTTGATATTCGTACGACATTTGCGTAGGTAGAGCAATTTTCATAAGCGGTATTAAAATTGGCGGAACATCGGTCAGTACATCAAAGTTCAAGGTGGTTTCTAATCAACAAAGGTCATTGCGATATTTCAAAATGGCGGCGCCCACGATTTCAATCTCTCTCTCTCTTTCTCTCCCTCTCTCGTGTCTCTGGAGTAATGTATAACTTTACTATTACAGGGAAGGATCTGTAGATACATGTATCATACACGTCATCCCCAACTGTCAAAATGTTAAGGCTTGTCGCCTTCGAAAACCTCATTAATTTCAAGGACAGACAATGCTTAGAATTGAAGGAGGGTGTGAATTTTTTGGTCGGTGCTAATTCTACGGGCAAGTCAAGCATTTTAGAGCTAATCCGTAGATGTCATTCGGTCAACCTGAGTTCATCGGTAACAAATTTGCTCGATGATAGTAAAACAGGCTATGTCATAAGTAGATATGAAGGATTATCGGACGTTTTTGGGAAGAAGGACAACGTGAAAACGGATAGAGCAATATTGTGTTATCTTCAGGATAGAGATGCAAGTTTAATATCAATTTATAAATGTATTTGTTTTGAGAGCAATGCAAGTGGGGAGTTACACATAGCTGCTTCGCTATATGAAAGAAATGATGACAGCCCAGAGAAAATGATAAGAAGATTTTCTTTACAAAATATAAACGACGATTCCATTGGAAACTTCATTGATGTTTATTTTCCAAAAGAGAAGGATAGCAACCAAACAGAACAAAATGGAAGAAACCATGAAAAACAAGATGAGGGAGACTTTGGCATTGGATCGCTATTTGAGCATGGAACTCAGGAAAATAAACGCATTGAATTAGATTTTCTGACAAAAATAAAGGAGGTTCTCCAACAATCAGGACGGATAGATGAAAATGAGACGTCAGAAATTTTACTAGAAAAACTCCAGTCATCATTCGCTCATGTATTTCCTGTCAGATCAATCGGGCCCTTGCAATGGATAAACGGCAACAATGTACGCGAGATAGATGCGTCCAAGAATTACAAAAATGTTCACAAACGAGCAGAAATTTTATGGGATCTCCTACCACCAGAGGAACCTCAAAGAGAACTACTCCCTAGAAACTGGCTTCTTTGGATAACGTCTCTATGGTCAATTCTATCTAATCTCGTTACTCGGAATTCATCTCTAGAGTACGAAAATGTTGATGAAAATGAGCATTCACTATTCAAAAGAGTAACTTACCCTCTGGAATATGTGTTTGTAAAGGACGCAAAAAAAGAACAAATTAAAGCTTTTTACAAAAACGATCCGGGCTCTAGTCAAAGACAATTCCAGATGGTAAAAACACCCGAAGGAATTATTGAGGCCAAACAAGCAACTCTAATTTTATCTCATAAGAAATTTAAAACCATTTGTTACGAGGATATTGACAGAGGAATGCATACCCAAATGATCGAAAATATGAACACTTTTCTACTGAAGACAATGAAGGGGAAAACTGTTATTATTGTTACCCACAATCCATCACTTATTAACGGCTGGGCTCTAGGAAGAACACACGTGTGTACAAGAACAAAAGGGTCAGAAGGAAAATTTGTTAACATTGTGAGAAAGATTTCTGACAAATATGCAATAAAATACGGTGTCCATCATGAAATGAAGAAAGTTCTCTTTTCAGCTCGCGTGCTTCTTGTTGAAGGACCATCAGATCTCAATGTTCTTCGTGCACTTTTCGATTACATCCTAAGCAGGAAAGAGAGATCCGACCTCCTCGTAAAACGTTTGAAGGACAGTTCTCAATCAGATGATGCATTCGCACTGAAAGAAGAGTTTTCTGACAACATTTTAAGGGTATTCAGCTTAGTACAATGCGTCTCCGTGACTGGGGAAGGGAACTTTGGAAACGCTAAAAACTTCTGTGAAGATGTGAATATCACCTTCAAAGTTTTAACAGATAACGATGATATCTGTCAACAAAGAAAACAATGGGAAGGGAAACTGGAATCCTTTATGGTTCCACTGCAAACTACAACAAAACAAAACACGTTTATGTGGAAAAATGGAACCATTGAAGATGCCCTCAGAACAGACAGTCCAATGAAAATATCAGAAATATTAGGGCACAATTATAAGACAAACTGCACCGGAATAGAATGGGAGAAAAAGAAAACCGGCTTCAAAGTCAAACTGAAAAGGAAAATAAACAACGAGATGAGCAACAATGATTATGATGACCTTTTCGACGAATTATTCAACAGAATAGAAAACAATGAAGAAAGTGAGTTTCTGGAATTCTTCAAATTCATAACAGATCAGGATTGAACTATTTGCTTTGCTATATCTTCTCTTAAATCGACTGTTAAAAATAGTGACGGATCCATATCCTTGTTAAAGATACTGAAATGCTCTACTGGCGGGCGGATTGCATCAATACATGTTTTATCTCTCTTCAAATTATTCTTTGTATGAGAAAATATTTTATGTTTTTATTTCATTCATGTTTTATGCATGTTTCAATTATTTAACTGTAAAATTGAAATGCTGTCATGACAGGACGGAAGGCTCGAATTCACACAAAAAAGTCATACTTTTTTCAAGGAAAGATCGTATATTTTCATGAGAAATCGTAAAGTAATCTTAATTCTGTTATGAGAGGGATATGATAAAGATATATAAGCCCTATTCATATCAGACTTACATTGTAATATTCGATATAGTTGATGAAATCAACTTCGACGATCTGCTCATAATGTTTAAGTACAGCCGATTGCCGACTTCGTACAGGATGAATGCAACTCACATGTTATATTTTCATACTGTAACATTCGTAAAACAGGCAAGAAAAACCTCCAAAATTACCTCCGAGATATGTATTTGGCAATTTTTCAGGACTTTTGGTAAAACTTTTAAATGAGATATAGTTTGGAAATAATAGGGTGTATTTAAGTTACTTTGAAACATTTATTTAGATATCTGGGTTATTTCCCCTTTTCCTCCGACTTCCCCAAAGATTTGTCGGGGGACCCTCCGAATCCTCCAACTCTGTCTTAAAGAGTTTGCATCCTCCATTTCACTTAAGGATTTGTATAAATTTGAATATGTTGAGTTATAATGAATAATTGTTGACACTTTTATCAGCCTCAAAATTATTCTGTTTTCTCCCATTGAAATACCAGGAAATGAGATATCTGAGTTGGATTCTAGGCTTGAGCTAGACGTACTCAATGTACAGATTGAACATAAAATTCTTCGTGTCGGCATTGATAACACAGCATGTTTGCATGGCAGTGCATTTGAATTATCATGGATTTAATTTATTGAAGATTAATTTGCAGGTATAATCCCTCTACGGACTTCGGAAATTGTTAATTGTATAATACACAATAACGCACAATTTACAAATGTGTCACATACTCCACTTTACTGCACTGTAGCAAGTAGTCAATCGCTTATTCAAAGGAATTTTCTGGGAAATGTTTCTCAGAAAATTCAATTGTATTTTTAATGTGTGTAGTGAGTTTGCGCAATATATTCAGCAATTATACATTGACAATGATTTGTAATGTAAACTAGTATATCATTTGAGCTTAAAGAGTAATAAAACAAGAGATATGTAAATTCCAATATTGAAATTTATGTTCTGTCGTTATAATCTACAGCACCATATGCGCCTTGTTATTAAGCTTGAGAGAAAACCGTTACCATTAACGCATATAAATCAATATTGCTCGTCAAAACAGATTATGTCCTGCATGTGAATCGGTTGAAGCTGAGTATCATTTTGCTCTAGTTTGTCCTTTATTAATGAGTTAAAGAAGATCCTGACGATAATCTCAACAGCACTCACAATAGAGCACAAAATTTGGCATCGGCGAACCCCTACAAGACGAAATTGTATAAAACCATAGTATTGGAGGAGACCTTCATCATTTTAATTAGTTCAACTTTTATCCTCTGTTCATGTTTAAGAATTATTTTCATTAGGAAAGTTTCTGCTCGAATCTTAAAAGACACGTCATAATGTTCTAAATCTAATGATTTATTACTCATAACTTGTTTCCTTATTGAACTTCCTTTCGCAAATCATTATGACAGCTCATTTTCATGTTACATATCTTTTCTATTGTTTGTATATTCATTGTAGTCATGCATTGTTGTATGCCTATAAGTTTATGCTTTTGGCTAATAAACATTACAACTGAAATAAGCTTAAAATGCATCAAAGATGCAAAGTGCCGAGTTGCAAAACTTGAATGGCTTCGACAGATGGGAATCGTCACAGGCACGTTTCAGGTTGATACACATTCATATATAATTCAGAAACCCTTTTCAATTAACTGAGTCCTATAAATTTGACCTTTGATCTTTTGATCCCAAAATCAATAGGGGTCATCCTTGATCCATGGAAAACATTTCTGACGAGGTTCATAATAATAGGTGCAAAACATGCTCATATATGGTCCCGAAACCATTTTCAATTATCAGAGTCCTATGACCTTGACATTTTGATGCCAAAATCACATTTCGGGAACATTAATTTTCGTTATCATAGGTGCAATACAGGCTCAGATATTATCCGGAAACCATTTTCAATCATCACTGATATGAGCTTGTCCTATGACCTTTTGACCTCAAAATCAATAGGGGTCATCCTTGATTCATGGAAAGCATTTCTGATTATAGGTGCTATACAGGCTCTAATATGGTCCGGAAACCATTTTCAATCATCAGAGTTCTATGACCTTGACCTTTACCTCAAAATCTATAGGGGTCATCCTTGATTCATGGGAAACATTTCTGGCAAGTTTCGTGATCATAGGTGCAATACACCTTCTTGTATCATCCGGTAACCATTTTCAAACATTGGAGTACAATTACCTTGACCTTTGACCTTTTGATCTCAAAATCAATAGGGGTCATCCTTGATTCATGGGAACCATTTCTGGCAAGTTTCATGTTCATAGGTGCAATACACCCTCTTATATCATCCGGAAACCACTTTCAAACATCGGAGTACTATGACCTTGACTTTTGACCCCAAAATCAATAGAGGTCATCCTTGATTCATGGGAATCATTTCTGGCAGGTGCAATACACCCTCTTATATCATCCGTAAACCATTTTCACACATCGGAGTACTATGACCTTGACCTTTTACCTTTTTATCCCAAAATCAATAGGAGTCATCCTTGACTCATGGTGATTATGTGTATGAAGTTTCATTGCACAAGCATGTATCATACTTGACTTAAAGTCCGGAAACCAATTGTTGATGCCCGCCCAACCGCCTGCCCATCCCACATCAAATTAAGAGCCGAGTTTTGCAACTCAGCTAACTAGCACTGCCCTAAATTGGACGAATTATACCCCCGCGGGACGTTTTTTTTATAAATGGGACCATTTATGATGCAACGTGAAAAGCCTACCATTTATAGTATGCAACAAATCTGCTTTCAAATCTTCTTAACTAAAACTGCAACAACTTAAGTCCAGAGTCAAGGTCAGGGTCACAAGGTCAAAAATCATGATACCAAACTGTAGTACTCTTTGTGGTGAATGTATGAGTATGAAAGACCTACCATTTATAGTATGAAAGAAATCTGCTTTCAAAATTTCTAGACATGTCCTAATTTCACAGGGTGGCCACAGATTTTGATAAATGAAATTCCCTGAAATTTCCATGATTTCCCCGACTCGTACAAAATTTTCCCTGACAACATGCGCACAATAACTAGTCTATTTTTCGCACTGTTAATGTTCATATGAAATTAAAGTTCCTTTACTGTACTTACTTTACTTACTTACTTAGAAAATTGTACTTACTTTGCATTCAAAGTGTTCATGGCGAGCGAAGCGAGGCAAAATTTTTTTAGAGACAATATATCAGCAATAAAATGTCTTATTCCTTTGTTCAAATGTATATTGTCAATTCTGTCAGGTACTTGTTATTCCTTCAAACATTAAATAAATTAAATTCCCTGATTTTCATGAAATTTTCAAATTTCCTTATTTTTCCCTGCAGGGAATTTTTATTCAGCATTTTCCCTGTTTTCCCGAGTCCGTTGCCACCCTGTTTCAACATAACCCCAACGTCAAGGTCAAAAGTCATGATACCAAACTGTAATACTCTTTGTGGTGAATGTGTGTATGAAATATGAAAGGCCTACCATTAATAGTATTAAAGAAATCTGCTTTTAAAACGTCTTAACCGGGCGGACAGACAAACAGACAAACAGACAGACGGACGGACGGACGGACAGACAGGGTGATTCCTACATACCCCCCTATACTTCGTTTGCGGGGTATAAAAACCTCGACCTTTGTACGAAGTTTCATGAAACCTTACAGAGAGAAAGATGAGATCCGCAACATGGCAACCTTGAAGTTATCACAGGTGATCACACACGCACGAGATAAGACAAGCGGCTCAAGTAGTCACAACACTTATCTGAGAATCTGATACCCATGCATATTATTACTATACTGACAAATTATCTCAAGACATTCTGATATCTGTGCTTTTCTACCAGCCGAAGCCTCCTAAACAACATTCTAATACTAATGACACTTTTGGCTCCGATTCCAATCCTGAAGGGATCTTGACCTCCGATACAAATGTGTTAGGGAACTTTGAGTATATTATGAATACCAAAGAAAATCGAAGTGTCCAACACAAATGTGTTAGGCAACTAGGAGTACATTATGAAAATCAAAGAAAATCGAAGAGTCCAACACAAATGTGTTAGGAAACTTTGAGTGCATTATGAAAATCAAAGAAAATCGAAGAGTCCGAAGCAAATGTGTTAGGGAACTTTGAGTGCAGTATGAAAATCAAGGAAAATCAAATGTCCAACAAATGTGTTAGGGAACTTTGAGAAAGAGTACATTATGAATACCAAAAAAATCAAAGTGTCCAACACAAATGTGTTAGGGAACTGCGAGTACATTATGAATACCAAAGAAAGTCCAGAAGTGCCAGAATGCAGCCTTCTAGACAGAAAGTTCTAAATGTCATGTACCACACATACATGTTAGAATGCAGCCTTCTAGACAGAAAGTTCTAAATGTCACGTACCAGACATACATGTTAGAATGCAGCCTTCTAGACAGAAAGTTCTAAATGTCATGTACCACTCATACATGTTAGTATGCATCCTTCTAGACAGAATGTTCTAAATGTCATGTACTACACATACATGTTAGAATGCAGCCTTCTAGACAGAAAGTTCTAAATGTCACTTACAAGACATACATGTTAGAATGCAGCCTTCCAGACAGAAAGTTCTAAATGTCATGTACCACACATACATGTTAGAATGCAGCCAAAGTTCTAAACTTCATGTACCAGACACACATGTTAGAATGCAGCCTTCTAGACAGAAAGTCCTAAATGTCACGTACCAGACATACATGTTAGAATGCAGCCTTCTAGACAGAAAGTTCTAAATGTCACATACCACACATACATGTTAGAATGCAGCCTTCTAGACAGAAAGTTCTAAATGTTTTGTACCACACACACATGTTTCAGATAATGAGTCCTCATCAATTGTTCTATTTCCCATTACTTATCACACAAAATTGAACAGCTTAAATAATATGTAATAATTGAGTGCATTAACACCAATTTGCTGTAAGCACCACACATGCTCTCTGATTTTATGAAATTTCATATATGGGTAGGGCAAAATGTCATAAATAGAAAATTATTAACATATTGTTGCCAAGGTAACAATGTCATTAGGTATCAAAATATGAAAAATTTACTATTTTTAAGCCTTACCGTATCTCGTGCAAATGGTTCATAATTTCAATTAGAATATGGTCTTTATATTCCCACTCTCATTGGCTGAGAACTGTCAGGTGATGAGTCATCACCACATCAAATTGACCTGTGAGGGGCGATTTCATTAAGGTGGCGGTGAAGGCCCTGCAGTCCGTTTCACTCGCATCAAAGAACAAGGCTATGCATCAATGTATAATTTGGTTACCATAGAAACCATTTTACAGACTTCGTGCTGGACACAATTTTCATTTCCCCATGCATATATAGACTGCCTAGAAGCAGCTTGTTTTTTTAACATTGCAGCAACTTCGGTTTGAATGCAGTGCTTATGTAAAGAGAAAAATCTCTCTCTCTCATTCTTCAAGGGGCGTTGGGTATTATCTTCCTCTCTCTCTTCAAGGGGGTCGGGTATTATCTTATCTGCTAAAGATTAGGGGGCAGATATTTTGTCACATCTTTTTCTTTCTTTTCTCAATGTTTTTCTCTGTTCAGAGTTATTTTCCATGTTACGAGACCTTTACTTTGGTACCAATGTTTGACATCATTACCTTGACCTTTACATTGGTACCAATGTTTGACATCATTACCTTGACCTTTTCTTTTGTACCAATGTTTGACATCATTACCTTGACCTTTTCTTTGGTACCAATGTTCAACATCATTACCTTGACCTTACTTTGGTACCAATGTTTTACATCATTACCTTGACTTTTTTTTTGGTACCAATGTTTGACATCATTACCTTGACCTTCTTTGGTACCAATGTTTGACATCATTACCTTGACCTTTTCTTTGGTACCAATGTTTGACATAATTACCTTGACCTTACTTTGGTACCAATGTTTGACATCATTACCTTAACTTTTCTTTGGTACCAATGTTTGACATCATTACCTTGACCTTCTTTGGTACCAATGTTTGACATAATTACCTTGACCTTACTTTGGTACCAATGTTTGACATAATTACCTTGACCTTACTTTGGTACCAATGTTTGACATCATTACCTGGACCTTTTCTTTGGTACCAATGTTTGACATCATTACCTTGACCTTACTTTGGTACCAATGTTTGACATAATTACCTTGACCTTACTTTGGTACCAATGTTTGACATAATTACCTTGACCTTACTTTGGTACCAATGTTTGACATCATTACCTTGACCTTTTCTTTTGTACCAATGTTTGACATAATTCCTTGACCTTACTTTGGTACCAATGTTTGACATAATTAATTTGACTTTTTCTTTGGTACATGTACCAATGTTTGATATCATTACCTTGACCTTACTTTGGTACCAATGTTTGACATCATTACCTTGACCTTACTTGGACTTGGCCTATACAGACAGATGATACCTGCTGATTGGGGCATGATGTCTTTTTTATTTGCAGTATATTGGTAGGAAAAATCCAAGTTGTACCTATGTCATTTTTTTTATCTTGAAGCCTATGAATTTTACTGTAATAAAAAATATAAATACAAGCTTCTTTGATACAATCATTTGGGTAAATTTTATTCTGCCTACACATACAAACATCCCATTTCTTTATGATGTTTTGTTCCACATACATTTCACATAACACGGACCTACATGTACTTGTTACTGCACAGCTCTGTATAAATCAGTCCATGTGTATGCACCTCTGAGGGTCTATCAAGGAAGCTAGTCACTATTATTTTATCCTTTCTAGCTTCTCTGAGTTAAAATATCTTTATCATTATCAGATAGCCAGTTCGTAGTTGGGTACATTTGATCAACCTCGAAGGCTGATCACCATTTATCTTCCCATCACAGCTATTCAGATTAAATTATCTTGTGTATTTCTGATAGATCTCAAGAGCTTGCCACTATGTTTCTCTTCAGAGCTCCTCTCAGTTAAATACACATGTATCTTCATAAACCAGTACATATTTGGGTATTTCTGATAGATCTGGAGGACTGGCCACCTTTAATTTTCCAATCACAGCTCTTCTGAATTAAATATCTTTATAAACCAACTCATACTTGGGTATTTCTGATGGGTCTAGAGGGCTGGTCACCATTACTTTTCCCTTCATAGCTCCTCTATAGACAGTCTCCACTACATCAATAAAGGACTGCTTTGTTTTAAAGCTTCCGACAAATTTTGTATGATCTGGTGTGCTGAAAAATAAATGAAAACAATATATGTAATAATATTGATGAATCCTTATTCATTGAGCTTGTACAGGTGGTCTTCCCAAACACCCTCTGCAGAGTAACTATAACTATTACTAAAATATTTAAAACATGTAAGTATACATAAATTCTATTTGCTACATATTTTATCTTATATATAACATATTGTGAAAAGAAAAGTTTGAAAGAAGAATACACTTTAACAATTTTACTAGTATGAAAGAAGAGATTTAATTTAGAAATCCTTCTTTAAGAGAATAAAAACATATGCAACACAATGCGTAGCATCCCCTCAGGTGGCCAAAAAAATTCTAATATTAATTTTTTCATCCAATCAGCTTAAAATTTACCATTGTGACATTGACCTTTTATCTCTGACCTTGAAAATAAATAGTTGTTATCCTCATGCCATTGACAACTTACATGCAGAATTTGATGAAGATAGAAAGTAAATAGTGACCTCTAAAGTGTCATTAAGGTATTGTCTATTTTCGTCCATCATGACCTTAACCTTTGACCCTGAAAATTAGAGGGTGCTGTCCTCTCATTATGGACAACTTATAATAAATGCAAAGTTTGATGAATATTGAAAGTAAACTGTGCCATTTAGAGTGACCACAAGGTTTTCTTTTATCTCCCATAGTAACCTTGACCTTTGACTTCTGAACTTGTAAATCAAAAGGTGTTGTCTTCTCATCACAGACAACTTACATACATTTGCAAAGTTTGATCAAGATTAGAAGTAAACTTTGACCTCTTATAGAGTGTCCACTACCGGTAGTGCTGTATATTGAAATATATTTTTCAATACAATACAATACAATGACTTTTGCTTCAGTACTCAATATTCTCAATACAATACACATTTTTTTCATTTTTCTCAAATAAATCATAATAATGTATCAAAAATGTTATGATCGCTGAGCGATATAGTCCCCTACCGGCGGCATATATTTATGTCCTGCAACTCTGCCTATGAATTACTCTTCAATTAAACATGTACATGTATGAGTTTTAATTAAACTTACTGACTGTGCAGCTCAGTTCTGAGGTTTAATCTGCTTTAGCTTTATCGATTCGAAAAAGAGGTCAAGCGTGACAAAAGTTGAACTTGCTCTGTAACTATCCAAGACTAAGCTGAGTATCAAATTTCACCTGAATATGTCTATTTGTTGCAGGAAAAACTCTGGAAAACTGACAAAAACTGAATTGTGCACGTCATCAAGGGGCATAACTCCTTGAAAAATAGGTCAAGCATGACAAAAGTCGAACTTGCTCTGTAACTTTCCAAGACTAAGCTGAGTATCACATTTTACCTGAATACAGTATCTCTATTTGTTGCAGAGAGAAGTCTGGAAAACTGACAAAAACTGAATTGTGCAAGTCATCAAGGGGCATAACTCCTCGAAAAATGGGTCAAGCGTGACGAAAACAAAAGTTGCTCTGTAACTATAGAAGACCAAGCTGTGTATCAAATTTCACTTGAATATCTCTATTTGTTGCAGAGAAAAGTCCGGCAAACTGACAAAAACTGAATTTTCCAAGTCATCAAGGGGCATAACTCCTTGAAAAATAGGTCAAGCGTGACAAAAGTCAAACTTGCTCTGTAACTATCCAAGACCAAGCTGTATATCAAATTTTATCTGAATATCTTCATCCGTTGCAGAAAAAAGTCCGGAAAACTGACAAAGAGTGAATTTTCCAAGTCATCAAGGGGCATAACTCCTTGAAAAATAGGTAAATCGTGACGAAAGTCAATCTTGCTCTGTAACTATCCAAGACCAAGCTGTGTATCAAATTTCATCTGAATATCTCCATTCGTTGTAGAAAAAAGTCCGGAAAACTGACAAAAACTGAATTTTCCAAGTCATCAAGGGGCATAACTCCTCGAAAAATGGGTCAAGCGTGACGAAAGTCGAACTTTCTCTGTAACTATAGAAGACCAATCTGTGTATCAAATTTCATCTTGATATCTCCATCCGTTGCAGAAAAAAGTCCGGAAAACTAACAAAAACTGAATTTTCCAAGTCATCAAGGGGCATAACTCCTTGAAAAATAGGTCAAGCGTGACAAAAGTCAAACTTGCTCTGTAACTATCCAAGACCAAGCTGTATATCAAATTTCATCTGAATATCTTCATCCTTTGCAGAAAAAAGTCCAGAAAACTGACAAAAAGTGAATTTTCCAAGTCATCAAGGGGCATAACTCCTCGAAAAATAGGTCAAGCATGACGAAAGTCAAACTTGCTCTGTAACTATCCAAGACCAAAGTGTGTATCAAATTTCATCTGAATATCTCCATCCGTTGCTGAAAAAAGTCTGGAAAACTGACAAAAACTGAATTTTCCAAGTCATCAAGGGGCATAACTCCTCGAAAAATAGGTCAAGCGTGACGAAAGTCGAACTTGCTCTGTAACTATCCAAGACCAAGCTGTGTATCAAATTTCATCTTGATATCTCCATCCGTTGCAGAAAAAAGTCCGGAAAACTGATATTCGGACAGAGGGACAGACGGAGGGACAGACGGACAGACAGACAGACAGACCGAGAGGAAACTAAGAGTCCCCTTCGGCGTTGCCGGTAGGGGACTAATAAATGGAGTTTTTATGTTTTAATCAATGAAAACTTTATAAAACAGAATGGCAGTTATGGAAAATGTTTGTCTACTGAAGAATTCTGGCTGGTCACGTGCAATTTCTGGGAATTGCGAATTATACACCCATGAACACCAAAACCAAGACAGTCATTTCTTATTGGAATGTAATTAAGGTAGAAACTTTATTTGAACTCATATGTCTAAACGTTCCAAGATTCAGAAGAAATATGAAAATAAGAACCAAAAACGAAATCAAAGTTAAGGATTTTATTTTTTTATCAAATGTATTGACAATATCAATACTTAGCATTTGTGTATCGATATGTATTGAAAATCTCAAAATATTGATACTCTTCAATATTCCAATATCAATATACAGCACTAGTGTCCCCAAGGTTTTTTCCATTATGGCCCATTATGACCTTAACCTTTGACCCTTGACCTTGAATCCCAATTGGTGTCATCTCCTCATCATGGACAACTCACAAGCAAAGTTTGTTGAATATTGGAAGTAATCTGTGACCTTGAGTGTCCACAAGGTGTTTCTTTCATTTCCCATTGTGACCTTACCCTTTGACCTCCCGACCTTGAAAATCAATCAGTGATAAAATCAGTGACATAATCAAGAAGATTGCCAATATAGTTTAAAGGAACAGTCAAAATATTTCATCTGCAAGTTTGTCCCTTGTATGGCCATTTTTCTTTTTTTCTGCAAATTCTGGCCTTTCTAGAAGTGAAGACATTTCGTGTAAAATCATTTCATGTTGAATCAAACTGTACTATCCAGGGTTTTTTTCCCTTGTTTTGGGGCCGAATTTCGGCCCCCTCCCAATGCCAAATTTCCTCTATTTTTCCCAAAAAATCACTCTTAAATTCCCAAAGAGGAATTATGAAAAAATCATGTGATCAAATATTACTCAAAACATGGAAGTCAGCACAAAATGTCCTATTTCTAAGTGCATCTTTAAGTTTTTCATTCATCCCTTGTTCAATTCATGATCAAGCAAATCAATGGATTAGAATTGTTAATAATTGATACTTTAGGGTTATACTGTGGTGAGAATTTGTATCAAAAATTTTCCCAATTTCAGCAATTTTCCCAAATGGGACAGGCTCAGGCACTTTCCCCAAAATAAAAATCAAAGCACTGAAGGTACTGAGAGCGAATAGCTAAACTATGCTGTGTCATCAAACTTTCCTTCATAGACAAGTTTATGCAAGTAAGGAATAATACTGAAATGTTAATCCATAATTATGTCAATAGAATTAAAAGATGACCGTCCTCGAACTAGCATATTCAAAAGTGTCCATAATAGTGGCCGACCCAGGGGTAGGGAAGGTAAGTATAGAGGAAGAGGGGAATTGGTTGTCGAGCAATCTGAGACAATCTCTAACAAATATCTTCCATTAATATTCCTTGAATTCCACAACTTTAGATCAAATGAAAAAAAGTATTCCTTGAATTTGTTAAAAGATCAAATGAAAAAATAAATTGCATTTCATTTAAAAAAGATACCGGTTTCTGGTTCCTTAGTGTTATTAGAGTTTTTTGTTTCATAAAGAACTGTATCGGACAATTAAAGGAGTTTACCCAGTTAGGGGCTTTCAAGGAGTCCTATGTAGAAATATTTACAGACCTTGTGTGGCATATAACGAAGACAGACGAGGATATGTGAGAGAGAGAGAGAGAGAGAGAGAGAGAGAGAGAGAGAGAGAGAGAGAGAGAGAGAATCATGTACTGGTAGTGTAAATTACGTTCAATTTCTGTGAAAACAAAAGATTAAAAGGCATTCAAGGTCTATATTTTCATTAAGTTTGTACGTCCTTGGTACATTCTTCTTCATTACCAATCTTAAATCTCAAACTCCATACATATATTCTCGTTGTCCAGAATGTATCAATCCCTATGAACTGGCAACGTTTATTATGTTAATTTTAAAAGTCTACGCATGAAGTGGGGTAGTCGTAATTATCATCCTCTAATCAAAAGTTTGCTCATTGTAACGTAACAATGAACACATAATTTTTCTCAATTGTTTTTAACTTCGGATATTCTAAACGGTAAACAACAATAAGAATATAGTTGTATCCCCTCTCTCTCTCTCTCACTCTCTCTCTCTCTTACGTACGTACAATGCATGTATACATGCCTGTTCAGATGTTCAATTTTCGATCCAACAGAAGAAGGACAGGGGACTGGATCAGTACAGCTACTTGTAATTAGTAATGAAAAGTATCTCCCATTAGTATTAGGTACATAATATACATAATTATACCTTCCTCGTCAACGACCCGTAATGTTTTGGCCCCTCCCTCATCAATGAAACGCGTATCCACGCATGTACATTGGTCTATTTATCGTGCTTACATGTTTATATCCCTGTCCACTAAAGCAGTTAGTGTTCATCTCACTACATAAACCATGTAAACGTGCGCTTCTACGTAACAAAACAGCTAGATTCTAAAGTAAACAGAGTTACATCGTTTATACAAAGAACCAGCATCGGCCCTTCACTTTCTCCGGCAGAAGATTTAATACGTCACGATGCTGAAAACTCTGTGATTTGATTGGTTCTTGCTTCAAATTATACATGTACGGAATCGGGGCTCTGTAGCGTGAAAAAATTCAGGTGATCACTTAGAGCTAAAAAAACCCTGCTGTCAATTTTTGGGAATTTTCTGTCACTTTTGGGAAAAATAGTGGAAATTTGGCATTGGGAAAGGGCCAATATTTGGTCCCAATTTGCTCTATGGCTGTCAATAGGTGTCATTTTCTCAACATGACAACTGACACATGTTACATGTACATGCAAAGTTTGATAAAGATTGGAAGTAAACTGTGACCTGTATAGTGTCAACAATTTTTTTGTGGACCCCCACACACACAAATGACCAGTGGTGTTAGGCAACAAAGTTGCATGAGGGGATAAATTCACATCTCTATAAATATTTTTTGTCAGTATACCATTTATGCTATGGACATACAGTGTACCTGTACATTTAACTTTCTTTATGCTTGCTATCAAATCTCATTATTCTTCAGTTTATTTCAAACCTCATATTACAGTGATGCAAAAATCAACATAACATACATGTTACAAATGACTAGCTTACCCCCAATCCACCTTGATGTGCTGTGCATTGAAGAAAAAGATGGTAGAAGGAATAAGTGTGATGTCAAAGTACTTGGTATATAAAGGTATAGCATCTACATCCACAATGTATATCCTGGCCATCTTCATCAGCTCAGGTGCTGCCTTTGAAAGCTGAAACAAGAAAGAAGGGCGCTTTCACTAATGACGCTATCATAATATAATGGTTAGGTAGCAGTGAAGACCTGACCTTGACCCTTACCCATAGGTTCGTAAAAGTCACCACTGTTGATTTTTGAAAATTGATTTTTGTGATAGAATTTCTAGGATATGAGTAATCATGATGAGTTTTGCTGGATTTTTGATGATTTTGTAAGACTTGTAGGTGGTAAAAAGTCCATATGCAGAAGTATGAAATGTTCTGAGGGCTAGTACACACTTTCTACTTTTGGTTTGAGCGACTCTCACATGTGCTGATTTCAATGCCAGAAATAACATGTATTTTTGTGGTCCTGCTTGTTTCATGGAAAATACTGAGAAAACAAACCGATAAACATCATATAAATTTGGTATGTATGGAAAGAGGAAGATTTTTTCTTGTAATTGTATTGTAGCAGATTTTCACAGAATTTTTTGTTTACTTGCTATTTTGGGTGAAAAAGTGACTTTTTTGGCCTATTTTTGCTCCAATTTCTTCTATTGGGGGCATGTTTTGAATGTATTATCCCTGGGGTTGTATACATGAATACTAATTTGTGAAATAATAGTTTGATTTTGTAGAGAATTCTTCTTTTTAGACAAGAAAATTAAGTCTGTAAAACGGTTGCTATGGTAACCAAATTAGAAATTGATGCCTAGTCTTCTTTCATGCAAGCGAAACATGCCGCGGGGTCTTCACCGCCACTTTAAGCATTATATGCTACTCGGAAACAAATTTTCATATGAGGTTCCCAGTGTAACAAAGTACATAATATATAGGTCTTGACCCTGTAGTATCTTAATATATCAAAATTTTTGAGATTCAAAGAAAATTGAAAATTTTTTGATTGTCATGAAAATTGATGCTGATTCTATGTAGAACCCTATTTGAGAGAAAACATGCTCAGCCTGTATCTTTAAGGTATCTTTGGTATACACCATTATTATAGAGTTATGGTTAAAACTTAAAAGTGAGTATGCATATATTCAGAAAATGTCATTCTTTGCAAAATATTGTAAAATCTATGATATATTGGTTACCATAGTAACCATTTTTTCAGTTATAGCCTTATTGATGCAAATACTGCTTTTAATACCTCGGGATATAGTGTATATGGTTAATGAAGGCCCAATGGGACAAAATTTGCTGTTACCATGGCAACAAGTAAACAAAATTGACAAGTAGGCTTTCATTGATCTCTTTATTGAATATTTGGGTACAGATATCTGAAAGTTCATACCCACTGTACATATATGTAAGCTAGGTTTTAGCTACAGCAAGGTAACACAATAAGTAGAACAGCAAAGGCCTTAGGTGGCATGGACCCCTAATCAGCTTGTTGCGACAAAAGTATAATGCGTAATGAGAAAACCATGGTACCGTTAGATGCGAAAAATCTTAAAATTAAATAAAATCGCAAAAAAATTCGCTCGATAGAGGTAACGAGGTACATTAAGGTAGCGGTGAAGACCTGACCTTGACCCTTAGGCCATAATTAAAAAATTGTTTGTTTCCCCTCGCCCCGACCGGGTCAGGAAAAACACCGCCGAGTCAGATTTTTTTATAGCCAAAAAGTCCGATATTTTTTTTTTTCAGAAATCGAATCACGGCTATGTCCATTTTCAGTTTCAACGTTACAATATTGTATCCAAATAGAATTGTAAATCAACTCAATAGCTTTCTCATTCTTGCATTATTATAAGAAATCTTGCTGTAAACCTCCCGTCCCCCCATTCCCGTTGGCTTTGAACCGTCAGTTTACGTATTATTGGTACATCGATAATTATGTCTCCTTATCATGTCTAGTACACTGAGCATGTTCAGGCGTACGAGGGCTGTTCCAAAAGTTTATGGACAACACAATTTAAGAAGAGATCTGGAGAATTTGCTAAAAACCATGTTGATTTCCTTATAATACGGATAATTTTGAAAACATGTACGAATTTTCATTACCATTGATCAAGAACAAATGTTCAAATCCCCTTTTGAACAACGTAAGGTTCTAGGTCACGGAGCAGCTAACAAAAAGTAACGACGTCGTCAGAAATCCAGCATAAAGACACTTTAAAGGAAATAAAACACCTCTCATCTGAACAAAATTCAAATATATCTTTTCATGTATTTTGATAAGGAAGACATGTTCTATTTTCATGTATATTTCTACCTCTATTTCATTATGTACTTTCATCTTTGAATCATTAAAAGTCAGGTCACCATTAAGGGAGAAACAGCATCACTTTACTTATTTTCGTTTACTTTTTTGTTCAACTCCAACCAAAATCGGGTGTTTATGTATCTATTCATCATAAAAATACATTCGTCTGTTTTAACAACATTAGTTTTGATGTTTTTGGTCCATATCAAGATGTATACATCATATGTTTAGTCTCCGTCTGTTTTATTCAATCGAAATTCTAAACCGAATGACTGTCTGGTGTTCCGTAAAGAACTCTGATATCATCAAATTTTGCTTTATTTGATCTACAATATCATGCATAAATCCTCATAAAATTCGTAAATCTTGTCCAATTTTATCAAAACTTTGCAGTGGTCAAGACAAATAATAGTATTAATGATATAGAAAGTTTAAATAAAAGTCGAGTATTTTTTCTTATTTTATTTGGCAATGTAACAAAAGGGATGAGTTCATTTCAACAACTCAAATTACACTGCTCCGTAGCCTCTACCCGTCATGTACAAAAGTGACAATTATGCCCTTTTTGTAAATTATTTTAACCTGATATTTTTTTGTTTTCTCTCTCTGAATGTATCCCTTTCATTTCTAGAAAATTTCATTCGCATACAACTTCAAATGCGATTTTTAAGGCATGTGTCCACGAACTTTTGGAACGGCCCTCGTAAGTCACGGTAGACGAGCGCTCGGTCTATGGATGTAAAATTTCAAACAAGCATGTGCCTATTTCGAATTCTGCGAGTGCAACAGGTATTGTTGGCTCCCATCTTTACATGTATACGCATGTGTCCAATCTAGTTCCTCAACTTATGAAATCTCGTTTCTCGGATAGGCGTTTGAACGCTATGAAGACCCATCGCTTATTTGGAAGGATCCGCTGAGTGGGCCAAAATTCAGACAATATCTAAATGCATAAAATCGAGTGAATAAGAAAACTACTACCTGATCAAAGTACTCGATTATTATGATTGACCTACATTTCTCTAGCGGTTGTCGGCGGTCCGTGCTAACTTTTTGCATCGTGAATGTCATTATCAATAGACTCAATATTACAATGAATTTTTGATGTGTTCTTATAATTATCTTTCACTTACGCTGTTTACACACAATAAACAGACAGAGAAAGAAAGGTATACAAACTTATTTCATCTTTATCATGCACTGGAAAAGGCTTATTCTCGCAGATTTGACGTTGCCGTAAAATGACCCGTTACGCCGCACTGAAACACTTGATGCACCTGTTGCGGAAATATTTATCAAGTATCTTGGGACAATTTTGTTTATATAGAATAGGTTTTACAGGACAATGTAATTAATAAACATTTCATACTTAACCAGCGATAGAAATTGTGACACAACGGATATTTTGAGCTCGCCGGGACGAAAGTCCGAAGAGCTAATGCCATACCCTTGGCGTCGTCCGTAGAAAAAGCTTCAACCTGGGCTATATCTCTATAACCATAAGGGGTAGGGCTTTCATAATTCACATGTAGATACCTTGTGACGAGACCTTTCATTTGAAACCATGATCTTTGACCTAGTGACCTTGACCTTGGACTTTGACCTACTTTTCAAAAGCCGTAAAGTGTGCTATATTTCTTCAACCATAAGGGGTAGGGCTTTCATATTTCACAAGTAGATACCTTATGATGATATCTTTCATTTGAGATCATGACCTCTTGACCTTGGACTTTGTTCTACTTTTCAAAAACTTTAACCTGGGCTATATCTTTTGAACTATAAGGGGTAGGGCTTTTATATTTCACGTGTAGATTTCTTCTGATGGGACCTTTCATTTGAGACCATGACCTTTGACCCAGTGACGTTGACCTTGCACTTTGACCTTAACCATTAACTATTCAATTACTCATACTTTGGCTGTATCTTTAGCTCTCTAACGGATGAGACTATAACATTAGATGCATAGAATCCTTATGACAATACTTTTTGTATTTTGGAAGTTATTTGATTTTTGACAAAAACCTGCAATGGCGAGCTATGTAATCTTTGATTACCCTATGTTTTACGGAAAGCAGGCGGCGATTTTTCCCGAAGTAAGAGATGAGAAATCACCGGCTGCCAGCTCTTAGTCTTTATGATATCAATTAGAAACACAGAGTGTGACTGCGCAGCTGTAAGGAGTCCAGTAATGTGCAATTTGGATTCAAACGACTTTAAACATATTTGATACAGGTACATGTAGTTCTGGCAGCAAAAAAAAAATTTAAAAAAATAAGTACCCGCCTGCCGGGTCACTTGGAAAAAACAGACCCGGGGGAGGGGAAACAAACAATTTTTTAATTGTGGCCTTAGCCATAGTTTCGTAAAAGTCACCACTGTTGATTTTTGAAAATTGATTTTTGTGATAGAATTTCTAGGATATGAGTAATCATGATGAGTTTTGCTGGATTTTTGATGATTTTGTACGACTTGTAGGTGGTAAAAAGTCCATATGCAGAAGTATGAAATGTTCTGAGGGCTAGTACACACTTTCTACTTTCGGTTTGAGCAACTCTCACATGTGCTGATTTCAATGCCAGAAATAACATGTATTTTTGTGGTCCTGCTTGTTTCATGGAAAATACTGAGAAAACAAACCGATAAACATCATATAAATTTGGTATGTATGGAAAGAGGAAGATTTTTTCTTGTAATTGTATTGTAGCAGATTTTCACAGAATTTTTTGTTTACTTGCTATTTTGGGTGAAAAAGTGACTTTTTTGGCCTATTTTTGCTCCAATTTCTTCTATTGGGGGCATGTTTTGAATGTATTATCCCTGGGGTTGTATACATGAATACTAATTTGTGAAATAATAGTTTGATTTTGTAGAGAATTCTTCTTTTTTGACAAGAAAATTAAGTCTGTAAAACGGTTGCTATGGTAACCAAATTAGAAATTGATGCCTAGTCTTCTTTCATGCAAGCGAAACATGCCGCGGGGTCTTCACCGCCACCTTAGTGCTGTGTGATAAAACCGATTCACTAGTATATTGCAATAGGTATTGTGATACATTTTTCCAAAATACCAGTTAAAGCTTGTTGATAACAAAAGATGAAAAAAGCCTATTTGGGACATTTTAGTTGTTTTAAAAGTATGAAAGTGTGAAGGATGTAGGGCTGTCATGTTCAATATCTGTATGTTGAATCACGTTAACATCGGAAATTTTCTGCATCTTATATATGGTTCATAACATCGCCGGTTGGATGACACCGAATCATATTACGATTTCAAGATCCCTTCTAAATTCAGCCCAAATGAGCTTCAGGGGCTAACAAACAGGTTGGGGAAAGGTACCGATAGAGCTAATATACCTCGATTGGGCTAATATACCTCCATTGGGCTAATCAATCTGAATATTTTCAGTAGTAAAAAATTAAAACATTCTCAAAATTATTCTTTTGAGCAAAATCGCATCAGTTCTTTATAAAAGAAGTTATGTTTACAAAAGAAACATACCTGAAAAGTGAATAGTTACTGAGAAAATATAACTCCATTTTTCTGAATATATTGGGTGAGATTTCTCGAAATCAAAAAAGTTTTCAGGCATAGTTGCTTTTTCAATATTATTTCTTTATATAAAAGCTGGTGCAATTTTGCACCCCAATATGATTTGGAGTAAAAAAGTACTTTTTTTTTAATAAAAAATGCAGATTGATTAGCCCAATTGAGGTACATTAGCTTGATCGAGGTATATTAGCTCGATCGGTACCTTTCCCCAACCTGACAAATAGCTTCATTTGTTTCAAAATTTTCGGGGGAGCCCCCCCCCCCCTCGACTCTCACCAACAAGAAAGTGAAACATTTGTTTAATTTACATATCAAACCTTGTAAACATTTTTAATATTAAATTGCGTTATTCCTAGAATATCAAACAAAACGAAGATCAAGCAGTGGTCTCAAATTGCACAATTTGCATCCATTATTCGCAAAATTTGCCGGGGGAAGCCGCATGGACCCCCACCTGCAGGAGGAGGTCAACCCCCTCCCGCACCCTACCCCCCTAGGTGCTTCGAATTCGGTGTTCATCTGTTCATGTCGATCATGGACCGCGCCTGAAGAAAATGCAGTCAGAGGAAATTCTAATATTAGCCCAAACTTACGATATGATCAAGCTGTAAACAGCCATGATCTGCTTCCCGTCCAAATCTTAATACTAATACGACATCCTCGGTGGACCTGATGGCTTCATCAACCTCTGTCTTAGTTTCAAGTTTTGACAGAAGGAAACTCATGTTTCGATCATATTTCTTTTTTCTTCAGAAATCGCATTTGCGTAAAACATAATTTGCGTGCCGAATTGCGCCGTCTTTTCAGACAGACCGATCCAAAAGAGATGCGTGTACTTTATTTAATATGAATCAAGGCAAAGCCTTTTTGTGCGAGCGGAGAGAAAATAGATATGATTATAATATATAAAATAAAAAAAGATCTTTCTTTTTTATTTTGACTATGATGGTTTATCTTATCTTACAAAACTTTCTATTTATGATTGCCAAAAAAGGTAGTATAAGGCGAGTGGAAACACGGAAGCATTTGTAAACTTGATCTAGAACTGAAGAGCATATAAACATTTTAAGGGGGGGGCTTAAAAATATAGTTCTTTAAAAATATGGTTCTTTATAATTCATTTTTATTTTGTAAGAATGTTTAGGCTAGCTGAAAATAAATTACTTAAGAACAAAAGAAAAAACAAACATATTCCGACTTCTGACAGTACGAAACCACCCGAGACGAGAAAAGCAATCAGAGCGAAACGTCTCGTTTAAAACCGGAAATGTCGGATTTCCCGTGGTTACGCCGCCTTGTTGATGCTTTATCGTTACCTGATTTACGAAAAATATTTTCAATAAATTTAACTTATAAACAAAAATTGAGTATAACATATACGTCTTCTTTGAGTCGAAAAAAAAAATTTAGATGGCAATATCCAGCATCTCCGCAGCAACTCTGTCTGCGAGGGGACGAAAGTTTTTGAAAGCATAGTAGTACATTCTCATTCTTTGATTCAGCATATTTTCTCAATAAGATATGTGTATACGCGTTACCATAAGGGCGAGCTTCGCTCGCAAAGGCCCTTCGGGCCTTTGCAGCGAGCTCCGCTCGCTATAAAAACCATAATAAGTTTCTCAAGCCCATTACTAGGAACCACTCCCTGCATTACCACGTAAATGTAACACTTTACAGACTTCTATAAATCCCCCCTCCCTGTACAGTACAGTCTTCGATCTTCCAGAGTCACCTCCCAAATTCCATTGTACATGTATGTAAACATGCTGTCTCTAAGGTCAACCACTTCAAACCCTGACTCCCCAACCCACTAGCAAATTTACTCTACATAGCCTGTCTCCTTGTATTTCAAATGTTTTGTCCCCCTCCCCCTATTTAATGTTGATGGATTTTCATGTTCTATGTATCAATTTATTCCAAATTAAATTAACTTTAAAGGAAAATTAATTTAAGCTAAAGGAACATAAAAAAAGTTATCCAATAAAAAATTTGAATCTATAATATGCAATAATTGACATTTTTGTTTTCCCATTATATAATCTACATGTATAGTAAAACACCAATGATCTTCAAACTTCATGTTCCCTTCTTTAATTGAATGTTTTTACACCAAATATTTACCATTATGAATGTTTATATATTTTTCTATGTCTTTTGATATTGTACAAACTTTTGTTCTACAAAAGTAGGTACCGGACAATGGAATTTTAATAGGTTTGTCTCCTCTTGAAAGAGAACAATTTAAAATCAATTGCGAAGGATCTAAACACGAGATTTTTCAGTGAAATCTGATAAATATTAATTTTGTTCAATCCGTCCATAAATGAAGCCCTATCATTTTCTTTTCATCAATTTTCATATTATATCTAGAAATTAAAAAATTGTCTCAATTAAAAGTTCTATTAAAAAGCCATAGCCTTTTCCCAAAATATCTTTCCCCGATCCTCCCGTCGTATCAAAATGGAATGTGACAGTCATGTATACATGTACATTTTTGTATATATATTCAGGGACGTATATAAAATTACGTCCCTGATATATTTTATGTCGAATTTTCTAGCTGCGTCAGAACCAATTTTGCCGCATGTCTTCGTCAGATTAAATGATCAAATCCCTCTTTTTTGACTGAATAAAATTACCAGGTATAAATCAATTAAATATTCCGTCAGAATCAAATAGAAATGTAGTACAAATAAAAACACAAACACTCAAAAACTCTGGAGGTTTTGTGTGTTACTGAGTATCATCCTTCCCCTCTGGCTCTGGATGAAAATTTTCAATCTACAGAAATAAAGTAATTTTACTATAATCTAGTCTATTAACTTATCTACCGGGGGCAGGGGGTAACCTCCCCGGCCCCTTTCCTCCTTCCTCCCTCCTTTCCTCACCCTCCCTCCCTCCTCCCTTTCACCCTGGCCTGTCCACCCCTTCATCTACGTGTCAGTACAAGCCACTCAGCGCATGTATTCTATGACGTCACTGTTGGAGTTGGTAGAGACGCAACGCTTCAACGGAAAACATCACATTTCTGTGTTTAATGTGAAAGTTTTACTCAAATTTAAATGCCGAGAACACCAGCTAAAGTTCGAGCGAAGAGGGACAGGATGAGTGAGTACTTCCAGACTTTACATGAGCCTCCTGTAAGGGATTCAAATGAGTCGTCCAGTGGCGGATCCCAGCTTCGGTATTCTCCCAGTGGCAGACACGTCCACATATCGACGGTAAATCTACTGTACGAAAATTCCAACTTTGCGGTGTTCAGAAAGAATCGACAGACAGTGCATTCCGACCCGTCTACCTCACACACTCCGCACGCCTCACACTCCGTTGTGAGCTCGCCCACAAAAATTCCTGACGGAAGAACATTTGTTCACGACGAACAAGGAAAGAGTCAGTTTAGACGGAGCGCAGATTTTTCGGAATTCTTATACAGCCTTTGGAAAGACAGGCGCATGTGCGACATCGTAATAAAAGTTAATGGACAAGAAATACCGGCTCACAAAGTAGCTCTGGCGGCATATAGTGACAAATTCACCACCAGATACTGTGAACAAGCTCCTACAACCATATCAGAGATCCTCCTCCCTAACGCCTCCGTGGAGGCGGTACAGGTTCTGTTAGACTACATATATACATCGGATCTCAATCTCAATCCACACAATCTGGAATCCGTGATGACGTGCGCCAGACAACTAGGAATAACATCAGCCAATCAGATTTGTCATAATTATATAGCTCATTTCGATAAACACAATGTCTTAGACTTGTTTCCTATTGCCGAACGCCAAGGACTTGTGGATATCACATCTAAAATGCATGTATTTGTTTGCGAGCGTTTCTTTGAAATCGGCCAATCGTCCTCCTTTCTGCACACCGATGTTAAGCACGTACGGTGGATCATTTCTAAAGACGAGCTTTGTGTGAACAGCGAATTAGATGTGTTCCTTGCAGTTTTGTCTTGGATAGAGTATGACCGCGCGGGTCGTATGCAGTACGCCGTGGATCTCATGCAATGTGTAAAATTCACCTACATCAGTCCACATGATCTGGTTGCCCACGTTGAACCTGTCCATCACATATTTGAGATAGCAGAATGTAAAGAAATGCTCTATCAGGCTTTTAGGTACATGTATATATAATATAGAATACATGTATATATAATATAGAATACATGTATATATAATATAGAATACATGTATATATAATATAGAATACATGTATATATAATATAGAATACATGTATATATAATATAGAATACATGTATATATAATATAGAATACATGTACATATAATATAGAATACATGTATATATAATATAGAATACATGTATATATAATATAGAATACATGTATATATAATATAGAATACATGCATTTCTCGACGAGTAAAACAATGGAGATCTATGAAAATGAAATATAGGAATCAGAAAATATTCTTATTTATAATTAGTGATAGGGATTTTGTTTATTTCGCAGAGTTCTTCTCATTTTAAATCTATAATTTGGAAATAATTACGTAAAGTGACGGTTTACGATCCAATCGTCGTTATAGAATGCAAAATTTTATGGATTGTGACAATGCTACAAGTTTTATAGTTCTGTGTATGATATGACATGAAATACTAAATTCTAAACGTATTAAGTAATTAAAAGGCTTAGCCAATTTGAAAGAAGCTTTTTTTTTTTTTGACAAATTGCATCTCTAGAAACATTTTCGCAACTTCGCTTTTTAGCAGTTTGCTTGTTTTATTTTTATTTTCTGGTATGTTTATTTCTCTCTTCATCACTTACAAAATTACAATTTTCGAAGAAAAAGACTGACACACAGTCCTCATCATTGCAGGTTAAAATGTTGTCAAATGTTTTTCATCATTAGGTACCACGCCCTGAAATACAGTGAGAGTCCCCTGGTATCGTCCTGTAATTCCGTGTCACAGAGGCGATACATCATAGAATCAGTTGTAAAAGGAGCATCCTTAACAGTACCTAAAACTCATATACACGATGATGGGGTGAGTATGATGAAGAAGTTTTATTTGGGGGAGGGAATTTCCCGGTGTTTATTTTTTTTTTTAAGATTGAAATTGTTGGTGTGTTTTAAGTTATTTGCTTTTAATGCCAAAACAATTAAATGCTTGACGAATCTTAGAAATATCGTAGTTTATGGCATGGTGACAAATTACGTCAGTTCGTTATTAAGGTCAACAAGGAAAGGAAATATAAGACAAAAAACTCAAATTTCATAACTATGAACATTGTAGTGGGTTTTGTGTTTTTATTGATGTTTTAAAACGTGTTGCCTTTCGTTTATATATCCAAACGCAAAGTTTTTATGGTAACAGTCACCGTTCCTTTTTTAGCTCACTGACCCATTTTCGACATCTCCTCTGCAACCGCTGCACAGAATTTCATGAAACCTTACAGGAAGCAAATACTCAAGGTCCTCTAGATAGCAAGTTTGTGGTTTTTGTGCCGATCGATTAACAAATACGGCCACCGAGGGCTCTGATTGGCTGACACATTTTTGACTTCTCCTCTGCAACCGCTGCACAGAATTTCATGAAACCTTACAGGAAGCAAGTACTCAAGGTCCTCTACCAAGTTTGTGGTTTTTTTTTTTTTCAGTGGCGTAGCTACCATATATGCTTGTATGCTCAAGCATACACATCATTTTGACCAAAAAAATATAATAATAATATAACATAATATAATAAATTTTCACTAATTTATCACTTCATTTTCGTTAGAAGGTTTTCAAAATCATGCTTATAGAAAAATAAAATTGATAGACATTTGCAATGAGGCATGTTTTGAAATCCGGATAAGGATTAACCGTCCTCTTTCTATATGTATCGCGTATTTGCGCCATTCATTTTATAAATAAAGTAAAAAAATGTTCGGAGCGCGACAGATTTTGATTTCTTTTCAGTGGCCGGAAAGTCGGAGTCTGTTTCAAAACCTGAGAGGGTTATCCAGAAAAAGGATGAAGAGACTCAGATGAACATAAAAACC
Source organism: Pinctada fucata (assembly GCA_028142955.1). Taxonomy (NCBI): domain Eukaryota; kingdom Metazoa; phylum Mollusca; class Bivalvia; order Pterioida; family Pteriidae; genus Pinctada; species Pinctada fucata. Next base: position 100,643,007 of record AP027102.1, read on the forward strand.
AAAATGAAATCAGCAAATCCCCTCCCTACCAAGATATTGTTCTTAGGTCGACGGCGGGTGCGGCTAGCCAACAGGGGATGCTTACTTCTCCCGGGCACCTGATCCCACCTCTGGCTTGCTAGGGGTCCGTCGATGGTCACTTTTGTGCTCTATTGTGAGTGAGTGCTGTTGAGATTGTTGTCAGAATCTTCTTTAACTCTTTTAAATCCCAATGACCCTTTGGATGACAATCTGAGTAACGACTGATCTGCTGTCACTTGAATGGAAAGAGGCTCACAGATACATGTACGACTTTCCAACAAGGTGTTTATTCAAAATACATGTATATGTATTACATCTTCCTAAATTCCCGGCTACATATACATGTATTTCAGCCAAACGCTTATCATGTCACACTTGTTAAGTCAATTTTAAGACTTGTCTGGGCTTCCATTAAAATCCAACATCATCACGGTTTTGTACCGAAAAAAAAAATCATAATTATTATCAAAAGGTCGCTATTTTTACTTTATTAGGTAGAAATTAAAGGATAATCTGATCTATAATTTCGTGGTCTAAAATCAAGGAAATGGCCTCTGCTGTGTTCTTATCTTCAAAAATTTTCCTGGGGGCATGCCCCCGGACCCCCCTAGTGCGCTCGCGCCTTCGGCGCACGCACTGTAAAATCAAGCATACACATCTTTTTGGGTCTAGCTACGCCATTGTTTTTCATGCCGACGGGTCAAAGAATATGGCCGCCCTGGCCCCAAGGCTTTGATTGGATGACACATTTTCGACATCTCCTCTGAAACTGCTCCACAGAATTTAACGAAACCTTACTGGAAGCAAATACTCAAGGTCCTCTACCAAATTGTCCACTATCATTCTATTTTTTGCAACTCTCATATCTTAGGACCAAAAACAAAACTGAAAGAAAAGGGACGAAATTGGAAAAAATCAAGTTGATCTAATTGCGAAAATTTTGCGATATTCGAATACAGCGCCCCGATAATTCTATAATCATTTAATTTCCATTATTATTTTCAAGAAACGAAGATTCTGATCGGCTAAGAAATTTTGTTGATACATCGATCAACAATTCTTTTTCAAGGAGGTCTATTTATGGCACTATTTTTAGAACCGGGGAATCCCTCAAACACGAATAAAGTCGTGGCTGAAAATACAATTTGTTGATGTTTGCTTAAAATTTCAAGGGTACTATTTCTTTTCTACTTACGAAAAATTAACTTTTCATGATGGATTTTCTCAAATTAGTCCTTATTCCAAAGATATAGAGAGACGATTGTTTGCTGTTTGAATAATGGCGGCTGCCATAACTTGTTTACGTCTTGGGAGGCAGTTGTATCACTGCACATCCCCCCGAACTTGATTGATTGTTATTAGATCCAAGAAAGCAGTCTGTTTTCCATAAGTAGAGGATATGATAAGAAATCAATCTTATATTTTTTATGTTGATACAGGTATCACCCGAAAAATTGGACGGAAAGCTTTGACATCAACGCGCTACGCGCATTCATTAATGCAGTTTTCCGTTCAAGTTCCGTCCAACTACGAATAGAGTACATGTATTGAAAAACGATCTTAAAATCTATATTTTATTGCGACGTCGCTGCTGTTTTGCGGGCTGGAATTATGACGTCATAATAATATTAACAATCGAAACATGCGTCGCATGATATGTGATACAACTGTCACGTGATATGTGATACAGATGTAGCTCACATGGCTGTATTTCATGGGCCTACTCTGTAACACATACGCGGGTATGAGAGAATATGCTGTTACGTGATGTCGTGAGACATGACGTTTCTGTAGGGTAATATGACGTCTCTGGAGGGAAACATGAATTTTTGCCGTCCTCCCACGTGACGTCCTTATACCAATAAGATTTTTTTATTCGTCATATCAATTATATAAGATATAATAAAAGGATTTTCCAAATGTTCTTTCAGAGAACAAGGTATGTTTCAAACACAGCAGATTGCCATGAAGAAGGAAGCGGTTTGCGACCACACATATCTGTCATCGTTCATCCAGATCCTCAACATGCAACTGAAAAGTTTTCTACTTCAAATCTTAACGCAGACCTCTTCTCTTATCAACCGACGTACGCGAAGAAAGAGAAATCTACCACTAACGACATGATGAACACCCCTAATATAAGTCTAGAGGACCCTCCCCCTCTTCCCGTCCCTCCTAAGCCTGCCACCCTCCTAGTGTTGGGCGGGGTCGATCCTTTTTCCACTGAGTCTGCTGCTAATTGTAACAGAGTGGAGGAGTACAACCCAAGCATTAACAGCTGGAGGGTCATTTCTAACATTCCCATGCCACGCCATCACCTTGGTGCCGCCATGTTGGATGGCTTTCTCTTTGTTGTCGGTAAGCATTCACACCGTTTATAATAGACGTGTCAGTTTTAGCGATTTGCCAGCATCATCGTTATCTGGTCAATTCCATCATATCTTGAATGACTGCATTAGCTTAATCAATCGGGTCTGACACTGATAGATAACTGTTATCACTAATTGGTCATTTTCAAAATTTGTAAGTCGAAATTTGATTGGTCGATCTACTTATAAGTTGCAGATGATTGATCGAACGAGGAAATTAAGCTTCATCATAGATATCTCGTCATTGTCATTTATTGATATGTGTCTTTCTTTGATCATCCTTATCACTCGTTGGTCAATGTGGTCACTGATTGGTGAGTGATTGGTCAGTATCATGATTAATATTGTGGTTTTACCCGGTAAGGGCCTTAAGGTGATATCACACGTTTCGTGTTATACAACACTTCTTTCTAGAAAAAGAGCATAATTCTGATTTCCTAATTTAATTCAGATGTAAGGGACAATATTAGGAGGTCACCATCCAAAATTCTGAGATTTTGAAATTGATCAGACTTTTAGCCATCCATTGATTGTAATGGAAATGCTCATTTTTTGGCTATATTATTTTTTCAGCCCAAGATTTTCAAATGAAACTTCACATATGATTCCCTCAACATATTGTGCAAATTCTTATAGAAAGAAATCATTCAATGACCACGTCATATGTTGCAAAATCTGACTGAATGTGTAAATTATAATGTAAAAAATTAAAAGTGCAATTCGAGTTATCTCTCTTTACTATGTGACCAAAGACAAAAGCATCCAAATTTATATAATCATCTTTTTGAAATATCACAGCAGTGTTCCTTCACTCACAAAGATGTCAATATGTAAATAAATTGAGCCGAATACAGATTTTGTTTGATAACACGACAGTATGTGAACATGTGTAATGATATTGCATGTACCATATTGGTAACTATATTTTACGTTTCTCTACATTCAAACAATTTACTGACACCTGACTTATTTCTGAATAGATACGACATATGTATGCAGATAAAAAAGTCTTAACAAAATTTTCAAATACATTTGTAAGTTCAATTTCAGCAAAAATTTGACTATTGTCGGTCACTCTAGGCTTACCATTACTTTGCAAAGAAAAAAAAAAACATTCATATTTACATACGAATAACAATCTATTTGTTTTTCACATTGCTCAGGCTCGAACCGCGGTCTTCCCGTATGGTGGGCAAGAGCTCTACCTCTGAGCTATTGGATCGACTTGCCGATTGAGCGATTATAACAAAGCCAGATCATCAAGACATTTTAAGTTACGAAAATCGGAAATCTTCAGCGTGGAGATATCTTAAAAATTCTCGTCTAAGGGAGGCTACTGAAACACGTGTGATATCTCGTTAAACTTAGTCATGACAGCCAAATTACTCCACCTATGACATGTTAGTTGGGGAATCCCGAATGACGATTGGTTAATAACGGTCACGTGAAGACGTGGTATATCTTATACCGGGTGCCAAGACCTTTATACAAGGCCTTCAATGAGGTCTCGTTGACGTCGCAGCGTAAACAATTAATATCAAAGAGGTACCAAAAACAACGAAGTCCAAACGCTTCACGAATATTAGCAAATAGGTAATCGGTGGGGGTCAATTCGTTACCTATTAATCTAGTGACCTGGTACGGGATGATACCAGGTCACTAGGTTCTATATCGGACTCGGCTTCGCCTAGCCCGGTATAAAACCTATTGATCTGGTATCATCCCGTACCAGGACAACAGGTGACTAGGTTACTAATGATATTAATCGCGAGAGTCAGCTTTATCATTGACTTGTTGGACAGATTTATCACTTTTTGGGGGACATTGTCCCTGACTGACCAATCAGCAAGTTCACTGGTTGGCCACGACTGTTATTATTCCTTTAACCATTATCATAGTTTGTTTTTTATATCGCAAAAAGACATTGCCATTGACATTGACTATCATCAAAATGAATAAAACTATACTTCACCTTTAAAATCTTAATGTAAATGTTGTTTTTTCTTTTCTTTTCTTTTTTTCTCTAAGGCGGATCCGTCGTACGTCCCGAGGATCCAAACGACCTTTGTAACCCCACGGACATCTGCTTCCGCTTTAACCCCAAGACCTTCAGCTGGAGCCGCATAGCATCGCTGAAAACTGCACGGATGTACCACGCTACCACAGTACTGGAGGGAGTGCTATATGCAATATGTGGACAGCGGAGTTTTGGAAAGTAACGTCATCATAGTTACATACATCGAAATTATGCACCTTACGTTAAAAAATCAAGAATTGAAGTATTTGATAAATCTAAACCTTTGAAGGTATAATTTTAACTTTCAAAACAAAATTTGACTACTGTCCTGTTCACTAAATCCAGATCACCCTGTTTTGGCGATTTTCTCCGAAATATACAGTTGTCATAGTATGAATTGATATTCAGTCTATAGAACTCTCTTAGTCGTAACAGGAAATGCACCCCCCCCCCCTTTTTGTTTGTGCGAAGTTTAGTTCAAAATACGACGCAAAATGAAATGTCTACGGGGATTTTCTATAGTAAAAATGACTGAAATGCATGACGTCGGACGCCATGACGTCACTGTTTATCATTGTTGATACGAAGAACAAGATGGCGGCGGAATTCCCGTAGACATTTTATTTTTCGTATGGCAGATTAAATACAGTTGAGAAGGTAAGTTCGTTCACATTTCCTGTTACGACTAATGGAGGTTTATCTACGGAGACAAGTAAGGGTTATTCTACTGTCTCCGAGGGCGTAGACCGAGGAGCAGTTGAATAACCCACTTGTTGCACGGCAATTGTTAGGCCATCAAACAATTATCACCAATGAATGGATAATTTTTCATTGCTAGCTAAAGAAAACTACTCATGGTAGTCAGTCAACGACTCAGTTAATCATTCAATTATTACTTCAATCATAAATCTAATCATTGCTACACAAGAAAAATTATTACTTCGTCTGGAAAGGTGGTAATTACCGTCTACAACGAAGACAGTGCAACAATATATATGTGGAATACTTGTAAATTTCCTAAGACGGCCGAGAAAATCACAAAATAGGGTGCTCTGGGTTTAGTGAACAGGACAGAAGTTGAGTTTGTCGACGACAGATTTTGCAATGTCCTCTACTGATTTCCATTTTGCTGTAGAGGCTTATATTTCATAGTTAAATGAATGGTATACAAGACATTCGTATTTATTACAGAGCACTTGATTCCGTGGAGTACTATAACCCAGACACGGATACCTGGCTAATGACCACGCCCACTGCGGAAGAAAAACTGGGCGTGGCCGCCGTCGGTCATTGTCGGAAACTGTTTGTAGTGGGAGGATTCGTGGAGACACCAGCGGAAAAGATTGTTTTAGATTGCGTGGAATGCTATGACCCAACGACTAATAGGTTTGTGTAAATATGTTATGAGCAACATCTTTTACATTTACGATCTAATACATTTTTACGTTTCTGATCTGATAATCGGAAAATAATCGGAAATAAAAAATTCAATTGATCATCGCATATTTGTTTCCTTATTTTGATTACATTTTCAGTTTTATTACCGTGCTATTTTATTTACTTCTAGCTGGACAAAGATGAATCCGTTACCAACACCATGTTGTCATTGCAACCTTGTGGAAGCTTGTGGAGACATTTATTTGATTGGTGGATCCACGGTGGATTCGACGGGAACAAGCGTTATAAGTCTTCCCGATGTTTTACGTTATCGAGAAGTGAACGACATTTGGGAACTAGTTACACGTATGCAAATAGAACGACACGACGCTGGTGCAACTGTGATTGGTAATGGTTTAAAAAAAATCCTCTTCTTAAAATTTCAAATCGACACCTGTGAATTCCGTCTTTTTTATCGTATGGACTAATGTCCCATTGGTGACGGTATCTGTCGTCATTTTACGCATTGTAACGTTATTTTATAGAATTCCTAGGTCAGATTTGTAACATTGGAGTTTTTTTCCTGATATCTACCTAACCCTAACCCGCGGATTACCTCAGCAGAATCTATAGTGCTTGAAATAAAAAAAAAACCACAGAGACAAATAATTCAGCATCCTATTTGGACATAATGTTGTCCTACGTCACTGATGGTCACATGAATACCTCACTCTGTGACAAGCGTGACGACTTCAATTTCAGCATCACAAACTTTCCTTTTCTGACTAGCAACATCCCTTCATCGCCTGCTTATGGCGTGTTCATATCTCAGTTGATACATTATGTCAGAGCAAGTACCAAATATACAGATTTTATTCTGAGAGCTAGGCGTCTTGTGACCGACTAACATCGTCACAGAGGATGTTCTACGGTCGATATGGGACTATGATGTCCCACTTTCAAGTGTTTTGTGGATGATATTCTGTCATAGACTATTTGTACCGTCCAACCAACGATTATACTTAATATCTTCCAAAATGGAAGTAACCGGATGTGACAATTCTACTGAATTGAAGCGACGGGTGTTGCATGCAAGCAGGAGATGCCGACTCTTCCTGGGCACCTGGTCTCACTCCCATTTCAGGAGTTCGTTTCTTTTAATGTGTTGGAGGTTTTTGTTTGTTTGCTTTGGTTCCTGTTTTGTGTGTTGTATGCCTTCGGTTTGTGATTTTCTGGGTTGTAGATTTTGTGCTGTGTATAGGGATATGGTCGTTGTCCATGTTTGACATTTACACTATGTTCCCGGCGACCACGGCAGTCTCGGCGACCCAAAACGTAGCACGCCGTATAAGTTTTGGTAGTGTTTATCTTGGAATTCAAGTTCTGTTAGGTCTCATTACGTTATCACACGGTCTATAAAGGTATTCGTGACGAGCCGCGGCTCCTGAATCCCGGAGACCTTACGGCGCATAAGGTTTCAACCTACGGCTTGTTGCGGACGTTTGTACGTTTTCTCACGACCTGCCACGTTCTGATAAGGCCTGACACGGTTGTTTCGATCCAATCAAGTTGGCCACGTCTACCAAGTTCTGTCAAGGCCCACTACGATTAACCGTGACTGCCTGGAAAAGGACACAGCAGCATAAAAGGGTTTGGCTTGTTATACTTCTTGTGAGACCGTGCGTACCGTGCCAGGCCGTTGTAGAACTTGAAATAAACCGTAACAAGTTGGGACCTACCGTGACTGAACGTGACGAAACGGCTAACACATTAGCTCGCCGTGAGAAATCGTGGCACACCTCGATAAAACGCGCATCTAGCCCAAAGCAGCTGCAGTTAAACGGGACATGAACTCGACAGACCTTAACTCAACTTCACTAGGATCGTAAGTTGCCGAGACATGCTTTTGCCTCCCGTTCCGCTACAGACAATGTCTCAAGTTTTGTTACGGTCTGTAACGTTCTACGTCACGTTGCGTTCGACCCGTTTTGCTACGGTTTCTAAAGTAGGCCATCTGCACCATGGACTGCCGTGACAAATGGTGTGACAATTTAAACATTTGCCCCGTCAGCCCCGGCAACCATGACTAGTAACGTTTGTCGATCCCGTTCCCCTACGTTGTGTCATGGTCACCGTGTTTAGTCCATGGTTGCTTGAAACGTGGCCTCCGTGGCCACCGGGAACATAGTGTAATCGGGAGGTTAGTTTCCCAAAATTTGATGATGTCACAATTACTTTGAGATTTGCACATATGGGACATAATTGACCCTTCCGAACGCGGGAAAAAATTGAGAAATTCCATGACGTCACAATGCAATTTCGATGTTTGACCGAGGTTCGAAGCTTGTTTGTCCGAGGTAAAAGCATTGTGACGTCACGAAATTTATCATTTTTTCCCGCAATCGGAAGGGTCAATTAAATATTTAGAAAAGACCGAATTGGACTCTAATATTCCCAGAGACTGTTAGATATTTTTGATTTACATTTGTAATATCTCGATTAACAAAAAATATTTGACAATGAATACTTATCATTTCATTGACATGTATATGCTTTGAACGTTAATATCTAGTTTTGAGTTCGCGTTTTGACGTGTCAAACGCGTTCTTTTAATTCTTGTTTTCACAGGTATCACATCAACTTTTCAACTGAATTGCCAATGAAATGACGTTAACATACTAAGATTGAAAGATCTTATACACAGTTAAATGTTGACTTTAAGTTCAATATTGATGATAACTCAATGATGTAAAATAGGCTGGTTAGATAATGCAACAACACAAGTCTACATGATGCTCATGTCATGTACATTCTCACTCTGGTGTACATTTTGCTTTGTGCTGCAATACAAATAAAAAGTTTCAAATTTAAAATTATATTTTCAGGTTCCCAGATCTATATTGTGGGCGGAATATGTTCGTCTATTGGCGGGACTTTGAGTGACATGGAGTGTTATGACGTGGAGTCCGAGGATTGGCTGGCGCGGCTTGACCCTATGACACACCCCGCCATGGGCGTGTCCTGTTGTACTCTGCCGAATGAAAAATAGATTATAAAAGAGAAATCAATAAAAATTCGGAATGCGTGATACAGCACGGCAGGAGGGTATCTCCAACAGCACCCTCTGTGGATGCTGAAACAACCGAAACAACCCCATGCAAAAACACAGAGTAATCATACACAGCAAGAGACACAAAATAGACGTACAACAAGTACCAAACACGACATAAAACTCCAAACACAAAAGACAACACATAAACTAACGAGACCATGTAATGGCGATTGCTGCCAACTTGGAAGGTCATCTGTCACGTTAGCAGCGAATGGTACGGTTATTCAGATTACGACCCTATAGAGGTTACCCAGAGGTATGGAAGAAGCACACTAGTTAACATCCTTTCTGTTCAATGACCACACAAACAAGACAGCGAAATGCAGGGGTCCAGGTAGCACACAGATGAATATATCCAGGTAACACAAAACATTTTCGAACTATTTTGGAATTGCTTTAAACAGGTTTCTGTTGAAACATTTCTGGCAGAACGTTCCAATGAGTTAAAGAAGATCCTGACGATAATCTCAACAGCACTCACAATAGAGCGCAAAATTAAGCATCGACGGACCCCCAGCAAGCTAGAGGTGGGACCAGGTGCCCGGGAGGAGTAAGCATCCCCCGTTGGCTAGCCGCACCCGCCGTCGATGCCCAAGCACGAAAATGAAAACAACATACAAAATCCATGCACTGTCTGACGTTATGTCCATAAAGAAAGTGCTATGGCGACCATGTCAGGGAAATATATTCAAAACACTTACTGTCAAACCCCTCGCGGGGAACTTTTGTACGAGCTCCACACGGCAAAGGGCATAAGTGTGACATAAATGAGTTAAAGAAGATCCTGACGATAACCTCAACAGCACTCACAATAGAGCGCAAAATTAAGCATCGACGGACCCCCAGCAAGCTAGAGGTGGGACCAGGTGCCCGGGAGGAGTAAGCATCCCCTGTTGGCTAGCCGCACCCGCCGTCGATGCCCAAACACGAAAATGAAAACAACATACAAAATCCATGCACTGTCTGACGTTATGTCCATATAGAAAGTGCTATGGCGACCATGTCAGGGAAATATATTCAAAACACTTACTGTCAAACCCCTCGCGGGAAACTTTTTTACGAGCTCCACACGGTAAAGGGCATAAATGTGACGCTAATGAGTTAAAGAAGATCCTGACAATAATCTCAACAGCACTCACAATAGAGCGCAAAATGCAGTTGTATAGAATGTTTTTATATTTCTAGTGTTTATGTTCGGATGAGTTGAGATATGAAAATGCCGTCTGACGGTAGCCTTGTAAAATCACCGTCAAACTAGGGAAAATTTACTATGTTGAATCCAAAATTATCTCTTTTGTCATACACACTGTCACAGAATGTCATAGACTCCTTTTTCCGGAATGATCAGTGACATTCTGGATTATTGAATAGTTGTCATCATCACCAAACAAGACATATTTGCCTGATATGTATCAATATGTACATCGAAACAATAACCGAATTTAACAGGTTTTCATGGAGCTGATGCGACGGTTGCAATTGTTTCAATTGAAATTATAATGATTTTGCCTTGGTTTCTCGACATTGAGACTGAATAACTGATAAGAACTTCTTTGATGTTTTTACACTCGTATTAATCTCTCCGTTTAAAATTTTGATATTTAAATCCAAAAAATGATGTTTGTCGAGTGTCAGTTCATGCGGATAAATTTCATTTTTATATTTATTCAAAACAGTGAATATCACCCAGATAAACAGAGGTACTGTAAACGTGGAATTTTTCGCGTGGGGGCACTTTTCGCGTTTTTCGCGAGTAGAGTGATTTCGCGAAAATTTCTCACACGCGAAAATATCCCCGTTGCATTCTTACAATGGGAAAGACATCCTTGGATGATAACATGCATGACCTCGCTACAGTTGGCACGGATTGTATTTCGTACGCATTATGTTTTTATATCCATTTACATATCCATCTGTGTGTTTCTTGGGCTCCTGCGCCATGATGTCTGTTTGTATGGTCATATTATAGTGGGAGCATCCAGGATGACCACACCGTCTGCTATTTACGTGGCAGATGGCTGTCCTAGGTCGGCACCATTTGCCCATTGGCCTTGTTGGTTTATGTGTGGTCATTTGTGTTTGATGTTTCTCTGTGGTTGACGTTCCTTTTCCCTTCTTTTGTACCATTACGTCACTTTCTGTGCGTGTCTTGTGTTTTTATAGTGGGTGTTTTGGGGATTTGCTGTTGGTGCTGCAACTAGGTGTTGGTGGAGATTCCCTCCTTTCTTTTATTGTAATCTGCTGCAGAAAAAAACACTTAAATCAGATATACAATATATTACGTTTAAACATCATTTAATGAGTTTAGACCGTTGATAACTGATTCTGTCGCGTGAAAATTGTTTTGGCTCTGACATTTGTAGATTTCATTCTGTCTATTACATCTTCTGAATTTTTATAGACTTGATATAGCTTAAATCATACATGGTAAGGCCAATTTCACAGCTCCTTTATCACCGCAAATTCCGACGTCAGATTTCAATACAAAAATATTGTGGAGCAGTTGCTAGAATTAGCAATGTATCGAAATATGTAAATAGACTTGTGAAGTTTTTGCAAGGAATAAACGGTAGGGAGATCTACATATACAGTATGTGTGAACAAAAAACGTGAATGTCTTTCAAATATTGTATATGGAGGTTTATTTTAAATTGTAGAATAATGAATAATGAATACATATTACTTTCTATCTGTATGAAAAATAAAATTATAAAGACATAATTATGATTTTTGAAAATTCCTGACCATCTCTCTTTGCAATTGAAAAACTATTTATGTGGAAATTTCACGTAAACTTTCCATGTTATATAAGATTCAAAATGAAATGCAAATATAAAAGAGATGAAACGTTGTATTTTATATTGGAAAAGATTGCCTCGGAAATTGATCCAAGAACTGTGATCCGGATCAAGGAAACCGGGAGTTACAGAAGATTATATACAGATATTTATAAAACTGATAGCAAATGTCACTGAACGTAAATATCAAGGAAGTATTAAAACAGTGGATTCACATACTCCATTTGTATTTCTGTTATTGAATTAAGGTAGTAAAAACTCATTTATCCGTATTCTAAAAAACCTCGTATGTCGATGTTCGTTTTTAGAACGAAAGCTGTATAAATGCATACTTTTGATTTCTATTCTTTTTTGTGTTTATTTACAGCTTTGAAATACGATGCTTATAATTTTAAATAATCAATTACAGACTGAAATGAAAATATGCGCGGCGGAAAATGTGACTGAAAGGATGCATCAATCCTCTTTCCCTTGCCTATTGAAAATTATGAGTCTCGGCAAAAACTCGTTTTAGATGGGCACTGCATAGGATTGAGATTAATTTTTTCCTACGGGAATGATCATAAGAATCCTTATATTGTCAGTATTTGCTATTAATTGCAACCATCAAAAGCACCAAATTTGAGACATTTCTATTTTGAATGGACTTCTACAGAATACAAGTCACAGATGCGGCTATAAGCATTGGAATTTAACTTTCTCCTTTACACCAATAAACAAAGACGAAATAAATAACATCAAAGAATTACCTAACCGTTATTCAGTCTCAAAGTCGAGAAGGCAAGGCAAACTCCCATCGAAATGGTTGCGAACCTCGGAAAAGTACAAAGCATAAAAGAATAAAAGTACTTAACATGAAAGGCTATACACATAAACCTACGAGACTAATTGGCAACCGGTGCAGACTTACACGTTAGTGGCAAATTGTGTCCTTACGTCCTGTTGTGTCTTTTTTTGTGATTTGTAGTTTTGTCTGATGTCATGTACGTATCACTTTCTTGTGAGTTTGTTTCGCTGGGTGAATGCACGGAGGTTATGCTGAAGATCATCTCCTTTTCTTTATATGCAACCTTATTCCGTGATGCAGTGTGGAAGCTTCAAAATTCAACAGTAAGAAACTATTTTTGTCAACTAAAGTTATTCTTTCATCATTAAATACAAAATTTAGATCTCCTGTCACTTCATATTTCATCTACAGGTTGTTCTTTCAATAAACATTAAAGAAGTGCCGATCAGTTATTCAGTCTCAAAGTCGAGAAGGCAAGGCAAAATCATTAGATTTTCCATAGGAACGGTTGCGAACCTCGGAATGAATAAAATTCCGAAGTGAGACCAGGTGCCCGGGGAGAGTCAGCGTCTCCTGATTGCATGCAATACCCGTCGCAACAGCTCCATGGAAACTTGTCAAATTCGGTGATTGTCTCGATGTACATATTTGTGTAACAAATTGTATAACAAATACAGAGGGTTTTCACAAATTTTCAAGTGCAATGGGAAAAGGCGTTATATGTGTCAACTACTGCAAATCAAATCTACATATGCATTACTTCCAGTGAGAACGGGCAAACGTTCCCACTGCAAAAACACAAAGCAGACGCGCACAGAATGAGACTGAAATGGTACAATGAACGCCAAATCACACAGAAACATCAAACACAAATGACTACACATAAACCAACGAGACCAATTGGCAATCGGTGCCGACTTACGTTAGTAGCAGACGGTGTGATTATCCTGGATTGCGCGCGCACAATCCTCCCACTGTTCCTATTGCCCAGAGGTCTAGAAGAATGCACAATTGTGGTGTAAAACAACCTCCTCACTGTTAGATGACCACACACAAACAAGACCACAAAACAGGGCCCAAACAACACAGTTGAATATGTAAATGGATATAAATAGAGGGCATATGTAATACAGTCCGTGCTCTGCCGGCTGTAGGGAGCTCTTGTATGTTATCACCTGAAGAAATGCCAGGGGATGTGGGGCGCAATACGTTGGTGAGACGGGACAAACCCTGAATTCACTTGACAAAAAATATAGAAATGTTCTGTATTATCATAAAATAACAATTCTCTTTATGATATTACCATCACCCTAGTACAATATTTTCCAAAACAAAATTAGCAAAGAAAAACTAATATTAAGAAACGTAGACTACAAGCAGAATATACCTGGATCAACTGCCTATCCCCTAGGACCGAATTGTTATATTTATATGGACAGGGAAATATTTCTTCATCCTCTACAAAGATCAACATATTTTCTATCCGCCCTACAATGAAAAGGAAACACAGGTCACATGGAAAACGACGCAACAGAAAATTAAGAATGCATTCTAAAATCCATCGTACGCTTGACGATTTACTATTGTCCTGTTCACTAAATCCAGAGCACCCTGTTTGGGCGATTTATTCTGTCGTCTGAAGAATTTTACTATAAATTGTTGTTTCCGAGAATTGACCTCCTTTAGTCGTAACTGGAAATTAATTTCAACTTACCCTATCAGCTGCCTTCAAACCGCAATATGAAAAAATAAAATGTCTACGTCAAATTCCCATGTCAGGGATATGTTTGTGACCGACTAACATCGTCACTGAGGAAGTTCTACGGTCGATATGGGGAACTCGTCATACACTATGATGTCCCACTATCCAGAATGGTGGATGATATTCTGTCATAGACCATTTGAACCATCCAACCAAAGATTGTACTCTATATCTTCCAAAATGGAAGTAACCGGATGTGACAGTTCTACCGAATTGAAGCGACGGGTGTTGCATGCAAGCAGGAGATGCTTACTCTTCCTGGGCACCTGGTCTCACTCTCATATCGGGAGTTCGCTTCTTTTCATATGGTGGAGGTTTTTGTTTTTGTTTGCTTTGGTTCCTGTTTTATCCTGATTTTGTATGCCTTCGGTTTCTGATTTTCTGAATTATCGATTTTGTACTGTAGACAGGGATATGGTCATTATCCATATTTGTCATTTCAAGCCATATAGTTCTCCGTGTCAACAATAGTAAACAGTGACGTCAAAGCCTCCGACGTCACACATTTTCAGCGATTTTACTCTAGAAAATCCTTGTAGACTTTTTATTTTCCGTCCTTTTTCTAAGTTAGCTGACTCACAACCAAAACAGTGGTATTTTCTGTTACGACTAAAGGAGTACTATAAAATGGATATCTTTTTGGGAGATGACATTATCTTATTTTAGAGAAAATCGGGAAAACGGGGTGCTCTGGAATAAGTGAACAAGACAGTAGTCATAGCTCTCAATAACGAAAGACTACTACACGCACTGTCTTCGATTCCGGCTGTTAAACTCAAATCTGTCTTTGATGAGGCTCTACTAGCGTATTACAAAAATACAGACTGATTTAGACTTAACATTATCTTTAGCTTTTGTTTCAATAAACTTTATCCGGCTATTAAAAGTATTCAACCGAAAAGAAGATATATCAAAATTGAGTTTATAAACAAAGGATTTGATCTTTTAAACATCTCGAATATTTTCCGAGATCATCGGGCTCAAAGGGAGATACCCCAGTATTTTGAAAATTTATACCCCCCTATTATCTGTTATAAATGTGAAAATAACCATTACGAAGTTTTATTTTTAATGACAATAAAGTAACATTTGACGTCAATGTAAATGATTCATGTCCTAGTTCATGCGAAAGCGCTAGCACTGCATATCTTTACGAACCAGCTGGTCATATAATTACTGACTTCAGACTTCCATAATAAAAATAAACTAATTACAAAGAAACTTATCATTCAAGGATTTAGATATCATAAACTTGCAAATCTTTTTGGAAATTTTACAATAACTATTCTGAACTTCTTTCAAAATTTGAGACAACTCCAGCATCAGAGTATGTATTATTGGGATTTTCATTTCCTTCATTTTACGGTGACCTGAGAAACAAAATCAGAAGGATCAAAGGCAGATCAAACTTCAACCACAAATATAAGTCGGTCGCCTGCTTTACAGAGGATATGATCCCAAATGTCATCAAATGAACACTGGGCATGGTACTGGGCGAATCTACTTTTTTGTACAAGTGTCTTTCCCAACATTGCACACTATCCAACCTTGACGACGGGACTATATGGCGGGCCTTGTTTAACTTTTGGAAAATTTAAAAGCCACCATTTTCAATCATATTACCAGCATAAAGTCTTTCGACTACTCCACGCTCTACACTACCATCCCACTCCCAAAAACTCAAAAATAGACTTGTCAATATGATTCGCAACACCTTTCTTTCAAAAAATTGTGATATACAAATACCTCGTCATTGGGCGGGATGATACTTATTTTGTGACGGAACACTTTGATTGAAATAAAAAGTATATCAAAGACGATATCATCCGGATGCTTGAGGTTTTGATTGACAACATATTTGTTGTGTTTGGAAGAGCCGTATTCCAGCAGGTAGTCAGAATCCCTATGGGTACCAAGTGCACCCCACTGATTGCGGACTTATTTTTATATTAATACGAAGCTGATTCATCCATACCTTGCTCTCGACTGGGCAAAAGCATCTAGCATCTCAGTTCAATTTTACCTTCAGATACATAGATGACGTGTTGTCCATCAAGAATCCGAACTTTAAGGACCATCTACATGAAATATATCCTCATGAACTAGAGATCAAGGAAACAACAGAGAACGACAGATCCGCTTCATACTTGGATATACTTCTATCTTTCGACGCAAACGGCCATTTGAACATCTCACTGTATGACAAGCGTGACGATTTCAGCTTCCACATAAATATCTTCCCTTTCATGAGTAGCAACATTCCGTCTTCTCCTGCTTATGTCATTTTTGTTTCTCACCTGATACGGTACGCCAGGGCATGTTCCAAATATGAAGATTTCAGACGGCTTGCAAGTAAGCTACTTGTTCAGGGTTGCATCACACAATTGAGGAAGTTTTTCGGTCGCTACGGGGATATAAAAAAGCATATCATATCCCCGTTTCCAGAATGATCAGTGACAATCTACATTGTGATTGAATGGCTGTAGTCATCACCAAACAAGACACACTTGCTTGATCTGTGCATCAATATGTACATCGAGACAATCACCGAATTTGACAGGTTTCTATGGAGCTGTTGCGACAGGTGTTGCATGCAATCAGGAGACGCTGACTCTCCCCGGGCACCTGGTCTCACTTCGGAGTGTTGTTCATTCCGCGGTTCGCAGCCGTTCCGATGGGAATTCTCACGATTTTGCCTTGCCCTCACGACTTTTAGACTGAATGACTGTTAGGTACTTCTTTGATTTTATATCAAATATTGTCAGAGAAGACTGGGTCCTGATTGATGTTGAGCTCGTTTCAGTCAGTAGTGTTATACGCATGTCATATAATTTTTTAGATCCATTTACATAGAATTTGTGTTAAAAGAGGACCCTGTGTTTAACTGTCTTGTTTGTGATGTCACCTTACTGTGAGACATTTTATGTTTATACAACTATTGTTCGTCTTTGGAGACCTCTGTGTATCCGGATAAGTTGGAGGGTTGTGCGCACGTATTTCGGATAATCACACCATTTGCTTATAACAGATGGCTATCCAAAGTCGGCACCGGGTGTACATTGGTCTTCTGCCTTTTATGTGTTCTAATTAATGTTTGATGTTTTTTTCGTCTGTTTCGATTGTTTTGTATGATGCTCTAGTGAGCATTGTCGTGTCTTTTTGTGGTTTGTAGTTTTGTCTGATGCCATTTACGTATCACTTTCTTGTGCGTTTGTTTCGCTGGATGAGTGCAGGGTGGTATTGCTGGACATCATCCCCTTTTCTTACGTGCGCACTACTCTCCCTGTGTCCGGTTACCCAAAGATCTTCGAAGAACGCACAATTGTTGTGTATGATAACCGAGATGTACGATTCTATCTCATCGGTAGATTATAGCTTCTTGATTGCACGAAAGTAGACAAAAAGGGACAAGCAATACGAAATACGACAGCCAAACACCAAATAGACCAAACATATACCAAAAAGACCAGAAATTGGTGCCGACTTAGTACGTCCATCTGCCATGTTAGTAGCTTATGGTGTGGTAGTTGAAACACTTCCGTATTATTAAAATAACACTTATTTTCTGTTGCAGTGTAGAACAGCTAAACTCGTTCCCCGTTACTTGAATGTTTCAGGTGAATTAAATATTTTTTTCTAGCTTTGTCACCTGAAAAAGCTTTGTTTTGGCAGTGTATCAATTTGACGTCATAAATATCATTTTGCTATTGCGGAAACTTGTCATTTCCAAAAATAACATCGAAATTAAAGGAGGTTAAAATCTTAGCATCATCCCTCCAATGCTATTTTGAACATAGATTTTAATTGGATATGCCACTGAATCGATCCTACAGGAAATCTGTAACCGCAAACTCTCTGGAAATTGCACAAATTTAATTTGTAAAAAAAACATAACTATACGGCGCCGCTAAAATGAAGTTTGGCTGTGTCTTAAAATCACTTTGAATGAAGCATTACTGATGAGGATTTGATATCCGAAACACGTGTCTTGTGCATAATAAATTGGTTGAATTTTTCTTCGGGAAGGTAAAGAGTTGAAACACTTCCGTATTGGAAATTTTGATAAGCTATTTGGGTCATCGATCTTATTTCACTATGCTGCTGAATCGACCCTACGGGAAATTCTGAGGCGCGCACTCTCTGCAAAGAAATTGCACAATTTAAATTAAAAACATCAAACCAGAGGGTGCTACTGAAATTAATTTTGGCTGTGTCTGAAAATCACTTTGACTGAAAGTATGACTGATAAGGATTTTTAAAATTTCCGAAACACGTGTCTGGTGCATCTAAAATGTGTTAGATGGTGGCGGTTATATTCGGAAAGGTGTGGAGTTGGAGCACTTCCGTATTTTCAAAATTTTCTTCAAGAAGGTAAAGGGTTGGAACACTTCCGTGTTATTTACATAATTCAGTGAGCGATGAAGTTGAGAATTTTTACTCAAAACCGGGGGGGGACATTTGTTAAGAAAATAAAGCTCTCCGACAAGACATCAATGCAATGACTACATGAAAAAACATTATACTGCAATGCCACAGAAACATTCTTGGTGACAACAATAAACACGAATTTTAAAACAGCCAGAGAGAACTAGATAGCCGATATGATGTAGGTGAAAGCTCCGTGGCTTTTTTTCCTGTGTGAAGGTCACTATTGATACCTTCTGATTCTACACACAAGGTTGAATCCCGTACACATTTATGTATACATGTACCTAATTCTGGTTGCATACACAAGGAAAGAACGAACTTATGTCTTTAATCACATTGCGCACCACTTGGTGTCATTGAGGGAAACCATTGAGGTATGAAAATACATACACAAAATTTGCAGAAAAATATAACTTCTTTTTCATGACAAACGATTTGTAAGGAAAAGCTTGAATCTATGCAATCCATAATGTACAAGATGTAGAATAAAGATGCCTATAACAAGTAAAAAAAGAAATCCAGCCACTTCTGGCTTATTAAAATTCAGGATACTATATAGCACGTGGTTCTCTTTATCTTCCAGCCAATACATAAGGGCAAACAATGTGTAAATGCCGCCAAAAATGGTTGGATAAATAAAACGAAGAAGTCGCACCGGTCTAGCACTGACAAGTTCTTCAATAATGACGAAAACGGAATTCAAGGCATGGACATTAACTTCTTTGTAGATGGTTAAGGCACTAGCCCCGGATGTGTTTCCGGATGGATGTATTATGGACCAATACATTAGTGTGACCATCAAGGCAAATACGAATATTACATCGGACAGTGTCCACGACAACACGGCTAAACAGCGAATGGGTTGTCGGAAATTTCTCGCTAACTGTTCCTGTTGAGGCGAAGTATTCGTTGGCACTGGAACTTCGGCATTATTATTTGGTGTAACCACCATCTCCATCTGAATAGCTTCACTCGACGAGAAGTCAAATTCAGTCAGTTCTAACACTGAGACTGAGTGAGTAGGGCTTTGGTCTGTCTGTGTTGCCACTCCGTAAATGGCCAGGGTTGTAGACAGTAGCAGATGTAGGGTGAGGACTATGTAGCACCATGTTGTAAGGTACAGGAGGCTCATGTTCCCATTGGCTAGGTAATAGATCATTGTCACTGTGATGTACATGGTAAGCGAGATCCTTACCACCAAGTGAAGTACTGGGTGCCAGTTCCACTGGAAAAGAACATACTTTTCATGCGATACGTACTTTACCACTCTTTAAATGCCACTTAATAACCATAATATTTTGATGGAGATTGTTTTGTTTGTCCTTTTTCTTTTGTCACATTATACATTGTTATTCATTATTCTTCACTCTGAAATATTTGTTATGTAATCTCAATAATGAAAAAGTACTTTTTTTCAGCTAATTCAAAGGACAATGCGTGATTTTATTTAAATATGTATGAATTAATAGATTAATGTTATAATAGGACTTACTTGACATTGAAAGAACTCATCTGGCCTTTCATAACGGAAGCCAAAATTTCTACACAGGAATTCTCCGTCACATGTAAATCGATTTCCACACATCAAGCTAAGTTCATATTATGGAAAACAGACGTGCACCTTTTCAGATTACACTTAGTAAAACAATGAGGGCGGAATGATGAGGTCAATGCTGTGTCAGTATTTCTGTCGTCAGAGACTTCCATGACGATGACAGTTTTTCCTGGAAATATTTCTAGATTTTATCAAATGTTTTAATCCATTGAATTTTCTTTTTTGTGACATACAGCAGTTCTGAAAAGATTAGCGAATTCCTTCATGTGATCATAATGTGTCATAAATATCAACAATATGTATCAATTACACAAGCTTTTTTTCAAATTTTAGTGAAACAGTGAATTCATTATTGATTTTCAAGAAAGAAATATAATTGAGCTTTCCTGAGATTAAATGATATCTTGAACAATACGAAATCCGGGAAATAGTTACAAGTAGGTCATGTAGTAGGGGATAGAAATAAATTACAGTCATAGTAGATGTACTTCTATATATGTTAGTCATAAATGACATTTGTGTTCCCATTCATTAATGAGGATTTTTTATGTGTGGTTGTTGGATTTTGGTTTCCTTTGTACAATCATGTCCAATGACGTAATATAATAACATTTTAACTTATCTGAAATAAGAGCCAGATTACCTCCAATGAAAAGCTCAAATAAAAGAATATAGATGATTTTACTAACTTTACTCTAACTGGACTCGCTTATGTCAATATTTTTGGATATTCAAATAGCTAAAATTGTCCTTCAGTGAATGTCGTATGAAACAAAGTCGTATGAAGTTTTACAAGAAATCACGAGCAAAATCAAAATAATTTTGGAAATTTTCAGACAAATTTGACAAAGAGGAAAAGTCTAAATTCAGTAGTTCGAATAAGGCCTGGTGAATGCGACTTTTCTGTAGGTTTTTTCAAGGGCTGTGCGTATGTCATCCAGATCATTATTTTATATTTCAGCTCACTATATGTCCTTAGGGGACCGGTCTTAAATTTTGTAATTTTTTTTCATTTATACTTTTGAAAGGTCAGTTTATGTGTGCAATTTTGTATCTCACATTTTATGTTTTTTTTTTTTTTTTTTTTTTTTTTTTTTTTTTTTTGAAAGCTGATGCATGATTATGGGTTCAAATCAGTGAATAAAATTTAAATATCTCAACAAGCATTAAAGTTCTTGAAAAATTTGAAACAAGATAAAGATAGGGAAGATACTACCATCAGTGGAAACAACGGACTTCCTTTTCTTAGAGACACAATAAAGTGAACAAACAGACGGACAAGCTTTTCTTAGAAAGACAGTAAAGGGAACAAACAACGGTCAATCTTTTCTTAGAAAGACAATACAGTGAACATACAGAGGACAATCTTTTCTTAGAGAGACAATAAAGTGATCAAACAACGGACAAGCTTTTCTTAGAGAGACAATGAAGTGACCAAACAACGGACATTCTTTTCTTAGAGAGACAATAAAGTGAACAAACAGACGGACAAGCTTTTCTTAGAGAGACAATAAAGTGAACAAACAACGGACAAGCTTTTCATAGAGAGACAGTAAAGTGAACAAACAACGGACAATCTTTTCTTAGAAAGACAATACAGTGAACATACAGAGGACAATCTTTTCTTAGAGAGACAGTAAAGTGAACAAACAGACGGACAAACTTTTCTTAGAGAGACAATAAAGAAAACAAACAAAGGACAAGCATTTCTTAGAGAGACAGTAAAGTGAACAAACAACGAACAAGCTTTTCTTAGAGAGACAATAAAGTGAACAAACAAAGAACATGCTTTTCTTAGAGAGACAAAAAAGTTAACAAACAGACGGAAAAGCTTTTCTTAGAGAGACAATAAAGTAAACAAACAACGAACAAGCTTTTCTTAGAGAGACAATAAAGTAAACAAACAAAGGACATGCTTTTCTTAGAGAGACAAAAAAGTGAACAAACAGACGGAAAAGCTTTTCTTAGAGAGACAATAAAGTGAACAAACAACGGACAAGCTTTTCTTAGAGAGACAATAAAGTGAACAAAAACGGACAAGCTTTTCTTAGAGAGACAATAAAGTAAACAAACAACGGACAAGCTTTTCTTAGAGAGACAATAAAGTAGACAAACAACGGACAAGCTTTTCTTAGAGAGACAATAAAGTGAACAAACAACGGACAAGCTTTTCTTAGAGAGACAATAAAGTGAACAAAAACGGACAAGCTTTTCTTAGAGAGACAATAAAGTAAACAAACAACGGACAAGCTTTTCTTAGAGAGACAATAAAGTAGACAAACAACGGACAAGCTTTTCTTAGAGAGACAATAAAGTGAACAAACAACGAACAATCTTTTCTTAGAGAGACAATAAAGTGAACAAAAACGGACAAGCTTTTCCTAGAGAGACAATAAAGTAAACAAACAACGAAGAAGCTTTTCTAAGAGAGACAATAAAGTGAACAAAAACGGACAAGCTTTTCCTAGAGAGACAATTAAGTAGACAAACAACGGACAAGCTTTTCTTAGAGAGATGTATAATTTATTGATGCGGAAGGGTTCCAGCTCTATACCTTCCTGAAGAAAATTTCAAAACGATTTATTACGCACCAGACAAGTGTTTCGAATATTTTCAAAATCCTCATCAGTGATGCTTCCAGCCAAAGTGTTTTTCATAAGCCGCCCAAATTCATTTCACTAGCGCCCCTTGGTTTTATTTTAGAATTCAAATTTGTGTATTTACTTTACAGAGAAGTACGCGGTTCAAAATTTTCTGTAGGGTCGCTTCAGTAGCATATCCAAATAAAATCGTATTCAAAATAGCATTGGAGAGATGGTGCTAAGATAAATATCCGAGGTGCCTGTATTGTGTAGCATTTATTGACCAGAATGAGTTCAAGAAGATCCTGACGATAATCTCAACAGCACTTACAAGAGAGCACATAATTGAGCATCGACGGACCCCCAGCAAGCTAGAGATGGGACCAGAAGACTATACTTTCCGGCAGCAGAGTTGGGTCACGTCATTTTTTCGCGATATATGAGCGAATTTTTTACATAAATGCCTTTTAAGGAAATTCAATATGATGTTCCTTCCCAAGTTATATTAGCATATGAAGATTCTCTCACACTGATAAAGATCATTGTATTATATCTGCTTATCAGTTTTTAAAATAATCTTTTACTATCTGCATGATATAAAAAGCCCCAACACAAATAAGGAACATAAGGAAGGATATTTATTTCTGGGGACTGCATGTTAGAATATTTCCACCTTACCCCTCCGTTCTCTCAAATCTCAAAGGAACCCAACTTATTCAGTATCATACAAAACACAAATGAACTTCTTACTCGGTAAAGGATCAGAATATAGAAATCAAAATGAAATCTACATTGAAACCAAACGGCATTGAAAACCAAACATTCTAGACCAGAACATTTTTTGAAATATATTTGGTAATTTTCTTTTTCTAGATTTTCAACCCGTGGCCGATTAGCGAATTCCCCCTTCGTTTTGAGGCAACACGAAGACATAAATTAGAATCAGTTTTGGGCTTCCTTTTTGTCCTACTTACTATGATTCTATACTTGCATTAAATATGTTACATGATTCATGTTGTGTCTGGGTGTGTTTAGCTTTGCAGGTTGACATGTCGCGTTTTAACAGCGCCACTTACAATACATTGTGTCCTTCGTGTGGAACTGTGTCGTTGTCTCCCTCGGTTTTTCCTATGGTTCTTTTGTGTGAGAATGTGTGGGGGGGGGGGGGTTCCACAATTTGTAAACCTTTCCATTGTGCTGTTTTTGGAATCTGATGTCGGCTTTTGCGTTTGACTTTCATTCATAGATTAGTACATGTAATGACAGCCATTTGTCTTCCTCGTGAAAACCAAACAAGAAAAACGAAAACCAGCAGTAAGTGCTTTGAGCTCCTTGTTCAAATGATCTCTGTTTAGTTTGTTTTAGTCTCTTCTTTAAAAGACATTTCATCAATTTAACATGTTTGTATTTATAGTTGTAGTCAAAACACACTGATAAGGGATACATAGTTTGTCTAGACAAGATTACCCACCTTTCCATTCAGGAAGATTTTAGACACTGTAACCGACTTTCCTATAGAATGACCCTATTTGCTCAGCAAGATTGTGAAATATCATTAGTTAAACAGGCATCTGTATTTTATCGCCAGATCAAGGTGGTGGTGTTTATGTGAGATCGATAACCTGTGTATATTTCATGTACAAAATAACCAAGAAAACATAAAGAAAACTTGTGCATTTCGAGAGATACTCAGTACTGGGGACGTATATATACGCGTCTAATCAGTACTCAATGATGACACGCTTAGACACTGTCTTCATAACTTATCAGAAACATATTGCAAATAGATTTTGGACATAAAACTTTTTTTATTTTAGTTTAGTACCCGAAGGTTTAATACCCGAGGGTTTAGTACCCGAAACGTGTATGTCTGGTCCATGCTGTAAATTTATCAGGTGTAAAATGATACTATTGAATTTGAAGACGTTTAACATTTGAACTACTTGGTGAGTGTCAATGCTGGTGGACCTAGAGTCCCCGAGGGCACATGTAGCCAAGTTCGATCAACTTCGGTAGATTGTCTGTCTCTTTAACGCATTTGAAATTTTCTGCTACAAAATTTCTTGAAATGACTATATATGGTTTATATAGTAAAGCGGCCCCCTTTCAGGGCAAAATATTAAGTTTTCTTTAAATAATGAATTTGTACCAAAATTTATTCTACAATGTAAGCTTTTTAAGAAATGATACAAAACCTTTCATTTCCTTTCTCCATTTCATAGAATTTGGGCTTCAAAAATAGTATATTTTGCCAAATTTCGAGAAAAACGTCATTTCAGGGCTCATTTTCGACAAACTTCCTATTAGTTAGTATCGAGCGGGCTTCTGAACAATTTTTATATTTTGATATGTTCTTACATTTGCACGTCTTTAAGTGCACGCAAAAGGAAAAAGTTTTTCACGATCCCGCTCGATGTAATCTGAATGAAAAAAATCAAGAATTATGCTATTTTTCGTTAAAAATTGGCAAAATCACCGTTTTTCATGATATTTATGCAAAATTTACAATATCTTTAAAAGCGAGTAGTAGATTTTATAACTTGAATTCTCAAAATATAGATATTAAACTCTCTAAAAATGACAACAAAATTTAATTTTGGAGAAGCTAGTGACACGTAGAACGTTGCACACAGTCCGAGCAACGTTGTGTCGGTGCTGCGAGCGCGCCATCATATCGATCTCCCATGCGCTCACAGCCAACTTGTGGTTGGCGGGCCGCGGGGTCTGGAATAGAATCCCCGGGCCGCCGTTTGGGATGTCTCTTTTTCTGGCTTCTTGCTTTCCTTCTGCAGCTGGAAGTATCAAGATTACACTTTAATAAGTTTTCAATCTTTATTGTTGTTACGTTTTTCGGAGAGTGTTTTACATAATATAATCAGTTCAAAAGTATTGCGCATGCGCGCCAGTGATGTCCGTTTCCGGAACAAGGACTTGAACACATATATAAAATTAAAAGCGAACACCAAAGTAATGCAATTATGTACATATAACAACTTATAATAATATGAAATGAAGAGACAGTAGCTTATTTCGAAAGTTCAAATTTTAAAACAGTAATTATAAAAAGATTTACGTACTTAACTTATGTAAATGGAATTTATTCTAAGTAAAAATGTAAAATTCAAATAGTCTCATACCTGGAAGTATCAAGATTACACTTTAATAAGTTTTCAATCTTTATTGTTGTTACGTTTTTCGGAGAGTGACCAATATGGCCGAAGTTTGACCGTCTCCGAAAAACGCCCCACCCTTCCAGATACTGACCAATAACTTTCTTAAAATTTTGACGGACACATTTACCCGAATTTTGAAAAACTAAAATTAACCAATCAAATTTAAGAATTTTGGACAAAGAAGACGAGCCGGACAGGAACCGATAATTGACTTTCACACTTATGTCATGAATTAATTTACTCATCTCGGCGTCCTGTCCGACCTTTCTTCTGATGTCGTGTAATTTGTTTGTTTTCTAATAGCCTTAAGTAAATTTTGAAGTAATTCTTGTTATTTTTAAGACGGAAAAAGTAAAGTCACAAAAAGGAAAGGAATGTTATATTGTTCAGAGATTAATGAGAGATTAAATGCCAAAATATAGAAATGTTCAAAAATGATTTTTACAAATAACTTTTTACATACAAATAATTTTACACTAAAAATATTAAATTTGATTTCCTGATCGATAATCGAATGTCTCGATACCAAATTTGATGTGATGAATTAATTATCATAGACAATTGATTTTAACTTTTCAAATGCATCTACTTCATATCATTTGAATAAAAAGCTGTGTTTCAATTTAAAAACGTCTGTCCTATGACACATTAAAATTAAAATTTAAATATGCAGTAATGACGACTTTCTACCCAACCTAATTACTTTCGTCCTCGAAAGTTCAAATTTTTACACACTACATACAATATATACAATATAGTGGAGGACGTTTTGGTTGGCGGCAATTTCGAAATAAGACACAAGATAAAATATAACTATAAAAACGATTGAAAAATGAATTATCCACTTGTACCAGATTAAAAAGATTCGTAACATATATACACACTATTTCAGAAGTCTTTGGAAATTTCGTACGATAAAATATTCAATCTTTATATTGCATGAAATGTCAATTTAGTTTAAAATGACGTCTACTCATTGATTTGATCAAAATGTGTGCGATTTAGAACTATACGTATTCTATAACATCGAATTGCTTTTTGACTATTGAATATACACTTTGCATTCGACTCCTATCTGAGTCCGTATGTTTAGAGGTAGCTTTTAATCTGGTGACACGTAGAACGTTGCACACAGTCCGAGCAACGTTGTGTCGGTGCTGCGAGCGCGCCATCATATCGATCTCCCATGCGCTCACAGCCAACTTGTAGTTGGCGGGCCGCGGGGTCTGGAATGGAATCCCCGGGCCGCCGTTTGGGATATCTTTTTTTCTGGCTTCTTGCTTTCCTTCTGCAGCTGGAAGTATCAAGATTACACTTTAATAAGTTTTCAATCTTTATTGTTGTTGCGTTTTTCGGAGAGTGACCAATATGGCCGAAGCTTGACCGTCTCCGAAAAACGCCCCACCCTTCCAGATACTGACCAATAACTTTCTTAAAATTTTGACGGACACATTTACCCGAATTTTGAAAAACTAAAATTAACCAATCAAATTTAAGAATTTTGGACAAAGAAGACGAGCCGGACAGGAACCGATAATTGACTTTCACACTTATGTCATGAATTAATTTACTCATCTCGGCGTCCTGTCCGACCTTTCTTCTGATGTCGTGTAATTTGTTTGTTTTCTAATAGCCTTAAGTAAATTTTGAAGTAATTCTTGTTATTTTTAAGACGGAAAAAGTAAAGTCACAAAAAGGAAAGGAATGTTATATTGTTCAGAGATTAATGAGAGATTAAATGCCAAAATATAGAAATGTTCAAAAATGATTTTTACAAATAACTTTTTACATACAAATAATTTTACACTAAAAATATTAAATTTGATTTCCTGATCGATAATCGAATGTCTCGATACCAAATTTGATGTGATGAATTAATTATCATAGACAATTGATTTTAACTTTTCAAATGCATCTACTTCATATCATTTGAATAAAAAGCTGTGTTTCAATTTAAAAACGTCTGTCCTATGACACATTAAAATTAAAATTTAAATATGCAGTAATGACGACTTTATAATAGCCTTAAGTAAATTTTGAAGTAATTCTTGTTATTTTTAAGACGGAAAAAGTAAAGTCACAAAAAGGAAAGGAATGTTATATTGTTCAGAGATTAATGAGAGATTAAATGCCAAAATATAGAAATGTTCAAAAATGATTTTTACAAATAACTTTTTACATACAAATAATTTTACACTAAAAATATTAAATTTGATTTCCTGATCGATAATCGAATGTCTCGATACCAAATTTGATGTGATGAATTAATTATCATAGACAATTGATTTTAACTTTTCAAATGCATCTACTTCATATCATTTGAATAAAAAGCTGTGTTTCAATTTAAAAACGTCTGTCCTATGACACATTAAAATTAAAATTTAAATATGCAGTAATGACGACTTTATAAAGTCGTCATTACTGCATATTTAAATTTTAATTTTAATGTGTCATAGGACAGACGTTTTTAAATTGAAACACAGCTTTTTATTCAAATGATATGAAGTAGATGCATTTGAAAAGTTAAAATCAATTGTCTATGATAATTAATTCATCACATCAAATTTGGTATCGAGACATTCGATTATCGATCAGGAAATCAAATTTAATATTTTTAGTGTAAAATTATTTGTATGTAAAAAGTTATTTGTAAAAATCATTTTTGAACATTTCTATATTTTGGCATTTAATCTCTCATTAATCTCTGAACAATATAACATTCCTTTCCTTTTTGTGACTTTACTTTTTCCGTCTTAAAAATAACAAGAATTACTTCAAAATTTACTTAAGGCTATTAGAAAACAAACAAATTACACGACATCAGAAGAAAGGTCGGACAGGACGCCGAGATGAGTAAATTAATTCATGACATAAGTGTGAAAGTCAATTATCGGTTCCTGTCCGGCTCGTCTTCTTTGTCCAAAATTCTTAAATTTGATTGGTTAATTTTAGTTTTTCAAAATTCGGGTAAATGTGTCCGTCAAAATTTTAAGAAAGTTATTGGTCAGTATCTGGAAGGGTGGGGCGTTTTTCGGAGACGGTCAAACTTCGGCCATATTGGTCACTCTCCGAAAAACGTAACAACAATAAAGATTGAAAACTTATTAAAGTGTAATCTTGATACTTCCAGGTATGAGACTATTTGAATTTTACATTTTTACTTAGAATAAATTCCATTTACATAAGTTAAGTACGTAAATCTTTTTATAATTACTGTTTTAAAATTTGAACTTTCGAAATAAGCTACTGTCTCTTCATTTCATATTATTATAAGTTGTTATATGTACATAATTGCATTACTTTGGTGTTCGCTTTTAATTTTATATATGTGTTCAAGTCCTTGTTCCGGAAACGGACATCACTGGCGCGCATGCGCAATACTTTTGAACTGATTATATTATGTAAAACACTCTCCGAAAAACGTAACAACAATAAAGATTGAAAACTTATTAAAGTGTAATCTTGATACTTCCAGCTGCAGAAGGAAAGCAAGAAGCCAGAAAAAGAGACATCCCAAACGGCGGCCCGGGGATTCCTTTCCAGACCCCGCGGCCCGCCAACCACAAGTTGGCTGTGAGCGCAAGGGAGATAGATATGATGGCGCGCTCGCAGCACCGACACAAAGTTGCGCCGACGTGTGTGCAACGTTCAACGTGTCAAATTGGTGGAGAAGAGGAGATGGCTGCCAGTCCATCTCATAGGAAGATCCCTAGCCTCTTGCGGTCAGATTAATTTAGAGCAAAAATTCCCTACCAGATGAACTTACGGACAAGCGAAATGGTTACAAAGTTCCCCGTTAGCAGAGAGGAACAATGGACGAACAGAGTAGCGAACTAACATTTTGTGTAAATATGTTTAACCTAGTTACTTCAGAAGTCTAGAGGATACCACTACAGGATACCACAGAAACTCGTTTTAAATTGTGATTTGGACTTATTTCGGCTATACTTTAAAACCATGGAATTAGACCAGAAAAAAAGAAGAAGATGAAAAAGTGACTTCGAGACAAAATGTGTTGAGAACTGACAAGCAGCAGACGAGAAAAGAAGATTCCAGAAAAGAACTGTTTCTTACATTGGACGCTTATAAAATATGTATCATTTTCAGGAAGTCTTTTAAGATAGTGATATGATATTATGTATTGGCTTGATATGAATAGCACTTATGTTGAACAAAAATACTATAAGCTATGTACCATGGATGCGTGGGCAAGTTAGTAAAAAGAATTGATCCCGAGTGGGACAAGTTCGAATAATAAGAAAAGAGATAAGCTTAAATTATGATCATGTCTTGTTGAATTTCGGCGAAAACTTTTTAAAGTAATACATGATGAATATAGATAATATACGGCAAACCGTTATTTTGTTTCAAATTCCCTTAGTATAACAGCTGTATGGACATTCCAACTGTATTTCATGACACTAGATACGAATTATTTTTTTTATTTTGGCTGGAATTCGTTTTCATTTCAGTCGTAATATAGTGCTAGATTGTATAAAAGCTGGTTCTTTTTACAACATTACTATTCTAATCAGGTGTTATGAATTATCAATTGATGTTTTTGTCTTGTGGTTGTAAAGCTATTGATAGAAGCAAGTTTGTTCGTCACTCTGTCACTTCGTCATAGCCAAAATCAACATTTAAGACCAGTGTCCTATGACACATTAAAATTAAAATTTAAAATGTGTCATAGGACACTAGTCTTAGGGGGCCACTTTACTTTATAAACAATATATACTCCTTTCTGAAACGTGGGTCCTGTAGCATCATATTCCACCCATTCTGCTACGTCCTTTGGTACTTTTTGGACATAATAATTTTCAAACTTTTTGGCCATTTTACATTGTTTAGACTGAGGATCACTGACGAGGGTTAAGTACCCGAAACGTGCATGTCTGGTCCATGCTGTAAATTCGAAGTTGTTAAATGATGCTATTGAATTTGAAGACGTTTAACATTTCATACTCTCTGGCCATATTACATTGCTTAGATTGAGGATCACAGATGAGGGTTATTATTATTATTTATTATTATGACAATTTATATAGCGTCCTATATACAATATACTCTAAGGCGCTTTCACATAAAACAGTTCATATATAATATACATCTGTAGATAAGTAAAATGACTAAGAAAAGTGTTCATAATGAAATTACAGTCCGAGGTAAAATTGCTTTAAAAGGCCTCATGCAATAATTTACAGATTGTATGCTACTTTAAAAAGATGTGTCTTAAGTTTTTTCTTAAAAACAGGAAGGGAGTCACACTTCTTACGTTTTGATGGTAACTTGTTCCAAAGCAAGGCGGCGGCCTTATGAAAACGTCTTTCTCCGTAAGTTTTTGTTCTAGTAACCGGGACGACAAGTTGATTCCTGGACTCCGAGCGCAAAGTCCTAGTAGGTTGATACTGTCTCACTAGTTCCGTCAAGTATGCAGGACCCGATCCAATAAGTGCCTTGTGGATATACAACGGGAAGCCAATGGAGATTTTCGAGAGCTGGAGTAATATGTTCATGTCGTTTAGTTGACATAATTAACCTCGCAGCTGTATTTTGGACTTATTTAAAACTCCACATAGTAAGGCGTTCCCATGGTCCAAACGAGAGGTAATTAAAGAGTTCACAAGAGTTTTGCAAGCATCATCTGTGATGAACGGCTTTATATGTCCTATATTCCGAATGTGAAAATAGAACGAAGATGTTATTGCGCTGCACTGCCTATCCATAGTCAATGTCTTCAAAGAAAACACCGAGATTCTTGATGTTATCTGTATCGTGAATCGTGGCGTCACCGAAAGACAACGCAAACTGCTGTCAGTTCCCATTCTTGTTTTTTTTTTTTTTTGTTTGTTTTTTGTTTTTTTTTTTTTTTTGGTGTAAAAACTATAAGTTCAGTCTGTACCTGAAACGTGCATGTCTTGGCCATGCTGCAAATTTATATGTTCTTTAATGATGCTTTTGAATTGGAAGACGTTTAACATTCTTGTACCATTATCCATTGCATCATTCCACGATTCCAATCCATTAGCATAGTAATCTCTATGACTGCATCTTGAAGGTACCCTTCAGGACTATTCGAGTTGTATGCACTATGTACATACAGTCTACTCTCGATAAGTCGAACTTCAAGGGAACATCTGAAAAAGTTCGACTTATCAGGAGTTCGACTTACTGAGTACATGACCAGTTATTGATTTTTGATAAGACTGATGATTTTCCATTTCCTTTTATCTCAACTGTTTAATCTATCTTTTGTTGTTGTTGTTATTGATTCTTTTCTTTTTTTTTTTTTTTTTTTTTTTTTTTTTTTTTTTTTGACTGAATAAAGTGACAGTAAGTAAAAGACAAATTATTGTAACTGGAATATATTTTCTATCGTAAGAAAGAAAGGAGAAGATCTCCAACAACACCCGGTTGCAGCACCAACAGCAAAACCCCAAAACACCCACTGAAAAAACACAAGGCAGACATGCACAGAATGAGACGCAAATGGTACAATGAACGCCTAATCACATAGAAACATCACACATAAACCAACGAGACCAATGGGCAATCGGTGCCGACTAAGGACAGCTCATGACGGTCATCTGCGACAACCAAACAATATTATTATTTACGCTCAAGGCCGAAAGTGAAGAAAATAATTCAAACAGTGAATATTATAAGAGCGAAATTCTAAAGATGACCTAAAATGTATGCCAAAGAGCCAACTAAGGACAGAGCTATGCCATGAGGGAGGTACTAAGGACAGAGCTATGCCATGAGGGAGGTACTTAGGACAGAGCTATGCCATGAGGGAGGTACTAAGGACAGAGCTATGACATGAGGGAGGTACTAAGGACAGAGCTATGCCATGAGGGAGGTACTAAGGACAGAGCTATGCCATGAGGGAGGTACTAAGGACAGAGCTATGCCATGAGGGAGGTACTAAGGACAGAGCTATGCCATGAGGGAGGTACTAAGGACAGAGCTATGACATGAGGGAGGTACTAAGGACAGAGCTATGCCATGAGGGAGGTACTAAGGACAGAGCTATGCCATGAGGGAGGTACTAAGGACAGAGCTATGCCATGAGGGAGGTACTAAGGACAGAGCTATGCCATGAGGGAGGTACTAAGGACAGGGCTATGCCATGAGGGAGGTACTAAGGACAGAGCTATGCCATGAGGGAGGTACTAAGGACAGAGCTATGCCATGAGGGAGGTACTAAGGACAGAGCTATGCCATGAGGGAGGTACTAAGGACAGGGCTATGCCATGAGGGAGGTACTAAGGACAGAGCTATGCCATGAGGGAGGTACTAAGGACAGAGCTATGCCATGAGGGAGGTACTAAGGACAGAGCTATGCCATGAGGGAGGTACTAAGGACAAAGCTATGCCATGAGGGAGGTACTAAGGACAGGGCTATGCCATGAGGGAGGTACTAAGGACAGAGCTATGCCATGAGGGAGGTACTAAGGACAGAGCTTTGCCATGAGGGAGGTACTAAGGACAGAGCTATGCCATGAGGGAGGTACTAAGGACAGGGCTATGCCATGAGGGAGGTACTAAGGACAGAGCTATGCCATGAGGGATGTACTAAGGACAGAGCTATGCCATGAGGGAGGTACTAAGGACAGAGCTATGCCATGAGGGAGGTACTAAGGACAGAGCTATGCCATGAGGTAGGTACTAAGGACAGAGCTATGCCATGAGGGAGGTACTAAGGACAGGGCTATGCCATGAGGGAGGTTCTAAGGACAGAGCTATGCCATGAGGGAGGTACTAAGGACAGAGCTATGCCATGAGGGAGGTACTAAGGACAGAGCTATGCCATGAGGGAGGTACTAAGGACAGAGCTATGCCATGAGGGAGGTACTAAGGACAGGGCTATGCCATGAGGGAGGTACTAAGGACAGAGCTATGCCATGAGGGAGGTACTAAGGACAGAGCTATGCCACGAGGGAGGTACTAAGGACAGGGCTATGCCATGAGGGAGGTACTAAGGACAGAGCTATGCCATTAGGGAGGTACTAAGGGCAGAGCTATGCCATGAGGGAGGTACTAAGGACAGAGCTATGCCATGAGGGAGGTACTAAAGACAGAGCTATGCCATGAGGGAGGTACTAAGTACAGAGCTATGCCATGAGGGAGGTACTAAGGACAGAGCTATGCCATGAGGGACGTACTCCTTAGTTTCAGAATCATTAATCAAATTAATATAATAAAATTTACAAATATATACTGAACAAAAAAAAGTAATGTCCTTCTTTTTTGTATTGGTTTTACATGACTCGTGAAAATAAATTTTATTCAGAGGCGGTAATCTCGAAAAATATTTTTTGAATTAAATGTTAAACGGTATATCCATTAATTGTCCGGTGGATGATATTCTGTCATAGACCATTTGAACCATCCAACCAAAGATTGTACTCTATGTCTTCCGAAATCGAAGTTACCGGATGTGACAGTTCTACCGAATTAAAGGGCCGGGTGTTGCATGCAAGCAGGAGATGCTTTCTCTTCCTGGGTACCTGGTCTCACTCCCATATCGGGATTTTCACTTCTTTTCATGTGTTGGAGGTTTTCGTTTGTTTGCTTCAGTTTCTGTTTTATCCTGATTTTGTATGCTTTTCTGAATTATCGATTTTGTGCTGTATAATTGTCATTATCCATATTTGTCATTGATAAATTGATGTAAATGTGACGTCATCATCAAGGTTAAAACCAAAGGGGTTTCACCTGTTTGATCCTCTCTGGTAAGGGTGTTTCTGAATCCGTAAGAATTTAACTTAACAAATCGGTATATATATGCATTCCTTTAGAGCTAAAGAAGATCCTGACGACAATCTCAACAGCACTCACAATAGAGCACCAAATTGAGCATCGACGGACCTTTTAAGATACACTTTTAATGTGTTTTTCGTATTTGACATGGCGCATAGCCGACTGTTAACTTCCGGTGTCATTTAGGCTAAATTTTCTTGAATTACAAGCTATTTGACTGATTAATGGATAATCGATATCAAAATTTTATTCCGTTTTTCAATGGAGAAATCTCCTTTGCTTATTTATACTCTCTTTTCTTTCGAAATCAGTCAACCAAAACAAAGAAACAGAAAACTTTTCCTTACAAGGAGAAAAAGCTTTGTTTTGTCACGCTTTATTGCGTTCAATGTCTGAGTCATGAAAAGATAATTTTGGAGTTTTTATTGAGTAAATTTTACTATTTCGAGGGTTATAACGTTTCATCTGCACAAGTGGCGACCCATCATTTTTAGGGACATAAGCAAAGTAAAACTAGGCGAACGATATCCCTGGGGACTGGGGACACCAACCTAATGGTTGAAATTCATATTCTGTTGTGGTGATTTAGTGCACCATATTCTATCGTGGTGATTTAGTGCACCATATTCTATCGTGGTGATTTAGTGCACCATATTCTATCGTGGTGATTTAGTGCACCATATTCTATCGTGGTGATTTAGTGCACCATATTCTATCGTGGTGATTTAGTGCACCATATTCTATCGTGGTGATTTAGTGCACCATATTCTATCGTGGTGATTTAATGCACCATATTCTATCGTGGTGATTTAGTGCACCATATTCTATCGTGGTGATTTAGTGCACCATATTCTATCGTGGTGATTTAGTGCACCATATGCGCATTTCAACGAACAAGGTATTATCAGTGATGGTCGACACCGAAAGGAAGGAAATCCTGATAGTGAATCAAAACACAAAATTAAAAGGTCATAATTAAAGGGCAAACAAAGTGCACCAGACAAGTACCAATCTTAGTTCAGGAGTCCAGGTGAAAATGACATAATTGTGGAAGTCTCCATTAACAAGGCAATCTAGGGAAAATGTTTGACCATTCAGAACAAATATTACATTGTGAAAAGAGACAAAACTAAACGGACAATGGATATGAGATCAGGTGCTCGGGGAGAGAGGGCATCTACTAGCTATATCCCTCGCCTTAGCGTGCAGAGAAAGTATAAACCATTGAATGTATCAACTTCGATGTTCATGATGGTTCTTCCACCATATCCTATTTACCTAAAATGTATTTGGACAATGTGGACAATGGGAGGTCACCAGTGAATGAAAGTCAAACATAAATACTGCTATGGGTCAGAATACCCCAAAACGCCAGCAAAAATCAGACAAAGACAGAATATAATTTACAAGTTTAATTATGTACAAAATATATATATTTAAAACGATTACAACTCACAATACAATGTCCGGATCAAAGTGTCCGTTACGGTCCACAAAGTCTATCGAATGTATGGTTTCCGGTAATCACAAACGTTCTCGAAAGATCGGTGTCCAAACGTTGTTAAATGGATTAAAGTCTCAACAAATAAAGTGTCCCAGTATATCAGAATAGATGAATGAATCGTGTCTACGAATGTGTACGAATGCCCCTCAACACAGTTCCTCAGAGGTATTTATACTTAATACAAATGAATTAACCAGAAGCTTCTAGAACAATGACTCATTACAAATGATTAACAATAGAGTAAATTCTAGAAATCACAGTCATGTGATGATATTGATGTAACAAAGAACATACTGGAATATTCTCTAATGAAATAAACATTACATAGTAAAATCTAGAAAGAACTATTATGAAATCATTAAATAACATGATAAGGACATGTGTACCTACACATAAAGTAAAACTAAAATAATACATGACCCACAACAAATACCAAATCAGATACCAAAATTCACAATCATCAGGCAAACTACACATTCTTGAAAACTATATTATAATAACAGAACTTCCTCACGAGAAAAGACCACAAATGCATTCTGTTTCCCTTTATACATGACATACCGATTCTTACAAATACTTCATCCGAAATGTGTAAGTGCTAGTATGTTGGTACTATATGTTGGTACTAGTATGTTGGTACTAGTATTTGGCATCGAAGTAAACTCATTAAGGAATGTTTCAACAATTTTTTGAAATTGTTAACATTCCAAATGGTACTCCTACTCAGACGAAGTATTAATTTTGTCATGTTCCGGACGATGCAATGAAAACTTAGAATAAAAAGTTGACATCTCGTTGTCTATAATGTCAAAATATATTGAGATTAGGGCTGTACATAAAACATCAAATTTGACACATTTGCCGGTTTTGACTTTTCTGCACGTGTAAGGTGACAAATGTTGATACACGTAGCAACAGGTGATGGTTTTTTATCCTTGTCAGAATATTTCATTTACAATGTACATGTTTTATTTTGTGTTTTTCATAACCTTTATTGATTATATTGGATTCTGATATTGGATGTGATATTAGACTCTCTTCGGGAAACGCTATTACTTCTTAGTGCCAATTCCACATTCAGATACATAGATGATACCGGTATGCTATCATAAGTAATCCTAAGCAACATTTTTAGAAGTACAAAAGAAGACAAAGGAACGGTAGATACCAATGATTCAGCTTAAAGTTTGCACTTGACAATTATTTTATTTTTCAACATATAATTAGTCATTCACGCCAAGTATGATTATATACCGATCTCCTTTCTTCTTTGATATTCGGTCGAGCCCGTTATTTATTGCTCACGAGCTCACTTCTGCAAGCAGATCATGAACTATTTTCTGTATACCGAATGCTTTTCACATTGTTCTGTGATACCTATGGCCTCTGTGTTTAACTGTCTTGTTTGTGGGAGGGTTCACATACCAGCTGTACGTTTCGGAAGACTTCTGTGTATTCGGCCAAGTTGGAGGCTTGTGTGCACTTAATCTAAATAACCACATCATTTGCTATATTTAAGTGCCAAACCCGACCATTGGTGCACATTGGCCTCTCTCATTTATGTATTGTCCGTCTGTCATAATTTGTGTTTCGATGCATCTTTGATCTGTTTGTTTGTCCAATTTGTGTGCGTGCGTGTGTTGTGTGTCTCTGTGTTCCTTTCATTTGTAGAAATTATTCTATCTCCTGTCCATTATCTGTAGCATTTCTACGGGTATGTTCCGCTGTGGTCAGTGAAAGGTTGTCTTAATTGCCTGATGTCTTTCCATATACTTCAATGTTCTAGTCAAAGTATCCCTATTCGAGTAGTTACATTCTGGCTTTTCTGCCTATGGTGTATTCATATACATCACCGTCAAATTACACATACTTTGCTCTCAGATTACTTTAAGGCTTATTTCTTAGCTTTCTTGTCAATTTCATGATTTTTTTTCATCGTTTGACAACGTCGCTGAGGAAATTCTAAGCCTAGGTCAATACTAGGAAAATGGAGAGCAATATAGCACCTCCTGCTGGGTGGTGTTCTAGACACGAGACCATTTGAACCACTGGATTTAATCAATCTGAACAAAAATATAGGGATCTGCTCGACTAGTTATACATGTAATTACATGGGCAGGAGATTCTTACTCTTCTTTGGCACTTCTTCTCGCTGCTCGGGAGACAGCTCATAAGTATGACGTTAAATACATTCTGATCATACGCTCAGAGTACTGAGAAAAATGAATGAAGTAAAACGAATAAGGAAGCAAATACTTCTTTTAATTTTTGGCATCACAATGTGCGCTAAACATGTAGACTCTAATATCTATCCTGTTTGAGACATGTATCTTTTCAGGAAGAGCTTGAATCTGTACAATCCATAATAAAACAGCTGTAAAAGAGGGATGCCTATAAAAGCCAAACCAAGAACGGTCAAGACAACTACTGGCGGACGGTTAAAATCTAGGACACTGTAAAGCACATGGTTCTGTTTATCAGGAAGCCAATAAAATAAAGCAAATAAAGTGTAAATGCAACCATAAATGGCGGGATAGATAAAATGTAAAAGTCTCACCGGTCTAGCACTAACGAAATATTCTATAAGAATAAAAACGGAATTCAAAGCGTGAACATTGACATCATTGTAAACGAATAAGGCACTAGCACCGGTTGTATTAACGGAAGGATACAGAGCCATCCAGTAAATGAGAGTGACCACCAGGGCAAACACTGATATAACATCGGACAGTATCCACGAGAGAATGGCCAAACAGGGAATAGACTGTCTGACATCTACCGTTATTGATTCCTGATGAGGTGAAGACGTAGCAGGAACTGATATTTTGACGTCATTATTTGAAGTTGGCAACGAGTCTCCCTTGCTTCCATAATTGATGGAGTGACTAGATGAAAAGTCCAAATCTGTTAATCTAGATATACTGGACACTGATGCTGACTGAGGTCGGGTCTGCTCAAGCTTCCTTGTCTGACCATATATAGCTAGACACGTGGAGAGCAGCATATGTAGGGTCAGAACTATGTAACTCCATATTGTGAGGAAGGCTAGGGTGCTGTTCTTACCACCACCCCCGGAGTCCTTGGCCAGAGTATAGATCAGAATCCCCGTCACGTACACTGTAAGTAGTGTCCGTAAACCTAGATAGAGAACAGGGTGCCAGTTCCACTGAAACATGCAAAAAACGCTAGAGTATAGTATGATATTCTGTAAAAACTTAGCAGACATTGTAGATCTCGAATTTTCTTCATTTAAGAATTGAATGTTTATTTATGCCATTTTATTGGATGATGAGATGTCAGTTGTCGTACCACAAACTGTGTATAATCACGTAGCGTCAATGTTTTGGACACCTCTTTATAAACTTTTGTGCTTAAAAATTCTTATCATTTATGTGCAATGTTTAATTATACTGCTTGTAAATATCGAAACGGTGTTCATTTATGTAAAACGATCAATAAAACGGTTTGATAGATTTCAAACGGACATGTCCGCACTAATGACATATCTAATGATGAGAAATGTTATAAAACTATATATTCGAAAAAAAAAAACTTACTTGACAACGATAAAAATCGTCTGGTCGCTCGTGACGGAATCCGAAATTTCTTAGTTTAAATTCTTCTTTAAAACTTGGCTCACTCATTACAATGGATTGAAGAAGTAAAGTTGTTATCCGGGTATACAGGAAGGTTGTCCGTATTTACTATGAGGTCAGTCAATCCACTCTTTACATCCTATATTCCATAAATGTGAGTTTATGTCAGCAATAAGTGTTTAATGATACCACGGTTATAATGTCCTCGTGTTATGGAAATATCACCTGCCTGTCTTTATAGAAGTGTTATATATAATTATCAATTTAGCAATAGATTTATTGTAATCTTATCTATCTGAACTGCATGACGATTGGACAATCCAAGCCCACCTTCACAAATCCACCTAAAACTGTTATCACAACACTCATTCATAAGCGCGTTGTCTCACGTGCAATGAGAAGTGCATAGTAAGGGTGCACTGGGTGATAAAACTATTTGATCAGTTAAAATTGCGGTATATTTACCCAACATTTCGAAATTTCACTTACTCATATTGCATATATACATACAGGGCGAATCTAAAGGAGGGGGTCATGTCCTAATCCCCCTGGGAATTTTCCTGTTTTACATGTACTGTCTTTCAAAACCATACGCTGGTCCATTCCCCTTGAAAAAAAAATTCTGGATCTGCTCATGCATACGCCTCTACGAGTTGGTCTTTGGGAAAGGTAATTAGTCCATTAATATAGTGCTCAGCCAAACAGGTTAGGTCAAAACTTTTATCAATATAATTTTCATTTCATACTTTATATTGATAATGGACAGTGTTCTTAAATCTTATAACGATCAATATCCGCACCATATTCGGCATAAGCTGGGGGGGGGGTGGGGGGGGGGGGGGGGGGTTGCGCAATGATACAACTGCCTATCGCCATGATTCAAATAGCAAACAATCGTCTCTCTATCTTTGGAATAAGAACCAGTTTTGAGGAAATTCTACATGCTGAGGAGGTTTTTTTTTTGTTAGTAGAAATGAAATGACACCCTTGAAAATCAACATATCGTATTTTCAGATGTGTGTTTTAGGGAATCCCCGGTTCCAAAAATAGTGCTATAAATAGAAGTCCGTGAAAATTTAGTTGATCGCTGTACAATGTATTTACAAAATTTCTTTGCCAATCAGAATCCTTATTTCTAAGTAATTACAATGGAAATTAAAATGATAAACAAATGCCCCCCCCTTTTTTTGTGAGCTTGCCTTCGAATATTGAGCAAAGACAACCTAAAATATTAAAGTCATTGGATACATTGTTCAAGAGATATATAGCTCGGACAAAATTAGCATAGATACATTTTAATAAAACTCTGCAGCTTACCAAACCACATGACGTTTGATCTAAAGGTACTGACTTTGGTCGTATGACCTTGGGTCACGGTTATGTGAAACACTTGGGTCATGAGCAACAACATACAAAAATACGAAAGTGATCGAGTGAACGGTTCAAGAGATATGACCTGCACAATATTTGTGACAGACGTACAGGCAGACGGACGCGAAGGCAAAAACAGTATTATGTATCTCACAACATCCTTCGTAAGAACTGTTTTGTTTTACACATGCGATATCCCCTCATTAAGAAGACTGTTTTGTGTCATTCGTGAATTTTCATATCATTTATTTATGACAACATCGGTGCAAATTGTACATAAAATATAATCCGAAAAACAATTTGGATTTGCATATGTACAGTGCAGTATGAACATGTTCTCTTTCTATTTTAAGCAAATGAGCACTGAAGCACGGAGGCTGAGCCTCGTGTTACGATGTAAAGTAACGATGCACGCACAATCTGAGTGTGTAAAGAGCGAACACTGCAAGCTGTAGCAGGGGCATAGCTACCAACAAAAGCCCCAGCAGAACACCGGCAGCCAAGCCCGGGCTCTCTGTATAGTCCAGTATCGGGTAGATTATGTTGTCTTTGTCCACTGCCCAGTAAATCAGGCTGAACATCGCATAAACAATACCGTAAATCATCGGGTAAATACAGTGTAAAAGTCGCACAGTCCGCGCTGACAACATGATGTCCGTTAGAACAAATAGCGTGTTGATACCGTGTAAACTTACGTCTTCAAACCATTCTAACGACCTCCATTTTTCAGTTGGCATTGTGGGATAGATTGAAACGAAGTAAACCACTGTAATGATCGGGGAAACAATCCAGCAGATATCGGATAAAACCCACGATATTCCATAGACTATCTTATATCTAGTCCCTGTTGGTTCCGGATTCGGCGATTCATGATTTGGTTCATGTACATGTAAGTCGGACCCAGCTTTCTTTTCCGGGTCAAATGCCTTGTTTTTGCTTCCCTTTACTGACGTCACATCGTGAACTTTGACAAATGGTTTAGGAACTTCTGATCCAGATGCACTCTTGGTTTTCTTGCATGCCCATATAACAGCAAGGACAGTGACCACCATAAAATGGATGGTCAGTAGTAGATATGTCCATACAGTGAGGTACACCATAATGTGGTGGACAGCGTCGTCGCTGGGCGTGGCACATAACGTGATAAAGACGGCGGAGCAATACACAGACAGACATCCCTGTATCCCGATATATACACCAATGGGAATGGGCCACTGTAACAAAAATAATTATTACTGTATAATAGAAAACTGTATTGAACTTTATGTATATATTGGCGTTTAAATTGTCCAAAAAATCAAACTTGTTTCATAAATGACAATTTAATCTTTATTATGATCATAATTGATTTATTTTTAAATTATTCATTTTCTTATACAGTCTCTTTCAATAAACTCCTTATAATGGAAGATTACAAACTACATTCATTGCCTGAGTAATTAAGAATGTCATTTGCAAAAATAAAATGTTTCACAAGCGCTTATGAAGCGCTTTGGTACTCGAATGAAAAATAATAATAAAAAAAAAAAAACGGAGGAGATTTAGTTATATATTGTAGGAATCTGATGATATGTATTTTATGAGTAAAATCTTCTCCAATGGAGTCCTACAAATTAAAAAATATCTGGCGACTTCATAGTACTTCAGTATAGATAAGAGATAAAGTTTTAGATTTACTCATCACATAACCTCAACTCTACTGAGTGGTTTCTAAGAGATTCTTATCTATCTAGAATAAATTCCAACATAGAGAGAGGGGATGGCGATGATACTTGGATCCGCAACGCTCCTGACCTTGTCTATATCTTTTATCTCTGAATTAATTCAATTTGCCATGGGTCGTTGATGGATTCATCACAATATTTCCGGATCCAGAATTGAATAATTTGCCAATATTTAGTACTATTGCAATAACATCAGCATTTCCGGATGAGGTTTTTGAAGTTTCGGAAATCGAATTTAAAATGTAATGGATGAAACTGTGAAATCCGGAAACGTTCTAATTTGTAATTTGTAGGTACAGATATAGAACACGGTTGTAAAATAAACAGGTCGAAGAAAGAATAAACAGCGCTATCCTTCAATTAATGTAATTAAATTATACCTCAAAGCATACACGTGTATCTTCTACTTAAGATGAAGGCAATCTCCTGCAGAGTGAGTTCTTTACTTTAGAATACAGACCAAATGTTATTACTAAAGAAGCTTAGAAATGACGCCTGTATTCATCTTCCTCCTCTATTTTGTTTACTACTATCTACTATTTTTACTGAGACACACAAAAAAGTCATCCTTTTTCTTAAAATTTTATAAAATTATACTTATTTGTGAGGAAAGCATTTGTTATCCTAGTTACAAGAAACATGAATCTTTTTTTTTCTTTCTTTTTTTCCTTTTCTTTTCTTTCTTCGACTTTCATATATTTTCTAACATCGCATTTTGATTACAGGGTATTCAAACTTTGCTAATCTGGATGACCTTGACCCCGTTATTTTCTTTTAAAGTTGAAAAACTACCACTGAAAGGACGTGTATCAAACCACAAATGTCAAATATAAATGACCATAGATTTAAGATTAATTACTCCTTATACGACTGACTCTTTATACTCATGTATAGATCGTGAGTAGATGTACTTCAACTCAAGGGTAGCTACTTGACTCTTTCAATCAAGAATTATCCCATACTCTTCTATTTTCAGAACTATCTGTCTTATAATAAGCAATTAATAATAAATTAATAATCATTCAATTTTGAACTACGATTATTGTCCAGAG
This sequence comes from Pinctada fucata, assembly GCA_028142955.1. Lineage (NCBI taxonomy): Eukaryota > Metazoa > Mollusca > Bivalvia > Pterioida > Pteriidae > Pinctada > Pinctada fucata. The sequence goes on from AP027102.1 coordinate 100,687,001, forward strand.
TTTTATTTCGATTCTTATTTTCATGAACATGACGAGATTCAATTTCTTAATTCTATGAAAAACTCTTGCGCCAACAACGATTCATAGACGGAGTCACAGAATAATTCTGCCTTTAAAATAGATTTCATGCATATTTTCTGCATGTTGACATAATTATCTTACATGTTGACATAAATGAGTTGCATGTCCTAATAATAAAGTTGCATGTTAACATATTTTGTATAAAGATACTTCGCGTGTAGGAGACAATCATACTTAAAATATAACAGTTCATTATGTTACAATATAATTTTCCATATGCTAACAGAAAAACTCCGACTCAACAAAGGGAGTTCTAGAAGACAAAGTGCAGGCACCAGACATTATATTTTGTGTACCAGGCAAGTGTACTCTTAAGTCTCGATGCAAAATAATTATTCAGAGGTACCTATACAAAGTATTAATTATTTCTATTCAATGTTTGTAATAAATATATGCGATGTTCCAGATTCAGTGGTCAATTCCTAAAATTGACCTTGATTAAATTAATTCTAAATTCGGTAGCTATTTCAAATCATATCTCAAAAGTTTGTGAAATCGAAGGCGTGAATTTCAAGCATTAGAAAGATGCGATAAGTTGTGACTTTATACTATGCTTACAATATGACTATGCATGCGTTGATATTTACCTGAGAAGTACAGAAATTCTGTGGTGAGGAATTGGAAAATCCAAAATTTCGTAACGTGAACTCCTCTTTCAACGACATTTTACAACTTTGTAGTGGATCGGTTCATTTCAAGAGTTCTTTTCTATAGAACAATATATATATAGAGAGTTCAAACGTCATGTGGTTTGGTTAGCTGCCGAGTTTACAAGCTGCAAGCTCATTTGTTCACAATCATTCAAAAGTAGCTATGATAAAAGGTAAAAAAAGAGATTATGATACAAATAAAGAAAATCACTGCTTATCAGGTATTGATAATGAAAACACACTTTTAAGTTGCAAAAGACTGACACGAATCGATACACATTGCAATGTCAGAGAGGACCATAAATTGACCATCATAAATTATCCTTCCTATATATATCTAGATATGTCCCGATACCATAAATATTTACTCTCCACAAGTACTTGTGTAAATTCTTTCTACACGCGCGGATCAAGAGATTGGAATAATTTATTCCTTCCCAGTCCCCATCCCCTAGATCCTTCCCATGGTAATAGCCAAATATTCAACGAATCAAAATGTTCCTTAATTTGCATTTGCTTTGTTGAATTGACAACCTGAACCTACAACACTTATTGTGAGACGAAGTTATCATGAGGCACTGGTCCAAGGTTTATATGACAAGTACATGTTGTATGTTTAGATACCTAGATAAACCAAAAGCATTACAAGAAAAACGACAAATCTTCCGTGCTCTTCTGACTGAAGCAGCTAGGTTCATGTTCCGTCATCATTCGTATCTTTGTGGATATAAGAATAAATTAAACAAAATACCATGTCGGTACATTGGGTCTATTCTAAAATTATGTAAATTGTTTGACATTAGGTATAGTAGTGATTAATGTATCCATCGATCCATTTGGATGGAAATCAGCCTCTTTTGTTATCGCCCCCCCCCTCCCCCCCCCCCCCCCCCCCCCCCCATTCAACTTCCTGCACTTTTGTTGATTACAAATTTGGTGAGAAGAGAAAACATCACTTATTCGTGGAACATTCTACTTACATGTACACCCAAAACGTGATGGCACATTTTCATATCCTTCTGTGTATTAAGTTCACCCTCTGTGATAAGAATAGACCAAAGGCAACTTTCAAGTGTGGGAATATCAAACTTGTAAGAAGATGAAACGTTTATATTTCCATAAGTAGAATATATATAGAAGGAATGGTTATACTATAACAGACTGAACGTCTTATAGGAAGAAGTTTTTCCTTTTCTGAAGCATCATTGTCAGTAGTCCAACAAGTTGACCTAAGACGATTGTTGGTTACTGGCATAGGCAAAAGTTGAGAGTATGTTCCCAAATTTTCCTTGTGATGCATGTTTTTTTAAACATACGTGCGTTATTAGTCCAGAAATATAGTCTCAACTGTCATACCAAAATCTACATTTGGGTATGACCAGTCGTACATTTTTTAAAAGTCGCTATGCTTCGCAGGCGACACAAAAACTGTCGGGTGTGTGTCCAAGGAGAAAGTAAGGTACAATGTGTGAATGTTTATGACAAGTATTCCGACATATTCTCGGCTTGGTCAAGTTTGAGAAAATGTAGAAGGGCATCCGCCTCTCTTTGATTTTGAATATAACTATAAAAAAAGAAATTTTTACCATTATTAAAAATATGATGTGGCATTCCTATAGTAACTAATTTTCTTTCAATAATTGGCAAAAAAAAAAAGAAAACATCCACATATGACACTAAGTATCACATGAACACACAGCATTACGTGCTTTTTGGTGAATAATCTAATTTCAAAGAAAGGAGATCTCCAACAGGACTCTGTTACAGCATATATAGCAAATCATCGAAACATCCAAATTCCAGAACAGAGCAGGCGAGCACGAGAGACAGCAAAGAGACAAAAAGCGCCACACATCAAAGACAACACAAAAACATTTAACAAAAAAACAACAACAACGACACCTATGGGCAATCGGTGCTGACAGAGCGGCCACCTGTCATGTTAGTAGCAAATGGTGAGGTTATCCGGGTTACATCCTCCTCACTTGTCAAGTTACCAAGCGGTATCGAAGATCTCGAAGATTGTGTATAATACCTTCTTTTTACTGTAAGATGATAACATAAATAAGAAAGCAAAACACAGGGGCACAAGTTTAAAAAACATGAACATGTTAAGGGATATCAAAAGCATAAGGGCTTACGATAAACAGCCCGTGCTCTGACAACTGGTCGTGGGCTAATTGACCAACTTTCAGAGAGGACAGGTGGTCGGTGCTCAGTCTTCTCTGACGAGGTTTGGACGGGCCCCGTCAGTCAGTTGGTGTGCGACTCTAAAGAATACGCTGGTACAAGACTGTAGATTGGTTAAGTACTATGCAATGTGTCCTTCTGGTGACACAGGATCACATCCACGGTATATGATCTTCCTGAAAGTGTTGTGTAAGCGAACTGGGCCCACCAACCAATGACTTTAAGGCAGAGTAGGTATGTTTTTAAGACCGGCAGCGAGTCATGCATAGTATACACAGATACAGAGCAGAAAATTAATGGTGTAGCAGTGCCAGTGTTCTGAAGAACCATAAATAACCGTAAGTAATGTATATTCAAGATGTTTTTCCTTTCTGTGTGATCAAGCACAGGACAAGGTGATTCCATTCAAAGAGACGAAGCGGAAGTAATCTGTGTGCACCTTAGATGCAATCTTCCTCGTGTAACCAATTTTTCTTATATGTAATGTAACTTGTTACCATTTATTACTGTGCTTCAGTGTGTGAGAATTTCTCCTACATTTGATAAATAAAAATTGATATATGTGTATGAACTGAAACATGTTCTTGGTCAATTGGTGTGGAAATGCTGTTTTCAAAGTTAGGATTGACCTTGACCTTTGGACTTCAAAAATCGATAGAGCTCCTCTTTTTCTCCTTACAATATTTGCTAGAATTAATCAAATTATGCTAGAATCAAATTATAATGCAGAAACATTGTTTTTCACGTAAGCTTTGTTTGACCTTGACCTTTTGAACCTCAAAATCAATAGGGCTCTCTCTCAGCACATAAACAATATATGTTTATGGTTTTATCTCTGTAAATTATCAATAAGAATCGTTTAAGTTAAGGTGCAGATAACCATTACATGAAATACATGTAAAAGTTTTGATCAAAACCCCTTGTGTCAATAAAAATACATGTATTGTGAAGTTTCAGCTCTGAATAACTGGAGCTATGGAGCATAGACTTTGTTTTTCATACGTGCTAACGTTGACCTTGACTGTTGACATCCAACCTTATGACCCCAAACATCAACAGGGTACATACTGTAGGTCTACAGCAATATATTTGTGAAGATTCATCACTGTAGGTCTAGAATTACACGAATTACAGCAAGTGATAGGAATCGGATGGAAAAATCATAATCGATTAATCGTATAAGCCTTTCGATTGATTATCGATTATCATGATTATAATTGGACTTTTGTATCTTACTGCAAAACTGTAAATATTGCAAGATTTGTCCAAAAGTTTCGTAACATTGACCTCAAATTTTATTGAAACACAGTAACATTTTTCAGTTCAATATGCATACTGATCCGAATCAATGAAACCAGCCGTCTGAAACGACTAATGAACTGTTTGTCAGGCAAAACTATGGTTTTTCTGATGCAAATATAACATTCTTAAAAGTTTGAACTTCACGATTATGATCGATTTTTAATATCTGAATCAATTATTGTAATCATATGGGTCTGGTGATGGATTATCGTAATCGGAAGGGTCTGGTGATGGATTATCGTAATCGGAAGGGTCTGGTGATGGATTATCGTAATCGGAAGGGTCTGGTGATGGATTATCGTAATCGGAAGGGTCTGGTGATGGATTATCGTAATCGGAAGGGTCTGGTGATGGATTATCGTAATCGGAAGGGTCTGGTGATGGATTATCGTAATCGGAAGGGTCTGGTGATGGCTTATCGTAATCGGAAGGGTCTGGTGATGGATTATCGTAATCGGAAGGGTCTGGTGATGGATTATCGTAATCGGAAGGGTCTGGTGATGGATTATCGTAATTGGAAGGGTCTGGTGATGGATTATCGTAATCGGAAGGGTCTGGTGATGGATTATCGTAATCGGAAGGGTCTGGTGATGGATTATCGTAATCGGAAGGGTCTGGTGATGGATTATCGTAATCGGAAGGGTCTGGTGATGGATTATCGTAATTGGAAGGGTCTGGTGATGGATTATCGTAATCGGAAGGGTCTGGTGATGGATTATCGTAATTGGAAGGGTCTGGTGATGGATTATCGTAATCGGAAGGGTCTGGTGATGGATTATCGTAATCGGAAGGGTCTGGTGATGGATTATCGTAATCGGAAGGGTCTGGTGATGAAGTCGCCGAAGTCAGCGAAAATCAGCACAACACTAGATACAGCACAGGAATGCTATGATATTTTTTTTCAAGTTTGGTCTTAGCCTCTGACCTTTTGACCTCAATATCAATGGGGATCCTCTTTAAATTTCTACATAAGCAATCTATAAGTGATGTTTCACAACTCTAGACTAAGTCAAGAAAAGCTCAAGTTATGATGCAGAAACAAAATTTATGTCATTGGACAGACAGACAGGTAGATAGATGGAGAGACAAAAGTTGAAACCAGTCTACCAATTCCAACTTCAATAGTCATCTTAAATAACAATCTTAAAAAGAATATGAGTATTGATTTTTTTATTGATCAAGATGGTGTTATATATGCACGTACGATTTTAATGTCATCAACAGGTCTATCTTCATTATCAGTTTCTACGAGTCCCATTGTCTTTACAATTTGCATTCCACTACTAACTCGACCAAATATGGTGTGTTTACCATCAAGCCAGGACGTAGGAGCTAAAGACAGGAAAAACTGGCTACCGTTGGTGTTTGGGCCACTGTTGGCCATTGATAAAATACCAGCACCTAAAAATCAAAGTCCATAAAATTATTATAACTTTAATTTTAAGGGACTATTTTATTATCAAGTAACTGTGTAGTATTTTTGATTCACACATTCATGTAATCTTGCCAAGGACCCTCATACAGTAAATAAAATCATGTTGTTATGAAGGTTACTTATGCTCATAAAATTTCCACAGACATGACTGAAAGGCAAAAGTGCCTTGGAAATACCGTATAACCAGAAATTTTCCCGAGTATCAAATTTCGCGTTTTAATGGTAAAATAGGGAGTCTTTATTTTCGCGAGTACAATTTTTCGCGATTTCTAAATTGGAAACAAATATGTTCATATGATGTTACTGTTTTGTACCTTTTATTATTGAAGTATTAGTTATTTCTATCATGAGAACACACTCAATTCACTTCCCTTTAGGTCTAATCAGGAAAAATGAACAATGGCACACGTACAATATGTAGAAATAACGGATATACCAATTTATGATCAACCTTATCAAACACAATTTTTCGCGAGAATATTTTTTCGCGATTCAATACCCCTCGCAAATATAGCGAAAATAAGTATCTCGCGAAAATTCCTGGTTATACGGTTATATGTTATTTCACTAACATGTGATTAATGAATTTGTCTATAATCTGATAGTCAATTTCTTGGAAGATCATAATCAGATTAACAGGAGTATCAGTAGTTTGAAAGTACATGGAAATACAATGAAATATATAGTTCTCTTAATTATATTAGAATGTATCTCAGACTTGATTATAAGCATTAATTGAATGACATAAATACTTTCAAACCATTTTGTAAAGTTTTAAAGAGTAATATACCAATTTCAAGGATTTTGATACAATAATTCATTGAAAATGACCTGTTTATAATAGGAAAAATATCATAGTTGACGGAAAATCCTATCAGATTAAGAGGAGTTCTCAATATTTTTGAAAATTTCTATCAGATTAAGAGGAGAAAATTTAAATTAATTATATAGGAGACAGTTTTGTGTTTTGAAATCATATCAGATTAAGAGGAGTATCAGATTATCAGGTATCAGATTAAGTGGAGTTCTCTGTATATACAGATATTTGCTGCCATTACCTGCATGTTTTAATTCCTGATGAATCTCATCATCAAACTCTTTACCATAAATAGAGGCCCCTCCTCGACCTAAAACCAACAAAGTTAAATTTCATAGACAGTGTAACAGGTCTGCCATGATCTTCAAATGCAACTTAATTTTTTGAAATCAACACAATTATAATTTCTTGAAATAAGCAAAATTAAAATTTCTTGAAATCAATAAAACCATATCTCCTTGAGACTGTTTGATTTGCAATTTATTCTGTTGGTATAAGAATAAGAATCCACGAAAAATTGAAATACAATATACTTCACATAAGTGATATACATGTGAAATAATTTTTATTGTAAATACCGTACTTGCTGTTTCAGCACACTTTTAACTTGAAAATTATTTTAAAATCACATACCAGTGCCTGTTGGATCACCACCTTGTATCATGAAGTCCTTTATAATACGGTGAAATTTGGTTCCATTATAATAGCCCCTCCTGGCCAGCTCGGCAAAATTACGACAAGTATTAGGGGTGTGTTTCCAGTATAACTCCAACACTATCACTCCCATCCTGTGTACAAAAAATTATAGTAATGTATCATTTCAACAGCAGCATTTAATTAGCATGCCATTTTTTAAATCTCTGAACATGCTGTGACTGTGCCAGATCTCATCCAAGTCAGTCATCTTTTTATACTGTTTGGTCCTCCTTTAGTGATTGCATGGAAATCTCAACAGCACATGCATCAGTACAAATGAGTAGCAAGAGTTATAAAGTGCTGTGATTTATTTACAGTTAAAAGAAGGGATGGTGTATGAGATCTGGGACACAGCTGATCTAAAAGTTTCAGGTTTTTCAGTATGAATTCTGTCATCAGGCTGGGGATCTTTGCAGAAAATATTGACAACCTGAAGAAGTTTTGCTGAAACTTGAAAGAGGATGAAAAATCCCCAACCTGATGACATAATTCACACCGATAAACCTGAAAAGTAAAAATGAAACAAAGATGTTTAAAGTAGCATTTGAGACAAAAAAAAACCCCAAAAACATCACAATATTGTTTATTTGATTTTAATATTGTTTTTTGTCTCAAATGTAGTCCAACAAGTCTGATGTGGGGCAAATAGACTTTCTTCATTTTCATCTACATGGTACGTTGAACCATCAACAATTGATGACTATTTAACGGCGTGAACAGATCGCTACTATATTTACAAGAATTCTTAGAAACGGAAATTACAAAAATAGAAAAGATAAAAGATAAAAAGAACAAACTATTTACAGCTTCTATATATGGATACTTAACAAAAATTGTGGTTCTGAACCAGAGATTTAAACTGGTCCAGAGATGGTGCGTGAATAATTGAATTTGGAAGTGAATTCCACAGAACAACAGTGAAGGGGAAAAAACTGTATTTGTAGTAGTCTGTTCTGGTACTGAAGATTTGGTACTGCTGAGAGTTGGTGCTGCGGGTACGTGAGAATGTATTTTGGGTGAGGTATATGGTGGGAATGACTGCTACCAGGTTATGAGTCAGTTTATAAAACATAGTTACCACTGAACTTGCATTTTAGACACTCCAAGACCCAACATTACTACTTTTGACGTTATTTCTAACTGTGACGTCATAAATCAGATACGACGTCACAGTTAAAAGTTAAGTCAAATCTTGTGATGTCGGTTCTTATGATGTGTAAAATACAAGTCAACTACAACCATAATGTGAAAATCGTCTGTTGTTCCTTCTTGCTTGTTTGTTAAACTGATCAGCTGATGTGGGGCAAATTATCCTATGTGGTTGTTTGCCCCACATCTAATTTCAATGGAAACTGAGGAGCTTCTTTACTTTTTGTCTAACAAGTCTTGGACAAAAAGTAAAGAAGTGTACTTTTTGTCCAAGACTTGTTGGGCTATCTCAATGCCATTGTAAAATTTAAAGCAGAATTCAACAAGTTTCTTCTGTGAGTTCATCCAAGTTACTGATAAAGCCAGAGGCCCAGTTTGTTAATCGTAGTCTAACTCACTCAGCTCAGTGAATGATTACTGTACATGTAAAAGCCGTTATTTTCGTGAAATTCTATGAAGCTTGAGTGTATTGGAGATTAAATGTCATACGTTGTATCTAGTGTCACATTTGGTGGCTGCCAAGTTTTTGGTGGTATCCCTGAAGTCGACATCACTGACAAGTCCGTTCCCTCTGCCGGCTCAGACGACGTGCGTTCTACTTTCGATTTTGAATTTGGCTCTCCCATGTTACGATGTAAACTGGACGACTTATATATCCGGATGCTTACGGATAATTTCAAAATTCTGAAATATATGTGACACGATACACAGATTTATTATGATATTCTATACAGTATAGTTTGAGTTAATTGTCTTTTATGTACATTGATAAAGTACTGTAATATGTTTAAAGGATGGATCAGAATAGCTAAACTATTCAGAAAGTCTAAAGAACTGACGAGCGGTAGCGAGCCAAAGAAAAATTTTGAAAAATGACCGAAAAATTGTAGATTTATCGTACAAAATGTTATAATGTCTATTTTTAACAATGTTAATGCATCATAAAATTTTGTGATTAAAAAGTGTGGGGGGGGGGCACAAACATGGGTGTGCCTCCCCCCACTTTTCAAAGTGTGTGGGGGGGGGGGGGGGCATGTGGCCCCACTGCCCCCTTCTCCTACGCCCTTGAATAACCAGAATAGGAAAAATAGGTGTGCAGAGGCGGCGTCCGCCAACCCCGGCACTGACCCAAAATTAAAAAAAAAAATGTTGGCCCATTTTCAGTAAAAATCGGCAAATTCGCCCCTTGACCCCCCCCCCCCCCGGCAAAGCGGGAGCTGGATCCGCCACTGTGTTTAAACCAGTCATTCAAAGCTGTCTTACTTTTGGTGTTCATGGGTGTATAATTCTGGTTGGTCACGTGCAAATTTCGTGAATCGCGAAGCGACCAAAAGTAAAACAGTCATTACATATATTCACATTTATTCTAATTATCGGTCATTTTTATTTGCATGCACATCGCAGATTTTGCCTGTAACAACGTCAAATGTGTCTTTACGTTGGTAAATTCTCCCTACATGCAAAACATGAACGTGACGTCACATTAGCAACCCAAGTTATTGGAATTTAATTTTAGTTGCCTAATGGGCGTTTAACATGGGGAGTCTACTAGTAATGTAAACATTCACTGATGACATTACATGATTGATAACGATTCGTAACCTAACGTTTTCTCAAGAAGCCTGGACGAAAATCACTACATGTACGTAAGAGTTTAAGTTCTAAAGAGAAGATCTCCAATAAGACAATATTGCAGTGTCTACGGCGGAACACACACGCATGATTATGCCATGATACCGAAACAAACAAATAACAAATTCAAATTCAAATTCAAATTCAAATTATTTATTGGCATATAACACATGTATACAAATGGCTATCGCCCAAGTAAGACAAAAAACAGCCAAAGGAAAAAAAAAAAAAAAAAAAAAAAAAAAAAAAAAAAAAGCATAACAAACAGTAATTAGACATACATTTTAGGTATTATAGTTTTGAAGTGATATGATGTAAACATGACTAAATTACAGATATTTGGAATAGACAAACAAAAGTGGTATAACCTCAAGATCATGATTCAAAGGTTTCAGAAGTTTGTATACAAAGTAATGGAGGAATGGTTATTAAGTGGACTTTATTTCAATATGAGAGGATCTGAGTTTAATGCATTCAGTCAGAAACGAAGATGTGTTTTTCAACAAGGATGATTCATTATTGTTTAAAATCAATTGAAGTTTTAGTTCATCATTAAACTGTCTATAGTATTTAAAATGCATTTCATATTTCTCAACCATCTTTTCTCGTATTTCAGAGTATTTTGAACATTGTAATAAGAGGTGCACTTCATCTTCGATTAGTTGAATATCGCATAGTTTACAGAATCTCTCTTCTCTAGAAATATTTTTATATCGGTCTCTTTCAATTGCTAGAACGTGAGCACTGATTCTTAATAACTGTGATCTAGAGATGAAATATCTACAGATAGGTAACATCTAACAAACCAGACAAAACTGTGATACCATCGAATACAACTAACTGTCCATCTTCTCAAGACAAGTGGACGTAATATATTGCGTACTCTTGTCTCGAGAAGATGCTAACTGTCCGAGCTCTGCAGAATGGCGCGAACTTGTGTTTCTTCATTCTTCGACTAGACAAATGATCCGTGTTCAGTCTTCTCTGATGAAACCATGGACAACACAGTCATGGAGTCCCATTGTCAGGGTTGGTCAGTGTACAATGATGTAAAAAGATGCTTGCTGGTGCAAAACTTTAGATTGGTCCATGCACCATGCTTAAATACTTAAAGTTCAATCTACCTTTGACCATTCTTATTTTGTTTATCAAGTCACTGTAACGTACAAATGGTATATGCTCTGATGTTTGAACTGTCCCCAATTTGATATGAGTCCAGGGATATTTCTACAAAACTCCCAGATATTTGTTGCAAGGTAATAATTAATAACGAAACTCATAAACTAAGATATATCTTAACAAGTTATTCAATTTTACAATTAAACTGTCCCCCTTGAAAATCTTATTTGATGGTTAATTAAGGGACTAAAAAGTAAAACAAAAAGAATTTTATACTTTACCCTCTATAAAGCTCTGTCCGTCCACGATAGTTTATAATGTCAGCCCTATCGATGTGTAGTAAGCACCGACAACTTCCTTACATCGGAAACATAACCAGTTTTAAGGTATATATCTAACGGAAATGGGTAACATTTGTAAAGCATTTTTCTAGATTATTTCCTATATTCCCCTTTCGTATTTGGGGTCGGTGGGGTATAACATTTGAAAGAAGTGTTATTTCAAACGAAGTTACAGTTGTAATGGTGATATCATTAGACATTGATCACAACCAATTGACAGCGTGAACATGAAACTAAATTTCAGCTTAGGCAAAAAGAGTGAAATCCTGTAGTATGTGCAGATGTAATGAGAAATATATGTTGACTTACCGGGCATGGTTAAAATAGAGCTCATTTGAATTCTTTTTGATGAAACCATTTTCATGGAAAAGAAAAACAAAAGAAGATTACAGAGTAAAATAGATCTTGATAATAGACTAAAAATATTCTGGAAAAAAGGCATGACAAAACAATTAAACATTTAATCCTTGAGCTTGTCATTAAATAATGCAGCTTTATTCTCGATTATAGAAACTTTTTAAAAATGTATATTCAATCAATGGTTTATTTTAAAAGGAATATGATCCTTTAAAAGTAATCAAAAAAATAAATATGCATATATATATATATAGTGTCCACCTTTCCAACACTGCACACTAACTAACTATACGATGCCGCTACAGTAACTCCATTTTAACTTGACACGCATTGTACAAATCTAATCAGTTCTGAAAGTCAGACATCTTGGGCTTTGAACAACCATCATGAGCAGTGCTGCACGAACTGTTTTTCGTATGCCTAATGTTTTTGCCTTCCATTTACTGAGTTTTTGTGTAACAATGTTACATATGATAGGGCCTCATGACTTATTTCTTATTTGTAATTTCAATGAAAATGCGGTCATGTTTGCGTAAATCTAGACCCCTCAATCGAGCTCTCTCGTTGCTTCACGATACAAAGGATCCTGGACCTTAAGGCCCCATTTTTATCACTCATAAATCGAAGAATCCAATGTCATTTGTATGACTTTTTACATATAATGAAAAATTGACCATTCGTGTATTAAATACATATTAAAGTTTCGCTTGTATTCAAAGACGTTACTAATTGTGATGTCTGTTTTGTGACAGGGGTATATGGCAAATCCGGATAACTCGCCATCGATTCCGCCCTTGAATATTGTTTTCTCAATGCATATGCATGTGAGGGATCGAATAAATTGTCACATGATCACATATTTTGTGACATGACCAATCGGGTAAAAATCAATATATGCTAATGAATCGATACTGTCGGTTGCCATCTTCATAAATCGCGGGTCCGATACGTCCGTCGTCCTAGGACGACGGACGTATTGGACCCGCGATTTATGAAGATGGTCGGTTGCGTGATATTGTTAGAAGTGTGGCTTTATGTTAATCTGTGTACTTTTGATGCTACTTTTTTCGTTGGTTTTCTCTAATTTGAACATGAAGGCAAATTAGAATGGCTAATTCCTTCTTAGGAAGAAATTGTCAAATAAGTAGCTGTTTGTCATTTTTTTGAATTAGCCATTCTGACATGCGTCCATGCCTAATTTTGAAAAAAAATCTATCAGACTACCTGGGTTTTATGTGCATAGTTCAACCAAAGCTGGTGATGGATGGGTAAATTTCAGTTGACTTTGCCAGCGTTTCGGGCAAAGGGGCAAGAAACTTGTTAATTATACCAAGGACTTATAAACAGTTTATAAGTCCTTGATTATACATAGTTCAAACAATTCATAAGGTCAGTTCAATAAATTGTGAAAATTTGAAAACCAATGTTTATAGCCTTTCCTTAAGCTCCGGGATCCTTTGGTGACTGTCAAAGCATAACCGACTTTGGGGTCCACGGAAAGCCCTTTAAGTGATTCATTGGAGGGGGGTGGGGGGTGACTCAGTCTACGGTCCATATGGCCAGGTTTCGGACCATAGTGTCCGAGGCTGCTTCTGTTCAGCCAGCGGACTGATGGATTGACGTCCATGTTGGGTTGAAAGGATACCGCCAGTAGAACTTGAAGTAGCAGCTGAAACATACTTGAACCGGAAATGCGTTAACTTATATCACTGACACCAATAATAGTTCATCATATGTCCTCTCGTCGCTCCACAGTAGCAGATGTTCGTTCGTCCAAATTCGGTTCTGGGTGCACACGTGTACGTTACGTGTGCATCCAGAACCGAATTTGGACGAACGAACAGTCGTTGGACTCCCTCCATTAATGTACTGTTGTTAATAATATTTCTTCTCTTTGTTTACTTGTTATCGTTTGTCTCATTGTTTCCAACTGTTTGTTTGTGTGATTGTTTTATGTGGCTTCCTTTAAATTGCTTGTTTCAATCTTGCATGCATATATACCGGTATATACATGCGTGCTTCATATTTTGGACATTGTAAAATGGACGTACATGTATATGATGCAAAAGTACATTTTAAATACCTTCTAAATAAGTTCTCTGATGTGAATTTTTGTGTGTTTGATCTCCATGCCCAAGAATTTTGTTTCCGTTGTAGTTTGTAGTATATAGACTAGTGTCCAAGGCTGGTGTGTCTATGTATGTTCTGGGTTGTCGGTGGTTTTCTTGAGGGTTTGTAGCGAGAATATTATAGGCCTTCAGTTTACTCCCAATGGGGATCAAATCATCTGCGCATACAGAGGTGCTTGTGGCAATAAGCATGTTACCGCACATCCCGCGATTCACCCCAAGTTGAATTTTCTCCGTAGAAAATCCTGTTGTAAAACGGGTATACGTTTTACAAGGTGTCAGTAGAGAATAATCCTACATACCTTGGAGTCGGGCCGACTCCGCCCCAGGTACGGGGGGTTACGGGAGGCTCCCAGGTAAAGAACGTCTGTTCCACTCAAGCGATTGTCTACTACTGCGGTGTATATACGCGAGTCAGTACTGTGGCGGAAATTAGGCAAGGAACGGTAACTCTAGCTACTCGTGATTTCCTACATTCCTCCCCGTTTTATTTGGATTCTTTCCCTGGATCTGCTCCCGTGGCTATGTACAAAGGGTAATTACAGTATATACATGGACCGAGTATGCCGAGACAGCATCTCCTTCAAACAGACTGATCTCTTTACAGCTGGAAAACATGTTGGAATGATCCGATGTTCAACGGTTGTCGTGAACTTCTACTATCACAAAATTTATGATAGATACAATCAATCAGCTTGAATAAAATTATATACAACAGTCTACACTTTTAGTTCTCTAACGCCGTATCCGGCATCTTCCTTGTGTGCAGACTTGTGCCGTTAACTGTCTGTGTCCCTTAAAACCAGCTTTTTGTGTATTCAAGAGTCTCCAGTTTTCCACGATCGAAGACCTTATATTGGCAGACTGCGACGAAAATATCATTCTTCACAGCAAATGGTCCATGATGGTACTTTGGATTCATCTGCCTTCTCCCCCCTCTCCATCCTTTTGAAGAGAATTGTGTTGCCAGAATGATGTAGATGGCTATATTGGACTTGTTCTGGTAAGCATGACGATGTAAGTACATGTAGTCATCGCTGAAAGGCAGCCGGTTACTTTCTTCGAGATGTTGAAATGTGACCAGATGCGAATCTGTTGGTAGCGAACCCGAGAAGCCATGACTGACTTTCTCTTTGACTGCTTCATCTGGTTGGCAAGTTTCTTTGATGTATGGGCCCAAGGAGCCATTACTGACTCCGGTGTCAAATTGACTGTCTTCATCTGAATCCTTGATGATACCCAAGGAGCCATTACTGACTCCGGTGTCAAATTCATTGCATTCTTCAACTGGACTTGTAACAAGTTGCTGCTTATTTGGTTGATGGTTACTACAGATTGCAACGTCATGTTGTTCTTTTAAAATGTGATGATCTTTTCCTTCATACAGGTCGCCATTTGCATGATTGATATTTTGGTATTCAGACTGCGTATAATGTCCTTGGTGGTTAGAGACATTCGTGGTACTGTCCGTCTGGTTTACAGGAATACCTTGCATTGGCTGACAACCTACATTTTTCTGCCATTGACTGCAATTATCAGGTGATGTCATATTTTGATTGACTGGTGGTGTAGGGCATGTTCCAGGAATGCTCTGATTTATATATGGCATTGGCGGCATTTGACATGGCATGCCAAAATATGGCAGCATTGGATTGTAAAATCCTACGAATGGCATAGGTGACCATGGCATCATAGTTGGCATAGTTGGCCATGACATAGGCGGCATGCAGTAAGGCACGTAAGGCATGGGTGGTGGTTGGCACATGCCCATCGGCCACGGATTGGTTGTCTGATTTGCAGCTTGGTAGCCTTGAAATTGGTTCACTTGGTTACCGCATCGATAACCAGAATCACTGCATACTTGACTTTGATTCATGCCATTAACACCTGGGTTACCATTTTGATAACCTTGATTACCTGGAACCTGACAAAATTGTCCGTTGTTACCTAGGTTACCATTTTGATAACCGAATTGTTGACCCTGAAATGCCATTGGTGGCTGGCATTCATTTACTTGACATGGCTGGCTGGTTGGATTACCTTGGTTACCACTTTGATAACCGAATTGCTGGTCCTGAAATGCCAATGGTGGCTGGCATTCATTTATTTTGCATGGCTCGTTGGATGAGTTAGAACTGTGTGTCATGCCTATTTGATCTTGAATTTCAGCTCTAGTTTGTTGATTGAAGTCACACATTTTATGGTGTAATTATTGCTGACCTATGTAGCCGTGTTCGACTACGAATTCTGAGGAATCAACAATGACACAGTTCAGTAATAAAGAAATGGAATTATTTATTTGCAAAGGAGAGATATTGAGTCTAAGTAACCGTTGAACTATTTCGGCGAGTTACGATTTTCTATTCCCGCCCGCTATTTAGTTCCTATATATCGGTTACTCCTTTCCCCCTCACTAAATTCAAAATAGAATTTAATAAATATTGACAATAATACTGATCTCACCGTAAATAACAGTGAGCGATGATACGCTTTGATGCGCACCTGATTACCTGAGCAGGCAAATATTCGAACACTTATAATGAAATAAGATATCGGAATGTGCCCAAGTAAACAAAATTAAACAAAGGTATTTGCAAAGAGAATCTTTTCATAGAAGAGACCTCTGTGCATATAAATAAATAATCATCCAACGTGCTTACTCAAACAATGACTTTTTCAAAGTTGAAATCCACACAATGAATATCTCGAATTGTCGGTATTCCTCCTTCATAAGTCCGTTTTTCGGCGACGTCAAATGTTGTAAAACGGGTATATACGTTTTACAAGGTGTCAGTAGAGAATAATCCTACATACCTTGGAGTCAGGCCGACTCCGCCCCAGGTACGGGGGGTTACGGGAGGCTCCCAGGTGAAAGACGTCTGTCCTGCTCAAGCGATTGTCTACTACTGGCGACGCCAAATCCTACCGGCGACGCCAAATCCTACCGGCGACGCCAAATGTTGTAAAACGGGTATACGTTTTACAAGGTGTCAGTAGAGAATAATCCTACATACCTTGGAGTCGGGCCGACTCCGCCCCAGGTACGGGGGGTTACGGGAGGCTCCCAGGTAAAGAACGTCTGTTCCACTCAAGCGATTGTCTACTACTGCGGTGTATATACGCGAGTCAGTACTGTGGCGGAAATTAGGCAAGGAACGGTAACTCTAGCTACTCGTGATTTCCTACAATCCGTTCATCAAAGTTTATCTCCGTTTAGACCCAGTTTGTTAAAATGGCAGATGAACAAGAAGCTGTAAGTCTGTATAAATATTGTTATTTGTAACATATTTGAAATTAAACATGTAAATGATCGATTTTACATTGAAGTTCATCCAAATATTCTCCGTCCATCATTTCTTTTAAGAAAAAAAGTGGATTGAGGAAATTCGGACAGAAACTCCTATTTGATTGGGTAGTACTGGTCGGGTACATATTATCGCCGGGCACATATTATCGCCACTTCATTTATATCTCTGCATATTGTTGATGTAGAAATTTCATTTTTTTTTCACCATAATTACATCTTTGATACATGAAATGGTATACAAAATTTCAAATAATTTCATAGCCTGCAAATACTGAATTTTATGATAGAAAGTGGTAAATCTGAATATGTTTTCCCCGCCCCTTCGGGGAAAGGGTAGGTCACTTCATCTTCCTGTATCTCTTTGGTTTTTAAATTTTTTTGTATGAATTTTTCACAGTCGAAACGAAGAAAGTTCAAAGATACAAATAATATAAATTTTGTTGAAAAAGTGTAAGATTTTCAGTAAGAACAGATAGAGGTGGTGATAATATGTACCCTTCCCTCTTTCAAACTTGGCTAAACCCTGACGTTCACAAATCACCGATAAACAAGAACAGATAATCAGATTTTCGTGAAAATTAGATGAAATGTGTATCAAGGGTTCTTCTTCCTTCTGTGAAAATTTCATCGAATTTCATGAAGAAATAAAGATTTTAGAGCAAAAAATGTTGAAAAAAGTGGCGATAATATGTGCCCGACCAGTACAGATTGCTGTCGCACTACGAGCTAAATGTGGTTTTCTGTATTCTATTATGAAATTTTATCATGCTACCAATAAATTAAGTCATCAGTTGTATCTCTACTTTGACTTGCAGACCTACGACGGTGTTATTTGTTTTTTCGTCTTCAGAAGACAAAAAAAAAAAATAATACCATTGTAGGTCTGCAAGTCCTACTATAGACCCTTTCACATTATCTGCGGTACTAAATTTGAATGCCAGTTCCGGGGGACAACGAAAAGATTGTGCATGAACCAGTGACATCATTTGATTGTTCTAGGACGTTTAGCGCGGAATCATGTTTCGTTTGTTCCGCGGAAAACATCTTGGAACAATTGAATTACGTCACTGGTGCATGTGCAATCTATTGTTTGTCCCCCGGAACTGGCCTTCAAATTCAGTACCGCAGATAATGTGAAAGGATCGATATGTAATGTACTGAAGCAACTGGGGAGCCCGCAGAAGGGGTCTGAGGTCAAGCACACTTGACGCATTCCTATTAAAGCTAGCTTGCCGGGGAGGCAGTTCAAGTACTCCTGTCTAGATAAGCAAGATCTTGCCTAACAAGTTGAGCTAGCACACCGGTCGTCTGATTCGGATACCTGGAATCCTCTTGGTGCATGTGCATTGCGGACTTGGTATATCGTCTTGACACTCGTTCGGTCCACAACACTAAGCTCACTATTCGTTACACTTCCCCCTTATCGGGGAAGCTTTGTCACCGAAGCTTACTCATTTGCGTAAGTTCTCTTTGGGATATCCACGGCTTTCCTCTGTCACAGCATGTTTCATCTGCTACTTCTGCTGGCAGTATCCTTTCAACCCAACATGGACGACTGTCCACCAGTCCGTTCTTTTCGTCTAGGAGAAGATATAATGATTATCTTTCATCTGTAAATTTTTCAAGTTTCTCGAAGCATGTAGCCAATGATAATTTTAAAGAAGCATGTAGGTTTTGCAGCAGTTTTATGGAAAATTGCTGGTTTTGGGATTTTTAAAGGGCTTAAAGCTTGTGATACCAGTAAATGCATTATTTACAAAATCTTAACACATAATTTAGCAGGGATTTTTTTTCCTTGTTTTGGGGCCGAATTTCGGCCCCTTCCCAATGCCAAATTTCCTCTATTTTTCCCAAAAAATCACCCTGAAATTCCCAAAGAGGAATTTTGAAAAAAGCACCTGAGAAAATAAGACCCAAAACCTGGAAGTCAGCACAAAATGTCCTATTTCTAAGTGCATTTATTCATCCCATGTTCAGTTCAAGCAAATCAATGGATTATCAGTGTTAATAAATGAAACTTTAAGCCTTTAAGGTTATACTTTGGTGAGAATTTGTACAAAAGTTTTCCCAATTTCAGCAAAATGTCGCAAATTTTCCCAAATGGGACAGGCACAGGCACCTTCCCCAAAATAAAAAAAAACCCTGTTTAGTAAAGAACTTTACAAAGTATCAAATAACAAAAATTATTCATTGACAGTTAGTGTTACATTGTATAACGATAGTCGCCGCTATCGTCACTGAAGCTTGAAAGTCGTGACTATGTATCAAACTTGTACATGTACATTGCATGCATCTTTGATCAAACTTTTATCAAGTGACCTTGAGATAGATTAAACACTGTTAAATGTAAAACTCTTTTAAAAATCTTTAACTTTATAATGATTTAATGAATTTTATGTTACTTTAACAAATTTAACAATGTATTACAGTATACAGGGCATTCCCGGCAATATATTCTCAATAAAATTGCTGTCAAAACAAATGTATGATTTAGATGAATTTAACATTCAGGTTCTGTGTATATTGTGTCTCACATCAGCTTTGTTGTCCCCCGCTTTTGCGAAAGTGCTGGGATATTAAAAACAGTTTGTCCGTCAGTCACAAAAACTTTAACCTTGTCCCTTACTTTTGAATCGTAAGTGATAGGGCTTTCATACTTCACATGTGTATTCCTTGTGACAAGACCTTTCCATGGATACCAAAATTGTTGACCTTGTGACCTTGACCTTGGAGTTTGATATACTTTTCAAAAACTTTAACCTTGACCATAACTTTTGAATGGTAAGTGATAGGGCTTTCATATTTCACATGTGTATTCCTTGTGACAAAACCTTTCTATTGGTACCAAAAATTTTGACCTTGGAGTTTTACCCACTTTTCAAAAACTTTAACCTTGACCATATATAATGTTTGAATGGTTAGTAACTTAGTGATTGGGCTGTCAGGTTAATGATAGGATTTTCATATTTCACATGTGTATTCCTTTTCACAAGACCTTTCCCTTGTTAACAATAGTGTGGACATTTTGACCTTTTCTTGGAGTTTATCTTTTGATATTTAGAATTTTGATAATACATGAGATACAATGTATATTATGAATTCTGAAGGAATGGGGGGGGGGGGGGGGGGGTGTAAGTTTGACTTTAAAGACATACACCTAAAAGCGGGAGACCACAATTCCTTGAATTTGATTTTTTGAATTCATGATTAGAACTCTTGTTTTCTTAAATATGATATTCAATTTAAATATAAATCATTTAATGTGCAGTGATGTACAATTACATGTACAGTTGTATATATTCTACATTACAGCCTGTGCCGGCACAGAACGTGGAGGAACCTCTGGATTTAATTCGCCTGAGTCTCGATGAAAGAATCTACGTCAAAATGAGAAATGAGCGAGAGCTCAGGGGCAGACTCAATGTAAGATTTTATCAGCTACAGTATTAAAGAATATATATATATAAAGTAATTTTAACCATATGATGTCTGTATAAGTATGATAATTGCCGTTCAAAAGTATTAAGTATACATGTACATGTACGTTAGAGACAGACCCTGTTACTCTACAATACAATATACAAATTTTTGTATAACAGCCTTGTAAACAATTTGTCAGTTCCCAAAGGTGCAGTTTCACAAAAACTGATAAAGTGTCTGATGTGAAAATATGTATATTCTGAACATCGTGAATGCAAAAAAGAAATTATGAGTACAAATATTGTACTTGGAATAATTAAGTATCGGCAGATTTACTATATTTATAGTCCTAAGTGCAAAATCAATTTAGTAGTTTAGAATTAGAAGTCCTTGTACACATAAGTTGATGATAACATCAATACATGTTTAATCCTGAAGTCAAAGAGAGGTAACTCTTACTAGCATACAGTATTATCATATGTCCCCCTAATAAAGCTCCTCCTTTAAAAGCATTTGTAATTAACTTACTTGTATTTAGGAATATATTTCACCTTAACTTGTTTTAGTATCTTACATTACGATTACTATTGATAATTTTACAGGCATATGACCAGCATCTTAATATGATACTTGGAGACGTAGAAGAAACTGTTACCACAGTGGAAATAGACGAAGAAACATTTGAAGAAATTTACAAGGTTAGAATTTATTTTTTGTGCAAGTAGTCCACAATAACTTTAAAGCGTATAATAAATTATGGAAGAATATGAAATGTGAAATCAGATGTAAATGAGATAAGTTTGCAATTATTCTGATGCAAGTGACCTTATACTTTCAGACGACAAAGAGGAATATTCCCATGCTATTTGTACGAGGAGACGGTGTAATACTGGTGTCGCCACCTATGAGAACAGGGACGTGAAATACATAGGAAAAGAACATTTCATATTCATTTATCACATGTGAACATTTGATATTCATAATCAGACATGAACTTTTCATAGATATTAACTCTCAAACATGAGCTATCCATATTCATTATCATGTGAAATTTCCATATAATTCTTTACAAGTTATTACTGCCAGATTCCCATTCATCAGTACCTTCTCATAGTATAGAAAAACAACTGTTTTGCTAAGAACTGAACAATCTTTGATTTATTGTCAGATTCTCTGTGTACATGTGTAACATTGCGTATACTGTTGTACATGCTAGAACAGGTATGTACATGTATTTTATGTTTGAATACCCATCAAGTAATGATTAAATGCTCTTTGAGATTATCACAGCTACAGTAGTGAAGTTGTTTTTGAGATGTTAAAAACTGTTTCAATTATGTAAGACATTTTTATGTTCCCTCCATGTACTGCCACAGACATTAAGATTTGTTTTGTCCGTCAATATTTGAACCATCCGTCACTCTGTAACTCTTTCAATTATATAATAATAATAATAATAATAATAAATTCTTTATTTAACGAAGGTAACTCAATTAGTACAAATACTATTCTCCCTTGAGGCCTTCGGGCATACATAATACTATTAACATGTAAGAGTATAACTATAATATAAACAATATAGAAACATCATAGATATACAAGTGTCAATGGATAAGATAAATGTAACTGCATACTAAACATTACTGTGGTGCAGATGTTTGTTTCTGAAAAAAGAACATATGACATTTTTCTTTAAAGTTTTGTAAATTCTTACACATTTTTACTTCACTTGGCAAGCTGTTCCAAGTTTCAATGCCTGAAAACTGTAGGGATTTCTTAAAAATTTCTAAGTTAGGTTTTGGAAGTTTTAAGTTTTCATTGCTAACTGAACGTAATTGATAATTTGAAGCTGTATTGTTTTGATTTAGAATTTCATTCATATATTGAGGGGAGAGATTGTTTAGTGTTTTGTAAATAAGAATGCACTTTTGAAACTTCACTCTGTTTATAAAATCTAACCAACCTAGATCTTTAAAAAGTTGTCTGGAGGGCATGTCTTTCCCCAATATAATCCTTGCTGCTTGGATGTAATTTGATACAGGGTCAGCCATATTGGATTTCAGTGAGGTGGTCAAACTCTCATCATCTGGACAATCACTTCTGTCTTCTACTTTACTGTCTAAATCATGTATTCTTGAAGTAGAGATTTCTCTTAAATCCTGTGATGTGAAACCAGAACATGATGATGCTGTCCCAAAGAATATTGATCTAATGAAACTCTGTGTTGAAGATGGGGTGGCCATTTTGAATCACTTCCTGTCCTTTGTTTTGGAAATTCAGATTTTAACATCTGTATTTTAGTGCAGAGAAAAAATTAATAAAAGTCATAACAGCACACAAATCAATCCTTGTTAACTCCAGATTAAAATCTCACAATTTTTATCACAATCCAAATCATATTTCATATCACATTCAAAGAAAGTTTCAGGAGCTGGCACATCAGCATCCTTCCCCTCTGGCGGCCATTTTTTTTAATTCCCAGATGATAACCCATAAACCTGTACACCTATAGCATCTATACCAAATTTTGATACTCAGTTATCAGAATTCTAATAAGACAGAAGCCTATCAAGGTCAAACTCACTTTTAGGAAAAGAATTCTTTGAATACTTTGTTCCAGATAACTCAGAAATTGCTTCACCTATCCAAATCTAATCTGTATAGATGGATATTAAACAACAGGGGCAGGCTCATATTGATGTTTGTGTCAAAGGTCAATTTTACGATTGCTTTCATTGATTATTGATTTAAGAAATCATTGTAATATTGTGTAGCGCAAGATGCATAAGTATTCCTTCAATTTTTGGTGTTGATACCTCGATCAACCCAAAAACGTTACATTGATTACTTATCATTTCATTTCGTCGCATTTCAACGTTAATTTGCAGCATTGAAATCATGTTGCTAACTAAGTTGCTTATGACATTGCTAAGCGCTTACTTCCATTTTGTGTTGATACAGGAATCAACAAAATTTCACGGCTAATTAGAACCGTCTTTTCTTAATGATAACAAGAGGCCCAAGGGGGCCACATCGCTCACCTGATTTGCACACAAAAGAATGATAGTTGACAATTTGGTAGAGGACCTTGAGTACTTGCTTCCAGTAAGGTTTCGTTAAATTCTGTGTAGCAGTTTCAGAGAAGACGTCGAAAATGTGTCGGCCAATCAGAGCCCTGGGCAGCCATATTTTTTGACCGGTCGGCATGAAAAAACACAAACTTGGTAGAGGATCTCGATTACTTGCTTCCTGTAAGGTTTTATGAAATTCTGTGCAGTGGTTGCAGAGGAGATGTCGAAAATGTGTCGGCCAATCAGACTCCTCGGCGGCCATGTTTTTAGACTGATCGGCACGAAAAACACAAACTTGGTAGAGGACCTTGATTACTTGCTTCCTGTAAAGTTTTATGAAATTCTGTGCAGCGGTTGCAGAAGAGATGTCGAAAATGGGTCTGCCAATCAGAGCCCTCAGCGGCCATATTTGTTGACCGATCGGCACGAAAAACACAAACTTGGTAGAGGACCTTGACTTCTTGCTTCCTGTAAGGTTTCGTGAAATTCCGTGCAACGGTTGCAGAGGAGATGTCGAAAGTATTAAAAGTAAATGCCGGACGGACGGCGCGCTATGAGCTCACTTGAGCTTCGCTCAGGTGAGCTAACAATGGAAATTGAATGATACAAGAGTCGTGCTATAGTGGGTCATACCTCTTACAAATGTATGAAGCGGTCCTTTCAATCCATTTTTAAGCTCGCCGGGACGAAAAAGTCCGGAGAGCTAATGCCATACCCTCGGCGTTGTCGTTGTCGTCGTCGTTGTTGTCGTCGTCCGTAGACAAAACTTTAACCTGGGCTATATCTCTTGAACTATAAGGGTTAGGGCTTTGATATTTCAGATGTAGATACCTTGTGGCAAGACCTTTCATTTGAGACCATGACCTTTGACCTAGTGACATTGACCTTGGACTTTGACCTACTTTTCAAAATCTTTAACCTGGTTTCTGACAAAAACCTGTATAGGCGAGCTATGTAATCTTTGATTACCCTATGTTTTGTTCATGCATTCAAGTAAAAATTGAAAATCGTAAACAACGTCATGATTCTGAAATAAGACATAATACTTCCTTTCCTGCGTAAAGGTTTTTGAATCATACCGATTCGTTTATAATCGTATTCTCCAGTTCCATATTTTAAAATCTCGATAATGGAGCAGATCGATCTACTTATATCAAAATTATTTAAATTTTATCATCCATAAATCTCCACGAAGTCAATAAGCCAAATATTATCAGTCATAAGATATTGTCTGTTCAGCAATTTAAATAGCAGGGAAATCAAATACAGATGCTTTGTAATGGGAGAAATCGGATCCCCGAGATGTCTGTTAGATAGAAATCCGCGTCGTCTTTGGTGTTTATTCAAATCAATTCATTGTCTAACCTCCATATATCACTACATATATACAAGATACGAAGAAATGATATAAAGATATTGTAAAATTGTACAACATACATGCATGTATTAAAGAAGCAACCTTGATTTGTTTATGAAACTCTATGAACCTGAATTAATGGTTTATTAAATATTACAAACAAATATCTTTACATCAGAGCGGGATATTGTACGTGATTAATGCAGTATAACGAACTTTGACTTTTCGTCAATTAGAATTATGAAATTCGGATGTTCCACGCACGAGTTTTGATAGATGGTAAGAATATTTTCAGTCTAAGATTTCTACTGTTTTAGAAATATAATTGGACAATGGATGACATTTTTTTATTTCTAATTGTCCATCTGTAGAGAAATGCACAATATTATATCTATATCAGCAAATTTTGTAATTTTCAATATATTTATGACAAATAAAGTTTGATATTTGAATAAATATTATAAAAGACAGGTTTTTGGTATCGTCGATTTTATTCCAAAATAACATGCTTTTAAGTCTTATAGAGGATGACATGCTTTCACTCATATATCACTTATAAATATGTTTACTTATATGAAAGTAAGATGTTTATATCTGATTTTAATCCCCTTAGTCCAACCTGAGACAAGATCAGCGATGTCCTGGTACCTGGTCGTGAGGTTAAGCCCATACTTAATACGTGTTAGGGTGTAATTGAAACTTAATGTTGTAGTTTGGGACCTGCTTTGTAAACGTTTACATTTCAACTTTAAATCTTGACGTGATTACATGCCTTAGCTACCAAAAATGATCTTAAATCAGCGCAAAACTATGCCGATGGGGTTGTAAAACTCAGATATTCAATTGTAGATTATCGCTGCAAGAAATGAAGAATTAGCCAAACGATCAAGAACGGATTTAACTGCTCCACTTTCACAGTCCAACTTCGTTACTTTCTATTGTAAAGCTTTCAATGGTGAGTTTAATGAATTTGGCAACTTTTATAACGCTGAATTAATCACATTCAGGAAATTATCGAATGCACATAGAAGTCATGCCTGTTTACTTGTACTGACCATTATTGTGATATTCAGTCGCTTGAAAAATTGAACAAACATCGAAACTAGCCAAACTTTGTAAGGGATGGTGCCAGTCATGTTATTCAATTTGAAATAATTTAGGTAATGAAGTACTGAGTTTGGAACTATGAATGTAGAAGATTCCTAAAGGTGGAAAGCTGCATAGAGGGAGTCAGATAAAACAGCATGTGAATGCCATGAAGTTTATCTTGCCGGAGGAGACAGTCTGTGAGGACCCATGGGGC
Source organism: Pinctada fucata (assembly GCA_028142955.1). Taxonomy (NCBI): domain Eukaryota; kingdom Metazoa; phylum Mollusca; class Bivalvia; order Pterioida; family Pteriidae; genus Pinctada; species Pinctada fucata. Next base: position 100,713,357 of record AP027102.1, read on the forward strand.
ATCAAACCTTTCAAAGCCCGACCCCCACGGATCCTTCTCCCACCCGTCGTTGATAAAATGTAAGTATTCTTGGGAACATTTATGTTTTTGTTTTTTGTTTGTTTGTTTTTTTTTTTTTTTGTATATTGAGATGTCTCTTTGTTAAGCGACCCGTGCTTGGATTCTATTTCACATCTTCATCCAATTGGAAAATCTTTCGTCGATTAGATTTTTCAATTCAAATTCATGTTTTTTGTTTGCTTGTCATAGAATATTGAAGATAGCGAGTATTTTTTATTCGAATCGGTCGGTTAATTAAACAAAAATTAAGTTTTTCAGAGTGTAGAATAACGCAAAACTAATATCTTTGCTGCTTTAGGAGCATCGCTTCTTCGCACACCAATTTGTAAACGTGAAGAAACTGAATTATAACGATTCAATTTGGTGGGGGTTTTTTTTTGCAACTAACTTCACTCAATTGCAAATTAAGATCGTTTCATATTGTCATTTCAAGGGCGAACATCCCCTCTCCGAATTATCGATGCAAAGAAGCGAGGCCAACATTGCAACAAAGTTTCTTCGCATCATAACTTTCTCTTTGATTACCACTGCGACTGTGATTTTGTTCCTACTTGGCCTATGCTAAAATAAATAAGTAAAATATTTCCATTTAGACTTTTTAAGCAATGTCAGTACAACACAAAGATTCGAGAACAAACCAATATGCACTAAGAAACTGTCCTTATAAAAAAGACGTAGGAGTCCGACCAATTACAAAGGCCTGGCCTCTTTGTCGAAGTTTGGATATATGTTACAGAGTCCATTTTTCACAGTCAGTGAGCATGTATTGCATTAGATGATGTTTGTTTGTTGGTGATAAAGGTCCGGTACTTTTTTTCTGAAATTGAAAAGTTTCAACTTTTTTCTACTAAGAATTGCGGTTGGAATTTCAAGCATTAGTTGGAATTGTAGTGAAATTGATGAGTTGTGAAATGTAAATACCTTCTGTAGGAAGTCTTGAAAACCACTTTTAAGCAAGAGAATGTGTACAGTAATGAATCCTACATAATCTCTTTTGTCTAACATAGTCAGAATGTCTCGATATATTAAATTTTCATTCATGTTTACTCAATTAGCTTTGTAATCATTGTACATAAATGTCTTTTTGATAAGAATGATAAGAAAGAGACAATATTATACCTTCTGTAAAGAAATTCACATTCAGTGTACGCGACAGGAGACAATTTTCTTACGAGAATTAAATTAAAACTTAAAATTGACCTCATGCGCTCGAATTTAATTTTCTTCATAAAAGGATAATTTAAATTGATAAATAATTTCTAGTATATGTACTTTCCAAACTTCAGAGGTTAAACGAAAACTGAGGTATTAATGACAACAGTAATTTTACCAAAATTAAATGGAACTTATAGTAGTCTACCAAAATGGAATTATTACATAATTGATCTAATTATTTTATGTATCAATCCCGCAAGCTAAATTAATTACCAACGACAGTGACCACATTGTAAAATTTCACAACTTTCGTCATTAAAATGATCAAAATTAATTTTGACTTTAAACTTGCTTACTCGTGAGATAAAGACGATCCTGATGACAATCTCAACAACACTCACAATAGAGCAACAAATTGAGCATCGACGGACCTCTAGCAAGCTAGAGGTGGGACGAGGTGCCCGGGAGGAGTATGATCCCCTGTTTGGTTAGCCACACTCGCCGTCGATGTTCATGCGCGAAAATGAAAACCATATCTACAAAACATTCACTGTCTGAGGTTATGTCTTTATAGAAAATGCTATATGGCGACCATATCAGGTAAAAGCATTTAAAACACTTCCAGTACGTGTACCAGTATTTAATCTACTTAATCTTAATATTAATTACTCCTGCTCAACATAAACATGTAGAAAATTGAAGGTTACAATAATTTTACCAGAGCAAAATCTTCTCAGCACTAGAAAATAGTTATTTTCGATTAGAAAAACAATTCTGGTCGAGGGATACGATATTTTTTGCAATGTCGATAGTGCAATATTTTCTTTTTGGATATATGCTTCCGTCCTTCATATAATCATTTGGCTTAAATTGCCACTGCTGACAATTCCTTATTATTGAAACATACATATCCGGTGTATACCGTCCGCATTTTGAATTATTTGTCTAGAAGGCTGCTCTGTGGCAGCTTAGTTTGATACTTCGTTTCTTCAACGCATTCGAGACTGTTGTCAAAATTTCTGAAAACGAGTGTCCTGTAGCATCGTATCCCATTCATCCTGCTACGTCTTTCGCTACATTTTTGGACATGATAATTTTCACACTTTTTTGCCATATTACATTGTTTAGATTGGGGATCACCGACGAGTACCCGAAACGTATGCTGCAAATTAAGTAAAACTTAAGGGGCAAAATGATTGAACTAAGCAAAAGAAGAACAAGAGCACTATAAAGAAATGTTACAAGAGGAAATGGTAGGATATAAGATACAAGAGAATGATAGGACACTTCGACAAAGACAACAATTAGACGCCATCAATAACAGGAATCAGACAGACATGATAAAACAAACAATGTAACTTGGGTTCAGAGATATACGAATAGATGGAAAGGTAACAACCGGAGTTTGCTACGTGAAAAGCCACTGTTCAGGACTTTTATTCACAGAAACATTCATTTTTATAACCCCTACGTTGCAAAACGCGATAGGGAAGATCATCCTTCAAAATCCTGTTTCTGTTTACATCAAATTCCAATGGCATCAAATACAAATTACATCAAACACCAATAATATCAAATACCAATAACATAAAACACAAATGACAAAAATTGAACAATTTTAATGGATATCAAAGTATAAATTAAGGATGTACAAATTTTATTCCATGTTATACTACCTACAGCGAAGTACACCATGTACTAGAAAGGGAAGGTGGTCGGGATCCTGTCTTCTTTGACAAAAGTTGAACACGAAGTCATCGCAGTGCCAATCTTAACTTACAGTAACTTCATTTTAATGACATTTAGTAAGTTTACAAAGCATTATCACAATTATATTGGCATACCTTCGTGCGTTTCCTTTTAAATACTGTTTGTTATTTCAAAAAAAAAATTGATGAAAGTGAAAACCCAATCAATTCTCTTATTTAGTGTTGAGGTTCATAGGAATTGATTATTTTAAATAGTAGATCTATTTATTGGGAAACCTGTCTTATTATCATGGGACCTGCCGATCGGAATGTTTATCTTTATGACAAATTGCCGCACATAAAACGGTAAGAAGAACTCTTAAACCTTTAAAATAAGATAAAGAAGGCGAGAAGGGTCTCTGACTTTATGATTAGAACATGTTTGAAGGACTTCGGGTATTTACTTTAAACGATATGTAGCACAGACATAATTAAGATGTTCAGTTGTAGAGTTCTCTTGGTTCAGACTTCAAGTACAACATTAAACCTACTACATGTATTATTAAACCAATGTGATGAAAAGGGTCAAGAGCTTATTAAACATTTTCTGAACTTCTTGTCATGGAAGTATAAAGGATCACCATATCTACTTATCATTCTTGAAATAGAATCAATATCTATCAGTTGTGGAGATTGAACTTATGACAGTTTTATAATCCTTACGCTACACATACTATAAGAATAAAAAGTTTTGAAATTAATTGTTTTAGCTCTCATTCTGAAGAGCACGCAGTCTTCCAAATTTTTTGCAAAATAGCACACGAGTATCTCTGATAGTGGTACTCTCATGTTTGAAATATTGATAGGCCACAATTTGACTATGACAAAAATAAATTTACTGTAATAAAAAATCAAAACAGATGACGGGAAAATCCTTTTACAGACCTCAATATCAAAACTGAGAAATTCAGACAAGGATGTATAATTACAAGAGATAAATATGGCTTTAACATAATTGTAATTTTCTTTGACTTGATGGGGATGCCCATAGACTATCCTCATATCAAAAGTTTGGGCAATTCCAGCACCACAAAATGCATTATTTGGAAGCTTGAAATTTTAGAACGGCTTGATAGATCAAAGGTAGATTGAACTTGAATCGAAACTGTTAAAAATACGATAAGATGCATTCTTTACCGGATATATGAATGAAGATTCTGAAGTTACCCAAAGAATATTTGCATGGTATAATGGTGTCGAAGCCATAATAGTTTTTCTCTAGCATTCAAATAGTGAAGTTACCTGGATAACGCGAAAGTAACCTTGTATGCGCAAGCAACAATGTAGCACTCATCCTGCTACATTTTTCGGTACATTTTTGGACACAGTAATTTTCACACTCTTTGGTCATGATACATTGTTTAGATTGAGGATCACTGACGATGGTTAAGTACCCGAAATGTGCATGCCTGGTCCATACTGCAAATTGATCTGTTCTTAAATGATGCTATTGAATTTGAAGACGTTTAACATTGTACATTGACCGAGAATAACGATGGACACTGTTCGAATCTCATAAGAGATATATTGGCTCGTATCATCTATCCAATCTGAAAGCTGATCGAATTTCTCGAGTTACATAAACTAAATTGTTTCAGCCAGCTGAGCACGGACTATTTATTTATAAATGGGAAGGTTGCTTGCGCGTTATCAAGATAACTTCACTATTTAAATATAGCAGATGCCCAAAGTCATCACCTGGTGATCAATGATCTTCCCTCTTTGTATGTTATGTCACTTATGGTGATCAATGATCTTCCATCTTTGTATGTAATATCACTTATGGTGATCAATGATCTTCTCTCTTTGTATGTAATATCACTTATGATGCTCAATGACTTTGTATGTTATATCACTTATGGTGATCAATGATCTTCCCTCTTTGTATGTTATATCACTTATGGTGCTCAATGATCTTCTCTCTTTGTATGTAATATCACTTATGGTGCTCAATGATCTTCTCTCTTTGTATGTTATATCACTTATGGTGCTCAATGATCTTCCCTCTTTGTATGTAATATCACTTATGGTGCTCAATGATCTTCTCTCTTTGTATGTAATATCACTTATGGTGCTCAATGATCTTCCCTCTTTGTATGTAATATAACTTATGGTGCTCAATGATCTTCTCTCTTTGTATGTTATATCACTTATGGTGCTCAATGATCTTCCCTCTTTGTATGTAATATCACTTATGGTGCTCAATGATCTTCCCTCTTTGTATGTAATATAACTTATGGTGCTCAATGATCTTCCCTCTTTGTATGTTATATCACTTATGGTGCTCAATGATCTTCTCTCTTTGTATGTAATATCACTTATGGTGCTCAATGATCTTCCCTCTTTGTATGTAATATAACTTATGGTGCTCAATGATCTTCCCTCTTTGTATGTTATATCACTTATGGTGCTCAATGATCTTCTCTCTTTGTATGTAATATCACTTATGGTGCTCAATGATCTTCTCTCTTTGTATGTTATATCACTTATGGTGCTCAATGATCTTCTCTCTTTGTATGTTATATCACTTATGGTGCTCAATGATCTTCACTTCCTTGTATGTTATATCACTTGTGGTGCTCAATGATCTTCTCTCTTTGTATGTAATATAACTTATGGTGCTCAATGATCTTCCCTCTTTGTATGTTATATCACTTATGGTGATCAATGATCTCCTCTCTTTGTATGTAATATCACTTATGGTGCTCAATGATCTTCCCTCTTTGTATGTTATATCACTTATGGTGCTCAATGATCTTCCCTCTTTGTATGTTATATCACTTATGGTGCTCAATGATCTTCTCTCTTTGTATGTAATGTCACTTATGATGCTCAATGATCTTCCCTCTTTGTATGTAATATAACTTATGGTGCTCAATGATCTTCCCTCTTTATATGTGCTTATATCACTTATGGTGTTCAATGAGTGGTATTCATGTGTTATTGTGGTTGTTTTGAGTGGTACCCATTTGTTACTGTGGTTGTTTTGAGTGGTACTCTTTTGTTATTGTGGTTGATTTGAGTGGTACCCATTTGTTAGTGGTTGTTGTGACTGGTACTCTTTTGTTATTGTGGTTGATTTGAGTGGTACCCATTTGTTAGTGGTTGTTGTGAGTGGTACCCATTTGTTATTGTGGTTGATTTGAGTGGTACCCATTTGTTAGTGGTTGTTGTGAGTGGTACCCATTTGTTATTGTGGTTGATTTGAGTGGTACCCATTTGTTAGTGGTTGTTGTGAGTGGTAACCATTGCCAATAAGACACAACTGCAACTGAGGGAAATTATTCAGTTTTAAGTCATCAACAATCAAGGGCATATAGGATTATAGGTACAGATTGTGATGTTGCATGGATGGGCATAAAGCGACATAATAACCACTTCGTCAAAATACGTATAAATGTTAAATACCTCCTTGTAGGACACCATCAATATTATCCTAAGTCAACGTTTTGCACCTGTTTACTCAAAAGATAAAAAAGAAGTACCCGTCGTACAAAGACGATTGTCTCTAAGTTTGACTAGATATGTTCTATTTCTTTTATGTCTGGCTTTAAATGAATAATTCTATTCTTCATAATATTGATCTTTAATCTCTCTTTTGTTCATTTATAGAATTGCATATTAACGTAAACTCGGTCCGGACAATTGTAGAATAATATACTTTTCACTTTCTGTTGGTTTAATTTTTCAAATTGAAAAGTTAATGATCACTCTGCGAGTACATGTACCTAAAGTGACAGGTTTCGTTGTTTGGGAATACCATGAAGGTGACAAGGGTCTAGCGTGTAGAGGTTTTTGTGTAAAATGATATTCATCTAGAGTAAATATGGCTGAGAGGTTAAGACAGATTGTACCGTCCGTGTGTCTGTGTTGTAACATGTAAGTAGTCAAATCTTGTCCGTTGTTCTGTATGTATGTCTGTCCGGGTGTCTGTGTTGTATAATGTAAGTAGTCGTATCTTTTCCATTGTTTTGTCTGTATGTCTGTCCGTGCCTGTGCTGTAACATGTAAGTAGCCATATCTTATCCATTGTTTTGTATGTACATGTATGTCTGTCCGTATGCTATGTCTGTGTTGTAACATGCAGGTAGTCTTATCTTGTCCAACAAACGGATAGATTGTGCTAAGCCAACAAACTTAAAACAAGAAAGTACACCTTTTCTATGCAATGTATCTGTAGAGAGGGTTTTTAACTTTTTTCTATTTTAAAGATAAATATTCTACATGTATTTCCACTTTCTCAATATAATGGTAAATACAATAGTATATTGTTAACTGTACAAGCTGCATTTTACTCGATTTTCAAACAGAAAACATGCTTTATCTTTCCATTCATGCTATATCTTTCCTACTTCTCATTTACTTCTTGATACATAAGATCAATCAAATGTTAATTATTGCCCCCAGATACATGTGAAGGTAAACTCCGTTACAATCTTATTTGATTATCCTTAACCTTGTTCTGCTTTGTTATTCGGCTTAGACTTTGTTTCTTTAGAAGTTCAATATAAGGAGCTCCTGATTTCATTCTCATTAACTTACCGAGGTTAATTTTGAATTTCAATATTGAAAAATCGATGTTCTTACCCAGAGTAGAATACCCGCTGTCAAGGGAGATAAACAGGGGGTATTATACGTTATATTGATTGGACAAACCAAGACTTATTGTGACTTTTAATCATAGGGATTTTATTCTTCTTGATACTAAAATCAGAAATAAAATTATTCTTATAGAAATTTTTATCGCTCGCGTTGAAAGGATATATACATTTTATCATAAGCAATATCTTAATGGAAATTTTAAAGGTTTTGATGTAAGTGAAAAGAATTTCACAAATGAAATATTGATTCAGAAATTTAAGGATGAAATTCCCTAAACTGGCAATATCAAACAGTAGGTAAGTATACCTAGTAATAAAATACTAAATTAGAATTTGTTTTTAAAAACACGAGTGTATCAACGGCTGAGGTATAATGAATTATTAAGCAAGACTAACAGACAGACATACTTAGTCCATTGTCAAGATGATGAAAATTAGACATTTTATGGCTTTGCTGTTTCATCTAAACCATTATGTCTTCATCCAACTTGATTGTATAATGTAGTTTTCTTGTTTAAAAGATTTAGTTTATTTCTGTCACTCTTGTAAATTTGTTTTAATTACAGACGTGAAAGAGATATTTTGACACCCGAGGACACAAACTGGAACGATGCAATCCGGACTGGAACAATCCCCACCACATCCTCTCTCCGCGCCCCACCCACCCATATAGGCGTGGCTGGCCGTAAGGAGAAACTTATAGGAATCACAAATCAGGAGGCATCCAAACGTTACATGATCAAACTTCAGAAAGATCGGGAGAGGAATAATGAAGCGGTACACCGGAGTCTGGACAACCTGCCAATCAAAATCAGGTAGGTGCACACGTACTAATCACCCATCTATTATAACACATGACAAAAAAACACATGGACAAAATGCTTGACAATGAACAATTTTGAGTTCGGCGCTTTTTAAAACTCAAAATTGTTTATTGTCAAACATCTTGTCCAAGAAATACTGTAAATTGAAAAGAGAAGGCAACTGCGTCACACACTATCAGCAGAAATCTTCAGAGACATGCTTCAGAAGCTTGGGAGGATATCAACATGTAGAACACGTACATATAATACCAAATACAGGGTTGAAATAAATGACTTGGGTCTATCATTACCATGTAAATTGTATGGTTATCCAGATTACTAGTGCTTAATCGTCATAGAATAAATGTTTAACAATATAAAAAACAAAACTTGAAATAGCCTATATTTGTTTTTATGGTTGGAAAGTTTGTAACAGAACAAGAACATCTTCTTAAATCGTTTTCTTTGCCTTGTAGACAAATGTCCAATGACACCAAGCCCCCTGTCGTCGTATCTCCACCAGGACAGCGCCCTCACTTCGAAAGTCGTCTCCGAGGCACCGCCTATTCTGAACAGATAGACTGGGATAAACTTCATCAGTCTTTTGAAGCTATCCCTGTTTGTTCATCTGTGACAGAGGCTTATATGCTCGGCAAAAAGAAACCAGGTACCAGACATTCCAAGTATGACCCGTCGTTGAAGACTTCTACAAGTAAATCTGAACCAAAACCAAACTCTTCAGAAACGTATGAATCTAAAACATCAGGATACGAGTCAGACACGTACAGTGATGTTGTGTCCCATTCGGACTTCGCATTTTTTCCCTCTGAATTCCCAGCGAAGAACGCCGTCGGATTTCAGGGACATCCGATCAAGTCAAAGAAGGGTAGAAACCCCAGGAGGAAGAACGTGGCTTTTGGCAGCAGTTCAGGACGTGACTTTATTGCTGAGGACTTCAGGAGACGTTATCAGACAGTCATGGATGCCAACAGAAACTTACACTTTGTTCATTCTTCTTTGATAACCGGTAAAAGAGTAAAACGAATAAATAAGCTTCCTCCTCTTTCTAGAAAGGAGGCAGGACATGACGAAGGAGGGGAGATAATGAACATAAGGAGGTTAGAAAGTGAGAGGAGCAAACTCAGCACATTGAGGCTCTCCTTGTATTCTCCTCCTGTTCCAGTGGCTCCTCATCAAAGCTTTATTTCAGAAAACACAGAATATCAACAGCAAATTATAAATCACATTGACTCGGAGTCAGATTATGTTTATGATTCAGAATCGGAGACGGAAACGGAAACAAGAAGGAAAAACGCGGGAAAACGTGTTCTTCACATTGATATACCTAGTGTTCAAATAACAGATCATTCGACGAACGATAATGAATACCTGGATGATTGGACTGGGAAGAGTGAGTACTCTACTGTTCAAGATGACTTAGAAAACTCAAGCTATACACCCTTGTCATATAAGGCACTTCAGAAACATGATATGTCCGTATCTGATACAGCGAAGGAGCCGAGGACAATGCGTGGTTTGACTGACATAACGGAAAGAGGAGAAAGTAACTTGACACGTACCACTCAGTCAAACCACAGTAACACAGAAGTGAAAATGTCGATTCGTATAGACTTCAAACAAAAAGAAGACACAATAAGTGAGTCAAGTAATGTGTCTCCAGAAGTGCTTGTTCCTAGATGGTCTAGAGAGAGCAAGAGGAAGAGGTCGTCAATTAAAGATGAAAGTGAAAAAGTGATGAATAAAGATGGTACATTCTCGGAATATAATGATATTTACAAAGCTGGTATGAAGGAAATATCTCAAGTTGTAAATGAAGCCAGTGCATCTGTCAGCAGAATCGAACACGCACTTCCAAAGAACCGAACACTCTCAGATGGACAGTTGTCTAATGATCATATTGCGAACGACGACGATGTAACGAAGAGGACAGTAGACTCACCTAAGCAGAGTACAAAAATAGAGAAGGATTTGCCTTCAGACAATACTTCAAACCACTCACTGAAGGTAAGATCATCAGAACAAGAAGATTTACTTTCGCAATCTCTAGTCAAAGAACAAAGGGCTGAAACTGATAGTGGAAATGAGCAGTTAGTAGTTGAACAAAGTGAAATGCCTCATTCGGATAGACAAAGTTCAAATTTAAGTTCGTCTAAAACCTCCTCAAACTTACAAAACGAGGATACACGTCATGGCAATGTTTCTTCAGGTGACGTCGATTCAGATGAAGACGAAACGGAAAAACATGGAGAGTATTGGAAACACGCGGAGACGTTCTTTGTTACAGGCTTCGATGACTTAGAGGAAGAGAAAACGTTTGAAGAACAGTCAAACTCCTCGTCAGAACCCTTATGTGTTGATAAAGAAGTTAAACTGAACCCGTCTAATACAAATACTCAGCTAGAGGTTCATTGAACGCTGGTTGCCGATACTTTAACCAGATTATCTAAATATGATATTTGATCAACAAACACAGGAAGGTGAAAAAGAGGGTTGCCAAACAGTCATTCTTATTTAGTTTTAATTTTCTTCATACCATCCCAGACATCGTTGGCAATTCAGATTCCATCAAATATATAATGATCACGATATATTTCACCATTTATTTATGTAAGTGAACGAACGAGGAAAGACAGACTCAAGATGATGAAATATGGTCTTCATTTTGCTACTTTTCATTTTACATGTATTTGTTTAAAGAGCACAACAGAATTTCAAATCTTTTAAAGATTTACTTGATTGTTTACCTGTTCATGTTTTCAATAAAATTCAATATACTACATAAAAAATATTGTAAAACAATGTATACTCCATTGAAGATTGCCATAGCACAATCTATCCGTGTGAACTAGAGGCGACAAAGACCACTTAAAGCATTTTTAGAAAGGAGGGGATCTCCAACAACACTCTGTTGCAGCACCAACAGCAAAACCCCAAAACACCAACTGCAAAAACACAAAACAGATACGCACAGAATGAGACGCAAATGGTGCAATGAACGCCAAATCACATAGAAACATCAAACATAAATGACTACACATAAACCAACGAGACCAATGGGCAATCGGGACCGACGTAGGACAGCCATCTGCCACTTAAGTAGCAGACGGTGTGGTTATCCTGAATTACGTGCGCACAACCCTCCTATTTTTCCGATTACCCAGAGGTCTCGAAGAACACACAACTGTGGTGTAAAACAACTTCCTCACTGTTAGATGACCACATACAAACAAGACCGCAAAACGCAGGGACCCAAGCAACACAGATGAATATGTAAATGGATATAAAAATAGGCCGTACGTAATACAGTCCGTGCTCTGCCGACTATAGCGAGCTCATGTACGTTATCACCCGAATGGTAAAGGTCACCTAATAACTTCAACATATTTATGACAAACATGACAACAACTTCAAAATTACAAACCTACTCCTAAGTAGTAGAATTGCTTTCCTATGTCTGTTGTGTATTCATATCGCAATTGATACGTTATTACAGTACGAGCAAGCTCAAACTACAACAGCAAGAATACTAACCGTGAAACAACTCAAGAATGGTTATACTTGTGAGTGACTGACTTTGTCATTGAAGAAATGCTTGGGCAATACAAGGATAATATGAAACTCATAAAGCATAATGTTGAAATCAGTTAACGGAATTCAAACACAAAACCTTTGAAATCAGATTCAAATACATTACAATCAAAACACACATTCTTGAAAAATTAAAGAACAGAACTTACTCGTGAGAAAAGAAAAAATAGGACCGATAGACGGAAACAATAACACAGCTTCGTAGATACACGGCTGACAACTTAATCGATTGAACAACATCCAGAGTCCAGTGCAAGTAAAGCATTCATGTAGGTGGCGCTTTAAAAGTGGTACCGTGCTAATTAGTATAGTTTAAACATTCAAATATCACATGAATCATGTTACACATATGTATGATGCGAATTGTACAATCTAAGTAAGTAGGACCAAATAGAAAGCTTAAAGCTTATCTAATTTCTCTTGCTGTATTATTAATAAAACAAAGAGGAAATTCGCTCATTAGCAGCGGTATCGGAATTGTGAATAAGGAGATTTACCAAAAGCCATTGTAAGTGGCACCACCTTGAAAAAAAATCAATGAAGAAATTGGATGTATACCACAATTCAAAATGCAATTTCATTCATCCAAAACCTTGTCAAACATGATAATTAAAGCTAAACGTTTTCAAATTCAATAGCATCATTTAAGAACAGATTAATTTGTAGTATAAAGAAAAGGGAATGATCTCCAGCATGACCACCCTGCATTCACCCAGCGAAATAAACCCTCAAGAAAGTGACACATGGACCACACATGCACGTTTCGGGTATTTACCCCTCGTCAGTGATCATCAATCTTAACAATGTAATATCACCAAAGATAAGAAACTTTAGGTTAGATACATCAAAAAACCGAATTTGATGCATTCACCGTTTTGACATTTCATGCACGATTTAAGTGACGAGTATTGCAAGTAAGCAACTCTTCCCGGGTACCTGTTGTCATCTCCATCAGTAACTTTTATTATTCCAAGACATTTGGTTGTTTTACTTTTGTTCAAGCACTATTTAGTTGTTTCACGTTACTATTGATCCAGGACACTTTGGTTGTTTTACTACTGTCCCAGGATATTTTGGCTCTTCTATATTGTTCCAGGACATTTTGGTTGTTTAACATTTCTATTGTTCCAGGACATTTTGGTTGTTTTACATTTCTATTGTTCCAGGACATTTTGGTTGTTTTACGTTACTATTGTTCCAGGATATTATGTTTCTTTAACTATTCTTCCAGAACACTTTGGTTGTTCAATTTTACTATCGTTCCAGGACATATTGGTTGTTTTACGTTACTATTGTTCCAGGACATTTTGGTTGTTTTACATTACTATTGTTCCAGGACATTCTGCTTGTTTTGCGTTACTATTGTTCCAGGACACTTTGCTTGTTTTACATTACTATTGTTCCAAGGCATTTTGGTTGCTTTACGTTGCTATTGTTCCAGGACATTTTGGTTGTTTTACGTTACTATTGTTCCAGGACATTTTGCTTGTTTTACATTACTATTGTTCCATGACATTTTGGTTGTTTTTCGTTACTATTGTTCCAGGACATTTTGGTTGTTTAACATTACTATTGTTCCATGACATTTTGCTTGTTTTACGTTACTATTGTTCCAGGACATTTTGCTTGTTTTACATTACTATTGTTCCAGGACACTTTGGTTGTTTTTCGTTACTATTGTTCCAGGACACTTTGCTTGTTTTACATTACTATTGTTCCAGGACATTTTAGTTGTTTTGCGTTACAATTGTTCCAGGACATTTTGGCTGTTTTGCGATACTATTGTTCCAGGACACTTTGGTTGTTTTTCGTTACTATTGTTCCAGGACATTTTGCTTGTTTTACATTACTATTGTTCCAGGACATTTTGCTTGTTTTACGTTACTATTGTTCCAGGATATTTTGCTTGTTTTACATTACTATTGTTCCAGGACATTTTGCTTGTTTTACATTACTATTGTTCCAGGACATTTTGCTTGTTTTACATTACTATTGTTCCAGGATATTTTGCTTGTTTTACATTACTATTGTTCCAGGACATTTTGGTTGTTTTACATTACTATTGTTCCAGGACATTTTGCTTGTTTTACATTACTATTGTTCCAGGACATTTTGCTTGTTTTGTGTTGTTTTTACCTGGTTTCGTATGTGCATTGATTTTAGAATTCCCCGATTTATGTTTTGTGTATAACTTTTCCTTGTGATATGGCTGAACACTGATTTAGTTTGCCAACTGTTTCTATGGTATAACCATTGGAATGAAAATAAAACGGTGCTTTGTTAACGAATCATCATCAATGTAAGGTAACTCCATGAATTAAGAGGAATTAGGTTATTATTATTTTTGTAACGACCGTATCTTTGATGCATTATTTTTCTCAGAATAAAATTACACATAATGAATTTTAACGATTAGAATCTACCACCAATGAAGTTTAAAATGGCGAGTATCTATTAAATGATCTTAAAAAATGGATTTATAAAGTTACTGAATGCAACTAATGTTGTCATTATGCCATGCCCTATATAAAGTAGTTAAAATTCATAGATGTTTAATGATGTTTTATTTCTATATGATTGTGAAATCGATACACATAACGTCTATATATCATGTTAAGGTGTTAGATCATGGTAATTGAATACATGGAGGGATTGAGGCGTTGTAATTTTGACATTATTTAGCGTTAATTTGCCAAAGTACATAATAACAAGTTTCCTTTGTGTTCAGATTTCATTTTCCACCTAACAAGCTGTTTATTGATTTCCAAACGTATCCAATGAGATAGAACCACTTTATGGAGATATAAATACAAAAGCGATCATAATTTACGATAGATGAGGGCAATTTTGATCATTTTCTATTGTCACTCTTTTAAAGCTCCGCTGAAGTGTGTGAGTCTATATTAACCAATATAGGGATTTTACATATTTAGGGATAACAAATTATCCAGAATTCATTTTTGAGCCTTGGAGGAGGTTTTCGATTCCAATAGAGGTGAGGATATTTAATTGAATGTTGTGGTTACTTTATAGCAAGTATAAAATTCGATAATACGTGATCTCTCTATTGCATTTTGGTGACTTTGTTAAAATTGAGTATCAATCCCAGAGAGATTATTCCTTGTACGAACGTCGAAGAGAAAACCGAAGAAAAGTTGTGAGTATGTTATCTTGCTAATTTTGTGAAAATAATTTTTGGTCAATTTTTGTAATACATTTATATATGAGTTTGCAGAGTCCTTAACCAGAGGGAATAGCCTAACGGGCGATATTTATGTCTTCTTCTTTTTTTCTTGTCACTAAAATGCACCTGTTTCTGTGAAATAAAACTTTTTTCTTAAAATTTTACTGAAGGTGTAACCAAGCTTGAATTGATCAATATCGGAGTAAATGTTCAATGGTAATGCTTTGTGTGAAAATAAGAATATCGTTTCATGGTTTCTAAAAGTTCATCATTGTTTAATCTGAACGACGGTCGCTACAGAATAATCTTCCTTGGCTTCTCTTCCATAGTCTCATTTAACACATCTAGAAGAAATGACATATAACTGATGATGAATTACACATACAGATCAACCAATATAAGAGACTGAAGTATTTCCTTCGTTTACCATGTTATGTAATCCATTCAATACATTAATTCTAATATTTATTTAGAGTTGATGGAGAGAAGTTTAATGTGATTTCAATGAAAATAGAGGGGAGGAGTGCAATGTTATATGAATTCTGAAAGAGTATTTATTTTAACCCTGTCGACACAGTGAAAGTCAAGTGTTTTGTATTTATTAGGCTCTTTCTACTCTGCAAATACAAGGCGTGGTGAGGTCTCTCCTAAACAATAAAGTATCAGTGTATTTGTAATAAAGTTTTAATACAATATTTAAAGTATTCAAATCATGTTTGTCTATGATCATGAAGCTCTTCCAGACGAACTAGAGGTCTTCAAAAACATTTCATAACTTTACAATGGAACGTAAGCTGTGTAAACAGTATTTTAAAAAATAATCTGCATTAAACCTTGTCCGCCAAAACACTAGAAATTAAATTGTAAAATCACGTATGGTTTTAAGGTAAAGCCGATTGTTATAACGCCACACTCACAGATTTATTTGTATTGTTGAACATTTAATGACTGCCAATTTATTGTTGTTTCTATATAAGAAAAATTTCTATTCCATGGGCCAGATTTTTTACCCGCTACTTCACACGTTTTAAATCATAACTACTAATGGCTGTCCAGATATCCGCCTTTGAAGTTTGGTGTGAATCCGTGGATTGAATAAGACGGGATGAGGAGACTTACACTAACAGGGATGCTGGTTTAAGGATTCAAAAAATAAAGGTCAGTAGATAAAATGGATTATTGCTTTTTAATTTTATGACATATTGTCACTTAATAAGGAACGGTGGTGTTTAATCCATGTTATGTATGTCGGATTTTAAAACATGTCGATGACAGATGTAATTTCTTGATAAACAATTATAATTAACATACATGTGTCTTGCATTGTTTGATGATATTTATAAACGCAGTTGATATGTTTATTGAATTGAGTAAAAGAAAACGTTGAAAGCATGAAAAACAGCATCATGTTTCATACTTATATGAAAAAAGTCTTTAAAAGGAAAGAAAATTGAAATACTTCTATAATAAGCTTTCTTTCGTACGAGTTTTTCTTTCGTTTAAAATAAGACTTCGACCCGCAGAACCATAATTTACAGACACGTTGATTTTTGTTTTCTTTTGGCAAGTGAAACATACTGTCAGTCAACCTAAACAGAAATTATATTCTTCTCTCTTTGATGGATCATTCATCAATTCATATTTACATATCATCTGGGGTTTTTATTCACATGTTTTGTATTATATGTGATAAAGTACTTTCCCCTTGATACGAATATGAAAGATTCTCAATGTTCATACCTTGCTTTCTTTTTCATAGTTTTTTTTTAAATAGTTGCGCAGTCTTTCATTTCTATCAAATGAACAAATATCTCCAAAAAGGAAGAGTAGCATAGAAACCAATCAACTAGGGGTTTTTAAATGAGAGAGACTTACTTTGGGTGATAAAATGAAAATTTTAAATAATTTGTTGAGAGATAATTGGGTCAGAACCACAGAAAATACCATATTGATATTATTCACGGGTAATGACGTTTCTGCACGGTTAAAGTGTCGGATGGTATTAACAAGCAAGAGATGCTTGCTCTCTCCGGACGACTGATCTCATCTTTTTTGAGATTGACTTTTGCATCATTCCAGGACGTTTCAGTTGTTTTATTTTTGTTTTGTATTTTTTCTGATTATGTATGCCCATTAATTCAATTCTAATTTGAGTGTTGTGTTTGACTGTAGCCCACTGATGAAAAGAATGTTTGACTTGATGGCTCCAGCCAGGAGAGCATCTATTTTGCCACTGCCGTTGGATAGCTTGACCTATTTTGATAGATTGTCCTCGAAAAGAGGTTAAAATTTAGGACACATACAAGTACTTATGACATTGTTATTCTTCTGCTTGTGTTACAACCACCTTATGATATATGGCGATCTACAGGCGATCTAAAGTTATCTACATACCTTAACAATGAATCGATACTCTTAGGAGAAATCAAAATATTAAAGTACATGTACTCTTACTGATAAATCATTTGAACTCTTAACACACATTGGGTCATTTTTGATACTTCGACCCTACAGGAAATTTGGAGCCGCGCACTCTCTGTAAAGTAAATGTACAAATTTAAATTCTAAAAATAAAACGAGAGGGCGCTAATGAAATGAATTTTGGCGGCGGTTGAAAAGCACTTTGGCTGATGGCGTCGCTGATGGGGGTTTGGTATTCGAAACACGTGTCTGGTGCATGAAAATTGGCTTGAAATTTTCCTTTTAGAAGGTATAGAGTCAGAACACTTCCGTCTTATTAATGTAAACACTTATTTCTTGTTGCAGTGTGGAGCAGTTAAAGTCGTTCCCCGTGACTTGATGTTTGTTAAGTTTATTTATTACTTCTTTCCAGCTCTGTCGCCTGAAAGAAGCTTTGTGTTTGGCCCTTTATCAAATTGATAATGTATATATTTTTTTTCTATATATGAAACTTGCCATTTCATCGAAAAATATTATCGAAATTAAAGGAGGTTAACATCTTGGCACCATCTCCCCATAACATAGATTTTTTTTTTTTTTTTTTTTTTTGATATGCTGCTGAATCGACCCTACAGGAAATTTGGAGCCGCGCACTATCTGTTAAGTAAATGTACAGATTTAAATTCTAAAAATAAAACGAGAGGGAACAAGTGAAATGAATTTGGGTGGCTTATAAAAAGCATTTTGGCTGGAGGCGTCGCTGATGGGGGTTTGGTATTTGTAACACATGTCTGGTGCATGAAAATTGGTTTGAAATTTTCTTCAAGAAGGTATAGAGTCGGAACACGAGTTATAGTACCATCTCCTTTGCAAATAGAAAAAATATGGACTGTACTACAAAAAAACAAAACAATCTTAAGTCGAATACTATAATCAGAGTAGCAAACAAAATCCTGCAAACTCGAGAAAAGAAACGGAACAGTATACCATGTTAACAGAAGTGAACTCACTAAAATGAAAAAAAAAGCCAGTAGGAGTGAGCATCTCCTGCCAGCATGTTTAACACGTTTTCCATCACGAAAGAACATACTACTATTAGAAATCTGGTTAATTGCATATGACTTCTTTGTTATTATTAAGAAATAAATATTGAAGTATATATTCCAATGCACCATTTACGCAGTTCAAAATTAATCCCTTCATCAGTGATGCTCGAGTCGACAATCCAAATAATGAATATATGAAGAGCGTCGAAATTCTGTAATACCAAAGAGTCAGCTTCGGACAGAGACAGAGATATACCCCTTAGTTTTAGAATAATTTATCAAATATGTTAATGAAGAATTAATAAATATGTATTTAAAGCCAGTGCAGAAACACTGTAGTACTAGACGGACGATATCGTTTGGGACTATCAGTCGCTGACGCTCCGCCCACTTCTTAGTCATGTAGAATTCTAACCTACCGTTTACTTTTATGCCAAAGAACCAGTTAAGGATAGAGCTATGTAGGTGTTTGTGATCCCCGATCCCATCCTTTTCCTTATATTATCAAATGTAACGAAGACGACTTGAAATATGTATTTCATCAAATGATCAAAGACAACTTGAAACATGTTTGTATGACATCATACAAACTTCCAGCAAATTGTCGGAATTCCAATGGGGACCAATTGTGCCCCACTCATTGCCGAAATTTTCCTTTACTCGTAGGAAGCTTAATTCATTCAGTCTTTGGTCTCTGAAGGGAAAAGATACTAAGCTTCTGACTTCAACTTCACTCACAGATACATAGGCGATGTAATGTCCATCAATAATCCAAAATTCGCGGATTACCTCAGCAGAATCTATCCTTCGGAGCTTGAAGTCAAAGAAACTACAGTGAAAAATAAATCAGCATCCTATTTGGACATATTGTTGTCATGAACGTGACGATTTCAATTTCAGTATCATGCTATTCTGTCATAGACCATTTGTACCATCCAACCAAAGATTATACTTTATATCTTCCAAAATGGAAGTAACCGGATGTGACAATTCTACCGAATTGAAGCGGCGGGTGTTGCTTGCAAGCAGGAGATGCTAACACTTCTCAGGCACCTGGTCTCACTCCCATATCGGAAGTTTCCTTCTTTTCATACGGTGGAGGTTTTCTTTGTTTGCTTTAGTTCTTGTTTTATACTGATTTTGTATGCCTTCGGTTTATGATTTTCTGAATTGCCGATTTTGTGCTGTGTATAGAGATATGGTCATTATCCATATTTGTCATATAAATATTTGAGAGCTGAGAACAATGTGTTCCACGGTTTCCAAAATCTTTTGGAGTATATTTTCCTTTTCTGTCTCTATATTAGATCATTCTAAAACTAATAGGTGTCACCGTCATTTAGCATACATTCTATAGCTAACTTTCAGAATTTTGCTTTCATATATGCAGTGTTTGGATTTCCACTTTCCCGACCTTGAGCATCACTAGGAATATTTCTTTTTATTGAAATGCATATAAGGATATAGTTTAAAATATTTAATACAATTATAGGTAGGTCCAAAGGATTACTATGATGTCTGGTCCATGCTGTTAATTTATCTGGTCTTAAATGATGCTATTGAATTTGAGGACGTTTAACGATATTTTCTTCCACATTGGCGTAGTGAATTGTAATGTCTGGACCACTGTTACAGGCACTTCAAGTCTGTGATATATTTATTAAATATCCCCAATCTGTCTTTTGTATGAAGAGCTGTTTTTAAAGTCACTGTACATGTTATCATTCACTATGACTGACAAAACAAGGTGGAGCAAGAGAAATAACTGCAGCATTTCGAGAAATTTGAACGTACTTTTCGAATATTCGTTGAAATGAGAGGGAAGTGTTCCAACTCTTTACCCTCTTGAAGAAAAGTTCAAGCCAATTTAATGCACCAGACACGTGTTTCGGATAATAAATCCTCATCAGTGGTACTTACTTAGTTAATCAAAGTTAGATTAGTCATCGAAGGAGGGTAACATCTGAGCACCACCCTCCGATGCTAGGTTGGTCATAGACTTTATTTAACTTGCTGAGTCAACCCTACAGGAAATTTTGAGCCGCGCACTCTTTGCAAGTAATTTGCACAAATTTAGATTTAAATAAAACCGGAGGGCGCAACTGAAATGAATTTAGATTGTATCTGAAAATTACTTTGGCTTGAAGTATCACTGATGAGGATTTACTAACCTTAACACGTGACTGGTGCATTAAAATTGGTTTGAAATTTTCTTCAAGAGGGGAACACTTCCGTATTATTAATGCCAATTTTATCTTAGTAGCGCCCACTAGTTTTACTTTTCGAAGTTTGTGTATATACTTAGCACATAGTGTACGGCTCCAATTTTTCTGTAGGTCGATTAAGTAGTATAGTAAAATAAAATCTATGACCAAAATAGCATAGGAGGGATGGTGCTATGATGTTAACCTCAATTAATTTCGATGATATTTTTGGATGAAGTGACAAGATTCAGAAATAGCAATTTTTTCATGAAATGACAAGCTTCAGAAAGAGCAAAATAATATATGACATCAGATTGCTAAAGAACCGAAACAAAGCTTCTCTCAGGCGACAGAGCTGGACAGAAAAAATTATTATACTTTTAACATTCACTCGAGGGGAACGAAAATAACCTTAAATTTAATATCCCTTTTCTCCCTTTTTTTATTGGCTAACTGCAATATATCCTACTGCGGTTTAGGGTACCTAAAAAGCCATCTAGCCTACCTGAAGCTCATGTTATCATCTTTCCTTACATTTTCCTAAGGTACTTTGAATTCTGTTACTCTGCAAGATCTTCGAATATTCACATAGTTTACAGTTTCTCTGCTCGTCCTTTAGGTTTACCAAGGAAATGTTCTAGCGCTTTTTCACTTATTGTTTTATTTTGTTATCACAGAGCTTACCTACCTCCAAGAACATTATGTCATCACACCAGCGGACAAAGCCACAAATAATTACACATTTACTTGCAAAATGTACTTTTTCGACAGTCTAGTTAAAGAGTTGGGTTTAAATTCGACACCTGGAAATCCTACTTACACCCCAACAAACCTTTCTGCCTCTGAAATAATAGATAACCACAAATCAGCTCTTGCTTCCTTTGGCTTCGACACTAACAATTTAGATTAAGATTTACCATACTTATACTGCATATCTAAATGCATAAGAATCCATACAAACAACGTTCCATCGCTGGCTCCTCAAAATGTTCTACCAAATCTGTATCGATCTTACTCTCCAAAGTTTTATCTGAAATCAAATCTGGGCTTCAAAAATATTGTTCGACAGTATATTCTCGCAGTGGCATCAACCAGATGTGGATTTTAAAGAATTCGAAGGAACTTTTAGAACTTCTGAAATCCACTCATTTTAGTAGAGTCCATTCGATCAAAGCCTTTGATTTTTCGACACTTTACATTACAATTCCACATTCTAAATTGAAAGAAAGACTCGCAAAAATTATAAGTAATGCGTTTACAAGTAAGAACGGTAATCGCAAATACAAATTTATTGTCGTAAAAGAAAAGTCCAATTCTGAAAATGAGTACACTGAAACAGATATTATTCAGATGTTACACTTCCTGATCGACAACATTTTTGTGGTGTTTGGAGGAAAGGTCTTCCAGCAAATTGTCGGAATTCCAATGGGGACCAATTGTGCCCCACTCCTTGCCGACATTTTCACTTACATATACATAGACGATGTGTTGCCCATCAATAATCCAAAATTCGCGGATTACCTGAGCAGTATCTATCCTTCAGAGCCTGAAGTCAATGAATTAAACTGCAGAGACAAATAATTCAGCATCCTATTTGGACATAATGTTGTCCTTCGGCACTGATGGTCACATGAACACCTCACTCTATGACAAACGTGACGACTTCAATTTCAGCATTACAAACTTTCCTTTTCTGAGTAGCAACATCCCGTCATCGCCTGCTTATGGCGTGTTCATATCTCAGTTGATACGCTATGCCAGAGCAAATATACGGATTTTGTTCTGAGAGCTATGATATGGGGAACTCGTCATACACTATGATGTCCCATTCTCAAGAATGGTGGATGATATTCTGTCATAGACCATTTGAACCATCCAAGCAAAGATTGTACTCTATGTCTTCCAAAATGGAAGTAACCGAATTTGACAGTTCTACTGAATTGAAGAGGCGGATGTTGCATGCAAGCAGGAGATGCTTACTCTTCCTGGGCACCTGGTCTCACTCCCATATCGGGAGTTCGCTTCTTTTCATGTGGTGGAGGTTTTTGTTTGCGTGCTTCCTGTTTTATCCTGATTTTGTATGCCCTCGGTTTCTGATTTTCTGAATTACCGATTTTGTGCTGTATGTACAGGGATATGGTCATTTTCCATATTTGTCATTGTTTATGATAGCTGGTTAAAATAATTAAAGTTCGTTCTGATGATATTTCGTTGTAAACAGTAAAGCATGAGAAAGTATTTGAGTAGTGTTTTTTTAATCGACATTGATTTTCTTGTTTCATACATTTGGAAAAATTTGACGTTTGATTTTTTAGAAATGGATGCTGATGATTGAGCAGATTCTGTGATTGGTCTGAATAAATGAATCTTTTTAACGTCTATCTCTTGTTATCTTATTTTTCAATTAGCCATCGATCAGCAATCAAATCATAGCGTGTTGGAAATGTCAGAGGAAATTGAATTGCTTTTAGTGTCAGAGGACAATCTCAGAGGAAATTGACTTGCTTATAACAAATTTCTAGAATCATAAAATTGTCGATGGAAAGAGATTCCTCCGAACTAAATGTACAATTCATTGAAAATACATGTACGTTAACAAGGTTTACAATTTATTCTCTGAGAGGATTCTCCAATAATGACTTTTCGACAGGTACCCTGAATTACACGATACAGATAGTCATTTTGGTGTCATCGATATTAACACTTTCTATAATTTACAGGTAGAGACGGGTATAATGGATCATACAGACGGTATGTCGTCAGCCAAGCTAGAGACCGGGGGAATCATCACCCCTACCGCACCCTCCGTGGCCAGCTACTCCTTTGTCCCTCCCATACACTTCACGGAGACTAATAAAGAGCTACGATCCCCGGTCATCACCAGGAGTCTGGACGTCAGCGTGTCTCCGACAAAGTCCCCCAAACCTCTACCCACGGATTCCTTCTACAGCAGAATAGGACGCTTTCCATTTCAAATTAAGTAAGTTGACTTTATTTTTGCGATACTTTTATATCTTGACTTTGTTTTTCCCAACCTCCCCATCTTCATGAAAGAGACATTCTCCTTCATTACAGATATCAGTGTAGATGCACCATCAATAACGATAAGTTTTACATGGTTCGGCTAATCTATATTCACATAAATTAAAAGAATGGCCGAATCATGTTTGAAACCAGAGTAGATTCTGATGTTACATTGATATACAAGTAGATATATATCGGAGGTATCTGTTACACAATATTAAGGCTCCGGACTGACGTCTGCTATATCATTCCATTCCTGTAGTCTTGTCATACACGTAGTATTATGACCACGAACTCAGACAACACAAAGTAAGTCGTAAAATGATTCTTTTGCATGTATTCATCTTTATATTTCTTTCATACACTGATATACATATACTTGTTTATAACATCTTTGAGACTGTCATCAAATTTTGTACGGTTTGTGTTTGGAATGAGGACTTCATTCTCTCAAAAACTAGCATACTCTCTTTTCAGAATTAACTAGATTGTCCATGCTGTCTTTGATAAAAAATTGAGCAGATAGAGTACGATGCATTGATAATGTTGCTTCATGACAAGAAGAATTGTTCCCAGTGTATGGTCAGAGAGCAACTTTCTGGACAAAATTCTATAATATATGTTCTTGATAACGAATCCTCATCAGTGCTATTCAAGCCAAAATTATTCAATGACGTAAAAATAATTTAGTGTGGCGCCCATAGCTTATTTTCTAACGTTCGGGTATATATTAATCAATAGTAAGGTTTAAAGATGTAAGTTAGGGAAACAAAGTTTCAATATATTTTTTTTTCAATCGATGAGAATATTCCGTCTCGTATTTATAGCTAATGGGGGGAATATTGAAAATACTAAGAGCTAGATTTCAAGAACATAACATGAATGTTGAATTTAATTTGAAGTTGTCGGGGAAGAGTACACGATACTGTATCGTCACAGATGTCTAAAAAAAAAACAATGTTCGTCTGTTCTATATTTAAAAAAAAACAGCAAAACATACAACAATGCCTTTAATTTGTCCTGGTACAGTTTTCAAAATCATCAGACTAACTTATTTAGGAATGATTGTAGTTGGTTTTAAATGGGTCATAACTCGATAAGTTGGAATGTAAAGATTCTATTGTAAATATAAATCTGATCGTTCAAATCCCTTAACCTTCATCTTTATTAAACAACTAAATAGCCATTAAAGGCTGAAGAGCTGCCTCATGGCGTAAGAACCATTGTCAACAACCCATTCAGTTCTTTATGAATAAAACAATGATAATTCTTCAGATTGCTTCTATACCTATTTATACCATTTATTCTTGTCTTACGGGTAATCTTTAAGAATCTTTGTTGAATCAAAGATAAGAAAGTATTTAAAGAGGAACAATTTGTACTTTGAATAAGACTTAACCGAATCGTTGAATAAAACAGTTAAAATGATTGATAAAACGGGAGTATCGCGTGTCCTAAAGAACTATAATTAGGAATATTGAATTTCAAAATTTGATGTTAATGTAATTGCTTTACACTTGTCTTGGAGTTGCATATTTAGTATTGGTTTTTGTGACAAATCGGCATGCACGATAAGAAATATTGTATCTGTAAACAAATGTATCAAAGTGACAATGGAATATACTCTGTGACACATTGGTAAATTGGAGAACAAACACGATAAGGGTCTGGGAAACATCATTAGCAAAGGATATGTACACAAAACTCAGATAAATTGGAGAAATTCTAAATAATGTGTTTAAGTTAATTCCTCTAAGAGTCGATCAGTCATGAACCTTAGTGATTCGTTCTTATGACAGCATTGTAACCATTGTGAATTATTGTTCGTTTTGTGTGTTCCCGGTTTGGATTGATTTCATTGTGATAATAATTAAAGATGAGGGAATATATCTGGGACTTCCGGATGACGGATCTGCCGCTTCGGTAAGATTTTGTCATGGATATACACAGATGGACTGACTGACTGACTGTCTGGCTGACTTGACTGACTGACTTGACTGAAAGCTAGTAGAATTGAATAACTTATTTAACCAGTTCACATGTACGATGCAGTATGATGAGAATTCAAGCAAGCTATAGATGAATTTTTTTTTCAATTATTGTTTAGTTCCTTCTTCTGATACTCTAGTATTTGTTTTTCGTATTCATGAAAATTATCCGATTAATTTTCGTATAAAAATTGCTTGAAGCATTTAAAATTCACAAGGAAAAAATATCACATCTTTTAAAATTCCTTTTCACTTTTATAAGTGTAAACAATGAAAAGAATTTTCCCTTTTAGTAAAATTCGTGTAACGGCGATATATTACGAGTTACAGAACTTAATGTAGAATTTATTATTTGACAAGTCACGCAAGCCCATGAAAAGAAACGATTAATTAGAAACATTTATTAAGATCTTTTATTCCTTATGAATGGAATCTACAATGTCACAATCAGATTTTATCAATAGTGATGATAGGGACGGGAACAAAGGGAATCTAATAAGAATAAAATGATCATTTAAAATCAGATCTCCCTGTATGTATATTGATGCTCAGTTTATAAACAGGCATCAAAAAGGTTCAGAGATATTAAATTTTTGTGAGGAATCGTAACTCAAATCGTGAGTACAGTGTCTATTATGCTGAACTTTAACAAAGAGGGGCCTTATAATCTGATATTTACTTACTTATATAGTGTTTACGTTATAAATGGCACATCTATCGTTTTATATTGGAAAATAATTGAACATTTTTTTTATGTTCGTTTGTTTGTTCCGATAAACCATAGTACGTGTATTTGGTTAAGATGATTAGTAAAGCCGAGGTTTAACACTATATAATACGCGTTAGTGGCTATTTGTGTCTTGACCACGGAGCAAGTGAAGTGGACAAAGAGAGATTAGGACCTGTTTCTTTTCTGATAAAAGTCCAAAAGTTCTTGAGATTTCACATGGATAAAAAATATGTCAATAAGTTTATACGATGATTTGAAAGGAATAGAATTCATTTTTCGTTTCTAGAAAGTTAAAAAGGAAATGTAAATATGGATTACAAACTTCCTGGGATAAGATGTCAATTGTGGCAAGTATAAAAAAAAAACATTTGTAGAAAAGGCATTCAATAGAAAATAAATTATTACATGTAATTTCTTTCCAATATTGATAAAATAACCATGTACCAATAGAAAATAACATCGTTAAGAGGTTCTGTAGTAAATATTACGTTGCCGACGTTTCCCGTCCATTAAGTAATTCTTTGATTGTTGATGGTTTTCATTGTTGTCATTTTTCCTTAATGATAGTTGTATTGTTTTCACTTCGGAATGTTGTTCATTCGGGGGTTCGCAGCCGTTCTGATGGGAATTCTCACGATTTGGCCTTGCCATCTCGACTTTGAGAATGAATAACTGTTAGCTACTTCTTTGATGTTTATTTCAAGAAACTAAAAGGGAATTTCAAGTTTTTATATATACATGTATAAATCAGCTTTTTGAAATCCCCTGATTTATAGATTTTGTCTGTTTATTTTTGTTGGTTTTTTTTTCCTACCGATACAGTTGGTATAGTTCTATTTCAGACATTTTATAATTCTTTGTCCCTGAATAAATGAGTGCACATACATGTACAACCAAAACAATCCTTCTAGCGACTGGCTTTGTGAATAAAAATGATCATATGAATGGAATGATCAATTCAAAACACTCAAAATGACTTGTAAATTCTGAAGGTTCCATTCCACTAAGCTCTATGTTAAGCCTTGTGTAGATTGACCTAAATAATCCCTGGTAATTCTATCCTTGTTTTAGATCA
Source organism: Pinctada fucata (assembly GCA_028142955.1). NCBI lineage: Eukaryota > Metazoa > Mollusca > Bivalvia > Pterioida > Pteriidae > Pinctada > Pinctada fucata. The sequence continues at coordinate 100,740,984 of AP027102.1, forward strand.
ATCCGACTTTTTATCTGTAGGTCTTATCGCTACCCGGTCCAATACTTGGAGTTAATTCAACGTTTAAGATAAGTAAAGTTACTGTACAATATCAGCCTACCTATTTAGCATGGAATGTTGGCAAACAAGTCTAAAACCTAAAAAAGACATTGTAAAAACGATATTAACCTGTTTTTAAAATCATGACAAACTAATCTATAAACGTAACAGTTAAAAAAATAATTTGCACTTATACATTCACGGTAATTAGTATCAGTGAAGAATAGATAATTTGAAATTAAAACTCCACGCCTCATATGCATATACAAATGTATATTCTAAAACAACTGCATTTACACAATAAGATGATTGTAAACTAAATTTCAAGTACATTTATACGCTATTTTTGAAAACCAGAGTTACTTCCCATTTGAGACGGTTTCTGACGTGGACTGATTATGACGTCATCAAATTCTATGGAAACAGTCCTAAAAGTCTGGGAAATGACGGTATAAAATCGACGTTACCTTACCATTTTCATGAAGTCACAATGGTTTTACATCAGAAACCGTCTGTAAGGGGAAAAAACTCTGTATTCCGCAAAGACTCATATTGTCCATAAAATATACTGATGTAACATTCAATGCTTTTGAATTGGAAGATTTTAGTATTAATAATGAAAATGTCGACAAAACCGATCAAGCTTTCTTTTTCAGACAGGCATGAATAAAATAACAAAATTGCTTGAAGATAAACTCCTAACATGCTTCAAGTGTCTTTATGTCCTAATTTAATTATGTGACTTTGTATTTATCTTACATCTCTCATATGTTTTTGTACCAACCATTACAAATACACTTTAAAAAGTTTTGTATCATTTTTTGAAATTCATTTTTTCAGATTCTACAAAAATAAACGAGAGTTCAGACTAAATCATCGTTGAACTTTACCAGTTTCCAATTTTATTGCGTAAAAGAAAACATGAAGTCAAATTATGCTAGTTATCCCACAAATCAATGTAACATTTCTGTCAGTTTCTGATTAAAGATTTCTTCTGTACAAAATATTGGACGTCTTTCAAACATAACATTGCTTTCTGGTTGATGTATGACCAGAGTCTTCCTCTGAATTATATCAGTCATTGAAATCACTCCCTATCCAATTATAGTCATTTTACCATCGGAAGCCACATTGTTAAGCCTCGGGTCGGGCCATAATGGCACGACTTCTGAGAACTTAATTTGATGTTGATTGACTTGGAAATAAGCAAAGTCATGGTCCAGACATAGTTTTTCTCTGTGGGAATGAAATGTTGCGCAAGCTCTGTGTATTTAAATAGTTTGTACAACTACCTTTATTTGCAAATTTCAGTTTGCTATTTTACAAACGAGCAAATATTGTAAGTAAGTATGTATTGTTAAAAGCTGAAATAATTTTATACATACAGGCAGATGACGTACTCCTCTGACGATATCACCAGTTCTAGGAAGTTACGTAATGATGACGCGAAGCAGGCGATCCTTAACACAGCGAGGAGTGAGCCGTATGATCCTCTTAACAAAGACATTGTCCAGCAAGTTAACCACTGGATGCGGAATAAACCACTGTCCGATAGTTTCATGTGCTCCATCACCCCACGTTCGTCGTTTTCTCCGTCATCAGGTAGACCGCTGCCCAGAGAGCGCGAGCGGCGCAGACGGTACAAACGTCATAAGGTCAGTGATGCAGACGATCGACATCCCATCGAATCATCAATGACGTCACAAGATTCTGATATGTCGATTTCTCTTGATCCGCTTCGTGACACTTTAAGGCGGAGACGACATCATCAAGAATTCGACAGTAAGTACAATAGGTTAACGGGAAACTCCCGAACTTTCTCCGATCAGAAACAAGGAAGCAGAGATAAAGATAAGAGATCTATATTTGGAAGCGTTCACAATGAAATTGAATTTCAGAAGAGATACCGCAGGATGTTCGACCTGAACAAGCATCTTCAGTTTGTGAATTCTACAAATGGACTGAAAGGTCAGAAAATCGCCAGCAAGAAAATGCATCACTTGCCACCTATGAATCAAAAACAATACGAGACTTTAGAACGTTCGGAAATGTTCGCAATAAACACGGTCACTAAAACGAACGATCCCGAGGATAAAGAGGTGACACCGAGAACGATCTGGAAGAACATGGCTGCAGGAAGCACTTCTACAATATCTACAAATGCGGATTCAGCCATCGACAAGTCTCTATCCAGTTTCTCTAAGGTATCTTCAAGCCACACAAAGTCGGACATGGGTAAATTTGACAGACTTCCAGAAATAAGTACAAACTCGGATAAAATAGCCGCGTCTAATCCTGATGAAAACGATATATACAAGGAAACGGTAGAAACCAGAGACGGCGATTCTGAAACAGATGGTGACGTGTTACATGTGACCTCAAGGTGTAGTACAAAAGCCACGACGGAAGTCACAAAATCTCGCGCTTCACGAGCTTCTCCCGAGAGTAAAATGAAATGTTTCGCCGATGACGAGTTATCAGAGTGTTCAAGTGAAGAAGGATTAGTGGAAATTCATGAAATGAAAGTGACCATTAACATCAGGTATAAACCGGAGGTAGAAAAATCTACCCGAAAAAGTAAAAAGTCCAAATCACACCAGAAAACAAGTAAAAAAGGATACGATGGTTATAATTATCATAATGTTCCCAATTATCAAAATGTTCCCTATAATAGTCCGGCTATTACGAATAACTATGGGAAACTTAAAACAGAGAAAGAAGATGGATATTTAGTGAATTCATATGATAAAGTGAAAGACTCGTTGTCAAGAGCGTCAATAAATTACGATGACGAATTCACATTGGATCCCTGTTTATTGGCAGAATAAGTTTTTTATGATTTCTTCAAGTCACCAATTTATGTATGTGAAACATGATCGCTTTATGGAGAAGAAGGTGTTGTAACTAATTAACCAATTTATAAACGATATCTTCATGATATCTTCAATTGCATGAAGATATGATTGGAATACTTTACATGTCAGAAATGTTCCAGAAAATCTCAATTATTTAGTATTATGATCTTATGAACAAACTTATCCTGCAAGGATGCTTACAAAATTTAACATTACTGTTTTGTTATGATTAAAAATAAATATACATATAAAGACTGAATCTTTGTTATACATGTAACTACTACATATAAAAATGTATAGTGTACATGTATATATAATGCGGTAATGATTGAACACTCTGGACTCCGAACAACTCGGTATCATGACAAATATGGACAATGACCATATCCCAATACACAGTACAAAATCAATAATTCAGGAAATCACAAACCAAAGACATACGAAATCAGAATAAAACAGGAACCAAAGCAAGCAAACAAAAACCTCCACCACATGAAAAGAAGCGAACTCCAAATTAGGAGTGAGACCAGGTGCCCAGAAAGGGTAAGCATCTCCTGCTTGCATGCAACATCCGTCGCTTCAATTCGGCACAAAAATCACATCCGGTTACTTCCATTTCGGAACATACAAGTATATTCTGTGGTAGGATGGTTCAAATGGGCTAAGACAGAATATCATCCACCATTCTGGACAATGGACATCATAGTGTATGACGAGTTAAAGAAGATCCTGACGATAATCTCAACAACACTCACAATAGAGCACCAAATTAAGCATCAACGGGCCCCTAGCAAACCAGAGGTGGGACCAGGTGCCCGGGAGGAGTAAGCATCCCCTGTTGACTAGCCGTACCCACCGTCGATGTTCATGCACGAAAATGATAACAATATATAAAATACATTCACTGCACTGTCTGAGATTATGTTTACAAAGAAAGTGCTATGGCGACCATGTCAGAGAAAAATGTTCAAAACACTTACTGTCAAACCCCTCGCGGGGAACTTTCATAAGTGTGACACAAATACCAACAGGGGATGCTTACTCCTCCCGGGCACCTGGTCCCACCTCTAGCTTGCTAGGGGTCCGTCGATGCTCAATTTGGTGCTCTACTGTGAGTGCTGTTGTGATTATTGTCAGGATCTTATAAAGAAGATCCTGACGATAATTTCAACAACACTCAAAATAGAGCACCAAACTGAATACGAGTTCCACGTATCTACCATAGAACTTCCTCAGTGACGATGTTAGTCGATCACAAACGTATCCCTGACTGAGAAGCTTATCTGAAAGACGCCTAGCTCTCAGAAAAAAATCTGTATATTTGCTACTTGCTCTGGCATAACGTATCAATTGAAATATGAACATGCCATAAGCAGGCGATGAAGGGGTGTTGCTAATCAGAAAAGGAACGTTTGTGACGCCGAAACTGACTGAAGTCGTCATTATCACTATGTAACATTATGTCCAGATAAGACACTGAATTATTTGTATCTGTAGTTTCTTTGACTTCAGGCTCCGACGGATAGATTCTGCTAAGGTAATCTACGAATTTTGGATTGTTGATGGAGAAAAATATTGGTACAAAACCGTAGATAGGTCCAGTACCATGTTTAAAGTTTTTTGATAAATTCAGGATCGTCTCCTTGAAAAACCAAGTCGCTATTGATTGGGGATTTCTTACAGTTTCGATTGAAGTTTGATCTGCGTTGGATATTTGTTATTTTGGAATGTAACATACTGTTCCAGAATTTATCGAATCGTCTTCATGAAATCAAGAACAATAGTTTGGATTTTTAGTAACTTTATTACATGTATATGTTGTAGGATACAATAGTAACGTTACCTTTAAACTCTTATATAGAGAGTGTTGTGTCTCACTCGCCTTCCTATAGGCTGCCCTACTAACCATTTCCACCGCACGCTTTGAACGACTAATAGGTTTAGATGGACGTTAAACAGAAATAATATCACTCTAGTTTGCGGATACAATGAAACTCGCTAACATTGCGTACTTTAGTTTGCAAAAATGTCAAACGGAATACCTGCACGTGTAACATTTCTTTATTGTAATCATCATTCAGACCTATTGTCTATGCGCTTATGTAACATCAACGTCTGTAATAAACATTTTGTTGCAATGACGAGTCACAAATTCCTTGTTTAACGTTGATCAAACATGGACCATATCTTTCCTATTTTGGTCTCCCCAAAATGCAGCTTTACTTACAATTCTCTTCAGTTGACAATCTTTTAAGAATTCGTTTTTCATTGCCTACAAGCACTTCCGGTGTATGATGCAAGGTCCGCACTCGTCATATTCTTGTTTACTAACTAACATTTCCTGGAATGTTGACAGTGACGCAAGTAATGATCCACCAATCCACACGGAGTACTGTCTCTCAGGAGGGGCTATAATCCTGACCTTCATAGATCTGGGACAAAGACCTTCTAATTCCTTCTTCATTCTGTCTTCAATTCCTGAATTTTTTCATGCATAGTATTTATAACAATGGATCAGTTTTCAATTTGATTCGGACATCAAAATAAATGACGTGTCTTTATGGATCTTATTTTCTAGATAAATGATTGTAATAGTTACATACTACTTTGGGAAAGTTGATAGTTGATTTAAAATGCTCGGCTCTGTATAATGTGGAAACATTCTTACATGAAATAATCTAACAATGCTAACTTACCGGGAAACATAGTAGATCCACCAGAGAGAACAACGTTACTGTACATGTCCTTCCGTATATCTATATCACAGTTCATTATTGAATTATATACAAGCTCGTGGATACCAACTGATTCCATGCCTAAAACACAAGAATACATTACTTTGCTAAGAAGTTACTGTAAGTTTGCGGATATAAAAACAAGAAGCCTACAATAGAAGTCACAGAAATGAGGATAGCTAACAATGACAATGGCAATTAGTTTATTCTCATTAGATCAGTGACATTACGTCACCGACGGTGGATGCAGCTAGCCAGAGGATGCGGAGGAAGCTTAATCCTTCCGGGCACATGATCCCACCTCTAGCTTGCTAGGGATCCGTCGATGATCAATTTGTGAGTGCCTATGAGATTGTCGTCAGGATCTTTTTTTATCTCATTTGTGTCACACTTATTCCCTTTGCCGCATGAAGCTCGTAAAAAGTTCCCTGCGAGGGGTTTGACAGAAAATAACAATTACATTTAAAATAAATCAATTGTACTAATGGGGAAATCTGTGTCGAAGTAGAACGGCCATCTACCACGCAAGTAGCAAATGCTGTTATCTAGATTACATGAGCACAATTTAACCCTTCCACTTATCCGGCCAACCAGAAGTCTCGACGAACGCACAATTGATAGTATGATAGCCTCCTGAATTGAATATGTCAACATTCACAAGACAGTAACGGAAGGGCAAAAATAACAAACACCTGATTATGTAAATGGAAATCAAAAGTAAAAAGGTATACGAGTCCATGCTCTTCTGGCTGGAGCGAGCTAATGCAGGCAAACACTCGAGGAGTCCGACCAATTTTTAGAGGGGACAGATTGTCATGATCTTGTCTCCTCTGACGAGGTTTGGACAGATCCCGTTATTGAGTCCAGTTGTTGCAGTCAGTCAGAGTGCAACTTTTAAGAAATGTGCTGAAACATGGCTGTAGATAGGTCAAGTGCCACGTACAGAGTGTCATTCTGGTGACACCAGGATCATATCCACGGAATTTAAGGGAATTGATGATTCTGATAGAGTTCCGATGGAGGATCAACATACCTTTGATCCTCCTTATTTTTATGTCATGAATTTCTCCGTTTACAATATTGATGTTGAGGTCCAAAAATGGCGTTTCTGTGTTTGTTACGTTAGCATTGTTCAGCGTCAATTCTTGCGGATAAATTTCATTCCTTTTTTGGGCAAAACTGGGCTGTGAATAGTCAGAATATCATTCAGATACGGAAGTGTTCCAACTCTATACCATCTTGAAGAAAACTTCATACCAATTTCCATGCACCAGACACGTGTTTCGGATATCAAATCCTCATCAGCGATGATTCCAACCAAAGTGCTTTTCATAAGCCACCAAAATTCATTGCACTAGTGCCATCTGGTTTTATTTTTAAAATTTTAATTTGTTCATTTACTTTACAGAGAGTGCGCGGCTCCAGATTTCCTGTAGGGTCGATTCAGTAGCATATCCAAACAAAATCTATGTTCAAAATAGCATTGGAGGGATCGTGCTAAGATGTTAACCCTTTTTTAATTTCGATGATATTTTTGGGTGAAATGGCAAGTTTCCGAAATAGCAAAAAACTAAAGGGCCAAAACAAAGCTTCTTTCAGGGGACATACTTTCTTTATGTACTTTTATAACATTGCAATCATTAATTTTTTCTTTTTTACGCAGAATTTGAATAAATTCTTTTTCATAGATGAATAAAAATAAATCTACAACAAGAAGTGCACAGTAAGTATACATAGGGATCCCTACAACATGCAAATAGTATTTATATGTACCATTTAGATTTGGTCACAACTTGGTAAATCAGACTAACCAATTAAGGAGGGCTTAAAAAGCAGCTCTGGACATCGAAACCTCTCGTTATCTATGGTCACAAGAGAACCATCCGGAAGTTCGTAGAGCCTCTCAATATGTGAGTATCTGGCTGCTGTCGTCATTTCCTGTTCAATGTCCGCGCAGGCGTAGCACAACTTTTCTTTTATATCTCGTACAATTTCCATATCGGCTAAATAAATTGAAATTATCATCAACACAATTAATTATTTTTTAATAGAAATATGTAATAGTTATACCATCAGACCATCATTATTTCATCAACCAGACTATGATATGAGTTGTAATCCATCGCTAGATCAAATTGATATATTTAGTTGAAGCCGCAATATTAGACTCTTTTTGTTATTATTTAGTAAATTATGTAAATAATACACAAATGTATCTATACAGTTATATTTGTAAGCAGTAACAATAGGTTTCAAATGTTTAACGTCTTCAAATTCAATAGCATCATTTTAGAGCAGATAAAACTGCATGGACCAGACATGCACGTTTCGGGTAATAAACCCTCGTCAGTTATCCTCAATCTAAAAAGTTCTGTACACTTTACATAGATCTGTTGTTATGCATTCTTTTCTTCAAACAAGGATCGTCACCATCTTGCGTCGATATTTGTTTCTGTTAAAAATATTTAATCGACTTACAGGTCGTGGTAAATTCGTATCCTTTCTCGCACAGAATAGTTTCTAAATATTCGGTTAGGTCTCGACCAGCAAAGTCAATCCGCTTAATCGCGTGAGGAATGATGTGACCTGCAATAAGAAAGAAGAGAGGAAATCTTCAACTAGTACCGGTTGCAGTACCAACAGCAAAACACCCGATGCGAAAACACAAAGACGAGCACAGCAAGAGACGAAAAAGATGTAAACACATTATACATACAATGCAACAATATGTGAACAAATAATTTTTATAGAGTCCTTAGATATGCAATTAAACATAGTGTATAGAAAATATTCAACTTAACTTCGTAGATAGGTAAAGCATGTGTTACGCCGTCTCCGGAATCAATAACGATTCCTGTGGTCATTCTACCACAAGAGTACATTGACAGTATGGCCGGGAGACTGATGTGAAATCCAGGGACGCTAAAAGCCTCAAACATAATCTGGAAGAAAAGTAAATCTTCGTCATGTACATTTTCATGATTATACAAGGAAAATATTAAGATTGAAACAGTTGGCTATATTTTAAAGCGGAGGAATAATAAACTTTGTCGCTGCTAGATACCATGTGTCTTGTCAATAGAAGTGTGGTACATCTTAAAAAGTGTCATCATTTTTTAAGAGGCTCTTTTTTGTCCAACACTGTCGCCGAAGCGCAGAGACATTCATTTCGGTTCGTTTGTCCGTCGCTCCTTTTGTCAGTCAAAACAATTTTAATCTTGGACATAGCTTTTGATTGACAAGACATTTATATCTGATCTTGTGACCTTGGCCATGGAGTTTTATCTACTTTTGAAAAAGCTTAAACGTTTGACACAATTTATAATGGTACATGAATTCGATTTATTTCGATATGCTACTAAATCGACCCTACAGGAATTTTGGAGCCGCACACTCTCTGTAAAGTAAATGCAAGAGGGCGCTAGTGAAATTAATTTGGACTGCCTATGAAAAGCACTTTGGCTGGAAGCATCACTGATGATAATTAATATTCGAAACATGGTGCATGAAAATTGGTTTGATATTTTTTCCTCAAGAAGGTAAAGAGTTGGAACTCATCCGCATTATTTACACGAGTAATCCTATTGACGAGACCATATCTGATGATGCCGATATTTTTTTTTACCTTGTGACCCTTATGTAAGAGTTTGACCTTTTTGATATCCATTAATTTTGGGCAAAGCCTTTGAATGACACGTGTGTTTCAAATTTAACATGTATATTTTATTTGAAAAGTCCTTCTTTATGACACCAAATTTTTGTATTGTGATATGGACCTCCTTTTTCAACTACAATTTTGTCAAAAAATCTGACGTCAGCACTCACGGCGATAAAGGAACACGTAGCAAAATATCATGAAACTGTTCTAAACAGGAATGATGTCAACTTATTTTGGTCTATTAAAAATTAAGGGATGTGATTGACAAAATGAAATCTAGACATTTTCAAGTCAATACGATTTCTTCATACGACTTTTCACATATGTACACCACGATTCCTCACGACAAAATTAATGATCAATTGTCCAAACTCATTAAATGGTGCTTTAATCGAGGAAAACATATTTGTACATCTGAATCAAAGGGTTTCTTTTCCGCTACAGAATACAAATCATACAAATTATGGACATGTAGTGACATGTGTATTGCCTTGTCCTTCCTCTTGGACAAGATTTATGTAATATTTGGTGAGAATCTCTACAAGCAGGGTGTAGGGATCCCTATGGGTACTAATTGTGCGCCTTTTGTTGCAGATTTATTTTTATACAATGTCATTTATCCACAAGAATTGACCCTAAACAAAGCACACGTTACACACACAGAAACACCAATTTTTGACCTAAATATCACCACTGTTAATGGAGAGATCCATACAAAAGTTTATGACGAAAGATATGATTTTGCATTCATTATAGTAAATAATTTTCCTTGGCTTGACGGTGATGTTCCTAAATTACCGTCATATGGTATCTACATTTAAGAGCTCATCCGGTATGCTACAGCATGTAGTGATGTTTTGGATTTTCATAGTAGAAATTTACAAATTACGAAGAAACTTTTAGGTCAAGGTTTTCGCTTTCACAAACTAGTTAAGACTTTCTGGAAATTACAAAAATATTATTGTCAACTTCTTTTGAAATTCGTACCCATACAAGCAACGGAGTATATTACTTTTGGTATTTTCACAGCTTGTAATTAACAATATAAGAAGGATCAAAGGTAGACAGAATTAACATCAAAATTGTGTTATAATCATCAAACGCCTTTTATACCGTGGATATGATCCTTCTGTCACCAGACGGACACTTGGCTTGGAACTGGACCAATCTACAGCCTTGTACCAGCGAATTCTTAAGAATTGCACTCTGACGACAGGACTCCATGACGGGCACTGTCAAAGCCTCTTTAGAGAAGACAGGACCCCGACCACATTTCCTCTTTGAATCTCAGTCGGACTCCTCGGATGATCACATGCATGAGCTCGCTACAACTGGCAGAGCACGAACTGTATTTCTTAGGCCTTCTGTGTTTCTTGTGCCCCTGCGATATGCTGTCTGTTTGTATGTTCATTTGATAGTTATTTTACACGACCTCTGGGTAATCGGAAAAGTGGGAGGGTTGTGCGCATATAATCAAAGATAACCACACCGTCTGCTACTGACGTGGCAGGTGGCCGTCCTAAGTCGGCACCGATTGCCCATTGTTCTCGTTGGTTTATGTGTAATCATTTGTGTTTGATGTTTTTTAACGTTCCTTGTACCGTTTGCGTCTCTTTCTGTGCGTGTCTGCTTTGTGTTTTTACAATGGTAGTTTTTTTTTCTTTTTTTTTGATTTTGCTGTTGGTGCTGCAATCGGGTGTTGCTGGAGATCCCACTTTTCTTTTGTGACAAACAACGACAATTCTCTAAATTTGAAGATTTAGATATTTTCTTTGATATAACTAAGCCTATACCTGAGTCATTCTTTCTCTGTTGGCCTTAGGATTAAGTGGGGCCTCAGTGCACAATACAGGGTGTTCCTCAGGAGCTATTCGTAACTCGTTATAGAATGTATGATGCCAGATCTTCTCCATATCATCCCAGTCTGTTACTATACCATGTTCCATAGGGTATCTCAGAGTTAAAATACCACGATGACTCTGGGCCTCGTCACCTACATAACTATCCTTCTGCCCCACACCCGCCATAACTTTCTGTTTGAAGGAATTTGTGTCATGATTCGACATTTAATGTGCAAATTAAAAGATATGTCCTTTGAATAAAACATATAAACAAAAGAATTATAAAAGTTTTCGACGACATGTCATATATTTCTTAAGAGTAAAAATGAAAGAATAAAAAACGAAAATTTAGCTCCATGTGAATTTTTCAGTATCAAAGTTCGAAGGCGATATTTAAGAGATATATGTTTGATGTATACGTACCTGATACCGAGGTCTGCCCAGTAGGGCTGGGAACAAGGCCCGTGGGGCGTCATCTCCTGCAAACCCCGCCTTAGAAATACCAGATCCGTTGTCAATGACAACAGTCTCTATTTCTTCTGATGAAACCGAAGACATTTCATTCCTTGGAAGCAATTACAAAAACATTACTTTCTGTGAAATAATAATAATTTAAGTCATCAACAACTGTCAACTAAGATATTAGATGACATACTACCTCTATACCTGTATTTAATCCAAATGAAATCCTTTGAATACCCGATATTCATGATTAAAGCAATTGAACTAGTTTCCCAAATTTGGTTTCAGGAAATGCATCATCCTTATTTCCATGTCAATCATTCGATGATACTTTGTGATGAGTATAAGTTCTACAACTCCCTTGATAGCTATAAGACAGCGACTTTGAATACAAATTAACACGTATATTGTTACAAGTAAAAATAAATGCGATATTGAGATAAACTGAAAACTACCATTCTTACTTCTTGCTCTCCTCTGTTGTTGGAAGCTATCCTATTCTTCGAAAATGAATTCATGTCACGGATAATATACAAACTATTGTCAACAGTCCATTTCATGGTAGACACGCGGCGAGAGTTCTTACTTGGATGTGTTATTTCTATATTTAGGAACTTTAAATATCCCATTGTGTGTATCGAACATGTATAGCTGATGCAGTACATGTAGTAGATATTGATCAATCCACTTCTAGCTTTTATTAAACGATCAGGAATTATTGCCGATTTTGCTTATTTCTGATTGGTGGAGACGCTGTTTGATAGAGTGTACCTCAGAGTGAGTTGACCGCTAACGCTCCAAAGCGGCCTACTCGGGATTAGCTTGTGCGTTACCAGCGCGTGCGTTGATTTTTGTAGTGTTAGATCTTTGACATCGCGTATCATTGCAATGCAAATGTTCATAAAATCCTGATAATTTAATAAAGCAGTTATTGACTTTTGATTTCGGTCTACTCGTGACTATACAGACCTGGTCAGGCATTGGTTAACCTCGGCCTTCGGCCTCGGTCAACCAATACCTGACCAGGTCTGTATAGTCACGAGTAGACCTCATCAAAAGTCAATAATTGTATATTATTGTATATAATTACCTTGTGTTCAGTAGATATAGCAGTATAGCAACCCTCAGCAAATAAACAAATCTCCAGATCCCAGAGCAAGAACGGAAAACATCAAATATCAATTTCAATTCAGTGATTCAATGGTTCCAGTATTGCTATAACTAGAATATTGTGAAATGTAAACGTCTTCAAATTGAATAGCGCATTTAAGAACAGATAAATTGGCAACATTGACCAGACATGCACGTTTCGGGTACTTAACCCTCGTCAGTGAAACTCAAATCTAAAAGCTTCCCGCTATAAAAATTGTGAAAGGTTCCCTTTTCCCTTTCGTTTTTGTTTCCCAGCTCATACGCTACACTAGGGCATGTTCTAAAATATGAAGATTTCATCGTTAGAGTCACAAGACTTTCAAGTAAGTTACTCGTTCAGGGTTATATTGCACAACGGCTGAAATCATCTTTGAGGAAGTTCTTTGGTTTATAATATAATATAATTATGTAATAAAATATTATATATTAATAAAATATATAATAAAAGCATATCAAATCCCCCTTTTCCAGAAAGATCTGTGTCATTCTGGATTGGGATTGAATTGCTGTCATCATTAACAAATAAGACTAACCTGATGTGTATACCAATATGTACGTCGATACAATTACAGAATTTGACAAGTTTTCATGGAGCTGTTGCGACGGGTGTTGATGCAATCAGGAGACGCTGACTCTCCCCGGACACCTGGTCTCACTTCGGAATTTTATTCATTTCGAGGTTCCCAACCGTTCATATGGACAATCTAATGATTTAAGGAATCAATTGTAATAAAAAAAATTGGTTGATCGAGGTATCAAAAATTGAGGGAAAACTGCATCGTGCGCATAGCGCAAGATACATAATGACAAATATAGATAATGACCATCTTCCCTCAATTTTCCCTCAATGTTTGGTGTTTTGATACTTCGATCAACCAAAAAATTATTGTTTTTTAATTCTTATTTCGTCGCTTTTCAACGTTTATTTGCAGCTTTGAAATCGTGTTGCTAACGACGTTGCTTATGACGTTGCTAAGGGCGTACTTCCGTTTTGTGTTGATTCAGGTATTAACAAAATTTCTCGGCCAATCAGAATCAGTTCTTAATAATAACAATGGAAATTAAATGGTATTGAGTTGCCTTCTCGACTTTGAAACTGAATAACTGATCGGTATTTCTTTAATGTTTACTTCAATAACTGATCGGTACTTCTTTAATGTTTACTTCAATAACTGATCGGTATTTCTTTAATGTTTACTTCAATAACTGATCGGTATTTCTTTAATGTTTACTTCAATAACTGATCGGTATTTCTTTAATGTTTACTTCAATAACTGATCGGTATTTCTTTAATGTTTACTTCAATAACTGATCGGTATTTCTTTAATGTTTACTTCAATAACTGATCGGTATTTCTTTAATGTTTACTTCAATAACTGATCGGTATTTCTTTAATGTTTACTTCAATAACTGATCGGTATTTCTTTAATGTTTACTTCAATAACTGATCGGTATTTCTTTAATGTTTACTTCAATAACTGATCGGTATTTCTTTAATGTTTACTTCAATAACTGATCGGTATTTCTTTAATGTTTACTTCAATAACTGATCGGTATTTCTTTAATGTTTACTTCAATAACTGATCGGTATTTCTTTAATGTTTACTTCAATAACTGATCGGTATTTCTTTAATGTTTACTTCAATAACTGATCGGTATTTCTTTAATGTTTACTTCAATAACTGATCGGTATTTCTTTAATGTTTACTTCAATAACTGATCGGTACTTCTTTGATGTTTACTTCAATAATGTTATGTCATTTTGCATGTTGTTATCCTCATATAGACCATAATGAATTTTATCGAAGACAGATACTAATGTTAATGAGTTAAAGAAGATCCTGACGATAATCTCACTAGCACTCACAATAGAGCACAAAATTAATCATCGACGGACCCCTAGCAAGCTAGAGCTGGGACCAGGTGCCCGGGAGGAGTGAGTATCCCCTGTTGGCTAGCCGCACCCGCCGTCGATGTTTAAGCACGAAAATAAAAACAATATATAACATTCATGTACAGTCATTATTCAGCGAATAAAGGTATCTGAGCTACTGAGATGACCATTTTTTGTAGACTCTTTAGTCAATAATATGAATGCTTAGTAATCGAATCTTGGTCATTATGTGATCTGTGAATTCACATTAAATCACAGAAATTTTTTAAGTCAGTTATATTTGAAAATATTTGTACACAATCAAGCATTCACAGATAACGATAAAAGGTTATGGAAAACCATCAAGGTTGGTTTTGGTGGATGTCCTTTCCTTCGACCATGATTCATGTTACGGATTTATTTGTTCTTAAATGATGCTATTCAATTTGAAGACGTTTACATTTATACCACTTGGTGAGTGTCACTGCTGGTGGACCAGGAGTCCCCGAGGGCACATGTAGCCAAGTTCGATCAATTTCGGTTGATCGTTTCTTCAACGCAATCTAAATTTCTGTTATCAAAATTTCTTGAAATTTCTAAAAAGTGGGTCCTGTAGCATCATATCCCACCCATCCTGCTACGTCTTTCGGTACCCTTTTTCGACATAGTAACTTTCATACTTTTTGGCATATTACATTGTTTAGATTAAGGATTTAGGATCACTGATGAGGGTTAAGTACCCGAAACGTGCATGTCTGGTCCACGTTGCCAATTTATTTGTTCTTAAATGATGCTATTCAATTTGAAGACGTTTACATACTACACAAAATACTGTCAACAGCCTTAAAATGCAATGTGATATCATAGGGGACACGAGGTAGGAGTTCTTATTTTGATATGTAATCTTATTTCATAATAGCAGATCTCAAAAGAAATTATGTTTGACAGGCTTTATGGTCAATGGAATTGCATTTTTCAATTATAGTGTACATTTAACTTCTTTATCGAATTTATTCAGATCCCCTCCTTTTTTTATGCCTTGAAATAAAAGTACTCTATGCTATATATTTTCCGAAAGATTACAGTGTCCAAAGCACAAATGACGCACTCTTGGGGCTAGAAAAACAAAAGGGAAGAAATTATTATGCATGAATTGTCATATATCTATAAATGAATTCAAAGTTTGCTACGTCTTTCGGTATGTTTTGGACATAATTATCAAATATTTCGGCCATATTTCATTGTTTGGATTGAGGATCACTAACGAGGGTTAAATACCCGAAACGTGCATGTCTGGTCCACGCTGTTGATTAATCTGCTTTTAAATGATGCTAATGAATTTGAAGACGTTTAACATATACCCTGTTAGACCATTTCACTTAACATATACACGTATACGACCAATCATATGGATTTTGTATTGTGTCGACTGTCCACTGCTATGATCATAGATGAAATGGTAAGGAAAGGGGATGATTTCCACCCTGCACTCACCAGCGAAACAAACCCACAAGAAAGTGACACATAAATGGCATCATACAAAAATACAAATAGCAAATAGACTCAGCAATATTCACTAGAACATCATACATAACAGTCGTAACAGACGTACAGAAACATTAAACATTGATGACAACACATAAAAGGAAGGGGACCAATATGCACCCGGCGCCGACTTAGGACGGCCATCTGCTATTAGCAATTACCGTATTTCTCCAAGCCATTCCTTTTTTCTTTTTTATTTCTATTTAGAATTAGTTAAATGTGAGTTGTATGCAACCAACTGTACGACTCTATTAAATAATGTAATTCTTTGTTCTGAGAGTATTTTCTATGTTTCTTTCTCTTTGTCGATGTGGTAGTCTTTGAACAGTGTATTTCTATTTTGAAAGCAGATTCCTCAAGAAATTATTATGTTTAAAAGGCATGTGGTATATTTTTTTGTAAATTGTTACCTCAAATTTAGTAGAGGAAGTTTGTTCTCTTCAAATTACCAACACCATCGTAAGAATAACAGATGGCGCAAAAATAATTTATTCAATCTGAATTCACTTGAAACTTTATGATATATATGCACGTTCTTCACAACAAAAAGCGAAACAACAACCAAACAAACATGTAATATTATTAATTAAATTTTCGGTTGCCATATACCTTCCTTCTGTTTCATTTCAGGAATAGAAGAAACAAAATTTTCCTGAAATGATTTCAATACCCTTTACGGATCTTTAACATTTATTATTCAATATGCACAAAAGAATCCATCTAAGTCAGAAGATGCACTGAAATAATAGTTTATGTAAACGTCTTCAAATTGAATAGCATCATTTAAAAGCAGATAAATTGGCAACGTGGATCAGACATGCACATTTCGGGTACATAACCCTCATCAGTGATCCTAAATCTAAACAATGTTATATGCCAAAAAAGTATGAAAGTTACTATGTCGAAAAAGTGTACCGAAAGACTTATGTCTCAATATCATCAATAATATTTCCAACGAAAATGCTCTGTACATATGAAACATTTCATTTACAGCTATCTAAATGACGATAAGAATTGTTCAATGTCGTGAAAGACTACCAAGGAGTTGATATCAATATACATAACAAACATACAAAACACGAGTTAAGACACATTTCACAAGCAGGTACGATAGGCAAAGTAATATCACAGTTTCAAATCTGGTTTAGATTAGCAATGCCATTTTTTTCAGATATCATATTATTGCACTTTGTCCATAAAGTTCATTTGATTTAACCTTATATGAGTAAGAGTGCAGATAACGTCATCTAGAAGCACTTCCGGTGTATAATACTAGGTCCGCACTCGTCATATTCCTGTTTACTGACCCACATTTGTTGGAATGTTGACAGTGATCCGAGGATTGATCCACCAATCCACACTGAGTATTTCCTCTCCGGAGCTGCCACGACCTTGACCTTCATAGAACTTGGACAAACAGATTCCATTTCCCTCTTCATTCTGTCACCAATACCTGTGATACAGAATTTTTCATCTCAATATGCATGTCACATTATTCACATTCTTATTGAAAACAAAACATGATTTTTTTCAAGATGAGCCTGGATTTATTTTTCATTACCTGATATATAGAATTTTCTTTACTTTGAATTTTTATGAGTATTTGTACATGCATTAGTATATGCAATGTTAATAATTTGAAATGATTCAGCTGATTAAACTTGATTATTGTTAACATACTTTATTGTTGGTATCAAACTTGATGATTTGTTACACAGTAACATACTTCATTGTTGGTATCAAGCAAGATCTTTTTTTTTCTATTCTTTATTGTTCCTTTTCAAATAAAATCAAATTTCTGAGAATAATTTATTAATATTATATTTGAAACTTACCGGGAAACATAGTAGATCCACCAGAGAGAACAACGTTACTGTACATGTCCCTCCGTATATCTATATCACAGTTCATTATTGAATTATGAACAAGCTCGTGGATACCAACTGATTCCATGCCTAAAACACAAAAATACATCAGTCACCAGTTGCTTGGATATCCAATGTAAATTCGATTTTCAACTTTGTTGTTTAGATAAATTCTATCATAAATCTGTCTTTTTTACTTACCAGTAAAAGAGGGCTGAAAGAGAACCTCTGGACATCGGAACCTCTCGTTGCCTACTGTTACAAGTGAACAATCCGGAAGTTCGTAGGACTTTTCGATGCTTGAGGATGTTGCTGCTGTCGTCATTTCCTGCTCAAAGTCCTCGCAGACGTAGCACAACTTCTCCTTCATATCCCGAACGATTTCTAACTCAGCTAAAAATAAAATCATTTCTACTTTATTCAATGGAAATGATTAACGTAAGATATAACGTTGTTTTTAAAGGTACATCGGTTTTAATGTTTTACGGATGATGTCATTATACGTATTGCCATTGGATATTAAATTCTAGGTTGACTTACAAGTTGTGGTAAAGTTGTAACCCCTCTCGGTCAAGATTCTCTTTAAATACGCTGTGAGGTCACGACCTGCAAGGTCAACTCGTTTTATGGCATGGGGCAGTGCGTAACCTGAAACAAATTAAAGAAAAATATATTAGAGAAATTATGTCACATCTTATGTGTATATGATTGGCTATATTTTGGAAACCAATGTTCGTTCAAAAGAAGACATTTTACACAATTTGGAAGATGTTTTTGTACCTTCATAGATAGGGACAACATGTGAGACGCCATCTCCGGAATCGAACACAATTCCTGTGGTTCTACCGGAAGCATACAAAGACAGCACGGCCTGGATGCTGACGTAAAATCCGGGAACATTAAACGTCTCAAACATTATCTGAAATTACAAAAAAAATCATTATTGTGATTTTACCTATACATGTTTAATTCATATGGAATTATAATTGTCAATATTGAAAAATATGTTCTATGATAAAGTTTCAGTGTACTATATGCGCAATTTAATACGTTACAATGTATGCCTCATCAGTGAACTCTTTCTAAAATAACTGTCGCCTTACATTCTTCGAGTTCCTGAAAAGGGGACAGGAGAGATGTTCAAAGTCAAGATGCGTACCTGAGTCATTTTCTCCCTGTTGGCCTTGGGGTTAAGTGGAGCCTCAGTACATAGTACAGGGTGTTCCTCGGGAGCTACTCGTAACTCGTTATAGAATGTATGATGCCAGATCTTCTCCATATCGTCCCAGTTTGTCACTATCCCGTGTTCTACAGGATATCTCAAAGTTAGGATACCACGATGACTCTGAGCCTCGTCTCCTACATAACTATCCTTCTGCCCCATACCAGCCATCACGTTCTGTTTGAAGAAATATTATTCATGATTTGGCAAATTGATGCACAAGTTTATGTGTAGTCTTTTGTGTTTGATGTTTACATGTCGTATGTCTCTTTTCGTCTCGTGCTGTACTCGTCTTTTGTGTTTTTGCATCGGGTGTTTTGGTGTTTTACTGTTGATGCTGCAACGGGGTCTTGTTGGAGATCTCTTCCCTTCGTTTCATAAGACAAACAAAAACAGCTAAGGATAGAGATATTAAAAAGACAACGAGCTTAATTTTAGACATTTTCTTTGAAAATGTATAGTGTATTTAACTCGTTCCGCATGGCTGGATGTTTCTTAAGTGTATTAATTACTTCTTTCCAGCATTGTCGCCTAAAAGAAGCTTTGCTTTGATCCTTTATCTATTTGGCATCATATATATAATTTTGCGATTTCGGAAACTTGTCATTTCATCAGAAAATATCATCGAAAAATAAAGGAGGTCAACATCTTAGCACCATCCCTCCAATGCTATTTTGAACATAGATTTTATTTGGATATGCTACTGAATCGACACTACATGAAATTTGGAGCCGTGCACTCTCTGTAAATGAAATGCACAAATTTAATCTAAAAAAATTAACCAGAGGGCGCTACCTAAATGAATTTTGGTTGCTTCTGAACATCACATTGGCTGGAAGCATCTCTGATGAGGATTTAATATCCGAAACATATCTGGTTCATAATAAATTGGTAAGAATCTTTTTTCAAGATGGTATAGAGTTGGAATACTTCCGTATTATTTCTTTTTCAAATCTATTTCTTTTCTTAAAAAAAACTTGAAGTGTGAAATTTAAAGCGATATTTGAGAGACTCATGTTTCATGTCCATTTACCTGATAACGAGGCCTGCCCACAAGGGCAGGGAACACGGACCGTGGGGCGTCATCTCCGGCAAACCCCGCCTTACACATACCAGATCCGTTGTCAATGACAAGAGCGGCTACATCTTCCTCTAACATCGGCATTTTGTTCTTCGTATGTTGAATGTGTTTTATTTATAGAAATAGTTTTCTCTGAAAATGAAAATGATAGTTATTGTCAAAACTTTAAAGTTAAATCGCAGAAATTAAAATGATACTTATATCTATCAATAATAACAAAAATTGTATTTTTTCAATTGCAAAATATGCACCAACCGATCAGTTCGTGAAAACATGTCAAAAATCCGACAAGTTCAATTAGTAAACATGCCGAAATGTTTCGGAGTCTTTCTTCCATATTAAAGAGCGATATGTAAAATAATTTCAATTAAATGACAGATACAAGATTAATTGAGCACTTTTAACTTGAGATTTATTAAATTCGATACAAAAAATAACAACATTTTTTTCCCAAATTCAATATATCAGACAACTTCCATTTCAATGAATGACCTCGGAAAGTAAAATAGAAAAAATAATAAACCCAAATTGAATTTTTTACATATATATACAGCTTGTTTTCAAATCTAAAATAATTTGAATTGTATGCAATTTTATCTAAAGTATATAAACTGAACAAGTTAATTCTTACCTTCTTGTTCTTTCCTTTCTGAAGTTTTGTCAGCTCTTCTGATTTTGGTTGCTTATATATCGTCCGGCCGTCGATTCCGCGAATTCTGAATAAAATTCTATTATTATCCATAAAAGGCGATGTGTCACCTACCCTTACCATACATGGAGTAATGGGCGAGAACTCGTAACATGTGCAATGTCTATTTTTAGAACATAGCCTTTAAAGACCATGTGCGTTTGTTTATAATACACCTTAACTTACAAAGTTATTTAAAGCAAGTTTAAAATTAGAACTTTTTTCAATATAGTTAATTCGGTGACTATCTAGAGCGATGTCTCCAACCAATTACACGTTGAATCATACAGTAAACTACATATATTTTGAATCATATACAGTGGTTAATACAGATACTCTTGTTAATTTTTATTCTAAATTGAAAGTCCTTTTCGAGTGCAGAAAATTCCATTCAAGAGCACAGAATGCATGACTGTTTCTTTTTTTCTATAATAAGTTGATAAGGAGAATGAAAACTGAGTTTATGTAAAATCAGCGTTCTTTTGCTGAATTGACGGTGATGTCCCTAGATTACCGTCATACGGTATCTACATTTCACAGCTCATCCGGTATGCTAGAGCATGTACTGATGTTTTGGATTTTCATAACAGAAATCTACAAATTACAAAGAAACTTTTAGGTCAAGGTTTTCGCTTTCACAAACTAGAAAAGACTTTCTGGAAATATTACCAAAATTATGATCAACTTCCATACCATACAAGCAACTGAGTATATTACTTTGGGTATTTCACAACCTGCATTTTATGGTGACATAATTAACAAAATAAGAAGGATCAAAGGTAGACAGCATATGTATCGAAAATGCGTTAGAGTCATCAAACGCCTTTTATACCGTGGATATGATCCTAATGTCACCAGACGGACACTTAGCTTGGTACTTGACCAATATACAGTCTTGTACGAGCGCATTCTTAAGACTTGCACTCTGACTGACTCTGACGACGGGACTCCATGACGGGCCCTGTCCAAACCTCTTTAGAGAAGACAGGGCCCCGACCACCTGTCCTCTCTGAATGTCAGTCGGACTCCTCGGGTGATAACATATATGAGCTCGCTACAGCCGGCAGAGCACGGACTGTATTACGCACGTCCTCTTTTTATATCCATTTACATATTCATCTGTGTTGCTTGGACCCCTGTGTTTTACGGTCTTGTTTTTGTGTGGTCACCTAACAATGAGGAGGTTGTTTTACACCATAATTGTGCGTTCTTCGAGACCTCTGGGAAATCGGAATAGTGGGAGGGTTGTTCGCACGTAATCCAGGATAACCACACCGTCTGCTATTTACGTGGCAGATGGCCGTCCTAAGTCGGCACCGGTTGCCCATTGGTCTCGTTGGTTTATGTGTAGTCTTTTATGTTTCATGTTTCTATGTTGAAAGTTGGTGTTCCTTGTCCCTTTTGCGTCTCTTTCTGTGGGTATCTGTTCTGTGTTTTTTGCATGGGTGTTTTGGGATTTTGCTGTGGGTGCTGCAACCTAGTGTTGTTGGAGATCCCCTCCTTTCTTTTAAGAGCATCATTGTGTAACCAGTAAAAATGCAATTCATTGTCTTTTATCAGTTCGATTTTTTAAAGTTAGTCTGGTTTTGACCCTTGAAGTCTTCGAAAAAATAAGGCAAAGAAATGACAAATGATACAAATACTGATGTTTGAATTGTCCCAAAATTTGAAAGGGGAAATTAGATTCATTACAATCAAAAAGCATACAAATTCTTGAGAAAAAAAAACAGAACTTTCTCACGAGAAAAAAAATTGTACAAACAGACGGAGACAATAACAAAACTTCATAAAAACACGAAGGTAAAGGAAGGGTAAGGATATCTATAACTTATAAAAACACGAAGGTAAAGGAAGGGTAAGGATATCTATAACTAATTTCCAGTTTCCGACATTTTTTATCTTTATCAAATCTCCAGGATCTAGAGCAAGTACGGAATGTATCGTAAGTAGTGCTATCATTTAAAGCGGAGACGTGCTAATTGGTACAGTTTAAACATATAAAATGTTAAACGTCTTCAAATTCAATAGCATCATTTAAGAACAGACAAACTTGCAGCATGGACCAGACATGCACGTTTCGGGTACTAAACACTAGATGAGTTACAGAAGATCCTGACGATAATCCCAACAGCACTCACAATAGAGCACAAATTTAAACATCGACGGACCCTTAGCAAGCTAGAGGTGGGACCAGGTGCCCGGGAGGAGTAAGCATCCCCTGTTGGCTAGCCGCACCCGCCGTCGATGTTTATGAAGCATGGAAAGGAAAATATATAAAATTCATGCACTGTCTGACGTTATGTCTATATAGAAAGTGCTATGGCGACAATGTCAGGGAAGTATATTCAAAACACTTACTGTCAAACCCCTCGTGGGGAACTTTTTTACGAGCTCCACACGGCAAAGGGCATAAGTGTGACACAAATGAGTTACAGAAGATCCTGACGATAATCCCAATAGCACTCACAATAGAGCACAAATTTAAACATCGATGGACCCTTAGCAAGCTAGAGGTGGGACCAGGTACCCGGGAGGAGTAAGCATCCCCTGTTGGCTAGCCGCATCCGCCGTGAATGCGTGAAGCATGGGAATGTCAGGGAAGTATATTAAAAACACTTACTGTCAAGGAAACAACCAACAGATCCGCTTCGCACTTGGATATCTTCTATCTTTCGATAGCAACATTCCGTCTTCTCCTGCTTATGGCGTTTTTGTTTCTCAGTTAATCCGGTACGACGGGACATGTTCCAAATATGACGATTTCATCGTTAGAGCCAGACTTGCAAGTAAGCTACTCGTTCATGGTGGTATTACACAACAACTGAAATCATTATTGAGGAAACTCTTCGGTCGCTACGGAGATATTATAAAAGTATATGAGATCCCTCTTTCCAGAATAATCAGTTACATTCTGGATGGCGATTGAATGGCCGTCTACATCACAAAAGCAAGACATCTTTACCTGATATGTACATCAATATGTACAATATGTACATCGAGACAGTCGACGAATTTAACAAGTTTTTATGAAAATTTTGGTTGTTGCATGCGAATTAACAGGAGACGCTGACTCTCTCTGGGCACCTGGTCTCGTTTAGGAATGTTGATTATTCCGGGGTTTGCAACTGTTCCATTGGAAATCTTAATGATTTTGTCATACCTTCTCAACTTTGAGACTGAATAACTGATGGGTACTTCTTGGATGTTTTATATGAATCATGTTTCATATATGATTCAAGTTTAAAGGATCAAAGAGGAAACTTTTAAAGCATATTTAATTCATATCACTTTTTTATATTTAAAAAAGAAGGAATGGGTGTTCTCTCATTGGCCTCGGTATCAGAATCTAGAATGCGAAAGATTACCAAAAAGACAGTGTAATACGGAAGTGTTCCAACTCTTTACCTTCCGAAGAAATTATCATGCACCATACACGTGTTTCGGATATCAATTAAATCCTCACCAGTGATGCTTCCATCCAAAGTGATTTTAGCCACATCCAAAATTCATTTTAGTAGCGCCCTTTGGTTATATTTTTCTAATTGAATTTGTGCAATTTGCAGAGAGTGTGCCGCTCCAAATTTCCCGTATGGTCGATTCAGTAGTATTTCCAAATAAAACCTATGTTCAAAATAGCATATAGGAGGAATGGTGCTAAGATGTTGACCTCCTTTAATTTCGGTGGTATTTCTGAATGAAATTACGAGTTTCCGAAATAGCAAAATAATATTTATGACGTCCATTTGATAAAGTGCCAATGCAAATTAAAGCTTCTTTTAAAAGACAGAGCTGACAAGAAGTAATCAAAATACACTTAATAATGCGAAAGGTTTCCAACTCTATACCTTCTTGAAGAAAATTTCAAACCAATTCTCATGCACTAGACACGTGTTTCGAATATTCTCATCAATGATGCTTCCAGCCAAAGTGCTTTTCAAAAGCAGTCCAAATTAATTTTACCAGCGTCATCTTGTGTTATTTGTAGAATTTAAATTTCTGCATTTACTTTACAGAGAGAACGCGGCTCCAAAATTCCTGTAGGGTCGATTCAGTAGCATTTCAAAATAAAATCTATGTTCAAAATAGCATTGGAGGGATGGTGCTAAGATGTTGACCTCCTTGAATTTCGATGATATTTTCGATGAGATGGCAAGTTTCTGAAATAGCAAAAACATATAGATATGATGTCAAATTGATAAAGGGCCAAACGAAGCTTCTTTCAGGCGACAGAGCTGGAAAGAAGTAATTATACACTTGATAAACATCAGGTCACGGGGAACGACACTGCAACATGAAATATAAGTGTTTATATTAATAACGCGGAAGGGTTCCAACTCTATACCTTCTTGAAAAACTTTTAAACCAATTTTCATGCACCAGACACGTGTTTCGAATATTAAATTCTCATCAGTGATGCTTCCAGCCAAAGTTCTTTTAAAAATTTTCTGCATTTACTTTACAGAGAGTACGCGGCTCCAAAATTCCTGTAAAGAAACATAAATGCCATTGGTAACGAGTTTAACTGCTCCACACTGCAGCAGGAAATAAGTGTTAATTTAACTAAACGGAAGTGTTCCAACTCTATACCTTCCGAAGGAAATTTCAAACCAATTTATTATCCACTAGACACATGTTTTGGATATTAAATCTTTATCAGTGATGCATCCATCCAAAGTGATTTTAGACACAGCCAATAGCGCCCTCTGATTATATTTTTTTAATTAAATGTGTGTAATTTGCAGATAGCGCGTGGTTCCAAATTTCCTGTAGGATCGATTCAGTAGCATATCCAAATAAATGTTCAAAATAGGAGGGATGGTGTAAGTTGTGCCATCTTCAATAAATTCAAAGAAAATATTAGATGTACGCTCTAATTCAAAAATGCAGTTCCATTGATCCTAAAACCTGCCAAACATAATATTTACTAGTTGAATCTGCTGTTACAGAATAAAAATGCAACCAACACTCCGACAAAGAGTAAGAAATAATGAAATTATTTCACATCAAATAAAATGTGTGTTTTCAAATATTAAAATATCATTAACATACATTGTACCATGGGCGCCACTTAACATTTCACGTCTAATAAACATTTCTTTCGTTTCTGAAGGTTTTACAGAAAATCTTTTTCATAGTTTTTGAAAATATTTCCTTCAGCTTGAATCCAAAACGTCTGACGAAATCGTACAAATATTTTCTAAAGGGAAGGACAATTATAATTGATATACCTTGCA
The DNA here is from genome assembly GCA_028142955.1 of Pinctada fucata. Lineage (NCBI taxonomy): Eukaryota > Metazoa > Mollusca > Bivalvia > Pterioida > Pteriidae > Pinctada > Pinctada fucata. The sequence continues at coordinate 100,767,234 of AP027102.1, forward strand.
CATTTCAAAGCGAGTTAGTTATTTGTATGGTTTATTTGTTCTCGTTGTCTCGGTCTCTTTGTTCTAGCTTTTTTTTACCCTCGCCTCATGTCTGTGTATTCCGTTTTGAGTACTGCTAGCAAGGTCGTTTTGCTTGGTGTATCCTTATCCGCACGAGATATACGTCAGATTTAGGACGGACTTTGTTGTAGTTGAAGATAAAATGTACGTAAATGTTTTGGGGTTTTTCTTTACATATTTACCGCATGATACCCCCGTTATGCAGTTTCATAAAGCCATTTCATAATCAAATGTTATGATAACCCGTTGCGTATCGATCTGCTTGAATGCGATTGGTCAAGTTTGGAGCCTCATCACCTACACTGTGGCAAGTGTGACCTTTCATATCGGACATATGTGAAATTAAGACGTAAATTCAATATCAATGATTAAATTGTTGTTGTTGAAATAATCATTGTATTTAAGTGCTATACAAAGTTGAAATATTTTTCTCTTTACGCACAGAACATCTTTACGATCAGGAACTACTTCTCATAGCGTAGCAGACGACTTGCAGGTCATGGCTTGGTTCGCCTCTAGTTCTCAGAATCGTTGATTTCACGTTTGAAATAAACTTTTTTTTTTGCAGAATCATGTGATAAAAAATTCATACGATGTATTATGAAACATTATTGTGCGTTGTATATCCCCTCGCCAAGGCCCGGGGATATAAAACACACAACTCGTTTCATAATACATCGAACGAAATGATTTTTTTTTTAATGTTTTAAAGGTATTGATGGGTTGAGAAATACGAATTAAACAGATGGCTTTACTACACCATTTTTTGACCTCGATAACAAAATTCACTCTTGAAAATGGTTCATGGAAAACAGTTAATCCTGAATACAACAAAGTATATTTCCTTTCCCCGCGGGTGATCATCCCTAGATTGCCATCATACGGTTTTTACATTTGTAGATCCATGAACATCGTTAAAGTTTACTTTCATGTTTCTGTAAAAATGCTAAATTTGTCGGGTATATTCGACAGTTCCTTTAAGATCGAAATTGGGTTGTTAATATTCTGAAAATATAAAGATATCTTGTAGTGCCGTTTACACATTTTAAGTCGACATATTTCTTTTGTTTTTGGAGTTTTTCTAGTTTTTTTTATCGTTGATATATAAAATTAAACCCTTTCAAAGAAATGAATATTGTAACTACGATATACCAGCCTCAAGTCATTCTCTGTTAATTGCAAATATCAGTCTTATAGAAATAAGGTAAAGTACACGTAACCATGAAATATAAAGATCCAGTATACATTGATATGTTGTACACATGGTTTGTGTTAATTCTGAAATATGTAAAATCCAGCAGTTGTCTCTGAGTGTGGAAAAAAACTATAAATATCCTTATAATAAAAACATACTTTATTGTCAAACAAACATCATTATGATATGTCAGTATGTGAATGGATGTAAATTAACAACAAAAATGCATTATACACATATATCGATCTGGATCAAAAAATAATTTTGAAAACAACAAACATTTTCATAATATCAGACATGAACAAAGTACATGTATGAATATTATATTGTGAAAGACTTGAATGAAATAAATTAATGTCAATAAAACCATTCAATCACATTCATAAAGTCATGTAACAGTTACATATTTTCATTCATCCATCTATTAAATAAGTATCACAAAGTCAGATCTAACTCAGGTCAAGAGTTTATATTGCACGAAAGTTAAATCACATATGTGACGTCATCTAGAAGCACTTCCGGTGTATAATACTAGGTCCGCACTCGTCATATTCCTGTTTACTGACCCACATTTGTTGGAACGTTGACAGTGATCCCAGGATTGATCCACCAATCCACACTGAGTATTTCCTCTCCGGAGCTGCCACAACCTTGACCTTCATAGAACTTGGACAAACAGATTCCATTTCCCTCTTCATTCTGTCACCAATACCTGTGATACAGAATTTTTCATTTCAATATGCATGTCACATTATTCACATTCTTATTGAAAACAAAAATTGATTATTTCAATAAGAGACTGGATTTTTTTATTACCTGATATAAAGAATGTATCTTTACTTTGAATTTTTATGTATATTTGCACATGCATTAGTATATACAATGTCAATGGTATGAAATAATTCAGCTGATTAAACTTCATTATTGTTAACATACTTTATTGTTGGTAACAAATGAGATGATTTTTGATCTACTTTTTGTTGTTCCTTTTCAAATAGTAAAACGATGTCTGAGAATTACTTATTAATGTTATGCTTGAAACTTACCGGGAAACATTGTAGATCCACCAGAGAGAACAACGTTACTGTACATGTCCCTTCGTATATCTATATCACAGTTCATTATTGAATTATGAACAAGCTCGTTGATACCAACTGATTCCATACCTGTCAGAAAACACCCACAAAAAATCATGAATTTGATCGGAACGCCGCTGTAAAAAGTTTTTAGTCAGCATGGTTGTTGAAATGAAATAGATAACAAAATTATCATCGTATATTTTTCTTACCAGTAAAAGAGGGCTGAAAGAGAACCTCTGGACATCGGAACCTCTCGTTGCCTACTGTTACATGTGAACCATCCGGAAGTTCGTAGGACTTTTCGATGCTTGAGGATGTTGCTGCTGTCGTCATTTCCTGTTCAAAGTCCGCGCAGACATAGCACAACTTTTCCTTCATATCCCGAACAATTTCTAACTCAGCTAAAAATAAAATCATTTCTGTTAGATTCAATGGAAAGGATTAACATAAGATTAAACTTTTTTTTTTTGAAGTACATCGGTTTTAATGTTTTACGGAATGATGTTATTATATGTATCGCAATTGGATATTGAATTTCAGGTTGACTTACAAGTTGTGGTAAAGTTGTATCCCCTCTCGGTCAAGATTCTCTTTAAATACGCTGTGAGGTCACGACCTGCAAGGTCAACTCGTTTTATGGCATGGGGCAGTGCGTAACCTGAACAATTTAAAAATATATACATATGTATTAGAGTAATTATGTCACATCTTATGTGTATATGATTGGCTATATTTTGGAAACCAATGTTCGTTCAAAATTTTTCAAAGAAGACATTTTACACAATTTGAAAGATGTTTTTTGTACCTTCATAGATAGGGACAACATGGGAAACGCCATCTCCGGAATCGAACACGATCCCTGTGGTTCTACCGGAAGCATATAAAGACAGCACGGCCTGGATGCTGACGTAAAATCCGGGAACATTAAACGTCTCAAACATTATCTGATAATAACAAAAAAATCATTATTGTGATTTTACCTATACATGTTTAATTTATATGGAATTATAATTGTCAATATTGAAAAAATATGTTCTATGATAAAGTTTCAGTGTACTATATGCGCAATTTAATAAGTTATGTCCCATCAGTGAACTCTTTCTAAAATTACTGTCGCCTTACATTCTTCGAGTTCCTGAAAAGGGGACAGGAGAGATGTTCAAAGTCACGATGCGTACCTGAGTCATTCTCTCCCTATTGGCCTTGGGATTAAGTGGAGCCTCAGTACACAATACAGGGTGTTCCTCGGGAGCTACTCGTAACTCGTTATAGAATGTATGATGCCAGATCTTCTCCATATCGTCCCAGTTTGTCACTATCCCGTGTTCTACAGGGTATCGCAAAGTTAAGATACCACGATGACTCTGAGCCTCGTCTCCTACATAACTATCCTTCTGTCCCATACCCGCCATCACATTCTGTTTGAAGGAATAGTTTTCATGATTTGGCATATTAATGCATAATTTTTTAATGAAAAAAATGTTATTCTTTCCCGCATTGTCGCCTGAAAGAAACTTTGCTTTGGTCCTTTGTCAATTTGGCATATAAATTATTTTGCTCTTTCGGAAACTTGCCATTTCATTCAAAAATATCATCTAAATTAAAGGAGGTTAACATTTTAGCACCATCCTTCCAATGCTATTTTAAACATAGATTTTATTTGGATATGCTAATCATTTAATTTCCATTGTCATTTTCAAGAAACGAAGATTCTGATTGGCTGAGAAATTTTGTTGATACATCGATCAACACAACGCTACGCGCATTGATGCAGTTTTCTGTCCAAAATCTTAAAAAAAACATTTTAAGTATGAAATTAAACGCTATATTTAAGAGACATATGTATGATTTATATTCATTTACCTGATAACGAGGTCTACCCACGAGGGCAGGGAACACGGACCGTGGGGCGTCATCTCCGGCAAACCCAGCCTTACACATACCAGATCCGTTGTCAATGACAAGAGCGGCTACGTCTTCCTCTAACATCGGCATTTTGTTCTTTGTAAGTTGAACGTGTATAATTTATAGAAATAGTTTTCTCTGAAAATGAAAATATAGGCTGAATGATATTGCCAAAACTGTTTAGTTAAATCGCGAGAATTAAAATAAGACTTCATTTATCAATAATTACATATTGTACTTTTTCAATTACAAAATATGCAACAACCGATCAGTTTGGGACAACCTGTCAATAATCCGACAATTTCAATTAGTTATCATGCAAATACAGTTATTGAATTGTTTCGGAATCTTTCTTTTAAAGTAAAGACACTGTAGAACATCACGTAATATGCAAATAATCTCTAGCCAGGGTATACCCTTCGATAAACAAGGTAAATACTGTCTGGATCTAATTTACTAGTATATGACCCTATTGCATGCCTATAATATGAGCATCATTATCATTTTTACGATGGTAATCTTTTTGGTCAAGAATGAAGGTGTATTTAGAGAACACTTCGACATATTTTTTTTTTTTTATTTTGTTTACATGTTATGATATGGTGCACGTACATAGACAAAATTGTCTGTTGAAATGTTCACTGTATATAACTCTATTCTTGACCAGAATAGATAACCAACATATAAATGATAATGATGCTCATATGATAGGCCTAAACTGAATTCTTATAAAGTAGATTTAGACAGCATTTACCTTGTTTAATCGAAGGGGTTTCCCAGGCTAGAGATTATTTGCCTGTCATGTGATATGCTACCGTGAAAGAACAATATGTAAAACAATTTCCATCAAATGACAGATCAATATTAATTGAGATCTTTTAACTTGAGATATATTAAAGTCAATGCAAACAAAGACATTTTTTTTCCAAATAAGGTATATAGGACAACTTCCATTTCAATGTAATGAAAAGAAAAAAGAAAAAAATAATAAACCTAAATTCAAATTTTTACATCGATATACAGCTTGTTTTCAAATCTAAAATAATTTGAATTGTATGAAATTTAATCTATAGTATAAAAACTGTACAAGCTATGTAACTTTAACAGTTCTTACCTACTTGTTCTTTCCCTTCTGAAGTTTTGTCAGCTCTTCTGATTTTGGTTGCTTATATATCGTCCGGCCGCCGATTCCGCGAAATCTGATTAAAATTCTATTATTATCCTTATTAGGCGATGTGTCACCTACCCTTACCATACATGGAGTAATGGGCGAGAACTCGTAACATGTGCAATGTCTATTTTTAGAACATATCCTTTAAAGACCATGTGCGTTTGTTTATAATACTGCTTAGATCTATACCTTTACCTACGAAGTTATTTAAAGCAAGTTTAAAATTAGAACTTTTGTCAATATAGTTTCGGTGACTATCTAGACCGAATTATTGTAAATTGTATATATGTTGAATGTTAAGTTTGATTCTAAATTGAATTTCCTTTTCAAATGGAGAAAATGTCCCTTTCAAGAGCACAAAATGCATGACTGTTTCTTTTTTCTTAAAGGAAAATGAAAACTGAGTTTATTTGAAATCAGCGTTCTTTTGCTGAATCTAAGATCACCAATATGTTACCAGTAAAATACAATTCATTGATAAAAGACAAAAAAAAAGAAAAAGCGAAAATTCAGGTAGATTTCAAATTAGATTCCAAACATCACAACCAAAAAGCGTACAAATTCTTGAAAAAAACAGAAATCCCTGAAGAGAAAAAAAAAGTACAAATTGACGGTGACAATAATACAACTTTATATTATTGAAACGAAGGACAAAAGAAAGGAAGGGATATTTAACTCATATCCAGTCTCCAACATCTTTATCTTTATCAAATCTCAGGGTCTAGAGCAAGTTCGGATTGCATCGTATGTGGCGCTATCAATAGCAGAGACATGCTACCATTTAAATATCACACAACATTTAAGGAAACAACCGCCCTTGTATACATTGTATACTTCTATTTTTCGACAGCAATATTCCTTTTTCTGCTGCTTAATGCGTTTTTGTTTCTAAGCTAATTCGGTACCACAGGACATATTCTTTTGAAGACTTTTAACAATCATAAATGATGCAACTCAAAGTATCAAAATAAATAGGACCAAAAAGGAAACTTAAAGCATATTCATAATTCGTATCGCTTTATTATATTTAAAAAATAAGGAATGGGGTGTTCTCTCATTGGCCTCGGTATTAAAATTAAGAATACGAAAGATTAATTACCAAAATTCATTGTAATACGGAAGTGTTCCAACTCTATACATTCCGAAGATAATTTCAAACCAATTTATCATGCACCACCAGACACGTGTTTCGGATATTAAAAGATTGTACTCTATATCTTCCAAAATGGAAGTAACCGGATGTGACAGTTCTACCGAATTGAAGCGACGGGTGTTGCATGCAAGCAGGAGATACTTACTCTTCCTGGGCACCTGGTATCACTCCCATATCGGGAGTTCGCTTCTTTTCATATGGTGGATGTTTTTGTTTGTTTGCTTTGGTTTCTGTTTTATCCTGATTTTGTATGCCTTCGGTTTCTGATTTTCTGGGTTATCGATTTTGTGCTGTAAACAGGGATATGGTTATTATCCATATTTGTCATTAATTAAATCCTCATTAGTGATGCTTCCATACAAAGTGATAATAGACACAGCCAAAGTTCATTTTGGTAGCGCCCTCTGTTTATATTTTTTGAAATTAAATTTGTGCAATTTACAAAGAGTGCGCCGCTCTAAATTTCCTGTAGGGTCGATTCAGTAGCATATCCAAATAAAATCTATGTTCGAAATAGCATATGAGGGATGGTGCTAAGATGTTAACCTCCTTTGATTTGGATGATATTTTTGAATGAAATAACAAGTTTCCGACAAAGCAAAATAATATTTATGACGTCGAATTGATAAAGTGCCAAAGCAAACCTTCTTTCAAGAGACAGAGCTGACAAGAAGTAATCAAAATACACGTAAGAAACATCCATGTCATGGGGAACGAGTTTAACTGCTCCACACTGCAAAAGGAAATAATAAATATGGATAATACAATGACCATATCCCTGTATACAGCACAAAGTCGATAATTCAAATAATCAGTAACCGAAGGCACACAAAATCAGGATAAAACAGGAACCAAAGCAAACAAACAAAAACCTCCACCATATGAAAAAAGCATATGGGAGTGAGACTGTTAAGACTTAATTTAATTCCACCTCTATACTTTCAAACCAATTTATTATGCACCACCAGACAGGTATTTCGGATATTAAATCTTCATCACTGATGCTTCCATCCAAAGTGATTTTAGACACAGCCAAAATTCATTTTAGTAGCGCCCTCTGGTTATATTTTTTTAATTAAATGTGCGCAATTTGCAGAGAGCGCGCGGCTCAAAATTTCCTGTAGGGTCGATCCAGTAGCATATCCAAAAAATGTTCAAAATAGGAGGGATGGTGTAAGTGGTGCCATCTTGAATAAATTCAAAGAAGATATGAGATGTACACTATTATTCAAAAATGCAGTTCCATTGATCCCAAAGCCTGCCAAACATAATAATTACTAGTGGAATCTGCTATTACAATATAGAAACACAACCAACACTGACAACCAACACTGACAACCAACACTGACAACCAACATTCCGACAACCAACACTGACAACCAACACTGACAACCAACACTGACAACCAACACTGACAACCAACATTCCGACAACCAACGTTCCGACAACCAACACTGACAACCAACACTGACAACCAACACTGACAACCAACACTGACAACAACCAACACTGACAACCAACACTGACAACCAACACTGACAACCAACATTCCGACAAAGAGTACGAAACATGGAAATTATTTTCACATCAAATAAAATGTGGGTTATCAAATATCATAATATCATTAACATACCATGGGCGTCACTTCAACATTTCACGTCTAATAAACATTTCTTTCGTTTCTGAAGGTTTTGCAGAAAGTCTTTTTCATAGTTTTTGAAAATATTTCCATCAACTTGCAAACAGGACGTCTGACGAAAACGTACAAATGTTGTCTCAGTGTCTGAAGGGAAGGTCAATACTTTGCACATTATATATATTTCAACGGGAGTTAGTTATTTGTATGGTTTATTTCTTCTCGTTGTCTCGGTTTCTTTGTTTGTTGTTGTTGTTGTTTTTTTCTCTTCTCATGTCTGTGTATTCCGTTTTGAGCATTGCAAGCAAGGTCGTTATGCATGGTGTATCCTTATCCGTACGAGATATACGTCAGATTAAGGACGTTCAGGATTGTAGTTGAAGATAAAATGTACGTAAGTGTTTTATTTTTACAAATATATCAAATAGTTGGAGTTTTAGGCTTACATTTTATCTTATTGAACAATGTAGAAGGATATAGAAAAGATCTCCAGGAAAACAAACTTTTGCTCTGTCCACAGTGGAATACACCCACAGTATTGTAACAAATAGTTAGCATTAGATGAATTAAAGTCAACAAAGAACAGGGGATAACGAGACACACAACCACACCCATGCCAATGGACCAAAAACATTTTTTTTAAAAAACTTACTCAAGCTTTAATGATAACGCATACATTAAGGGGAACTATTCTACATTTCGTGAAGAGTGGAGATTTTGTTTTTAATTTCTAGAGTGCTTAAAGAAGTAAATGATATCAAAATCCTTTGTTAGTTATTTCCTCATATTCATCATTAAAGTGAGAAACGTGAAAGAAAGCTTTAACGGTATTGATGGGTTGAGGAATGTAACGTTATACATATGGCTTTACTACACCATTTTTTGACCTCGATAACAAAATTCATTCTTGAAAAGGGTTCATATAAAAGAGTTAATAGTCAATTTTCCTTTCCCCGCGGGTGATCATCCCAGATTGCCATCGTACGGTTTTTACATTTCTCAATCCATGAACACCGTAAAAGTTTACTTTCATGTTTCTGTAAAAATGCTAAATTTGTCGGGTATATCCGAGTTCCTTTAAGATGGAATTGGGTTGTTAATATTCTGAAAATATAAAGATATCTTGAAACATTTTAAGTTCGACAGATTTCTTTTGTTCTTGGAGTTTTTCTAGGTTGTTTTCAAAGAAACAGTTTAAAATGAGCATTTCTGACAAAGTCCGAATAGATGTCATAAACATGTCAAAAATTTGACTTCGGGCTGGAACCAAAAACAACAACACTTGTTAAGACATCCATCTAGATCATCCAGATGCTTTCAGTTTGTCGATATTTTTTCTTTTCTTTTTTCTTTATTGTTTTGTTTTGTCGTTGATATATAAAATTAAACCTTTTCAAAGAAATATACCTGACTCAAGTCATAATCCGCGAATTGCAAATATCAGTCTTAGGAAAAAAGGTAAAGTACATAAAATCGTGAAATATGAAGATCTAGTTATAACATTGATATGTTTTATACATGGTTCGTGTTAATCTGTGAAATATATAAAATCCAGTTTTTGTGAAATCATAGCAGCTGATTCTGAGTGTGGAAAAAAACTATGAATATCCTTAATTATAAAACATACTTTATTGTCAAACAAACATCATTATAATATGTCAGCATGTGAATGGATGTAAATGAACCAAAAATGCATAATACATATATATCTGGATCAAAAAATAATTTTGAAAACAACAAACATTTTCATTATATCAGACATGAACAAAGTACATGTATAAATATCATATTGTGAAAGACTTGAATGAAATAAATTAATGTCAACAAAACCATTCAATCACATTTACAAACTCATGTTCCATATGATCATTCATCCACCTATTAGCTCCGTATCACATAGTCAGATCTAAGTCAGGTCAACGAAGATTTTATATTGCACAAAAGTTAAATCACGTATATGATGTCATCTAGAAGCACTTCCGGTGTATAATACTAGGTCCGCACTCGTCATATTCCTGTTTACTGACCCACATTTGTTGGAACGTTGACAGTGATCCCAGGATTGATCCACCAATCCACACTGAGTATTTCCTCTCCGGAGCTGCCACGACCTTGACCTTCATAGAACTTGGACAAACAGATTCCATTTCCCTCTTCATTCTGTCACCAATACCTGGATCAAACAAGTATAGCTTCAATATGAATTTCATTGTAAATTGAGTCAATTTTGTTTCTCAAGACCAAATCAATGACCAGGAATAATTATCAAAATGATCCAATATCGCTGTTTTTTTTTTCAAAACCTTTTCTCAAATTCCAAGTAATCTCAGAAACCAAATAATCTATTCATGATAAAATATTGAAAGCTTGTTGTTACTTTTAAAGACATGTCAATCAATAGAAATGCAAAATAACTTACCGGGAAACATTGTAGATCCACCAGAGAGAACAACGTTACTGTACATGTCCCTCCGTATGTCAATATCACAGTTCATTATAGAATTATGTACAAGCTCGTGGATACCAACTGATTCCATACCTTAAACACAAAAATACATCAGTCATCAGTTGCTTGGATATCCAATGTAAGTTTAATTTTCAACTTTGTTGTTAGATAAAATCTTTCATAAATCTGTCTTTTTTTTTTTACTTACCAGTAAAAGAGGGCTGAAAGAGAACCTCTGGACATCGGAACCTCTCGTTGCCTACTGTTACAAGTGAAGCATCCGGAAGTTCGTAGGACTTTTCGATGCTTGAGGATGTTGCTGCTGTCGTCATTTCCTGTTCGAAGTCAGCGCAGACGTAACACAACTTTTCCTTCATATCCCGAACGATTTCCAACTCAGCTAAAATAAATAATTACTATATAAGGTATTTGAAATTCATGAAGAGATGGATGTTCATTTTATGCAATTAATCTATTATGTGTTTTGCTTTTCAACGACGAATTTTGTAGATTGAAATTTGGCCGACTTACAAGTTGTGGAAAAATTGTATCCCCTCTCAGTCAAGATTCTCTTTAAATACGCTGTGAGGTCACGACCTGCAAGGTCAACTCGCTTAATGGCGTGAGGTAATGCGTAACCTGTAACAAAGTAAAAAAAAATTATTTGTAACATTATCAAACATCTTTTGGGTACATGTTTATGTATAGCAAAATATTGAAACCTAATATTCATTTATTATTCAACTCCCACACTAGAAGAAGGAACAAAATGAATTGTATCAATTTTCTTACCTTCATAAATAGGGACAACATGTGAGACGCCATCTCCGGAATCGAACACGATACCTGTGGTTCTACCAGAAGCATACAAAGACAGCACGGCCTGGATGCTGACGTAAAATCCGGGAACATTAAACGTCTCAAACATTATCTGAAATTAAGCGAAACAAGCTGCAGATTAAAGTATTTAAAAAATAAGGGATTTTATACTGAATTTTACATTTTTTTTTTCATATACACATGTATACAAATCGATCTTATTTAATGTGTTGTTGTTGTTGTTTTTTTTTTATATTGGGTAATTTTGATAATACAATAAATACCTGCGTCATTCTTTCTCTGTTTGCCTTGGGGTTAAGTGGGGCCTCAGTACATAGTACAGGGTGCTCCTCAGGAGCTACCCGTAACTCGTTATAGAATGTATGATGCCAGATCTTCTCCATATCATCCCAGTTTGTCACTATCCCGTGTTCTACAGGGTATCTCAAAGTTAGGATACCACGATGACTCTGGGCCTCGTCTCCTACATAACTATCCTTCTGTCCCATACCCGCCATCACATTCTAAAATTAATAATTCGAACGCTGCTTTAAATCCGTTACTACGTATAAATTCAAGCAAGGATTTAGATACTACCTAAGATTATTTTACAAAAATTGTCCAATTTAATGAACATTAATCTCAGAAAAAGAATCCCCCCCCCCCAGCATGATTTGATTCAGTTTCTTTTTTTTCTTCTTCTTCTTCTTTCTTTCTTTTTCTTCTTTTTTCAATTAGAAAATGAAAACAATATTGCCAAGAACAATTGCTCATACCTGATAACGAGGCCTGCCGACAAGGGCAGGGAACACGGCCCGTGGGGCGTCATCTCCGGCAAACCCCGCCTTACACATACCAGATCCGTTGTCAATGACAACAGCTCCTATGTCTTCTTCTAGCATTGGCATTTTGATAGTTGTAAATTGAAGGGTTTTTTTTTTAATTTTGTCTCTGTAAAAAAAAATTGGTTAATGTAGCAATAAAACAAAGGTTTGAAATGTAGCGAATTAAGAATTCTCGTCAGGCTTAAATAGTTCCCTTTTTTCACAAATTCAGGTTTAATATAATCAAATGATTTTTTTAGTAAACACGATAGACAAAAAATAGGAAAACTACTAATATTATTTTAATTTATTGATAAAGTTACATTAATTTTATAAAATATAAATACTAGTTGAAATCTACTCTTACCTGCTACTTTGAGCTTTGTACAAGTTATGCCATCTCTATGTATCTCTGCTGCTTTTATACCATTTCAGCGCCGATTCTGCCATTTCTATCTTTATCCTTTAAAGGAGATGTGTCACCCTTCCTTACCATACATGGTTAAATGGGCGAGAACTCTAAGAGTATGCAATGTCTATATTTAGTTCATCGCCTTTAAAGACCATATGCGTTTGTTTACAATATATATCTACCTGGTACATACATTTACCTTGAAGGTAATTTAAAATCAAATCTATTTTAAGATATTTGACAATCTTTCTGACTCACGTTAAATAGGTCATGAATTGCGATTTTAACTAGATCTCCTTGTTTGTATATATATAAATTCTCAATTATAGTTGAATCATTTGCGAAATCAGTAATATTTAATTAAATAATAATATTATTTATCATAAGAAAAAATACATTGAAATAAAAAGACAAGGATACAATTATGTCTTGAGGAAAATTAAAGATGAATAAACAAAATTTAATGCTGCAATTTTCGGTGAAAAATTAAGCAATAAAATAGAAAGTATTTTGTAAGTTTATAATAAAACTATTCATTTCTTCATTTTTGAGCAGCAAAATTATCAGATATTTTTTTCACTTAATTCAATTAAATGTTCTTCATGACCTTTTGATTAATGAACTACACGTAGTTTAGTAATTGACAGAATTCCACGATTTGTGTTGATCTTTGAAGCAGCTGATGCTTACTCTACTCGGGCACATGAACTCACACATGACTGTGTGAAAGTTCCTATCTATTCTGATTCTTATCTTTTGGAGAATTTATGGGACAGTTTTATTTATAATTCGTTTTAAGGCTTGTTAAAAATTGACAAACAGCTGATTTTCATTTGTAACATTTTATCGCGCAGCACCATCGCACGTAAGAATTCTAAGAAATGAATATGCAGACAGATGGACATGCACTTTTCCTTGAATTGAATGAGAGGAACATACTATTCCATTTTATATGAACTCTCTCATTTTATATGGGTTTTCAATTTGCAACGGTTAGAAGATACGTCCATTTCCCGATAACTTCATAATACAATAACTAAGAAAATATTAGTAGACAGATCTCCACCAAGACCACGCCCCAACAACCAAAACTGGACACACACACAAACAGCAGAAACAGACAATGATCAAAGCGTTTACAAATCACATCAACAAACAACCTTAGATGAGACGACATACAAGAGAACTTACACTAAAAAGACGAACAGAGAAACAAGTCAAATACAACAGTGAAATATGAAAAACCAAACATTAATAAAACACCGCTAAAAACGGTATGGCCGGAATGCAATGTAAGTTTTTGTCACTAACTGGGTCAATAGGTCAAATAATACATCATAAATTGAAAGGTTTCGTCAGAGGCAACCTACATGTATAAAATAAAGTTTCTACTGCATACAGTTCCATAGATTTTGCTTAAACCAGGAACTTTAACCAAAATCCTTAACTAGGTCAAAGTCCAAGGTCAAGGTCACTAGGTCAAATGTTACGGCATATGAAAGGTCTTGTCATGGGCAAGCTTCGTGTATAATATAAAGTTTCTACTGCATGCAGTTCCATAAATTTTGCTTAAACCAGGAACTTTAACCAAAATCTTTGAGTAGGTCAAAGTCCAAGGTCAAGGTCACTAGGTCAAATGTTACGGCATAAATTGAAAGGTCTTGTCATGGACAAGCTTCATGTATAATATAAAGTTTCTACTGCATATAGTTCCTTAGATTTTGCCTCAACCAGAAACTTTAACCAAAATGTTGACGGCAGACGGACAGACAGACGGACGGACAGACGGCCATCGTCAATCAATATGCCGGATTTGCTTTGCAATCCGGCCAAAAACGGGACACCCATATTCCCGGAGCCGACTTCGGACAGCCATGTGCTATATATACAGTAATAAACATCAAAGTTATTAAGTCTCAAAGTCGAGAAGGCAAGGCCAAATCTTGAGAATTCCCATCGGAACGGCTGCGAACCCCAGAATGAACGACACTCCGAAGTGAGACAACAAATTGTTGTCCGTCAAGGTTCTCCGGATTACGAGCACAAAGTCCTCCCACTTATTCTGATAAACAGCAATACCCATACCTGTAGTAGTTGTTGTATAAAGAACTAATCTCCCGGTAACGAAGAAGCATCAGAAACAAGAGTAATTACGAAGGGACATACGAATGTACACGGACCCTTCGTAATTGCTAATATCATAAAGCAGTGGTCCTATGAAAAACAATCCGTGATCTGCTTGCTGAAGCCAGCTCATGACCAATCATCAAAGTAGTCCTATCAACTTTTAGACAGAGCAGGGAATCAGGGATATGTCGCCTTTCTGACAATTTTTGAATGTCGCCCGTCATGGAATTCATTATCAACATCAAGATTGGTTAGTGTACAAATCTGTAAATCGTGCTGGTAGAAAACTTGATCCCCAACAAATATATAGTGATTATAAATTGTATAAAAAAAAAACTCGAGAAGTTTTAATTCAACTTTTATTCTTATCATTCATTCTTGAAATTATTTCAAATGAACAATTCAAATGTGCAATATGATAAATTAAGGGACTCATCTTTTTGTAACAATGGTGATCGTTGAGTTTAAATGTTCGAGGGTTCATAGTTTAGCCTGTATCCCGCCCACAAGGATATAGTACAAATTGTTCATGAAAGACAACAACAACAACAAAATGCTTTATTCTCATAAACACAACAAGTGCATTGAAGAGAAAGTTTTCAACAAAATAAATTTATAGGATGCATGTTTGTTAACATGAAGGACATGCCCTCTCTCTAATAACATATAATAATTTACATAATCTTTTTAACACAATTGCTTAAACAGAGGCTTAAACTGAGAACAAATTCTGAGAATAAATAAATACTAATGACCAATGTTGTCAGTATTTTTAGAAGCACTTGCTATGTATGATACATGGTCCAAATTCATCATATTCTTGTTTTGATATCAACATCTGTGGGTACCATGGTAACACGGGTATTAAGGACCCGCCCTGCCAGGCGGCGTACTTTCTTTCCGGGGGAGCTATAACGGTCAGTTTGGTTGATTCCGGTGCTAGATTGTCCAACTCTATCTGAAGTCTGGTATCAAACCCTTAAAGTGAATAAGAAAAAAAAATCTAGTAAATAACAATGTTAAACGTACTAGTACATCATTTATCAGGAACGCGATATAGAAACTTGGTTACAGCAGATAAATAGCAAAAATTCGATTCAAATTCGGGGATGGCAAACCATTGAATAAGGAACTTCCTCCTGTAAGGACAATGGACTCGCACATGGATTCTCTGATGTCCTCGTGGAGAGCGCTAACAGAATCCAAGATCAATTTGTGAATTCCTGGTGACGTCACACCTAATGCAGAATAACTTCTAAAGTCAATTTTTCATTTGTTTTCGTTTCAATTCATTCATAAATAGAAACTGTTAAATGGCAAAACTCTTATTGTACTACCTTATCACAGGGGTGAGGTATTATAGCTTGGCCACAAACCCTTTCCTTAACTACACATCTTTTCCTCTACAAGAAACGCTTTTTACAGGGGGTTTTGATTTAATACAGACTTGTATAGGAAAGGGCTCGTGTTGAGGAACAAAGCTACTACCTGGTACCTCACGCCTGTGTTCCTTGTGTATTTATCGTTAATTTTTCGAAAAAGGATGATTCTCTTTGACCCTAGTAGCAAATAGAAATTTTACATTTATTTTCATAACTACCAGCTAAGGAAGGTTGGAATAATGCCTCTGGACACCTGAATCTTTCGTTACCAATCGTTATAACTCGGCCGCCGGGGAGCTCGTACGACTTATCTAAACTTGAAGATTCAGCGGCTGTCTTCATTTCCTGTTGGAAGTCTGCGCAGACGTAACACACTTTTTCCTTGATATCCTTAACTTGCTCTAGCTCAGCTGCAAGAAGTGTGACAAATACTTGAAAATGCATTGCATTCAAGAATAAATGTAGAAATCATGAAATTCAATAAGAGTTTGGGTTAGTTTAGTAAGCAAAGAAATAACATAAGCCTTTGTTAAATTGTAAAGATCATTCAAACAGATTCGATAAAAAAATTATTTGTTTCAAATTTTAAACATTTTTCAAAAATACCTCTCGTTGTAAAGCTGTATCCCCTCTCCGTTAGGATTTTGGCGAGGTACTTTGTCAGATGTTTGCCGGCGAGATCGATCCTTCTAATGGCGTGAGGCAGAGCATGACCTGGTCACAAATATATGATATATAAATTTGAAGACGTTTAACATATATAAATTTGTAGGCGAAAACCATCAGTGGCAAATTCAGAGCACGTGACCATCGCAAGGATTTTTATTTTCGTAAACAAAATTGGGAATACTTCATGGTAGTTAGTACTAGTTACAACGGTGGCACTTATTGGGAATGCTTCATGGTAGTTAGTACTAGTTACAACGGTGGCACTTATTGGGAATGCTTCATGATGGTAATTAGTACTAGTTACAACGGTGGCACTTATTGGGAATGCTTCATGGTAATTAGTACTAGTTACAACGGTGGCACTTATTGGGAATGCTTCATGGTAGTTAGTACTAGTTACAACGGTGGCACTTATTGGGAATGCTTCATGATGGTAGTTAGTACTAGTTACAACGGTGGCACTTATTGGGAATGCTTCATGGTAGTTAGTACTAGTTACAACGGTGGCACTTATTGGGAATGCTTCATGATGGTAGTTAGTACTAGTTACAACGGTGGCACTTATTGGGAATGCTTCATGGTAGTTAGTACTAGTTACAACGGTGGCACTTATTGGGAATGTTTCATGATGGTAGTTAGTACTAGTTACAACGGTGGCACATATTGGGAATGCTTCATGGTAATTAGTACTAGTTACAACGGTGGCACTTATTGGGAATGCTTCATGATGGTAGTTAGTACTAGTTACAACGGTGGCACTTATTGGGAATGCTTCATGGTAGTTAGTACTAGTTACAACGGTGGCACTTATTGGGAATGCTTCATGGTAGTTAGTACTAGTTACAACGGTGGCACTTATTGGGAATGCTTCATGGTAATTAGTACTAGTTACAACGGTGGCACTTATTGGGAATGCTTCATGGTAGTTAGTACTAGTTACAACGGTGGCACTTATTGGGAATGCTTCATGGTAATTAGTACTAGTTACAACGGTGGCACTTATTGGGAATGCTTCATGGTAATTAGTACTAGTTACAACGGTGGCACTTATTGGGAATGCTTCATGGTAATTAGTACTAGTTACAACGGTGGCACTTATTGGGAATGCTTCATGGTAATTAGTACTAGTTACAACGGTGGCACTTATTGGGAATGCTTCATGGTAGTTAGTACTAGTTACAACGGTGGCACTTATTGGGAATGCTTCATGGTAATTAGTACTAGTTACAACGGTGGTACTTATTGGGAATGCTTCATGGTAGTTAGTACTAGTTACAACGGTGGCACTTATTGGGAATGCTTCATGGTAATTAGTACTAGTTACAACGGTGGCACTTATTGGGAATGCTTCATAGTAATTAGTACTAGTTACAACGGTGGCACTTATTGGGAATGCTTCATGGTAGTTAGTACTAGTTACAATGGTGGCACTTATTGGGAATGCTTCATGGTATAGTTAGCACTAGTTACAACGGTGGCACTTATTGGGAATGCTTCATGGTATAGTTAGCACTAGTTACAACGGTGGCACTTATCGGGTATTGTTGGAGTTCCCCTCCTTTCATTAACATAATGTCGAAGGGTTCCAACTCTCTACCTTCTTGAAGAAAATTCCAAATCAATTTACATGCACCAGACACGTGTGTAACTGAGCTGAAAACGAAAGTGATCTTCGTGTAACTCGTACCTTCATACACAGGAACCACGTGGGTGGCGCTTTCTCCGGAGTCTACCACAATCCCAGTGAATCTCTCTGACGCGAACAGGGACCAAACAGACGACAGACTGACATACAGTGACGGTACATTCAAATTCTCAAACATGATCTGAAAAGGAGGATATTTAAAGCTAGGATGCGGTTAAAAAATCAATTTCAAAGTTATTTTTCCAAAGCATGCGTTTGAAAATGTCCAGACCAATCATTTTCTCTATTTACCTTGGGGATGAGTGGCACCTCGGTGATCCTGGGGAGCCACACTAAGCTCATTATACAAGGTGTGGTGCTAGATCATGATATAGCTACCTGTATGTGGTAATTAGTTGGGAGACCTTTACCTGTGTCATTCTCTCTCTGTTGATCTTGGTGTTGAGTGGCACCCCGGTTAATAGTACAGGTTGATCCTTGGGGGCCACACTGAGCTTGTTTTACAAGGTGTGGTGCCAGATTATGACCTAAAGCTACCTGTATATCGTAATTAGTTGCCCAGGAGACCTTTACCTGTGTCATTCTCTCTCTATTGACCTTGGGGGAGAGTGGCACCTCGGTACATAGTATAGGTTGATCCTCGGGTGCCACACGGAGTTCATTATACAAGGTGTGGTGCCAGATCTTCTCCAAGTCCTCCCAGTTAACAGTGACGGAACCAGGGGCCACGGGGTCCTTCAGCGTTAGTATCTTATTGGGAACGTAAGCCTCGTCTCCGACGTACGTGTCTTTGTGTTCCATGCCTACATAGGGCACTGTACCTTCCTAAAAAAAATATCACCACGAAATAAATTAAAATCTACATACTTGCCAAGGTGGAGGAAAGAATACATACAATGTACAGTTGATGTAGACATTTTTTAATCCCTTTTAGATCAATACCTCCAATCGCAAATGAAAGGATTGGATGCGAGTAAAGCTAGCAAGTAATCCTGTCGATTACACCATAACTTCTTCATAAATGAACGTTCTGTTTATAGTTAAAGTCCCAAGGTGAAGAGGTACAAAATACATGTGTTTGTCAAACATGAATGTCCCCGTCGGCATCTTTGTCGACAAAACAGCTGTAATGAAAGGAGTAGGTGATACTTTAAGGTCAAGGTCAAAAAGTTGGTATCAATGGGAAGGTCTTGCACAATGAATACACATGTGAAATATGAGAGCCCTATCACTAACAAATCGAAAGTTAGGGCCAAGGTTAAAGTTTTTAAAAGTCAAACTCCGAGGTCGTGGTCACAATCTCAACAATTTTGGTATCCATGGAAAGGTTTTGTCACAAGAAATGCACATATGAAATCCCTATCATTCGCCATTCGAAAGTTATAGCCAAAGTTTTTTTTTTAAAGTCGGTCAACCCACAAGGTCAAGGTCACACGGTCTACAATTTTGGTATTCATGGAATGGTCTTAACACAAGGAATACACATGTAAAATATGATAGCCCTAACAGTTATATAGTCAAGGTTAAAGTTTTACAGACAGAAACAGACAAACGGACAGACCAAAACCTATATGCCCCGAATCTCCGATTACGGGGGCATAAAAATAGTACAAAAGGCAAGGTCTTGTTACAAGAAATGCATGTACATGCTAAGAAAGCTCGAATAAAGTTACGTTATATCTATGTACATTACCTTAACACGTGGTACGCCCACTCTGGGAGGGAACACAGCCCTTGGACAGTCATCTCCAGCAAACCCCGCCTTACACATGGCCGTACCGTTGTCAATGACAACAGCTTGGGGTCCTCCCTCCTGGGACATGACTGGTAATACAGCAATAAGAAATGATTGGATTCGATATGAACTTGTTTAGGCTCTCGTTTCATAAGTCATGGAATGAAACATGTTGAAAGATTGCTTAATTGTTACCGTAAGTTTGATCTGTTGTGTGTTCCGTAATGCTAAGTATTCGTAACCTGAGAAAATATATAGTCTGCGTGAAATGATCCACAACAAGAGGCCTAGGCGGTTCCCTCACAAGTTATTGATCTTATATATTAAGTATTTGGCAAACTAAAACTTTAACCTTCTGGACTTATTTCCTGTTTCAATAAACTTTGTGCAATCTCTATGAAGAAGTAGAAAACGCAACAGCCAATCTGATCAACTGGCGGTCATCTTGTTTGAGGATCTGGGTCGACGTAAAATAATTTTGTTACAGAGGCTTAGTATAAGTTTTCGTGAAATCCGAGCAGTAGTTGCAGAGTAGTTGAAATGAGGAAGCTTGCGCCCGCCGCCAATCGAATCGCAGTGAGAATACGATAAGTTTAGCTTGCGCACGCCGCCAATCGAATCGCAGTGAGAATACGATAAGGTTAGCTTGCGCACGCCGCCGATCGAATCGCAGTGAGAATACGATAAGTTTAGCTTGCGCACGCCGCCAATCGAATCGCAGTGAGAATACGATAAGTTTAGTTTGCGCACGCCGCCAATCGAATCGCAGTGAGAATACGATAAGTTTAGTTTGCGCACGCCGCCAATCGAATCGCAGTGAGAATACGATAAGTTTAGTTTGCGCACGCCGCCAATCGAATCGCAGTGAGAATACGATAAGTTTAGTTTGCGCACGCCGCCAATCGAATCGCAGTGAGAATACGATAAGTTTAGTTTGCGCACGCCGCCAATCGAATCGCAGTGAGAATACGATAAGTTTAGTTTGCGCACGCCGCCAATCGAATCGCAGTGAGAATACGATAAGTTTAGTTTGCGCACGCCGCCAATCGAATCGCAGTGAGAATACGATAAGTTTAGTTTGCGCCCGCCGCCAATCGAATCGCAGTGAGAATACGTTCAGTTTAGTTTGCGCCCGACGCCAACGGAATCGCAATGAAAATACGATTAGTTTAGTTTGCGCCCGACGTCAACCGAATCACAGTGACAATATGATCAGTTCAGTAAATGCAACCAATGCATACCGAATCGCAGTGACGATACAATCAGTTCAGTTTGCGCCCGACTTTAACCGAATCGCAGTGACAATACGATATTAGTTCAGTTTGCGCCCGACGCCAACAGAATCACAGTGACAATACGAATTATTATACGATCAGTTCAGTTTACAATAAAGCCTACGCTCACGCAGCAAGATACGCCCGTTGGGATTTTTTTCACAACACCAAAATATCTAAGTCCCATAACTCCATAAGGACAAATCGGATGAACCTGAAAATCGATCTGATCACAATGTACAAATATAATGAATATCTGTTGACGCATATTCAAGTTATTGCGTTCCATGCACCTATATTTTGCCCTAAGCTTAACATGTATGTGCATATAACCCCCCCCCCCCCCCCCATTACACATAATTTCTGGATAATGTGACAAAAAATTTAAGAATCCGTTATATATGTGAAAGAACATCCTTTCTACTTGAAGTATACAAAATTTCAAAACATTTTGACCAGAAATAGATTTTTTAAGAATTTTTAACTATTTTAGTATATTTTTACATTGTATCTAAAATATATAAGTCCCATTACTCCGTAACGACAAATCCGATGAACCTTAAAATCTAAAGGCGGCTTCTTCTTCAGAGTCTGATGACAATGTAGAAATATCATATAAATCCATTGACGCATATTCAAGTTATTGCGTTCCATGCGCCTATATTTTGCCCTAAGCTTAACATGTTTGTGCATATAACACCCCCCTCCCATTACAAATATCTCAGTTATGCGACCAAAAAATTAAAAAACCCGTTACATATGTCAAAGAGTATCCTTTCTACCTTAAGTATACAAAATTTCAAAACATTTCGATCAAAAATAGATTTTTAAATAATTTTTAACTATTTTAGTATATTTTCACTGTATTTTAAAATATCTAAGTCCCATAACTCTGTAACGACAAATCGAATGAACCTGAAAATAGAAAGGCGGCTTCCTCTCCACAATCCAAACATAATGTATGAATATCATGAAAAATCTGTCGACGCATATTCAAGTTATTGCGTTCCATGCGCCTATAATTTGCCCTTAGCTTAACATGTATGTGCATATCACCCACCCCCTTCCCATTACAAATATCTCAGTTTTGCGACAAAAAAATTAAAAACCCGTTACATATGTCAAAGAACATCCTTTCTACTTGAAGTATAAAAAATTTCAAAACATTTCGATCAAAAATAGATTTTTAAATAATTTTTAACTATTTTAGTATATTTTCACTGTATTTTAAAATATCTAAGTCCCATAACTCTGTAACGACAAATCGAATGAACCTGAAAATCGAAAGGCGGCTTCCTCTCCACAATCCAAACATAATGTATGAATATCATGAAAATCTGTCGACGCATATTCAAGTTATTGCGTTCCATGCGCCTATAATTTGCCCTTAGCTTAACATGTATGTGCATATCACCCACCCCCCTTCCCATTACAAATATCTCAGTTTTGCGACAAAAAAAAAAATTGAAAACCCGTTGCATATGTCAAAGAACATCCTTTCTACTTGAAGTATACAAAATTTTAAAACATTTCGATCAAAAATAGATTTTTAAATAATTTTTAACTATTTTAGTATATTTTCACTGTATTTTAAAATATCTAAGTCCCATAACTCTGTAACGACAAATCGAATGAACCTGAAAATCGAAAGGCGGCTTCCTCTCCACAGTCCAAACATGATGTATGAATATCATGAAAATCTGTTGACGCATATTCAAGTAATTGCGTTCCATGCGTCTATATTTTGCCCTAAGCTTAACATGTATGTGCATATTACCTACCCCCCCCCCCTTCCCATTACACACAATATCACGATTATGCGACAAAAAAAATAAAAACCCGTCACATATGTCAAAGAACATCCTTTCTACTTGAAGTATACAAAATTTCAAAACATTTCGACCAAAAATAGATTTTTAAATAATTTTAACTATTTTAGTATATTTTCACTGTATTTTAAAAATCTAAGTCCCATAACTCTGTAACGACAAATCGGATGAACCTGAAAATCGAAAGGCAGCTTCCTCTCCACAGTCCAATCATAATGTATGAATTTCATGAAAATCCGTTGACGCATAATCAAGTTATTGCGTTCCATAGGCGGACGGACAGACGGACGGACGGACAGACGGACGGACGGACGGACGGACTTCGCCATACCATAATACGACCCGTCAAATGACGGGCGTATAAAAAGAATATCAGAATAAATATTAACTAGATAAGGCAGATATAAGTCATTGAACAAATAAAAGAATATACGGGGGATTATAAGAATATCAACATAAAATTACATCCTGGATAAAATGACATATAAACTGTCAAAAATCTAAGTCAGAGAGCAACACTGTGTAGCATCACGTGACTTTAGTTGGTGAAACCACGAATGAATAAAAA
Organism: Pinctada fucata; assembly: GCA_028142955.1. NCBI lineage: Eukaryota > Metazoa > Mollusca > Bivalvia > Pterioida > Pteriidae > Pinctada > Pinctada fucata. The sequence goes on from AP027102.1 coordinate 100,791,163, forward strand.
GCTCAGTTGGAGGACTGCAATATTTGCTTTGATTAAATTTTATCTTTTCATAGCCAATATCCTTGTCTAAAATGGTACTTTTACTATCATGGAATCGTTAGTAAGTAAAACGCCGTTGTATTTACAGACATTGCGACAAAGGTGTAGATATTTTCGTGGAAACCACCACAACATCGTGTTTAACATATTTCCACCACGACGTTCCTTTGGTCAGAATGTTTGTAAAAACTACAATGGTTTCTTGATTGACAAAGAATCATCAAAATGACATCTTTTACAAGGACATCGGCTATGAAAAGATAAAATTGAATAAACACAATCATCACAGTACCTGTTTTCTTTCCTTCTAACGAGCGGTATGTCTCCATTTTGTGTTCGTGGTTTCATCAACTTAAGTCACGTGATGCTACACAGTGAGCAACGTCCTGGAAAAAAATACCAAATACGTGAACGGTACAGACGTACGTACGGAGTATGATATGACGACGGAAGAATCGTTGACATTTCACTTACGCTTCGCTCAGGTAATGAGGTTTCTCTCCCCGTTCGTCCTTTACTTAATACAAGTTTATTACATGTATGTACACTTCAACTACTAATATACATGGTTACTGTACTATTATAAACTTACCACAGATTTTTACTTGTGTAGAGCCAACTTTAATAATACTGTAACAGTATAATCTGTGTAAACCGGCTTTCATTGGTTCCGGTTGAATCAACCGGTTTCGGCAAGATCCGGTGCACAGAAAAATCGATATATTTGACCCAAATAAATTGAAATAATATACACAAGAATGCTCACTGCTATACCTTTACTGATGAATAGAATAATTTATCATCATATCAATACAAAATACAAACAGATTTAATCATATATAAACAGAGATCAAACATATTTCATATCAGTGTCTACGTTTTGCTGAAAAATCTGTCAAGGATGAGTTTTTAATGATTTGCATTTAACAATTTCATTTTCTTTTAAAATGCGTAAAGTCTGCAAATAAGGTAACATTCGGTCATTTTTACGGACGAACGCATACACAAGTACCGTAAAATAGATAAGATACGTTAGTGGACGTTGGAGATTTAAATCTCAGGCGCAGAACGAGGAAAAAAAATGTCAGAGAAAAATCTATACTGTATTGTATCATTGCTTTTATCGTCGGTCAACAGAAGAATATTGTTCTTCTGACTGGCAATGTACAGTAAGCTGTGATCCACACGTTACTTCTACTGGTGTAGATCTACGTAAGAACGTAAATAGGAATACAGAAGTTTTAGATAGATTTAAAAACCAAAATGGGACACGAAGAATAATGCGCACCAGGACGTAGTGAGTTGTCAATTTTCTGGGTCATTTTTATCAGAATGGGACTATGGCAAAGGGCGCGCTTCAAGTTATTATTATGTCACTAACAGTAGTTGCTCCGATGCCATACTTCTCTGACTTTTTACGAATCGGCAATCAAAGATATTTTTTCTTCCAGTTTAATTTTTTTCTTTGTCTTTTATGAGATGGATATGCATTATCAACATATCAACATTATTTCTTTTTCTCAGCGTAATCGCCATGATAAACATGTACACTAAATAGCTTTAAATTCTTTGTTATAAAAAAATACGTTACCGAAGGTATAATTACCGTTGACCAAATCATACCTGAGTAGATGTTTACACAAGGCCGGTATACAGGTGATCAATAAACCCTTATACGTGTGATCGGTCCCCTAATTGACGGAGTACGGAATAGACAAGATACGGATTACACAAAAGATTTTACTATTAAAAGTTACGGAGAATCGCTCGGGACCGTAAGAAAGGACCGATGTAGACAAGATTCCGGAATACAGTAGATCCGGTTTTCACAAACTATACTGTACATCACACATGTAGTTAAAGGATATATTGATCACATGTTTAAAACCCAGGCATTGAAAGGTTCATGTTTGTTGTAGAATACGACGGATTGACATGTTTTGAATCGTATCGTACCTAAGTGAAGATCTCTTTCATTTGAATTAAATGTGAAAAGAACGTCCGGTCCCTGCTCTGTGTGATATTCTATTATATAATAATATTATGATACAGTGCATGGCCGGACGTTCTCATCGCCTTTGATTTAAATGTACATGCATTTGTAGAATTTAAACATGGCCCAGTGAACTTCATCTACATCTTTATAAAGATGAGTGTCCATTTTCCTATTATCAGTTGTACGCTAAACATTGGTCAATTATAGGTCCAAGGCCTTATCCAATGAGGTAGGCCCATTGGGTATTAAATCTTCATGTAAAATACACAGACTCTTGTAAAATTCAGATCTATCTATATAAAACATTTATTGACCAAGAAATATGGTATCTCATGTGACATGCATGGATACAATTTCTTCTTGAAAATCTTCGTAATTGCTGATCTCTGAATTATTCTCCTTAGTCAATTTGTTTTGTTTGTTTGATGTTGTTTTTATGTAGTTTTTTTATGATTATGAAACAGGCTTTGAATCTACCTCATAAAGAAGGGACCTTGATATTATTTCTCTGCATTAAATACATATTATGTTGTAATATAATAAAGGTAACAGTTTCTCTATTTAGAAATCACACAGAGTAAATTTTCTCCCCTCAGAGTAAATTTTCTATATACTTGTAACAAAAGGTAGTTAAAGATTCTAAACCTTGATTTAAATCCTGGACTAAGATTTTGTGTAAAAATGCAATATCCAATATAAATAAGTTCATCAGCACTTTTATTTCCAAGGAAACTACATGTAATGTTTCAATAACAAACTAAACTAGAACTGCTCTTAAAGTGACGAATTATACCCCATGCGGGACATTTTTCTCTAGACGGATTCATTTATGACATAACAAAGAAAGGTCTGGTCATAAGGAATCCATATGTGAAATATAAAAAGCCCAACCCTTATAGCTTAAAAGTAGGTCAATGGTCAAAGTCACTAGGTCAAAAGTCATGGTATCAAATAAAAGCTCTGGTCATGAGAATATCAATGCTATACCCTTTAATATAGTTTAAAAGTAGGTCAAAGGTCAAGGTCACAAGGACAAAAGTCAAGGTATCAAATGAAAACTTTCATCATGAGAAATATATTTGTGAAATACCAAAGCCCTACTCTTTATAGTTTAAAAGTAGGTCAAGGTCAAAAGGTAACATAGGGTAATCAAAGATTATATGTACATAGCTCGCCTATACAGGTTTTTGTCAGAAACCAGGTTAAAGTTTTTGAAAAGTAGGTCAAAGTCCAAGGTCAAGGTCACTAGGTCAAAGGTCATGGTCTCAAATGAAAGGTCTCGTCACAAGGTATCTACATGTGAAATATCAAAGCCCTACCCCTTATAGTTCAAGAGATAAAGCCCAGGTTAGTTTTGTTTATGGATGACGACGACAACGACGCCAAGGGTATGGCATTAGCTCTCCTGACTTTTTCGTCCCTAAAAATGTCTTGGAGTAATACTTGTTATGATGAATGTGTGTATGAAATATGAAAGCCTTATCACTTATACTTGAAGAGATGTTCATTTTAAGAACATCTTAACCAAAATATTACAATAAGGTCAAAGTTCAATGTCTAGGACGATAGGGCCAATGTCTTGGTATCAAAATGTAGTACTTATCATGGTGAATGTATGTATGAAATATGAAAGCCCTATCAGTATCGCTTATACCTGAAGAAATATTCACTTTAAGAACACCTTAACCAAAATATTACAATAAGGTCAAAGTTCAATGTCAAGGACGATAGGTCAAATGTCTTGTATCAAAAAGTAGTACTTGTTATGGTCAATTTATGTATGAAATATAAAAGCCCTATCACTTAAATGTGCAAAAAAAACTTCTTAACCAAAATCTAACTATAAGGTCAGAGTTAAGGGTCACTAGGTCAAATGTCTAGGTATCAAAATGTAGTACTTATTAAGGTGAATGTATGTACGAAATATGAAAGCCCTATCACTTATACAGTGAAACCTGTCCAAACCGATACCTGTATTATCCAATAACCTGTCTATTCCGATAACATTTTTTGGTCCCAAAGAATTTTCTATCTTTTTCTATTTAAAATTACCTGTGTAAACCGAACACTGCCTATTCTGAATACTGATATAAATTTTGGTCCCAATGGCATTTCATACATGTATTTTACACTGTATAAACCGATATGTTAAAACAACACCTACCTGGACCCACCACTGTTTTGATTATCACCCCATGCTGATCAATTAAAGCTATACCTGAAATGACTTTTTAATTGTTAGTATCATAATAAGTTTTTAATTTGTATATAAACAGATCACCAGGCACAAAACATCAAAATTCCTTAGCCAATTACAGCTGACTTAAATCTTTTTCATGGAGTATTGTATATTTCAAAATTAAATTCATTATCACAGAGAAGAGAGTCTTTATGAGAATTAAGACTAAAAGTTTGAACAAATTATGATAGACAAGAAAGTATTAGTCTGTTTCAGTTATACGATGAAGATTTCCATAGGAATATAAACTTCAGATAACTTCAAGAAATTATCAGGAAGCTTTAATTTTGTTAAACCTTTGTAATCCTATAACCTGTCTATACCGATATTTTTTCTTGGTCTGAGTCAATATCAGTTGAGACAGGTTTCACTGTACTTGAAGAGTTATCTGCTTGAAGAACTTCTTAACCGGACGGACAGATGGACAGACGGAAGGACAGATGGACGGACGGACAGGGTGTTTCCCATATACCCCCCAAACTTTGTTTGCGGGGGTATAACAATATAAATACAGCAATTACATTTACACAATTCATTAGCAGAATATATCATTTCAAATTCAATCATGAAGTTTTTTTATATTTCAAATTTGATAAATTATTGAACTTCAAAAGAAAATGATACAGAATATCACATTGGTCTAACTTGACTATTCACTAAACTTCAATTTTCTTTAAGACAATGAATCACTGAAAGAAACATCATGAATATTTCTTTGAGAAACAAAACGAAACTGAACAAAAACCACTTTACATAGTGAATGAGAAATAAAATCTGCTGATTAAGACATAAGACACCAAAAAAAAAAAAAAATCTGTTAAAATTATCTAGACACAGAGCTGAATGCATGTTTAAGAAAATATTTTTGTGAAACATTGGTGCCCCTGAAGGTAATCAAAGAATCATAATGCAGAGTTTCAAAATATCAGATTCTAAGGTCGCAGTCATCGGTCAAACTTTAAGTGTTACAGACTAAAAGGTCTTAATTGTAACGCCTATGGAATAAATGTACTGGTATGCAGTATGAAAGTACGTCCTAACACTTGCCATCAAATAATATATAATTTATATGTAAGTCACAAATAGATCTCTTTAAATATCAACATGCTGTTCCTCATTATCATAATTCATATACATGTATGACATCACCATACCGGTATTGTTAAAATATGTGCATTACTACATACCCCCGTCATTTTTTTGGCAAGGGTATAATAAATCTTCCCCCTTTTAACAGCACTACAGTATCAGAACGAGAAACATCAATTGTGAATGTTTGCAGGTAACAAAAAAATCTTAACACATGCACACAAAAAATTCTATAAATAATTTTCAAGGAAATCACACAAATTTCTTTTCTCTCTGACCTTTCATATCCACTATCTTTACACACAAACATTGATTTGAGATTCCATCTGGAGATTTCAGTTCCCTTCAAGTATTTTTCTCATCCTTTTAGATGGTATATCAAGTGTAGATCTATGCAAGTCTGCATATTTAAGGTACATTTCTTGAGCATCTAAATTAATAACTCTCCACTGATCGGGGCCATGTGATGATAACAGCCAGTCTCTGTATACAGGAGTATATTTATTTTATAGACAGATTTGTTATATCCCGTACATCTCCCTGGTGTTTTGCCGACACGACAATAACACTTCCTGTACGGTACAGCCCTTTATATAAGCCACCTGTTCTGCAACTGTTACTGCCATGCCTGGATGGGAATGTACCATCTCATCTTTAGGTACCTAAAACCCATACAGTAATTATATTAAAGACTTAGAGTCAGATGTGCACGGTCAGAAGTAGCACTCTGTCATACTTTTCTTTATACATAACAAACATATGACAAATATCAGATATGTTTGAATGAAAAACAATATGAACTAAAAGAGTTTTTGAAATACTATGAAATACAATACCCCCTGTTGATTTTTTGTTCTTTGTGTGTTATTTAAGTCAAACTCCCAGCAAGGTCAATGTCAAAAGGTCAAACTTTAGCACAAAAAGAAAGGTCTAGTCACAAGTTGTGTACTTGTGGAATACAAATGTATAAAAAAGATGTATTACCATTCAAAAGTTATTCACAAGGTTAAAGTTTCAGACAGATGAACAAACAGGATAAAAGCAATAAGCCCCTTATGTTGGATAAGGGGGCATAAATGTGTGTATAAATACCTTTCTTGGTACAAAGTACGGAGCGTCCGTCTCTAACAGTAATCTATCAAGTGGTATAAAGCGAGCCACATTGTGTGTAGCGGCAGCCATTCTGTACGTAACTAATGGTGTAAGGCCTATATATAGATTAGGGAATGCCTCCAGCCACTGCTTAGCCATAGCATAGTCAGCTGTGAAACAATGGCAGTGGATCTTGTAGTTCTTTGGCACCATCTGTAACAAAACAGCTAGGTATCATACATGTATAAAAGATGGACTGATCATGCAAATACAAATTATGATCAACATTTTACAACTGTGACATACATGTATATAAAGGTGATTAAGGCAGAGATTAATCTACAATTTGATCTTAATGGGCCCTCTGGACCCACTGAAACTTGGCCAATGGGTCCCCAGCCAAAACAATGGGTCCCAGCAGAAATTAATGCGTCCCAATTTCTACAAACCTTCTTTTTTCATGGCGTTTTAAGTTCTCCAATACAAGTGAGCTGACCGCCTCACGGCGTTTTATGTCCTTGAGATCGTTAAATGTACCATAAAATAACGTCTAGTTTTTGCCAAATTAAGTATATTGATTGTTTATTTAATTAGCGATGCTTTGTACATGTGTATAGTAAAACGTTATCCAAACAAACCAATTCTATATGGTATACAAAGACGGTACGCTTATGGTGTGAATTAACGATTTCAATACATTTCATTCATAAGGCCATGTTAAGTTTACAATGGGAGACTTTTTCATGAAGATATTGTATATTTTACATCTGAATCCGAATGATACCAAGAAGTTAGACACGCATCGGAAAAAATGTTGCTATGCAATGATTTCTCATACGATACCACATATCTGTTAGGTTTAAAAGAGCTGCCAAAATATAAACAAAAGACATTTACACGTTTTACAGCTAAATAAATACTGTAAATACACTTTCTCGACTTTGAATGTTTAATTTAATATGAAAACATGAACTATAAAGCCTGTGTTTGTGAAACACGAATGCCCCCGGTGGCATCTTTGTTAGTATGAACACTATTTTCTGTTAAGTACATGTATGTGAGGTCACTGGGTTAAAAGGTCAAAGGTCAAGGTCACGAGGTCAAAAATTTTGGTATCAATGGAAAGGTCTTCTCACAAGGAATACACATGTGAAATATGAAAGCCCTATCACTTACCATTCAAAAGTTATGCCAAATGTTAAAGTTTTTGAAAAGTAGGTCAAAGGTCAAAGTCAAGGTCACGAGGTCAAAAATTTTGGTATCAATGGAAAGGTCTTGTCACAAGGAATACACATGTGAAATATGAAAGCCCTATCACTTCCCATTCAAAAGTTATGCCCAATGTTAAAGTTTTTGAAAAGTAGGTCAAAAGTCAAGGTAAAGGTCATGAGGTCAAAAATTTTGGAATCAATGGAAAGGTCTTGTCACAAGGAATACACATGTGAAATATGAAAGCCCTATCACTTCCCATTCAAAAGTTATGCCCAATGTTAAAGTTTTTAAAAAGTAGGTCAAAGTTCAAGGTCAAGGTCATGAGGTCAAAAATTTTGGTATCAATGGAAAGGTCTTGCCACAAGGAATACACATGTGAAATATGAAAGCCCTATCACTTCCCATTCAAAAGTTATGCCCAATGTTAAAGTTTTTGAAAAGTAGGTCAAAGGTCAAGGTCAAGGTCACGAGGTCAAAAATTTTGGTATCAATGGAAAGGTCTTGTCACAAGGAATACACATGTGAAATATGAAAGCCTTATCACTTCCCATTCAAAAGCTATGCCCAATGTTAAGGTTTTTGAAAAGTAGGTCAAAGGTCAAGGTCAAGGTCACGAGGTCAAAAATTTTGGTATCAATGGAAAGGTCTTGTCACAAGGAATACACATGTGAAATATGAAAGCCCTATCATTTCCCATTCAAAAGTTATGTCCAATGTTAAAGTTTTTCTGACAAACAGACAGACAAACAGACAAACAGATAAACAGACAAACAGACGGACAGGCCAAAAACTATATGCCCCCGAATCTTTGATTCCGGGGGCATAAAAACGGATGCATTATACGAACGTGAACAATGCGCACAGTGGGACGCAGCGATCGGAAATCAATGGGTCCTGAGCGATTTTTATGCGTCAGAGACGCAGGACGCAGAGGTAGATTAATCCCTGTTAAGGTAATAAAGACCCTTTAATAACTACAGAAGCAGATGAGGATAATACAAGGATTCCTTGAATCTGCACACCAACAAACCAAAGGCAAATTGTTTGCTAGTTCAGAGATCAATAAATGTGTCCTTCAAAAATGTGAATGTTGAAGGTGAAGCAACATCTGAAAGAAAATGCAAAGTGAAATGATTGATCTTTATGACCTTGAAAGCTATAATGTCCTCTCTTTGCTGACAATCAGTTTGTCATATTGACAGTTTGATAATCCTATTTTACAATATCTAACTTCTAGAGTATCCACAGGGTATTCCTCAGTGACCTTGAACTTTGACCTTCAAAACTAAATAGCATTGTCCATTCTTATTTGATAACTCATATGCAACTTTAAAGTGTCCAAAACTTTGTTCAGTTAAGAACTATGATAATCATCTAACCTTAACCAGATTAAATATGTAGAATTAATACAAACCTGTGATAGGATATTAAAGCAGTCTTCATATGCGTCTCTACAGTGTATCACTAACGGTTTCTTCATCTCCAAGGCTATATTTATCTGCTTCATCAGCACCGACTTCTGAACCTGCTCATGCTGCCTGAAACTGTACATATTAAACTCTGTTAATTAATTGGTCATTACAATTAATGAACTCCATCAATTTATTTGTTGATGATAATAAATTATGATAATGTATTTGTCATCTTAATAAAATCCATATGTATATTTGTTGTTATTTATATAGACAGCACAAAATGGGTGAAAACAACCGCATTCACTATTCAGACAATGTCAAATCCATCCAATAAAGGGCAAATGTTGCTTGGAAAAAAAGATACAAAGATATAGATTATTGTTATATATATATATATATATGCACAACCAATGTAATTCCCTGGGATGTTCCTATTGAAAGGAACGTGCTGCAATTCGTGTATTAAAACTCATTCAACTGAACCAGCGGTAAGATGAATTTTAATGTCTACCTTTTACCTAGAAAAAGCAATTTCAGAAAACAGGAATGAAATAGACGTCTATGGTGCATATATATATATATATAGAGTAAATGTCATAATTTGTGTTTTGTTACAGGTATGCAACACACAGCCAGTGCATTTATCGCATGAAATGCGCTAACGCACATTACATGTACGCACTTTAGCGCATTACATGTACGATAAATGCACATGCTGTGTGTTGCATACCCGTAACAAAACACAAATTAGGATACTTATTCTCTATAACAGATACACTGCTTCAAATAAGGATAATAAAAATTTAAGTTTTCAATTTAAACTAGGTTTATGAAATAAACGTACGTTCCTGAGTAATCCAGTCCTATCTCCCCAAGGGCTACAGTTTTCTTCTGTTTTAAGCAATACAAAAGTCCTGCCTCAGCAGCGGGAGTGAACTCTGTTGCATTTTTTGGATGGCAACCAAACGTCATCCACACCCCATCACAGTCACCAATGTCCTGCCAGATACCTGGGTGTAAAAATAAACGATAACAAGAGGCCCATTGAGACACATTGCTCAACTGAAAACACTTGAAATTAAATTTGCATTGAATGCAATTCAGAAACACATCAAATCAAAACATAGAGGACTTTTGAAATATCCTACAGTAACAAGAAAAGAAATTTATAAAAGCTTAATCCATCTTCAAAAGTTTGCAAGAAATCAGTATTTACTTGATGGACAGACAGAAAGATAAAAGAACAGGTTGACAGAGGACAAAGCAGATGATTCAAATGTAGGTTCTTATAAATGAATTTTAAAAATGTATGTATATGTCTTACCATCGGCCTTAAAACTGTTAGGGAAGCAGAACACTGCCACACATCCTTCATACATGTCAGGGAAGGTATCGGCATTCACAGCACGGTATTTATCCCATGACCCTGAGAACTGAGTCCGCTGCAGGAGAAGGTCCAGATGACAATGGGAGTCTATGTACTTGACCCTGTAGCTATCACTGGTCTGCTTGAATCTCCTCTTCCACTCTATGTTGTAGGCTGGAGATGTTGGAGATTTGTTCTTGTTGACCAAGCACGAGTTCTGTAGGAACCTTAGACGAGGCGGAAGGAGGGAGGATGGCATGTAAATCTGTGACGGAGTAATAAAGGCAGCCTCTTGTGATGTAGAATAGGAGGCACTGGATTTGTCTGGTGTTGTCCGATTTAGAAAGCTAGATGCTGAAGTTTGTTGACTAACTGTGCTGTGAGGTGCTGGTGATGAGCCAGAGTTTACAGACATGTTAATCTGTGTAAGTGAAGTGGTGACCACGACAGGACTGGGGGGAGAGTGGTAACCATATAGAGGAGAGTTCAGCTGTGATGTCGGACTTGCAGAAGACCAGAATGGTGAAGTATCAGCAGGTGGTGGTGGTGGTGGTAGTGCTGTATTATACAGAGTTTTGGAATTTGAAGCCGACGGAGGTGGTGGAACGTTAAAACGAGCCTGAGCTCTTGGTGTTGTCCGAGGTGACGGGACTTTGCCGTACAGAGTTTGAGCTCTTGGGGTTGTCTGAGGTGACGGGATTTTGTTAATCAGAGTGTGCGTTCTTGGTGTAGTTCTAGGTGATGGAATTTTATTATGAGATTCTGTTTTAGATGTCGCCTGATCTGATAGCTTGTTCTGACTTGGAGAAAAACTTAACATTTCCCTATTTATGTTCTTAATTCTTGGAGATATGCTAGTATTAGGCGGTATGACTGTACGGCTTGTCGGAGGTTCTCCTGTGATGTAGGATGCTATTCTCTCCTTAAAGTTAATCCTCTGGAGCTGAGAGTCAGACTTATGACTCCTCCCTAGTATCGGTCTGGGTTTCCTTTTTGGAGTATCAGTATGAGATGACATGACTTTATCAGTGCTAACATATGGAGAAGGAAGAGGAATGTCACTGACTCTGAAATCTGACCATTGAGAAGTGTTAGAATTCTCATCAAGTTGTGTGCATTTGATGGAGGACTGGTTGTATTGTTTCTGTGAGTCCATTTTAATACATGTTTTCTTGTTTATGTTCTCCGCGGTACTAACATAAGTCAGACTTTGTTCATATTGGAGTAGTTTCCGCTTCTCTCCTGTGCTGGATTTTGCATTAATCATGTTAGCATTGTGATCTGTCCAAGCTTTAGATTTTATTTTATCTTCCTCCGACTCTTCACTTGACTCGTAATCCACCAAACTGATCTTCATGGCACAAGTACTCCCACTCAGACGAACGACTCTCCGATCTTCAGCCATTTTGGTCATATCACTCTTACTGCCTTTAAAGGCCACAACCCTTTTGTCTGTATATGCTGAATCTTCACGTTTTCTCAAATTTGTGTTAGTAGTCATCCTAATTCATTTCATGGAATGCTTCAATATCTGCAAAAGTCTGAAAGAAGATTTTTTATGCATATCATTGGAATGTTTTATATATTTGTTTGGCTTATGCATCAAACATGCACTTACTGTTTTTGTCCTCAAAATTTGTTAATTGAGGCAGAGTAATTGTGGTATAAATGGTTACGGTAAATATCATCACATGACTCAAGGATCGATTCAAGAAATTTATGCAATACACATGTAAATATGAAAATATATGATTACATTTAATTAAAAGTTTTTGCAAATCTTATCAAGTGATCACTAAAATACATTGTTTATAGTGAATGGTCATTTTATTTTTTATCCTTGCATTCATTGATTAAAATTCTCTGTTCTTGTCAATGCACTACTCTTACCCATAGTATTGGTATTATATATAATTCATTCTGCATGAGGCAATAGTAAAGGGAAGACATACTCCACATTGGGTCAAATGCTTTTGTAATAGAAGCAAGTCATTTTCTATAATTTCAAAATTTGTTGTTCAAATGAAGATAGATATAAGCTGAGCATGAAGAGAAATATTTTAACAAGAGTTATCTTTCTTTGTCCGCAAACTAAATAAATTTTAACTTTACAACTCTTCAATCTATTGAAATAAAATAAGTATAAACAAAATAAATCTAACAAGAGTTATCTTTCTTTGTCCGCAAACTCCATCTCTAAAGAAAAATTGATCGTACATATAATTGGATGTATGGAATGTATCCTAGACCTTCTATGAAAAAATGTGTTTAAATGAGATGCTGAGTATTTGATAAACATGATAAATGTATATATGCACAACCAATGTAATTCCCTGAGATGAAACTATTGAAAAGAGTATGTATTCATTTCGCATGAAAACGCTTGTGACGTAACAATGCACAAGATATAAAGAAACATGCTGCGACGACTGTTCTAACCTGCAAACTGAACCCGCACTGACCTGAATTTTAAGATCACCTTTTTACCTAGAAAAAGCGATTTCAGAAAACAAGAATGAAACAGGCAACTGCTGTGCATATATATAGATTAAATGTCATAATTTGTGTATTGTTATGGGTATGCAACACACAGCAAGTGCATTTATCGCATGAAATACATGTACAATAAATGCAAATGCTGTAAGTTGCGTACCTGTAACAAAACACAAATTAAGACACTTATTCTCTGTATGTTTGTGTTCTTTTTATTACACACAGGGCTCTATGTATCATTGTGACCAAGAGGATTACAAATTTCAAAATATAATTTGTTACTTCATGGCTTACAAAAAGCTTTACATACCCTCCATTACACAGTCAGAGGTCCAAATTGTACTCATCTCGAAGAATGTATGCTATTGAAATTCAACTTCATTGACATAGTGAGCCATGTTCATCCCAAAAATATCATATTTTTTCTGCTAGTATGCAAAACAATTAGTGACAGACAGGTGACACAAAGGCAAAAACAATGTGTCTCCTATCCTAGAAATAAATAGATGAACTTTGAAATATTTTTTATGCTTAAGATTTTTACTTATTTTTCAGATACCATATCAAGGAACACTTATAATAGAAGAAATCAAAGTTGATTACACCCACGCTCAACATCGGAAACCCACGGCAAATTCTCCGTTCTACTTCGTAAGATAATCGTAGGGCAATAGGCTGTGGGTTTCCGACTATGTCCAATGCTATGATCTGTAATTTGTACCATATCAACCAATCTCATCTAACATGTCTAATGCATCAAGTAAATTATGAATCAGGCTTTACAGTGTACTACACAGGGCCTCTCAACCATATGCCACAAAGCGGAATTTCATTATAGATAAATGCTCGATACCAGAAATACATACTCATCCCTATAGCATAAAGGGTACTAGTATGAATTTCTGGTACAGTATAAGGACGATAAGGTTTAATTTTGTATAGTATATATGGGTGAGTACATGTTTCTCTTATTGATAATTGAGCACTTATCTAGTAAGAATGAAAAAAGTCATCCAGACTCCTGTGGTCTACTCACAGTCGCCACGTTAAGCAAATAAGTAAAAAAAAACAATTCCTTTGTTCGAGTTATTAAATGTTCTATCTATATTTATGTAGGAGGAATATTAATAGAACAAATGACTCAAAAAAAAAGGAATTGGGTTATACTGACTTTGTTTACCTAAATTGGCGACTGTGGTAGTACTTCACTGTCCACGCAGCTAGCTCACATCGGAAACTAGATAAACGCGATTTTGATTACTTTGTCATGCAAAAGTTAAAATAAAATCTATATCATTGAATATATCTCGCTTAGTTGTAAATTTTGGTATATGGTTGTGGGTTTATCATTATGCAATCATATTATACAGATAAAATAAATTTTAGATGGGGCGTTTTCAATGTTAAATTATTGCATGACGTCGCAGAATTTAACATTGAGCCTATGGAACGCCTCAAGACATCACAGGAAAAATTAGCATTAGAGATGGCCCATCTAAAACTTTTTTTCTGTAAAATTGGATTGCGTGCACTGACCATCATATAATTTATACCAAAATTTACGACTAAGTGCAATCTAATGAATGCAGAATTTAACATTGAGCCTATGGAACGCCTCAAGACATCACAGGAAAAATTAGCATTAGAGATGGCCCATCTAAAACTTTTTTTCTGTAAAATTGGATTGCGTGCACTGACCATCATATAATTTATACCAAAATTTACGACTAAGTGCAATCTAATGAATGGTATCAAATTCATTGAATTTTTTGAATGATGAAATAGTCAAAATCACGTTTATCCTCGAGATTTTGCAGAAATTTGACGGGTCACTGCACTTTTTTACAACTCTTACCGACGAGCTTTCTACTGATACAAAAATATACCAGCAATGTAGCTCAAATATATACAAACACAATAACATGCATATTTTATCTAATGCTATTTTTAGAACAATATCTAGTTTCCGAAGAGGGCTACGCACTACCAAATTTACTCTACATAACCTGTCTCCTCGTAGGCCTCAATTTCAAATGTCGATCATGTTTCCCACCTAAATGTTGATGGATTTTCATGTTTTATGTATTAATTTAAAGGAATTTAAATGAACTTTAAAGGAAAATTATTTAAGAAACATCCAAATAAGTTATCAGATAAAAATTTTGAATCTAAAATATGCAATTTTTGTTTTCCCTATATAATCTATAGTAAAAACCCCAATGATCTTCAAACAATCTTCAATCTTAAATTATTTTTTTTTACACCAAATATATACCGTATTGTAGGTTTATATATGTACTATCTCCAAAAATAATTATAATGGTGATAATATTTTTAGCCATTAAAGAGAAATTTACAAAAAACACCTCAAAATCCTTCAATTTTTTGAAACAGCAAGGAGGTAGTGCTACGCGAACAGTAGTTTACGCACTCGCCCCTGCAGTGATGCTGAAAAGTGCCAGTCCGAAGGATTTGACCGGCAAAATTTCATTCGGACTGGCAAAAAGTTCAAAGTTTTGCTACGTGTCAATTCTATTTCTTTATTTGGACTGGCATCATTTTCAAAATGACTGGTATATGCCAAAAAACTTTTCAACATCTCTGCCCGGGCCTAGTCAGGCTAGTGATATCATCTGCTTTAAATTCTGAAAGTAGATATATTGCAATATATACTTTTTTATCATGGACCATGTGTAAGGATTTCGACTTTCTACCTAATGAAGTGATGCGTGAATTTTCCTTTTCAAAGGTCGACCGCCACTGATTTCTACTCAAAATTTATTTTTCTCACCACGATCCCGCTTTTAAAAAATCACCTTTTTTATTTTAGGGGAACTGAGCTTTTCAGAATTTTTTTCGAAGTCTGAACACACGTGTAAGGTAGAGAGTGGAACCAAATGTGCCGGTGTTGTAGCATAGATCATCCCCCCGCATTACTCAGCTCATCCCGGGCCCTGAACACAGTATACGCTTCACCCCCCCCCCCCCCCTTCCCTCCAGATGGGAATCCGTTTGTTTGTTTGTTTTTCCCTTTTTTGTAATAACGAACTATGAAAAACTGACAAAATGCAAAGAAATATTATGTTTTTGCAATCACTTACGCAATTACATTTGATATAATTCTTTAAAATGTCTTTACTCTTACAGTGGGGATCCAGAGTGGCAAGCGGGGGGGGGGGGGGTTGTAAGCGAGGCACGAAGTGCTGAGCGGGGGAGGGTACGGGAGGGGGTTGTCCCCTCCTGTAGGTGGGGGTCCGGGGGGCCTCCCCCGGAAAATTTTTGATAAAATTGAATAAAATGGTGCATTCTGGAGCATATTTTCTCCTTACCTTCTCGAATATTCAGACAATTTTTTCCACTGAATTTATGTGGTTAATAAAGATTTCTAAATAAAATAATTTTTCCTTTACTTCTGGCAGGGGCGTAGCCAGGGTGTTTTCGATGTGAACATCTATAAAGAAGGGTTGGACCGAGAACTTCAGCTGTACGGGGGCACAGACACTTTTTTGGGGGGATGACTTGCGAGACCCGAAGGATCAAGTGGGGACAGTATGGAAATATGTTACCCATCCCCTTGAAGGGGGTGGGGTGCTCCCCCGAGAACATTTTGAAAAAAATGAAGCAAATTGCTGACCTCTGGAGCGTATTTGAGCTGAATTTAGATGGAATAACGCATATGATTCGATATCAGCAGACGATGAACCGTATCTAAGATGGAGAAAACTTGAGATGTGAACATGATATTCCTTATATGTACGTCCACATCAAGTCTTTCCAATCGGACGCTCGCACTTTGTTAGCGATCGTTGTATTGAGTTCGAATGCATTAATTCAAATCGGTGGTTTCTGGAGTGTCTTTGATCTATTTCTGAAAAGTAGTGTGCTTTAAATACTTTTTCAAAAGACCCTCCCCCTTCTTTTTGGCAACGAGGCGCTCTCATTTTTTTTTTTTTTTTCGCGAGACGATGTGGACGTTTTTGCGTGCAAATGTACGCCTGGCTTCACAGCCCTGGCTTGTTGATTTGTCCTTGCGGTAACATTGGTACGATATCGAGTAAAAATGTTGAGTATCACTGGGTTTTTTTATGTGAAAGGGGAGGAGCTTGGTCACAGGTGTGTAGGTGCATGAGAAGGATTTAAAGGATGCTTAATTATAGGCCCCCGGAGCATATTCGAGCTATATACAATGTTAAATATTGCCCATTTCCCGGTTATTTCAAAGTATGTTTTTAACAAAATTTGTTTGTAGATGACAAAAATACTTAAACCAATTGATACGGTATCGAATCGATATGCGTGCGATAGAATATATCAGAAAATTTTTGTAAATTTTGTTTCAAAATAGTGTATTCTGGTGGATATTAAGCAATTTTTATTACTCAGTTTGCAGGTTTTTTCCGAGTGCTAATGTTACCAAAAAAAAAATAATAATAATAATAATACAAATTTTAAAAAAAAATGGGAAACCGGGTTTTTTTTCCCGACCCCCCCCCCCCCCAACCCCCTAAATCCGCCCTTGGACTCTACTCTATACGAATTTTTAAAAGTTGGTTAATATCTTTTTTGCTTTATATATTTAACTTAATGTATTGCCAAAATAATCTATCATGTCTTCAGATCAGGGATAATGATCTACTCACAAAAAATTAAGCGTATGTTCTGATTTTTTTTCAAAGAGTGTAGGATGTTAAACACTTAAATTAGCATAAGACTGAAATATGTTGCACATAGAATTTCATTTTTGAAGTCAATATCAATATTTACCCGATGTAATAGTAAGGCGCTGTGTGTCTGCCCGTATATCGAGAAATAATCCGAGCTCACTTATCCTTTATTTCACTTTTCAGATAGTCGGATTGCGAAGCAAAATCAAGCTTATAAAATGACTATGTTCGTCTGTCTGCGTCAACAATTAGGTTTAGCTGTTGCGTATTATGGCCCTGTCACACCTTTACTTTTTTTAGGTTAGTAGTTAAAGAACTACGTATATAAGGGGTACATAGACATAAAGCATAGTGAGAGGATCTGAACGCATGTGGTGTTTTTGACCTTGACCTTGTTGTTCGACATTGACCTTGAAAATGTAATTTACATTTAAACTTTGATTGGAGATAAAAAAAAAATTAGTTGACTTTTTTTCAGGTATTTACCTTGACCGCTGGCCATAATTTGATTTTGACCTTGAAGATACATTTTTGAATTTGACTCTATCATTATAACTTAAAAAAAAAGATACCGATGATCCATGTATCGCATATCACATTTAAACGTAGCATGGAGAAAGATCTAAGCAAGTCAGGGGCGGATACAGGATTTGAGTTTAGAGGGGACGCGGAATATCTCAAAAGGACTCCACCCCAGTGTGCCCATGACGAAGTCCTATAGCAGGATCCCCCCCCCTCCCCGGCGGAAAACTTTACATGTTATATAATTTTTCAATTCTCTTACATGTACTTAGTATATCAGAAACAGATCGGTTAAAATTTTAAAAGTTGAGGCATGGATGGGGACACATTTCTTCATTGGCTATTGAGCATGGAATGGATATTATTGCAAAAAAAAATGTATTGGTTAAAAAGAGGCCAGGAACAGTAGAAGAACACAAAACGTATCAGAAGAGGCATAGCCTAACATTAGATCTCAACGCCAAGGTAAACAAAGGTAATCTAAATAAAGATAGATGGTGAGCGGTAGCGAGCGAACGAACATTTTCTGAAATTCGATTTCAAACTACCAGAAATTATGTCTACACATACAAGTTAGAGCCCAACTAATACCTTATTTTGTTGACATTAGAGGGGCGACCCCCCCCCCCCCCCCCCCAATCTAAATCCGCCGATGCAAGTGGACCTGATTTCAGGTATTGGACTTGAGATTTGACCTCGACCTTGAAAATAAGATTTTTATTTCTAATACTGAAGTTAACCATGAGAATTGACCTTAACCTTTTATTGAAGATATGATTTTGAATTAGACAAAATTATGACTATATACTATATGAAATCTCACATTGAAACTTGAATAGAGATATTGATATTGCGCTCTAGCTGTTGCTTTCAATGGACATAGTGTTTCAAACAGAATCTGAAACCAGCAATCCGACCTTATTCCATTGCATGGATAAAAAGTTTACCTCAAGAAAGTGGACAAAATCTTTGAATTTCTGACCTTGGCATGATTTTAAAATGACCTTGACATTATCATAAGTATTGAATTTGTCACTTATTTTTAATACTATGAAGTTTTTTTTTAAATAAAGGTAACTATAGGTTTCCTTGCCGTCCGTCTGTCCGAATAAGCTTGTCCAGGTCATAATTATTCACTGGCTGCATGGATCTGAATATTTCACAGCTTTAGATGATGCCCTGACCCAGTGGTGTGTCGAATCGGACTCATTACCTTGATCCAAGGTCAAGGTCACAGTAGCTTTGTGTTAAAAAATCTTGTCCGCATCATGAAATTTACCTTCCTGTATGATCCAAGGTCATGGGTGAAATTAAAAATGTTGTCCTGACCATTTTCTTTTAACCTCCATCATGGATCCAATATTTTACAGGAACCCAACGGTGCACATTGCCTTAATTAAAGGTCACAGACCAAGGTTACAATACACATGGGTTGAAATATCTTGTGCAAATCTTAACTTCATGGATCTGAATAATAATTCTTAGGATTGTTTCCGAGGTCATAAGGATGTACCATGACCTTGATCCAAGGTCGCAAGTCAAAGTCACAGTACACATGTATTAAATGTTGACCTGATCATCACTTTTCATCACCGAAAGGAGTCCGATATTTTACAGAATTCTTGCCTGGGACCCAAGGATGATCCAATATCATCTAGGTCAAGGTCACCGTATATATGGGTTGAAATATCTTGTCTGGACCTTAACTGCATGGATCAGAACAATAATTTACAGAACTAATGCTGACAACTCAAGGTTGTGTCATGACCTTAATCCAAGGTCATAGGTCAAGATTACAGTACATGTAGGTTGAAAAATCTTGTCTGAACCATAATTTTAACTGCCTTCAATGATATATTTTACAGAATTGTTATTAGGACCCACTGATGTGTCATTACCTTGATCAAAGGTCAATGTCTCTATATTTACAGGTAGAAAATTTTTGTCCTGGCAACAACTTTTCACTGCTTCCATTGATTTAAATTTTTCACAGAATTTATGTCCAGGATGTGAACCAAATGGTAAAGCCTTTTAATCAATGTCAAAGGACAAGGTCACAATGACTGGTACAATTTTTAGACGTTATGCAGATCAAGTTTGAGTTCAATTTTGACTGAATTGTTCTAGGTATAGTTGCAGAACTTTGATTTATGCCGTTAGGGGATATATACCGGTACTGCTCAGCATTTAAAAGCTTGTAATAATGTACTCCTTTCAAAGTTGAGATACTCGGAATACTAACATTTGTTTATACCGTGAAGCATGATCCATGGTGTCCTTGAAAACAAATTTACTTACTTAGAAGATAATATGTTTGAAATGGATGATAATCTTTAATGATGATACTTACATATCAACTAATGTTCACAATGTGAATATACAATTGTCATAAAATATTTACATTAATATATACAGTTTTGAATTTTGAAAAATCACAGTGTTTAACTTCCTTCAAATGTTGAGGATGCCTTTGTCAATCCAAGTCGCCTAAAAAAAAATCAACAGTATTATGACAGTATTATGACGTTTTATCACATTCAACAGAGACTTGCTCATGTATGTTTAAGGAATGTATCAAAAGGTAATGTTTTATCAGTACGACAAATACACTTGTGTTGGGAAATTATTATTGTATCAAAGATAATGTTATATCAGAGAGACTTACGCTTGTGTTAGGAATGTATCAAAGGTAATTTTATCATCTTTAGCTCCATCTGGATGTTCATCAAATGCCACAATTCCTAATGTTGCCATAGCTACAAAAGGCATAAATAAATTGTAAATTTATCATAATATTGATAACTGCAGTAGAGGTACATGTTCATTATATGAAATAATTACTTGTATGTGCTTTGAAATGAGACACCTGTCAATGGCATAAAAGTCATAAACATTTTTAACAATATTATGAATAAAATACAGCATAAAACATTACATTGTATATGCTTACCCATGTAAATTACTTTTTAAAGTATTTTGTAATATGAAGACAAATAATGACACAGAGCATATTGAAATTTTGCTGTGAAGTTACCTTCTTTATATTGTTGAGCTGTGACATATCCCCTGTTCGTTGGATCAAGCATACCAAACACAGACTGTATGTTGGAGTCATCAAATAAACATGGATAATCTAAATGAGTGGCACGGGATTTCTGTAGTCTCTCCAATGTTTCTATCATGTATTTTTTAGGGTTCTCTGAAATTTGAATAATGTGAAGATCAATTAATATGAACAAAGGCAAAGTCTATATTAGGAGAGCACAGTATTACAAGTTTTTTAATCTTCAGAAATGCGTTACTTTTGAGCAATTGAAAAAAAAACAATTTCAAGGAATTGTGGTCCCCCGCTTTTGGGTGTTTGTCTTTAAAATTGAATAAGTGCTTACAGACAACCCCCCTACTATTTTAAAGTTTTAATAATATATCCCATGTCCTATCAAAGTTCTAAATTTCAAAAGATTAAACTTTCAAAAGGTCCAAACTTTGCCATCAAGGCAAAGGTCTTCTGAAAAGGAATGCACATGTGAAATATGAAAGTCCTATCATTTACCATTCAAAAGTCATGGTCAATGTTGAAGTTTTTAAATGTGGGTCAATCTCCAAGGACCAGGTCACAAGGTCAGAATGTTGTTACTGACAGAAAGGTCTTGTCACAATTAAGATATACACGTGAAATATGAAAGCCCAATCAAAAAGCATTCAAAAGTTTTAGTCATGGTTAAAATTTTTGAAAAGTAGGTCAAACTCTAAGGTCAAGGTCACAAGGTCAAATATTTTGGTATCCATGGAAATGTCTTGTCACAATGAATACACATATGAAATATGGAAGCCCTATCGCCTTTCATTTAAAAGAGATGTTCATGGATAAAGTTTTTGAAAGTAGGCACTTTCAAATTTACCGTCTCCTCGAAATTCCGAATGTTCGGGGTTTCCCGCGCTTCAGCAGGGGCCCCACGGGGTCCCTGTAAATATCTTTGGTGTACTATCCACTTGACTAAAGTAGATGCAAGAGAGGCATCGAACAGAAAGATTTATTTTTATCAATGCGTACTAATATCAAGTGACTCTTCCTGTTGACATAAAGAAAATAGTTCCTTTGAAATGATAAAGGTAAGTTCATTTTTATGCATATTTATAAACCGGAAGTGACATTTTAGCTGCATAGAAACCATCTGCCTCGTGTCATAAATTAATTTTTTTGAGTTTGTTCTTATTTTTTGATGACGATGAAAAAAATCATGAGTGACCTTGACATTTCAACGGATCTTGTCTATTTTTTTCATCAGGTGTCAGAAAGGGGAACGATGGTGTCAACTGCTTTAAATACTAATGCTGGCAAAAAACAGACGTTTTTTAGGCTAAATCTGTGTAATAAAATGTTGAGAATTTTTATTTCAGTAGAAATTATCCCATTTTATCTTGCAATAATCCAATCTCTTCATTTTATTGGAGGATTCAAGCATATGATTGATCAATTTTTTTGAGAGAAGACGAAAAAACGTATGAGTTGTCTCTCTTTGCGGGAGACGGTTTTTAACTGGTAAATTTGATAGTGATAGGTCAAACTCCAAGGTCAAGGTCACAAGGTCAAAAATTTTGGTATCCATGGAAAAGGTCTTGTCACAAGGAAAACACATGGGAAATATGAAAGCCCTATCACTTACATGTACCAAGTTACCATTCAAAAGTTATGGACAAGATTATAGTTTTTCTGAATGACGGACAGATGGACGGGACAGTTTTAATGTCCCTGCACTTTCGTGAAAGCGGGGAACAAAAAAAAAAGGAACAGGTTAGCTCAAATTTTTATTTCTAATCTGGACGCGCAAGCGCCCTCACGTAAATATGTCATTTCCCTCAAGATGATGTCATATTCACAGACTTGAGACAAAATTTAGGTACCATATATAGTGTACATTAATGGCGATACGTAAAGGGGGATAGAGAAGGGGGTTTTTTATCTTCTTTTCCTTTTTACAGATTTCTAGAGATGAAATCGATTTGCGAACTGAGCAGCTTTGCAGCTGTTTGAGCTGCGCTCTCTACATTTACTACACTGAATTTAGTTATGATTTTTTTTTATCTCATCACAAATAAATACTGCTTTAAATATTTTATGTCATCTTATGGGAAGCTTATTTTGTCGTGCTTAATAACATGAATCCCTCAATAGGTTTATTGTGAACAAAAATAATCAAAAGATCAGAGGAAATTCTAGAGGCAGGTGCGCTGCTCTCAAACGTGTTTTTAAAATCATGAAATGTATACGAACCAGGTCGATTGTATATCAGCTGCGATGTTAAATTATTAAAAAGTTCAAGTATTCGGTGTTGTTCTAAATATTCTCTTGCTTCAACATCACGACCCGTTTCTCCCGTAGTAGACGACATTTTTAAACTATTGACGTTGTTATGGAGACAGAAAAAGAAATTGCAAAAGATAAGCAATAAACGAATAATTGAAAGATTTTGTCATTTCCTTTTTTGATAATTTCTAAAATGATAAATAAAATGTGGGCGAATTTTCAGAAAATTATTTTAAAAGAGTTGGTTTGAGATTAAAAAGAGACAAGTTGCGCTTTGACAAATTCGTTCTAAGACGAAGGCTATATTCCCTCCACTTGACTAGAGTACCAATCCCATTGTAAGAGTTTATTTACCTCACTGTTTCCAAAATCAAAGACGATAACCATTGCTCTTGTAACAATTTCATTGTGATGGAATATGTACAACAATGTACTTGCTGGTGTCTTCTGTAGTGGTCCATCTGGAGATCTGTTCCATATCTCTTCATTTGGCTACTTTTTATTGAACAATGAATGGTGTCACTAATACTGTTTACCAGAAAGTAAAAGTCTAGTTTGGTGATGCCTGGTATGAATGAAACTATCCAATCACTTCTTCTGAAAGATTTTTTTGAGAATTGGATTGATAAAGGATTTAGATACTGATCCGGCGAACTTTTCTTTCTAAGGATCTATGCCAATCCCATTACACCCTGTTAGAGCGCATGTAGGGGGTTTCGGCTATGTGTCAACAGGGGTTTCGGTTACGAAGCGAGCTGTAGACGGACGTAGCGAGTTTAAGTTTTATTTATGACTACACAAATCAAGTTTTTCAAAAATGAGTATGCTGACGGAGTGGAGGCAATCATATTCAATCTACCCATCACTTTAAATTGTCTCCATACGGTCAGGTTCTGCCAAACACTTCGGTACAGTTTTGCCGATTGGATAATTTTCAACGTCACCTCAACATTTTGGTTCATTTTCTCCACTGCTACAATGTTTATGTTGCTTGATGAGGTTTGATTATGTCATATATAACTATCCAAGTCAAATCACCTTAAATTTACCCACTAAGAAAGTATATTTCTTCATCAAATAATACTTTTGAGTGGATTAATGCATGTGTCCACCGGGGTTTCAATTCATGTGTCCAACGGGGTTTCGACACTTCATCTAGACATTGCATTAAATGGTATCACCGTTTAGGTTAGAAGGTAGTTTGAAGAGGTTAAAAGGTATTTTGAAGTTTCTACACGAATGAGAAGGGGGCGGAACATCAGCAAAGCCCCTTCTTATTCATACATAAGCTTCTTAATACCTTCCAATCGCCCAAATGGCATCTAGGTACCACGGTGGCTCAACTGGTACTAGGACACCCGCCTAGCCTGCAGAAAGTCCCGAGTTTGATCCCCATCTCCAGTGAACATTTGTCAAGTTTTACAATATGCACGATCAATTTGAGAACCTGTGATTGACTAAGCTTACATCTTTGCCATCTTTGATTTGGAAGGCATAGGTTATACATGTATGTTGACCATGAGAGAGATATTTCTAAAGTTATGGGAAGGGTATTATAGTGGAAATCATCACTGAACAGGCATGTTAAACTTCACTACAACCCCCTCCTAGAGTATCATTCTCATGAGTGTGGAAATACATTTAAGACTGTGCACCTATTTCAAAATCATAATAATTAGACAACACTGGCCGCAGGAGCCTCACGACCGTCTAGTTGGATAA